>VNJM01002939.1:0-1287598 GCA_008042475.1 Drosophila kanapiae
GAGCAGGCCTTCTGCCGGAAGGTAAGATCAACGTGATAAATATATCCTACTTAATAGATCTTTTATATTAAATAATAAAGTGTTTGTCCTTTTTATAAAATATTAAAATGATTCGTAATTAATAATTCCTTTCTTTGTTTTCTCCTAATATCAGACTGTGATCAAGTTCGAGGTGAACGACGAGCACAGGATCGAGCGGAACTGCGGCTGGATCCCGGAGAAGATCCAGAATGCCTGCTTCACCGCCGACAATGAGGGCTACAAGCAGGTCGTGTGCACCTGCAGCGAGGAGGGATGCAACGGAGCCAGCTCCTTGCTGGGAGCCCGCCAGGTGGGCTACAGTCTGGCGGCCACGGCGATCAGCCTGGCAGTAGCGTCCCTCCTTAGGCACTAACACTCCCTCGTATACACACCCTGCAAAAAAGAGTACCTTATCTTAAAGTGGCTAAAAACTAAGTCTTAAACCAATCCTGCACTAGTTTACCACTCTCTGTTGTATGCCATATCTTTAGTAGTATGTCCATCGTAGCATCCCATCTGTCTTGTATTTGTGTTTAATTTCTATGAAAATATAAGCGTAATATTTAACTAAAGCGGTATCCGTGTGTTATTTTATTTGGTTAGCTCCAAAGATATTTTTACATTGGGTCTTTCAATAAACAAAAGAGTGTGTGAAATGTAAGCCATTTTTAAAATTATGAATAATAAAGAAAAGCAAAATATATTAGGCTTAGGAGTCACCCTAATCCACTGACAAGCAGGCTGGCTCGGCTTAATGACAAACTCTTAGAAGACTTAAGAGATTTCACCCCAGCGATCTGTCTTCCCGCTTTGTACAATAATTTTGCAATTAATTAGAAACAATTTAAACACATGTAAATACACATGTAAATAGAACAATTCCGGCGACAAAAATAATATGAAGAATAAAAAAAGAAATAAATAATAAAATTAATAAAATATTGTAGTCAGTAAAGCAATTGTTGAAATAAAACAATTAATAGAACAAAATCTATCTCCAGCTCTCTCCATTCAAGGCACAACAGCAAGGAATTATTACACCTTATTATGATGGGTATGAAGCAATTTCTTAAACATTTAAATAAAGCACCAAGAAAGCAAGCAATCAAGATAAATATAGGAAATTGAAATCATCTAATCAGTCAGTAAACAAAAAAAAAAACAATAAATATAAAACCAAGAGTTTAAGAAAATAAGATGATGTTTTCACTTTGAAGTCAGATGCGAGAATGAAAAATAAATATTCTTACAAGACGCATTGCATATGAAACGATGAGCTTTCCGATATTTTTGTAAGCACGTATCGATGTTATATCGATACAAATCGTTGTTTTCTTTATTTAATGTCGTCTGTCCACTACGGAATACCGCCGTCTAATAGGCAAATGTCGCATTTAACATCCTCTATGAAGGAAATTGCTCTGTCTGATATTATAAAAAGTCCCTAGACTTTCCCTACATACATATCCGAAAAACACTTTAATGCTGATGTTGACCATATATTTTAAATACACAAACACACAGACTATATCCCCTTGCAGCAATTCTATTATTTATGTTTAGCACTTAAATCACTTTAGGATCAAAGCATAGAAGGCCAAATGACGGCGGGAATTTATGCGTTAAGCATTCCACAAAAGGGGCGGAGATGTGCGAAATGTGGCGCGGCAATTATATAAAATCGGACATTTTCATATGTAACGCATAAGTTGACCAAGGACTAACACACCCACTCCTGCCACGTCATGTCCCTCAGTCCCTGTCCTGCTGCCAAAATGTCTGCAGCTATGTCTGTTTTGTGGCCCACAGAAAGTCAAAGTCACTGTCTACGCAGGCCAAAAATAATAGGGCAACTTTGTTAGTTTTATTGTTGAGGATGAGAGAGAACTCTGACGACATGTTGGCCCATTAAGTCAAGCACAGAACCGCATGCCATACCGATACAGAGTCATGCACAGGAAGAAAGAATTGTGGCTTTGGTTGCGAAATAATATCTGTTGAAGTACCGAATCATTTAATGTCCATAAAGTGGAAACAGTGCATTTTGAAGTACCAAATCATTTAATGATCTTTTTTAACTGCAATAAAGGGTTTTTAAAAATATTATTTATATTTTATTGATGCATTTTCTCTGAATGCCACTCATTTTTTTTGGCTCTGGCCAGTGACTTTAATGCCCAGCCAGTTGCTGTTTGTCTTTGGCACACACACAGAGGCCGGAACGCGCTCACACAGATACAGCTACACAGGATACACAGATACAGAGTATAGACAGATGCGGGGCCACAGCTACATGTAGTGGGTCGACCTACATGCGTTAGCATTTGTGTTCTGTCGTCGTCAGCAGCTCAAAATGCTCAAATGCTCAATACGAATGGTCCTGCCTTTGTCTATGGGTGCGTTCTGCCGACAGAAAGGCGCCTTTTTCTGTGCCACAGCAACAGCATCCGAATGCCCCATCCTTCCGGAGCCACCGCCCACCGCCTTCCTCTACCCTAGGATCATTGGCAGCCTTGTCTCTGTCTGCTGCTCAGTCGCTACTTGCTTCTCGCTTCCTTTTATTTTCGCGGACAGCGTGGCGCCAACATAAAAAACATTGATTTTGAATTCACTGAGCGCCCTCGCCAAAAACGCTGTTCAAATCATTTATTATTGTTGTTGGTGCTCGGATATATTTCAGCAGCTTTTCTTGGCATTCGAATCTTCTTTAATTGTTTAATTTGTAAACATTAAATGCCACATGAGTTGAGTTGTGTTTAAGCACAATTAGTTTTTGAAATATGAATTATTAAATTAGCTTAAATTAATCATGATTTACAGAAATACTTTATGTATAAACGTAAATAATTTAAACAAACTAAAATACTATTATAGAACCTATGTATAAGCTATTGACTTCTTGTGTTGTTTAATTCTTGGGTTACATTTAATATAGGTTTAGGGAATATTCCGCCCGTAGAAATATATTATTTTGTAAGATGCTAGAGAGAGAGAGATTCTATTCCCAATCCCAATTTAAAATCATCAATTATTCTCCGAAAATTTTTCAATAACAATAGAGCTTACAAGTAATTGAATATATTCAAGTTTTCCTCTTGGTAATTTTGTTTTTCCCGACAAGTTTCACACTTGACTGCCGCTCGAAAGTATGCAGCATAAAAGTAAGCTGCCATAAATGTCATTACGCGCATACGCGGTGTGGGTCGAGCAGCGAGAAAAACAAACAAATCCCAACGCAACCCCCGAAGGATAAAGTTGTCTTTGTCCTCGGGACTACCCTGGCCCTTTGTTTTTCTTGTCATGCAAGCGAGGGAAGATATATTTCTGCAAAACTATTATTGCGGGCTGGAATATTGTATCAACAAAATAACAGAAAAAGTGCTGCTTATAATTAATTTAGTTTAATGCGTTAAGAGCTATGTAAAAGCTTGAGGATAAATCCTATATTTATACATTAAAGTTACCGAAAGTGTAAAATCTTTGGCATAACATTCTTGGTTTATTCCCGCCTGGATTTATGTCCAACAGGGAATTTAGTAAGCCTCATACTCCACATATTCTTCAAGCAAACACTAAAATCTCAACGAAGTTTTCCTTGTCGTTGGCTCTTGGCATTTTAGAACTTTTCTCCAGATTTCGCATGTTAATCAGTTGCCTGATTTATATTTGTTGGCTTTGTTCTTCGTGCAAATATTTTTATTGTGCGTGGCGTGGAGTGCGCGCATTGAGTCACGTCTGTGGTGCCTTCGTGGCGTATACGCAGTGCGAAGTAAGTATTTCTCGCAGCTACCTAGAAGTATGCAATGATATTTTGTATGTTTCACGCCCCCTCAGAAGCTGATTGCTGTCTATGATGGTGATGTAGTGATGAAGCTGCCAGTGGATTGCATTTTTGTGGCCACGTGCACCCGAGACGAGCGTGGGAGAGCCACCTACTTGTACAAATTGCTGGCATGGCTCTTCCGTCCCCGCCCGGAGAGACGTGCTCAGCGTCAGCTCGTTGACCTGTGAATGGCTTACAGGCCAGAGGGGAAAATAGAGAGAGGAAATCCGTCTCACTTTTTCTGGGCTCTGTTCTCAGCCCCGGCGATTTTTCCTTCTCCACCTGAGGCTGCTGCTCGAAGCCTAATGGCAATTGCAGTCAAGTGCAAGTGATTGCTGGAAAAAATTACGTACTTTGGCATTGTGTTTGCCTGCCAAATTGATTTTATGTGCTTAGCCGATCGGCAGGGGACTTCAGGAGCTTAAGTTGGTATAAATTTCGTTAAATATTAACTGATTTTATTGTTTTGAAATGAAAAAGAAGAAGAAAATACACATAAACTAATTACAACATTTTATAAATACTTATAAATACTTGTTGCAAGCAAAAATGTTCTTTTAATTTTACAGTAAATATAATGTGATCTTGGGACAAGTTACAATCGTTGATTAACATAAATATTAATACATAGAGTAGCAATTAAATAAGATAATAACATTGTTGCCTTTTTTAAATATTAAATGATATAATAAAATGTTGGAAAAAGGCTTTCAGTATCGACAAGTGAGTAAAGAATATGTAATTGTAAAAGAGAGTGTCGCAAAATAAGAATTTTCAAAGAATTGCATATTAAAGAAGCTCTTACATTAAATTTGTAATATTTAAATAGTTTGTTTCGCTTTTTTGAGAAAGCCTTTAAGTTATATCTGCTACTATTCTTAACTACCATTACCAGCTCCTTCCTCCTTCCATAAATCTAGCTTGTCTAACAAGTCAATTTAAATTTATTTAAATTCAAGTTTCGAGCCAGTTGGAATCCCCAATCAGCCATAAAGAGTGTCCATAAAATACCTACGCAGTTCCAATATAAAGTGCCGAATAAGCCCCATTGCTGGGGGCAGGATCCATATGGCCATTGTGTGCGAGTTTCCTTGCAGCTCCTGTTTCCACCACTTTGCAAACGCATTTGCAAGCGATTGATTTGCCCAGAAGCTGCAGATATGGCCAACGATAAAGTTTTATGTTTATTACTGCTAGCCACCTACGCGGGAATTGGTTTTCCCCCGTCCTTGGGGCAAGTTAATTGGCAGCTGGCGGCAGAACGGAGGCTATGTGTGTGCACGGTGTACCTCGGTGCGTATACGTAATAAAACTCAATTAAACTAGAGTCAACACCGAACCGAGCGAGTGACTACAGGGCCCATTATCGGACGGGGGGCCCCTCGACTGACACACACACCGACAGTTTTTCTTTTTTCGTGCGGGAAGCCAAATCGTAAATATTTTATTGCTGCGGCTGCAGCTGAAGAAGGAAAAAAGTTTTTCAATTAGCATGCCGGCCGAGAATTTGCAACTAATTAAGGGCCAGACAGCGAAAAATAGCAGCAACACAGCGTGGAAACTTTTGAACCACTAAATGTGGCCCCTTTTTGTGTGGCTTCCTATTTTTTTTTTTTTGGAAAAAAGAAATTTATGGCCAAGGCAAGGGCAAGGTATACGGCTCGATGCAGAGATAAGGAGTTTGCAAAGGTTGCCAGCACTCGCGAAAATGTGTCAAGTTGTAAAAATCGAAAGCATAAGTTATGGCTGACCTTTCAGAGTGAAATACGAACTTGAAGCTGAATAAATGCCAACCGGAAACGGAAACGAAGGGGTGCGTAAAGCGCTTTAATTGTGTCCAGTCGGTGTTTAGCGTAATGAAGTGTCGGCATGCCATGCGCAGGACCCACTGGCTCTAGGAATTATGACATCAACAGCGTCCACGTCACCGCTATTGTCCCAGACAGCAGGGGCAGCAGTGCCAAATGTATCCTTGTCACGCGGCCAGGCTCTGATTTCACTTTCGTTGCGCCAAAAATGTTTTCCTTCCCCCAGCGAAAAATCCTCCGGCAACAGGCTGCAATTTCGCAATTTCCCATGGCCCAAAGCCAGGAAAACCAGTGTGGAAATGGCCGGCACTAAAGGGTAATTGAATTCTGTTTCTGATTCGGAGTCGAGTTTGGTTTCCAGCAAAAGTTGGCATAATTAAAATGGAATTTTCACTACAAGAACTTGCTGTCCCTAAAGCCAGTTTAATAAAGTTGTTTGGTTTAAGGATTGAAGGTCGAGAAAGTCTGCTTAATCTCTGGGAAAAAAAACTTTAGGGAGTAACAAGAGAAACTTGCCAAGGTAGCACAAAGTTTGTAATGAAATTGATAGGGTACAAATATTTTTGCTGGCTTGCTTAAAAAGGGAATTTCATAACTTGCAAGTTAAAGAATTCTTCGAGAACTGCGTTTTTATTAATCCGTGAAACTATTATTTAATACTTTTAATTAAAACATTTTAGTTTTATTTCCCTTTGCCAAAACTACTGTGGCTCTGCCTGTAATATAATTAACTACGTTTGGAACGAGTGCCAGTAAAGTCTAGAGTGCAGAGCGTACTTCCACCTTAGTTTAACTCACCTTTTAGCACCTGCTCCATGCTTATCTACTTTTTGAAAAGAAAACAAAACAGAATTGAAGCCACAGGCGTGCTGATGATAGGAACAAGCGGAACATTAGCCGGCGCTTTCGGGGCGGATTTTGGGGCCAGGGTCGCGACCTACACCAATCACGGTCTGCATTGTTTATGATAAATGGAAACGCTTGGCAAAGGATTGTCGGGAGAATCGTGAGGAACCAGCGGGGGAGTGGGAAATGCTGCGGACAACCACTGGCTGGGCGATAAATAAGCGCCGCCATCCACACCCTCCTCCAGCCAGGATGTCGTCTGTGGTCCTGCAACGAGGTCAGGATAAAAACCGCCGGCAAATGCGGATGAGTTTTCGCTCTTGGGCGCCACTAATTGCTCTGCTTTTGTGCTGCCATCCGTTGATACCCCAGGGTCCAGAGTGTCCTTTACGTGCTTCTCCTCGGGATCCTGGCTTAACCAACTCCCCAGGCACTCATATCTCAACAGGCTCCCCTCTCGCTGGAGTCTCGTTTTGTACGCAGCCTGGATATTTTGTCTCTTCATTTTTCGCTTATTTTATGAATACGTAATTTCATTTTAGCCTGGAAAGCGAGCTTATCTGGTGTTGTTTAGGGATTAAATATTTGTGGAATTTACAAGAGATATTTCTAATCGGTATTTTGGGTAAACGTTTGTTTTCTATATAGGTATTGTTTTATATTTATGGTTTACAAATTTATTTGTTTCTTAATATTTATTTTACATAAGTATTTGTTCAAAAAATCTAATTTACTCTTAAGCCCTGCAAGATAGATAACAAATAGAATAGATATATATTACAAAAAGAATAGTGCATAAAACACTCAAAACTAAATAAATATTTGTATACTGAATTTATTTTTTTGTATATAGAGAATACAGACTTAATTTACCTCTAATAAAATTAATAATAATTAATCCGTATGTCCCATCTTATTCGTAATAATTACTTCTAGTCTTAAATAGAAAGTCTAATTTATTCAGTTCAATTTCTTAGCTTAAAAGAGATTCGCTTATTTTTGGACTAAAATGTATTATTCAAATTCTTTCCACAATTTTGTATTATTTTTTATTGACGGTGCTTGGGCCGCAGCTCAGAGGGCAAAAGTGTTTTTGCCGCTAGAAAATTGCATTTCTTTTTTTTGTTTTATTGCCGTTTTTTTAGCGAGGTCCTGCGGTCCTGCAGCTATCTTTTTTGACGAGTTCTTGCTGCCTTTTGGCCTGGTGCAGTTTCGCAATTTAAATAATTTCTTGCTCGGCTGCCATGTGGGGCGGCCAAGACGTTATTACTGTCGGAATCAGGAGCCACTCGAGCGACACGACGCACCCACGCAGCGCAGAGATCCCCGGGACGAAGGACGAACTGGCAGAAGCTTCGGTTTTTCACAGTCGGGCCTGCAGAACGATGACGTCCTCTTTCTATTCGGCTTATGTCCTTTTCCTGGCAATTGCCTTCGCCTAGCTGCCTTCCAATTTCAGTTTGCCTTTGGCCAACGGCAGTGGCAGAACCTCCCCGGATTGTTGCAGCGGCTGCGAGCGGAAAAATAACCAAGAAAAGTGCGCGAGTGCCTGAAAATATTTGAAAAATTTCACTGCTCGGTGAACGGGAAATAAATCCGAAAAATTGGAAATAAAAGTGGTGGAAAATATGTCGGGATTTGCTGCAATGCTTCTTCTGGCCTCTTTGATGGCCTTCATTTCGAATGGTGTGTGTTGCTGTGCTCAGAATCAGTGCAGTCAGTCAGAAAATATAGAAAAAATGCTAGATAATATAGAAGAATTTAGATAAAAACAAGTACAAATCAATAGAAATCCTTTTTAATGATGGTCTCGTGTATTTCTTTATTTTAACAACCATTTAACATGTTAACCATTTAACATGTTAACGTAATATTGTAGCTTAATATCTGATCAAGCATACATTTTCTTTGAATTTGATTAATAAATCGCACTTTAATATTTTAATTAATATTTGATAAATACTATTTAACAAAAGAATACTAATTTCTTTAAATGAAATGTAACAGAGGAATATACAACTGAGTTTGGCAGCAATCTTTGCACAGTTCCTAATCCTAAGATATGTAAAAATGTATTATTAAATAATATCCTGCAGGCGCCGCCATCAAGTGCTTTGTCTGCGACTCTAGCGATAATCCCAGCTGCGCCGATCTGGGTTCCAATTCCACTATAATGGCGGAGGTGAGTGAAAAGCATCTGGCGTCAGCAGGCCATCCATCAGTGCGGATTGATTGATGATTAGCTAAGGTCCTGAGACCCAGGACCTGTTGTTGACCTGGCTCAATCTTTTCAATGGGCACAGCCGGACCCCGCTCGACCTTAATCAGAGTGCTCCACAAATTAAAGCGACGGCGCACATAAATTTTAGCACAAAAATAAAAGAATTTTGTAGGTGGAAGAAATAGTTCGAAATAGACCCCGACTAAAGCGGAAACGGAAACGTGCTACGTCGTCGTCCTCTTGTGTCGCCCCCTTGTCCCGCTTTTACTCTTTTAAACATTTTTCCACGCCTTTTTCCTGACCCCCCTTGTCCCTTTTCACACGTTAAGTGAATTTTCTGTTACTGGCATCCTTTTTTCAGGGAGAGGGGAGAGGCAAAGGGCAGGCCACGTGCCAAGCTGTTGAAATACTTTTCGGAAAAGCTGCAAACAAACGTAAATTTTCACCTAACAAGCCGCTGACAGGTTTTTCTTGTAGAAATCTCCTTGCAAGAATTAATTCGATTTGTGTTTCAAGTGACGACATGCGCGATTATCTAAGCTTGAAATTGATAGAAGAAGTTCTAAAAACATTTATTTTATTTTAACAAATTAAATGCAAGAAGTCAACTTTTGTATAGAAAGTATTTGCGCAGGTTCAGCAGGTTCTTTTTCTAATTTATTTAAGTATTTTATACGAAAACATATTAAAACACTAATTAAAACACAATTAAATCTAGCCTTTTCCCTCTAAGTCAATAATTAATTTCATTCGTTTAAATGATAGTTTAGAAACCCATAAATTAGGTTGTTTATCAGAGAAAACGAATGTGATTTCTTTTAAACAAATCATTTATTATCATTGATAACCAAATTTGTATTTAAAATAAATAATACAGAAACGTGTATGTGACAGCCAAGGAAGTTAAAAGTTAATCCCATTAATTTATTTTGTTTGTCAAAATAAAGATGTGAATGCGGCAAAAGAAAATCTTAAAGTGTCATCATTAAAATCTTATCTCACCAATTTTCTTGTCCAAATAAATAATTCAAACTCAAATTAGTGACGCCAAAAGTAATCACCCTTTCAATTTATGTTGTTGGACGAAATTAAAGATTTGAATTCGCAATAATTTGAGTGCAAATATGGGCAAATATGAAGTCTTATCTCTTGGGTAAATATTTCAAAGTCATATGGGCATTGTAAATAATGAGAAATTATCAAAATATAAATATAATTTTAGCATAAATAAAGGCAAGTGCTAACCGATCCTATCTTTTTGTGCAACTATATAAATGCGTATTATTATTTAAGCAGAGCACCAGATATCTTGGGGAGGAAGGCTGTAAACCGAAATTAGAAAGATGATATGGCACCGCTTTTATGGCGTTATAAAATGCATAAAAACGGGGATTTCCCGCTTAAACCCTAGAAGTTGTTAGTATTAAATATAGAGCGGGCTTGTCTTATACATTTCTCTTTGAATACAAAACAAATATTAACCGATTTTACTCCATTAATAGCTCCCATTGATTAGGGGTTTCCCCCACTCATACTTACTTAGTTTAAAACGCTTTAGTACTTCCCCAGAACTGGCTCTAATCTTAACCTTATTTGGGTCAAGTGAATGGAGTTCAAGTGAGCCAGTATTTCCACTCTCTGATAACCAAGGTCGTGCATGATATCAAGTACTGTTCCGACCCACAGATAAGATAATTCAGTTGCACGAAACTGCAACAGAAATTAATACTTCAATTACCAGACCTCAATCAATACCCATGCATTGTCTCCATTCTTTGTCACTACGAGGAAACAATACTAAGTCCACAAAATAATTAAATGGTTTATTTACTTAAGGAATGCACTTTGGACAAAATGAAATCACTGGACACCTGGCTCTTTGAACTGAACAAGTTCTCCTATTTCGACAATGGAGCCAACAAGTTTCCGCTGATGAATTGCCAAAAGGTGGTGGCCAAGGATCGTGAGTATTATTGTTTGAACTAATTTTAAGTTTGTTGAGATAAAGAAGAGAGTCCATAATATTCTGCGAATCATAGAACCTAAAACCAATAAGACTTTGCCTTATCAGAGTTTTAAAACTAATATTTACAGTATTAGAAATCTACAAAACTAGGTGTGCATTATTAATTATGTACACATTCAGCCTTTGGCATGCTATAAAGTGATAATTTAATGTCTTTCCTCTATATAACTTACATGTGAGAGCCGTAAAATGTATCTTTACAATATTTGTTGCATTCATTTGGTAGAAATTCTAGTAGTGAATCATTAATTGTCAACTCTGAGTCGCTTTTGTCAATCATGAAGTTTTTATATTTGACTTGGCTTATTGCTGATTTGTTATCTCATAGATAGTTTAAGACTTTGCAGAGTGTGATACCATATATATTAAATGGGGGCCAGACGAGACTTTATGCCAATACAAATAAGGGTAGTTCCCCGGAAAGGTCTATTAGCGGTTTATATAGCCAATGGTCTAAATAATAAACAATGGTGTTTAAAGAGGAATTTATCAGTAACAACCTTATTAAGTAAAAATAAATCAAGGTTTTAGAAAGAGCAGCAGAATTTACAAATAAATAAAGTAATTACAAATACTTTTCAATATATATCCAACTTGATTAATTTAGTTAAGTAAATTGACTTTTTCCCAGCTGAAACCCGCAAGGTGGTAACCGCTCGCTTCTGCCAACTGGACACCGGCGATTCCGATGCCTGCGAAATCCTGCGGACCAAGCTGCGCATCCCCAATGTCGAGGAGCGAGACCAGCGGGATCGCAGCCAGCAGCAGCGTCGGAAGAATCAGGGATACGGCGGCCATGGCCAGGATGCGGCGGACAGTGAAGAACCGTCGGCGGAGGAGGCCTTCTTCTGTGACATTTGCAAGTCGGATCGCTGCAATGGAGCGGCGGCCATAACGCTGGCCCTGGGCTCCATTCTGGCCATGATTGTGCTCCAGTTGGGCTGCTAAGGAGATGGTTAGATAGATATCCTAGGGGATGTCCTTGCGCGTTCGTTGCATTTAGGTTGAGTTACCCTTAGCGTTACCAGTTTACTTTGTAAATATTTGAGTGCAATGTCGGCACTCATCCATCCCTTTGAGCCCCCTGAGTATCCACAACCTTTGACCCTAGAAACGTAAGCAAATAGACAAACAGAAGCTGGCTTTGATTCAAAACAAATACGAATACTTGCAGAGTTAAAAAAGCGCTTTTGAGGTTCATGTGTAAAGTCAAGAAATAGAGCTATATATATCCCCCAAATAGATGTATATCAGGGATCGAGGCGTAGCTTTATTATGTTATTTATTGAGCAATATTTGTGGCCATTTGTTAAGGGATAATTGTTAGGAGCGATGGAAGTACAAGAATTCACCAATTGCCTTTCATTTTCAGCAATATATTTAGATGTGAATTATTAGTGTAATTTTAGGTAATTTTAAAAGTGCATCGAAATTGATTTATGTTTATAAATTAGCCGAAAAAGCCGCAAGCAAAAACAATCAACGTAATGCAAAAATAACGCGAATTTAACAAAAGCAGAGTAAGCCAACGCAATAAATGTTAACTTAAATGTGCAATTAGAACAGGAAAATAAAAGCAAAGGCAAAAGCAAGCTAGTAAATTACAAATATTAAATAAACTCTGAGCTTACAGCCGCCTAATCGCACTAAATATATATAGTAAATATGTAGAGGTTATAGCGCCCGTCGAGCAGTCAGTCAATCAGTTCTGTTTAGTTCTTAAGCGAGTGTTGAAATGGAAACCGAAAACCAAAAACCTACAAATTCAAAGAGCACACCAATAAATGCTGTATGACAGTATAACAGAATTGGGTATCTTGCATTTCTTACTATCAGTTTTTGTACCATTAAAACAGGGTATCGGAAGTATTCAATGAATATTTGGGGTATTTTAAGGTATCATTGTAAAGAGCAAAGGAATATTTGACAATACATTTTGGTTTTTTATCTTATAGTTTTTTCAGTGTCTTTTATTATTTTAAATGTGTTTAACCTTTTTATTGTGTTTATTTAAATTAGAAACGTTATTGTCCTTGGTGGTATAACTTTTCAATAAAAAACACTAAACAAAATATGGTAAATATAAGTAACACTGCATATGTGTGATGTCCCAAGATTTCTTTTCAGTGTTTCTGACTTGTTTTATTTTGCATTTTGTAATGCAGATTTTAATTTAAATTTGAATTTTTCTTTATTCCTTCATACAAAATAAAAATCAACAGAAAGAACTAACAAATATTCCTTCCTACATTTAGGAGATAATCAAACATTAAGCAAGAAGGGTATTTCATGCTTCGATACCCCTAAGAACATATAAAAAAAACCCAGCAGACATCACGTTCTCCTCTGTTATGTTTTCCCCTTAGTTTTTCCTTTTTTTTCGACTTGTTTTCAGCAATCAAAGATAATTTTCCCATTACTCATGTAAGATGCCGCTTATCAATGTTCCGGACTCCTCCGACGGTTCTCGTTCTCTCTTTCGCTCCAACGTTGATTTGAAAGTCTGAGGGCGATGCTATCGCCGCGGGCTTGTATTGTTTTTTTTTTGTGTGTCAGCCATGCCGCAAATTATAGGCATAGGTATTCGAGTTTGATAGAGGAAACAGTAGGACAGCCTCCGGAAATTTCTGGCTTGTCAGTTCGATTTGAATTTTCGGTAGCGACTGCTGGCTCACACACGCAAGCAGAACGGCGAAAAAAATACAGAAAAACTTCGCGAATTTCATAACTAAAATAGATTTGAAAAGGAGTCTTTTCTGGGGTCTCCCCAATCAGCGCAAGTTTCGGGCTCTTCGACGGTTTTTTGCAAATTGAAAGTTTTCCTGCGTTTTTCGCCACCCCAATTTTCTCACCTGCCGAGAAAATGCGTTTCCTTCCACTGCCTCTTCTGCTACTGATGATGGCCTTTATGGTTTGCGGCTCAGGTGTCTCAGGTATGTCATAAATAACGGCGCTGTAAGCTTTTCGCTTGCTAATTGATTGACCCCGCGAGCGGGAGGCGTGCTTGCGAAAGTTGCTCATACGCAACGTTGAACCCGCGAGCAGGGTGCTTCACCCTGCGTAATCCCGCTGATAAGGCGTCGCTGATAAGGCACACCCTCATACATAGACATATTTCTGGGGCACACCTGGAGCAGCCCAAGGTCATGGGTGTGCGTTCCAAACGCACTTGAGAAAACTGGGATAAAATGGGAAGGTTTTTAATATAAACAGTTTTTAAATGGTAACATTTTTCAACAGAGAAATATATTAAATAATCAATAGTAATTAATATATATAATATAAAGCATATTAATTAATTTACATGCCGTGCCCAGCATTGCGTTGCTACATATGCGAGGACTGCGATGAGAACGCCCAGCTAAGCGAAATGGAGGTGTGCGATGGCACGCCTCTCACCTCCAGTCCAAGTCCAAGTCTGGGTTCCAGTTCCAGTCCAAGTCCTGCTCCTGCCCCATCACCCTCACCAGCTGCTCCTTCCGAGGAGGAAGAGGACTATGACAGCGATGAGTCATCTACTGTGGGCATAATGCCAGCAGGAAATGGAGGAGCCACGGGTGCCGGAGCCGGAAATGGAGGTGGTGCAGCTGGAGGAGCAGCAGTACCAGAATCAGCTGCCGAAAGCGAAGAGGAGGAAGATGAAGAGGAAGACGAGGAGGAGGACGAGCGAAGGAGAAGATCAAGTGTCCGGCAAGCGGCGGTCAATGTGTCCACGGCCTTTTGCTATATAGTGAGGCTCCACCGTAAGTATCTTTCCCATTACCATTTCCATTGGGAAATAGTATCCCAATTCCATTCACATCATAAATATATGGCAGTCTGGGGTGATGCTACGGCCCACATCGATAAGTTATCAATGATTTGGGCTGTGAGTCATCCGCGAACTGATAGCACAAAGTGCACAGTGGCCTCCACTGAGAGAAAAGTGTGCTAACAGAAATTGAAGAAACATTCAAAGACAAAAATATATTCTAGGTCTTAAATCAAAAGCGAATTAGAAAGGTTTTAAGGGAAAATATAATTATTAACAAACTCTTGTAGGTTTTAACGTTTAAAATAAATGAAAAACATAATATTTCGATAAAGTTTTAAAGTTTGAACAATTAGATAAGTTAAATTAATTATTAATTAATTAAATTATAATTCCAAAAGCTACTTGGAAATGAATTCGATTGGATATCTAACATGTAACCTATTTATATTATTTACTTAGTAAATATGATATTACCAGAAAACATTTCCTTAATATATTGTAAGATTTTAGAATTTATTGAATTTTATTATGAATATTTAAAAATGTAAATCAAATTTTAAATAAGATATTTTCCCTTGACAGTTAATGAATCTGTGATCACCAAGCGGGGCTGCACCACCGCCCGGATGAGCAATGAAAGCGGCGGCTGTGACGGACTCTTTGAGAACTGGTCCGTGGGCGGATGTCACCTCTGCCAGGACGATGGATGCAACAAGCCCATGAACGAATCGTCCGAGGGGCACCTGGGACTCGAAGCCAGTCTGGCGTTGACACTAATGGCCATTATATGCCGCATCCTGATCTAAATATATAACAATTACCCAAAGTCCCCGATATGTCCCATAATATATGATTCGTTTTGGTCCGACTTGGCCGTCTGAGTTCATTTCTGGGAGCTAGCTTCAGAGACCTCGATTTATGGTACCCTGATTTGTGCTATTTATGGCTCGCTTACCACTCGGAACTCATAAAGTTTCGCAGGCAATGAGCGCACCCCGGCTATTTTCGCATAATTGTTTAATTGTCATCGATAAGGAGTGGACCCTTCCGGGGCTCTATAGTTTCTATAATTTCTATTATTAAGCGAAAGTGCTGGCTCATTGAGAATGTTCGTTCATTCAGCTGCAGGCGCTGGGAGGCGCTGGCAGCCGTATCGAAAATCAAATCAATTAATTAGCTGGGCTCCCTCGATGATAAGTCGAGTGACGATGTACTTACTGAGTGTCGTGTCGTGTCGTCGTCGTCGAGCTTTGGGTGCTCCCGTTCAAATAAAATTTCATGACTTCATGCCATGCCGCACACACCGCGGATTCCACAGATACTACTAATAAAGTTTTACCACTCATATATACACTCCTGATACGGTTGATACACTGATCAAATGGCCAAAGCATTTAGGCCCGATAAGCGTTTGGTAGTCGAGTGGCAATCTCTGCCTTAAACTTTGCCCAGATTTATGGCCTTATTATGGAATTCGGGGTCCGGAATATACTGAGCGATTCTCAATGCGGCGATGAGGAAGCCAGCAGTCCGTCTGCATTAAAGGAAACTTGCTCTAAACACGAGGTACAAATGCAACTGACAAATTCGGAACGTTCAGCTGATGTATGCACAGAAAAAAACAAGGAACTGATAGGGTTAAATTAAGAGTATTTAAGATCAAAATATACCTAAGTTTCCCATTAATATTTTCTAGAAAATGTTAAAATGTATTTCCCATAATTTAAATCAGAATGAGAAGCTCAAGATATTATTTTTTCGACTGGCTCCCTAAGCGCTTTATTTGTCCTTTAATTCCCAACGGATTCTAGCTAAAATTAGGGAAAAACCGGTTCCTATAAAGGATATTACTTCAGCCGCTTATGTTGTTTTTTTTTGTCTGTGTAAAATATATTAAATATGTTTTTTAAACCCCCCGGATTTGTGGGCTCGTGTCAGGGGGCTGTTTTGTTAAGCTTCCCCGTTTTATTTTCGTCAGCTTCCGGGAAGGTAAAATACTCGCAACTTGAAATGCCCAAAAAGCCTTTTCGCAAAGCTGACTTTCGAAAGAGAGAACTCCAATGAGAATTTCAATGAGAGAATTGTCGTCATCATCACTGCGTTGCTCTACGTGATGTGGCCGGCACTTTGTTTTTGGTAGATATATGCTATATATTTTATTTTATATTTATATGTAGTATGCAGTGTCTTATTTTTATTTGGGGAAATTACAATTTTTATCTGTCGTCGTCTCTGGGCTTCTCAGACGACGACGTCGATGATGCATCAGTTAACTAAGGCGGCACAAACCAGACTCAGTCCACATTTGGCACGAACTGGGGGCTTTGGGGTGAACGATGAATTACTATATGGCACAGGGAACGCACGATTCTGGTCGTAGTTCTTATAGAGCAACGTAAAAGATTCCCAGGGTCAAAGGTTAAATCAAAATAAAGTTAATAACATGTTGTGTGTGTTTCAAGCGTTATTTTTTATTTAATAAAGTTTTAATGGTCACGAGCGATAACTTTGGAGTAATATAACTTTCACAAAGATAGCACAATATTTAATAAATATTCATTAAATAATGGGTACATTTTACTAATTGCAATGGCACACAAATCAGGAATTGTTCTACAACATTTATCCTTAAAAAATAAGTATTACTTATTTTTAGATAAACGAAGAGTAACAAAAAATACAAAATAATATTTATATATATTAAAAACAAATAATAATAAAAGTTAAAACAATTGTGATAGTATATAAACAATATACTTGCAACACAAAATCACACAAAGGAGAATACAACTATTTACTTTTCCCACCAAATAAATACAACGAATCGCACTCGCACCTTACAAAAGCTCAGCTTATCAGCTGAGGTGACCTTGTCCCCACTCTTTAGGGGCGTCTTTCTAGGTCAGCGTGGAATTTCATTAGCTTTCGAGTAACACCCGACCTTGCCCACCTAGCCGGCTTACTCAACTGGAAAGTTTCGTTAGGCTAAAGTTCTAAGGCCCGAATACCTCCATTCAATACCTTTTATAAAAGGCAGGTGCCAAAAAGGTGAGCCAACAGCAACGAAATCTCCGTTAATTGTTTGGCTCTGTCTAATTCGAGTTTGTTTGCTTATCGTGCTCTTGATATTGAATAATAATAATCATGGGACAACCGCAGACACGCAGCCAATAGCCATTATAGTGGCGAATATTATGTAAATGGGGGAAGCAGGTTGATAAGGATTTTAATATTGATATACAATGGGGGAAATAGGTGAGACTCCCGAAGAAGAAATATTCGAAAAACGTTGAACAATGTGCTTAATTTTGATCTGAAACTTTTGTATTACTTAGCTCTTTCAACATAAACAATAAAAAATAAAAACAAATAAAGGTTCCTTTAGTTAAATCGTTAGTAACGATACCAATACCATGAGTCTTATAAAGCGGGTAAGCTACCTATTAGCTCAAGTTGTATGCCGATCGCGTTTTGGGGTAATTTTTGGATGCCATTTGCTGACTAACAATCAGCTGTTTAATTAGCAAACAACAAAGAAATTCTCGGGGTTCATAAAGGGTGTTAAAAATCGTACACGAAAGTGAAATGAATCCCAATATCACTGCGAGACTGAATCACTTGGGTAGCCGGGAAAAGCCAGAAGATCAGTGGAATCCCGGAAGATCGCTGCCATTTTCCCACACGAAAAAGCCAAGAGAATCGAAGAGAACTGAAGAGAGTGAGTACCGTGGGTCGATTTAATTGTGCTCACTTAATTCTGCATTATAAATTAATTTGTTATCACCAAAAGAAAAGTAAAACTTGTTTGACCGCCGCTCTCGCTCCCTCCGCTAGCCGCTAACCGCTCGCTGCTCGCCGATCGCCGCTCTTTCCGGCTCGTGCTCACGCTCTTACGCATCGAAGCCGCTGACGCCGCAGTCGCTAAACAACAACAACAGTGCAAAAAAACTCTATAAAAAGTCTCAAACAAATCACAAGATTTTCAGTTAAATTTCAGAATTCGCAAACAGCGGTCGCCCGAATAAAGAGTCGCGAAAATAAACAGTAGCAGCTGCAGCAAAAGCGAACAGATTTAATTAGTATAAGTTACTATTTAAAGCAGAGCATTATTTGCAATATATAATATATATATTATATATTTTTTCAAAATACATATTTCGAAACAAACAAAATGCTGACAAACACCAGCCGCATCGTGGCCAGCTCTCTTGTGCTGTTGCTAATCGGCCTGCCAGGTAAAAGAATTTTTTGGGTATTGCCCACTATTAAAGTATTGGGGAAAGTGTCGTGATAAAAATTGATGTGTCCCGCGAGATATCAGATATATCAAAGATATCAGATAGCAACCACCAACTGCTGCTAAAAATAAACATAAGAAAAAAGAAAATAAAACCTAAAATGCTCGTGTCCCAAGTGTTGTGCTGCAGTCGAAATGAATTCAGAATTCAAGATCACCAAATGAATATTAATTTGCATATCAAGCAGCGCAGCGACATTTAAAACGCCCAATTTATTTGTTATTATTATTTAACTGTCATAAATAATGCAAAGATTGTAGCTGCGGTATTTTTTGTACGATTTTTAATGGCTGTGTGATGCGGAAATGTCATCTGGAATCGTACAGCTCCCACTCTCCGCCTTTCTAATTGATTTGATTTGAAAAGGAAAAGTCAGGCGGTGGAAATTCAACAAAAAATAATACGAAAATAAGCCAGCTGACATTGAGGCTACCTGCTAATTGAAAATGTTATAGTTACACTTAGCACACTTTGGGAAAAACTCGTCTGGCTTATTAGCACCGTTCAGAAAAAATAACCGCACCAAACCTGAATTTTTTATATTATTTCGTTCACGATCTCTTGACGCAATTGGCAATGATTTAATTTTGGACTGCCTCTTCCAGCCGATCGGGAATACCGACTTTGTTCATTTGAAATGTTTTTTTATTCATAAAAAAGGGGGAAAAATAAACAAAGATGCAAAATAACTGGAAATCGTCTAGAACGAACTTTGACTGCAGAACTTTAAACGGCTTTTTTCAATTACCCTTTAAGTTAGCTTGCATCACAGCCAGTTTATTGACTTACACAATTAAATACTTAGGCCCAGGCGCAGATGCATGCGAAAAATAATAACAATAAACTCTACAGCTTCACCTTTGTTTGTACGTAATAATAATAAACAAGATTTAATGTTCAATTTTTAATGAGTGAGACGGCAAATGTGCAAATTCCCCAATTTCGTAGCTTGGTTGGGTGGCGCTTATCACGTGACATTAAACCCCAGCAATACGGCCATTCCTGCGGACAATTTAAGACCCCGCTTCCCCCCACCCAAAAAACTCACCATCAATCACAATGATTTATGATACATTTAAATAATAAATCAACAAAAGTTAGGCAGAAAGATGTATTAAAAAATTTATTGATGAGATAATGACTATTTGCTGGGAGTTTGTTGTAAATATTGCTTACTGAATTCCTTTAATTTTACGATTTTGAATATTATAAACACAGCTTTATTATATATTTCATTTTTTATGGACTGGTTCTAAGTAAACAATGAGACTTTGTTTTAAAGCTTAACCAGTTTTCTGAATATTTTGTATAGGAACAATTATTAATATTTTACGAGCAGTAAAAAATATACTAAGCAATCTCTCTTATCACATCTTTCTTATATATAACCTATATGAAAATTATAAATTAAAATGTATTGTAATAGTTTCTCCTTAGCAACTTATCATTACAAGTTCTTTCCATTTAAATTAATTGTTACCATATATAATTCCCAAAAATAGATATCACTTCACGTTCTATCCTATATAATCTATAATACTTGTCTGCTTAAGACTTTAAATACTTGACAGTTGAATGAAAGACAAGAAAATATTAGTTATTATCCAGCTTCTACTCACGTAAGACCTTAAATACTCCTCAGTTAAAAGGGGCACTGTAGTGTTTTCTTTTAACTTTGTGTGCCCAAAAATAGAGAATCATATCAGTTTATCCCATTTCTTTCCATATAAGACCCTAAATACTTCGTAAAAAACTCAGTGCTACGAAAATATCGAAAATCAGGCATCTCGTTATCGCCGAACTGTAAGAAATCGATGTTATCGTATCAGAAAACTGTCAGGTGAAAAGACAACACTTAGTCAGATTATCGTGCTGTTTAAGACCTTAAATACTTCAAAGAAATAAACTAAGTAGCTACCAAAAACTGTCCATTTAAGGCTTTAAGTACTTGGCAGTTAAAAGAAAACTTAGATAATATCGCTTCATGTTATCGGCGCCAAGTGTGATATCGATTGTTATCTTTACGGAGAGCCATCAAGTGGGGATTTAGCCCATAGTCGGATTATCGGTAGCGTCCGCCGCTATGACTCACCTCACATTGGTACTCGTAGGCATCCGCAGCCACTACACTGATAAGACAATTAACGCAATTATGGCAGTGTAGCCGCGCCGATAAGTTTGTTTCTGTTTACCTGTGTTTGCCAGCGGTAAATATTTGCCGATGACGATAACATGCAAATGGAATCGATTTGTGGCGCGGGGAGTGCGCCCGAAATGAAATCCCAAATAGAGACGGCTACTAGCGCTAGATCAAAGGCTGTGCAAACTAATACTAAAGAATCGGCAAATAATACGCCAAATACGGGCTTTGGTTTTGAATTGATTTATTGCGCTCACATGTTCTTAGCCTGTGTCATCATTTATCGACTGTTGTTCATGTTATCGCGTCTTTTCCTTTTGTTTGCCCAAGCTGTAAATTGAGCACTCTCAACTGATAGAGATAACTGTCTGGTGCCTCCCCAATATACATAATGATACGCCCAAAATGTCTAAGGTTGTGAATTAATAAAAGTTATTTGGGTAAATACATATATACATACAATGGGGAGAGGACCGGAAAAGGTGTGCAAAAAATTAGAGCAAACTAAGAAAGATTTATAACATTTTTGATAGAGCTTTATAACCATAAAAAAATGTGCTTCAAAAACTGTAGAATTTATTTTCTTATAATTATAGAAATATTAAGGACAAAAATAATTGCTTCAAATTAAAGGATTAATATAGTTTGAAACGCATAAACATGAACAGGAAATATATCATCAAAAACAATATGGCTGCCTATAAACATTAATTGTTGTTTAGTTTTTTATTGTGTTCGATTTGTTTATGATGACAAGATATTGAAAAGATATAAATTCATAGCCGTTAAAAAATAAATGTTCAACCAAACCTTGCGTCTGGTAAATTAAGGCTAAAATTAGAATCTGGGGTAAATAAATAAATAAAATTCTATAGCCTCGAACCTTTTGATTTTGGCAACTAATTAATGGGGTTTATGATGGTAGGATATTGGGAATAAATAAATTAAGATATAAATTCCCAGACTTAATAGATTAATAACAAATTTTATTCCCCACTTCCAGTTATCCGCGCCGATCTCATGTGCTATGTCTGCGATGACTGCGCCCAACTGCCCAAGGATGCCCCACTGCTGGCCTGCAACGAGGAGTTCTTCAATCCCGGCGGCAGCACAGAGGCCTCCACGGTGACCACCACGACAAGTACGGAAGCTAGCACCACAACCATGACCACACAGGAGACCACCACGACGCCCGAGGTGGTGGTGACTACGATAAGTGACGAAACGAGTTCTCAAACCACTGAAACCACGACCACAACTCCCGTGGAGACCACCACACCTGAACCCACAACCGAGAGCACGGAGAGCACTCAGAGCACAGAAGCCCCAGCGCCCACTCCGCCCACCGCTGGACCCGTGCAGACCACCACCGGAGTGCCCACCCCACCGGCCGAGGATCTCTTTGGATCACTGGCCGCGGCCTTGAACACCACCCGCCTGGTGGCCGTGGAGAACACCACGCCCTCGCTGGCCATCCGCCAGCGACGAGCGGTGGTGGCTACGGACTTCACCTACCACTGCTACTCCGTTCAAGTGACAGGTGAGTCGGATGACTAGGGAATTTGCCTTAAATTAATAACACATATTATTTAAAAACTAATTTAGTAAAAAAGCTAATTACATAGATTTGTTTTCCTATTTTTAAACCACTTCTAACCTTTTATATTCCTCGTAGTGAACGGCACAATGAGCACGGATCGCGGCTGCTCCCGAGTGAGCACCTATGAGGGCGTCTGCGATCTCCTGAAGATCCAGAACAACAACACGG
The DNA here is from genome assembly GCA_008042475.1 of Drosophila kanapiae. NCBI lineage: Eukaryota > Metazoa > Arthropoda > Insecta > Diptera > Drosophilidae > Drosophila > Drosophila kanapiae. The sequence continues at coordinate 22,706 of VNJM01002939.1, forward strand.
AAATGGCCAACTGTAATCCCTGCAGCATGAATGCCTGCAATGGTGGCAATGCCATCAAGACCTCCATCATGGCCACGCTCCTGGTGGCCTTTGTGGCATTTGCCCTGCAGCGCAACTAGCGACCTGATCTTCATCCCTCACCCGGTGCTTACATCTAGTATTCCTCGAAAAATACAAAAGCAGACACACTCATCAGCAGCGCTAAGTGATTCGAAATTTTACATAATTTTAAGACACACACATACACAAACCACGCGAATATCGAAATATATATATACTTAAAACTACATTTAATTCTAACCAAATGTAAAGCTTACGGCGACAACTTAATAAATAATATGTAATTATTAAAAGAAAATACAAAAAGCAAAGGGAAATATTGTTGTGAATATACGCTTCAGCTTCCTCAGGTCGCCAAGAACTAAAATAAATTGGATCTGTTTATATTCGCTATCTGTTCGTTAATTAGACACAGATTTGGCCTTAATTAGATCGGTTTTTCAAATTTTTTCCTGTTGCAAATGTACTTTAAGTTATTTGCTTGCAATTCTCTGAGGCATAAGGTTCATTATTCTGGCAGCAAACAAGAAGATCCTCTTATCCTTAATGGTTTTGTTATAGGATTTAAAGATCGTGAGTCCCTCATACAGACCAGGCCACTTGTGTGGAATAATTAAATATATTTCGTGCAAAATGTTCCGCATGAATTATGTCGAAACAGTGAATATATTTATTATAAATTACTGTTACATTTTTCACTCAAAACGAATTGATTTTAACTTATGGGATAGCTTCGCCTACTCTGTAATATATTGCTGAAAACTGTTATTAAATACAGAAGAAAGATGAAGTCTGTACTATTTATACATCTGATTCTCCAATGGAACCTTGTTGGAGCAGATGTAGACCGTAAGTCTCATATGGATTTCTATATATTTCAAATTTAATAAATATTTAATAAATTTCTATTCAGGTTTTTGCAAATTCCGGCCAGCTGAAACCGGCAATTGCTATGCGTATATCCGACGTTTTAGTTATTTTCCCAAAATAAATAAATGTTTGGAATTTATTTATGGCGGTTGCGGTGATAACCGCAATAACTTTAAGACCAAAGAACTTTGTACGGCAACATGTGTGCATGAATGAATGCTTACATCTTTTAATTACCCTCAAATTAACTTAAAAAGGACGTGAGACTGGTGAGAATGTCCAGGTGAAGCAGGACGTTTTTATTTATTTAATAAGCTAACACCCTAATAGCACATCTTTGTAAATATGAATTCATGATGTGATTTGCATGATTTCAAATATTCAAACCCATAAACCATATTTACCATATTTTTCCTAATGAAACTTAGCCAGCTTAATCAATTATTAAATTAAAACCACAATGGATAAGCGCAAATAATATAATCTTTAGTGCAAACACGCAGACACAGGCTGAAATTTGTTCTATGCACTTACAACTTATGTGTACCTCTTCAGATAATAAGATAAGTTTCCCTGGAACTTATAGACATGGTTAATGATAGTCTTACTACATATCGTATACGTGATATCGTGTATGCATTTCTTACGCTGCAAACGATACTCTTCCCCTTTTTTCGCTAAGCAAACAGGTCGACGCTAATCATAAGAAAATAAAAACACTAGAGAGGCATACTTTTGGGCCATTTATGCTAAGCAAATTTAATCAAGACAACGAGAACAACAACAACAAGAAATTAAGGAAATCAAACACACAAAAAGGCAATTCCTTGTCGATTAGATAAGGTTCTCCCCCATTAAGCAGCTGGCTGAATTTTTGGCAACACTAGGGGAAATAAATATGCGGCCACGCGTAAATCATAAGCATGAAATTTAATGGCACCAAATAAATACCGCCATAAAGTGATTGATAAGTAAACGTTAACAATTTCCAGCTCACTTTTTTTGCGAATTTCCGGAACTTTAGACCTTAAATATAGTAGCTTATCTTAGGAATCTAACCGATTATGTTCCTGAGGTGGTAAAAAACAATTTAAATTAACACTGACATGGATAAGATTTGTAACAGCCTAATTTCGATAGGATCGATATCATAATTTATGTGGCATTTGTCACAGATTAGCTTTACTTATCAGTTGTAATCGAATTACTTGCGTTTTTATACAGACCCCTTAGGAAACCGAGTCGTCAAGTATTGCGCAGGTCACAAGTTAAACGTGAATTTCAAAAGGCTCCAAAGTTTCGTCTACAAAAAAAACTCCCTCATTATATGATGATTACAGCTATCATCTATTAGTCGGCTGTCTAGGTAAGAATGAATCATTAGACAAATATCTATTAGTTATTCAACTAAAGAAAAAAAAGCACACACTGATATTGTCAGTTTCTTTATCGGAATCGAACTAACGATTAAAAACGACCACCAAGCAACGTGCAAATTATATATTATTGCACAGGCACATGCTCCTATTTATAAGGAATTATATCTATATATCGTATATATTACTCCTTAGCTATTTGAAAAGAAATAGTAATGAATCATTAAAAATGTACTCCTTTAAGCTTAGTTATATATGTATACTTGGCCAGCACACACAAGACATTATATAGTATACGCATTTATATAGGCTTATTTGCTTATTACTCAGCAACGCCCTCTGCCATAAAGCCCGGCTAGGTCTTTAGATGCCTTAGAAATCGATTGGACTGATTAGATTTCTACAGCCGGGCCTTAATTGCTTAGCAAACCGAGATCCAATGGCGTAGGTCCCGCAAAGTTATGCCCGCCTGGATGCCGCCAATGGGTCTAGATAATATACGGATATACGACTATTATATATATTTTGCAAGAAATCTCTGTTCGGCACTGGAAATTTCCATCAAATTGAAAGTGTCATTAATATTTAAGGTGTGCCACACAGAACTGCAATTGATAAGGTATTTAAATTTCGTAGGTAAATTAATGAAAATGAAAAGATTACGTTTTACAATAAAACGTACAATTTGTAGTAAGTTTCCTGCTTTTACTGTATTTTATTCTAAGCTCAAAAGAATGCAAAAATATCAAAAACTAAAAAAAACTAACAATATTTACATCTTCCGAAACAAATAGAATTTAGCAAAGCTTCCCTAAAAAATGAGAAAATTCCGCAGTTACAATTCTAAACTAAACAACAATTTCGATTATTTACCTTATTATGCAAAAAAATTATTATACATCGATTAAAATCGATATTTAAACAGCTCTTATTTGAAGTAAAAGAAATATAATTACGTAAGATTTCAGATATTTTTGTATTCATATATCGATTTTAAATCGATTAGAGTGAAAGTTCTTCCAGCTCGCATTTTAAGCAATACAAATTCCTTGTCTTGTTCATGGGCTTGGCCCATTAGTAATTGGCCATAAAATCGGGGTCTAAAACCCTGACCAAACAGAGGATATAGTCGTTCAATTTATATCTTATCGATACGCTGGCAGTTCTGGGAAAAAAGAAGAGAGTAGTCGTAAAAAATGGCAATGCAATAAATGAAAATATTCGGGGCATCCTGAGGAAGTGGTGTTACCCGAATATTCACCTGGGTCCCCATATCGCCGAAAACGATCGGGGCAATATAGTTTTATATGGCAGCGTACGACCTTATCGCCAGGAAGAACAAAGCCAGAATGCTGCTGCTCTGCTTTGGCAGCGCTGCCTTCCTGCTCTGCCGCCTCTGTCGCTTATCAGTGACTGAGAACGATAAAAAAGCCAAGTTAACATTATATTTAATTGGTAGTTACCATTCAGCCGTCGTGCGGTGCGATACTCGTCTAACCATCAGCTTCGATACCCCGCTAAAAAGTGTTCCTCGATTATTATCCTTTCGGCTTAACAAAGAGAAATGCGTCTACTTACGGTTAACTTTTTTCTGCTGGCTTTTTGCGCCTCCTCGACCTTTTGGCCAGGTTGGATTTATTTATCAACATTATCTTGAAGTGCAGCGGCGTGCAAAAGATCGACCAAGCCACATTCCAATATTTATTGATTGATTTATCGGATATGTCAGCGGCACAATGGGAATTTACACACAAATTTATGAACTGTTTTTAGTTCGGTGAAAGGAAAAATATTTGTTGAGCTCCTTATCTGCGTAGGCAAGCGAATTCCAGTGAAGAATGGAGGAACCACGGCCAGTTCCATTATTGTAATTAGTTTTGTTGTCGCTGCTAGAGAGTAAAAACTACTCATGTTGATCAAAATATAGGGCATTTTTTTTACTCGGCTTAAAATCCCACGACAGCTCAAAAAGGAGACTAAAATTGTCAGAGCGAAGGCAGGATTTAATGCTAAGTTCTAGGAGGTTCTAATTAAACAAAGAAATCTAATTTTTGTAAATAACAGTTTGCTAAAACAAATCTAAAAATCACTTCGATTATAAATAGTTCAATTTCTTTATATCAGTCAAGCTTTGATTTTTGGTTCATAATTACTTTCTCATTAGCTGTGTAATTAATCTAAAAGAAAATCCAGCATTGATAATGTAAATAGCACAAAAGTTATGAAATTATGATTAATTACACAACAAATACCACAATGAGGAAAAAATACTCCCGAGAAACATATGTAATTAAAACATTTCCGTTCTTGAATATTAAAGCCTGATTACCTAGATACCTTTGTAATCTTTATTGGTAAATTTAATAAAGTGAGCTAATTAAACGTAATCTTTATCAATATAGGATAGGATCGCCTTAGGTTATCCGATATAAAAGTTAATATAAATACAGAAGTACGTTAACCTAAAAAGAGCGCCAGAAAGTTGTCCGATTTTACTTGTGAGGCAACAATGGCGATGTTATCTCGTATTTGATTTATCAATCAGAGTTATTGCCTGCTCTCGAGACTCTACCAATTTTTTATCTCGGTCGGCCTTCGCACTGCCTGGCCACTGCCAACCCCCCGTTTTTCCGCCTCCATCCGCTTGCTCACCTGCCCTTTAAACTCACCTGTCTTCTCCAGCAAATGCCCTGGAATGCTACCAATGCTCGGGAAGCGGATGCGATGATCTAGAAACTGTGCCCTTGGTCTCATGTGAAATTGATGATGGTTCGACTACATCAACGGAGGTAGGATCTTGAAAGATCACACGAGTAGTTATCCGAAATTAAAGCAATATTCTTGTAACAGGAACCGATAACAACAACAACCGAAGAGGATACAACAACCAAAGAACCTACTTCGGAATCTTCTAGCACTAGCACTAGCACTACAGTTACCACTCCACCGAGCTCAACAATTGACTCGGATCCGGGAACAGAATCTACCACCGACTCTACAACTGATTTGAGTACCGATTCTACAACAGAATTGTCCACCTCTACTTCAAGCGAAACCACAGATTCCTCAACAAAAGAAACTACAGATTTTTCTACCACAGATTCTTCTACTAACGAATCTACAGATTCTTCTACCAACACGTCTACAGATTCTTCCACCAACGAGCCGACCGATTCTTCAACTGCATCTTCCAGCGAACCCACAGATTCTTCTACCAACGAGTCGACCGATTCTTCAACTGCATCTTCCAGCGAACCGACAGATTCTTCAACCAACGAATCTACAGATTCTTCTACCAACGAGTCCACAGGTTCTTCTACAAACGAGCCTACAGATTCTTCAACTGCATCTCCCAGCGAACCCACAGATTCTTCTACCAACGAGCCTACAGATTCTTCAACTGCATCTCCCAGCGAACCCACAGATTCTTCAACGAGTGATTCGACGTCTTCTTCCAGTGAGACCTCATCTAGCGAATCCTCCAATGCTCCAACTTCTTCGCCCAGCGAATCCACCGAGTCTTCCAGCGAGCCCACAGATTTTTCATCCAATGATCCCACCGAGTCTACAGATTCTACTTCCTCTGATGCTCAAGCCGCACTCCCAGAGTCTAAACTTCGGAGTCGCCGCAGTTTGGCCGCTCAGGCTACGGATGTGCTCCTACGGAATTACCGAACCATTACACGGAATCGAAGGGATACAGATGCAGTTATTAAGGTCGCTGCCTGCTACAGCATCATCAAGCAGGGAGGTGAGTGAGCACCGAAAAGCATCTCCTGAGAGTTTGCAAGAAGAATTAGACTGTTTTCCTTAATTTGAGCTCTGGAATTTTTTCAAAAAACGCCCTCATCACTCGCATTTTCCTTTTGTTTCTGAGCATACTTTTCGGCATTGACATTATGTACAAAATGAATATTTTGGAAATGTTTTCTTTTTAACAAAAAGATTAAATTTCCCTTATAAGAAGATCTAAAAACTTGCTCGCGAAATCAGCGAATTTGTATTTAAATTTAAATCTTTAACCAATTTTGTTACCTTTCCCGCAGAGATCCACCGCGGTTGCATTCGGGTGCCCGAAGGTCAGAGCGCCTGTCAGGCTGTGAGGGAGGAACTTGACCTGACGCAGGACGTCGCCGATGAGTGCGACGTCTGCGTGGCGGATAAGTGCAACGGCAGCACCAGCCTCCAGGTGTCCCTAGGTGCGATGATCCTGATCGTGGGTCTGGGATTGAAAAACCTTCTGTGAGGAGGAGGTAACCCTCCCGAAAGTTTGGCTAGTTGTGGGAGTGCCTTTGTATTATATGTATGTTTATTAGGTGATCCGTACTTTGTATTTAATAAATAAAAAGAATTGTAAGTCTTGCATTAACAAGATAACATTGAATAATGTGTAAAACTAATACAAAAAAGTTTTTTATTTAAAAAAAAAAACCCTTAAAAGTAGGAAGCTTGTGACTTAAGTTTCCTGGAATTCTTTGACTGGTTTATTTTTTATCAAAATTATTATCAAGTGCACGCGATTGCAATGTGACTAAAAATAATAATAAATAAAAATACGAACGGATGTCAATCATACTTAGGAAAATGACTAACTATTTGATTACTATTTTTGCTAGTTGATAGGGATGTTCTCTTAATAGAATCAAGTTCGTTATAACAATAACTTGAAAGACCTGATTCTAATCTAAAGAGGGGATATAACCTATTTAGAGACCTACTTTCTTTTGGAAGTGTCCATAAATTCTATATATGATAAGTTCTACCTACTGCATTTTTCAATAAATATAAAATGCTGATGAAAGGTTATATCTTTGTCTATTTTTGTAACGGAAATGGTAAAATAAACATTTATTTACTTCTTTGTGAATAAATTAATATATTTAAGCACACCTGCTTTACAATAACATTTTCCAAGATCGCTTTCAGAGTGCCGTGGAAAGCAGACTGCTGTGAAACCTTACTGAAGGCGCAAACCAGGCACTAACTAACTCGATGTGTTCCCACTGAAAGCTTATTCTTGGTAGGAAATTGTCCAAAAAGCTTCCATTGAACTACTTTTAAGTTGGTTAAAAATGGCAGAACCGTAGAGCAAAAAGTGCTTTCTAACATCATAAATTATTAATTTATGCCACAGGTTAATATACCATTCAATTAAAGGGAGCAGAGTGCACTGGCTTGAGCTGATTTAAACTATAGACTCCTCACTCTGGTTACCTAATATATATACAGATACATAAAGGCACAGATATATGTATATTATCGCAGCAGGGCGTATTGAAGTTTATCAGCGAAAAGAGAGCCATAAAAAACGAAAGATAAGCATTGCATCCGGAGAGTTACCTACCTACTGGCGGGTATTCAGGTGAAATTGATTAGGTGAGTAGAGGGAACTGTGGCCAAAAGCCGTGGGAGTCCGTTCAGTTAGCCAAAGGCGGTCGATCCGGGCAGTCAGTGGAGGAAACTATACAGAGAGAGCGAGAACCATGAGGGGCCTCAACCTAATAATTATTGTGATAACAGCGCTGGTTGTCACCCAGCTGGACAGCGGTTTGGCAATATGTAACTTCAGTCTCACAATAAACCCTTTCTTTGAGTTTTTCTACTAATTCTCCCCTTCATTTAATGTAGATTGCTACAGCTGCGTTTCGACGGGAAATGAAAACTGCATAACGAATGGCAGTAGCCAAACCTCCATTCCTTGCGACAATGGAAACTGCTTTACCGCCACATGTGAGTGCCAGCTATGACTCATCCACGACTATTTCACATTCTTAGAGGTTTATACATAAATACTATATATCGGAGACAAAGGGAAATCAGGCAAGCCACAACTCTCTTATCAGACATGGCCGGCGATAGCGATTAGCTCGCTGATGTTATTGATATCGATGATCCCCCTTCACAATTTTTGATAATTTTAATATTAGCTTGGACCCTTTTATGCTTTGTGATGATTCATCCAAGGTATTCTTTTTATTATTTTTTATTATATGTAAATGTTAAAGAACAGAAAATTTGCAATTTATGTCCTACCTTTGGATCAAAACGTATTTGACTTTCGAAATAATTTTCTTGATGTTTGTTTATATAAACTGTAGATATTTCTTACAGCTAGGACATGGCTTTATATTTTTATTAAATATATAACCTTCTATAATATATATACTAAATATATATACTTTTTTTCAAGTAAATACAGTTTGCTTGACCTTAAGTATATAGAGAAAAAATGCGAGCCCAATCGTTTGCTACTGTTGCTGCTTTGCTTGTGCATTGCAGGTAAAAAGTAGAAGGAGGAGTTAAAAAGCAATAGTCACACATTTACATTACATATTTTTTAATCCATAAAAAAAGAATGAAATGTTCAATATTAATAATAGATAATTTAATAATACTAATTAGTAATATGTTTTACATATTTGTAATCGTAGTTCCTTCATTAACTCACAGTTATTAACTAATCTCCTTCTATTTTAGATGACAATGCAACGGTTGCCCGTGGGTGCTTGGCCACCGAAGCCACATGTCCCGATTCGAAAAGTTGCCAGACCTGTAACACGGATAAGTGCAACAATAACGCCGTGTGCTACAATTGCACCGGCGATTCGTGCAACACGGTGGCGACCACTATGCTTACGGCCTGTGGCGATAACTCCAAGTGCTACACCACCGGATCGAGTGCCGCTAACATGACCCGCGGCTGCACCGCCGACACTACGCCGACGTACAAGTGTGCGGCGGGCACCACGGACACCAGCTGCGTCATCTGCGAGGCGGGCCAGTGCAACAACTTGGCCTACGAGCGGACAGAGGGATCCTGCATCACGTGTACCGGCTGTCTAGAGGCGCAGGAAACCGACAAGTCGGCGCCATGCAAGCTCCTATACAACCAGACGGCAACTGGTTGCTACACGACTACAGCGGGCGCCCGGGGATGTCTGGCCGACCTGGAGAGTGGCTGCACGGATGAAAATACCTGCAAATCCTGTACCGGCGACAACTGCAACAACGCCGGCCAGGAGTTCCAGTGCATTAAATGCTTGTCCAACGAGGTCTCCGGCTGCTGGAGCGGCACAGGGACGGATCTGCCGACAGTGGCCTGTCCCAATGGAACCTGCTTCAGCGGCATTTGGAGTGAGTTCAGGAATAGGGATAGGAAAATATATCTTAAACTATAACTAATATCTAATATATATTTTTCCTGATTTATTCCAGATGGTCTTGGGATCCGCAACTGTCTGACCGCTGGCAGTGAACTGATGCAGTATCAGTGCATGAATAAGGTCGAACCCTACCAGTGCGAGACATGCACCACTCCAACCCTTTGCAACTCAAGAGATTTCAATGGAGCCGGCTCCCTCAGCCAGATGGGCGTGATCGGTCTGTTCCTGTGCCTGCTAGTCGTCCTTCGGAGTGCCTAGTTTGGTTTGAGGAAAAGCCATCATCGGACGGTCTATGGCACTACCATGTAACAAAATTATTATATTATATTTCGAAGATAATTAGGCCTACTTTCGTGAAACCAAATAAATGATCTGTAACCTATACCTAACATAATATCGCCTTTAATTTTGATAATCAATGTTAATTAAAGGTGTCCGTAATAAATCAATATTATTCATTTTCAATTGAGAATTTGGGAGAATTATTGGAGCTCCTAGAAGTTAAATATTTAATACAAGTTTTTTGCTACTTTGAGGTACTGTTTATAACCGAGCTGCAGCTTATCAAGAACTGTTAGAACAATACATTATCAGATAATGAAAAGCACTTATCAACCATTGCCTTTAATATTAATGCGCAATGTTTTTGTCATAAAAAGATACTTATAGACTAAAATAAAAAATACGTATAATATTGGGTATATAAGCAAAAATTTAATACATATATATCTTTCTTATAATTTTAAATATGACCAAATTAATCATAAATAGCTTATTAACAGTTTATAAATTATAATAAATTTATTTTCATTCTTTTTAAGCCCACAACATATCTCATGAATGTATTAAATATTTATGTTTAATAGAGTGATTTAAATTGTGTATTGAATTGATAGGATTTTATTCCAATTTCTTCTTAAAAATGTGCTAGCAATTCTTCGTATAAAGCCGATAAGCATTAAGTTCATTTTATAGCCTTTGTTGTCAACTAGAATTATCTATTTTTTTCAATTTATCATCGTTGCAAAAATCAATATTTATGTGTGTGCCACAGACCAAAGTCCTTTCGCATGAGTCATTTGTCATGCATTCCTCGCTCATTGCCAGCTCAACGGATCAAGCATTACTCACTCATTACCAGCCAGCTGATCAGGCAGGTGCTAAGGAGCCAAAATGAGGTCCTGATAGGAGTAGATTTGCCTCCTGGCAAATCCAAATAGGCTGTAAAGTTGTGGACATTGCAGTCGGGCGCATAGCATTTGATGCAAAGATCCTCATTCTTATTACAATAGGATATATCGTCCATATTCATGTCGGAGACACACTTCCTTATCAAACCAGACATAAACATAGATACACAACCATCGAGTTCGCCCGCATCTGTGGAACACACTCTATTTCCTTTCCCATTTTCATCCATGCCATCATCATAATCCTTGCATAAGTCGCAGCCGAGGCATCTCTGGGAGAGTTCGGAAATGTCGTCGAAATCATCATCTAATTCCTTCGACTCCAAAGCTTTATTTTCCTTAATGGAAAATGTGATACTTTGATCCTCCGATCCTTGATCTCCCAACTTCTGAATAATATCCTCGGCAGCAATCTGCTGCAGCAAAGCAGTTAATGTTATGCTTGCTAGGAGAAGCCTCATTATCATCGAGTACTGGCTGAAATATTTACATTAAAAATTGGATTTTTTTTTATTATTATAATATTTTTACCTATGCCGTAGTGCTCCTTATTTTCGTTTTGATAGGTGGAAAGTTATCCAACAACTGAGAGTTGAGTTCATTATAAATCCTTTGAGGAAACGAGATATCCAATTTGTTGATTGAAGTACGATATTTACTAAAGATCTCGAGGGAATGTTAGCCAAGATTAAATATACACAGATCCCAACATCCCCGAAGCATTACCAAGCCAATGAATAATTGATGGAGTGGGAATTGGATTTAGTATGGATTTGTTTAAGGATATATAATTATGTTTGGATTTCCCGAATTAAGCTAAGTAGATAGATTTTTTGAATATATTTATTTCGTAAAATATTCTACACCTATAAAGGTCAAGAAAAGAAAGTAAGAGGGCCATAGTACGTCTGAACTTTAAGGCATGTTCCTAGCGAACACATTTTGTTACAAAATGGTCCTAAACAGTTTCAAAATCCGTCATACAAAGATAAGCATTTAAATGTTTGTGTTATTAAAATTATAATTTGTATTTTACTAGAATTATCTAGTTTATGCTGTTTATCTTTGCTCAAATAATGCATTAGTCACGTATCATGCAGTCCTCACTCATAACCCGTCCAGTGAATCAGGCATAGCTCATCTATTACCAGCCTCCTGATCAACAACGAGCTAAGGAGGAGAATAAGGGAGGTCTTGAAAGAAACAGATCCGCTCGTTTGAAGCCCATTTATGGTCAGATTAACATAATTGCAATCAGGCTTAGAGCACTCGACGCACAGCTTCGCATTCTCCTTACAATAAGATTTTTCTTCCATAGTCATGTCGGTTATACACTTCCTTTTCAAGCCATACATAAATATAGATACACAACCATGTAGGACACCCAGCTGTAAGTGACACATCCTATTTCCTTTGCCAACTTCATCTTTGCCATCCTCAAAGCTACTGCAATAATGATCACAGCCCAGGCATCTTATGGGCGGAAACTCCTGGATGTCCGTTTCTTCTTCTGGTTTGTTAGTAGTGCTGAAATCACTTCTCGCCTCTCCTGAATCATTAGCATTCTGTTCCCTTTTAGAAAATATAATACTTTGATTCCCGGACGCTGGAAATCCCTCCTCCTGAACATTTTCCTGGCCCTCAATCCACTGCAGGAGAGCAGTTAGTGTTATGCATATACGGAGAAGCCTCATTATCATGACTCTAACTGATTAATAAAGTAGATTATTAACAGTATATATAAAGAATATATAATCCTTGTAAAATGTTTACCAATATTGTAGAGCTTCGTATCGTTCGGCTTATGTTTACTCAACAACTGAGAGTTGCGCTGATTAAAAATCCTTTAAGAACTGGTTCTTTCCAATTTGTTAAATGGCGTACAATATTTACCCAACATCTCGAGGGAGCGTTGGCCATAATTAAATGTACACAGATCCCAACCACCTCATTCCATTACCAGGACAATTAATAATTAATGTTAAAGTGCACATATAAGTATATATCGATTTGTGGAATTAGAATAAGCAGATAGCCTTTTTAATGTTCCCATTTTACATTCTTCTGCAAGGCCATGTTGCGAAATAAATGCACAACCTTGGATAACTCAGCAACTTACTTGTTTAATATTCCCACTTCTATCGTACAATTTAACTATATTTTTAGTAACAGACTAGCAGAATTTTATTTATAATATATAAATTTTATTTTCTGCCGGAACAGGTTTAAATTTATCAAAATAAAGTTTATTAAGGTCAAGGACTCCCACCCATTTTACTAGAACCCACCAACTAGGCATCGTTTATTATAATTTTATTTTAAAATATATACAAAGAAATTCCATGAATTTGATATTATTTAAAGCTTGTTAGTTTAAATTGATAAACGCAGCATTATCTGGGACAGCACAGGGCTTCTCTGAACCTAATAATTAGTCATGTTTTTATCGATTTCAAAGTGTGCCAGAGTCCCATTAGCTTTTTGGATTGTATTTTTTGTTTTAATTGCGTGACTCAGAGCTTTGTCGTGGGTTGTATTAGTAGAACACCTGTCGCCGCCAACAGCTGACCAGGCAGATGCTCCCGATAAGGAGCGGGGCCAGCAGACGAGGCAAGGTCGCACCTCCGGTCGCCGCAAGCTGTAGTTTCGTCATGTCGTGGACATTGCAGTAGTTGCCATCGCACTTCTGGCACAGCTCCTTGTTGTTCCGGCAGTAGCGGACGAAGGGCTCGCTCAGTTCGGATGAACAGCCCCGTTCCACGTAATTCATTTTGCCCGGCAAAAGGTTCTTGTCCTTCACGAGCATGGTAAAGCATCCATTGCGATCTCCCGCACTCGGCTTGCAGATGGTTTTCTGGTCGTCCCTTACCGTTGCATTGCACATGAGGCAGGAGTAGCAGCTCTGGGGATGGTATACCGGAGCAGGAGTTGGGGCTGGGGGTGTGGTTTCCAGCTTGGGACTATTGTTCTCGGAGGGAGAATCGTCCTGGTAATCGGATGCGCCAACACCTTCATGGGGTGACGTTAGCGGTTTTTTGAGTATGTCGGAGTCGCCTTCCGAGGATGAGGTGGGTTCCTGGTTGGTGGGTTTCTCCTTATCTTGGACTTCTCCTGGTGGCGGCGATGTAGTTCCAGTCGTAGTTTCCTCTGCAGACATTTCAGAAATCTGACTGCCATCAGAGGGCAAATCCTGGGTGCCCATGCCAAGGCCGGCAGGCTGCTCCTTGCCATTTTCTGCGGATTGATGATCATTTACTTGAGGCATATCTGCGGCATCCGTTAGAGGACCTCCTCCAGGCAAATCTGTAGTTGTCTGAATTTCTCCAGGAGATTTATTTATGTCTTCCTTTGTTTCTGGTAGATTATCTTCCTTTTGGTCCGGGCTCTCAACGCCTCCACTCAAGCTAATCTCCTGAATATTATCCTCCTGGGCCCAGCTCCATTGAAGGAGAGCCGTTATGGTAATCCAGACAAGAAGGAATCGCATCTGCATTGTGCTCAACCAATCAGTTAAAGCTTCGCCAATCTTCTGACTGGAATCCGGGGGCAATATATCTTCCACTAGAGCTTATCAGAGCTTATCAGATATTGTCTCTTTCGATTCCCCGCCACTCTGAAGAGCTTGGCAAATATCACAATTTATTTGCTGTGTTCTGGCCACCACCGAGGGCTTGTTCTTCCGCAGATGTTTTGCTGCCAACTGAGTGGCTCGCCGGTCAAACTACCTTCTCGAATCCGCTGATTGTCACGCAATTATCCCCCGGACTCTAAATTAAATCGATATAGCAAAGGGGAGTCAACCCGACCACCCATCCCTCCCTAGAAATCCTGAAGCAAATGCGAGCTGGTGAATTATTGATGATGCGAACCTTTTGATGGATCCGATGGGACACTGCGATAATGGGGTCAAGGCACATGTGACCGGCCACATTATGGTTATGACATTATGACGGACATTATATGCACACATGCTGGGATTGAATCGGAGCAACAGCTGTTGTTAGGAAAGGTTCGAACACTGGAGAATATTTTTTAAAGGCTAACGGACAATCCTAACTTATATCCTATGGTTACCGAGGATCTGCACAGAATATTTGAGAATATTGTCACCAAATTATATGCTCATATGAGCCAACGGACAAACTGACCTTTTCTCCTAAGAATTCTAGATATTAAAAGTATAATTTATATAATTTCAATTTATTAAATCATAGAAAACTATAATTGTATGTAAATCTATTAAAATTGCATTCATATCTAGCTGCGAAATTATTTGTATTCTGCTAAATTTCGTTTCTAAGCTTATCCTTATCACCCTTAGCTACTATATCAACTCTTTGTTATACTGCCTGATAAGTCATAAAAAGATTATAGCTTTTAATTGGCCAACAAAGGTGCCATATATTAGTTTACATTCATTCTAAGCTGTCAAAATGCTGCAGCTGAAGGTGGCTCCTACGCCCCCAGTGCTTTTCCACCTGCTTCTGGTTCTTCTGCTAACAGGTGAGAGACACTTGCGAATCCTCCCAGCAAACAATGCGTGAATGGCGTTTCAAATAATAGGCTGTAGCTGGGCCATTGTGTGCTATCATTGCGATTCAATTGCTTTGCCGGAATGTTCCCAGACCCTCGGAGAAGTGGGCGTTCTTCCCTATCTGGACTGCCCCACGGAGCTGACGTGTGCCATGTCCATTGGTGAGTGCAACCTAACCGGCCAGAGCCAATTAGGTCTATATTTACATTTTTGCCTAGTCAGTACAATCAATAAATCTATTTTTTGCATTAAACGAAAGCTTTAATCCTTTGACGGACTATTTATCATTAATTTCTTATCGTATTCTTTCCTTCACCCAGTGGACTCTATCACTTACCGCGGCTGTGGAGCTGTGACCCCCACCACCGGAGCCACATACTCCAAGAGCTGCTCCTCCAATCTCTGTAATACCGGCGTCTATCCACCCGGACGCCTCAAGTGCCATCACTGCGCTGGCGAGGATTGCGTGGCGGCTCCAGGGGCGAAACCAAAACCCTGTCGCTATCACTTGGAAGAGGATCAGTGCTATACGGATGTTATTAGTTCCTCGGAAGCGTACAGGGGCTGCGTATCCGAGCAGAATCACACGCTCTCCACTGCCGCCGTACTGTGCGAGATTAATGGCTGTAACGAGGAGCAGGGAGCTCGGATGCAGATCTGCGCTAGCTGTGACTCCGAAGCCGGCAGGGGCTGCAAGATGGATCTCTTCCAGGTGAACAGCGGCAAGTGCAACGTGAGCTTGTACGAGGAGTGCCAGCAGGAAGTCCTCCTCGGCGAGCCGGATGACAAGTACTGTTTTAGCTATAGAAACCTAAGCCGTGTGGTCAGGGGCTGCTCTAGGCAGATTCCATCGGATCTAGAGCCTCATTTGGAAGAGCTAGAAAAGTGTAGAAGCAGCGAGAGCAACTGCAATGCGGGCTGCATTCCGCAGCAGAAATGCTTGGCCTGCAATACTCTGAACCAGGAGCTCTGCAGGACCAACGTCAGTGCACTAAGCAGCAGCACTTGCGGCTCCGCAGAGGCCTCCTCCTGCTTTGCCTGCGAGTACTCCGACTGGAGTCTCCAAAGAGGATGTGGGGCAGCACCAAATAATCCCGGCATAGCACGCTGCTATGAGTGCGACGAGGAAGCAGGATGCAACAACAAGACTTTCACACGCTGCTATCGCTGCAGCACGGACGAAGCGGGTGCCGGATGCGCCAATTGGGAGCGACCAGGTAGCATCTACATCGAAGAGTGTGCCGACATAGCAGCCCCTTGCTTGGCGCTCTCCTACAGCAACGGCACCACCGAGAGAGGCTGCCAGCGCAAGGATTTAACCTGCACGACCTCCCAAGTGATTAACTGCCGCTCCTGCCAGGGCAGTTTCTGCAACAAAGGTGCCTTTCCGGAGGAGCGGCTGTGGTGTCATCAGTGTAATGGAACTGGAGACTATGATTGCGAGGAAATCGAAAGGGGTCAAACAGCCCTGCCTTGCTCCGCTCAAGCCAACGAACCAGAGGATCAAACCGTGGCCTGTTTGGAGTATTTCGATACGCACAGTCAGCAGGTTGTCCGAGGATGTCGCTCCGATCCGGATCTGTACTACGAGTGTCTGTTGAGGAGCAGCCGCCACGATAACTGTCGCGTCTGCCACAGTCAAGCCTGCAATAATAGTCCGGGGAAGGAGCTGAGAGCAGCCTACGAGATGGAAACCAAGGCCATGGCACTGCTGATGGCCAGGAGCTCCTCGCAGTCGTTGCAGTTCCTGAGAAGTACAGCCTTGTTTTATGCAATTCTCATGGGTTTTTTGTGTTATTTCCCTCTGGGAACAGAAAGAACCTAAAAGTTCCTTAATAATCCCTTAAATACAAGTCAGTTGCATGATATTTAGCATTATTATTATCTTGTAACTTGCGTGTGACTAAAAAATAAAACCAGCAACCTGAAAGGTATTCAGATTCGATGATGCCTTCTCCTATTCTGTCGGCGAGTAGCCAGGGTTTAAGGCACGTCCGCGGTGATTGAAGGAGTAGAACGAGGGGAAGTTGCCCAATGTGTCCCATGTCTTCTGCTGCATGTCCACGGTGGCGCGGATCTCCTTGAAGTTGCCCACCACCTCGATGATGTTGTAAATCACAATCACCAAGCTGATGACCGTTTGGAGGATAATCTGCGGGATTTTACAGGTTATTTATCAAAGATTAAGTCACAAAGACCATAGATCGCTTACATCTAAAGGCAGACTAGTCCATTCCTGCTCCGTCAGCCTCAAGTAAGTGCGATCTGTGGGAATTAATTAATAATTTTCGATTAGCCGAGAGGAGTCCAAAGATTGTTTATTCGAAATGTAACGCTTTAAACTCACGGTGGGCAGCCGAGAAGGCGGCATGGGCGAGGCTGGCAAAGCCGGCGATCAGCAAGAGTTTATTGAACAGTTTAGCCATTATTTTTTATTAAACAATTACAATTTACAATCACAGGCGGCACAAATTTCCTACAAAATTTTTGCTGATTGGCCGATGCGGGCACACTTAGGGATGATAACTGTGCTGCAAAAATATCGATATATCACTGGGCTTTTACCGATATATTTTAGAGACTTGTATGTCATGGTCTTATAATTTTATAAGTAAAAAGAAATACTAAATAAATTATAATGTAAGAGTATATATAAAATATTAATATTAAAACTAACTATATTATTTATGTCGGCAGATAATTTTATTAGATCGAACGCGAGGTGGTTCAACTGGTAGCTTGCTAGTATATTTCAGCGGATATTAATAATACATGCAATATATCACTTAATGGTTTCCAAGGTAAAAAGACGCATTAATTAATTTTCAAGCGCATATTTCTTGGCCACGCATTGGCCTTTTGGCGTTTTTCCGATTCTTTTTTATCTATTTTATTAAAACTATGATAAGAGACCAAGATGTAGCAAATTAATTAAGTTTAGGTGTTAAAAAACCTAAATTTGGCTAGAAAATAGCTAGGTTGGCAACACTGGCAGCGAGGTATATTTCAACGGCGCGGCCCACGGTCTCATTATTCGATTTTCAACGTTTGCAAAGTTCGGAAGTCGGCGCGCGTAAAAAATAATACAATAAGACAAGACAACCTGCAGTGACAAACCAAAGCCGGCGTTTTAAGTGAACTTGCTAAAAAACTATTACGTGAAAGCCTGCCAGGACTCAAGGCCACGCCCCTTCTTAAGCTTAAAGTGCGACAGTGTGTGCGTTTTTCTGGCGCATCCCCCCGCTGTCTTTGTGTGTGTATCCCGACGTCTCTTTTCGGCTGCTGTCCTTGTTTTTGCGCGTGGGAGTTGCCAAAAGAACGGAAAAGCGACAAATTCCAGCACGGGCCAAGGATAAACAATTAAAAAGCAACCTAAACCAAGATGTCCGTCTCATCGAACGCCTCGTCCGCATCGCGAAACGACAGTGCGGACAGCCCCAGCACCGCAACTAACACGGATAGCTCCGAGCTGACGCACATCCTCAACCGGCGGCAGGAGATCATGGACTCGCAGGAGGCTGGCATTGAGATACCGCGCACTTTCAAGGTGGTCAATGTCTACACCGAATTCCACGAGTTCTCCAGGAAGCAGATCAAGGACTATCAGAAGACCTTCAACACGTAAGTGAAGGCCGAGCTAGTCAAGTCTCACTTCGATAAGGCTTTTATTTGCTAATCAACGTTTATTGAAACCTTTTAAATAATTCTACAAATGCAATCCATAACTTAAAAGCAAAACCGACACAAGAACTGATTTAATTATTTTAATTTCAATTTCAAACGGTCCGCCCCGTCTTTTCCTTGGCGCCTCCTTTCACCTGTAATGCAAGCTGTCGCTTTCCCAGGCACCTTTGCACCGCATTTGCGTCTCATTAGCTGGCAAAACATAAAACTCATGCGCCTAATGGCCATTTAAATTGCATTTACTGCGGGCTCCTCCTCGGTTACTGCCCGTCGCCCTTCTCCTCTCCTGCCCCTTTTTTCCCAGGTGCAATGGGGCATGACTCACGAGTGTCACAGTCGCTTGCTTATTCCCCAAGTCGTGCTCCTGTCGCGCGGATCATGACTCAAGAGCTGTTTTCTGCCCCGACACTTTCAGTTGGATTTCATTAGTGGGGCTACAGTTCAGCTTCTTGAAGGCGAATTTATAATTTCCAATATATTTTTCTATAAACTGCCTATATTTTTAATAACCTATCCAAAAAGTAATTATTAAATATTAATAATAATCCTTCTTTATTGATATCATCCGCTTTAATTTAAATAGTTCATGCGATTCGCTCTGTGGAAGTTTTTAATTAAAGAGCGTAAAAATAACAGCTTAACTGAGAATTATCAAAATGAAGAAACCCCTTTTCCCCAACAAAATAGTTTATATTAAATGCTTGTAACAGTTTAACTGAGAACCCTCAAGAACTACTAGATTAAATGGCAACAAAAACTCCTATAAACACTACAAAAGGAACAGGTTTCTGGTCTTTAAGGTTTCGTTTGACTTTTGCAAAGAAAGATAGCAGTGTATTTATCGAAGATCACCTGTATTCCAGGCGTACTTGTGCCTGGGTTCACATTACCATCCGACAACGTCAACCGCTGACGACAACGACACCTTGCCACCGAGGTTCGTTCTGTGAGGTTCTCGGGGCCTCTCCCCCGGGTTCCTGGTCTTGCGGTGGATCGCCTAAGTGATAGGGTCTCAAATGTCGCCCGATCAGCCGTAGCCACCTATTGCGCAATGTTTTGTTAGATTAAATCTCTGTAGAATTGTTATTTAAATTCCGGCACTCGGCACGTAGGGCCATTGCCACGATAACTTATCTCCCGGGCTCATCCGAGTTATCTCTTTGTCTTCTTGCTGATTAAATGGGATTTTGCGAGCACCTGTGTTAGTCTCTGGACTGATTCAACACTTTACTCAGCTGAGGTGAGGCTGAATCACCTGGCAATAATGCGGGACTAAAGGCTGTAATTGCTTTCCAATTTTGTTTACCATTTGAATTGACAATTGTTTCTGCTGTCTGCTTTTGTGGCTTCTTAATGGCTTTCAGCTGGGATTCTTCACATGTTCTTCCTTCCCCCAAAGCAGTTCCTCTTCATCTGGGTCAGAGCCTCGGGGCCATTGGCAAATTGTCAAAACGAAACCCAGCCTGCCTGCATTATGGCAACTGCAACTGCGAACGTGTTCTGCAATTGTAAATGCAAGGCACCAGCAGCAAAGACCAAAAAATAAAGAGAGAAAAAGACACAGCAGAGACACAACTCCAGGCAGTCTGGGAAACAAGCCACAAATGGCAGACAGAGTGACTTTTTGGTCGGTGATTAGCTAATGCGATTTCGTATATGGGTAATAAGATTGGCTACGGGCAGGAAACAATTTTAACTGAGATTATACAACTCGTCTATAAGTAGAGGAAAGACCAGAGTAAGGCAATGGGTTGCCAAATAGAATATCAGACTTACTTATATCAAGTATATGAATAAAAAAGAATGAAGGTCATTCCTATTAGTTTTGTGGCTTATAATTTCTTATTATTATAGACAGACCATGCTTAAAATGTATCTAAAATATCCTCCACATTTCAAGCTTTGCTAAAAACAAGTAAATATTTTCTAAAAGAAGCTAAAAATATTTGTAAATAAATTCCCTTGCTAAGACGTGACTTGCTCAAGTAAATAGAACTTTTTCCTAAACAAAAAAATGCCCGGAAAAATCTTAAAACAATTGTGGAACATAAATCGAAACAGACGTGACATTGTCAAGTGATATACACACAAAACAAGAGCTATTCAAGTCCCCAAAAAAATGTCAAGCCACTTGGCTTCATTTATTCTACTTTTTTATTAGGATTCTCTATCAGATTTGCTCACGCACGTACTCTATGAAATTATCTTACAGCTTACAACAGTTTTGAGTGCAAATGCCCGACCTTTTGCTTCATCCTCTCTTCTCAGGGAACTTTTAAAATTATAATAAAAATAAAAAACAACAAAAACCGGCTAAAAGCAGCGCCTTTTGGCATTTGCAGTCACGTTGGGTCGTCCGACGTCCGACGACTTAAACTGATGTGCTAAACTCGCAAATTGAAAGCTCTAAACCTGAACCTGCTTTAATTAAAACATGCAAAGGCATTCAAGAATCGAAAGCAAATCCGCTCCCCTGAGTCACGCATTGAATTTTGTTTTTTTTAAACGCTGCCAATTCGTATAAACAAATTCACAAACTGATTCAGCGGAGCAGGCCAGCCAACGGGCGAGTTTCTGCGGAATCAAAATATATGCAAATGTAAACAAATTCGTACCAAGACGTCACATACTCAGACTTCCCAAAACGATAAGGTCCAGGGTTGGACCCATCAAAAACCCAGACCGGAGTGCGATTAAATGCTATATACAACACATATTATGTATGTTTATATAGTTCACTTAATGCTCATGTTTATAGCGTTTCTTACATCCCACGCCCTCACTTTATCTTGGCTCACGCAATGTGTTTCAGTTTTAGTTTTGCTTTTTACAAGGCTTGCCAGTTTCCCGGTCGCTTTTCCTCTTGTAATGCGTCATTTTCCGCACAACTTCTGCTGAATTTCCGAGAGATATATACTCGGTTAGTTAGCACTAACTTCCGGGAGGCGATAAACTGCAGAACTGTATCGATTATGCACTTTATGGCGTCTCAAGTCGAAATAAATCATCATCGTGGGGGAGAGTCGTCTGGCGTTGGCATGTTTTTGAAGATATAGTACAGAGTAAGCCTGGTTCTTTTTCAGGACTTGATAAGCGGAAATCCCTATGCAAACGCATACTTGGGAAAATTCAACCACCATTTATGGATGGTACTTATCACATTTATGTGCTTTTGATTCAAATTTGCTATATACAGTGATTGCTGCTGAGTTTTTATACGTATTTGTTTGGCTTTTCATTTATTTATTTTATTTATTATTTATAGAATTTCAGTGGAAGATTTAATCTAACTTTACAAAGGAAATTCTTAGAAAAGCTTCCTTAGATAGCTAACTTCTTACAATTCTATTTGAAGTGGAATTTATACACATTTTTGTTTATTGTTTTGCGCTTTCAGCTTCGCAGAATTCATAAAAAACTTGCTTGGAATTCACAAATGAAGATCAGCTTTAACAATAAATATTTCTTGCGGTTTAAGTGGGTTTTTTTTTGGGGATTAAATTTCTCGTTGCAATTTCATTTTATATATTATATCTTTTAAAATACGAACTCAAATTGTTCTATCAAAATGGTAAGCCATGTTTAAGCTTAAAAATAAAAGAGTTAATAATCTAGATACTCACAATAATGCATACACATTTTAAAAGACTTCAGAACGTCCTTGGCTGATGTGCAATGCCTTAATTAACCTCAAGTCTTAGCTTAATTGAAGCTTAAAACTGTAGCTAATTCAAGGTGGCTATTTCCCAGTGACCACTGTGGGCCTAGGCTTCTCTCTTGCACCCCATGGGGTGCCATACGTATCGATGGCAATGCCACTTGTGCTCGCATCATGGGCTGTCGTCGCTCTGGTTACAGTTTACAATTTGAGTTCAGGGACAACAAAAGCAACGTACTTTTTACGCACTTTACACAGTGTCCAAATGGGGGAGGAATTCGGTTTCCATCTGTGTGGGCTTTTATTGCGGCGAGTAGAACTTTTAATTAAGTCGCCAGTTGCCGCCACCACCAACCAAGCATGTAACCCCTTGACGGGCTCTTGTCTGCACTTCTGCGTATTATATATGAGAAGGGTTGATTTCCAGGACAATTGCATGTGGGACTTTTCAAGTGTTTTCCGCGCCTATTTCCACATTTCTCTGGCTTTCAACATTTTGCATATTCGACGCACAGCTTGCACAGGTTCATTGACACTAATTTTATTATTTGCCGCATGTGCTGTTTGTAATCTCTCGGTTTCGATGGTGAAAAATCAAGTTTTCGGGGGAATCGATAGTGCTACATTATCGCTTTTCCCCCCAGCTTTTCCCCCTTTCGCGCTTCCGGCACTCGCACAGCCTCCGCTTTCATTATTTCCGCGCACATGTGCAGCCACGACACGACACCCGACCTTTGCTTGCATTTTGGCCAAAAGTTGCCAGTTGCGAGTCGCATTCAGCAGGCGACGACGGGCAGTCTGGCATGAAGGAAAATTAAGTACTATGTACGTACAGTAAACTAGCTGACAAAGGAAAGCACAAATGACAGAGTGAGAGGAGACAGAGGTCCCTCCTCCTCGCCTCGTTGTGTGTCCATCGGTGCTTCATTGTTATTGCATTTTTTTTACGCGCTCTGCAGTCGCTGGATTACAGCCAGTGGGCAAGATATTAGCAGTCGAAAAGATCCTTGAAGCCTTGAATAAGTTTAATATTATAATATCATTACACAATACCAAGCACGTGCTTGTTAGGGTTACGGTAAAGTTAGTGATCTGTCTGAGTGATTGCTTGCATGCGTAAGATGGTTAAGATTAATAAATCTTCCTTAAACCTTATTCCTTAATTATTCAGCAATAAATGAAACTTTTTATTAAGAGTAAAATAGGTTGACTTTTAAACAATATAATTACATATATCTTATGGTTTTATCAGTAACTTTATTATTTTAATACAGATTGAATACCTCCTTGAAAAGCTTTCAATTATGTTTAATTTGTGATTAACACCTAATAGATTAAATATCAGAAAAAGAATTCTTATCAGGTTGTTTGTATTTTATACAATGCCTTGACTTGCTTGCTGATTTCTGTGACTAACAGAATGACCCATTAATAACTCCAATATTTACACCATTACACAAACATTGTGTGACTGATAACCAGTCACTGCTATTTCTGTGACCCCCATTGTGATCATGTTTAATGTTGTTGTGTTCGCTTCGTTGTGTCCACTCAATTGAGGAAATATCAAATTATGTGTCGAGCTGGCAGCGGGCGGCATCATCATCATCGTCACTCAGTCCAGTCAGCCATTCAGTGCGCTGTGCCCCCAACTTGTTCGGCAATTAGTCACTGCATTTATGCATTGTCCACTTAAGCTGTTTGATTTATCCATTCTGCTGAGCCGATAAGAAAGAAAACACCAACTTGCAGCTGCTTCCTGCAACAAGCTACATAGGCTAGGCATAGGCTAAGCAGCTAAGACTAAAAATAATCAGACGGCGGGGCGACCCACGCATCGCAACTCTGCCCTGAACACAGAATTCACTTCCACTTTGCTTCGCGTTTGCTCCAATTTCGAAATGTCAAAAATATGGCGAGTTTATTTATAGGCGAAACCCCATGCCACACACATTTTATGGCTCATTGGGAAAGGATGGGATGGACCCCCATTAGAAGTGTTTGGAGTTATTGATAATGAAGACCTAAACTTCTTCTTTTTTAATAAAAGAATTTCTTTTTATTTTAGCTTACTCTTCTAATACTTAAATATAGAATTTAAGAGAGAGAAAAACTCTTCTGAAAAGCTTTTTAAGATTTGGTTTTAATTGTAAAGAAGCTTAAACTATAACAAACCTTTTTAAAGTATTTTCAAATGTTTTAAAAAATATTATCTGCTACTAAACAGCTCTACTCTACTAAATCTCTTTAAAAAATACTTTTAAAATTATCTATTATACACAATTGAATGCAAAATGTGTCTTAAATTAAGTTAAAACTTTAAAAATACTTTAAATACTCACAAAAAGTTAGATATTTTCAAAAAATATAACAGGTTGGAAGTCTTGAATTAAAGAGGATATTCAGTGATCTATCTAGTTGGATTATACTTGGAAATGTCTGTTAAATAACTAGGAAAAACTCCCATGAAACCGCTTTGCTCCAGAGCTAATAGTTCCTCTCGAGGTGTTTACCCATACGGTCACGATTACTCATCCAATTAACCCCATATTTTTACGACAATCGTTTTAAATGCAAGTTCTGCTGCCTTTGCAGTCATATGTATTTTATTGATTTACAATTTTACCCAGCCGAACCGAGCCGAGCGGCATATCTTTCAATGTCT
The DNA here is from genome assembly GCA_008042475.1 of Drosophila kanapiae. Classification (NCBI taxonomy): domain Eukaryota; kingdom Metazoa; phylum Arthropoda; class Insecta; order Diptera; family Drosophilidae; genus Drosophila; species Drosophila kanapiae. The sequence goes on from VNJM01002939.1 coordinate 47,906, forward strand.
CTCTGTTCTCTGCTGTGTTTGTCCAGCGGGCAATGTGCACAGGTGCATGTTTGGTTTCGAAACCAACAAATAAGAAAACAGTCGGGCAGAGGCAGGTGAGGCGATCCAGACGATCGAAATAAACAAGCAAATTGTGTATGCAAGACATAGCCTTTGAACAATTTGTTCGTTTCGATTGAAGAGAGCCAAGGCCCACAGTGCGGGCTCCACATACTGCAATGATGATGAAAACTACGCCCTGCCAGAAGACGTGCCAAGCGTTTTGAGTTCACAAAAAGCCGTTACAGAGCCCGTCGTCAGAGTTCAAGAGAACTTCGGGCTTTTTTCTAGCCGCAAAAATCGGAATCACAGTCTGAATCGGAGTCGGACTCCCTTTGGCATTAACCCGCTTGAGCATCGGGGGCACAAAAAGCGCCACTCACAAAGTGTGCAAGTTGCAATTGCAGTGAACATTAGGCTGCTAATAAAGAGAAGCCGTGTTCAATAAAGTAATTGCTGCTTTGCAGATACAACAGAGGGTAAAATACTAGCAGTATGATTAGAAAATTAGCAATTTTTTTTATAAAAAAGCCAAGGATTAGGTGTTTCCATTGATTTTACCAACAACTATGAACATAAAATGTTTGCAAAGAAAAATGTATTAAAAAAACCCATTAAATTACAACAGTTTCATATTTTTTGAAGCCTCAAAAGCAAATAGTATATTCGACAAAAAATATAAACCTTATAGAAACAAGACTTAGGACAAACCCTCGAAGATCCCTTGACCTAAGAGCTGCTATTATTTTGACCGCAATCGTTTAGCAAGTACATGCATAGATAAATTTACGATGCAAATTGCGGCATGCATAAACAACACCAATAACAATGGCCAGCTGACCCCGTTATTTGTTGAACTGTACACGAAATAACGATAAAGAAAATGAAAATCGCAGGCCGATATAGCATATGGCCCTGCCACAACGGCAACGGCAACAGCAACTACAACTCGCCACATGCAATGAGGCAGAAAGATGTTCAACACCCCCGAATCAGCCACCAGAGGAGTGTGTGAAGTTCTGCGATTCATTGAAATGAAAACAAATCAATAAAAATTAGGCTAAAATCCGGCTGTGGCAGGAAATTGGGAAAGCAGCTGGAAAACAGCAGGTGTTTTCGGATTAAATATACAAGAAAAATGGGCAGAAAATATGGATTGCTACCTTATTTGGTTGCGATCTTAAAAGATATCAGATCCTACAATATGTTAAATATTTTAAGAAGTTTATTCAGCAATAATAATAAATATTTCAATCATAAATTCCTTGATTCCTTTAAAACCTTTGTTCGAAATGCGTTTGCATTTGTTATTAAAGACCTTGATTGTGAGCCAAAATGTTTAAAGCCTCTTAGCTGAGTAAAATATTTAGCATGTTGGTGTGAAAAAAATGTAAGAAAATGGGTTAATTAAGTTGAATTGAATTTCATATTTACTGAACAGTATTTATCGCATCTTACCAACATTTTAATTTATAAACCAGTGGCCAAAAAGGTTTTAACTATTCAAGCCATGAGGTATCTTTAAATAAAGATTTCTATATAAATCTATATCCGAATTTTTCCATACCCAGAATAAGTTTATATTAATTTTGTTGAGAAATATGCAACGGAAATATATTAGTAAACTTTAAATTTAAGAAGAAATATTATAAAGAATGTGAAACACTCTACAGATTGTGAGAAAACATACTTTCCTTTCAAACAGGAATATCACTTTAGAAATCATAATATATATTAAGTTAGATTTTCTCTGCAAGCTCCACCTTAACCCTAGAGTTCATTTCGGTGCAGTACCTCTACTAAATTCTACTAAATTGATAAATTACTTAAACTCAATAAACACAAGCGTTGTCGGCGGCGGCGACGAGTTGATTAATTAAATCGAACAGCTGGAGTAGCTGGTGGCGTCTCCGTGGGCACAATTGAAACGAAAGCCAGGCCATCGACAACAACGCACCTCTTGATTAATTTGAAAGAAAACAACGAGAGGCCGACCGGCGAAAAGCGGAGGCAACGGCAGACAGAAAATAAATACAAGCCAAAGAAAAAGTGCCACCAACAATTGTCACATTGACGCAATGCTCCGGGGAGCTCTGGGAAAGAGTGCAATTGGAGTTAATTAAAGAGGCGGCGATAGCGTAACAGTTGGCCAGCAGCATTGGTGACACCTTCAGTCTTCAGCCATCAGCCACGCTCGAGAGGATTCCATCTTGGCTAATTACTTTCACTCTCTCGCTTTTCACAATCACGCAATTGGTGGATACAGAGATTCGTTTCAATTAAGTGCTGAAACGAATCGAAATGAAAGCGAAACTCGTAATCTAATAGATACTACTTAGTAGCGCAATGAAAACATTACGTGGCGGCTTCTAGAAATCGAAACTGAAAGTGGCTAGCAGCGATTGGGTAACCGCCAATACCCGCTGCCGTGTGTATCCATCCGTTTGCCTTTAATATCATATATTTATTGTCATTACTACGAGCACGACGAGTTGAGTTTGCAAAGGAAGTCAGCCAAAAGTGGCTGACTGCGTATTTTTAGCAACTAGACTTGCAACTAGTTTAACTAGTTTTCTGCTCATCATGAGATCATCAGCTTCGGCAGCAGCATCCTTCGCCTAGCCTGGGCAAGGTCGCTTTGGCAGCCAGGCAGCCTGTGGAAACGAGTTCCGCCGCATGCAGGTTGCATCTGCCGGCCTCATCTGCCGCCGTTAGCCCGCCGCCACACGCGACTCTTCTCTGCGTTTTCTCTTTTTTTAATATATTACACAATTAGATAGTAAATTGGAATTTTATTCACATTTTCAATCGCGATTTCCTCGCGGAAGTTGAAGCGCCGTTTGAACTTTTGACTCGCCGGATTTCGGTCGTCGAACTTGGCGCGTTAAGAAAACGGGAATCCGCATGATGTAAATTCTGTCAGAAATTTGTATTTAAAAGGGTAGTAAAGAGCATATAAGACAGTCAGTTTAATGAGTCAATTATAATTGAGAAATTTGTTATCACTTGTGTTTTATTTACCTAAAAATCTTAATCCAATTTAGACCTCTTGTAACACATTTTTATATCTATCTATCTTTACATGTTAGCATGTTAGCCTGCTTACATATAATATAAAATACTTATTAAGGCTCTTGATGATTTCAGCAAGCAAATACATTTTTTTATTGCTTACTTAACACACAATTAATAAGCAAAATAAAAGCAGAAATGGTTTATCAACATCTGTAAACAAAAGAAAGCAAAGATGTTTGCCAAGCGCATCTGTTATTTAATCTGTTAATAAAACAAATAAATGAAGTTATTTATTTGGTGGCTTTGTTTAGATCTTTTGTGTATGGTTAATATCATTATAATATTAGCCAAAGTCCACACATTTAAGACTCCCAATTTGGCTTGCATATTAACATGATTTCATGGCTGATTTATGGCTTGATGCCGTGGCGTTGCTATTGTTTCGGCCGCCTCTGTAGTGTGTTTGCAAAATTTAGCATGAAATTGGGGTTGCCTGCCAATTGAGGAGGAGCCTCCTCCTTTAGTGCTTCCCACGACTTTTGGGCCACGCGACCTCTGACGCCACAACGCGCTGCACCCACGCTTTTGCATTATCGATTGCTAATCCCCCCGACATTGGCGGCAGTCTCGTGTCTCGTGTTTCTCGGGCCTGGTCAATGACCACTGCCAGCTATCTTTTTCACACCCTGCCCTGTCTGATTTTCTGACTAATTGATTTCTTTTTGGTTTTCTTTTCGATTTTTCCCAGCTATGATACCGCACGCGACGGCTTCTTGGATCTGCAGGAGCTCAAGTTCATGATGGAGAAGCTGGGCGCCCCACAGACCCATCTGGGCCTGAAGAAGATGATCGCCGAGGTGGATGAGGATAATGATGGCAAGATCTCCTTCAGGGAATTCCTGCTGATCTACAGGAAGGCCCAGGCCGGTGAGCTGGACTCCGAGTCGGGTCTGAATCAGTTGGCTCGCCTCACCGAGATCGATGTGGAGCAGGTGGGCGTCAGTGGCGCCAAGAGCTTCTTCGAGGCAAAGATTGAGCAGCAGCTGAAGACCAACAAGTTCCACGATGAGATCCGGGCGGAGCAGGAGGAGCGCAGGCGCGAGGAGGAAGAGCGGGTGCAGCGACGACAGCAATTCCAGCAAAGGGCTGCAATATTTCAGTAGGGCGACGGCGATCCTTCAAAGGATATGCAACCCCGTAGTCTAGCGCTTAATTTTCTGGCGTAGGTTAAATCGAAATGTGGCGGAAAGAGGAGACAGGCATTTTTCAAAGCATCAAACGCATCACATACAGTAGCAGATATATACCCATATCCATAATCCACCCATATATACACTCACTGGAAGGGATTCCTTTGCTTGGACGTAGTCCAGGGAATTATAGGAACTAAAGCTGGTTTTTACAACAAGATGTTTGAGGGAGAAAATGGCGTTAAATTTCCTTTCTTTATGTTTAAAGTCTCAGCAAAGGAATCCCTGTCCTTCACTTACATATTTGCATACATAACATACGTACATAGATAACGAGATCATACCAAAAGCTTATTTATAGCTAACCCTTAGTTAAGCGAAAATGTTTTAGTTTTAAGATCGATACTCTATTATCCTTTGGTGTTGCGCAAATTTATTCTTTTTTTTTGTTCGAAATTTATGATTTTTTAACCTTATGATTTTTGTACTTTGTAGTGTGCCATTTTTTGATTTTGTTCGTTTTAAATTTTTAATTTTGTGTTTAATAAAGGAGGAGCAATCGTTGGTTAAGTTAAGAAAATGATTTATGTGAAATTCAAACCTACTTTGTACATACAAAAAAAAAGAGCAGTTAATCTTTGTTTACTCTGTTGGAATATATATATATATACACGTACATATGTGGAATATTTAAGAACAATTAAGTTTCGATTTCAGTATTTCACATTTAATTGTTTAGCAATTAAAAGCAATACTAATTAATGCGTTGAATACGAATATACACAAGAAAACTACACACGTACTTTTAGAGAGCGTTTAATATGAAAGCAAAACTTATACTGCAATTTAATAAATAAAACTAAATGTATATAATACACAAGCGGAAATTCACTGGTTTCTGAGATTCATTTTCTTAGTTTTCTATTATTTGGTTGGACCATTTACGTACGAACGTATATTTAGGTTGGGAAACCTTGTTTCTTGCGACCTCTATCAGTTTTCTTTCCCGCTGGGAATGCTTCATCACCTTGAGGTCCTCCTCAGGTCGTGTGGGACCACCAGCTAGGCACAGCACATGGTGTGGTTTCAGTGCTTAATGCTGACACGAGCATTCGGATTCCAGGCAGGTGCTAGCACTGAAAATAAATAGAAAACGTTTTTTAGTTTTATTAATTACTCTACAATGTTGGGGCAAACACGGTTTAATGAAAAAGATGCGTAACGCGTACTCATTTGTGTATTCGTTGCAATATTCGTAGTTCTGCAAGTTACAAGAATTAGTATAGAAAGCAGACAGCATCGCGCTCTCTCGCTCGCTTTGGTGTTACGCATCTTATTCATTATACTGTATGTGTCCGATGCAACCGATTTCTTGGGCTGCTAGAGAATGCTCTTACCGATTTATTGATGAACATTTCAAGCCAGTACTAAGGATGCCTGCTTCCTTTCGCTCCCCGTCAGCTGGTCCTTTCTTAGCGAGTGCCTGCATCTAAGCATATCACATTTCAGGGCATAGCTATGCTTGCAGACCGGACACTCGTGCGGCTTGCGCTGCAGGTGGTAGCCGTTGATATGCTGCGACAGGCCATTCCGCCGCTTGAAGACCCGGGCGCAGATGCCGCACTTGTGCTGCCGCTCCGTCGAGTGGGTGATGTCGTGCTGCTTGAGGCCGTTCAGCGATCCGAAACATTTCTGGCATATGCTACAGACGAAACTCTGTTTCTTTTTGGAGCGCCTGGACGACGACGTGTTGACCTTCGTCTTGTCCGGCTTTCGGCGCGGACAACTGAGTTCGTGGCGACGATACTGGCGCCAGTGGGCAAAGGGTGCCTTACAGTGCCGGCACTTGAAGCTCGGCAGGCGTTGCTGGTGGTTCTTCAGCGATAGACTCTGGCACATGTATCTCATGTGCTGCCGAAGGGCCAAACGCGAGCGGAACAACTTCAAGCAGCGGTTACAGCGTCCGAAGAAGTTAGGGCTTAACTTAACAAAGTGTCCTTTGGCACGACGATGGAGAAATATCTGCTTAAGACTAGGGAATCCTCGCTCGCAAATCCGGCAAATATGTGACTTCAATCGATTCTTTCTCTTGGGAGCCTTCAGCTTTTTGCATTTCAATTTTAATTTACGATAACGATCGGCCAGCTTTGCATAATTGGCAGAGACAACAGCCAGCTGAGGATCGGGTAGATCGATGGGAAGGGAAGTGGCCGCCAGCTGTTGAGTGGCTGCCGCGGCGGGCAGAAGATCCTTATGATGCAGAAAGCTGCTCTGCATGTCCAGTATATCGATCTTCTTCTTGGGCTGCGGCAGGGCTGTTATTGGAGGACTGTTCTGCCACTCGGGCTGCCAGTAGTCCAGGGGCTCCGTGGCCATAAAGCCCTGGCTGCCGCTGCCCTCCAGTTTCAGCGCCGGATTCAGTGTCAAACTGGTTAGATTCATCGGGACACTCACCATGGGACTGGGGTTGGTGCTATTGTGGCTGTGGCTGTGCGCAAAATGCTGATTTAAGCTATCGATCGTTATGAATTTGGCCGTGCACAGGGTGCAATTGTGAAGGCGAAAGGCTGCCGACGATTCGACGACGCTGTCGTTCAGCACCACAATGTTGGGCTTGGACGTGGTGGGAGGCGGCGGCGCAGGCGGTGGCAGCAGTTCGCAGAGTATATTCGCAGGATTGGGTATTTGGCTCACGTTGGTCACTATGGGTTTGCACGAGCGGGTTTCGTGATCGGGCAAGCTCGGTGGAGCAGCACCGGGATCTGGAGCCACCTCGGCACCCTCCAACTTCTCCGTTTTGTACTGAACATTGGGCAATGGCCATTCCTCCTTCGCATAGTTATGCTCCTCGGTCAGCATTTCTGATTGCAGCATCTCATTGGCCGTCTTCAGGGGCTGTGATCTTTCAGCCTGCCCTCCGACATCGGCGTCATCCGGTATATTGATAAAAGCATCGTCCAGATTAATAATCTCCATGATATCACAATTATTGATGATGTCCTGTGCGTTCAACATGGGAAAGTCGCAGAACTGGAACTTCTGCTCCGTCTCCTCGTGCTCGCAGCCCTCGTCCTGATCCAAGCCCAAGTCCAGTTCGTCGGGAAATAGGTTATCCAGACTCTCGCACGCCTCCTGCTTTACGCGGACGGGACAGGGCTCCTGCTTGATTTTCAGCTGGCGACGATACTTGCGCTGCAGGTCGCTCTGCGCCTGCATAACCACATCGATGAACCGGGAAAACTGCTCTAGTTTCAGGCAGCACTCGTTGCAGATGTCCTTGGGCAACGTGTCATCCTGCAGGATCTGGAGCGTAGGAAAACATCGCTGGATCATGCCAAACAGCTCGAAATTATTGTCGAAGGAGGAGCAATTGAGGGCGGAGGCGCCGCAAAAGCGGCAGGTCGCCTTTACACCTGTTGCTGGCGCCTCGGCGGCACTGGCGAGGGTGGGCTTGATCGCAGGCCTGCTGGGAGCCACGTGCTGCTTCACAGGGACACTCGGCGCATCCTCCTCAGGCACTCTCACAGTGGGCACAGCGTTCTTTTTGAGAGTCTTCCTATTGTTGCAGCAATTGAAGTCATCGTCAACGAAATGGCGGCTGCAGACGGCACTCCACTTGGAGGGCATCCACTGGTCAGCCCTCTGGGTGAAGTCTTGCCACTTTTGCAGCAGGTCCTTACGCTTAAAGGGGAATCTAAGGCAGCAAAACCTTGGTTTGGATGGGTTATTATAGGGAAAATGCGCCATTAATCACCTGTGGAAGGAAATGCTGCCGGCATGCACATATTTATCGCTGCAATTAACCACGGCGCAGTGGGCGGGCATCTTTTGGAGGGGTGAAAACACCCAAATATATGTATTTATTTCGTAAAATTAAGGAATTTGTTTCGTTTGGCCTGCGACTTGTGCAAAATAAATTTTAGTTTGGGCAATCAGCTGTTTTGGTTTGCTTCGGGAACAGTGTTGGAAAGTGCTACCAATATAGCGATTTTTTTACGATATCTAATATTCTATTTGTATGCTATTTAAGTCTGACCTGCTGGCCACACTGGAGCTTATCAGCAAGAAAAAGCGAACAGCTGACACTCGCGGTTTACCCCCACTCCTTCCCCCTGCCAAACACGAACACACACCGTCCGACCGAGTTTCTGCTACTCTGGCGTACTTATCAATTAGCGCCTCTATGTCAGCCCCTCCGGCCCAGATGCTCGGCCTGTGAGCATAAGCGTTTTCTCTCGCGGCACGGAAAACTTCCATGGGCTTCAGTCGGTCGATTCGCTCGGAGGCGGTCGCACAATACGCACAATTTGGCGGAGGAACACAAGGTCAAGCAAGGTCTTTCCTTAGAGGCTATAATTCTACGTGTGGGCGCGGGCGTTAAGAAAGAAAGAAAGCTAGAGAAATGGCACAAACTCGTCTGCTGATCAACGGACTGAGGCGGGGACTCGACAAGGTGGGTGCAACGGCCACACCCACTGTCTCCGCCGCTGCCCAGGTAACGTCCCAGAAACGGCATCAGCACGGCACGGCAACAAAGAGCGGGTAAGTGTAGCCCAAGATTCTGATAAGATTCTCTCACTCTCTCCTCTCTATATATTTCTTCTCTTTGTGGCGCGTTCCATCTTCCATTTACTTTTTATTGCTTTTGAGATTGAGATAAAGAATCTTTCGTTTTGAAGAGGTTTCAAAAATATGACGAGACTTCACTTGATATACTTTAACTTTCAGACATGTGCATTGTTTTAAGCTAAATCTGTTGGCTTTATAACCTAGATATATGTACATATTTATATTAAAAACTCATGCCAAAATCTCTGAAAAGGCTTAGCTTATGCAAGCTCCTAAGGGAAAAGTTATGAGAGCTCAAAACGTCGACACGTGCCCATATTCCTTGCCTTATATTCCTGGAACCTAAAAACAAAACACGACCTTTTAGACAATAAAAATCGAATTTAATTATTCCGCCCTTAGCAACTATGATCTGGTCGTGGTTGGAGGTGGAATCGTTGGCGCTGCCTCTGCTCGGGAGATCCTCCTGCGTCATCCCACCCTCAAAGTGGCCGTCTTGGAGAAGGAGCCCAAGCTGGCCATGCACCAGAGTGGCCACAACTCAGGTGTGATCCATGCTGGAATCTACTACAAGCCCGGAACCCTAAAGGCACGCCTTTGTGTGGAAGGCATGCACTTGGCGTACGCCTATCTGGACGAGAAGAAGATACCGTACAAGAAGACGGGCAAGCTGATCGTGGCCACTGACGAGAAGGAGGTGAAGCTGCTGGCGGATCTGCATCAACGAGGCATTGCGAACAATGTGCCGGACCTACGGATGATCGAGGGCTCTGAGATCCAGGAGATCGAACCCTATTGCCACGGACTCAAGGCTCTGCACAGTCCGCATACCGGAATCGTGGACTGGGGACTGGTTACCCAGTATTATGGCGAGGATTTCAAGCGAGGCGGTGGCCACATCTATCTGAACTACAAAGTGAGCAGCTTCAGCGAGACCAAGGAAGACTCCGAGTATCCGGTCACCATCCATGGCGCCAAGCCCGATCAAATAGTTCGCACCAAAAATGTCCTGACTTGCGGTGGCTTACAATCCGATCAGCTGGCCGAAAAGACCGGTTGCCCCCGTGATCCCCGGATAGTGCCCTTCCGCGGGGAGTACTTGCTTCTGTCGAAGGAGAAGCAGCACATGGTCAAGGGTAACATTTACCCAGTGCCCGATCCTCGCTTCCCCTTCCTTGGAGTTCACTTCACGCCACGCATGGACGGCTCCATCTGGCTGGGTCCGAATGCAGTGCTGGCCCTGAAGCGAGAGGGTTACACGTAAGTTTTGCGATTTAGTGGGTTTGTACCCACGATTATGGGACATATTTTGGGATACATTTGTTGATAAAGCTCTAATCTTACTATAAAGTTTGAACATAAACAAATTGCCACTTATCACTTGGTTCTATATCGCAAACAAGTATGATACTGTGAGTTATCGCAATCTCAGTTCTAGCTTTTACCTGCATATCATTTTCTGAATTTTCAAAGCTTAAAGAAAACGCGTATAAGTCTAAGTATTCCGTAAATATTATATAATTATTTCCATAAATACTTATGTACCTTTTCCCACTATTTTCCCCCTTTAGCTGGGCCGACATCAACCTGTTCGAGCTCTTCGACGCCCTGCGTTATCCTGGCTTTGTCAAGATGGCCAGCAAGTACATTGGCTTCGGCCTCAGTGAGATGTCCAAGTCGTGGTTTATCAATCTGCAGATCAAGGCGTTGCAGAAGTACATCCCGGACATCACGGAGTACGACATTCAACGCGGTCCAGCAGGAGTGCGTGCCCAGGCGATGGATCTGCAGGGCAATCTCGTGGATGACTTTGTCTTTGATCGCGGCGAGGGAACGGGAGCACTGGCCAAGCGTGTGCTTCACTGCAGGAATGCTCCGTCACCGGGCGCCACCAGCAGCTTGGCCATTGCTAAGATGATCGCCGACAAGATCGAGACGGAGTTCTGCATCGGCAAGTGATAAACGTCCCAAAAAGTAGTCCAATTGAATTGACAGCTCAAATATGCAAATGATAATTTGTTACCGATAATTGCCTTTACCATGTATATCTTGCATTTCACATTATACATTTTAAAAAGTGCATCTATTTTATAATAAAAAATTTCAAATTAAAAGAAACCTCCTTTTGATAACAACCTAAACTTAATTTTCAACAATGATCGTGAAAACTAGGATAGTTACGGCACAGTTCGATATCTAAGACAGAATATCGATTTATCGCATCGTCCTACGCATTAAATATCGATAAAGTATCGACACCTTTCCCTCTCTCTTTTTAAGGAAGATGGAGTAATTTTAATTATTTTATTTATTTAAAATATCACATTTATGGTAATAATTATACATAATTGTTACTAACATCTTCAATTCTTTAATTCAATTCAAGAATATGACAACTTTTCCTTTTTGTTAAAGCCTCATCCTTGATGCCCAGCACCTTGATCTGCTTTTGCAGCGTCTGCTGCTCCTCCAAGCTAGTTTGAATCAGTTGTCTGCATTTCTCGTTCAATATGTTTAAGCCATTTGCCGCATGCTGACGCATTTGGGGATCGCTGGACTCCTCCGCTTCTATGGCTCTCAGAAGTCGATAGATAGGCAGTAATATCTCCTGATAGTCCAGCAGGTTCTCCATGCCATTTAGGAGCTCAGCGAGGACCAGGACTGCTGCCCGCTTGGCTGGCATATAGCCTCCACTAGTTAACTCACTATTAACTAGCTGGAGTAGCTCCTGGAAGAAGTTCTGCACCTGATAGGCCAACAGGCGACAAAGCTGGGCGAGATTGGCGAACGCTGACATACGGAACTCGTCGACGGGAGACCTGGCACCGTGCATAAAGCAATTAAGAAGGACGGCCTTGTAGCGATAGCAAAGGGGACCCAATTCCTGGGCGACCTTAAGGATAGCTTCACCCACAACAAGACGATGATCCAATTTCGCTGTCTCCGATAGATACTCATCGCTGAGCTTGTCCAGCACTTCGGCCTCCATAACATGAACCAATTGAACAAAGAGACGGACGCAATTCAAGAACACGAAGGATTCCTTGCTCTTGAGAGTGCTCAAGGCTAAAGCGATGACAGTGTGACCCTGGGACAAGGTGGCAGGATCCTTCTTCTGCAGCAGATCCATCAGCAGCTGAATGCCATAGACCTGCAAGTGGTACTGGCCTTTCTCGATCATAGATCGAGCTTCTTGGAAGTGTTTAGTTTGCAGAGCCTTTGTGGGGCGCCAAGATGCTTGCATTTTGGAAAGGACGCCTTGAGCGGAGTTCAGAATTTGTGGGTTGCGAGATTGCCGGCACAACTGCATTAATTGTTCCTGTAAGTCTTTAGTGCCTTCCGCAAGACGCACATCCTCACTGCCTTCAAGGAGCTCTTCTAACAGGTTCAGGATGATGAGCAGGATGTGGTCATTATAGCCACACTTGGACTGTATTAAATCTTTGAGTATATTCAAGAGCTCCCTTGTCTGCGTGGCCAAATGTGTTCTCAACGGCTGATGGGCGACCATTTGGTTGAGAGCAATCAGCAGATCCATCTTCAGTTGATACTTGGAGTGCAGAAAGTCCTTGAGCTCCGATTCCTCTGATATTAGATCCACACCTCCGTCCTCCGCCTCACTTAACTGGTTCCCCATGAAGCCTAAGAGCGCCAGGAACACATTGCAGGTGAGGGAATGATGGGAACCGGTTAGAAGTAAGCCAGGTAATATCCTGCCCATGTCGTGATCCACTTGATGCTCCTGATGGGCCACCTTAACCTGAATGGCATTCGAATCTTTCCAAGGTACGATAAGAACACGAGGATGAAGGCTGTGCCAGCGGGCCTCCGGCTCTGCTTCGATTTCCCACTTGAATAATCTTAGTAGGATCTCTGGCAGCTCCTTGTCTCTTTCTCTGTTGTCCAAACAGCGGGATATTAAGCCAGAAAGCTGCGTTGCAGCTGGTAACTCCAAGGGAAGGGCATCGTACAGCTGCAAGAGCAGTGGCAAGTAAGGAATGAGGAGCTGGCTGGGTAGACAGGCCACGCTGGAAGAGCAAAAGAGATGCTGCCAGAGCAAGATGCGATTACAGAGCTCCTGGTTCTCCATTAAAATCAAGCCACTAATAACATCTTCTGGACTGATTAGGGTTTCCCAGTGCTTACTGATTAACTTCTCAATCTGCCGCTGATTCCTTAAATTCAAGTCGTACAATCTCCTCAGGGAAAGAACACCCACACACACCTTGTCCGCATCCTGGAGGTAGAATTTACAATAATCCCACACCTGCAGTAACATCTTCTCCTGCGTCTGCTGAGAGAATCCCTTCCTGGCAACTATGCTAGCCACTATTTCAGCATTTCTCGTTGGACTCACATTTGGCGTTTGCTGCAGGGCCTCCACAAAGCTGGCGAATCCTTGAGGGGAGTTCAACTTTTCCAGCAGCTGATGGTGCAGAGCTTCGGCCAAAGACTTGCACAGCGGCGTGGCTTTTAAGAGCAAGATGTGACGAAAGAAATGTGCTTTTAATTCCTTATCCCAAAGATAGGATATCGCTTCGTCTAGCTTTGGGGAATCCTCTAGAACTCGCAGACTCATAATGGCCGCCAGGAGATCTCTTTGCACCTGCTCCATTGAATTGGCAATGTGGAACTGTCGGATTTGTAGGAGATCCACAAAGGACTGTATCCCCAGGAGCAGCAGGGAAGGATTAGCCTTCAGATTTCCCTTAGCTTCTTGGAATATGGGCGATTTATAGAAATCCTCGTGGAGCTGACAGCGAAGTGCGTAGTAGGACAACTCCTGCGTTGCTTTAATGCAGAGTTTAAGGTGTGCCACCGATATTAGATCCTCCTTGGCATCGCTATGGAAATTAATGTTCTTCGTGATTACATGGAGCACGTGTAGCAGGCGAACTATGTAGGATTCAATGGAATCACAACCCGTATTTATGCTGGATTCCTGTTCGGGCGTTAATTGGTAATGCAAACATAATTGATGCAATTGCTCACTTAACTCCAGTTTATTATATTTTTGTAAGATAAGCAAGTTGTTCGGTATGGAAGTCTGCTTTACTGAGGTATTTTCCTTGTTAGCTGCAATTGGCATTAAAATAAATTAGATGAAAATAAATAAAAATGCAGTATTACTTACCTAAAGCTCGATCAAACTTTAAACTCTCTAGAAGAGCAAAGTATTTAGCGGTATTTGCCATTCTTATATAGTATTTTAAAGTAAATTAAAATTTCGCAAGATTCGCAAACAATGCTAGAGATGATTGTTTACAGCGGTAAATGTGCAATCGATATCATAAGCACTGGGTTTAGCTATTTTCAAGCTAGATTCCTACGCGTATAAATGTTTATTTATCAATCAGAGTAACATTTACTCTAATACACAGATAATATGAAACCAAATTGAATATTTGTTAATTAAGTTAAATTTAGTTAATTAGCTTGCAATTCTAGCTTTTTTTTATTCTAGAAATTCGTAGTCAATCGATAATTGTCTGCACTGGCGCAGATAGCGAGCCCGACTGCGGCGCCGCACTTTGGTCACACTTGCCCAACGAACACCAACAAGAGCAGCAGGAAAATCGAACAACTTTCTTTTTCCCCTGCAGTGTGTGATGTGTGTGTGCATTGCAAAAAGCACAAATTGCGGAGAATTTGCTTAATTACGGCTAAGCGAATCCAGCTCCAACGTGGATTAATTGGCCAGCGGCACCGACGCCCTGCCAGCCGCCCCCGCGAAAATAGAGTTGCAAAAAAAACACACACCTACGCGCAGGCAATTAAAACCGTGTGATTGATCCGCGTGTGTGTGTTTGCGTGAGTGCGGTCGTGTGCGTGTGTGTGGGGCAGTAAACATTTTCTTTTTCGAGAATCGCCGTGGAAAATGAAGAAAATTCTATCCAAATTCGAGCGTAATGAGAACTCGCGACTGGAGAATCCGCACAACAGCAGCAGCAGCTCGTCCTCCTCCAACGAGAAGAACAGCTTTGTGGGCAAGGTCTTTACAGTTGGACGCGTCTCTGTCACCGTCGAGGATGTTCTGGCCGAAGGTAAGTGTGTGCGGAGTACCGTATGTGCTCTAGTGTCTGTTCCTATCTCCCAACACGTAGCTCTCAGCGCGATTATGCTTATCACCTGTCCGACTTACAGGTGGGCCCCAACACTGCGTTCCCCCTACCCCCCACAGATTAGATAAAAAGAACCAAGCATTTCCAAAATGTGGGGCGTACACAAATGGCAAAAAAAAATCATAAAACAGCTGCGTATCCCCTTAATTAGGGGCGCCACTTGTCGCATTTCCGATTATACACACATACAAACAGTTGAAATTACCTAACTGGAACCAGGGCGAAATATATTAAGACTTTCGTGGGAAATATAACATGTTTTCTTGACTTCCTATGCGAATTTCATAATCTGAGACCTTTAATTAAAACGATGTGTAAATTAGAACGGTAACCATTAGGCTCTACAGTTTCTAAGGCAGATCTCTTTACTTAGATCTCTTTAAATACCTAAATAAATCACTTAAAACTACCTCGAACTTCATAACTCTAACTCTAGCTCCGAAATGAAGGCAATGTGCGGTTTGTCCCTGGCCCAAAACTACCTTCATAACTACATTTTTAATGAGCAAACCAAAATGCCGAGAGAAGTACACAAAAAAGTTTCAAAACTGTTATGTCAAAGCATTATTATGTTGCCTAAAGTAGAGTTTTGAGCTCGCGAGGTTCAACTGTATAAACTCAGTCACAGTTCTGGTTGGTTTTCCATAGAATACGCATAGAATTCCCGTAGCCAGTGTACATGGCCACAAATCAATTGAATCAATTATGTTAATTTAGCCAATGAAGCGGCAAGACCAACACTCATCAGCGTTCACTTCATCTCCTCCCGATTGTCGCTCCCAGTTTTCTGTTTAAGCGCTTTCCACCTTGGGCAAATTTCATTCTTAATGGCAAAGGTCGCATCCCCCGGAGGAAATCGTCCTTGTCCTTGACTTGCGGAATGCCTCCTCACTGGCTCTCTGGCATTTGATCATCCAACGATTTCTCAACCAGTACCGCCTTCCGTTCCATTTTATTCGCTACCTTCCGTTGGGTTTACTTGCTCTTGGTTTTTGTTGTTTTGGCTTTTGGTTTTATATACTTTTTGGCAAGCAACTCGATTCGCAAATGTTGTTTTGCTGCGGTGCGCTGGCGCCGCTGTCAGACAGTCAGCTGTTGTCAAAAAATACCCTGTAATTTATGGGGCGGTGTGAAGTGTGTCACTTCGTTTGGAGAGATTGCAGTAAGCGTCACTTGGCAATGGAAGAAGGTTAAGAAGGCTTTCTTTATTTTCGTAAACGTAATTAATACTTATATTTGAGTTTATATAATATATTCCACTGTTGGCTTTTGTTTCTATAAAATTAAATAAATTATTTCTCCTTTTAAATTATTCTTTATTGCTATTTGATTAATGAATATTCTGAACTGAAAAGGAAATGTTATAAAATGTAAGGATATACAAATCTAAAACAGCTTAAAAGTACTTTAATACTTATTGGAGAATATCTAAAATTTCTTTTATAATTTTATACTTTGTTTAATGCTACGTATACTCCCAGCAAAGCTTTCATTACTCACCTTTGTTTTTTTTACCTGTTTTCTTTGACGTTTGCTTTTGAGTGCCCAACAAGACAGTTGCAATAACAACATTTGCAAATGACTAAGCGACAGTTAACGAATGTAGCTTCTCCCCTCCGCTACGCTGAGCCACTTTTAGCCCCTTTAACAAAGAACCCCCTTCGACGCCCCTTTCGCAGCTCTTTGGCCCCCCTTTTTTCTATCGCCGAACTCGTTTGCGTTTTAAATTGCCTTCTCAAGTTTTCTCGCTTCGTTTTCGTTACAATTGTGCACTATTATTGTTGCTTTTCGTACTATTATTACTGTCTCTGTTGTTGTTGCTTTTTCTAAGCTTTATTTTTTTTTGCCAAAGTCGATTTGTTGCTGCTGGAAGCAACCTTCAGCATTGATTAACATTTGACGCCATAATTTCACAAAGTCGAGCAAAAAATATCAAGCAAAAAATGGTTACATTCATTCGCCGCCCGTTATTCATTTCTCTCTGTCAAAAACACACGGAAAGAAATTCTATGAAAACTTGTACACGTTTTCTTGAAAGTTAAGAGTATTTAAAAAGGATGTCTTACAATATTTAATTGGTATTTCGTAGTCTTATTATACTTTACTGTTACGAACTATACGGGGACTATTTTTATCTTTAATATAATTATTTTATGTAATAAATACCATTTTGATGTATGTAATATCTTGTTCATCACACTCTGAATCTATTTAAATAACTTAAACCCTGAGAAATAGCTAAAATAACTTAAAAACCAAGTGAATTTCTAGGCTTAAAATATGTAAAATGATTTTTAATCAAGAATGTATCGCCCTACAAATGAAAATAAATGAATATTTAATAGATTAACTATTTTACTCGACATTTATTGCCAGTGCACGCCCCCATTGTCGCGCATCTCCCCCTCTCCCACTTGAGTATCTCCCAGTTCAGTATTGTTATTGTCGCATGTTATTGTTGTTGTTATTTCTGTACGTGACCTTCAATAGTTTAGTTTATATATTGCGTTGCCTTTTTTATCGTACATTTTGAAGTGGCGCAAAGCGACAGGTGGAAAGAGGGGATGGCACCAGCGGGGTTCTACTTGAATTCTATTTGCAATAAAATGAAATAAAACTCATGCAAATCGGCTGATGGGCAAGAAAAAAAAAAAACATGTGTAAATCGTTCCATGGCCAGACCCACAGACAGACAACAGTAACTAACTGCTATCGTTTGCATTGAAAATACCCTGTAATTTGAGTTTTATGGAGTGTATGAACCAGAGAACGTGAATTATGTGGGCGAACGATATAAGAATCCAGTCACGTATTCATAGCTCTATATATACACAGAGATTTTTAGGTAATAAAGTTTTCTTGATCTATTTTGTATATATTTTTAAACAACCTAGAGATGGATATCGAAAAAAAGGTTTAATTTGATAAATATATAAAGTTATCGCGCTTAAAATCATGTAGAAAAGAAACTTAAATATATCGAAATGTTAAATATCAAAATTCGCATTTAACTTAAAAAAAATATATTCCTTCGATCATTTTTATATATTTAGTTTCCAGTCTCGTCTTAGAGTTTGTACAAAAGCTTAAATTCATTTGTCTCGTTTTTTCGATTATATTTTTCCGATATATCAAACAGAATTTCGATTTATAGCATCGTTAAAATATCGATTTATATGTGGACTTTTGCTTCAATTAGCGACAATGCAACAGCCTAAGCAATTTGTTACGTGTTATAAATTAAGAGTACTTCGTATCTTAAATTGTTTTTGATATATTGATTATTAAGAATAATCATACAGTTAAATATATAATTTACCTTAGGGTATTCAACAGTCTGCGCTGCCCATCCTTTGTACTCCCCGCATTTTAGTCACTGTTTACTGTTTACAGCTGACAGCTGTTATGGATGTCTAGGGCCCGTCGTACACTTACCCCCTTACTAATGCTCTGCTTTGCTCTCTCTCCCCCCGCACGGAACACACGCAGGTGGCTTCGCCATGGTCTTCTTGGCCCGGGGCAACGGCGGAGGCAGTGCCTCGGCTACCAAGTACGCCCTGAAGCGCATGTACGTCAACAATGAGCACGATTTGAATGTGGCGAAGCGCGAGATACAGATTGCGGTGAGAGCAAATAAATCAGGACAAAGAAACTTAATCTAATGGAGCGCCTTTCCTTTTACTACCGACCTTGCAGAGCAACCTGAGTGGGCACAAGAACATCATTGGCTATGTGGACTCGAGCATCACGCCCACCGGGAACGGGGTGTGCGAGGTGCTGCTCCTGATGCCCTACTGCAAGCATCACATGCTGGCCATGATGAATGCAAGGTAACTCAACTATTAAATCAGTTAATTTATATAATAAACAAATGTAATTAGGTTGCACGTGGGCTTCACGGAGCCCGAGGTGCTCACCATCTTCTGTGATATTGCCGAGGCCGTCTCCCGTCTGCACTACTGCCAGACTCCGATCATTCATCGTGACCTGAAAGTGGAGAACATCCTGCAGACGGACGCCGGGAACTTTGTGCTCTGCGACTTTGGCTCGGCAACGGCCAAAACGTTGAATCCGCAGCAGCACAGCGTCACTGTGGTGGAGGAGGAGATTCAGAAGTATACGACGCTCTCGTACCGAGCTCCCGAGATGATCGATCTGTATGGCGGAAGGAGTATTACGACCAAGGCGGACATCTGGGCATTGGGTTGCATGCTCTACAAGCTCTGCTTCTTCTCGCTGCCCTTCGGGGAGAGCACGCTGGCCATTCAGAACGGGCAGTTCTCCATTCCGGACTCCTCCAAGTACTCGAAGGGAGTGCATCAGCTGATCAAGTACATGCTGGACACGGATATGGAGAGGAGGCCGAACATCTGGCAGGTGTGCGAGGTGGCCTTTCGACTCTCCGGCAAGGAAAATCCCGTACAGAATCTGCATGTAAGTATCTGTGTCCGCAGGAACAAGTTATCCTCTTATTAAAAGATATATTCCTCCACAGAAATCTCCGCCAACCAACTTTGACCTGCTGCTGGTGCCGCCATTCGAGTCGGAGGCCAAGAGGATCAGTGCCGCTGCTTCCAAGGCAGCCAAGTCGCAGAATGTCTCTCTTGTGGAAGCGGGAACCAGCGTGGCACCTCGCTCCCGGCCCAAGGGCTCCTCAGCGGTGCACGGAGGCAATGCCTTGGGCCTTGGCCTGCCGCCCAGTCCCTCGCCCAGGCTGAACATCACCTCACCGCAGCCTGTGGCGGTAGCGGAACAGTTCCAGGCGAATTTCCCAGCCATGCCGCCAGCAATTCCAACTGCTGCTGCACCTCCACCACAGCAGCCTGCGGTGGCCACGGCGGCGTCAGTTGCCGCCAGCAATCTCTTCGAGCCGAGTGGATATCCAGATCCCTTCAATGAGCCAGCTGCGGTTCCAGCAGTCCCAGCAGCAGCAGCAGCAGTTCCAGAAGAGCCCAAAAAAGAGGAGGTAGTGGTGGTGCCTCAGGAATTGGCTGCTCCTGGTAATGGTGGCACGCCCACAAAGAGCATGCTGACGCCTCCAAAACCCAGTGGAGGCGGTGGACACAGGCGCAATGTCAGCGATACCTCGGCCTTTAATAAGTGAGTTAGAGAATATGTAGAATATTTTCCTATCAGAGCTCCCAAATAGCAGTTTTGTTTTCGGTTCAGTATTCTCAGTTGAGTTATTCTTCTAACGCTCTTTATATACCAACATTTTTAGAGTGCTCTTCGGTTTTGCATTTCGAAATATAAACCTTAAATTACTGCATTATTATATAATGTATATCCAGAGACAAAGTTCGATATGTTCGGAGCGATAAATCAACAGTTGCATCGACAAAAATATCAATAGAATATTTTAAATATCGAAAAATGTCGTTTTTTGGGAGCTCTGTTCTCTTTGCCTTCTCCAAGCACGATCTGTATGTGTTTTTGCTCTCTTCTCTGCTCTTTCACTCACTTTCTGCTTGTCTCTCTCCATGTGTGTGTCCAACTTAAGAGCTACAAGTGACCAGGATGATGATGAGGCCGTTGATGAGCCGCAGAGTCAATAGAAACCATGTAGCCTTAAGCTTCTCTCCTCTTTTCTCTATTAATTTACTTGCTTTGCTTGCTCTTTTTTCCTTTACATTTTGATTTTCCGCATTTACTCACTCACTCACATCGTTTCTGCTCATCCATTATTTATTTAGAACGTTTGCCAATGAGACGAGTCAGTTTCTGGCCCCGTTTAACAATAACTTGGCTGCAATGGGTGACGGTCCACAGACCCTGGCCAGTGCTGCCTCCAATCCTGGCATATATGCAGCATCATCGGCCAACACGGCGCCAGTATCCATTAGCGAACTGATGAGGCCCGGACATACGGCAGTGGATAAGCGCGTGGAGGCCTGGAATCCGTTTGAGGAGGAGCAGCCCTTTAGCCAGATGACCGAAGATCACATCTTTGAGGCCGAGTTCGATAAGATCCGGCAAAGGGGCAGCCAAGGCAGTGAGTAAAAGAGGATTTAAGTAACCCAGAATGAATTTTAATTCAGCTTTCCAAACGCAGGCATCACCACGAAGTCGGCTTCCACTACATCTACTCTGACGCCCACAGAGCAGAATCCAGCATCTGTCGTAGTGGTACCTGTGGCTGCGCCTGTGGCCCCTCCAGCGGCGCAAGCCGTTGCTGGTCCGCCTGTGGCTGCTCCTCCCATCACAAACGCTGTGTCGCCGCATCCGCCAATGGCTTCCGAGGACCCCTTCGGATCGGCGCCATTCAGTTTGCCACCCGGACTGCGCGAGAAGGCTAGCTCGCTGCGCAAAACCGGAGGTAAAGCATGAAATTCCTCCTTTAATCGTTATTGCAAAAATGCCAGAATACGTTTAGTTTTCCGATTGTTGCTTTTGTTCGCTCTCTCTTGATCTCGATGCAGAAAGTGCAGAAAGTGCAGATTTGAACGTAGACGTAGACGTAGTCTAAAAACTTCCTAGTAACGATCAGCTCAGCTCAACTATAACACCTCCCTCCTCCATCTGAAAAGGAGCAGCTCCCGGCGTCAGCGGCAGCTACAGAAAGATCCGCGTTCTCAGCTCCAGCTATAGATTATATACTAAACCGATCCGATCGGGAGACTTAGCGTGTGCTATGTGTGTGCCATGTAGACAAAGATCGGTGGAAGAAACAAACAGAGCCCTACACTAAGACACTAAGTGCAATCAATTGAATTTGTAAATATCCCGATGCACTAGCTCCACACTAACCACTAAGCCCAACAACAACCCAAAGAAGAAACTAACTTAACTTTGTGCTATATAAAATTTAGTTATATATAACTAAATTTGTGAAGAATTGTTACCTACAAAGGCGTATAAGAACCTGAAAAGAAACTAGAAAATAGTGAAAATTTGAAACCTATAACATCAATTAAAAATTGTGGGGGGAAAATCTTATTCAAGCTGAGCGGTAATTCGTACTGAAACAAGGGTTGTCTCAGAAATCACTAGGGATTTGCAACAACTTCGAATGGTGCACAAACGTATGCTAAAAAACATCAAGAATTTTCCACAGCATACTTTTCAGCACCTTTTTTCAGTGTTTGGAAATCGCTCTCGATTTTTATGGCTCTCCTGACTCCTGACAATGAAATGTGTATACAAAGTGCATTCTTAATGAGATTTTTCAAGGAAAATGTCGAAAAGTTGCAAGCTAATTACATGTTTCATCGATTGGACGTTTCATTAGAACCTTAAAAGAATTAATTTGTCTTGCTTGAACTAAGATAAAGTCCGGTGGTTGCTGAAACCCTGTGGTCCTCCAATAAAAACTCTAATTTGGGTAATTTTTAATGGGGCTTAAACTAAAATTAAATATTTACTGTTCGCAAAAATATGAATTACTACAAAAGCCTAAAAAGGATATATTTACAATCCAAAGCACTGCAAATTAGCTAGATTGTTAAACTATTTATCAGTTCTTATCAAGTTCTTATATGGTCTTTTGTGAAAATCGAAGAAGACACACTTTACCCGCTTGCACCATCTAAGCTCTCTATCTTCCTCTAACAACTCTAACACAATCTCCAATCAAAAGCGCTTCTAACAAAGTAATTCTTGGTGCTGGTCCTAAGCTAGTAGAAACAAATGAAACAAAAACAAAAAAGAGAAATTATATAAACGCCTATATAGTACATATAATTCTTAGTCTCTATGTAAATCTTAGTCTTAAACATTAAAAACAATTAGTGGTTGTGGTTCGCGAACTAACCGATGCAAAACAAGCAAATGAACTAAATTTTAATTATTTTGATTGTACAATTTCATTGGATTTATTATTATGTGTAAATGTATCTATCTACTCTGTGTGTAATTTGTAAACTTAGCTAACTAAGATAATAATAGCACTATTTATTCATGTTGTTGGCATAGAAGAAGGGAAGAGTGTGAAGCAATTTTTGGCAATAATTTGCATATCAAAGTTATTTAATTACTACTCAGTCCATGTGTTATCATCGTGCAATTTAAAAGAATTATGCTAAATGCTAGAGAGAGTGAGGAGAGCCACAAAAATCGATAGGGATTTCAAAACACTCAAAAAAGGTGCTGGAAAGTATGCTGTGTAAAATTGTAGATGTTTTTTAGCATTCGTTTGTGCACCATTCGATTCGGTTACAAATCCCTAGCGATTTCTGAGGCAACCCCTGTTTTAGTACGAATTACCGCTCAACTTGATTAAGATTTTCCCCCCACAATTTCTAATTGATTTCTTATATACATATATATTTTGCGCCTTCAATTAAGTTCGCCTCAAGCTGTGTTCTCTGCGGATGTGGCGGCAGCAAAGAAACAATTAAAATAAAACCGAAATCAACTGTTAATAATCAACACGGGAACAAGTTCGAGATAGTTCCAATCCGATAGTTCACTCCACTCACAAATGTTCAACCTAGCTGTAACTCCTTACTAACTACAACTCCTGTCAATACTGTACATAAGTTTAATCGAAGCGAAAAGTGAACTAAACACCTTCAGGCGGTGACCACCCAAAGAGCTAAAGAAATCTAGTAATAATTATAGAGAAACCAAGATGAGCGATAAGCGACAAGCGATAAACGCAATGAAAGCAACAAAAGTCAGGTAACCAAGACACATACAAGCAACTTATTATCAGATGATCAACAAATACAGATTATATATATACATAAAGCACTATATATTTATACAAAACAAAAGAACAGTAACGAAAGGGCGTTTAGCTTAAGTTCAGGCCACAAGAATTGTATGAGAATTAAACCAAAAGAAACTGAAGCAAAACTGCAATAAATTCTATATATTACGTTTCAAAAACCAACAAAAAATCTAAACATATTCACCAAAATGTAAATCGCAACTAACTAAATCTGTGTGGGAATTAAACAGAGCACGCAAATAACAGTTGAAGGTTTTTCGGTTGCTTTTTCCAAAGCTTAAGCAGAGCATTTTCGCACTTTCTTAGAGTGCGAGCGCTCAACTGAATCGCTCTCGTAATTTTTTAATACTACAAAAATACTAATGAAGAAAAGCGAAGTATTTCCTGTTCAGTCAAAAGAAAGCAAGCGCAGCCTTCTTTATTTTAAGGAAAAAACGTTAAGCTGTTATTTAAAGGCTCTCTAATTTAATTAATAAGCTAATTCATTATCCTTAAGGCATGCACAGGGTAAATATATTTAATTTGTTATGGATCTGCTAACTAGACAATCGGTGGTGCTACAGGAAAACCCTGGAGTTTTTATAACCTTTGAAAAGGTGCCACCAAATTTTACATCTTAAAATAAAATTAGTTACACTAAAATTGGTACCCCAAGAAATGGCTTCCATACTTTTAGACACCTTTTTAAGGGCTTCATAACTAGTTATTTCTGATGTATATTTTTGTTTTTAAAACACGGGTTTCTTGAAAAATATTCAATTATTTTGTATATGATTTTATAATATGGCTGTATTTAAAAGAAAAGGGAACTAGTTTCTCCTTTTCTGTCCTTTTTTTAAGTATTGAAGTATTTTCTCTTACATTTAATTTCTTTTTGGTAATTTTATGGTATTTACAAATCAAAATATACTAAAATATTTGGTTAATTTACGGAATACAAAATACTAAATATACAAAAAGCCTGAACAAATTTCAAGCGAAAACTGTGCATGCCTCCGAAAATCTAAACACAAATCACCGAATTAACCTTTTGGCCTACATATAACATCGATTTCCAGCTTCTGTCTTCGCCATTTGTCAGTCAAACTAACCCCCACAAGAAAAAAAGACAAAAGATTACGTATACGTCACGTAGAGCAACAAAATCACTCAGAAAAAGAACGAACTCATCACATTTCTGGGGATCATACTGCTCATTCGCGCCATCCATACCTAGTTGTAGATCAGAAACAGCCGCTAATTCCCGTAAAACCCGAAAACCCGTAATCTCATTACCTTACTGCATAAAAGTCCTTCGCTCTCGTCCACAGCGAAATTCATCGGCGCTTCCTCCGGCGGAGTGGGAGCCACGTCCGGTAGCCTGGTGACCGGTGGAGGAGGAGTCGGGGCCAACACCGCTTCCAACTCCAACTCATCGAAGTGGCTGCTGTCGCCCACTTTGGAGGTGTCCAGTGAGGAGAAGACCTCGCTAATAAGCAAACTAAAAACGGACTCGGAAAATGGAGCAGTGGGAGCGGGTGACTTAGCCACCGCTGGGTATGTAAAGCTGCCTCTCGAGGATCGCAATAAGTACGAGAAGCTGCGCAGCAAGGATCAGCCCACATCGGATGACTCGGACTCCGACGAGGGCTCCGAGTTCTTTCAGCAGGACAGCGACGAAGGCTCTTCCAGCTTCATCAAGCAAATGCAGATGGTGACGAGCACTTTGCCGGAGACCATACACAAGATCCAACAGGTGGCCTACCACAAGGTGGACAAGACCTCGTCCCATCTGCCGATTGTGAAGAAACTGCGGCAGACGACGACCAAGAAGCCCACGAGTGCTGCCCACCAGGCAGCGCAGCAACTGAATCTCATGGCAGCCGCTGTGGCAGCCCAGGCGGAAGAAGCCGCCAAGGCAGCTGAGTCCGATGGCGATTCCATAGGATCAGCCAGTGATCTACGGGCCGAGGACGATGACTTGTTCGATGAGAACCCGCGCAGCCAGACGCTGGCCAAGCTGCGTCGTCCGTTGCCCGCGGAAATGGATGGCATCAGCGAGTCGGTGAAGACTTGCAGCAGCTCGGCCTATCATGCAGAGTGCGAGAGTGTCACCACGCACGAGGACGATGTGAGGAGTCGGGTGGTGGTCAAGGTGCGCATGAAGAAGAAGGACAGGACCAGTCTCCTTCTGGTGGCCGCCGGCAACGGGGAACATCCGAGTGCTCCGTCCGAGGAGCTGAGTCCCACCTCCAGTGATCTGCACAAGTTCGGCGATCGACCATTGCTGCTGGACGATGAACTGGACTATGGTGACTCGGGGGAGAGCAAGACCAGCACCGAGTCTCCCATGGCGCCGCCTGTGCCCGAGTCCGAGGAGGATGTCTTTGCTTTGGCGCCCTTTAAGTTGCCCGTGGGAATGCCTCTCAAGAGGAAGAGTAAACCCAAACCGAAGCCAAAGCCCCAGGCTGAGCCCGAAATGTGGACTTCCACCCCCGTCAAAGGAGGAGAAGCCTATTCTACTGCCTCGAACTTTGCCAGCTTTCCAGCGCAGCTAACGCCCACAAATCAAATGGGGGAATCTCCGCAGCTAGATGAGTTCAATGAGCCCATCTTCAATCCCAATCCCTTCCAGGATAACTTGCAGAAGGAGGAGGTTCTCGAGCAACCTGCCGTGCAGTGCGATCTGTTTGGCTCGGAGCCCTTTCCCCAGGTAATACGTACCATCGAACAGAACCCCATGCACCACCAGCTCCATCACTTTCCCAGTCACAACGACAACAACAATGTGATCAAAATGCCCGCCTCCGCCTCTGTGTCCGTGTCTCTGCCCCTGGCCACACCCGTGTCCGTGGCTGCCCCACAACTGGTGACCATAAATCACTCGATTATTATCAACAAAACGCCGGAGCCCTTGATGAACCATCATAGCAACAATAATAATAATAATAATAATATTATTATTAACCAGACGGCTAACAAGTCCACCAGCAGTGTCTATGTGAATGTGCCGTCCTTCTCCAGCACCAGCAGTTCCTGCTCCACCGTCGTTAACCAGCCACAAATTTCACCAGCAGCAGCTCCGGCCGCAGTGCCAGCACCCGTACCCGTATCCGTTCCCGCTCCAATTCCAGTACCAATTCCAGCTGCAGCCATCCACCTCCGACCCCTGCTGCCCATTGCCGATAATGCTTATGTGCAAATCTCCCAAGATCGCCTCTCCGACTTCACGCCCGACGATGAGGAGGAGCCCGTGGTGGTGCGTGGTGCCGATGTGCTGGCAGACGACCCAATTCCTGCCACTGGCAAGGCCAAGAAGGAGAAGTCCCATTTGGCTGTAAGGGTGCTCCCGGGGAAGCTCACGCAGAAGGTGAAGGGTCACTCGTCCTACAAGAAAGTCAGTGCCGCCGCCCTGGGATCCACATCGTCGCTGAGTTCTGGCAGCAAGCAGAAGCATCAGCGTTTGCAGTATCAGTCCCACGACGACGACGACGATGAGCAGGATCAGGATGAGAACAGGAAGGCCGGCGGCAGTGGCAGTCGCAATTTCCAATCGAACACCATACAAAATTCCGCCAAAACCGGCTTCAGCAACATGAGTTTCGAAGACTTTACCTCCGACCAGGAGATGGATCGTCTGTCCAGAACGATTCCCTTCGAGGTCGTGAGGAACGAGAAGATGCTGCTCGAGGCGGAGAAGAAATTTGGATCCCTGAAGAGGCGCAATAATCTGTTCTCGTAGGAGGGGCAGGGGAAACTATCAAGGAGATACCTGAGACTGAGTGTTTCAATACTATTTTTGGCATTTCGTTTAAGCTTTTCTCCTCCGTTCCGCTTTTCGCATTATATTAAAATCTCTTTAAAGGAGCTGTCCGAAATCTTATAAAGAAATACTGAATGTGGGACCTAACATATTTTATTGCCTGCTTTCGGGCAGCTTTTGAATTGATTTCCTCAAACCGTGCCGTTTCTGTGTATTTTTTGAGCCTAGTATTTATGAGCGCGCCCGTTGAAAAGTGGTTAATAATAGTAATTATATACACACTTATTATACATTCAACAAAGAACAATATATATACATATATATATACCTATATAACTGTTATTTAGTGCAACAAATAATGTAAACTAGACTTTTAGAGGCGCGAAAAACATGTTCTAGAATTTATACAATGCGTAAGTTTACCAAAGTTACATTTACATATTTGTTTTGTGGCATTTTTCAGCTTTTGAATTATTCCCTCAATTTATTTATTTATATACAATTATACAACAACAAAAACTATGTGATTATACACCCAATAACAAACAAGCAAACCCCAAAAAAACAAGCAACAAATTAATTATCACTTAAACTGCATTCACTAACAAGAACGGTATTTAAGCATTAATTATTATCTATCCATATCGATTAACATATACTCGTCTATGTTAGTTACACCATTTGTTTTGCATATACATATATGTATGTATTATCTCGACTATATAAAATATGCGCATATTGTATTTATATATATTTTAATCCAGCGTTTTATTTGGTGTCCTTTGGGAGGAAGTTCTGATGTCGGGGGGGTCTCTTTATGGGTTGGATTTTATTTCCGATGGAAATTCTTATCTAAAAATTGTATCTTTGTTATTTATATACTTTTTTCATTCTTACAAGTGTATACATTTTTCTTATACAGATTTATAGACATTATTTTACTGGAAGAATGTATTTACATTTGTATCCGATTTTATTTCAGATGAAAATAATTCGAAATTTGTATTACTTAATATTTATAAGTTGTTTTCTTTTTTAAAACAATCTACTGGCATATCCTAACATTCGTACAAATGTACTTTATTTTAATTAAGAGAAGAAAAAAGTGTACATACTTCTTTACATATAAGAGGGAAAACTTCTTAAGTGTTATATTTTTCCTGAAAGAAAATGGGCAATGCCTCTTTATTCACCCATGACTGTTTACTGGGGCAGTGTGTCATCTATTGGATTTTTTTGTTAAGGTAACTCTTTGAAGACATCTGTTGCTTATACAAAATAAATTATTCTACATGACCATTGTTGTGGTTCATCAGTACCTTATATTTCCTCCGATCTCTTTCCTCTCACCGATTGTTGCTATTTTAGTACATTCGTCGCAGTATAAGCATTGCATATTTACACATACGGTGGGATCTCGAAATCAGAGATATTTATTTCATAATTAAATATATTTATTGTCTGTATTGTATCATGGAGATATCATTTATTGAGTCCTTAAACATTTATTTCTACAGTTTTTTATTTAATTTTCTGCTTTGCTTTACCTTCAAAATTTGTATTAACAAATCAACCAAGCTTTGCGGAACCACTGAAAGGAAATCCTAAATATTTCCAGTAGAGCTGATAAACTCAACGAGTGAGCTGCTTTCCCAATTTTCGAAATATTTTTTTCCGTTCACCTTATTGGCTTTTTACTGTGCCCCGCCAGCATTTGTAAACAAAAGAACAGCTGACCGGCGGTGTGTCGCTGTGTGTGAGTTTAGCTTTTGCGTTGTTTAAAATCCACAGAAAGATAAGCGGAAAAAGTTGCCAGCACAAGCAGAAAAATACTACAAAATTATTCCAAGTCCAAGGTAAAGAAAACTAGGCAGTGTCGGCGGAGCAATAAAAGTCGCAAGTATCTGACAGATACGAGAATCCATCGAAAAATTAAGCTCTGCGTCGGCTGGCTGCCACACTCCGTTAAAATACTTCGACGCGACGACAACTTTAACTGCATGATGCTGTCCTACGCCGAATGGGAGAACAAGCATGTCCTGGTCAAGTGCGGCGGCTTCTCGTCCCAACTGGCCAAGAATGTCACCGAGGAGGTGGACGGCGATCCGCTGTGGGGCTCGCGCTTTGATGCCACCAATCCGGTGGCTGTAGTTCGAACACATTTGGATTTCCTGCGCAGCGGCGCCGACATCATCCTGACCAACACCTATCAGTCCAGCGTGGAGGGATTCGCCAAGTACCTGGGACTCACTCACGCCGAGGGCATTAGGCTGATGCAAACGAGTGTCTCCCTGGCCAACGAGGCCAAGCAGCAGTTCTTGAGGGAGTCTGGTTTGGAGGGATCAGAGACTTTCCCCCTGGTTTTGGGCTCGATCGGACCCTACGGCGCCTGTCTACACGATGGCTCTGAGTATTCCGGCAACTATGCGGGTCGAATCACCAAGGAGGAGCTGAAAGAATGGCACAAGACCAGGATTTGGTCGTGCCTATCGGCTGGCGTCTATGGTTTGGCCCTGGAAACGTTGCCTTGCCAACTGGAGGCCGAGGCGGTCACCGAATTTGTCATAGAATTGAATTTGAAGACCACTTTCTGGGTGTCCTTTCAGTGCAAGGTGAGTGCTTACTTTGCTTAGTTGTTCATTTGTGTTCATTCCTTAATTTTGTTAAACAAGAGCTAATTTTTAATATTTTACTATTATTATCATTGCCTCCCTCACTGCAGAAGGTAATTTTTTATCTTAAGCTGTTCATTTTAGAAGTTCCTTAATCCATTCCTGTTCATTCCTTGATTTAAGTAGTTCATTATTGACCCATTATTCATTTTGAACATTATCATGGCGACCTTTATTATTTATCGTTAATATTTAAAAAATCTTTTCTCAGTTAACATTTAATTTGAGCAATTTATCTTTTTTTAAAACTTATTCTTCTTAAATTTCAGGATGAAGCTCACCTGGCCAGTGGTGAATCCTTTGCAGCGGCAGGCCTTGCCATCTGGCGTTTGGTCCAGAGCAGGAAGGCGGAGAACCGGCTCCTGGGAATCGGAGTGAACTGTGTGAATCCGCAGTTTGTGACACCGCTGCTGACATCGCTCATTGAGGCCGCCGGACATGATCGTCCTCCTTTGGTGGTCTACAGCAACCGCGGAGAGATCTACGACGCCGAGCTGGGCGAGTGGACGGGTACCGGGGAGGAGGTGGCCAAATTT
This sequence comes from Drosophila kanapiae, assembly GCA_008042475.1. Classification (NCBI taxonomy): domain Eukaryota; kingdom Metazoa; phylum Arthropoda; class Insecta; order Diptera; family Drosophilidae; genus Drosophila; species Drosophila kanapiae. Next base: position 78,462 of record VNJM01002939.1, read on the forward strand.
GTGCCCGAATGGCTGAAACTGGGCGTCAGCATCGTCGGCGGCTGTTGCCGGGTCTATCCGGCGGACGTGCTGGAGATCCGCAAGTGCGTCGATAGCTACAAACTAGACCCGTAATCGGTCAACCACTACTCCTCGCCCTGATAGCCGCTGTCGCTGCTGATTGTTGTTAAACTGCGAAAGCCGTTCCGTGTGACTAGCACTAGACCTAGACCTATTTAGTTTTGCTAAATTCATACTTTTTCGTACACCAAGTGTACTTAGATCAGATGGTGGTGCTGCCTAATCAGCGGGAGCAGTCGGGTGCGAGACAAACACACGATCCGAAAGGTAGTCCCAGCGGATAGGGGGTAATCAGGGAGGAGGATGAGGACTGGCGGTCACCCGGCGACAGCTTTTGTGCCTGCCAAGCTCAATTCGCAGCGGAATGGCAATCGCCATAATCTCTGAATCAAGTTTAATACATTTTCAATGCATTTTAGACCTCGAAGCTAAAAGGGAATTTTCACAATAAAAATTTAATTAAAGAAGGTTATAAAATAATTGACATAAATGTATTTGTTAAATCTAAAGTTTAGATTTGAGAGTTTGCCAAGTTTGTAAATCTTTAAACTTCATTATTTTACAAAATAAACATTAATATTTAGTGAACCAAAAGGAAAACATCCCCTTAAAGGAAAAATATTGTTTCAAAATTTATTAAATTAATTACTATTCTTGTTGTAAATGTTATTGGACAAAGTTCGTTTATTCATGTTCATTAATTTTGTATAACTCTAAATACAAATAAATATTAAAATAGTACAATCAATACAATTTTTATTTAAACGAAAACTTAAATAAAAACTGATTAGCAAAAATGGCAACCCCTATTATTTAACACTATTGAATGTTTACATTTTAAATTCTCTAGGAATTTATGAAACGCAATATAAATATTTTGAAAAACATGTTTTGTATATAAGCTCAAACCAAAGGTAAAGGTAAAAACATAAGCTTGTATTAAAATAAATAAAGAAACTCGCCATTATCTCCTTGTTATGCTGGAACCTTTCCGCTAAATATGTATAGCTGCTCGTGTTCAAGGGGCAGAGCCGTAGCGGAGTCAACAAACCAAGCAAGTACACCTCGGAATGGTCCAGTTCGGATTCGGAATCGGATTCCCAGAGGTTATCGACGCCCAGATTGAGCCAAGTTGCCGAGCAGAGCAGCATGTGGTTCCTATGCTGAGTCCGAGTTCTACACAGGAAATAAATTTAAGACTTTAATATTGTATTATAATAAAATAATTAAGAAAGCTACAATTGAGTGTACTCGACTATGAAATACCCGGTATCCAGTGCTTTGATAAATAAATATAAGAGATAGATGAGCATAGCTAAGCCTAATATGGTTAATGCACGATAGAACAATAAAGATGCGTAACGCCATACGAATTTTAATTATTGGTCTGTCCCAGGCTTTATTAAAATTGTTTTGAAAAGCCAGAAAAGCGAACTTAATCTCTAGTAAAAATTGTTGCCATATGGCAATTAAAATCATCAGCAATTATAAGCATCTTATTTATTATATTATTTGAATTCAATTATTCAACATTAAAATTTGGTCTTTTATATTTTACTGACAATAATGTATATTAATAATCATAATTATTATTTTTGATAATTTTAATTAAATATTTTAAGCTGAAAATCTATTTCCCTGAGTGCATCGCTAGAAAATCCGAACCTGACCCCAAATCTAAGCCTTAGTCCAAATCCGAACGAACTCTGCATCGCCTCTGACGATTTCATCAGCCTTGTGCGGAGGAGTCTCGCTGTCAACAGCCGGACGGACGGACGGAACGGACAAATCCGATGCCGAGTCCAATCTGGCTGGCCGGCTGGCCAGCGTCTGGCAGCTGTGCACCCGGCGGCTCTTATCGCCCCATGGAAATATCACTTGGTGGGGGCACTTTCATGTTTGCGTTTTCTGTTTTGTTTTGTTATAAATTTTATTTATTAATTTTCGCCGTGATAAGCCACAGCCGCGCACAGCTGAGCGCTGGGCGAGAAGGTATAAAAGCCCCTCGTAGCCGCTGTAAAACACTTAAACGCTCGACGGCGACACTGGCGACAGATCATATCCACGAAGTGTGTGTTCTCTGACAGAAAAACAACAACATTGATAACCAACCCGGGCAGCAGCAGTCTCGTCTGGCGTCTAATAAAGTTGTTATTGAATTTAGCGATTTACAAGATCTATAAATAAAGCTGCCAAGGTGAGTGCCGGGACGTACAACAAAACATAGTGTGTGATTATTGGTGGTGCCTGCCCAGATGCTATATTACTATATACTATATACTATCCCAGAGGGAGTTATTAAAATGCAAGAAGCTTTATAAATTAAATGATATATTTTTTGAGTTGTGAAGCTTATTAAAATTGTGGCAATCTACTGTGTTTTGTAAAAGACAAATATAAAAAGAATTTAGGTCAATATTGATGATAATATAAATGGTGTCTTATCAGGGGTGCCAGTGAAATCGCGTTGGATCCACAATTACAAAAGACGGTGCCTTTCTTATTGTAATTTTGTTTATTATTTATTTTATTTATAATATTTATTCTTAGTAAAAATCATTCCTACCTAGGTCAATAATCTTGAGAAGTATAATAAATTAAATTAATGTCTATAGTTGATTATTTATTTCTATATAAATTATATAATAACAATTTAAAAAGGAATACAATTAGGACAGTGATCTTCTTCAAAATGTTTTTCTTACTTATTTGAGGAATGAAAACAAAAGCTATTTTTACCATTTTATAGAAAGCAGGTTTTTGACTTTTGAATTTAAATTGCAGAAAGATTTCATGCGTTTAAAACCAACATATAAAAATTATTTATCTATTCTCTATTAACTAACTCGTCAATTATTAATTTGTGCCATTTTATACAGTTAAAACCATTTAAATATTTTAACTTTGATATAATTCTTATAAAATACACCCACAAAAGAGGTATTTCAAGCTCCACTCAAAGAAAACTCCCAGTTCTCCACAAAACTTTTATAGATAAAAATTAGACTCACGTTGCAAGTTCTACAAAGTTCGTTGAACTAGAAAATAGGCGATAAGTTAGATGATCCAATTAGTAAACAGCTCTGTCCGGAGAGTCAAGTACTTAACGCAACTTTGTTGCAGATCGGCCAGATGTCTGGCCACCAGATAACAAAGGCCTGCTCGGAATAAATAAATATCAATTATCTATCAGCTATTCCACTGACGCAGATGTAACTATAAAATATATAATAATTAATATTCCCTTCATTGCCGCCCTCTTTCAGTAATCAACCTTGTAATCATGGGACTGACGCGCGTGCTGGTTAAAGACGGTGGCTTTGGCACCCAAATGACCGTCCATGTGGGCAACTCCGTGGATGGGGATCCGCTGTGGAGTGCCCGATTCAATGCCACCAATCCCGCGGCCATCATTAGCACCCACCTGGATTTCCTGCAGAGTAAGTGGAGTGCCGGGATAATGGCAATTAGCAACAAACTAACTGAATTTTCCCCCGACAACAGATGGAGCCGACATCATACTGACGAACACCTATCAGTCCAGTGTCGAGGGTTACATGGAGTATCTGGAATTGGATGAGGAGCAGAGCATCGAGCTGATAAGGAACACGGTCCGGCTGGCGCACATAGCCAAGGAGCGTTATCTCACCGAGTGCTATCAGGCCCAGCTGGCGGTGCCGGAAGGTTAGTTACAGGAACCTCCTCCCCATTGGTATCCCTGCACGTGCTGGGGATTAATTGATATCCGATTATATTAACACTATAAATATTTTACAGGCTATCCCCTGATCATCGCCTCCATTGGACCCTTTGGCGCCCACCTGCACGACGGCTCGGAGTATACCGGCAGCTATGCCGACTATGTGCCCGCCAAGGAGATCACGGACTGGCATCGCGTGCGGATCGAGGCCTGTCTGGAGGCTGGTGTGGATGCCCTGGCCATCGAGACGATACCCTGCCAAATGGAGGCCGAGGCCCTGGTGGAAATGCTCTGCGACGATTATCCCGATGTGAAATTCTGGGTTGCCTTCCAGTGCAAGGATGAGAATAATCTGGCGCATGGCGAAACTTTTGCGGATGCAGCGAACGCCATTTGGGATCTGCTGGCGGAACGCAATGCCCAGGACAAGTGTCTGGCCATCGGAGTGAACTGTGTGCACCCAAAGTTCGTGACTCCTCTGTTCAAGAGTCTGAATGGCGAGCGGTCTAAGGATGAGCAGATACCCCTTGTGGTTTATCCCAACAGCGGAGAAGTCTACGACGTTCTCAACGGCTGGCAGGGCAGGGAGCACTGTGTTCCCCTCGCCAACTACGTCCCAGAGTGGGCGCAATTGGGTGCAAAGGTCATTGGAGGATGTTGTAGGACCTACGCTAGGGATATCCGGCACATTGGCGAGGCCATCCGCAACTGGAACAAGCTGAACAAGCTGGCCTAAGCTATTTTCGGAACTAAAACTACAAAACAGAACAAAATGCATTTCCAAATTAGTCTTGTAAATAAATGTAAATAGTTGATAAGGTCTTAGATGTACTTGACATAATAAATAGACAAAGAAATATAAGGCTTTAGTTTTTTTTCGGTCTGTAAAAGTATTTAACTTATAGAAATTGAGATCTTATAAACACAATAGTTCTATAAGAAATTCTGATTTAATCTCAATATAAGAACTATAAATAAAGTTTTTTAAACTTTATCCGTATTCAAATGTTGGTATTTAACTAACTTCTTACCACTTTTAGAAATTTAATTAAGACCATCAAAGTTTACCGCCAATTAATGATTAAATATATTAATATTCGATTACCTTGCAAATAGCCAGTCACAAGGGTGTCAATAATTCAAACCAAGTGGCAACGAACAACTGGTGAGAGCCAAGAAGTTAAATTTTAAATATCCTTGCTATACAATATATTCATTAATTGCTATAAAAAATGTATAAGCTAAAATTAAAAAAATTACATAAAATTATAAATCTACACAAAATATTTGGTTTATTCACTAACAATATCGATGAAAGCATCGATGTATCGATTTTTATATTAACATCGATAGTGACGTCGATGTTTTTGCAGTTCTAGTGACAGCCAAAAAAAGCCGCAAGCTGTGGAAATTTAGCAAAAAAATTGTAATTTATTTTAATAATTGTATTTAACTTATTGCTATAAGCAACACACACACACGCCATGCTGATCAAAGTGAAGGTGAGTAATAAGCAGGAAGCTCAGAAAGGAACAAAGACTAAATATCGCTGCAGCCTCCGGAGGCAATGCGTCACAGTGAACAAAAACAAATTATATGGGATTAATTTTTGTATTTTGCGTATTTTCTATATAATTTGGATGCATTTCCCTACTTTTCTTTGCAGACCCTGACTGGCAAGGAGATCGAAATCGACATTGAGCCCACAGACAAGGTGGATCGCATCAAGGAGCGCGTGGAGGAGAAGGAGGGTATTCCGCCGCAGCAACAGCGTCTTATTTTCTCCGGCAAGCAAATGTGAGTTTAGCTTTAAATTGGGAGTTATTCCTGATCTTTAATGTGTGTGATCTCTGCAGGAACGATGACAAAACTGCGGCGGACTACAAGGTGCAGGGCGGCTCAGTCCTTCACTTGGTGCTGGCCTTGCGAGGCGGCGGCAATTCCATCCTGATATTTTAAAATAAGCGCCGCCGGCCCTCCTCGCTCCATCTTAGTGAATTTGGTAAACTTTATATTATTTTCTACTCTCAACTCCACGATGTTATCCCAATAAAAAGCCACCAAACGGTGTTTGTCCGAGATGACCCCTGAAATGACTTTGTAGTTTTTAATTTGTTACCCCTGGGATCTGGAATCTTCGAAAAGTAGAAAAAATTCATTTATTTTAAGTTTGTGGCAGTTTGAAAGTTCACAAGTTTCTCAGTTCTGTTTGACAAAACGTCCGACTAGCAGATGATTCTTTGGCGTGCACTGCTCAGGCTTCAGGCGCGTGAGGATCACCTGGTAGCCCGCCTCCTGGGCTTGCAGTCGGCGATCGGTGTCCACCACCGACATGCAGTGCATGCCCTGCAGCGTAGTCTCCGGCTTGCAGTTGGTGGTGCCCATCTCATGGGCCTGATCCGCCGCGTGGGCAATGTACAGATAATCCTTGGTGTCCAATACACCGCGAAAGGCTAAGCTCAGAGGGTAAGAGATGTGCGGCATGGGCTGCAGGGATCCATAGCAGCACGGACAGCAGGCAAAGTGGGCCTTGACGCGACGACACTGCTGAAGAACGATGTCGGTGGCCGTTCCGCAGGCATGCAGCGAGGCCCCGATGTCAAAGTTACCCACAAAGTAGTCTATATTGCATTGGTAGAAGACGCAGTTACTCAAACCCAGCTCGAGGGCTCTCTTCTGGGCCTGGATAAGCGAGAAGGCTTTGTTCTCCATCACAATAACGGTGCACTGGGGCAATTTGAGGGCCAGCAAGATGGCTAGGTGCCCGGTGCCGCTGCAAAAGTCCACAATCCGGTCACCGGGCTGCGCCAACGAAACCACCGCATTGGCCATATTCTCCAGCTGCTGCCGCTTGCGTTCTAGCCGCTCCTTTGGCAGTGCTGAGCTCTTGGCATGGGTGGGCTCTATCTGCTCCCAGTCGATGACCTGCTGGCCATAGTTCTCCTCGGAGTCTGAGTTAAATTTGAGATGCAAGGGGGAGAGCTTCCCCAGAGCCGCGTTTACCTCCGACTGGCTGGTGTAGATGCGATTCCTCGGCTTGTAGCGCTTGGGATCCGCTTTGTACAGACTAGTGGCCTCGCAGTCGGGAATGCCAAGGTCTCCGGGCGGTGTCTTCACTGAGTGAGGCACATATAGCTCGCCCAGGATCCTGGCGCAGCTGTCGTCAAAGGAATCAATCTGAAAGGGATAACAATTCATGAGAACTACTCCTGGGAAGCTCATCCCTTGGCTCACCTCGCTAAACCAAGTGCTGGTGAGAGGAAAGTGCGGCAGCATCTGACCGCAATGCTGGAAGACGATCCTTAGCAGTGGATACAGAATGAGATCGGCTATGGTGAAGCTAATGCCCTCGGCAAATCGGTGCTCTATGAGCAGCTGCTCCTTGGGCGTTGTACACTTGATCTCCACGCGATCACGCTTCTTTACTTTGTCGCCATTCTCCGTCTGATTGGCCTGCTCCCTTGCCTGCTTATAGATGTTGTGCATCCGCACAGGTTCGTTCATATGCTGTTCGAATCTCACTACTTCCGCTGGCACAGCATCCAAGATCTGGCCATTGTGCAGGCCACTGACCACCTCAACCACGTCCAGCTCGCAAAAACGTGTCCAAATGGAAGCCTCCGAGGGAGCCAATAGGCAACTGCCCTTGAAGCCCAGGAGTTTCTTGAGCTCCTCGTTGGATTGCCGGGCAATTAGCTCTCTGGAAAGTGGCGAACATATAGTATTTCATGAAGTAAAATACAAATTCATGAGAAAACCCACCTGCAAACGGCACAGGTTCCTGCTATATAGGTATTTCCATCCTTCTCGTAAATTGGTAACTTCAGATCCCTTATCGCCGGAAGGGTGGCCGCCTCCCGGCAGGTTATGTGCTGCTCCGTAAGCTCCTTCCTCAGCTGCGAGCTGCGTAAAGCTATTCTACCGCCTTCAATTTTCGAATTAACGAAATTAACTTGCACATTTTTCGGGCTGATGTATCGGTGTGTATATAAGGCCAAAAACGAAGACACGCTCGTGTAAATTGTAGTAACCGCGTTCTGTGTGCTAATTTCAATCTCCAGGTAAAGCTGATCCATATTTTCATTAACAAATCATTTAACAAAAACGGAAAAACCAAAACCAAACAACAACAAAATTGGAAGAAGGAAAATAAACGAAAGCGAGGAAGTGAGAACCAGCTGGGGGCAAGCAAGAAGAAGAGCAGTCGGTGACAGACAGTCACCTGACTGCGGCTTATAATCGATTTATCGATTGTTGCGGGAAATGCGCGGTATTTAACTATTTATTGTATTAACTACTACATTAAATTTAATCGTATTAAGTGTTGGACTGGCTTAACAATAACATGACATAGAACTTGATATATTTATCACTTAAGCAGCTGTGACTAAACGAATATAAATCAAAGAACTACCTCTCGTTTGATTAATTTTAGTATCTTCAAAACTAATCATAAAAATCTTAAAAATAAATACTTTTTTCTAAAGTGATACTAAGCTAGCTAAAAAGGATGCAGCACTTGTTGCGAACTTGGAGCTGGGGGGTTCCCTTCAAGAGGCATCGACTACTTCTTCTCCTCCTTCCTCTTCGGCCAGTCTTCTTTTACCGTCCTCTTTCCTTTTTTTCTTCCATTTACATTCTTGTTTGCAGCAACTGCCCCCCTCCCCCCTCCCCCCTCTACTTTTTTTTGCAACTGCTGACTGTTGGCTAAAAATAAAGTTCTCTTGTTGCTGCCTCTTTTTTTCTGGCTCAGCAGAAAGGGCAACATAATGCCTGTTATACGCTTTCTTTTAAGATTGAGCTTATATAATTTTTCAACTAGTTGGAATTAAAAAAAATTATTCTCCTTTTGTGTATTTTGTTTGGTTTGTGAAAATATTAACACCAGAGAAATTGATTTCATATGGAGACTTTAAAACAAAAAGTAAGGGTATTTTCAAGCTCATTGTTACCAATCCAATTTTTTTCTCGCCGTTGAGGGCTCGTGGAATGGGAATGGAAATGGGAATGGGAATGATGTGCCCAAGGAATGGGGAACTGGCGGGAATGGGGAATAAGGAGCGGGAGCGGAAACCTCAATGTTGGACGATGTTTATGGTATTTACCTGCTGCACTTTGCTGGGTGCCTGTTGCAATTTCTAATCGAAACGAAACCTTCTACCCTAATAATGGCCCCAGGCGGCCCTTGGCGCCCTTTGTTAGCTGAAAAATCGGAGTCTCCCGCGCCGTCAGAGATAAACGCTGTTTTGGAGGGAGAAGGCAACACTGCTCCACTGCTTCAGTGCTCCTCTGGCTCCAACTCGCTGCCACATGCAACATGCTGCAGTATGGTTCGTCGTATTGCCTACTCTGTTCGCCTGCTCGGAATTGTTCCGTTAAAATCTGTGCAGAGCCCGCAAAATGTTGCACAAACATACACGGGGAGAGCAACATAATAGGGCCAAGAGGCCCAAGCTGTCGTCCCGCTCTCACTCACTCTTTCTGCTGGGCCCTTTTGCCCTTCGCTCCCGGATGCAACGCAACACTGCTTGTGTTGCCCTCTCGCTCTGGCTTAGAATTGTCGCTCGCTTGGAATGACATGGTATGGCAATGGAAGGGGTGGTTGGTTAGTCGTTGCTGCTTCTGGAACGTCTGCCTGGAACTGCTGCTCGCCTGATCCCGGACACCATCGAAATTTCACATGTAATTCCCACGGCCTGAATTTTCCCACACAACCAGCCGCGATGCAGAAGAAGAGGAAGAAGAGGCTGTGGAGAATTTCAGGCAAGAGACAGCCGGAGAATCGCTAACACACACACACATTGTTGTTCCTTTTTTTATTTCTTCTTATTTTTATATTGTTGCATCGAATCTGCTCCCAGGGTCGGTGCACTAAAAAAAAAATTGCTTTTTTTCCTGGAAATATTTTTAAACTCTTTTTGGACGAACTTAAATAGTGCTTAACTAAAATTAGTATGTTATTCGAAAGTAAAATGTACAAAATGTATCTACAAATTGTCTTGGAAATTCTAATTTTATTTATGTAGCGCTATAGCCACTTTCAAATTGTGAAAAACACCTTAAGCTGGTTATCTACTATACCAAGGCATTTTATGCGCCAAAAGTCTTCCATTTTTTAAGCTTACATTACAATAAATAAGATTAAAAACTCCCAATTTAGTTGCCTTAAATATGAAATCAAGTATCCGCTTTTATTTTACAGTGCATTGTTCTTCCGTTCCTCCAGCTCTGACGGTCGTTTTGTTTATGCTGCTGTCGTTGATGTGGATGCTGCCCCTTCTCGTCCGCCGGCTCCATGCTTGCTCCACAGCTCCAGACTGGTCCTGGTCATGGTCCCTGTCTAACCCGCTCGGGTTAACATCTTCTTCATCTGCTTTGCTGGATGTCGTGTCCGTCGTTCCCGGCCTCGAATTCCTTTGTTGTCCACGTCTGGCTTCTTTAACCTCTACTTACTAAGGCTTCCTCTGCATCTCGACGGTGGACGGTGGATTTGTTTTCATCGAAAACTAGCAAAAATGTACAGAAAGATATTTGATTTTGGGTAAAGAACACGAAAGATACTTATATAGTTAGATACCCGCTACAAAAATGTTATCTACTGGTTATTCTAATATCTTAATATGAGGTTTGATGGCTTAAAATTATTAATTAAGGGTCCTACCTCATGATGCATGCAACGATCTACCCAAGAGCGGCGACACCAAGCTGTACAAAATGTTCCCAATCGCCGAAATGATAGTTGTGGTGACATTCAGACTATAATGCAAGGGAACCAACAGATACTCCAAACCCTGAAAAGGATTTGTTTGTAGCAAGTTGAACTTTGCCACCGGAAGGATTGGCATGGTTGGATAGGACTCTGTCTAAGGAACTATTCAAAATTTCGAAATATGTTAGATACTAACAATGCTTTGGATTTTTAAAATGATCGAAAAAGAAAGACCTACGTGGAATGATTGATAATAGTTTTAAAATAATACAAAATTTCTTATAAGAGAACATACAGAATATATTGTCTTTGTGGTAAGAGTTTTTTTTTTTATTATTTATAAACATAACTTTAGGTATATTTTGCCAGAAACCCAACAATATAAAACAGTAAAATTCCGCTTTCCACTGTGCTCCACCAAAAGCGGCCTTGGGGAGCTCCAAGGAATGCCTAAGCAATTGCTCCAGACAACTGGAGCCACTTCCCTTGCTTGCCCTGCCTCTCCGCCTCGTGGCCTTGGGACAAGGCTTCTTCTAATGGTCGGTCGGTGTCGGGTGCTCCACGAATGTCGTGTCTCAACTTCCCCGTCTCCGCATCCAAGTTGCCAAGTTGCCTGTCTTCAAGTTGAGTTCCCGTCCCGTCAGATAATGCGGCATTGACTTGGCAGCGCAGCTATTCCAGTTATGTCTGCCACACTTCTTCGGATATGCATAGCCATATGCTCAAGCTCCGGGAACTGCTGCACTCCTGGTCCATCAATATGTTCAAGGATTTTTTCACGCTTCCAGGCATTGCTCATGTGACGTATGAGAGCGATTAAATGGAGTAACTTCGCAGGGTTTCATCGGCAAATTAAATTAAATTCAAAGAAATATTAATAATATAATAATAGAATTAACATTTAACAATATTTGTTATTAATATTTAATAATTTAGGATTCCAAACCAATCTATTCGATAACTTATGTCAGCGAGTTTTAACTCTTTCCGCCACTCAATTCAAACCGCGATTTCCCCCATCCAAGACTCAAAAGTTCCCCCGCACACAGACGCGTCTCAAAATGCGACTCCATTGTGAGCAGAGCTTTAGGAACAAACAAACAATCGCCCACACACAGACACATGGCATGAGAAATTCACACTCATACGGGTGTGACACTGCATTATGCGACGCAAGTATAAAAAGCAACAAACTTATTTAAATTATTAACTATAAAACAAATCGATACATACACATATAATTGTCTCTTCCAAAGTTCTTATTAAAACTCCAATAAAAGATATTTTTAATAGTGTCTTGGCATTTACACAGTGTCATAACTGTACCCAAATCGTGAGTCTGTCCGAGTGAGAGCGAGCGAGCTACAAACTCAACTTAACCGGCTGCTATTCCTCGCCGCCTGTTCGTTAGAGTCCATGAATCGAAATTGTGTGGCCTCAAGTGACTATTCTCCAAAAATTTCGATTTCGTTTTCGCATCGCCGCCCATCATCGAAAATTAGTGTTGGCTAAGTAGCAGCGCGGGAAACAAACCGAACTATGGTTATCTGTTGCAACAGATAAAAAATACACGTAAATAGTGCAAATAAAAAGAATACTTGGCGAAGCAAACACTCAAAAAGTTTGAGTGGGGAGAAGCAGTGCGAACCCGACTGCGGGTTGTCGATATCTTTGTTCCCTCGCGGTTCCAAATCAATTTTAATTTTGAGTGTAAAAAAAGGTAACTTTAAATGCATTTATTTGTATGTTGTGACAACAAATAATAAGAATTCATGTGAATCTCAGGGCTGCGCTGGCGCTTCCAATTCGAAAAAAGCGAGCAAAATAGAGCAGTGAAGCAGCATCATTTAGATTTAGACCGGAATTGTAACAGGCGCCCAGGCTTGGCAGCGAGCAGCCCAAGCAGTTTCGTTCGCTCCATTGTTGCGTTCTCACACACTAGTTGTCCTGCTCTGGGGGGGGCCAGTTGTCCCGCTCGCACGTGGGGAGCTTTCGAGAGGGAGCTTTGAGATTGGCGGCAGTTTCGAATTTGCACACCCCTTATAATTAAATGCTTTTTTAGCATTTATAAATACTTTTTGTGAGAAGTATAGAACTTACAGAGTAAAAACCATGTTTCTTCTTTTTTCCCCATTTTAAGACCTTATAATTCAAGTGCGCACTCAACATATAAACGATATTGGTTGTTCACATGCCTATCGATGTATCGATTGCTCTGTTTTCTGCAGTTCCGTTCCTGAATCAGCTGGCGTTGTGCTGCTGCTAAATTTTTTTGGCAGAATTCACAATTTCAGAGGGAATTTCTAGTAATTTCGATCTTTTCAACCAGGCCCCGGACACAACTAGCCCAGACGGACGTCAAGGAGCCTACATACATATATAGCCACGCCAGCGCCGTCGTGTGTAAAATGCTGCCGAGTCCGCTGGCGTTGCGAAATTGTGCAGTTTCGACGACAAAACCAACAACCAAGCGACGCGCCTCAGCTCGAGGAGGAGAGGCAACGACAGCGACAAACGCGAAATAATCAATTAAAATCGTAACAGGAGTCAGGGTTTCCACTCGAGGACTACAGCGGCCAAGGATCACTGCGGTATCCAGAGGACCGACGAGGACGAAACCAAAAGTTGCCTGAACAGCTGCAGCAGCTGTGCGTGGGCAGAGGCAGAGGCGACGCGGCAGCGCCAGCGACAGCGCTGCTTTTGGCAGCAGCAGACGAAACGCAGACCACAAAAAAAACAACCAGCAAAACGCAGCAACAACAATACAAAAACAATGGAAATGCGAGAGGTACTGAGTCGCGAGGGACGGGAGGCCAAGAATCTGCTCGTCTACCAGTTCTGCGATGAGACAACAACGAGCGCGAGTGCCGGTGAGGGAGGAGCAGCGGCGGGAGCAGCCGGAACTCTTGGAGCTGGGAGCGGAGGCGTACTCTTGAATGGTGACTGTAAGCTGTGTTTGGTTGTTTGGGATACCCTAAGGTGCTTGAGGTGTTATTAGGAGGAGTTGTTGCTCTGTACAAGTTTTCTTACAATGTAGATTTATTAATTATTGTTTCTAGCAACTCAGTAACAGTTTAAATTGATTTTAAAACTAAATAATATCCGATTCTTGAGTTCTATGTTGCTTAATGTAGCTTTATTTATTCATTGTTCATGTAAATGTTGATTGGAATAGTAGTGGAGAAGGCAATGTACCTATATTTACCTTGATTTAGAGATCTTTATGTGATAATATAGTGCTTCTACCTTCTGAAGAGCAGACATTATTAAAGCCTTACATTTATTTGTAACAAAATGGTATAAAATCAGAATATTTATGTTATCTAGGCCTCATTCGTTTTTCAAAATTCTAAATTATAAAGATTATGATCTATTAATTAGTTGGAAACTCTTTTCTTGCTGATTTACTTAAATGACTTTATTAATTATATCACCACTCCATAAGTAATAATAAATCAAGGACCGGATAAACTATAGTCGGTTATTTCGACTATTTAAACAATCGTTCCATTTTACTTATATCTCTTTATCCCACAGGTTATCGCAAGCCCCCAATGGCGCCGCCAAAGTCGCCCAGCGGCGGCGGCACTCCCAAGAACTGCCAGTCGCCCACTATTTCGCCGCGACTGAAATCCTCAGGGAATGCTGGCGCTGGAGGCGGCGGAGGCAGTGGTCCACGCGTGCGCAGCGCCTCCACGGGCAGAGACAAGAAGTCTGAGCTGCAGGCCAGATACTGGGCCCTGCTCTTCGGCAATCTCCAGCGAGCTGTGAACGAGATCTACCAGACGGTGGAGTGCTACGAGAACATATCCAGCTGCCAGGAGGCCATACTCGTGCTGGAGAACTATGTGCGTGACTTTAAGGCGCTGAGCGAATGGTTCAAAGTCTCCTGGGACTACGAGTCCCGACCGCTGCAGCAGCGCCCGCAGAGCCTAGCCTGGGAGGTGCGCAAGAGCAATCCCACGCCCCGAGTGCGTACCAAGAGCCTGTGCAGTCCCAATAACTCGGGGAAGTCCAGTCCAGCCTTGCTGCTAGGCGGCTCCCAGTCCGGTAAGACCTCGCCGACCAGCTACGAGCCGGGCCTGGTCTCGCCCAGGAAAGTCCTCCGGGCCTACGATCAAGTGCCGAAGGGGGTCATGCGACTGAATGTCCGCGAGTTGTTTGCGGCCAGCAAGAGAGCTACCCAAGGGTCCGCGCAATCGGATAACATGGAGTGCCCGCTGGACCTCAGCGGGGATAAGTCTACGTATGTGCAGCTGAACTCACAGTATTCCCAGACGGACCTGGAGGACCCACACTTAACCCTGGCGGATGTGAGGGAGAAGATGCGCCGAGAGGCGGAGGAGAGGGAGGAGGCAGCGCAGGCAAGGATCAATGAGCAGGCAGCAATAGCCATTCCAGTGACACAAGCAGAAGAACAAGCCGAGGAAATCCAAGACAAATCAGGCGAAACCACTGAGGAAGCCCCTACTAAGGAGGAGACTTCTTCGGTAAAAGACACCCTCCCTATTCCCACAGCTGTGGACATGACTGTGGCCTCCCTGGAGAGCATGGAGAACGCTTTGCTCCACCAGCAGGCCAACAAAGAACCCACGCCACCGAGCACACTACTAAAGCCCTTGGCAGAGAAGCCACAGCCCCTGATGGCCATATCGGGGAATGCGCAGAATCAAAACAGTCCCCTTAAGTACTCCAGTGTGCTGAATCGTCCCGTGAAGAAGCCGGTAGGAGCAGGCGGAGTAACAGGTGCCATCAAGACAACAACAGCAGCAGGAGGAGCAGCAGTGGCAGCTAAGCCAGCTCAGCTGAAGGCAATGCCACCCCTAAACGGATTACGACGCTCGACGAAGCTACCGGCGACTGCTGCCAAAACTTCTGGAAGAACTGGATTTCAACAGCCGCCACCGAGGCCCTCCAGCAAAACCGAGTGCTATGGCCCGCCCAATAATGTGGCCTCCCGACTTTCGGCACGCTCCCGAACCATGCTTGAGATCAATGGAAGCAGCAGCGGCAACAGAGCCCCGCCCAAGCGAACCACAACCACTTCCACTCTAAGCACGGCCAGGATCCGAACAGCGGCTTCATCGCGTCTCAGTTCGCGGGAGGACATGGGCAGTTCCACCTCCACTCTAAAAGCCAGCAACGAGCAGCTATCGAACTCGAGGAGCACACTGAAGACAGACGAACGACATTCCGAGCCGAAGAAACAACTCCAACTGCCGACAGATGCCAACGATGGTTGGTTAACCGTCAAGAACCGTCGAAGGAGCAGCATGCACTGGGCCAACAGGTTCAACCAGCCCACGGGATACGCCAGTTTGCCCACGCTGGCGCTGCTCAACGAGCAACAGAGAGAGAAGGAGCAGGAGCTAACCCAGGAGAAGCAAAAAGCAGATACAGGCGCCAACAAAACCATTCCAAGCAAAGCAGGAGCACAAGCAGCAGCCGTAGAGACTAGAACTAAGGCCAAGGCAACACCGCTGGCCAACAACTCTGCCCGGCCAGAAATAAAAAATGCCAAGGCCAAGGTCAACTCTTTTCCCACCCAGAGGAGCAGTGCGGGACAGGTGAAGAAGCCGGAGAAGTCGGAGAAGCAGGACAAGGCGGAGAATGCAGATAAAGCCGAAAAGAAGCCAGTGCTATCAGCAAGTCTGACTCGAAGCAATGGCAACAATAGCTCAATTGGGCGCACTTCCATCATCAAGAGACAGAAGTCGGATCTTACAGGACTGAAGATGACATCTTTGCACAAGGAGTACATGCGGAGCGAGAAGAATGCACTGCGGAAGCTGCAGCAAAAGGAGCTGAGCCACAACAAGAGCAACAACAGCAGCTCCTCATCAGCAGAAACTGTCGTGGAGTGTGAGTATCTATAGTAGATATCTGGTATTTAGATATTAACTTCAGACTACAGCTCGTATAAAGCCAAAGCTCCAATATCTAATTCCTTCTTTTCTCCCCTTCCAGCTAGCAACGAAGATCACAGCAAGATCGACATCAAGATCCAGACCAACTGTGAGTTCTCCAAGACCATTGGCGAGCTCTACGAGAGCATTGCCCGCTGCAAGCTACCAAATGGCAGCCTAAGCAAGCCCAGTGCCTCGTCGATTCTGAGTGCCTGCGATGAGAATGAAGAGCAAATCGCCGATGACAACGAGGAGGAGCGCAACGAGAGGATCCTAGTGGAGGTGCAGGAGTCTTTGGAACGACAGATTCGTGAGCTGGAGCAAATGGAAATCGATGTGGACACGGAAACGGATGAAACCGATTGTGAAGTTCAGCTTGAAGAGCAGGAACTGAATGCTGGCGGCGATGATTCCGCTGTTTTTGTAACCATGAGCGATGACGAGAATGCCAGCTTGGAGCTGAGGTATCAGGCTTTATTATCGGACATGTCGTGGAACGAAAGGGCAGAGGCGCTGGCTACGCTACAAGCTTATGTAGCAAGGCACCCGGGAAGAGCCCAGGAGCTGCATCAGAAGCTATCCTCGCCCTCACGCCGTCGCTCTCTGCAGGAGACTCTGAAGAAATACCAAGCCAAGCAGGCGAGGGCTCAGCAAAAGAGGAATATCCTCCAGCAGGAGAAGGCATCCAGGCTGCAGCAGCTGTTTGCACGCGTCGAGGATGTCAAGGTAGCAAAGAAGCAACTCATTGAAGACAAACGCCAGAAGATGCAGGGAAGACTTCAAAGGGCGGCGGAAAATCGGGAGCAGTACCTCCGGCAGATCATCGAAAAGGCTCACGATGAGGAGAAAAAACTGAAAGAGATCAACTTTATCAAGAACATAGAGGCGCAAAATAAGCGCCTGGATCTCCTAGAATCCTCCAAAGAGACAGAGGGTAGGCTGCAGGACCTCGAACAAGAGCGACAGAAGAGAGTCGAAGAAAAGCTGGCCAAAGAAGCTGCTGTGGAGAGACGTCGGCAGGCTCTGGAAAAGGAACGCCTCTTAAAGCTCGAGAAAATGAACGAGACAAGGCTTGAGAAGGAGCAGAGGATTGGCAAGATGCAGGAGGAGAAGGAGAAGCAGCGTCAGGCCTTGGCCAGGGAAAAGGCCAGGGATCGGGAGGAGCGGCTGCTGGCCCTGCAAGTCCAACAGCAACAGACTACCGAGGAGCTGCAGCGCAAGATTCTGCAGAAGCAAATGGAATCCGCTCGTCGGCACGAAGAGAACATCGAGCACATACGCCAGCGAGCCCTGGAGCTAACCATGCCCACCCGCCAGGCGGATGAGGGTCGTGGCGATCAGGAAGACGACAATGCGGAAGATGGCCTGAACGGGAATGGCACAAGCACCACGAATGAGGACTGCGATATGTCCTCTACGCTCTCGGATGTGGGGGGAATTCCTGGTCATTCGAGGAGCTACAAAAAGAAGATGAAGAAGCTCAAGCAGCGGATGAGTCAGTGGTGAGTAGACTGGACTTTTAATGACGGAAATTAAATTAATTATTGTTTTATATTTGCTCAAGCTCTTTGTTATTTCGCACGTATTGAATTTCCGCTGAAAATCGTTAAAAATTCATAGTCTTTCTTGGTTTTTTTGTTGTCTGAATAAGCTTTCACGAAATCAGACAATTTAACATATATAAAAAGAAGGCCTTCCTTGTGCATTGTCATGAAATGTAATCAGAAATTAAATGTATTCCGTCTAGACTTAAAAAAAAAAACCGATTTAGCAAGACTACTCTATTGATTTTGTCGTAAATCGACAATTATTCCTAGAAAAAGATTTAAAATATTTGTATATTTTGTAGAAGAGAAACCGTCCGATGTGATATATTGACAAAGATGTCACTATCAATATCATTTTATTTAAATATGGAAAAATATCAAATTTAACTATCGGAAAATGTAATATTTAACATTTAGTTATCGATTATATTGAAATAATATCTGAAAAATGAAATTAACCTTATTTGTTTCATCTCTTCTATTTGAAATATCTGTAAAACTAAATATTTAATAACCCCTGTACATTTATTTCAACAGTAGCTTAAACTAACTTTGATCTCTTATTTGTTTGGAATATCGATTTATCGTGCATACCTTGAAATCGATCGATATCACACTTCGATACAGTATCGATACATTGCTATTTTTGCCATTCCCAATACAAATATATTCTTTTCTTTTTAAATAATAATTAAATTTAAATATTCCAGCGCCACCGAGTATCTTGAGACCATGGAGCCTTTGCCCCCCTACGTAAAGCGAGATAGTGCGGTGCCCAAGCTCCTCAATCAGGTGATTAAGGGCGGCGGTGCTCAGGGATTGGAAAGGGCATTGGGCAACCTGCTACGTGTGATACCCAAGGTCCAGACCTTTGACTTTCAGGCCTTCCTCTGCATGGATGGCTTGGGCATATTGGCCAATCATGTGATCAGCAAGGGCCTTCAGGATAACACCGATATCTCGAGGAAGTAGGTTTCCAAATAATTGAAATTTCTAAAAAGTTCCTCATGTAATTGAGTTCTTAATTTAATCCCATGCAGATCCGTTAATTTGGCCGTGCAGCTATATAGGAATGCCTGCTCCGTGTGTCCCCAGATTGCTCGTCATGCCCTGCTGGGCAATTCCATAACCATTATGTTCGATGCCATCAGCAAGAGTTTCCAGGTAAGTTTGCAGCAACAAAAAATCCTCCTCAGAAACTTTTGAAATACTTTTTGGCCGCCCCAAAACGGCGTCCACAATAAAAGTGTCGCCAGGCAGACGTCGGGGGTTTGGTGACTGGGACTTGGGATTGGAGCAGGGAGCTGGAATAGTCGCTGAAGTTGGCAACTCGCTATTCCCCAGGAAACGTCGGATGTGTCGCCTATACAGAATAAATTCGTACTTGGCTCGCCTCATAGTCCTGCCCTGGCAGCCACTTAACACTTGGCCGCGTTTATGTCTCTGTCTGTCTGTAACCTAAGGAAAATACAGTCTAGGAAGGGTTATAGGGAATATTTGAAGACCTGCCGAAAGGGATTTCTTTGTGTTAGTTTAAAATAATGTTCTCAGATAACTCTTTCTGGAGTTGGAGAAGATATTAGCCTTTAGATAAGACCAAAGGCCATAGATATAACTCCAGTTTTATTTTAAATAACTTAATATTAAAATTTATATCACGACAAAGTTGTATGCATCTTTATTAATACAAAATCTTATGAGATTTATAATTTCTATTCAAAGCTAACTTTCTAGTAAGAGCATTTTCGAGTCGTTTTCCCTCCGGAGAACTGTGTTTAAAGTTTATGTTTCGCGCTCCGACTTTTGTTTTTGCTCGTTTGGGCATTGTTTATTTGCCATTTCTTTGACGCTTTTATTTGGCGCTGCTGCCTTTTGTTTGCTTGGCATTTTTATTTGAATTTTATTTACTGGCCTCGTGCGCCCTCGACTGTCGCTTGTCCGCTTGGCCTATCAATTTTTAAGCACTAGGTCGGACCCAAGTCCCTTGCCCACTTTTTTCGGCTGCTTTTCCCTTTCCCGGGCCATTCAGTCAGCGAGTAAAATGTTTATACATATATTTTGCGGCTGTTGTTAAATCAATCGTTAAATCGCATAAAAAGCCACTCACTCACACACCCAATAAATGTTTCTCCTTACCGCTCATCTTTTTTTATTTTTATTTAGGCTGTGTGTTTTTTTCTTTAATTGCACATCGGTACTCGTGGAGTGTTAAAGGGTATTAAGAACTGAGGCGGTTGATGGAAATGTGATAAATAAATGATTCTTTAGTTCTTTATATTCTAGCTTTGGCAAAACTTCCTCGTTTTAAATTATTTTAATTAACTTTTTTACTAATAAAATAAAACTTGAAGATAATAAGGACATAAATCGTTATACAACACTGCTCTTATCCCAAGAGCTTTGCAAAATTAGTGACGGTAAAAATTAAAAAGAGGTACAATTTAGTCGTATTTATCGTAACTTGTACATGTAATTTTTATGTTGTTTTTATTTTAATCTATAAACATTTTTTTACTGCGCATCGCACTTTGGCGTTGTTGTTGTTGACTCGTGTTTATTGTTTTTGCTACATCCCCGCCTCCTCTTCACCTTTCCCACCGGTCCTATCCTCTCACCTTTGCCCACTGTGCTGGTGATGGATCAGCGCGCGCGCCGCTTGTCGTGTAATAAAGGAAAGGCAAAGCGCTGAAGAAGAAGAAGCAAAGAAGGCGCAACAGAGTGAAAAAGTTAACTGTAAGCGACTAGGAGAGGGAGTGGAAGAGGGAGAAAAAGAAACATCAATTAACATTTTGATTGATGTGGATGTCTCTCTCTCTCTCTCTGTCCGTCTGTCTGTTGTTGCTGTTTAAATGCCTAAGTTGATAATTAATTTAAACACGAGCCGTGGAATTTCACTTGCGGGCGTTTGTCGGCCCCAAAAAGCACGCAACAATTGTGTGCGCGAGGCAAGCAGAATTTTTAATATTTCTTCGAACTCTGCTTCCCTTTTATCGCTACGCTCTCTTAACCTTCTTCCTTTTCTGATCTGTTGCAGTTACCCGAAGAAAAATCACCACAACATCCGGTCGAGTTGTCCACGGAGCTAATGCTGGCCTGCGCCGAGGCGATGTCCTCCAGTTACGTGAAGAAGAACACCCACCCAAAAGTGCCGGAACGACTGCCGGACATGATAAAGTGAGTACAGCAACAATAACAACAAGTGCTTACCACGGCGGTTTATTTCTCTGCACAAAGCAACAAAAACAAGCTCGCAAAGTGGGGAAATGTCTCGAGTTCGAAAAGCGAGTTCGAAAACTCCATGCTAATGGTGTGTGTGTGTGTGTGCGTGTGGGAGCAAAAGAGACGCCTAGAGTCAGGCCTGGGCGTATGGCCATCCCTTTTGCACGCTCTCTAAAGCGAGAGAGGGCGTGTCTGTGCGAACGAGATAGCGTGGGCTAGTTGCTGCGCTGCCTGCGTTAACTTTGCTGCTGCAGCGACGCTGCCTGGCGCCTGCCGTTTTAAAAATATTATTTTTAATTTTAATTCTTATTTAGTTGGTCACACTGATGCCGGGCAGTGTGGTCACAAGTCGCATGTTTTATTGGGATTTCTTTGTGTTTAAAAATGGGGAATGCTTTTCATATTCATCTTATTTTAAGCGATGAACGTAAATATGATTTGTTTATATATTTATCCACAATAATTAATTCTTTTTAAATGCAATTATTCCCAAACTCGCTCTGTTAAATATTTACTTTTTCTTTTAAATTATATTTAGTCTATAAACATCTTATTTTAAAACTGTGGAGTATTTTCTTAGTCTCTGGAATATTTAAAGCATTTTTTTTGTGATTCAGTATTACTTTATCTCTTACCATTGCTGCTTTGCTTTAAAAATGCTGTTGAAACACTTTTTTTATGGTCTCCCTTCCTCTCTTTTATTGGCTTTTTGCGTGCTTTAATTTCGAAAATAGGAAAAACTTTAATGCTGCGTCGTCGTCCTGTGTGGAGTTTTCCGGGTCTGTCCCGACGCTTTTCCCCTTTTAGCCCCCCTTTGCCTCGATTGTTTTTCTTTAATTTGAGCTCATTTTTGTGCACAAAAGTTTTAATCGAATTGTTGTTTATTGTTGACGTTTCTATAGTTCCCAAATATGTGTTGTATGTGTGTATTCACGCCATTTTGTTTATTTTTTGTGTGCACAGAAACAAAAAGCTAAATTTGTAAATTTGGTTTGCAACTTTGCATAAATTTATTAAATAAACGGAAAACCTAATTCGCTTTATAAGGTTTTAATTGGATTTTTAATGGATTTATCAATACAAATTAAATCGAAAATATGGAAAATGACTGCCGTTTCTTCATTTGATTTCTGGTTAATCTAAAGAGTTATCCAAATTATATAATGTAATGCAATGTTTCAAACAAATATGATTTACAAAACTTATAAAATATAATATATATATAATATATATTTTCCTCGGGAGTTATAAAATGTTTTAAGGGTTTTTCTACGCCCTGTAATAATAAGTTTTATCTGTGTGCTTTTTTTGGCTCTGTTTCCTTTTGTTAAAATAGCAAAATAGAAAAAAAACTTTGTTGTTATGCATTTTCCACTTGTGAATTGGCTTTTGTTTGCTACTTTTTACATTTGTTTTTATTTCTTTTTTTTTCGTTTTTCGTTGGCTTTTCTTCTGTGTGTGATGCGGCTTTTGTTTATCCTTTTTTTTTAGTATTGTGTTTGTCCTGGGCTCTCTGACCAATTTTTGTGCCTTTCCCTAGATGGTTTTTTGTATATTATTTCAGTCTTTTTTATTATTCCATTTTGTTTGCTGTTATTTTTGTTGTGGGCTCCCTTTTTTTATGTTCTTTATCAATTTTCCGTTTGTTTATATTTTCAATTTGCTTACAAAAGCTTTTCGTTTATTTTATTAGCCAGCAGCCATTGTTGTGTGTATGTTGTGTCTGTGTGTGGGTTCTTTACAGCCTTTTGTGGTTGCTGGCTTGGTCCTTTTATTCGTCCTTCTCTTCAGCTTATTCGCCTTTAATACCAACTGCCATTTTTCGTAGCGCGCTTTTCGGCGCTCAATTCAATTACACAGCGCCTGCAACTGTATGGGTTCTGTGGGCGCTTTGTAGGTGTGTGGGTGTGTGTGTGTGTGTGTGTGAGTTTGCAAAATCAAATTTTCTTTTGACTATAATTTTTGTGGAAAACAACCCCCAACAAGACGCCCGTCCTCCCTGTTATATTCCCAGCACCTTGCGCCATTTTCCTTGACGACGAAAAAAAAATGAAGAAGAACTTTGCCTGAATGAGAAATTCAATTCGCCGCACTTGAATGGTCCGCCATCTTCCACTGCTGCCCTCTTCCGGTTCCGGCCGTTCTGCTCTGCATTTTCATCATCAGTCTGGCCACGAAACATTTGGAATTTTTCGCCTAATTCAATTGCAACAGTCTTGGCTCGCTCTTTTTTCCCTTCCTCCCTTTGGCTGCATAATTACATTTTTGTTTACTTTTAATTGTTGCTCAGGTTGCGCTCAGGGTTTTTCAGCTCAAAGCTGGCGCATATATTTTGTTTTCTTAATTTGAATAAAGTTTTCGAGGAGTTCGTGTAATCGAATTAAAAGTTGACAAAGACAGAAGCGGAACTTCTATTTTTAGTCCAAGGTTTTTGTCCTTTGAGTTAAAGGCTAAAAAAGAGAAACTTTGCAAACAATTTTAGCAATTTGTTTCCTAAGAAATTTGTTGAAGACTCCAGAAATCACTTGGGCTCTCAAATCTCTTTAAAAGGTGTCTAAAAATTATTCTTAATTAGGAATTAAATTGTTTCAATAAGTTGGAAAAGGAATTTTAAATTAAATATAATTATGAAGAACTCACAATATTGCAGGCGTGAAACTAAGATATGAAATCGCTTAAAATGCGTCTCAAAAGTATGCTAGAAAATGTTTACTTTTTGTAAAATTACTTTTACATTTATAACGATTTCTGTAGCACTCATGGATATGTTTAAAATACATAACTGCCTGGAAATTTATTCAGTTTCAGTGACCTGCTTTTACACTTTATTTAAAAATCCAAATCTAGTTCAAAAACTTGGCAACAATAGAAAAACCCCCTCTCTAAGGCACATACTTATCCATTAATCATCAGACACATTTGAATCGATTGAACAGAATCATGCTCCTGGTCCACCCAAATATATCCCCCGGTTAGCCTTCGTGGCTAACCTTAATCCGAACCATAAATCGTACTTGTCCTCCTCCTTCCGCCCCTCCGAAAAGTGTCAGGACGCCCTTCCTTAAAGCATGACAAATTTGATTTGCATCGCTCTGGCACCTCTTCCGAAACAGATAAAAGAGATGATGATGAGCCGAGGATGCTATCTTTTTACAATGTAATTGATTCATAATTAATCAACACAGTCATTAGCAGTGCCAGTAAAAAATAACCGGGAGGGCAGTAAATATATTTTAATCATGATTTGATCATCAATTCCGAACAAACGGAGGCAGCATCGGGCAATGGGGCGAAGGACTAAGGACCCAGGCTTGCCTGTGTGTGTGTGTGTTTGTTCCGAAGTTTTTGTGGCCTGCACTTTGCAATTGACATTGTTAACAAGATTGCACTGAGAGTTGAAAAGAACTGCAGAAGAACTCAAGAATATGTGGTTTTTAAGTCATTTGTAAAGGCACAGAAAATCCTTTAAGAAAGGCCAAGTTTGCTAGAATCTAAATAAGAAACAGTTAAGCGTTTCTTTAAATATGTTTACAAGGAAGGGAAGGAACTAAGGAAGGGAACCTATTAAAGTTATTAAAGCAAAATAATTATATAAAAGTTTTAAAGATTTTTGACTGAAATATATTATTCTTTAAGTCCTTGTAGCTTTATTTTTCGTCGAGTGCAAATAGCAACTTTTGGCTCAATTACAAGGACAATATCTGCAGATCCAGACACTCACACGCACACACGTGCCTGTGTCATGTGGGTTTTATTTTACCATCGACATATTAGAGCAACTATTTAGACCTTAAACTAGACATAGCCACCACCTCAGCTCCTCCTTTCTCTGACTCTCCTATCTCTCTGGTCAAATGTATTAATTTCATTCTTTGGTCCTTTGTTCTGTTCTCCTCTTATCGCCGCTTTTGGAAAATATCCTTCGGCCTCTCCTGTTTCTCCTTTGTTGGTTCGCTTATTTTATTTTTTTTTTTGTCTATTTCTGCTGTGCGGCGTTTAATATCCGATTTCAGTTGTGTCCCCCGACTCCGTCCCCGTCTCTGTTGATTCTTTTTGACAAAAGGCCGAGGAGCATAGGGAAAACTCAGGAAAACTCTGCTGCTGTTGTTGCTGTCTCCTTTGGTTTTTGTTTGACATTGGCGAAGTTTTCTATTTGCTCGGTGCGCCGCTCCCTTTTGTTTGTTGGTTGTCCCTCGCCTGCGCGGAAAATCAAAATATTGACTCTTAACGGTGTGTGTTTATTGATCCCTTAGCTACCCCCAAACATTAGAGGGGGAGAGTGGAAAGTCGAGGGAGGTAAAGGTGGCCTCAAATTTCCTTTTGCTGGAATATTAATGCCACAACTCCTTTAATGTTACAACTCTTGAAGACCTAATATGCCTAAAGTTATATTCCTACTTTAAAGTCAAATAAATTGCCATTTTTTTTTTAATTAAATTGTTAAAAAAGCGTTTAGGTCTCTATAAATGACAATGAATTAAAGTAAATGTCTATCCTTGATTAATTTTTCGTTTAAAAACACCTCGATTCACCTTCACAGATTTCTTAGAAACCACCTGCCACCCTTTTTGCATGTCATAATTGAATTCAAATCACAAAAGTGTCACACAACTAATCAGAGTTGTCATTTCCAACCCCATCCGCATCCATTCTCCCTTTTTGGCAATACCACCCCCGTCCGAAACTGTAACTGTAGTCAAAACACCTCGAACGGTGAAGCTCAGTTTCAATTTCTATTTCTATTCGAGTTTCGGTTTTCGTTTTCAGTTTTCGTTATTCGTTGCTCATCTGCTCGTTTTTCGACATTCAAACTGTCAAAAAGTCAGCATCAATTACAGTTACAAAGACATCATAGCACAGACACACGGAAATATCCTGGAAATATCCTGCATTCCGTACAGTTTGAGTGTGAAGTGCAGGAGGAGCGAGTGGAGGTGGGGTCAAGGGTCAGAGTAACAGCTCAAAAGAAGTGTGTAGCCCAAAACTTCGCTGTAGATTTGCATCAAAATGCATTTGCCCATAACAGGGACAGGAGGAAAAAATACAGATTTTGCGAGGGTGATTTAGGGAGTTTTTCCATAAATATATTTAGATAATTCAGCAAAAGATATTTCGAAATAGATGTTCACCAATTGATACTCACCAATAGATGCTCGGTAATAGATACTTAGCAATGGATGTTCACCAATAGATGATCACCAATTGATACTCACCAATATGTATTTATAAATAAGTAGATACTTAGCAATGGTATTCGCCAATAGATAATAATAAATTTTTATTAAAACATACGTTTAAATAGACTTATTGGTGAATATCTTCGCGTAGTTTCTATCTATGATAATCACCAATTAAACACCAATCTATTGTTGAAATTAATAAGGGATCTAGAGCTGAGCATCTTTTTGTCAGTTTTTGTTTGCTGATTATAAACAATTTAAAATATATCTCGCAAGGACTTAACTTCTTAGGAAACCCTCGCATAAGCCGAGAAGGTCGGTCGGTCGCCTCGTCGGTCGGTCATATGCAAAAGTCTGACATATGCGCTGACATTTTGCATGCAAAAAGGCGCAGCAGCAACAGCAGCAGCAGCAGTAGCAGTTGCCTCAGCAGCTCTTTCCCCTTGTTGAGTTGCATGTCAAAAGTTTGATGAGTGCCTGTCCAGCTCCGCCGCATGTCAAAGGCTGGACGGGATTGGGATGCGGATGGAGATGGGGGAGCGGTACCGGTACCGGCTTTTGGCTATTGAATTACCTACAGGCTCAGTCCGAGGCCGAGGCGGCACTACTCTCGTTTGAGAGTGCATTCGCTTTGATTTTCGGCCCCTGCTTCCCTTCTATTTCATTTTTTTTTTACCCAACTCTGCTCTGCTTTGGGTTTCCCTCTCTCTGGGGAACATTTTTTGAAGGGGACGAGGAGGGGGAGAAAAAAACCACCCACCAAGATGAAGTTGTCTCTCTGGCAGAGGGCGACATATGTAAAATGTGTAAAGTGCAGTGCCGGTTACAGTTAATTTAATGCTCGTCAGATGCGAAGTACTATATATCCCTAGGATGATAATGATGATAATGCACCCTCTATTAAATCGCAACATGCTTCCAGCTTCGGCTTTTTTTGTGACACTTTGAAAAAATAATTACAACTCATCAAATTCAAAGAATTGCATACAAATAATGTTCCCTTAAATACTAGCAGGGATCAAGTATTGTTTCAAATAAGTCTGTCATAGATTTAAAATCATTTAAAACCATGAGTTTACATTTTTATTTAAATGTTTTCAATATGATGCAACTGCTCAATAATACAGGGAATATATTAATAATGAAAAATCCTATTTTAGATACTTTTTAACTTTTTAAAAGCAGTATATTTGGTTAGAAATCTTTAGAGGTTTCAAAATTCTATTTGTAAGATTTTGGAAGTCTAAAGGAAGTCGCTTATATTAAATATGTAAATATGTAGCTCCAAGATCGAGTTAATTGAATCTTTCCTAGTTTTTCCGAGTGCATCTAATGCGCATCGGTAGTTCCCAAAACAAACAGAGGGCAGGAGGTTGATGATTATGAGGGGGTGGAGATAAACAGAAGCAGGAACAACACAAAACACAGGCGCAAGGACACAGGGACACAAGGACAAAGACAAGGACCAACTGACGCATCACTCAATCAAATGGCAATTGTTAGGGCTTAACACGCGTCCTCCGGGGCTGAAGAGCAACCCTCGCTATTTAGTTATAGAGCAGATAGCGGCCCGGCTGCATCCCCTGTTCAAGATCCTGGAACAGACTCGGAACTGAAACCGAAACTGGTGCAAATTAACACGCTAAGCACTTGAATCGCACGCCAAATGTGGCATGAGTAATGCCCTCAAGTGGCCAGCAACAACAAGAACAGATGGCAGCGACGACGGAGGACATTACAAGCCACTAATCCGAAGGAGCCTCTGCCATATCCTGATCCTCGCATCCATAAATGGCTGTTAAAGTTTACGATGCAAACTAAAAATCTCCGAGCCGCAGTATTTTCCTTTTCCACTAAAGGTCATTTAGCAGCGAGCAAGCGGAAAAGTCGCTTCGCCTCCCATGGTTATGGCTATTCAATGGTTTTCCATTGACGCCACATTTATGATTGGGCGGCGGCGGTGGACTTTCCATAAATTCTAATTTGATTTTGCCACTAAAGTGCCATAAGAACGCAATTTGGTTTCGTCCCCTCCTCGTGCACATATACATACATTCGTTGCTATGTTTTTTCAGTCTCCTATATTCCTTTCTGTACATATCGTATAAGTATATATTTAGTGGGGAGGTGGATGGATCCTTACGTTGGGCATAATTTTTTACGATGCTCGCTCGGCGACATTTTCATTCGCTTGCCATTTTCCATTTTCTACTTTTCCACACACACAAACACTCACAATGGGGAAAAGCCAAATCACAGGCGCCCATTTTCAGAGGCTTTGGTGCTAGACTCAAAAACTCCCCAAATCGTGAAAAGACTCTGCTTCGAGGGGTATATCAACTTTCTTGAGGATGATTTTCTGAAGATTTTCTTTAGAATATCTGAAATTTATTTAATTACATTTTAGTTTAAAACAATTACAACATATTTTCTTATGCCTATAGATTTGAAATCATGGAAAAAGGTGTCGAAAAGAAGGCAACACAAATTTGTAGGTTTCCAATTTGGTGCTTATTTTGAATGTACTTCATTTTGCGACATTATTTAGATCCAATTGATATTAAC
Source organism: Drosophila kanapiae (assembly GCA_008042475.1). NCBI lineage: Eukaryota > Metazoa > Arthropoda > Insecta > Diptera > Drosophilidae > Drosophila > Drosophila kanapiae. The sequence continues at coordinate 107,348 of VNJM01002939.1, forward strand.
AACTATTTCGGTGGCTTCGTTAAAACGTAATACAATTTTGTCTTTATTTAAATCTTGCAAGGAACTTACATTCCGATTCAGTTTACTTCCCAAACCCGTATAATTTCGTCCTTAATGTATCTATAATTTGAATTCCTTTTAGATTTATTAATTTTATAATAATATAATATAATATTTAAAAAGCAGAGTGTTCCCATCTTCGCTTCTGTGACTTTTCAGCTCTATTCAGTTTTAATGCCGTGCCATTTTTTGTGTCCCACCTCTCCGTCTTGGTCGTGTGTGTGTGTGTGTTGTTCGTGTTGCTATTTTATTTTATTATATGCACTTTTCTTCTACAAAATGGTGGCAAACGTCGCCGCATGGTCCTGTTGTTTGGGGTCCTTCGAGGAATCCAACGATTCCAAGGAGGGGAGCATCGTTATGGCTGCGGTTATTTGGCGCCATGTTTTTGCGCTGCCTTGCTCCTGCTTCTCCCAGGCATCTTCTGCTTCTTCGCGCCTCGTTTGAGTTTTACGAGCGGCTTTACTTTCTCGCAGCTATTTCGACTTTGGCTTTTTAACAGCCTCCAAAAGGTTGCCAGGGGGATTTGCGCCAGTCTCCAAACCCAATCCCGTCATCTGGGATGCCCCACGTGTGTTGTCCATTTGTGACGTTGATTTCTCCTCCCCTCCTCTGCCAACTTTGTACAAGTATATGAACGCCCCTCGTTTCATTCCATATTTTGGCTTCTGGACGCCAGCATCTGCGGTAGGCAGAAGAACAAGAAGTCGCCGCCTTATGTTGGCCGGTGACATGCCCCATATGGAAAGCAGCAGGCAGGCACTGGGAGAAAAGAGAAATAAATATTTGAAAAAGTATTTTTATGAGACTAATTAGTTTGCAATTAATTTATTAAAGAGTCTTAGAGCTTAGGAACTATTTAAGATTGTTGTATAACTCACTTCAGGGGGTAAGTGCTAAGCCTTTACTATTTAAGATTAATAATAATGTATTTATACTGAGCTAAGCTATTTAAGTTTCTTATTATGATTCCTCCTTTGGGCATTGGCAAAAAGAAAGTCAAGAGGCTTATAAACAGATCTTACATTGATTTGAAGTCACAGGAGAGTCTGTTTCCGAATAAATAGTTCGATGAAAGACTCACTTCTCGTTCTGATTTATTTTCTACTAATTTGAATGACTTTCTTCTAGTTCTGATTTGTTCCGTATGAATTCTATTCTTACTTTCCATCAATTTATATTTCTCTCTGTGTTCTGGTGACTCAAAACTGCTGAAATTGTATTTTCAACGCGCGTGTCGTAATTGAAGACGCACCAAGAAGCAGCAACTCTTTCCCCTTTACCCCGCACTCTGTCAAAATATAAATATATATATGTACATATATTTAATATAAGACAAAACGTTTACCCCGTTGTCAGTCTCTCTTCCCTTTCCCTCGGTTGTGTGTGTTTTTTTGGGGTAAATGGAAAACGCTTTGGGTGGCGTTCGTTACTAAGAAAACACAGGAGACACGACGCAATGGAATATGGTTTTGGTATGGCATTCTGCTCTATAGATGGATGGATGGATGGACGGCTGACGTGTTGATGAATTTTCATTTTAAAAACTCACGGCTAGACAGGATCGGGATTATATATCCCGCGGAGTGATTGCCACATCCGTGTTTGTCTATCTCGGTGGCCTACCGCATGCTTGGATTTTACTTGCATTTCATTTCTTCAGAGATTCATTTCGCCAAGTTCTTGAGTTTCCTTTCGGCCCCCTTTCCTTTTTTTTTTGCACACTTTTTCTGGCGAAAAATCCAACTTACACTTGACAGCTATATCTCGGCACTTGCCAGGAGGAGGCAAGCAGGCACACTCTTTCAATTTTCCTGCCCTTCCCCGGTAATGCGAGTTTAATCATTGAAGTACATATAATAAAAAGTGAGCAGCAGCCACCCCGAGGCATCTGCATCCCCCTTTAAACCAAACTGACAGCCGAAATGTCTTAATTTATTCATAACTTTTTTTGTGTGCATGTTTATTAGAAGGCACGGGGAGAGGGACGAGGGTACTGCTGAATGCAACCCCTCTCCGCAGTAAACAATTTCCATGTTTTGATTTATGAATGATAATGCGCTGTGACATATCCGAACCTAACTTAACCGAAGCGAACGAGAGAGGCTTCGAGGCGAGGACTCGGATTCGGATGTAAATGTGGATGAGCCCAGAAGGCGAGGACTTGATTTTGGGCATATGTCTGCATTGCGTTTTAATTTGCATTAATGGGCGTGGTAATGGGTCTGCTGCTCCCTTGGCCACTGGATTTTGGGCGGTTTAATGAGGCGCGGCCTTGTTCAGAGAGACTCTTCGCAGTTTCGCCAGAAATGTGCATATATTTCAATTTTCAAATAAGGGGTTCCATGGCAACTGTCGCAAAAAATTATAAAAAAAGGGTAATCATTTGATGGTGGGCGTGGCCAGCGGGGTTATATGTCAATAACTAATAGAGATTTCGGATTTATGTGAAGAAAAAATGTTAGCAAGGGTAGGTTTTTTATTATGAGATGGCAAATGCTGAAATTATTCAATTAATATATGTTATTAAAAGAAATATTAGCTTATTCAAGTAAAAACTATAATTAAATATTAAATGTAATTGTGTTTAAATTAAATAAAAGAAAGATTTATATTTAATAAACTATTACAAGTATTTCTAGGAATATTAAATGATTAAACAAAACTTCTCTTTAACTTTGAAGTATATTGTTGAAAGACTTCTACATATTTCCGGGTTATCTAATCTCTTTAAAATATAGAAAGAAATATAATTGGTAATAATAATATCTCCTTCGATTATTTACCATTTATAGTGCTATACTTTCTGGTTTAGTTTCTTTAAGCCAAATTAAAACATTTGTAATGTTCTTTAACCTTTTCCTATAATATTAACAAAATTTAAAGGGTTTCCTGTATTATAATTTCTCCTTAAATGTATGTTTTCGAATAATAAGAATACATCCTGCTATGATTTACTTTTTGTTTAGAAAGTGTTGAAGAGTTTCACTTAAATTATTGAGAAAACTGTTGGGAATTTATGTTTTTGAATGATAAGCATAGTTCGCATTCATTCCAGGCAAGTCTTCTCTCATTTGTAAGAGACTTTACCTCCGTCTTAAGATTCTTGTGACTTTGGTTGGCGCTTTCAGCCATTATTTGGCTTATTATTTATGAGGAGCTTCAGAGTTCGAGCCTATGCATATAAATATGCATAGCTTATGTACCGCAGGCCGAAGGCAATCCTTTCGCTGCGGTTTTTCGCCAAGCCTTCATCTCTTCCCCCTCCGTGCTCTGCGGTCTGCCCATCCAGCCCTCTCTTTCGGGCTTGGGTTTGGAGCGTGAAAATCAATTTACGTCAATGTCTCTGGGCTGGCATCCTCCGTGTTCTCCTCGGAATCCTCAACTGAATCATCATCAACATCAGCCGGGCGACAGTCGCAAGGTAAATGAATTAAAAGTGCTCTGGCGATACACGTAAAAATTCATTTGCATCGAGCAGTCGCGTCGGAACAACAAAAACAACAGCAGATAATAAAATAAAAATAAAAATAAAGTAACACTCTGGCCTCTCCCCGGCCAGAAATTAATTACGATCTCAACTGGAACTCTCTTATCAGAGTCGAAGGTGCGGCGGCCCACAGCTGCCTTTTTCTGCTCCTTCTCCCCGATCCCCTCTATTCCCTCTTTGATTTGTCATTTCGTTTTTGTTGTTGTTTTCATTTTACATTTTTTTTTTAATTTAACGCTTAATTACTGGGCAACACAAATTAGTTAAATTTCCGCAAAAAGATTTTCAACGGGGGTTGCCGTTGACAGCTGTGTGACCGATATAAAAATAAACACAAAAAGTAGGGTCTTTGGACAGGGCGCGACCGCAACTGAGGTCCTGTGGAGTCCTTGAGCGTGACCAATTGAGTTTACAAAAAAAAATCCCGCTGGCAGAAATTTAAAAACTATTAAAAATGAAGTTGGTCAATGGAATTGAAAGCCTGTTTTGGAAATTGAAGAATGTTTTTCGGTTTAGATTGTAATCGGGACTATGGGGGTGTTTTGTAAATATAATATTTAAGTTTATAAGCGAGTAAATACAGAAAAAAATATAGGAATTTAAATATATTAGAATATTTATATAAAGGGAATTTGTAAAGAATATCTTATCTATTTCAAATATGAATAATGTCAATATACTACATATCAGTACATTAACTAAATAAATAGGGTTCTAAGGGAGTAGTTCTCTAAACATAACAATAACTAAATAAATATTTACAATATCGACAATAAACCTGAGCTTGTATTTATAAAAAGTATTAAGTTATATACATATTACTATAAAACAACCTGTCATGTGGTTAATGTTTTACAACTCTCACAAATAATACAGCATTTCCTTATTTCAAACTGCAATTCATGTATTTTCTTCGCTATAAATTTAGTTTTTCTTATACGAAGACTATAAACAGTTGATATTACTCTAATATTAATAAATACAATTAGTTCTTTACAAATCAATCAAAAACATCCCATACACCATCCCGCAAACAGAATTCAGAAATCAGAAAACCCGCCTCAATCGCAACCACAACTGCGCTCAACCAAAATATTTATAAATGCAATTAAAGCATAACTGTGCCCGCCGAAAAAGCATAAATCCATCAGCATATATAGGGGTGTTGCTTTGACCATTTCGCCATGCTTGCCGCAGGACGAAAAAAAAAGATTGAAAAATGCGGTCAATTCCGATTTCAATTTCTATTCCGAATTGCATTTGGCGGGGAAATAATTGATGGCCAGCGCGAGGACTCTCATTCCCGGGACTCGGGTGCTGTACTCCAAACAAAAGGGATAAGTCTAAGTAAGTGGGTTATTAGCACCGCAGGATGTCCGAAGAAAGGCAAAAAAGGACATGCAGGCAGGCAGGCAGGCAGGCTGGAAGGAAACGAAACGACCTCCTGCCGGGGTAAAATGGGAACCCTTGCTGGGCATTAGAGAGTCACGTCCCGGCGGCTCCTGTTGATGTGATTATTGTCGTTGGAGGCGTTTCGTATTAGTAATGTAAACATACACAGAGGGAAAAATAATAATAAACGCATTCAGGTATATCTATTATATTATATATATATATAATTGTTAAATATACAAATGCTGAGAAGAACTTAATGTTTTGTAAATCTACAGGTAAAGAAAGCACGATTCTTCTTCAGTATCCTTATCAATTAGTTCGGTGTAAGAACTATTTCTTTATTCGAACTTCAATATGCCACAAAAACTCCTATAAGGGGAAGAATCTGAAAAGAAATACTGATATTTTTAAGTTTTAGTAATATCAACAACATTCTAAATATGTTGAATCAACTTATTTATATAAACTTATTGTTCCCTGTGTAAAAAAGCATAGGAAACTATAGGTTAGTGAGGTCACGGTGATTCCGTGCAATTGAAATTCATAAGAGGCATATTATTCCGAGTTCTTAGCTCCATTAGCCACAATTGAGACATCTCGCCCAGTCTCCTCCTTTGTAATATCTCTCGGTGGGCAAATCCCTGGCAAATCCGTGTGACATGACGAATTGTCTCTTGGTCCTGCCAGAGATTTAGGCAATAAATATGCGTGTGTGTGTGTACATATCTGCTCCTTTCGCCCAGTTTCAAGTGACAGCTGCTGTACGTGGTGTGCTGCCCTAATAAACCCGATAATTATGATGATAAAATGATGATGACGACGTTGTCGGGTGGCTCTTAATGATAACGATGCCACACCGATAATGTTACTTAACTCCACATGCCCACATTTTTCGCCCCTCGCCCATTAAAAGTCCACCCTGCCCCTCGACTACAGTTCTGTGCTTGCCTCCCTTTAGGGCCATAAAGGCGGCGACCAACTTGCAGCATGAAATTATTTTACACGGCGCTCTAATGCATAAACATGGCCAACAACAAAGTTGGCCCAGCCAAAAGCCACGCTACACCAGGTGTTGCGTAATTTTCAGCATTGTCAATTGGGGGAAAAAGTGCACTTGCCGCAAAAGTTGGAGATTCTTTTTTGAGAAATTAATTTTAGGCAAAACCAGGAGGAAGAGGAATTTACAAACTCTGTTAAAGATATTCCGTTTTTAATGATAAAATAATAGACATAACGAATACCTGACTCCCTTAGAACTTAATATTTATTCAAATGTAATTTCCCCAGCGAGGGTTGCTTCTGTTCTTCACTCCCTTTTCAGCCACTTGTGGGCAATCAGTGCCCCTCGACTCTCGACTCCCGACTCCGATTGCCGGCTGTTTCACGACGGAGATCGGTCTCGACATGGCAATTGGCAGCAGGCTGGCCAACCCCTAAAAATCTGCGACTCGAGTTGCATTGTTTTGACATGACACCCGGAAAGGGAATTCCCCTAGATTTTTAGGGGAGGGAGGAGACAAGAACACGGCGCAGGCGCGACAGTTTTTCACCCTTCGAACCGAAGTAGAAACAGTTGCTCTTAATCAAGTGCTGACAACCGGCAGAGAAAACAATTCGGAATTGCATTTTAATCAACTGAGCGGCTCGTGGCGTTGAAGGGGTAGCTCGGTGATACCTTTCTGGTTCCGATTTCCCTATTTTCCGGTTTAGTTTTCATTTAACACCTTTCAATCCGTGTGTTTTGCCTGACTGCCTGCCTGGCCTGGCCTTTCCTAATGTTGTTTTAGGCCCACCGCAAAGGCGTTGAGTTCGCTCTATATGCACATGATTCCGATTTGGAATTTCTATTCTAAAATCGAAAGCCAGCTGGCATTTTTCCGGAGCCAGGAGGCTGTTGTTGACTTTGCTTGATTGAATGAATTTGAATCTGATGAATCTCAAATGATTCGTGTGTTGAAAATTGAATTACAGCGAAAGCTGCTAAGCAGATTTTCGGTTGTGAAAACACAAAAGTGTGTGTTCGTTCGGGTTAAAAATGGAGGGGAATACATTTTTATTTTGTTGGGAAAAATAAGCCTGCAGTACTTACAGGAGCTACAACTTTAACTACTGCTACAACCTATTAAATAATAAGTAATGTATAGTATAGTATAAAAAGAATAAATTAAATAACAAAAAATATATACAAAACACAACAGATAAAGGAACTGAAACTGCGAATTATATATGCATTTTCATGTCTTCTCTAGGAAAGTCTTAAATAGTAAGAGAGAGTATTGTGATATTATTTCTTAAACATTAAAATATATACCACCATTTCGTAAAAACCATACCCTTAATAATATTATAAAATTAGAGGGCATAAAATTATTAAATTAACTTTACACTAAACTTGTTATTTCACTTTCCTTTCATTTATTTATTTATGTTTCATTTATTTAACAGTAAACAGCAAACGATAAGCATCCTCTTACTATTGTTGTTATTACTACTATTTAAATCAATTAGTTAAATGAAATTAACGCCCAGTATGATGCATGCTTAGGCATTCGCATAACATGTTTTGTTTTGGGCTTTGGCAACGTTTTAAAGTGGAATACAATAGAATTTTCCTACGTTAAGCCAACCAAAATACTATAAACATTTTTAAGCACCATTTTGCTCATTTGTTTCCCAAAAAAGGCCACGTGCAGTGCAAATGTTGCCGCGCCGACCCACCGACAATGGCAATATAATTCTTTCATATGCTAATGAGGAGCACGCGTCCAGCATTAAATGTGCTCAAAATGTGCGAAATGCAAAAAGCGATTAGCAAAAGATTTCGGGATATATGCGTTCTGTTCGTTCGCTCGTCCATAAAATGCTGCTAAATGTTTGTAAGCAAATACCAAGAGAGTGAGAGGAGCTATTCGCAGGACTCTGGGTCCCCGAGGACTGTGTGTGACACTGCATGCATTGAGCAGCTTTTGAAAACCCGATTCAAGTGCAAGTCGTGGCTTTCTTTGCTTTCTCCTCATTTATTTTTCCAGCAATGAGGAGGAGGAGCAGAAAAGAAAGAGAAATTGTTGTGCAAATAAATTTCCGTTGTCGATTTGCTTGATGTTTTGATTTCAATTAGCCGAAACACTAAAAATATCAAACAGAACCCAGTCCCCCCATTGTTCATTATTTTCTGTTGGCTCCGCCTTTGCTGCTGTGTGATTTATCATAATAAACCAAAGGCGTTTGCAGTTGGCATTTATATTTTGATGTTTACAATATAAATGAATGGCATACAGATTTTACTGCACAGATCTATAGGGCAAGCGGGAGAGTGATTGATATGCCAATGACAGTGTTCGCAGAAGCATTTCTTGACCAGCGGCGGCAGCAGCAGCGTCAAAAGGCAAACACGGCCCGAGCGTTACCAATTTTTATATAGCCGAAAAATCCATTTTGACCCCTTTTGACAGCACAAGAAGTCCTGTTCGCAAATAAAAGCGTCCATTACTCAAACGTTCATCTACACACAGTACCCACAACGCACACAGAGACGCCCCAAGAGGGAGACAAACAAAGCAGCAAGGACTACGTGCCTCTGCCGTGATGAGTCCCGAAAACAACCCACTCTTCTATATATTTTTTGGGAGCTGTGTGCTTAGCTTATGATACTTACCGAGAATAGCCAAAGTTGAGTGAAGAGAAATGTCTAGAAATAGATCGGGGATTTGGGTATAAGAATAAACTTCGTTCTGGTTGGTAAAAATAGGTTCCAGCTTTAATTAAGAGCCAGATTTTTCAACTTAAACCTTTCATTTTAAGTTTGTAAACTATAAGCTCTTAAAAGAAATTTATGGGACTTAAAATTGTCTAACAATATGATATATATATGATATATATTAACAATATATTTAATCTAAAACCAAACTCAGTTTTTCTCACAAATAAAATTAATTCGAAGTATAAAAGACAAATCCCTGAATCCCTATGAGCTAGAGGTTCATCCTTTAATCCTTTATTATATTTCTATGAACTGTAATCTTTCCTTTAACCCTTTTATTAAAAATCTATAAGCTATTTTCCCTTAAAAATAGTTTCTGGGAACTTCAAAACTGCTTCTTAATATTAAATAATAACTTTACTTACTACCAAACCCAATTTCCCTTTAAAAACAAATTTAATTTGATATAAAATAAAGCCAAAGACTCAACCCTGATCCCTGGGATGATATCCCCATAGCGTTTCTGGCGTTGTCAACTGTAAACATACTTGAGCTTCCTGTTTTGCTATTTGTGTGTGTGTGTGTGCGTGTGTCGCCTCGCATCGCACACAGGACACTTAGCGCAGACAGGCGGACGCATGAGGACAACCCACACATGATGTTTGCTCTCCTTGGTTGGTCAATCTGACCCAGCTCCACTTCCTTTCGCTGGCATGCCACCCCTCGGCTGGACGAAAAAGTACTCGGCAAACTCATCAGCACCACAAAAATATCCTTAATAATTTTCTTAAACCAACAAGCACAAAGCTAGCACGCAGCAGCCAGCATGAAGGATGCTTTTACCCCGAGTCCCAAGCCGTTCCTGCTCCTGCTCCTGCTCCTGCTCCTTCTCCTGCTGCTGCTGCTCGTCCTGTCATCGTTTGTCATGTGTCCTGGCGGCCGCTTGTTGGAGGAGAGTATTTAGTTCGTTGGTCGTCGTCGCATCAATCCAAACACACAAAATGGCCAACAGGCGGCGGGGGTCGCCGTATCGGATGTGGCCGAGGTTTCCTTTTCCCAGGCAACCAAGGACCCCGAAGTCCGGACAGGACATAATCGTCAGTGCCGTAAAATAAACAGCAGCCAGCAGCAGCAGCAGCCAACGATGGCGACAAAATAAAAATAAAATGCGACAGGAAAATGGAGATGGACTCGAGAGCTGGCGGGCAAGCGGAGCAGAGCGGGCGCGGGGGAGGGTTAACCGCTGGCAGGACACAGCACACAGGACACGCTTTCGGGTGTGAAAAGGCATTTGGTGCAAAGCTCGAAATAAAAATAAGAGAGAATCCCCAGCTGGAAAAAAATTAACATCCTTGTTAGTTGTGAAAACACGTTCGCTAAATACGCGGCGCAGGCTCACACCTCCCCGTCCGTCGTCCTTAATCATCAAGGACCTCCCTTGTCGAGTGTTAATGTGTGTGTGGGACAGGCGCAAATATTTTAACAAGTGTCAAATGCACACGCTACTTAACCCAAGCTCTCAACTCGGCTCGGCGCTGTCTCTCTTGTTTAATAAACAAAATAATAGTTGCAATTGCCCAAGAAGGAAAAAATCGGGCAACCCCTTGGCGCAGGCTTTCGAGGAAAGTGTCCTTTATTTTTTGTTTAAAGTAGCACCTTCTCTTTTCCCGCCATTGAAAAATAGTCCTTTTCACGGTCGCTTGTAATTTTTGGGCATTTGTGTGCATTGATTTCGGCACTTAAGTCGCATAATCAGCAGCAAAAAAAAAACAGAAGCAGCTTCATGGGATTTGTGTGCACTAAAAAAAATATTGTATTCGATTTAAAAGGGGAAAAAATTGACAAGACTGAGCACTGAGACAAGCTATTATAAATATTGAAAACTTCAGAGTTCGATCGTATCCAAAGTTCACTTAATTAGGATTGATCTATAAGTGATCTGAGATATAGTTAAGTCTCGATTTATTTAAAAACATTAGATTATGTTTCATAAAGATGAAATAAAAAAAAAATACATCTAGATGTATTATTTTGAGGCAAAATATTTATATATAATATATAAATCGCTACGAAATAATTATTCAAGTGTATAGAGGTTGAACAAGGAACAAGTACAGTTCGCTGAACAACAATACTGCTGAAGGGATACCAACAAGGACAACAGGAAGGAGGTGGTTACCGTAGCTAGCGGAGTCCTGCCGATGGACCGATGGCATGCATTTCAGGCATTTCAGGCTGCGCATAAGCTGGGATTAAAATCAAAACAGATTTGCGCTGACAATGACAACAGGCAGCGGCAGCGGCAGCAGGAGCAGGAGCTGTAGCAAGGACACGACACAAGGACCAGAACACGTTAATGCTCAGTTAGGAGGTTAAACAGGACACTAGTCCCCGCTGCCTGATATGTGAAATGAAACACCTTGCCATGCCAGAGCAAATGAAATGTCATTTCGCCCGCTGCTGATTACCTCGGGATGATGAGGATGAGGATGGAGAGAGAGTTTCTCCGGGAGGAGCAGAGAAGTCGCAGGGATGACTTGGTCCCAAAGGCGGAGGAATGCAGGAGAAGGGAGGGACTGCATGCATTTAAATCGCTTTCGAATGATGATGAGGTTGATGTGACACATGACCAGGTTCTATTGTCAGTGGCCAGTCGTGATTGTAACCCCTTATTTCCCCCTTTTCGGTTTGCCTTTGACCGCTGCTCCCGGCGATTAACAAGTGCGGAATGTCCTGGACACCGACGCTAGCTGAAGGAGGGATGAGGGTTGAACTGGCAACCAGAACTGGCAACATATGGACACGGGAAACCACGTAGCAAACAACAAGAAAATGGCCAAATGATTGAGGTTGAATTGGGCTAGGAAGGGGAAGATATCGCTCGAAGGCATTACAATTGTTCCAGCAGCAGCGAGGGATTGTTCCGGATCCTTCAGTAAACAAGGAGATTAGGATTTCAATTCCAATTCCAATTCAATAAGATATGTGTATGTTTTCCAGGGGATATATTTAATAATTAACTGACACTGAGACTGATTAATCCAATAATGCATGTCAAAGGAGGTTCGGAATGTGGTAGGATACACTAGTTTAAAGTTCTTAATTTGAAGTTAAATGTTGAGCTGTAGAAGAGGGATACTCTAGAGAAGGCAGCTTACATAAATCGAATATTAAAAACTAAGTATCTTAAAAGATGACTAGAAGCTGCTTTTATTTATACAAGATATATGAATAAGAGAGCAGGGTGTATTCTATTAATAACTACTATTGTTCTTACGCAAATCATATTTAACTAATATTATTTACCTCTTTCCAGCTTTGCCGTGGTCACTGGCCTCATCGAGATCCTGTCGCGTCGCATCCAGAAGGTCCGCGAGTCCGTCGAAGACAAACAGAGCGTGATGCTAAGCCTGCTGACCACCTTGGGCTTCCTCTCCTGCTTCCTCGATGTCTGCAAGCCAGGTGAGTCATCTGTAGCTACTGTTTTGCCACTCAGAAGTCACACCTGCTCGATCCTAAATAATCCTAGAGCAACATTGTTAATTCTTGTACCTTTTTTTTATTCCTTTCTGAAAGGTCCTGCGGATCCGACACGTTTGCTGAGCACGGCCAGGACCACAGATCTCTTTGGAACCGTCTCCATGCTCAGTGCCAGCGTGGTGCCCATTGGTAAGTCTCTCTCCGAAAGGTGATCCCATAAACAGTAGCTGCTGGGACCCGGAGAGGTGCTAATTAGATTTTGGATGCACTTTAACGGAACAACAACGTGATCTCCTGGCAAAGGCGGAAATTAGTTTTGATTTTTTCCCTCTAAAAAAAAAAACGCACAGTGATGTTTTATGAGGGAATATCCGCTGTCGTTTCATTCTCTTTCAAAGTTTTTTTTCCTTCTCCTCTTTTCCTGACTCTTATTTTCCCATCTTGCTTACTGTTTTTGCAGGTGAATGCATTCCACCGCGCACGACCGCCTTGGCGGTATCGACTTTTAATATCTACGTGTCCCTGGCCTCGCTGGATGTGAACACTTTTCAGGTGAGTTTACATTTCTGAGGAGTTTGCGAAGGTAAACTCCAAGCGACAGACGACAAGCGACAAACGTCGAACCTCGAAAGTCGAACGTCGTGCGTCGCCGTTTAAACAAATCAAAAAGTCAGAGTTTTCGGCCCTTAAGCCAATACGCTGGCACAGTGACCAGAAAGTATTTTATATTTATTTAATATATTCATGACTTTATCTCTGATTTACTAACCATTCAAAATATTCCCTGCCTCGAAAATAATTAAGTTTTGCAATATAATTAAAGCAGACAAGCTAGAAAATCAAATTTTAGCTGTTCATTTTTTTGAATAGCAATTTTCCAGCCACTGTGCTCTCTCCGTGTGTCCGTCTTGGGTTTTTCCCTGTTCAAGCATCGAAAATTTCATTAGAATTTTTCATTTTCTCTGTTTTTATTTTTATTTTCATTCTGTGTGTGAGCGTTTTTGGCGTTTTCTTTGCTTTGCTCTTCTAAACTTTGTCGAACGTGAAATCGCCGGGCAAAAATTGAAGAAAATCGGCAACAACAAGGGGGAGGAAAATCGGGGAAGGAAGAGGGAAAAACGCCAAGCAAAAGTTTCAATGCAGAGACGTTTAAAACTTTGCCAATTGCTGTGCGGCGAGTGAGTTTTCGCCTGGCGCGAGATTTGCATATTGCCGAATGTCATGACAGCCGCCGCGAAGAGCAGTTTCCGAGGGCAGGCAAGGTGGAAATGAGGAGGCGGAGCAGGAAAATGCATAGAGAGCAGCAGAGTGACATTTGCTTAACAGACAACAGCACAGCGCCAAATGACGAACACAACATTGATGGTGGCAAACGCCATTGAACCGCGATGACATTTCTATATATTGCGAAAATTGCGAGCAGAGGGAGGACCCTGGCAGGATAAAATGGAGGAGATGGGTGGCGGCGGCATATACGCAAATATTTTGACACTTTACTTGGGGCCAAATGTCAGCGCTGTCTCGTCTTCGGTGCGGCCTCAAATATTTATGGCAACTCGGTAACGAAACGAATGAGCAGAGTGGAGGAGGCTGTGATGGGTCTGGGTCGGGGCTTGGCTTTGGCTTTGGGTGTGAATGTGGGCTTAGGTTGGGGTTAACTCCTGGCACAGTCGAAAAACCGCGCAAATGAAACGGAATATCCAAGTGCAGCAGCAGCACATCGGAAATCTAACTGAGACATAGCCTGGAGGAGGCACCTCTCAAATACGTAGAGATCTTAATTCAAGTGCACTTACCGAAATATAGGGGTTAAACATCACAGATTTCAAGTATATTTAGCCAGGGAGAAATCATTTTTATTTCAAATAAATTACACAATCAAGTAATGTACAATTGAAACAACAGTTTTATATTTTTTTGATATATTTGTGTGTTAAAGTGTTGAATGTATCTAGAAAAATTGCGAATTTTAATTCGATTTCTTAAGTTTTAAAGAATTTACCTCGACTATTTCTTGTATGTTGTGTCTATCAATACTTATCGTTATCGTGCTAAGCCCACCACTAGTTGAAAGTAAATCAATAGCTAGGACAATCGAAGCTTCACTCATTGTCATATCACAAAATATAAAATAGAAATAACTTTTGAATGATTGGAACTTTTATGAACTTCAGCATCATTTTTTCTTGAACTTGCATTTTTTGTTAGTAATTCCTATGCCTCTTTTTATGCTAATTAGCCAGATTTAAGCTTTCATTTTGCGAAGAGTTTTTTGGCAGAGTGTGTCGTCTGACGGAGGATTTCATTTCCTGTGTGTACCTTCAGCCGGGAATCTCTCTAAGCATTTGCACGTGTCAATATTTAGCCGATGCAGCAGGCCGGGCAGAGGCAGGGCAGGCAAGTCTCTACGCACTTGACAAACTAATTTGATAGACAAACTTTGCTGGAGCTTCCAGCAACCCCGCCATCTCGCCAGCCCCCAAAATGGCACTGGGATTAGAGCTATTTGTTTTAAATTACCACAAAAATAGATAAGGGTTTCGTTTCGTTGCGGGCGGGCTCAGCTCATCAACTTTGCTGCTGCGTCGCTTTGGCAAATAATTTGATTCGGTTTTAATCAGCAAACTCAATTTCGAGGCGCGCTCGCTTGCTTGCACTGCCAGCCTTGTTTTTTGCGTAAATATTGACTTTGTAAAATGAAATTTTCAAGTTTAACCCAAAGCCGCATTCGTTTTTTTTTTTCGTTGCTGTTTCCGCCTGGAAAATCCTTGCCGCTCGCTCATATCCTGCCGTGGAGGGTCGAGGAAGAGCCAGGCGGGGGCAGGCGTTGTTCTAGCCAGCCAGGCATGTCAATTGTTTGGCTAAATATTTGCTTAGTGCTCGTACTCGTCCTGCTCTTGGTCCTCCTGCTGCTGTTCGTCCTCGAACAAGTTGCCAGTTTCAGTTAGCCAGTTGAGTTGTTGAATCGAGTTTCGGCCTGCCAGGACAAACAAATTAGAAGCCGCTCTCTCTCTCGGCGGCACTCGTCCCTTATGCAAATAGCACAGAAATATATATATATAGGCAGCAATATAAACAATCCTGCCACAGGATGTGCCTGGCCCTTCATTTCCTGCACTAAACAAGTGCCACTCTTTCGATATTTGCTTTGACTTAATTAAAACATTTGCTCAGTGATTTCGGTTTATTCTGTCCATTGTGCTATGTGTATTGTGTGTTGCCAATTAAATGTGCTTTATTTTATTTCACTTTTATTTGTCAGGAGGCACTGACCGTGGAGGGTCCTCTGTCGCTGAAGCTGCTGGACACGATGACCCTCATCCTCAACTGTAGTGTGACGAGCGCTCCCTGGACGAAGAAGAGTGACAGCACAACGATGCTGATTGATTTGATTGCTACGCTGGCCTTCTTTTGTGTGAATAATCGCCGGCATCAGGATCTCCTCGTCTCGGAGCGATATGTGGGGATCTTCAAGAATCTGGCCAAGCTGCCCACGCAGTTCAATCCGGTGATTTATCCGTTTTTGGTCACCATGTGCTTTGGCAATGCACCTGCCAGGGAGATTATCTCGAAGGAATTTGATTTGTCGGTAAGCTAACGAAATAGTTCTCTAGTTAATAATTCTAGAAAGTAATACTTTTTTTTTACCCTTCTCTGAAATCCGCGTTACAGTTCGTTGACGAGTACAGTAAATCGGAGGTGGCCCAAAAGAATCATTTGATTAAGCTGCTCCCTATGCGCCACAAAGACAAAATCTTACCCAGTAATAGCAACAACAATAATGCCAACCACAATCCTCAGCCAGTAATCAAAGGAGGTTAAGGCTGTTAGCTACTTAAATATATCCTATAGATAGGATTGGATCCTTCTACTTGAAGTCTCAACTCTCAAAGTGATATTATTTTCAAAGAAAATTAAAAAAAGAACTTAAGCAAAGAGGAAAGAAGAGAAAATACAGAACTCGAAACATTCGCAAAGAGATGAATCAGCAAGAGGACAGGAAAATCGAAAGGAAAGGCAGAAGGCACACCACGACATATTTTTAATATGTATAATTTATGTAATCTTAAACGTTATCTTAAACTAGTTTACTTAACACTACTCAAATCATTAACTCACTCATTCTCACACACATTCGCAAACAACCTTAAGTCGAAACTCGCATAGATTTTATACCAATAATATACAATACTCAGAGTAGCTTATGTTTAATGCTAAAGTATTAACATCCCATTTAACGCTGGCATCATAATCTCACACACACACACCTCATCCACACAGAGCACTCACTACAAATTTTCTGTTATCGAATTAATCGACGCTTTTTTGGTTCAAATACACACTCACTGAAAAGGGTAAAAAACGAGAATCACAACTACCTAATGTATTTTTTATAAACATCAATGTTTCCTGCAAAAAAAGGAAGATGTAATTAAAATTTAATAATAAATTCAAGAAATGAATAAACCAAAGTCATTTTATTTATTGTGGGGAATTACGGATTACTTTGTAAAGTAATAAATAAATAATTCAGCTACAATAAGTTATAAATAAACCAGGCTTAAGTATTTACTATCTTCCACCTTTAATCCAATAGTTATAAATAAATCTAAGCAGCTTCTATCCTTATCCTCTCTTCTACTGCTCTTGTTATATAATTACAACGAAGATGAGTCCTGCTTTAGACCGTTTTTTTTTTTTCTAAATAAACTGCAATTTAGAGATCAAGATTATAGGCCAAGGTCTTTTTTATGGAATTTCCAACATAAACAATTTCAAATTAAGCAAATCGCTTTTCTAATTAAAATAAAAATGTATAATATTTTCTAATTTCCCAGCATTATTTTGCTCTTACGTTTGAAGTGCTGCAGACAATGGAAACGGAGACCTGGCAATTTCTTTAATTTTTCACTTCCCCCCAAAATAAAAACACAAATTAAAACGACAAAAATAATGTGCCTTAATCATTTATGGGCGTGGTCCAGCAGGGGGAGGCGTCGTTTTGTGGATTTGCAGATCGCAGAGAATAGAAGATGCGAAACAAAAGGCGAAACTCATCAGTGTTGTCGTCGGCATCATCGCTGAGACACTGCGCGCAGTGTCCTTTTGTCCTTTTGCGGAGACCGAGCCAGGGAAGGGGCGTGTGCCAAGGATTCGCCGGGCTGCCCATTGTCTTGATTGTTGTCCTTGTTGTGCCTGCTGCACCTAGCCCCGGAATTATGTATGTCACACGATGGCAAGCAGGGAAAAAATCTCGCAGGGAGCTCGACGACATCTAATTTCTTTGGACATTGTACGTGTGGGTTTTTTAATGCTGCCATATGCACAACCCCTGGTTGTATTTTTTTATTTCTCCAAATTGAAAGAGCTCGAACAAAACGACAACAAGTACATACATACATACATATAATAATAATAAAAGGCCTCAAGACTGACTCTGACTTTCTAGCTGGCGACAGATTGAAGTCACTCAACTTGAAATAAAATGCGACAGCGCTGAACAGTTGCACAATCAAATGGGGACAATATGCAGGGTATATCCTGGAAATATCCTTCGTGGCGAACGAAAGGTAGATTGGGCTACTAGGAAACTTGGCAACAGTAGTTAAACATGGAAAACAAAATATTTAAAATTAAATAAGGTATTTTTAGGGACTACCGATGGTGACTTGTTAGTTCCAAAAAGATGGCAGCCCTTGGACACCAAAGAAACTGCTTCAGCTTTGATTTGGTGTACCAGGCGAACATTCAAACAAGTAGGCAGCTCCGCGACTAAGGCACATATGAAAAATGTAACGAAGCTTCAGAGAGGAGAACAAGATCAAGGCTTTTCATTGGCCAATTAAATAAATAGATTAAAAAGTAACAGTTACTTGAAAATGAATCTGAGAAACGTTGTACCTGGTTATAATTTCTGCCGCAGACCACGATTGAATTCAGCCATTTTTCGTTTGTTGTTGTTCAATATAGTTGTTGTAATTTTCGTTCAGATCTTCAGATTTTGGTGCTAAACTGAACTCTTTTCAACTCAAACTACCAGGCGAACAGAAAGATCAGTAGGCAACTCTGCAATTCTGAGCAACTTCCTTAAGTAACGGTTCTAAGAGAGGGGAGCGAGGGAAAGGCCTATCATTGGTCGCCTGAAACAAAAGCTTCGATGAAATACTTGGTTTAGCTACACTTGAAAAAATTCTTCAACTTGCTGAGTTTCCTTCTGGTATTGTATCACGGATCCGTAAATATCTTAAATTAGTAATGTTTAAGTGTAATTTAAATTCCTGTTGTGTTGTTGTTCAATTTAGTTGTTGTTTTTATTAGCTACGATCTCTACATTTTGCTTTTAAAATGAACTCTTTTCAATTTAATTTACCAGGCGAACAGAAAGATCAGTAGGCGACTCCACGTTTCTGCGCCTCTTCCTTAAGTAACGGTTACTAAGAGAGGGGAGCGAAGGGAAGTCATGTCATTGGTCGATTGAAACAAAAGCTTTGATAAAATACTTGGTTTCGCCACACTTGAAAAAATTTTAATACTTGCTGAGTTTTACCCTGGTATTGTATTTTGGATGCATAAATGTTTTAAATGACTCATTTTTCAGTGTACATTTTGAAATCCTGTTGTTGTTCAATTTAGTTGTTGTTTTTATTAGCTGCGGATCTCTAAAATTCGTTGTTCAATTGAACTCTTTTCAATGTAAATACCAGGCGAACAGAAAGATCAGTAGGCAACCCTACGATTCGGTGCCTCTTCCTTAAGTAACGGTTACTAAGAGAGGGGAGCGAAGAGAAGACCTCTCATTGGTCGATTAAAACTACAGCTCATAAAAACAGCCGTTATTCTGAGAAATTATGAGATGAGACAGTAACGAAAAATCTATTCGTTCCATTTCGCAAATGTGGTTCTTGTTGGTAACGAATTCATTTTATTAAACAAAAAATATGTTTTGCAAGAAATAGACAATGAATAAAAATATTCTTGTTTATTTTATTTAGGTACAAAAGTATAATGCATATTTTATTTACTGTATACAAAAGAATTATTAATACGCTTTTATAAGCTTTTTACAAATAGAAGAATAAAAGTAATTATTTGCAGGAACCTTTCCAGGGTATTGATCTAGCCCATAACAATACCAACGCCCAATTTGATCACATCTCTCTTGTTTTGGTTTTGTTTTTTTGATTTTCCCTTCTTTTTGTCAAACATCATTTTTAATTTGAGGCCCGGAAGCACAATGAACAAATTGGTGTTAGCAGAAGCCAAGTGCTTGGGCACAAAGAATAGAAAATATCCGAGTGCTGGAAGAAGGAGGAAAAGAGCCCAAATTGGAGTGGGACTGGGGGTGAACCTGCTGGCCCGCAAATGAAAGTGCGTCAATCAACCCTTTCCAGCTAAACAAACCACCATTCCAGGCACTATCCATGAAAAGCCATAATTGCTATGTAGATGCTATGACTATCCAACTGTCCAAGTGACCACTCCACTAATTGCCGTCAGTGACTAAGCAGAGGACAGCGTCGTTGAGCGGCAAATGTCAATATATCACAAAATACCAATTTTACCTTCTTCTCAATCAAAATTATGACCGGCCATAGAATATACAATATCGAAATGGTATATAGAAGTCACCCCCAAGGGAGCTGCGTTTTGTGTAGATTAGTTTAGCATAGTCAAAGTCCCGAGTCCGAGTCCTCAGCCGGCGTCAAAGGCAATTAAAATGAAAAAGTGTGCTGCCCTGGGCCGACGTTGCGTGCAGTGGCCTCATAAGGCAGCCCCGGGATGGGAAATTATAGAACCAAGGGAGGGTTCCTGATGGTCAGCTTTAAGCCGCCAAAAAGTTAATTGCAACTTAAAGAGGAGCAGCAGGCCAACAGATTTTCAGGCGCGGCCCAGGACAAACAAATTTCCGACCACCACACAAAATATATGTTGACCAAAGGAACACAGACGAAAAGACCAAGCAGGAAAACAAGAAAGTGGAGCAAGGTTTTCGTAGGCGACTATTAGAATACATTATATAAAATATATTTATTTATTTTATTTACATGCAGCAGGCAGGCTTATAGTTTGATCCAAAAACTGATACATTTTGAGCACGTAGATTTTTATTATAATTTTTTAAAGGCATTGCATAATTATTACATAATTTGTACATAAAAAACTGGCTTTTAAATAAGAAAATTTATTTTATATACCTTTTAAATACACATTTTGAAATTCCAATATTTCTGATTTTTAAATAATGTTATTTACTATATTGGTAGATATTTTAAAATTAATTTTATCAAAGTACAATGAATCATAACAGGCACTTGTTCACTGCAATGCTTTCCTTAAAATTATGATACACCCCAGGGCAAAGGGTATAAAAAGGATATTCGATAAAAAAAGGGAAAGTTGACTAACCTGACTGTCCATTTTTTGGGTCTTGTGTCTGTTTTGTTTCAGTATTTTTATTTTCCTCTTTTTGTTGCGCCTCGACTTCCGGTCAGGATACGCTCCTAATTTGTTTACAAGCGCTCGTCGCCGGGCTCAGCTTTTTTTTCGCTCCTCACACAGTTTGCTGTCCGTCCGTACACTAGAGAAAATTACATAATTTATTAAGATTTGTCAGGTTAATATTTGACTTATTTATGAAAGATTCGAAGTTCCTCTTTGTAAATACTTAGCAGTAGATAATGATAAAGAATATTCTTTATCTTTGATAACAGGCCTGCACTTTGTCCTTCCAATAATATAAATATCGACCCAAGGAAGAAGATCTTTATTGACACATAAGCTAAAGAGAGCTCTTTGGATCATAATATCTTTGCTAAAAAGAGAAACTCACAGCTTTGTTCCACGTGTAACTTCTGTTACCAACTTTGGGCATCTAGATTCTCGCGTCCTGACGTGTCCCGTGCACATTATGCGCGATGCATGGCGTCCGATAAGGATCCAGGACTCGGACTCGTACTGGGGGTTGACTTGCTGACTTTCCGCGCGGACAAATGATGTGAGCAACAATGGGCATTGCGTGATGACCTTATGATGACACCCAGCTGATTATAAAGAAATATCCCGGTCGTTGGGTTGCGTGCTCGCCTCAAATTCAGCGGAAATGTTTGCAGCAACGGTAAATTATGTAACACACGCCGGACAAATTCCTTGGAGAAGGAGAAGGTCCTTTCGTCCTCTGGTCGGGGGTGGCTTCAGTTCCATTCAAAATCAGCGGAGCGCAGTGGCCTAAGCTCCTGTCCATGGACACTGGCCTTAAGCGGCTTTGCCGATGCTCATTTGCACGTATAACTCAACTGGACTTCAACTGGAATAAACTCAGCTTGGCTGAATTGTAGCCACAAAAGCAGCGAAGCGTCAAGGCTTAAGACTACACAGGGAGAAACAGTAGAGAGCTATAAGGTTCCTAAAACTGAGGGATAACTAAGGATTTTTGGGGTAAAAAAGTACAACAGGGTCTCATGCTTATTTAAATCTTTATACTTATTTTAACGCATTTAAAAATCATGTTAATACGTCAAATATTTAGGCTTAAAATGAGTTATTGTTAGAAACAATATAAGTTATTTAAAAATACGTACTTTTTCATTCTCTGCTTCTTATGAGCAGCTCCTTAAAGAAATGTTTTATTAAAAACTGCAGTACATTTTATATTTACTTGGAAACCACGTCTGCAGTAACAGCAGTCATAGGTAGATATCCGGAATTATGTACGCATTTTTGGAGTGCGGTGGCAGTGGTGTTCCGTTCGTGCCACTATTTGTCCCCATGAACCATGAACCATTTCTCGGAGCTTTGCTTTCAGCTGCAAATTTATGACCACATAAATAACATAACAGAAAAACCAGTGGCAGGCGGAGCCACAGAGAAAGAGAGATAGCAAAAGCCTGAGCGAACCCACCGAAAAAACCCCAAGCCCCCGGCAAATCGAATACAGAAATACCTTGGAAAAGTTGGGTAATTATTGGTGAGTTATCTCTAGCGAGGCTGACTTGAGTACTTCGTATCTACGGAGCATAAAAATAAAAATGTAATACAAATAAAGTTGTAGATAGGCTTTATTCTTTTATAAACTATTTGAAATACAAGTAGTTTAAGATCTTCTTCCAGTAAAGTCTTTTTTATTTAATATTTTAATCAGTTTGAATATTATTTCACTTTATAATGATACAAAATAGTAAATATATTTAGACTCATACCAAATGTACAATTCTTTTAAGGTATTTTCCCTGAAAAGGCTTTTCATGTTGCCTTTTTGTTATATGTTAATATAGATTTATATAAATGTAACTGTTAAGGTAATTTAATATCTTCCTACTCAAAAACCTCATTTAATTACTTGGGAAAGAGTCCAGCATATCTAAAAAACCCCTCAGTCGGATAACCTCTGCCTAGGGTATGGCGAAAAAACCTGCTGCTAGCATTCATTCATTTCATATGCATATTTATAGCTTAAATAAATAACAAATAATATGGCTATAAATTTTGCCACTCTCTTTTGTTTAATAACTAGCCAGAGCGACGGAGAGAACAGAAACAGAAGGAAGACCCAGTCCCGGGCCATATTTGTATATATATATATTTACATAAATATATGTATGGTGCTCAGTTTGGTTTTTCGATAAATATTAAATATGCATAAATAAAAATCAACTCGACAAATGAACAGCGAAAATGTTTGTTTGATGCCAAAAATGCCACACACAAAACTAGTTTGAGGCCATTTCCAGGGGGGGAAGGTGGGGAAAAACTGTAGAGACTCGAGGGAAAATTCATGACAGTTTTCTGGGGCATAAATCAGTGCCATGTGTGGCCTGGCCTTAGTTATATCTGCTCCTGTCCCGATAGCACGGCCTCCGCAGCGTAGATATCACCAATTTGTTGTAGCTAAATCTTTATCAGCACACTTTCGTGGCTTTTTTCCCCAACGTTTTTCACGGAATTTTCTGTTTTTTTTTTTTAGAGAGAGAGAGAGATAAATTAAAACCATGTAAGTGGTTAATTAAACGCGTTCACGAATTATAGCATATGTTGTGGGGCGCTCACGATAAGATATAGTCTGTGATAGATAGGAGTTACTGTTTGGGTTGTGAATATTCTGCGGGCAATAAACTATGCAGCTTAATGAGTGTAGGAAATGAACTATAAGATAATGATTAATATTTATATAGAGCATATAGTATATTAAGGAAGTTTGGCTTACAAATTTGAAGTACTAGTTTAAAAATTTGTCTTATCTGTTATAGAAATAAAATGTATAATATTATGAAATTCGGAGATATGTTTGTATTTTAAGTTAAATGAATTTATAGATTTTAGCTGTTCTTCTTCATCATAAAATCTATAAAAATACAAAGAAATACTTAATAGTTTCTATATTTAAGTTGTATTACTATATTTATGTCTTTTCCCCCCCACCAACTTTGTAGTTAAATTATTTTTTAGGAAGCCCTTACCTTTTATCCAAATACGACGCAATTTCTTATTATGGCTTTAGGATATGTTTGCCTTCTTTATTTATATTTTTTGTGGCTCAAGCTTGAGGCAAAAGCGTTGACAGCGTTTTGTTGAAATTGCAAATAGCCTGAGGAGCAGAGGAGATACGTACGTACGAGATACTCCAAACTGCCACAGCCATAAGGGAAGCGGAGGGAAGAGGCATCATTGGATGTTGTAAGGCATTCAATTTTCATCATTTTCCATATCTCTTTGTGTGTGTGCACTGCTGCTGCTGCTGCTGATGATGATGATGATGATGATGATGTGGAGGTGGATGTGGATGCTCCGGAATATTTTCGGTCTCTCTCATGCAGATGTATGCGTTCGCAGATATGTACATTGTACAATATTGCATAAATTATTAATGCCAACTTTTATTTATTCCCATTCTTCCGTTTTTTATCGTACGAATACGATATTTTTACATATTTGAAGACAGTTGGCAGTCGGCAAACAGATATGTGAGCGGGGATATATGGACAGTCGGCTGCTCCGTCACTCAGTCGTCGTCGGTCGTCATATTTGCGTGTTTGCATTTAATCATCGAAAGCCATGCACTGCCAGCACTTGCCACGCCCACTCGTCGGGGGCGTAGACCACAACCCTTCTAGCAGGCGGACACAGGGAGTCCCTGAAAAATCCCACCCGCTTTTGCCACCCCCTTTTTGTAACATTTCTGCGTTATTTGCATTCGCTGGAAGTTATTCTCCGTTGATTCGCCTCGTTCTTGTTTTTTTTCATCTGTCCCAGCAATATTATTTTCATTTTATTACTTTGACTGGAAAAACAATCAAAAAAAGAGTCAGAGTAGCCAAAAAAGCATTTGGTTTATCCAGATAAGAGAGGGGAAGCTACCAAACTTAAATATAACTAAATTAAATTCGTTTAAAAAAGGTTTTAAAGTAGAGGGAACATGATACATATATAAATATATATAGATTATTTCTGAAGTGCTATAGTATCACTATTTATCTGAAACGCATCAAGCCGAACCTCATAAAATATTCTATTTTCTCCCCAATCATCCTGACTCCACAATAAAGAACAGGTCTCTTTCATAATTGTCAGTTGACATGATTCCAACGATTTTGTTTGCATTGCTAAGCAGATTATTGCCAATGAATTGCCTCTGTCCCCTGCCGCCATTCGAAGTGCACATTTTTTGGTAATCGGAAAAGCTTATCGAGTGGGGAAAACCATCTACCAGCCCCTGCCACTTTCCGCAATGAAAACAACTCCATCAATAAACCAGGTAGCAACAACGCTAGAACACTCGAAATCGAAATCGGGGCCAACAACAATGAGGACGACAAGTCTGTCAATTAGTTATCATGTTCAGTGTCAGCACAATATGATTTTGATTTAATTTTATGGGCTCAGGACACGAAGCTGTATCAGTAGTTGTGGGGCATAGTTCGCACTGGCGATAGTGCTGGTATAATGCTGATATTAATAACAGCAAAGCCAAAGCCCCTATATGTTCCATATGCTGGCCAGAAATAATTGGGGATAAGCTGAGAAAACAATCTATAAAAATGAGAAGCAAATCAACATTAAATATACTTTTGTTTAATATATATTTAATTGTTAATGCCTATTAGATGTAATAAAATGTATATATTATATCTATATGATCTTTAATATTTCCCTCTGTGCAGATGGAGATACACAGACACAGAGAAAATATGGTACGCCGTACTGATCCTTTGTTGCACCGCAGAACTGTTCCAGCATTTTTGCGTGTTTATAAAAAATTAAAAATAAAAATCTCTGCCCTCGATGGGGGAAATAAAACCACGTGCCACGCCTCCGGCATACGCCCACGCCCTCTTTTGTGTTTCACATTTCGTTATTTTGCATTTCGCATGCCATGCCACCATGCCACATGCCGTTGCAAGAACAACCATCGGCAGCCAGGCAGTCCTTTGTCCACTAGACCAATGCCGCACATTCTGATTAAACTTGGCTTTTACACTGTGCTGGCCAACAGCCATTGTGTTGTTGGCCTTCTAGTTATTTCTGCTGCTGTTGTTTGGAATTTCCAATTTCACAAGGCATCTTTTTTGTTTAAAAATGAGAGATAAGAGCCTGATGATTGCGATAATACTTGAGGTGATATTTGTCTGTTTTAAATTAAATTACATTAACATTTCTTAAGCTCATAAGAGTCTTAAATAAAGAACAATATTTATAATATTCAGAATCACTTTTGTTGTAATATTTAATGTATTTTAAAGATCAATAAGATGTTAGACATGAAGTAAGCCCTTCAAGTTTTTTGATGTTCGTCTAGTAATATATATTAATAATACCTTATGAATGTAACTTTATAAGCTATTAACACTACATTATTTATTATCAGCTCTCGGAATCGACAAACTGTGGTAAGTGTATTTATAGCCTCGTTTTTTGTTCATTTAAAGTTTCTTCTTGCCATTTTTGTGGTGTTGTTGGGCCTTAGCTTCACGCTCAGGTTCAGGTTCCTGTATATTCCATGTTTTTTTTTGTTGTTCCATTTGCTTTTATTGCATATTTGCATTTTGCATTGTTATTGGCCGTGCCTGTTGTATGTGTGTGTGTGTGTGTGGGCAGGAGGCGTGGCAGTGGTGGGAGGAGGAGGAGTTCAAAAAAGAAACAGGATGAGACTGTACTTTGTTGTTGATTTAACGCTGCATTGTTTGTTATAGGAAAGGCGTACCATTTTCTCCCCTTTGTTTTCCACACTCTTCCCTCCTCAGAATTTTTCCTCTTTTCCCCCTTTATTTTCCACACTCCTAGTAGACTTTTTCCTATATATACGAGTATATTTTTTGCGGTTGTCCATTTGTTGTGCCAGCGACTCTGCCTTTGTTTGTCTGTTTGCTTGCTTGGTTTTTTTTTTGGGGAATGCAGACTTTTTGCAACTATTTTGTCCGGTACATGGGCATAAAATAATTTGCAAGTGATTTTCAGCATTAACGAGAAGAATGAAAGCATTAAAAATGCAAAAAGCGTTGGCTCATTCATAATTCAGAGAGGGCGAACATAAGGGGGGTTTGGTGCAAACTGCAATTGCATAAATAATAAATACATGCATGTGGCCAGGGGCGGGTTAAGGGGTTACAGTTTCCAAGGGGGAATCCCGCCAAAAGCCACTTTAATCAACTCTCTTCTGCGGTGCATTTCAAAGCAAATGTCAGCCAATCCAATGGCGAGATCCAAGTAAAGCCCCCAGAACAAAAGCCGAACAAAACCAAAAGCGGAGCCTGTCAACGCTTCTCCAATCCAATCCTCCAAAAACACACGCTCCTCCTCCTTCTTCTTCCCACAGTACACCGGCATTTTCCCCGCATTTCCACTTGATTTTCAGACCCACTCCCCGCTTTGGATGATTACCAGCTTAACACTCGGCGTGTTTTTGCACAGAAGAAAAAATGATTACCCAATTTCTAGATAATATCAGAATGCTAATAGTTCTTTTAAAGTATTTAATATAATTTCATTTACAGCTGTTTGTAGCCATAGTCTGTCATCAGTAACCATTCCTCTTGCTGCTTGACCTTTAAATTCGTAAACAGTTGGAAATACTACCAGATCATCGTTCTGTTTTAAAGATCTTCCTGACTTACAAAGTTAATATGCAAATTTAAAATATATTTCATATAATTTAGCGAAGATCTAATTGATAATTTATCATATTTATTTTTAAAATATTATATAAATTGTATATTTTTATTAACAAATTTAAAAATAAAACTACTTTCGTGTAAATATTTATTTCAAGTGTCTCGCTGTCCTCTGCTGCAACTGCAAATCCCTTTTTGACACTTGACCGGTTGACCAGGCGGCAGGTCAAGCATTTTCCCACCCAGCACGCCCAGTGGAAACCCCACCCCTCTCATTTCCCTGATGGCTTCGTGATGGTGTCATAATTTGTAATCCTGCCGCGCTGCCTGTTTAATTTTCACACCTTTGTGCTCGTCGCTCGTCGACTCAAAACTCAAATGCCGGACACACGACCAGCGGCGGCTTAAAGGGCTCAACTGGACACTCGGACAGCAGACAGCCCTGTACAGTGGAACACTTGGAGTAAACCTAAAGCCAACACGAAACTTGGGTCATTAGGAAATTGCAATTGTTTGATGGATTACCAAGCACGAGGACATCAAACAAAAAATACTCTGGAGGCAAATAAAGAAGGGTTTGAAGATTCTTTAATGCCAAAAAATGATTGAAAAGTAATATAAAAAAGGCAACTAAAGAAGCAGTCACCAAAATATAAAAACTTCTGAGGTAAACAGCCTAAATAAACTAAAAAACTTTATTACATTTTTATCTATAACGATAAAACAAAAAACACGACATCAAACCTAATCAAAATTATACTTTTTTATGAAGAAAAGCTCTCAAAAAAAGTATCTGGCAATGAGTGAGACATTAGGAAAATGGCCAGCATAAAATTTCACATATGTACATATTTCCTGGGTCCATCTCGCATCTATCCATCGAATAGGTTTATTTTTTTATGGCATTCATTACAGTTTATGACTGACAAGAATCACCGCCGCCAAGTTTCTCCCGCGATGTCTGAGAGACTTTTGTTTAGCGGGGTTAAGTAGATACATCTGCATATCCACCAAATCGTTTAGCATGATAATCGAAATGGATTTGCCCCTCCAGTGCTCCGCTTGCACCCCTCTTGTGCTGAGCCTATGTCGCTCTAATGCCTTAGCCCCCTGCCAACGCCGTAACGCCATCGCCATCGCCTCTGCCTTCGCAACATCCTACGATATAAAGCCCGGTTTTGGCAATGCCTCAAACGATAAACGTGGTTACACTTAAAACAAAACTAAATATGGCTTGGATATAGGCATAGGAAATGTTATTTCATTTATAAATAATTCGGAATTTGATGAGCTAGGACTAGTTACAAAATTAGTTAGGCTTGAAATTACCTCAAATAATATTTAAGAAAATGTATTTCGAGAATATCTTTGATGTTCAATCTTTCATTGTTTGCAACCTTCTTTTTTACGAGTTTAGTAAGCTTGAGCTTCGATACTCTACTAACTATATGGCAGATCACACACAGATCACCATGACAGCTTTTTTTCTTTTCACTTTTTTTTTAACTATAGAAAACGTAGCTTCCTATTGACATCTTCCTATTTAGGCATCTATTTCTCCCGGTGCAGCGTTGAACAAATTTCCAATGGCCAGCAAAGGAATTGGAGTCGTTGCGAGTGCCTCGAGATGGAGCGGAGGGAGCTGCAAAGACAAGGCACGAGATGAGGAGGAGAGACCGGCTCTGAGCCTGGCGCTCGCCACCATCAAGTTGGCGTGTTTATGGGCCAAGCGGCACAATTAACATGTCGCGGCTTTTAGCGTCTCTCTGGCAGCAGCAACAACATTAGCAACAAAAGCAAGAGGCAACACCAGCAACAGAAACAAATGCAACAGCAACTGCGACGACGACGACGACGACGACGGCAGCTTGCACAAAATGACATATGAGGCGCATAATTGAAACTTCAAAGGAGCAGGGGCGGCATTCGGGGCATAAATTAGGCGTCTGATCGCCCGGAATGGTTCTGTTTCTGTTTCTGTTGCTGTTGCTGTCTGCCGAAAGGTGAGGAACTCCAGAAGACGTCATCGTTTTGGTTCCATTAGTGGCGAAGTGGCAACAGTAGTTCCTCCACCTTCTCCTGTTCCTTCGCCTTCGTTTGTCATGCCGCGCCCTTCCATTAACACAACATATACACCCAGATATATATCCGTTGTTGCCGTAGTTGTTCCAACATCAAAATCAATAAAAATCCGCGTGTGCGGCGATCTGTTCTAGCATCAAACATTTTTTGGAAAGTGCCAAGATCTACACAGGTCGAAAATAGGTAACTGAGGAGAGGTGGTAATTATACGGGAGGTCCCGGGAATAAATACAAGTATATGTGGTTTTTTCACTTTAAAGGTTTGACTACTATTTCTTTTATATATACTAATATATATATTTTCAAAACTTGACTTGTTAATCATATTACTATTTTCTCCGTAAAAGGGACCTATATCCTTTGTTTCCCTAGTTTTAATACAACAAATTTCAATTCTACTTAAACCTAAGCTCTTTAAATTAACTTCTAAGTAAATAACATCTAATATACAAATATCTACCCTACATTTTTTGTGTTTTATTAGCTAAATTCTTATTTAAATCTTTCTCTCAGTGCCGCTCCATCAAGTTCAAGGGGAGACCGCCAACGGCAACTGTTGCAACGGAGCGCGAGATGAAAAATGATGTCTCATTGTCGGCATTTGTGTTTTCCCGATTTCCCCCGCCCGATTTCCATATATTTTACGCCATAAATTAAGCACTTGAACCACTTAAACGGCCAAGGAAAATTTCGATTGTTGCAACTGAGATAAGGAAATCGAGCGTTTTGTCTGCGCTAAAAAACTGAAAACTGAAAACTCCAAAAAACCGGAAGAGGGCATCCGAAAGATACAGCTTCGTGTGGGAAAAAACGAAAAATCGAAGAAAAATCTGAGAAGAAAAAAAAAAAGCCGGAAAGGCAAAGGGCCGGCGAACACGCAAGAAATCTGCCGTTTACTCAGCATTCAGTGTTCAGGCACTTGCCACCCGAAAATCCATATGTGGAGACACCTCAGATCCAGATGCCATCCAGTGCTCCGTGCGTTCGACTTTTCCAGCAGAATTCGCTGTGAGTTTTCCTCAGACACTTTGCTGCAGCTTAAGCACCGCCAGACACGCCAATGGCAAACAAAGTCAATAGCCAGACAAATGAAAAGCTCGGAAAAGCGAGCACAGTGTGGAAGGAGAGGGCGAGCACAGAAAGGAGGCTCCAGGGAAGTTTCTAAGCGCCGAGGGAATTGGCCCAACCGGAGACAGGGATACCCTTCGAGGGCAGGATGCGAGATTCGGAGGATGTACCGGGAATTCGGTGAACTATGAAGGTTACAAAGGATATCTAAAGAACGAATTTTTTTAAAGGATTCTTACAACTTGTTAAAAAAGTAGAAAATCAGAAATAAAATGCGTTTTAACTATCTTAATAAAAATACTATATAAATATATACCACATTCCCTAAGAGATATTTATTTTATTTTACAAATTCACATGTACCTTTCACATTAAATTTCCTATACTTCATGTACATTTTTAGAGTTTATTTCGTCTCTATAAAAAAGGTTATTTAATAATTATCTGTAAATCGTCAGTATCATCAGGAATTCCATATACCTTTCCACTTTCAAGGAGAGAATAAAACGGTTCATTCCGCACGAATGAGCCCGCCTTGGCTCGGTTCGGGCCAAGTTATCCGACACAACCAAACTCAGCCAAGCCAGCCAAGCGATCCCAACAGCCCCAACGAGCAGGACGCAGGACTAGGGGCAAGGGCTGAAGGAAGCCCAAGCGAAGCGTAAACATTTTACACTTTTGTGTGCAATGAAAGCGACGCCATCTTGATGGGGATGTGGATGTGACTGGAGGGCTATCGGTATGAGGTACGGAGCATATATAGCTTGTGGGGATGTAACCACGGGGGAATCCATCGCAGAAACGGGTTTCACAGTCACCCGAAGGACTTTTTTAAAAGGGGGGCGCAGCTTGAAATCCACATAGAGCCTCTTCGGTGCCTCCAAGCCAAGCCTTTCACTTTTTCTTATCGCGAGCGCCTCCCCGGCAATTTGTCATAAATTCAGCAAGTTATAGGCCCGAGCTCGTAAAGTGCATGAAAAATGCGACAAAAAAATGCAGCCACAAAATATGGAAAATAAAAAAGAAGAATGACATATAAGACCTGCTGCGGAGCGAGGGAAAAATGGGGAAATTTCTGTTTGCTGCTTAGGTGGCAACTAAGTGTGGTTCGGTTTGCCTCGTGGTTTTTGGTCCTTGCTCCGCCTGATGCTGCATCCTTGTAAGCCAAAATGCAAATGTAAAGCAACACCTCGCGCCACGCCCACCACGCAAAACATTTGCATTAATCATGTTTGCATTGCATTATGCAACAGCATACAGAAGGGGGGTTCGGTGCTTTAAGCCCCTCAGCATACACACACACAGAGAGGGAGCAGTCCAAGGGGGGCTAAGGACTGAAAACCCATGCATAAATATTTTTTTTGCATAAACAAAAGTGTTGAAAATGCAATTTGTGCCGGGCGCATCCAACTCATGGGATGTGGCCTGGGGCTTAGAGTGTGAGGTCAAACCCACAATAAAAACACACTGGAAAATATACAATATTATGAGTGTGCAGGGAGTGAGGAGCAAGCTGCACAAGAAGGGGCTCTTACCCTGGATTCTGTGGCGAAAAAAGTTGTGAGAAAATATATATTCTAAATGATCTTGAATAACTGAGAAAAATGGCTAAAGAAAAGGAGATTATTCGAGGTATTTAAAGACTATATCTTAACGTTTTTAGGAATTTACAAAATATGTAAAATTTAATAACTAAGTATACGTTTAAAAAAACATTTAGAAGCCAAAATATGCTTATAAGCCCCGGTTAACCTCAAGAAAATTATTATTCTTGTTTTTAATTCAATGTGTTTGTTTTAACTTTCTATTTTATTATTATATAATATTTTATTCTATATCATATATATGACACTAGCATTTCCAAGGATATCATTTTATTTAATTCTATGTTTCCCGCCTAACACAATCATCTCCACATTGGTTATTCCCCGAGGCAAAATAAGAACAAAAAAATATGAAAGAATCTCCACCATTTTGTCGACGGAAACCCAAGCTTTTCTACCCTCAACAACACTTGGCTTCTGGACCCTTGGACATTGTGTTCCCAGCCAAAAACAAAAGCGACACGGCCTATGCGGCGTATGCGTATGTTACGAGTCCACATTATGTATACGCACTGTGTACTCTTACACAAACACACAGACCCCAGAGAGGGAGAGCCAGCGAGACAGAGACGGGACCCATTTGTATGGCAAACTGTTTTTAATGCTTTTAATGCGCCAAAGTGTTGTTTCATTTTCATTATTTGCACAAGCTGCCACACATTTAAATGCCAGTTCGCCGACTCTTCTCCCTCACCCCTTCCTCTGGGACTGCGATGGTGCTTGGGTGTGTGTGCTTAAGTCTCTCTGTGGGTGTGTGTGTGTGTGCAGCTGTTGAGCTATAATCATAATTTCATAAAGCACATTTTCACAAAAGCTTTCAGCACCCTAAACTGCATTGTAATTACAACGAAAGCGCGCTGGCAGGCGGAGCGAAAGGATTGTACTGCCAGGGGGGAGGGACTGCACCGCAGAGGCAAAGGACCCAGGGACCCGCCGCCATTCGCCATTCGCCATTTGGCGGGGCGCAACGTCAAGGAGCGAAAGGATAACGATAGCCAACGCGTCGGTTATTCGTTCATTGGTTGCACGGCTGAGCTGTCAGTTTGGCCATAATATCTGCTATTATAAAGCAGTTTTCTAGGCGATTTTATATTCATCTATATGTACCATCAGTAACTTAAAATTATATAGTTGAAGCTTTTACTTATTTCAACAAATAATTTAGAAATACATTTCATAAATATACTTTATCCTAAGAAAAGTGTGCAAAAAGTATGATCGTTCTATACTCATTTCTTAGAAGGTATGTTTTCAAAGGTTTTTAATATTTATTATTATTGTATTAAGTCTTAATAATAATATTTTAAGTAAACAAACTTCATTTGAAATATTTTCCTTAATTTCATTATTAAGAAATACTTTTTACATATTCCAGAGGTTATTTATTTTCCGAATAACCGTATTTTAATCGTTTTTTATCTTTAAAAATCAAGAACAGTCTATTTTATTATATGGTAATAAAATAACAAACTTGTATAATATCGTATTCTATTTTTTTTGTATATTATTCTCGCCAAAAACATATTTTTTCTTCTAGAAAAAACCTAGGGAGAACTGGCTTAAACAGGTTACAGCTTGGTAAAGGAAAATATGGCTATATATGGTGAAGAGATGAAGGGATAACTTCAGTTAACATTTGTTTTTGCTGCTCTCCCATTCCCGCCCCTTTCTACGCCCACTCTGTGTGTGTTGCGTGTTGATTTCAACGCATAAATATTTCAAAAGGTTCAAACAAAATGGCGTCGACGCGCAATAAATACCAACGCAACGCGAAGGTCCTGTCTATGTGTGTAGAGTGTGTGTGTGTGCGCTGTGTTGGGCGAGAATGTAACCCACTCTCTCCTCGCAGTGTAATAAAAGTGAATTTATGCAATATTTCTGCGCCTTTGTGCAAATAACATTTGTAATTCAGCGGAACAACAACGAACGCGCGAACAACCGACAAAAGCGTCCTCGGCAAAAGTGTTTGTAATGCTAATGAGAGCCAACCAACAAGGCTCGTTCCCATCGAAACGCGAAATTTCGTCACTGAATCTATTAAATAATAATTAAAGCATTTCCCCCAAACATTTTCAGCGAAAAATGCATAATAAAGAGAGATCTAAGGGTATGGCAAACGAGGACAAACTCGGGCCAGGCAATATGTCCTGGTCCTGGTCTCTGTTTTGTGGGGACTAAAAGGATTGACAAATGGCCAGGCCATTAAAATGATTTATACATGTCAAGGCAAATAAATTCTCAACAAAAAAGTGGCTCTTATAAATTTTTGAAAAACTTTTTTCTTTCATCGTGGAATTGTAGATTAAAAAAGGTTTTTTTTGTGAAGTTTTCTATACAGATCTTGGGTAGAAAATAATTTTCGTTAATTTAAAGAATAGGACTCCTATATTTAAAGATTCCTATTTATTAAAAAATTATTGTGTATTATTTAAAAGAGCAAGCAGACGTATTTATTGTTGAATTCTTTATATAGATTTCATTCATGCATGAGTAAATACAAATAAATAAATTATATTTTTATTATTCCCCAACCCAGTCGTATTTTTTACGACATATTTCTGGTTCTCCTTCGAAGCAATTAATGTGCCTTTTCTGGACCAACCTCAACCTGGCACCCACACTTTCTATTTCCAGCTGGCACCTTAATCGTTGCTGACTCTGCAAAGGTATTAGCTGTAACACCTGTTCCCTGTCACCGCAAGTGTTTGTCGAAGGGTTAAGGCAAAATGTGGCACCGACCACCGACACCTGGGTACCAGGCAAAGAACAAACTCGAAGGTTAAATGCCGGCGACTCTCACTGCTAGTTACAGTAAAAAACATTGCAAAATAAATATTAAAAGGTAGAACAATGGCTTTGGAAAACAGCTAGCCATAGCCCAGGGCGGTTCGCACGAGAGAAGGCCGAAAAAAGGGGGAAAATGCGGGGAAAAGCGCTGTTTTTCACTGGCTCAAGATGGCAAAGAGTGAAGAGGCCTACAAATGTCATTCAAGCGCTCGGTTGCACTTAAAAGGAAAAGGGGAAAGCAGTTGGGCACTGAAGAAAATTACTAAGAATATTTTGAGATATAAAAGCAATAATAAAACCTAATTTGGCAAATTAAAATGAGATTTTTAAACAGTAAAAGGAATTTAGAGACTGACAAATTTTTGTTTGACCCATTTTGATGTTTATTTTAGACTCCGTGCGTGCATTTTTTTGTTTTAAATATATATATATAAACATTACATATAATTTAATGATTCACTTCAGTGAAGGAATTTAATGTCGGAAAAGTCTTCCTCTTCAGTCACAATCTTTTTGGCATCTATGGACTTGCATCCAAAGACTCTAACATCGTTTATAGACTGTTGCAGCTCCTCGAGAGCGCCTACATTCGAGCAGTCCACCAGGTGACTGGGTTCTAGAGCTGCATAGATGATGACATGGGTGCTAGGGAGCTGCTTTAGAGCCTGAATTTCCGCCTGGAAAATCTCCTCGGGCTGCTGGCGATCCACGCTGAACACGAAAACTGAAGTCAACTTCTTAAGATGCGGTTGATCGGAGGAGCCCTTGGCTATTTCCTTTCGCCCGTAGATTAGTTCATTGATTATCGGCACCAAGTTCCCGTCCAGCGGCGTCATGTCGTCGATCAGGATCAGGTTCTGTCCGCAATAGAGGATGTTAGTCAGCATGCTTTGGACACGCAGCAGGGATGGGGATTCCTTCCAGGAGAGGGTCTTCACATTTTCGGGCCAAGGAAACTGCTCGCGAAGAGTCCGCGCAGTGTGGCTTTTGCCCACGCCGGAGGAACCCACCAAGGCTATGTTCTACAAAGGATTTAAATATAGAAATAAAACTTTGTATGTTTCCCTTATAATATACCTGAAATGTGGCATTGTTCAAGGCCCGTTCCAGCTGATCCAAGGCGTCCTCCTGATGCAGGACCTTTCGGCGAACGTGCGTCACCATGTCGCCCAGCCGATGAGAGCCATCACAGTAGTTGGCCTCTACAGAGCTGGGAGGCAAGGAGTTCGAGTAGCGTTCCCGGCACAGTCCCACGAAGACGCAAACGAGGAGCAGCAGCCAGTGCCAGCTGGGGTGCTTATCCACATGCCGAGTTAACTGGAGCTTCTTGCTCCCATGCTTGTTACCTCCAAACTCGGACAAAAGTAGGCAGCGATCAAGTCGATGCCGTCTTATACGCTGCAGCCATCTTTTGCAAGTTCCATACCCTGGCTTACTCCCAATAGAGATCTTCTTCGGCACAACTCCACGATACGTCTTGGTGTTGAGTTTGGCCATCGCTGCAATTTTTTTTTCAGTTTAGCGAAACCTTTTCCGAAAAAATGGGTCGAATTTGTGGGATCTGGATGACATTAGAGATGTACAGGCCTGCTTGCTTGAGTCACGGAGGCTCTCGTAGGTTATCGATTGGCATTTTGTTTGTAGGGTCACACTTGACCTACACAATTGAATAATTCACTCGAAGTTTGTTAAAATTGGTAGAGAATACATGTTCCAAACTGGAGTTAGCCAACTATCTTTGAAAATATTACTAAGAAGAAATTGAAGAGCCTGTTATTTTACTATTAAATATCCGAAACTTTAGTTACCAGCAGCATAAAAAAGATAATACATTTCATGTCAAAATTAATTATTAAAATATTTCTCTCCATGTAGGAGACTAAGCGTTGCTTTGCGAAGATGTGTCTGGGTCTCCTCAAGTGCCAATGGTTTTCCGCCTTTGGGTTTTTGGTCGAAGCGGAAATCCATTAGGTTTGCCTTTGCCTTTTGCCCCATTGTGTCCCCGAACCGCTGCAATTTGCAGTTGTGTGCGATGATTTCCGTTTGACATGGCACAACCCCCAAGAACGCCGCCCAAAACCAAAACCCCTACCTCAGTAGGCCTACAGACCCACAGTCTAACCCCTTCTCCGAAACACAATCTCGAAAACGTTTTGCATACATTTCGAGCCGAGTCGCGACGCAGGTTTATGCGTTTCTATTAGCATAAATCAAAG
This sequence comes from Drosophila kanapiae, assembly GCA_008042475.1. NCBI lineage: Eukaryota > Metazoa > Arthropoda > Insecta > Diptera > Drosophilidae > Drosophila > Drosophila kanapiae. The sequence goes on from VNJM01002939.1 coordinate 144,331, forward strand.
CTAGACTCACCGCATCTAAAATATATCTATTTCGCTTGTAAAACACATGGAAACAACTGCCTTGGAAACACCTTTCTCTTGCCAAAAAAGATATATACAGAAAATATATGCGGTGAGCGAAACCAGAAATCCAGAAACGCGACAAAGCGAGCCTGATGAAAACATTAACATTATACTCGAGATGTTTTTATGGCTACTTCAATTTTTGATGGTTTGCTTGCGCAAGCCACTGATGCTCTTCTATTGTTTCGGATATTTGGATGTGATTGACTTTGTGATGGAATTCGTTTAAGACTTTTTCTGAGAAAAGAAATCAAACTAGCTTGCTTTAGAAAATATTATTACAATTAAGTTGTATTATCTGTTTTTTAATATGGACTTTTGTCACATAATAATATGAAACATATTTATAATAAACTATATTTTGTGGTCAAAGGTATAAACTTATAAACTGGTTTGTTAATGACTGGTTAATTGTTAATGAACTTCAAAAATATGATAAATAAGTAGTACTAGTAATATTTTTCCAGTTATATATATTCTTCACGATTCGAATTTACAGAAAGAAGTTCTTTTATAATAATATTATTATTATTCAAAGAAAGAATGAGATTGTACAGTGAAGATATTTTTATAAAAATAAATTAAAGGAACTAACTATTTTTACTAACTACAAAGAGCTAAGATAAGCTTACTGTTTGATATAGTTTCATAGTTTTTATGCTTAATAAATATCCCATAAAATTTTTAAATTATTTGCTAACTCATAGAAGAGAGCATTCCCTTTCCGACTCCCAAACCTCTAATTAATTCCTCCGTTTTGATTCGTCTCTTATACCAAATATACTTTGTTTATTTCGGAGAATGCGCATGCGAGTGTACAATAAAATTTGTTAAATATTCGTCGAGCAGGAGACACACTCGTAAAAAAAAAACAGCAACACAAAAAGCATAATGCGACACAAAAATCGTTAATGACGAATGCGTATTTGTGTTGCCTTTTTGTTTTAATTGCCCCTTCGGTTTGGTGGTTAAGTTGACAAGTCGAGCTTGGCAAGTTGATGAATTCGCGACGCCCGCATCGGTCATCAACATTTACATTTACCTTTACATTTTTACACTTAAATTTGTGCAGGTAAATCGAGGGGAACGGCGGGGTTAAGTACCCGCGGAGCGGAGTCACCTGTTTTTTCTGGTTAGCAGGAAGTGCAGCCTCGCCGCTCGTCAGTGTCAGTGTCAGAAAGTCAGACTCTGAGCCATATCTCGATAACTCAATCTCCGAATCTTAAAAGGGGGGAGGGTTGAGGCTTGAAGCGTAAAAAAAGGCCAGCGTCATGGAAGTCAGTCGGCCTGTCAGTCAGCCAAGATCGCAACGGATCATGACGCGGTGGAAATATCGAACGTAAAAGGAGCGAAGAGGCAAATTACCACAAAGTTATGGCCACAAATTGGCTTGATCGGTGCCGGCTTGAAGTCAATTTGCAGCGGCTTAGGCCCACGGATTCGGACGATCGATTGGCATCAGTCTGAGTCGGGGTCTGAGGCGAAGTCTTGGGCTGGCTAAGTCCGGAAAACCCGCCCAAACTGACTGACGGACAGTTAAATCATTCCAATGAGGGAGTAGCAAGTACTAAGCACTAAGTACCTTGGGATGAGCGACAAATGAACCGCGAAAGTGCTTCCCCAAAAACATATGGCGCACAATTATCCAACTGACAGTGACGATGTGTTAAAAAAGGCCAAAATACAAGGAGACTTTCGGGTTGGGAAAAGACTAGGAGGTACTGTGGTTATATTTGGGGATATTCAGTCGATATATGTACGTAATACTTTATTTATTAGAACACTTTAAAGGAAGTTCTGATTTTAGATTTCTCTTAACAAAATATGCAACAAATTTAACTGTGTTTAACTTTGTTCCGAGCTTACAAAATTAGTATTTATTTCCCAACTAATTCCATTACTTCCCTTCGATACCCCTTAATTTTCTTCAATTTTAAAAACACACAAAACCGAATGGATTTATGAAAATTATGTAGGGGAAAAAAGTGGGAAATCTGTGGTAACCAAAGGCCAGGGACACGGACGTGGACACGGGACGGACTCGATGAAGATCCAACGGCAGAGCCGAGCCGAACCGGCGGCACATGGCGCCCCCTGTGCGGCATTTATCATGGGCCTTCAGTGCACTATATTTAGCCGACGGGCTAATGGATGCCACCGGGAGGAACCAGGCAGAGATACACCTCGGAGAGAGGCAACATAGGGAATGGGAGCCAGCCGATCTCCGGCACAGGCCACACTTTCAAATTCATATTTATTGTCTAGGCTGCGGCCTGAGTGCATTTTTATATATGGCAGTCCATTTGCCGACGACGCTCCTCCACACCCAACTAGCAGCTCCAAAAACCAAAATAAACAATAATTGAACATGCACCGAGGGAAATATATAATATTAAATTATTTTAGAAATCCATAAACATGTAATTTGTATTTGGAAAGCTCAAAATTATGAATGAAATGAAATAAAATGACTTTTAATTCTAAAGAGTTAGCTTTAAATATGCTTCATCGACGAATATGAGTTATTTTTATTTTGTATTTTATTTTAAATAAGTATTTAATTAGAAGGTTCTGTAGACTATAACTTATATTGTAATTATGGAAGAATATTAAACTCTTTCTAAGATAATACATCCTATATTCCTCATGAATACATGTATAGTAATTAACACATAATAATTAAAGCAAATGCATTATTTATGAACTTCAAATATATTTATAAGTTTTGTTATTATAGCTTACATTATAGGTACAATTTCGAAATGCTTTGCATTTTCCCAACCATTTTTCTCTCTCTGTGAAAGCGGAAAGGAAATCGCATTGTAGTGCAGTCGGGATAATAGGAGACTCCTAGGGCTGTAGGGGCGGAGGGACGGAGGTCGGTGTTCCATCTGTGTAGGCTGTGTGTAAAATGCGTGGCATTTTAAAAGGTTCCACATTTTGGGGGTCAGCGAGTCGGGGGCTAATTGCATTGATTAGCTGACGGCGCGTTTTGCCGCCCATCAAAGTCGGGCAGCAGATGGAAAATGCTGCGGCATCCATGGGTTAAGGGACTGGGGGCAAGTCAGCTGTCAGTCAAGTGGCGACATGTTTACTTGGTAAAAAAAACCCTTTCCTCTTTCCCCCCCTAAACAAAAATTCAAGAAAAGAAAGAAGAAACCAAGCCGAAAAAAAATGAACACGGAAACGTTTGAGCCGCGCCGCAAATGAAAGGAAAATATTTCTCTGTTTGCATTCATATTTCAATATTCAATATTTTCCTCTGGCGGCGGCGGTTCGGCAGTGTGAGATGTTATTAGAAGACGCCCGGATTCCAATCTGCCGATCGCCGATCGCCGATCACCGATCACCGATCACCGAAAGGTGATCAAAGGTGAGCGACGCCGGACGGCTAAAACCCAAAAGCCGTTCGCTCGCTGGCGATGCCAAATTGACATAATGTGGCGTTTAACAAATTCCCAAACAATGCACATCCATCAAAGATTCAACAACGGCCACCGGGATCAGGGCTGCACAAGCGATATTCAGGGGGTTTTCGGATTATACAGCCTTTTTTCCGAAATTTTATTTAAATGATAAAGAGGATTATTGGGGAAGAACTCAGACAATGGAAAGTAAAAATGAATGATATATAGATAAGGGTAAACATTAAGAAATAGCTGTTGTGCTATTAACTTAATTGTTTAATAGTAAAGAGAAAGCTTTTAATTTAAATGTAAATTTTTATACAGTAAACCGAAGCTATATTTCATATCCTAAATTAATATATGCTTTAGTTTAAAACAGAACAAATCTATTATTATTTACATAGGTAAGTTTACATTAAATATTTAAGTAAATGTTTATATTTTGCTCTAAATTTAAAAGTTAAATAATAAAGATAATGATTCAAACTAAAGATTATGTTTATAGTATTTTATATTACTTTAATATTCTGTAAAAGCCGTATACATATGATATATTTTTGTACTTCAAGTTTCCTAATAATATTTACTATTTTTTTTCCTACAATGACTTTGTTATATTGTTTATATATTACTAACAGATTATTTTAGACAAGTTAAAGTTAGCTGTTATTTTCAAGCATTTCCTAAACTCTCTATCCCAGCCCTAATCCTCACAGATTCCTCTTCAATTGAGTCATATTCACGCACTAAAATACACATAAAATCCACGCAGAAGGCGTTTCATTTTTTGGGAAGAGCGGCAGCTGCATTGGCGATCGGTATTCGATCACACCGATAGATAAACCGGAGCTAAGGCCAAAGAAGGTGTAGAAAAAGTAAATGACATAATGCAGCATCATCACGGATGGTTGGATGGATGGTTGGAGAGCTGGAGAGCTGGAGAGATACCAGAGATGATCGGGCTCAGATCGGATAAGAGACAGGCATTAGGCTAATCGGATGGTCGGCTGGCGGGTCACCAGACAGATATTGTAACACCGAACAGATAAGAGCAGCAGGAGAAGATAAAAAAAGAAACGCCGCTCTTTTGTCGCCCATCGCAACGCTTTTCACGCCTCCTCCAGCCTCCGGAATTTTCCCCCTCTATATGCACACGAATTTCACTCATAGTGTGCGCGGAGAATAAGCCGCTTGGGTGAGTATCTTAAAGATACTCTGCCCGAAACTGCAGCTCAGGTAAATCAGTTTACAGCTTAGATTTTGGGCGCAAAATGGCCGAAAGCGTCGCCGACGACGCTGTGTAAATTCAATTTGCATTCGGATTTCGGGAAGGCATTCGGATTTGGGCCAAAGGAAATCCGTTCCAGAGCCCGGCGGCCTAATGCGTTAATCACTTTTCCTAAGCGTCAATTGAATGTCGCGTGCCAGGAACTCGACAATTGCGAGGGGAAGGTGGCAGGAGCTGATGCGATTGGGATCGAAATCAACTACTAGAATCAACTGCTCTAATAAATTGTCGTCCCCCGGTATGATTCCTCAGGGTTACGCCTTGCACTTGTCCTTTAGTTCGATCCATCTATCAGGAGAACCCTAGCCCAGCTGCATCCATCCGGCGGCGAATGGCCGACACGTGTGCTGGACAATTGTTGTTTATACTAACAATTTGTGAGGCAGGAAGATGAACATTTAGTTGGATAACCCAATCCTCTTGCCGCGCCTGATTGCCCGCCAATGTGGCCTATTGTTTTGCTACTTTCGAACCGCTCAGGCCAACTCCTTCTCCGCCTTCTTCTTGGCCACGTGGATGGGCCACGTGCCACTGGCCACCGATGACGACGATGACTTGACGGCGACGGCGCCGGCGACTCCTTCCTCAAGGCAACTCCCCTGGGGAGACACTACCACCGCCACTTCCTCGCACACTGCCACTGCCGCTGCCACATCCTCATCCACTTCGGCGGTTCGGTGGTTCAGTGGTTATTGTCGCTGCTACGCTTTGTTCCGTTTTCATTATGGGCCACGTGTGCCTCAACTTCCTCTCAAAAGCACTGGCAGAAAATGTGTGAGTTGTCTTCTAAAAATTAATTATTATTCAAGGTAAAAATATACAATAAATAATATATTACAAAATTAATTACATCTCTGCTTTAGCTTAAATCCAATATATATATATATATATATATATAATTATTTGTTTATTTAAATCAGATAAATCTCTTTTATTATCGAATTTCTGTAACAAGATTTATTTGCCAGGTGTTAATTTTCTTCCAGTGTATGGACTTCTTCTCATTCTTTTCACAACGCTCTTTTTTTTGGCGTGTTCTCCTCCTTTTTTTGTCTTCGTCGCAACGGTTAACTTGCAGGCGTTGATCCTTTGACTTTTGTGCTCAACACTTTCGCTTCGGCGCTCGAGGCCTGGGAAATTGTTTTGCGTCCATATTGCGCGTTTTTGTCACGCTGCGTGTCCGGCGCGTGCAACATATTCCCCTCCACCTTCATTTTCCACTCCCCCTTTTCCCCACCCTCGTTGATGAGCGTTTTTTATGCGGGGCGTGTGGTGTGTGTGGCTAATATTTTCCTGTCGTGCAATCGCATGGCAAAAATTTACTCATTAACATCAGCGGGAGGACACTCGGCGGCAGCAGCAGGATCTCGAGGCAGTCCTGGGACACATGCGGTGCACTTGCAGCGGTGGCGAATGTTTATGGTGATTGAATGGGAGGTTTTGCCAACGGGGGGAAGAGGGAACAGGGGAGAGCCAGGGTCACAGGTCACAGGTTGCCTGGGAAAATAGTTGATGGGAATTACCGAGCGAGGCAAACTTGCTCGAGGGAAGCATAAACGCGTTTTGGCCAACTCACGGAGAGTTCTGTGAGTGCGGATGACTTTTCGATTTTCTGCCGAGTACATTTTTGGTGATAAAATTACACAAGTACAAGTATGTTTGGTTTTCTCAATAATTAGGGGTTGGGAAAAGCAGCAGGGTAACATTTTCATCAAGTACAATTGCAGGATATTCAATTAACACCAAACAAAAGTTCTTGTACAATTCTTTTCAGCTTATTTACATTATTTGGGTTTGCAAAACCTACAGAAAAGATTTACAAATTTAACTTTCTTGTAAGAAATCATGTTTGGGAATAGAAAAGGAAGGAATAGGAAGCCTTTTTCATTGAGAAAGAAATGTATACATTTTCCAATCGAGAGTCCAAAATGTACAGGCAGGACACACCATACAAAGGATCAGGATGTCATTCCTGCAGCAGTATGCCAATGTTGTTAGGCTTATTTTATCGCAGTAACTTTATTACTTTCTCAAGTTAAATTAAACAAAAAAGCTAGAAGATTCCTTACTTTTATTGCCGTTTTATTCGGTTTTAAATATATTCCAATATCTTAAAGAAAATACTACTTTGTGACACTTTCTTAAGGCTAGATATATCTCTTTCATAAAAAAGGCCAACTTGTATCTATCGTCTTTTGATTTTATTTATCTTTAAGTGTCTCAAATAAACAATACGTTTTTGTATATGATCAAGCTATAGATAATTTATCCCCTGACCCATTGGCAATTACATATCAAATTATCCCACGGAATAATGTCATATATTCCCATATATTTGCTTGAGTAATTAGTGCCATCAAGACACAACTCCATTCAAAACAGCTAAAAGATCAATTCCCAGGCAGACAAAGTCAAGCGAAGACAATGACACTACGATCGCAAACCATTGAGAATCTTCAGGTAAGAGCCTATTACCCTCACCCTTTTCTTCAGCAGGACTGTAAACCGAGGGATATGAGTACTGGGATGAGGAATTTGTTGCGCAGAGGAACAGGAAACACAGCACGCTACCGGCACTGCACTTCCTAGACGACGACTGCGACGGGTGATTTATAACTGATTACACTCGGGGAAGAGACAGGTAGAGAACGAACCATCAGCATAAACATATAGTGGGCCTGGTAATGGCATTCCGCAGCCATGACGCAACCGACAAGCCAAAAGGATACGAAGATCCTCCCGAAATTCGGTAATGAAATGGGTGCGCTCTGCTGACGATGACGCTGACGCCGACGTCATGCCGCCGGCTTATTGCGGTTGACGTCGACGGCGACACGGTGGGCGATCATTAAACGCTCGTTGTTCTTACACTGAGAGAAATTTGATTATTTTTTATAGAAATATAATATATATTCCTCATATTTGTATGACTCAAAAAACCGTAGTTAAAAATGTCTTTACAAATTAGTATATCTAGAAGAAACTGTAAAAATGCTTTCAAAACACCTTAATGACCTTACTAACTGCAATAAAAATTAGTCAAAGTCAGGGGGACAGGTGGCAATCTAGATCGATTTGGCTGTTGGTGCTGATCAATACACTTCGTAAGTTCATAAATGTCTCTCCTTATGCATTGCAAGGCTCTGATAATGTTACACTCGTCAGTTCAATTGTTTTGCATTGCCACCTTTATTTAAATATTAAAAATGTACTTCTCACTTTGTTTTACCCAACATTTTCTCTCTGTGTACCATCTCCCGTCCACTCTCTCGCTGTCCTCAGCTGCTTGTCGCGCCGCATTGATTGTGACCAATAAATACGCAATTGATTTCGGGCTTCTGGTATTGCATGGCCACTTCTGAGTCTCAGTCCCAGTCTGCTTTTGGGCCTTGGTCTGAGGCTGGAACTGGCAACTGGGAACTAAAATCCAGACCAAATCCAGGTAGGGCTGCGACTTCTTATCAGCTCGGGACGCGAATTCCTGACGTGCGGACAACCTTAAGCGTTCCTTAAGCACATTAGAGCAGCAGCAGACTTGGGTTTGGAATCGGAGACGGAGACGCAGACCGAGCCGCTGGCTGGGATCTCTCTGGACGGAGGTCGCGTCTTTATGATTTATGGCCCACATGAGCGATCGCCGCTGGCATTCACTCTACGGTCGCCAGGCTCCAGACTCGCGTCTCTCGCACTCTTATCGACAGCTCACTGTAAGCTGCTTAGCCCCCCTGCGCACATTTCTCCTGCACAGTTTTTTAAGTCGGAGAAAAGCTTACAAAAAAATGTATATAAACAGGGACTGGGGCAGATGTTTGGCGTTTTTTATTAGGTACTTGAATTGGCTTTATATATTTATTGTTCTCCTAAAATTGGAGTAAGATTTAATAATAAGCATCTCTTAAATCGAGAGTAATGGGATGGACTCCCATCAGAGGCGCCTCAAAATATAACTCCTTAGGATTTGCTTTAAACGAAACATTGAACAATTACTTCAACACTTCCCATTAAATAGTTTTCTTTAGCCCTCGGCTAATTTCTTGGTTTAAGAACACTCCCTGGCGGCATATGAAAAACAGCAGGCAAAAGGAAAAACTGTGTATGTTCCTGCGGCTTTTCCGCAAAAGTGTGCATAAATTGTCTGCGGCGAAAGAGCAGCAGCAACAAGAAAAGCCAGGAGCGGCAACAACATTAGTGACTTGTAAGCGCATATGAATAAATTATTGGCACACACACACTGCACACTCCGCACACACCACAAATTCGTACGGTGCGTGCAAAAAGCCAGAGGAAAAGGGAAACAAAAAAAAGGAACTCCTTTTGAAGTTGCCTTTTCCCTTCATGTGTGTGTGTGTGCCATATGGTGGCTATTTTTGGTGATTAAGCAGATGATACTCGGGCAATGGCCAAGTCCAAGTTCGCTTCGTTTCGTGTGCAGCAAAAAGTTCAGCGTCATTCCAGCGACTAGGATCATAAATTTACTAACCCCGAGACCGAAACACAGGGCCCAACCCAAAAAAAAACAAGAATAAACCTTACTAGCAAAGTCGAAACTAAAAACCCCCTTTAACTGCCAGAGTTTTGTTCGAGGAGTTTTCACTTGGCAAGGCAAAAAAGAAATGTTTGTGTAAAACCAAGGCAAGAGGCAGCAAACGAACCCCTGAAAAAGTTAAGACACTTTAATGGCAGTTCTAATGCTCGGCTTCCTAAGGGTTTTCCCCCATTTCCCACGGCAACTTTCCGGAGGGAAAGTGTCTGAGATCGTTTTTGGGGAACTTGCTGCGCTCTGTGATTCATAATGAAAGCCTGTAAGAATACCAGAAAAATTCGCTTGTTGAAAAGTTCATTGAAATGGGAAAAGAATAAAATGTGTGTGTGCAGGGAAACACATTCCGGCAGGAGTTACAGGCTTAGACTCCTTTAGAGAGAGTCGAGAGCAGAAAGTAAATTAATTGCAGGGTTTTCAGACAAATATTAGAGGGTTTTTTCTTTTAAGGAATCAGATATCTTTAAATATTATGAGAATATATATAAATAAGTAAAGATCTTCTTGATTTTAATTAATTTTCAGTCAGCAATAGATAGCTACTAATGACATCCTCATACTCTGCTTACCAGCAACTCTTTCATCCATTCCAGACTTTTCTCCAAGTTCCATTGAGATCTTTGAATAATAAAACCTACAATTGAATATTTTCCGATTTCAGTGGTTAATTTTAGGCCTCTTTTGTTACCTTTTCCGATCCAATCGCAACGGCAGCTGGCGTCGAAAGATCCTCCTCTCGCTGGCTGACATGAGTCATGTATCGATATAACCATATAGGCACTTCACTTCCCTTTCGAGAGGGGAGGGAGCCAAGGCAACCCCTTCACAGAAAAATTATGAAGTGCCAGCGACAACGGCAACAACAGAGCCGCCACTTGAAATCCATTAAATATTTGTAGAAACCAATAAAAGCAGAATGCCCATGGAATATATAGTACATGTATCGAATATACTTTCCAGAGACCACAAAAACGGCAACTGTGTGCCGCTTGAAAATCGGTGAGGAGAAGGGGTTGTCCTCGAGGACCCTCCAAGGATAACACGCGACTGCGCTGAACGGCAGCATCAGTTGTTGGCACTCGGCGCTGGATCTGAAGGATCTCCCGAAATCAAAAGTGTGGAAAGAGGGTTTCCGAAGCGTTGAAAAGTGTGCCACAGCAGCTGAGCAGCTGTCGCAGGACGCGATGTCCTTTGGTCAGTCGATCCTTTCAGTCAGCTGCAAGCGCATAGCTACATTTCGCATCGAATTTCAAGAGGCGCCAGTGAAATTCATCGCGGGAAAACTGTCAACACATAGGCTATAGAAAATGCTTCATGTTACAAGGATAAGCGATACTTTTCTCACAGCTAAATTTAAATTATTTTCGCTAGAAAAAGTGTAATTCTGCAATATTTAAAGTATAACCTACGATTCCTTTGAAATATCCAGTCATAATTATATCTTTTATCTTCTTTTCATCCACAAAATGCCGGCATTTGTTGCCCCAGCAAGTCCCCATAATTTTCTATAATGCTTTATAAATAAAATTAAAATACTAAATACATAATCATAGGTCTCATAATTCGCGGATTAAAAATGACAGCATTTGCTTCATATTGCAACATTTTCCCTATAATTTACCAAGGGCTCAAATCTATTTACAGCTCCGTGAAATCTTATCAATCAGCAGCTGCCGCCGATGGGCTCAAATCACGGAGCACATGATGATTATAGGGCTTACGACTGAGTGGTAAGTAGTATTTCCCCGGATCCTGCCTGTCTAGCTGCCTGGCTGGCTGCTCACTTTAAGCCACTGACTCGAGGCCATTAATCAAACTATTAGCAGTAAATTTTCGGCCTACACCCACACACACAGAGCACAGCAACCACCCCTTTATGGCTTGAAGAGGAAGTGGAAAAAGGACTTCCATTTATGGATTCCGAACTACACTTGCCAGCATACGCGATAATCACGATAATGCATCCTGTAATCAACTAATAAGGCTCATCTAGCCGCAAGGACATCCCTCCCCCAGAAAAAAAGAAAAACAGCAAGAAGGAACTCTATCAGGGGGTGGCCCTGAAAATTGAATTTAACGCGCAATATTTTGTGCATTTTCCATGTTCACTGTCCGCGTTCTCTATGGGTTTTCGGGTTCCAGGACTCCCGGGGACTTCTTGGGTTCCGTGTTGGGGTGTTTGTCGAAAATGCAATTCATGTGTTTCTTCTGTTGAGAGTGAAATTTATGACTCGACTCGCAGGCTTTTTCCGCCCCTGCGAATCGAATCCGAATCGAGGACTTCGAGGGGTGCGCGTTGACTGCGGCCAGCCTCAGTTGGATTTTATTTGTGTTTTTATTTCTGCCTCGGGTTGGGGTCAATACATAGAGATATAGTATTGCCGGGGTGGGAGGTTACGCTGCTATCAGACATCGCGAACACATGTCACGAAAAAGCTAGAAAAGTCAGAGGAGTGGCAGGATGAGGTCCAGGATCTGTATCGCCAGCCCGATTGAAATATGTTGCGAAATTCAATACGACACGATCGGAAGTTGTCCAAACACAACTCCTGTTTGTCCTGCTGTCAGTTGGTAAGGGATTAACTCAGGATATGGTTATGGAAATGTTCACGATAATGGCAGAGGACTACACTAAGCTAGAGGTAAAGTGCAGTAAAAGTAAGACAGCCAACAGGGAATTATATTTGAATATAAAGGAAATAGGTGTTACCTTAAGGCACACTATTATTCCGTAGTATTTCTATTAGGTTGACCTAGAAAATATTAATTTAATATATTTTAAACCGTTTCAAAGACTTTTTCATGCATTAAAATGTGTAAAAAGAAACAGGATAAGGTTGAGGTTTTTTATTTTAAATAAAATTATAGTTCGTTAATATTTATGTTCGGTTTACCTATAAAAACTGACTTTAAATTATTAATTTCATTTAATTTATATACTTTAAAACATAAAACAATATACTATATATAAAAAAATATTTCAAACAATGAAAACTAGTAAATATCAAGCTCTCTTAATTTATGAATCGAGGAAATCATTAAAGAAAACTGACAAAGCCTGTTTATAAATCTAAAACCCGACATAATCTCTAACATTTATAATAAATATTTGCACATCAAGTAAGACAATCAAAAGTTTGCATAATTTTCAGATTTAGGATTACCTTTAACTTTAAAGCCAAGAAAAGAAGAAACCTCTTCAAAGTGCAGCCTTGCTTATAACCGAAATTAAAATAAACCTTGTAAAATGCAAATGAAAGCTGTAAAACCAACTTTGGTGATAAGCCGAAGTAAAACAAATTTATTATATATCTTTTTCTCATATACGCCCAATGCTCAATCAACTTAGACACACATTTTCACATCTGTTTTCCAAGTTTTCCGAAACCACATTGCCCCCCTATTAGGCGGGAATATCTGTTCGGGCAAATGACTTATATCCCATCAAAGAAAACTAAATTTCTACCTCCCAGTGTTCCCTCACATTTTCCTTTCATTTCACTCCGTTTTATTTTATTTTATTTTTGCTTTTTCGTGGTCTTGTGTCTGGCTTACAATTTACACGAAGTCGGCGTCGGCGGCGTTATCAAAACGAAAATTTGTTCGCCGATAAGCCGCTACAAGCTGCCAGGAGAATAGGCAGGAGAGAAGACTGTAGCTAGCCAGCTATGTAGCTGAAGAAAGAGACGGCGGAGTCTCTATTCAAATGAGGGCGCCGGACGAGAGGCAGAAATTAGGAAAGGTATTAAGATAAAATTGGGCCACAAAGAACACGCCCTGCAATGGCGCTGGCCAGACCGCATCACCTGGACGGACGTCCCCCTCTTTTTTAAATATTTATCATTTTCCTTCTTTCCTCCTCCGTTCTCTGTGCGTGCCGGGGTCCCTTTCGATTGCATTGGCGCCATGTTTATCTAATTTGGGGACATTTATGCATGGCATTCCGCGCGGTTGTTTATAGGTTCGGTTAAACCTGCACTGATAACGCCTTCGGACCCGGTCCGGTCCCCAGATCCAGTCCCAAAACCCTCTGACTCACCGCAAACAATAAAAAACTGAAACAAAACCGAGCCGAAGTTCAGTTGAACCGAACGAGCTGAGGTGAGCTCGAGTTCCAGCTCTCGGGGCCGAACAATTAAGCGACCCGCCGGCGTCTGGCCTTATAGGCCTTAATATATATGCACAAGTACGTATCAGTGCACTCGAAAAAAATATTACTTTGCTTGCAGGAACTATACGAAACTATTTGTTAGATACTTAAAAGGCTCGAAAAACACATTAAATTGGGTTTCAGACCTCGGATAAGTCCATTAAAAGGTTTCATTTAAATATACAACTACAAACTAGTTAACTAATATTTACAAATAACAACATACCAAATATCTTGAATATTTAAATATTAATATTATTTTTAGCAAGAATATTTTAGTTTCTTTATAGAAATTGTATCAAGCTCAGACCATATTCAACAACTCATAAATGAAATTGAAATATTTGGAAGGACTTCTCTATTTAATTAAAAGTTAAATCTAAAAATGTTCAGTGATTAAAGACAAAGAATATTTACTTTTCTTTTAATAGTTACTCTAATTTATAGAATACATTTATCTGCCTTTAGTCACTGTAGTTTCTCCCAGTGTCCTTAACTTTTGGTCTGGTTTTTGGTTTGTATTTTTATGGAGGTGCACTCCGAGGAGGGACCCAGGCCATTTGGCCTGCCGCTTATCTTTGGAATGTAACTTAAACTTTAAGGATTATTGCCTACAATAAATTTGCGCGACTCTTTTAAGGCTGTAAGTCAATACGTTAAGGACACCAAACCCCCCAGAGGCCAAGCCACGCCTACGCTGCCGCGGCCTTCCTTGTGTTTCCTCATTAGCGCTAATTAAAAGTGTATAAACTTTCACTCTTTCTTGGAGTTTTGTTTATTTTCGTGGGGGCTTGGATTTCTGGTTGAAGCATCCTTGCGGGCGCATTTTGGACACGTGCCCGGGCTGCGCGATTACCTGGCTAATGAGGAGACGAAAGGCGGTGGAGAAAAGAAAGGATTCATCGCATATATTCGTTCGGTTTCCTTCAGTTTCCTCATTTACTTTTCAGAGACTGTGTGTCCCTTTCAACTGTCCGCCTGTCAGAGTTGGACACATGATTTATGGCACATACTGGCACATGACTCGATGGTCAGAAGTCATAACACCCACTAAAGCCCAGCCAAGTGGAAGTCTTTTCGCCTGTCCGAGCACACACTTTACTGCCAGTGTGCACTGGGAGAAATTTTGGAAGGACTAAGAAGGTGAATTCCGGAAGAATTCTTGACGTACAAGCTAAATATGTTTCTTATATAATAAATATTAAATATTAAATATTTAATTCTTAATTGAATATAAAATAAAAAAGAAACCTTTCTTGTCCTTTAGAGTTCTTCAATGTCTTGTTCGCTTTTCTGTTAGTGCAGGGGGTCGTTGTCGGGGAATCACAACAGCCGCTGTCTGGCCACGCCCCCACCATCCTGTTCCGCCTCTCTCTTTCTCTGTTTGCTGCTTTCGCTGATTTCCGCGCGCGCGAGGCATCCAAGCGAGCGCATGTCCTGACGACGGCGATGACGGCGACACTTTTTCCATGCGGTTGTCAAAAAAATATTTTTATTGCCACCAAAATGACAACACTTAGCTCCCCCTCCGGCACACACCCTGGACTTCTTTGCGGGTGTTGACTGTTCGCTCATTCAAATCTTCCGCCTGATTAGGCGCCAATTCGCACAAAAGCTTTCGAAGAACGCAAAATCGCAAATCGCAAAATGTGGGCGGAACTGCGCCCTGCAATTATGCGATGCGAGGAGATGTGTGTGTGTGTGTATGAGGGTATATCCATAGGGGTAGCTATTGTTCAGAGGCTGCTGAAGGATTTGCAGCTTCCAGTAAATTTCACCGAATCGTTACATTTGCACCGCGCATTAAACTTAATGACAATATGGCATCGCTAATATGTAGTACTTGACAATTTTTTATCTAGCCCATATGTCAAGGGTTAAACGCCCCTGACAACTAACCCATCCTGATCCCGGAAAGGGTTGCCTCCTTTAAATACCTGAAAGTACTAAGCCTAAGCCCGGACCCTGGGCTTTAACTCCGGCCTTATGTTTTATGATTGCGCCCTGCCGCCGACTTTTAGATCCCAAGGATCAGCATCTGGCAGAAGTCAGTGTAGACGTTGGCTAGAAGGAGTCCTTTCCCCAGGAAAAGCCCTTCTCCTTTTGGTTACGACACCTGGCAGACGCCGGTCCTTCGACGTCGCCTTCCTTTATGGCCTAGACAAGTTTTGTTAGCCAACTTTGACTGCTGCTGACTCTCTTTTTTTAAGCCCTGCATTTTGAGAAGTTGAGTATGATTTCGTTTTATAGTAAACATGATGTGTAATGCTGAAGGATTTAACAGGAAATGTTTTTACTTAAAAAATATAGGTATTTTTGAATACTGATTTAAGTAAATAAAATATTCTGATAAATTTATAAACAAGTCTTTGCGTATTTTATTTAGTGGAAGTTAGACTATCGTTTCTTAAGTACTAATCTTAAAGCTTAAATATATAAATAAAGATGCGTATTTAATATTGATATTAAATTTCAGATTATAATTGAAGTTTTTCTGAATTTTGTTTAAGGTAGAACCTTCAGTCTGTCTTATATGCCCGAATACCACCATTCTTAACTTGTTCATTGTTATTGCTTTCGTTTTTTGTTGTTCCGGCTGCCTGCCGCTGCTGTGCACTTTTGTTCGCCATTTTTGCCTCGCTCCTGTTCCCTTACCCTGCGCCGTCCTCTATCTACAGCTCCTCCTTTCTGGCCCTTTCTGCTCCCTGGGCTGTTCACAGTTTTTGCTTTTTCTACTCTGCATAAATTTCCCCTTAAGAATTGTCGCTACAAACACACAGATACGAAACACGCGCACACACAGGACGAAAGTCATGTGGCAGGCAAACACACACACAAAACATACACATCGGCAAACAAAAGCTTCGGTGGCAGGTGGCAACAACAACAACGAGGACAGCAAGCCCCAAAAACAATGGCTACAGAAAAGGGTAGCAAGTGCCAGTGGGGCAGGTGGACAGCCAAAGGGGCTTGAGAGTTGGTTGCAAGGGGGTTTTATTATTCGGAGAAAGGGGTGGAGAGGCACTGGCCTGGGGCCCCCAAGTAGACAAGTTGCAGGCAGCGCTTGTTTCTGTTTTTTGCCGCTTTGCCGCCATTTTTAATATGGCGCACAACAGTCAACACAAGCAAGGGAGCAGAATAAACTTAAAGCGAAGGCTTTAAAAATATTGTTTATTATAAGGATATAGCTGGTTATAAGAGTAATAATTGATTAGAACAAAACCTTTAACCTCTAACCTGTTAAAGCTTGCAACTATTTTCGTATCCCTTTTATAAATCGCAAGAGAGTGCGTTATTTAGGTTACAAATAAAAATAGTTTAAATATAATTATTAAATTGATTGATCCAGGAACTTATATCAAGAAAATTAATAGATGCTCTTTAGTTTTTATTGATTATTTATTATATTTAAAAGGAAACACATCGAGAAGGGATCTTCAAGATTATTAATATAATCAAGTCTTGTAACTTGATAAGTTAGTACATTTTGGGGATATTATATCCTTATTTTGCTACAGAATTTGGTGTGATGGAAAGTTTCTGAATATAGATACGTGGGTTTAATTAGAAAATGTCATTTGCTAACAATTACTAACATTTTTCAATATATTCGTGTTTAGTATGAAAATTTTATTCAGTTACATATGATTAAATCCCTTTTAGACGTATGCATAATAATTAAATAACCAGAATGACATACATTCCGAGAATTATCGGATTGGAAAATGCCTTTCTTTGGTATTCATTATTGTCCTATAATTGTGACCTAAGCTGTAATTTCGCCAAAAGTACACTTGTCTGTGGGAAAGGACCTCGACTTAAAGGTAGGAAAAATACAGTGTGTTTTGCAGTCGCCCTTTTTACCGTTGTATTGGATTGTGTGTGTGCATGTGTACACCTCCTCCTTTTCGCCACTTCCTTGCCTTGCCTTTCCCCTACTCTCCTTTCTTTCCTTTTTCAGCCTCCTTTCCCAGGATTTGCATATAAACCACTTGCAAATGTATGCGCGCGCACAAACACACACCGACAACAAACACACACACATACTTTTGGATATTTGCATTGCGGCTATAGGGAGTGCGAAGGAGATGGCAAGCCTTGGGGCAGACAGAGCGAGCAAGATAGAGTGAGAGAGGGAGAGGGAGAGAGGTGGGGAGCTTTACCGTCATATAAATTTTCGATTGATATGCAAACTTAAAAGGAACCGCAAAAATTATGCTCCACTGAGCTGATGCGATGCTCAAGCGGTCGCTCGGCGGACCTTCTATTCCAGCACACACACCCCCAACGCATGTGTGTGTGTGTGTGTGTTTACATACATATGTGTGTGTACTATATGGAAGGAGCATTTGTTCACGGGTTGTTCTAAGGCTTTTCAGGAGGCAGAGGCTATTTATATTCAATCTACTTTTTATTATAGCTTACAAGTTACAATTAAACCTAACGGGATAAAGGATAACAGACTTCAAAATCGTGTTTTTATATTATTTTAATAGATATTAAATGATTAATTGCTAATTGCACGATTTCTTCAAGCTTTCTGTTTTTCAGTTACTTCAAAAAAAATGTTCCATTAATTTGCATTTATTTGCATAATTTAAATTTACATAAGAAGAGATAAATGATATTTTCCAAATAGAATTTGTTTAGAATATAGTAGAATAAGTATTTCTTAAATATATATTTCCTTAATTCCTTCAATGTATCTGCTTCATAATCTTGCTATTTTTTTCCATTCATTTTTTTTGTATTCCTCAGTTTTTGTTAAATATTTTCACATTTCCATTTAATGCATGTATTTTCCAAATTCTCCATGTTTTATTGGAAACTCTTGAAGCAGCTCCTTGCCCCAGTAGGTTAAATATGCGCTCCGTGCTGAATTTGCACAAGATCCCACATGTGTGCAGCTTGGCCACGTAATAAAAATTCAACAAGCTGCTGCTGCTGTTTTCTGAGGAGGAGCAGGCTTACGGCCACAGCCAGTCGGAGGGTGGGTTTTTTATGGAGCTGGGTTGGGGACGGGATCGGGGGCACTGGGCTTGTCTAAAATTCAGGGCTCCAATTGCAAATTCGGGGCCCGAAGCAGCCGGGGACTGGCCGAAAATAAAGCCTCTGCTTAAACATTTAACAAACTGCAGGCCAAAAGCTCGACAGGCCGCGCTTGACTGACAGTTGACTGCGTTGTCCGTTGTCGGTTTTCGGGTTTTGGGTTTTCAATTTTCAATTTTCCATCCTCGCTACTCGATTCTCGGTTTTTGGTTTGCTTGCTCGACTTTGCATATTCGAATTCTGACGCACACACACACACTCACAGAGAAGCTGCTGGCAATGAAATATATTTTCCAATCAAATTGAAATGCAAACATGTGCAACGATTGTGTGGAATTTCGAGGGAGTTGCACCGAGCGCAGCATAGCTAGATAGATGAATGGATGGCTTGCGGATGCAGCCGAAAATTGGAATTGAAAAAGTCATGATAACGGAAAATTGCACGCTGTTGTGACTTTGAATGACAGATGAGTTTTCCTGCGGCTGCGGCAGTAGCAGTTACAAAAACACTGGCACAAACTAAAAACAACAAAGCGTTAACAATGAAAATGTCGCGCACGCGTTGCCCCAAAAAAATACAACTGAGAACGGAGAAAAATAAGAAAACACAATGGGAAACTGCGGAGTGGGAAGAAACACAAATGACAGCTGCAAAAATGGCATTCGGAAAATGGCAAAAACAACAGTGACACCTACAAAAACAGCACCTACCAAAAAAGGGAAGAATAACAATGGGGGTATGGTGAGTGTGTGTATGGAAACTTAATTCAAAATAAATAACAAATAATAAACAAGAATATATAGAATTGAAAATGGATTGGACAAGGGAAGTTGATCTATAAAATACCCTTAATTAAATGGGGGTTAAGAGTTAATTTGATTAGAGAAATATAAGTGAAGAAAGTATTTTTAAGGGGATTTAAAAGGAAAATATTTACGGTAAGAAGGGCACGAATTTTAATTCAATAAAGAGAATATATTTAATATATTATAATAATTTGTTACTAACTATTTGTTTTATTAAATATTAATAATAAAACAAAATATTACTTTTAAACTTTGAAGGCATTGCAGTTATTTATTTGATTTGCTTTTAGATTCCTATGATGGCATTAGTATTACCTATTATTTAATATATACTTCCTATTTCTTTTATTATAAATTTCATAAATCTTAATTTCCTGACTTTAATATTTCTGACTTCTTAAAACTTTATCCGAATATTTTTTATAATTTTCCAGAAAATATATATTTTAAATCCTACGATTGTGGGCCACTTTAAAATGCCGGAAACGGAAGCCAAAGCAGAAACTTGACAGGAAGTAGAGGATAGGGAACCTGGCTTACTTCGCATACAAAAAAACAAACTAAATCGTGGAAAACTCTGAACCAAATTGATCCTTGGAAAACTCTTCAAGTAGTGTCGACCTTTGGGTTGCCTTTTTTACGTATTTCTTCGCTGACTGACTAACTGACGGAATGACTGAGTTACTAACCGACTAAATGACTAACTGACTAACTGACTGAATGACTGAACTGACTGGCTGACTGGCCGGACTGGCTGCTTCCGCTTTTTACGTTCATTGCCTCTGCCACAATTTTAATTTTCCTAATGGATATCGATCCCGGAGTCCTCGTCGCAGCAACAGCAGCAGCAGCAGCAACAAAACTGGCTGGCAAAAAGGATAATAGACTTCTTTATTGTGCATGCGACTCTATAAAAGTCAACTCCTGGACTTTGTTGTGCTCCTCTCGCTCCCCTCTTCCCTCTCCCGTTCCTCGCTCCTGTTGTGTTCTGTTGCTCATGCGAAAATTCAACGGGTAGGTGGGCGGTGGTGTGGGTTTTGGGACACACAACAAACCAGGCCAGACACACAAATACCCACACCAAGATGCACGGAGAGAAATGTCAGGTAATATCCTGACTTTATAAATATCAAAGAAATATTTTAAAGAAAAATGATAGGGGTAAACTATATATAGTATATATATAATATAAATATTATAGTTTAATAATTACACTCTCCAACTTATTCAAATTAATCCAACAATGCCACAATTTAATTTATTCAAAAATGAATTTAAGAAGAATATAGTTATAAAAGATACCTATTTTTTTGATTTGTGCACACACAAGATACACACACACAGGGCACAGAGAACTCTGCATAAATACTTAAGCAACAACCTCACACAATAAATAATCTGCTACGTCATGCAAAAGAGGGAAACTCCAATGGAGTCCTTTTCGAATAATCGAGGAGAGGAGCTGCTCGGGGAGGGGGTTCCAAAGAGTTGGCAGACATTTGAAATTAGATTTCAGCCGGGCTTAGAAGGCGGCTGGTCCCCTTTTCCTTCCCAAAACCCCAACCCAACACGAAACCATCTCCACTTGCCGTGTAATCCAACCGCAACTACACATGGCAGCGTTTATTTCGAATTTCAGTTAACATCTGCCCCGGATCCGCCAAGAGTGCGAAAATTAAATGAGCCACAAGTCGGGGGAGCGAGATTTCCACACCTCTCTGTTTGTGTAGGTGATTTTCCCTAGTTTTTCCCGCCTCTATTTGCATACATTTTCTATTTCTTTTTGGCGAAAATAAAACAGGGCTGATTTATCAGCAACAGCAGCAGATTGGATATTGCCTATTGCCATTTGTGTTTATATTTGCATTTCAGTTCGCTGAAAAAATAGGAAAATGAAAAAGGAATCTTTGCACAGATGAAGCTGGAAAATTTTTAGGGTCGAAAAAAACGAAAGTGAAACTCAAGAACGGTTCGGTGTTACCTAATAAGGGTCAATGCATACTCGTGGATTATGGTGAAGTATTTTTTAAATAAAGAGTCAAATTGTTTAAATATTTATTTGACCCAAAAATATAACCTAGATTTATATGTTCATAAATTAAGAGGCATTTACTAACTCGGCATATATCCCAAAAATATAACTTTTACCTTTCATTTAATAAGATAATTTTTTATTAAAAAATATAAACATATTTCATTGTAAATTTAAAGCCAATGATTATGATTTAGTAAAAGGATAAATTACTTCTAAAAATTACTTAGCAAAAGCACTATGTTGGTTATTCAATTAAATAAGACTTTATATATAATAGGAATAACAAATAAATAATAATAATTTGCATTTACTTAAGTCGCAATGATTTCCACGTGAAGAAATATTTTTAGATATATGATGACATATATATGGACAAGCTTTAAACATATCTTAACTATTTTAGAATATGTCTGGCATTAATGAGTTCTGGCTTTCATTATATTTTCATTTTTTATTTTTATATTGAGTTTCTTAACTAATTATTTATTTTTTATATTTGTTTATTTAACCTTTTGCAATTTAAATTAAAATTTCTTGAGTAAAATCACGAAGAATATTTATAAATATATATACAAAAAGAAAACGTTTTGCAGAATGATATATTTGAAGGTTAATACTAACATTTTTCTTTGTAATTTACAAGTAAAGCTCTCCCTGGGTATATTTCCATCAAAATACTATAACTATAATTATTTTAATGGATAATCCCGTTTTATTGCTAAATGTCAGAAAGGAATGAATTAAATTGAGTAATATAATTAGATATATAATAGTATTTGTGGTGTGACATGTATATAAATAACTCCATACCGATTGGAAATCTATTGAAATCCTATTGATTTTCTTAATGCCTATAACTACTTGACTAGTTCCAATCTTCCTTAGTATCTCCCAACAATTATAGCCCAGTTCTTGCCGCCAATTAAATCCGTTAGGGCTGTCTGTCCGACAGTTAAGATGGACAACTACATTAAAGCATTTGCCGGAGATCCCAATAGAACACAATTAACACCCTCTATCTATCCACATAGCTCTAGTTCAATTTCAATTATTGAAACTATTTCAACCGAGTTGAAACCTTGTTATGCCGCCGTTGAATAACCTGCGAATATCGATGCGATGTGCCTGTGTCTGTGCTTGAGTGACATTCGTCCTAATTCGTAAGCGTTGACTTTTACCGGCATTTCAATTAACCCAATTAATGGACGGGACCTAATTAAATTTTGAATTCATGTTGCCAGTAAACGCACACACACACACCCACACACACAAGCACACAGCTACAGAGCCACACACAGATACTACTCAGTCAGCTGTTTCTGCTGGCCAGCTGTCGCTCGCTCTCTCTGTGCGTCTCTTTCTCTGTGCGTGAGTGCGAGGGAGATGACGCCAAGTTTGGGGGTTGATAGCGACGGCGGTACCATCGCTGGGTCTGCAGTGGGTTAATGGGGGTGGTGGAGTGGTGGAGTGGCGCTGCTGCTGTAACAAGTAACAAGTATGTACTAATGTCGGCGTCTGGCTAACTGAGAGACACGGCGGCTATGAATGAGTGTCCCGAACGGAGCCAAGCTGAAACTGAAGCTCGATGACCTTGATTATACAACACAGTGGCTACAGTATCTACAGCTACAGCTACAGCAAAGGCAAGAGCAACAGTAACTGGAAACCCTTGCCATTGCCACCCCCAAAAGTCCCCATGGAGCCACTCCTTCAAAAATACCCAACGTCAAATAAAAATGGCAAAAATAGTGACGCGGCTTCGAGAGTCACTCGAAAAAAACAAATGGAAATGATTCTCATTGATTTGGAGGATAAGGAGAGACTTAAACTGTATAAAAATTAGTAAAAGGTATAAGCAATTATTTGCTATTTCGTCTTTATGATTCCCAAGTAGTTCAGGCAAAGCTTTGATCGAAATAATAATAAGTAAATAATATTAGATCGAAGTTGAAATAAATACTGTAGTTGAAGTTATAAAATAACAACTATTTAACGCTGTCACTGTATATTTCTTAAGTAATTCCAATACTGTTTATATTATGGCTCTATAATTCCCAAGCAGTTTTTTATAACTCTTCCTGAAACAGAAGAAAATCAAAGTTCCTAGGAAAATAGGTTACTTTTAACATACAAGTGTTTATAATTAAAAGAATTTCTAAACTTAGATTTATTAGAACCTTCAAATCATTTCCATAACTACTTTTTTGTATACTTTGTAACCTAAAAAGTCTTGCTTAAATTTTATTATATTTTCTGTTGCCTCAATTTCCATAACTTCCTCAAAATATATCCCTTTTTCGACGAGTGTCACCCCAAGAGTCGTCGATGGTGGCTGCTGCTGGTAACTGGCATTACAACAAATCATCGGCCGGCAAATGTTGGCAACTGGGTGCCAAGTCAACGAACTGCTAACCGCAACACCGACACGTATACACACACACGCACACCACATGCCATATATGTATGTATATATGTACATATATAATGCCACAAAAGGGGGCCTGTGGGCGTGGGCGTCATTAAAATTGCAACAGGGCCTTGAAGCCGGAGACCAGAGAAACCGAGGAGACAAGAGCAGGGCAGAGGGAGAGAAAACCAAAAGACAAAATCAAGAGATCAATAATTATTATGATGTTGCAGCACACCCAAAAACGAGACGCCTTGCAAGCCGCAAGAACCGAATTCTTTGGGCCAAGTCAAGACGGAGAGGTGGCAGAAGCGTCAGCACACACAGGTGAGGCAGGGCAGCGAGCGGGGAATTTTCCCAGCCGAAAAGTTCGACAAGCGCATTACAACAATTCCAAAACAAGGCAGGGAAAAAGGGGTAAGGGCGGCGGTGCACATTGCTTACAAGTGCAACCATTTTGTAGTACAAACTTCGAAAACCAAAAGCGAAATTGGCAAAACAAAAGGGCAACCAACGCGACGAAGTAGAGGGTGGCGACAGGCAGGACCTCGGAGCGCCTCCATTTGTGGACTTTGTGGATCCCTTGGTCTCTCTTTGGCTCCATCTCCTGCTCCCCCGGATCATGCGCAGTCCGTCCAACCGATTGGCCCGCTTCGCCGCCATTTAGAAAAGGTCCGTCGCCGTCGCCACCGAAAATTTGTGTGAAAGAGACCGCAAGAGCGGGCCAATGCCAACACCTGTTCCTGTTTCGAACTCCCCAGATACTTATAGAGCTACGAAAAAAAAGAACAAAGCCTCAGAACCGGTTGCCGTCGGCGAACAGGCTATTTGTCCCGCTCTAACCAGCGCCCGGTATCCGTCAGATACATTTCGGGGTGAGTGCGTCGCGGAACGAACGCGCGCTGGATGGCCGGGTATCCGTCGGATGCGACGAACGGCCGGCGGTTCAGTCGTTCAGCAGTCTCCGCACCGTGAGCATCGCTCGCCCGAACCGCGTTCGCTCCTCGTCTTCGTCGTGTTTGTCGTCGGTCGTCGATAAAGCCGAACAACACACAGCATCGAATCGCAACGCAACGCAACGCAACGGATTGCATCGTCGGTTGCCGTCGCCTTTTTGGATACGAGATACACGCGGTGAGATACTTTTCTACTGCAAATCTGCCAGATTCGCGCGCGTGACCGGGGATTAAAATACCGAAAAGGGAATGCCCCGAGTGTTCTGTGAACCGAAACTCCAGCAAAAAGAAATTAATAAAATACATACCAAGTGCCTTAGATAAATATATATCCTGCTCTGCTCAAATGCCCGAAACTACAACTTGAGTTCTGTACCAAAAAGAGGATAAGCATCATTGCTGTAGATCCCGATCCCCGATCCCGAACCCATACCCATCTCGAGTGTGCTTCGCCGAGTGTCCTGTCAGCCAAATATATGGTAATGGCAGAGATTGGTGGCCATTTGGCTCACCAGCTACCGTTGCACAATCACAATCACAACCACAATCAAACTGGATTACAGCCATCGCTGGTGATGAACCATCACCTGGACTTGGATTGCCATGGACACGATGTGATAAGTGAGTACCTACTAGAGTAGCCTCTGTGGAGGATCAGGGAGGGAAACTTAATACAGGCAAAAATATTGCACAAAAAAGGGAACAAAAGGTTACGGGTCCTTAGTTAAGGGAAAGATGTCCCCCTTTGTGTCTTTTAGATACAATCGCTTATGTTAAGGATCTCTGTTTTTGTTGGGCTTAGGGCTTAATATCTTGTTTTTTGTTTAGTTCAGATTGTATTTATGATAAAAGAGGTCCGCTTAGGTCCGAAATGAAAGGCTATTCGGTTGTAAATAACTAAAGGATGATGTAGTAATTATAACTCCAATACAAAGGGCATTATTTTACTAAAGAATATTTTGGAATCATTTATTTCTGACTTAATATTTGATTTGATATTTGGAGTTAATAATCGACTTTCCTTATCTACTTAACAGTAGAGCATTTCTGCTCCTTGCTTCAAACAAAAACCTACTATTAAGTTGTTATAGGTTGTTTACCATCACTCCCTATCAACTCATAAAATCCCAGCTTTAAACTATCCATTTCTCTCCCCAAATTAATCTCATTATATAGACCAGGCTAGAGTGTCGTATCATTTACCGCTAATAAAGCTTTTTAAAGCAGTTAATGACTTATTTATGGCTATTGTCGTAGTCCCCCAAAAATATAAAAATTGGCCAAATTAAAGTGTCATTAAAAGTGAGTGGAGCCACAGAGCAATCACTGAACTGTAACTTTCTCAATACGGATAGAAAAAAACCGAAAATAAACACATAATGAAAGCCCGTTGTTGGGACATTAAAAACCGACCATAAAAAGAGCCAAAGGCCGTGTTTACAAATGTCTGCACCGAATAATAACTATTTTTGGTCAGCTTTAAAAACGCAGAAAGATAAAGATATCAGAGATTGATGTGTCAAAAGTT
This sequence comes from Drosophila kanapiae, assembly GCA_008042475.1. Lineage (NCBI taxonomy): Eukaryota > Metazoa > Arthropoda > Insecta > Diptera > Drosophilidae > Drosophila > Drosophila kanapiae. The sequence continues at coordinate 170,561 of VNJM01002939.1, forward strand.
AAAGATCAGGGCTTGAAGTTAATAATATTAAATTCAAACTCCAAAGATCTTGATCCAGCAGGTCAAGTTTGTTTGTAATGAAGGCCTCTTAAGTTATTTTTAAAACGAAATATCATTAAAAAAGGTTAGGCACGCGCTGAACTCTTACTTACCTTGAAATATATTTCATTTTGCAATGACCCAAGGTTAGGGCTGCGAGGAAAAAGCCTTAAAATAATTCCAACTGAAACATAAACAATTATAAATGAAAGCAAATTAATAAAAATAAATATTTGCTATAGAATAATGGGCCATAATTTGTATTTTATTAATTTGGAAGAAGATTAAAATGAGTATCTTTGAGCTGTATCTCGGAATCCCCATCGCTCTTTCAGAGATGATAACCTTTTTGTAATGGTTCTCAGACCGCACTGGAATGGCAATAACTTTTGAATAATAGCTGTATTTTATTTTAAGCACACTTTACACACATATAGTACGAAAGCCAATTAACAGTTGAATGACATTTTAATGTTGAGCAATTAAGCGCAACGGAGCAATTTCACGAAATAAAGCGCGATCAAAAATTTATCCCATGCGATAGAGCGAACAATTTTTCAGCTAGACAAAAGTTAACCGAAAAATGCATTTTATTTTATTCATAAACCAAGAGTGTCATTAAAAAATGCGGGACAGCGGCGAATATATTTTATTCAAATTTTATTTCGCATGCTAAATTGTGACAAATGCCTTTTTTTTTGGGGCTGACAGTTGCGTCTAACCAAAACGAGCGACCGCAGAACACAAAAAACAACAGAAAACAAGTGAAAACACAACAAAAATTAACAGAAAAATAAGAGGAGGGAGTGGGGAAAAGGGGAAAACATGAAAAATCATAATCATAAGCACACACACCATTGTTTCGGGGCTAAATTTAATTATAGATGAGCGACAAATGCAGATACATTTAGATACGAGTTTATAACATTTAAATTGCATTCGAATATTGCAATTGTAAATGTAATTTAAATTCAAATTAGTTGTCAGGATGCTGGTGGGGCCGCGGCTGCTAAATATTTAATGTCTGCGAACAATTTTAATTTGAAAACTTTTGCGCAAAGTTCTCTGCTGGCAGGAAAAACTTTAAGTTTGCTTTTTGCTTAGTTTCAAGTTGATATTTGAAATGAAAACAATTTTTGTAATTCTATTTTTGCGCTTTTATCTTCCCCTCCGCTCTCTTTTTCCATCTCTTTTGTTGGTACTGCCAACGTCCGAGCCGCGTTTTGTTTGTTTGTTGATTTTTTGAGCGCTGTAAACATTTTAATGAGTTTTCCATGTCACACAGGCCCACTCCCCGCCGTCAACATGTCGCTGCTAACTTCTCAAGTAGTCGTTAAATTAATTAAATATAGTAGGGACTCGGCCAGAAATCCGTCGAGCTTTGTTTATTCTTCATTCTTTTCGCACAAAGCGTTGCCTATATCGCGGCGTTGGACTAGTTTCGGCCTTGCAGACCATAAAATTGTACAACTTTATGCTTCTTGGCGTAGCCATAAAAAATTGACAATTATTCGCGGCCATAAAAACCAAACGATTTTTGTTTTTATAGTTTACCAATTAGCGAAAAAAAGATTTGAATAAAAGCACAGATTGTACCAAAAATTGTGCTGCTCCCTAATCTAATATATATTAATTCCATTTAAATTGCTCGTCGTCGCTGGCTAATTTGCATAATCAAAAATGCGACAAAACGCGGGGTAAAAACAGAAAGTTAATTGTGAAAAATTGATTGGGCAAATGTTTAACCAATCGCCGAAAAAGTTTAAATAATTTTGGGAATAATTTGTAAAGTGTCAATCGCCGGCTTTATAAGGTTAAACTCTGAAAAACTCTGCTTAGAGAATGGCACCAAGCTTCGGTTCGGGTTAGTCAGCTGCCCTCCGAGTGATAGCCCCATAGATCACAGATCTCTTGGGCTTATTTATAGAGATTCAGTGAAAGGAAAAAATGACAGAGGTTTTCGTATATACATACGTAACGATTGCCATAAAATTAATTATATTACCATTCTAAACGGGCTTCGATCGCATTTTTATTGGCATTTTTGTATTGTTTTTGTCTATAGTATTTTGATTAGTCTTTTTTCGGGTATGAAAGCATCGGTAGTTTCACTGGGTTAAGGCTTCAAATTGATTGAATATTTGTCTGAGTTGTCACAGCTTTAGTTTCGGCATTTTTAACTGAGACATTAGAGCTTCAGATTTATTTTATTTCTATTTCGAGCAAAGAGAATTTATTTATTTAATACAATGCACCCCGTCGTCGAGGTAGTAAATCAGACTTTATCGTTTTGAAAGACAAACAAATATATTTAAACATTTACGCATTCAGATGTTGGTCTATTGTTTAGTTTTATGATAATGAAATCAATATATCATTTTAAAGGATCGATCGGTTGATAGTTAAAGATGAAATTAAGAGGAAATAGTCTGATAAATATATATTTGTATTTTCCATAATAATTGATAAGGTATTTTTACTAAAAAGAATACTAATTGAGGAACTCGAACTAGTCTAGGTAATAAATGAATAGATGGTTTCTGATCTCTTCCTGTAACTCACAACCTTTCTTAATGAGCTATTTATTATTAAATTAAATAAACAGTAACAGTACCAAGCAGCAACCTATCATAAGAAATATTTATTTCGTTTACTATAAGGCAAAATACTTGTTTACAAAACAAGTTCAGCTTTGAATTTTGACAAACCTTTTTTCAAAAATAAAAAAAATAACACATAACTGACGTCACGAAAAAAAGACCACACCCATTAGTGTGCCAATGGCAGACAGACGTTATCTATATTTTATGAGTTCCTATCCAAAAATTCCTGTTGTCTCCGGCTGACAATGTTTTTTTTTTGTTGTCTTCCCGTTTCCGGTGAGCCGGAGAGTTTTATATCGGAATCCCCGCCGAGGATTCGAAGGATTCAAGGGGTGTGATAAAGTTATTTAGGCGCAATCCATAAATTCCCGAAACAGAACCCAAAAAAAGGCAGAGCAGAGCGACTGCTGGGGAACGTAAATCCCAAAAGCTTATCTGATTTTGCACTTCAGTCCCTGGCACTAGATCAATATGTTATGTTATGGTCGAGTTTCTGTTTTTTGTTTAGTTTTTTTCCAGCCGTACCTGGGATCTTTTGGGACCAAGGCACAGCTGTGCTGCGCCTGCGCCCTGCGACACCTTTATGCCTCCTAACTCTCCTGCCTCCTGTCTCCCGATTTCTCCCATCAAATATATTTGAATTTGAATTTGTGGCCCAGGTCTAGAAGACAGTTGCCAGACACATCCCCACACATAACTCCAAGCCAGGTACCCCTTTTTTCGCATTAATTAACAGCTCGCTGAGTTGAGAAATTAGGGAATTATGCCTGGAATTTCCGTTCACAGATGAGCCAAAAGCAAACAAAAACAGCTATATTGGGGGTCTGATTAGTCTGATAAGGCCAGAAAAAGTCTCAGAATGATAATGAAGTTGGTTGATAATTGTGTCGAAGCAAGTTTGGATTGAGTTTGCAAGTTATTAAGGCATTTCCCATGGGCTTAAACCATTGGTTTTGTGATTAATTAGGTTAATCTGAAGCCTTTTGTATTTTAGAAATTATGGAAGAATAAATACAAATGTAAATAAATATTTATTCATTTATACAATATTCTTAAAGCAACCTTTCGTTATATAACTTCGTTTTGGAATGTATATTCCATTTATTTCTGCAATATTATTTCTCATAAATAAAGCCTAATAAATTGGTGGAATATGTCCTGGCGCCTTAAGTATTTCTTTCACTAAGATAGCTTTAGTTAAAGCACTTATCCAGAACTATAAATATACATAAATACGTTACATTTTAAAACTTGATATTAAAGTTTCTTTTTTATGTTCAATTTAAAGTCCTCAAGTATCAATGGCCTTAACTTCGCGTCGATTAAAGTACTGCCTCGAAAATGGTCTTCAATTTAAGCCAAAAAATCCACAACTTTTGTTTTAATTTAAACTGCGCTTCAGTTTTTTAAAGCCGAAGCTCTCTAACCTAATTAATGCACTCCAGATATTCCTTAACCCCCTTCAGCCCCCCTGCAATGGAATTGGGCATATTAAAGCAGCCGCCAGCAGCCGCCTATTAAAGTGCAATTAAAATTTTTTAAACTCCGCGTGTTTTTTTTTTCGTGTCTCACATTTTTATTCTTTTTTTTTTTTGTTAAAGTTCATTCAAGGTGTCAGCAGCTTGTCAAGGTGAGAGGCGGCTACTGTTTGCCTTCGGACGGTGGAAAAAATATTAAATTTCAACTGGGGAAATTCTGTGGCAGTAGAAGGCACCGCAGGGGGGCCCCGGGGGACGGAAACCAGAGAAGCGGCACTGCAAACTGATAAATGTGCAGGCCAGAAATTAGTTGGGAGTTAACCAAACAGAAAATAAAGGAGCAGCGATGGGCCACGCCCGAATATCGCGTGTGATCGGAGCCCGCAGAGGAGGAGCCTTGTGGCAGTCACTCTCTCCCTCTCTGTCTATCTCCAGGCGCTCATTAAGAGTGTGGCAACCGCGGCGAGCGTTTTGCATTTCCCGCTGGGATTTCCGAGGGGGCTAGCTGCGAACACCCGCTGCGCCGCTGTCATATGACACCTGGGCTGCATACATATATAATAAGGAATACGGAGTCGGTTATATATATATAGTGGCTCAGGTGCAACTGAGATATAGTATCCCGTGTGGCATTTTTTTGGCGTGCTGCATGCAATGCGGTGGCCACTTTAATGGCGTCGTTTTTAAAGCTTTACTCGGTGCCCCGGACTCTCCCGACGCCGACTCGCCGACTCTCTTTATGAGTGTCATTTTTATAACCCTTGTTTTAATGACTAATTAAGCATGAAAGACAATAAAAGCGAGAGCCTTACGTAGAAAGAACCCTAGGCAACCAAATCAACATTTAGAAGAGGATGCTGCCTAGAAGAGAGACTGGCTTTTATGGCCGACGATCTATCTATAAAGCGACAACGACTTCAAATACTTGCCGCTGGCGTCACACACCGAAAACTCCCAGACGCCACTTGACCAGATTGCATAATTGTCTTTTAAGGAGTTAAGGAGGAGCTAACAATAAACAAAAATTAAGGAGAGCAAATTAAAATCAAGGTAAAGGTCTGGTTTACTATTGCTTGGATTTTTGTAGAATATTATTTTGAAAATATATTCGTATAAAGATTGTTAGAAAAGTCTCAGAGGGTACAATAAAACTGGTTTAGGTTTAATTAAGAGGTTATTAAGTCAAATGAGTATTTAAATAAAAGATTTGCAGAGGAGTGACATTATTTTTATTACAAAACACAACTTTATACAATCTAATATTAATGTTTTAAAGACCTGTGAAGTTAAGTAACTGAAAAACACATTAATAAATATTTATAAATGGATTACAATGATTTAATACTAGAACTATAATTTAAAAAAAATAAATATTAACGAAATTTTTGAAGGGAAGTAATATTTACAAAATATCCATTGGGAAAATATTTCTTATATTCGAAATTCATACACAACTTCCCATTGATTCAATAAAACTACTTTGCACTTCAAAAACTTGCCGCTGGCGCCTGCAACAAAAATTCCCAGACGCCACTTGGGACAGATTGCATAATTTTGGACAACCAAATCCGAAAAATTGAGATCAAATTGAGGAATTGTGAAGAGCAGCAGTAGTTCTTGCCATATCCAATTACATTTGAGGGGGTGGACCCCGAAAACCAGGCTTGTTTGTTCACTTAGGGCGCACTCCAGTGACTCGATGTCAAGTGGCAACAGGTTGGACCGCCCGTTGAGCCGCAGACTTCGGTTCAGACTTCCAATCCCGAGACCCCGAAAAGCGAGACCCATTTCGAGTGTCGCGCCGCGGGGCGACTCATTCAGGGTTTTGTCTCGGCTCAGCTCGGTTCGGTTATTAAGACTTAAGGATCTTAAGGAGGATCTGAAGGATCTCTTTAGTCTCTTTGCCAGACGCGACGCCAGACGGTAGCCGCAGCCGCAATTACCGTTACTTACCTGACAATATTTTGACTCACCTCAGCGGGAAATCGGTCCTATATATATGCTATATATGGCTTTGTGTGCATAACTAAGCCATCCCATCCCAAGCTACCTCTACCTGCAGCTCATTATGTCAAATTGAAATGTTGCCACACGGCCAGACGGGGAAAAAAGAGAAAAATCAGAGAGAACGAGCGAGAGGGGGGCGGAAAACGAGCCAAACAAGTTGCTGCCTTCATTCTTTTCTTTTTCTTTTTATGGCCAAAACACCGTTTGGTCGTTGCAACGGAGGAAATCATAATCACGCTTCTCGAATTAGATCACGGCTTTATCAATAAACTATTTCTGAGTGGGGAGAATAAAGTCAGAGGAGCAGAAATGTCAACTGAGAAGTTTAAGTGCTAAGTGATCTGAGTTTAAAATTTATATAAATATCCTCTGCTTAGAAATATAATAAAACACTATGCTTCTAATGCAAAACCTATCCGTTACTATTTCTTTGCCTTAAGAAATTATTGTAGCTTTTATTTATAACTGAAGTTAAATTAGCCTCCTGATTTTCATGAAATACAACGAATATTTGCTGATATTTTCCTCTAATACAAAATATTGTTTGTAAAATGTACAATAGATTAAGTAAATGTAGAAACGCAATTACATATATCTCAATCCCTCCCACAGCAAACATATATTTCGCCATGTGTTTGCCGCTGTAAACAAAATGTGGCTCATTATGTCAAATTGAATTGTTGCCTACCCAAAACTCGACTGGAAAACCCACCAAACGAGTCCCAGAAGAAGAGTTTTTTTTGCAGATCTCTCAATGAGGCTGGCTGCCCGCCTTTTTGTGTTTAATTTATGAGGAAGTTGGCGGCGAGCGTTTTGTCGCCGCCTAAAAGTGGGTAGACCTCTGGGTAATACATCTCCTCTGTGGCAGCGACGACCACACAGGTCCGTGTCCAGGTTCCAGATCCGCGGATGAATCAGCGGAGAACCAGAACTAGAACCGAGAGGAGATTCTGGGGAGTCGAGGCGAAGGAGAGCAGGAGAGAGCCATAAAGCAGGCCTACTTAAAATGCCATAAAACCGAGCAATTTATTGGGAACGCAGCCAGGTTCGGCTTCGGCTCAATCCTCAGCTCTCAATCCTCAAGCCTCAATCCTCGGGACGAGCTGCCTTGATTGCAGTCCAAGTTGATCTCTGTGTTTTTTCAGGTCTCTGCGGTCTCCGGATTGCGGTCTTTGGTCTCTCGTATCGAAACATGCCGCTGCGGTGCAAGGCTCCTTTGAAATTCAAATTTTATGAAGCTCATTAAATATAAATTTGTCGTTCGAGACTCTCCAACTGGAACACAGAGACGGAGAAACTGAGAAAGAGAGGGACTGCGACTGAGACTAAGAAATGCGGCGTATACGACACCCAAATAAAATAATATAAATTAATTAACAAAACGAAGCCGAAATGAAGTTAAAAATTTGCATGAACACAGGCCTCGAAGCCTTTGGCGGTCGGCGGTCTTGAATTTGTTCCCCCCTCACTCTCCCTCCTCGAGTTTTCCCTCGATTTGTTGTTGTTCTTTTTTTCTGGAGTTGCGTGTGCGTAATCGGACAAAGGTATAAATACTCTATGGATCGGCACCAGGACCTTCAAGAGAGGGAAGGCAGCGCGTTAAATGGGCAACTCGATCTTCGAGTGCCATAAAGCAGGCGGCGTCTTTTAATGAGGTCTTAACTTTTTATAACGGTCAGTCGGCTACGCCTAGAGATATATATAAGCTAAAGGTGGATCTGATTCCGAGTCTGCCACACCTCAGCTGCACTTGGTCTTCAGGAATTTTTTAAGGCGGTAAATACCTTTTAGTTGTAAAATTAAAAAGCCAGAAAAGCTACCTATAAAAAGGGCCAAGGATAAGCTGGATGTTGTGCAGATAAGTTGAAATTAAAATTAAATTACTCTCTGATATATCTGTGTATATTGAAGACTGTTGCTTCAAAATTAATAGGAACTTACTTGGGCTTAAAATAAAGAGAAAACAAGTGATTTAAGAATAATAGCTATATAGCATAATAGAAAATATTTATAGAAATATCAGAATCGTTCCTAAGTCAACAATAAATATTTTAATAAGGGTTTGAATATACAATTAAGTTATTTGATACAATATTAAATTTGTGAACTTAGTTTTCTCAATACGGAAAGCCTATAAACCTATTTTTCGCCATATAGAAACTTATTTCAAATGGGAAAAATATCTCTAAACTACTTCTGAGAATAGTTTCGAAGCTTAGTATATATATTTATTTTCAACTCACTAGCTTTTCCGTAACTACCCCAAAGATACATATATGCGGCACTTTTCAAGACATTTAGGTAAATCAGGAACAAGCTCCTCCGAACAGGCGACAAACTACAAGAATAACTACAACTACAACTACAACCGGTGACAATGTTCAAGTGCAAAAGGTGCGCGCAAGCGCAGAAACAACTAAAGAAAAAAATACAACAAAATAAATCGAGAACCTGGCCAAAAGGCAAACAAAACGAGAATGTCAGGGAAGGAGTGAAAGAGCGGCGACAAAGCAGGGAAAGCAGGGAACCAGGGGGAACGCACCTTTCGGTGTTGTCATGTTTGCGCAATATTTGCGACAAATAAAGCATAAAAACTGTTAAAGTTCACACGCATCAGGTCAAATATTTACACAAGAGCAGAGCCTAAAAAAACGAATAGGAGAATCAAAAACACAACATCGGGCCATGCAAAAATGTGGTCAAATCGCACACATTCTAATTAGCCACAAGCCGAAAGCAATTTATGATAAACCGAAAGCCATAAAAAATTAGACAAATTAAAATGGCAAAATATGGACGGAAAAAAAGACGAAACAAAATGCAAATCGAAGTCGTGGGGAAAAAATACAAACAAACAAACAACAAAATTATGTACAAAAAATGCTAAAATGCGCAGCTGGCAAAAAAAAAATGGTCACTGGGAAAATCAACAATCAAATAAATTAAAAAATATTTCTTACAACCAGAAAACCCGTTGTGGAGTTTACCAAAAAAGGTTAAACTGCATTCGGATAACGTAGGCATTTTCCTTTGTGTGCGGCGACTCTTTTTAATTGCAGTCAAATCAAAGTCAACGGATTTTTGAGGAGTTCCTTTTGTTCATTACTGACATTAATTTGACACTTTGACTGGCTTTCTCCTTTCGAGAGCGAGAGGTGCGGGGTGCGGTGTCCGTCAGTCTTATTTTTATTTCTACCGAGACTGGGCCTCGAGAGGGGGCGCCTTGTGTTAAAACACCATAAATAAATGTCGCCCGCTTATCGCCGGTCAAGAATCCTGCGTCGGCGTCCCCATTGAAAGACAAATGCGTTGTCAACGCAACCTGCCTAATAACCCATCATGATCATCACTTAGCCGGGCCCAAAGAGAAGCCCCAGACTCCGACGGGTTCTGGGCTGCAGTCCGGGGCTCGAATAAAAAAAGACACTATCGGTTCTTGTCATCTGTCGGCGACATGCAGCAGAAGAGGGCCGAGGAGTGAAGGGATAGGAGACGAGAAGGCACTGGGAAAAACAGGCAGCGTCTTGTAATGGCCATAAATTAAATTACAGAGAAAGTACTCGAGTTCAGTTATATTTAGTTCATTTTTTCAAGAAGTTTTAAGGTAATTTTTTAAAGAAATTGGGAAAAGTTGTCTTATAAATTGCTTGCTTTTTAATATATATTTATTTGTTTGAAGGCCTAAGTTCAGTCTTCAACTTTTAGAACCTTCCTTTAACATATAAATATACTTTTCAAAAGGTTTAAGTGATGAAATATTTTTAATCAGCAGTTAAAAACCGTATTTCAGTTTACTTTAATGGTTTGTTTTCTTCAAGGTATATACAAAATATATTTTAATAAAATAAATAAGCAAGGCCTTCATTTTCTTTAAATTAAATTATATTTAGAACTTCCTTGACTTATTTCAAATAAATCTACCTAGCTACACCGTAACCCTGTTACTCCTTCTTCCTATAATTATATAAAGAAACTTTCTTTCTCGAGGCTACCACGATTTTTCTTAGAGTGCATAGAGAGAGAAAACCCAATGCCGAGACTCGGGTTCTCGGGCACATCGGCATTTTGTTTTCAGCCGCCGACACACAAAAAAGGTCATTTCCGTTCCTCTTGGCCGTCTTGCAACATGGCAACATGCAACACACAGCACAGCACACGGCAGCAGCCACACCAAGAGGCAACATCTCGTCGTCTCGCTCTCATCGTGGATGTGGCATAAATTGTTGCAGTGTCCATGTCCATTTTGAGTCCAGGCACTCTTTGATGTCGCGCCTTCAGCAGCAGCGGCAGCGGCAGTCGGGCAGCGATCCGGCCTCCAGCCTCCGATGGCCGATGGCATCTCCCCCTGTCGAGTATTCAAATTTGGCTTCAATAAAACGACAGCCAACACCACCAACTACCAACAGCAACAACAAACGAATTCAGTTAACTGCGACGGCCAATTCGAAAATCAAACACTTCAAAGTGATTGCCTGGCGGCGGCTTCTTTTGGTTGTGTGTATTTTTTTGTTGTTTTTTTCTTTTTCGTTGACCCCCTCCTCTGTTGATTCTGTTTTTTCCTCTTTTTTTTAAGATATATATGTACATATTTGAGGAGAAGAGTCAGTTTGCATTGATCAGTTATTGGCTGCGCTTGCTGGGTTACACAGACGAATATCGTCGGAATATAGGGAGATGGCAGCGTGACACGAAATTGAAGTTATTTTAAACGGAAATTTGGGATATATAAAGTACACATCATGTTTACCATCAGAAGGTTTATCCTTTTGTTCCGAATTTAAAATATGTTAGGCGTACGATTCATGAGAGATTTTTATATATAAGATAAAACAGAGGTGCAAATAAGGGTGAAAAGAATACATTCGAAAACTTATATCCACTCAAAGTCATCAAAAGAAAATATATAAATAGTATATATATATATTATAATTTTATTATTCTTAGGAGTTCTAAGACTAAGACTAAATTAAGCACTTAATACTTTTACTTCCCTCAGATTTGTTAAAAAAATTTCCACTGACCTCAAATCAAGAGAAACATTATTAGTAAACAATTGCCTGCATAACTCCTTTACTGTTTGCTTTAACTCAATAAATATTTAAAGCACCAAATCACATTTTGTATAATGACTGACACCTCAAATATATTAGAGATATTTTCTAGTACACAACATTTTTATTGTAATGTCTTGTGGCTTTAACTCTTCAATAAGCTCCAAGAGCAACTTGTATACACATTTCTTCTGATCTTATAATCTTAAGTTTGAGTTCGAGTTCAGCTTTGACCATTTATCTCTTCAATTTGGCAACATTTTGCCCTAACTGGCAGCAGATAATTTAGCAAAGTTTCCATTTATCGCTACATAAAATCCAGGCAGTGGCAGTGTCCTCCCTTAAATTGAAATCAACAGAAATCGAGTGTAATCTGGATTTTCTTCCCCTATTCCACTACTGCTGCTGGTCTTAACCCCTTTCGGTTTGTGTTTTGTGTAATTAATTAGGCAAATTCATGCCCAGACTCAGACACGGGGGAAGGATGGACAGACGGACACACACAGTATCGATCGAGAAAACTCGGGGACTCGGGGTTATTGGGTGTTTTTCGGCTGCTCTTGGCTAAATTAAGATAATGCTGGCTGTGACCATTGTCAAAGCAACTGCACAAACTGCACTTAATTAAGCCAACTTAAGTCACGGGGCGAAGGAGAATGCAAAATTCAGACGACAATTGAAGATATCAAAATCCGGAGGACAAACAAATCACACAGCCCAGACCGCAAAACTTCCTTTGAAGTGCGGTTCCGGGAGGGGCAGCAGCGCACGCCCTGGAAAGACAATAGCCAGGGCCAACACAACATGGCCTAATCAGTGGTCAAAACCCCCCCAGTCCTCCACCAGCGCCGTGCTTTGCTCGTATCTACAAAATTGATGAGTCTGTCAAAATGTGAATTCGAATTGTCCGTCCAGGAAAATAAAAAAAAGAAAAATGGGAGAGGGACCAAAAGGGAACATCCAGCCAAAGGGGCACGTGTTCGTTCCGAAGTTTCGTCCTCGCTCCGCGCTGTCATCATTAATTTTTTAAACAGGTAAAAACCAAGAGAAAAGGAACTGAGAAATGAATGAACCTCAGAACTTCGACTCCAACTCCGAGACTCGAATAAAAATATCCCGCAAGGGCTTCCACGAAAAATGACACATTTTCCAAGAAGTCACGCGCTCTGATCCGTTCTTGTCTCTTTTTTTCTTGAAGGTTTTTCAAAACTGGGAATAAATCTTTGTTTTTCTTTATAGCAAAGTGTATATAAATGTTTCATTTAATATGATATTATATTGTCCAACCTCTTAAAATGGGGAAATTCTTTCAAATTGATTTGTAAAATAATATCAAAGGTTCTAAATAAGTAATCATCAATTTTGAATATATTTAAACATATTTTAACATTCTTACAAGCATAATAAAGTTCAAGGCACACCAGAGCGCTGATTCCCAGGTTGCAAATTTGTGAAAACAACGCTGAATGTTAAAATTATTATTCTATAACTTTTTCCGTAACATCTTGACTTAATATATCTTTTGGTTTGAAGAAAATAATATATAAAATCTGTAAAAAAATTTACTTCCTTTTGTAGAGAAAAAATAAATGTATTCTCTATTTTTGTAGACTATGAAATTCACGTTTTTTGTACTCTGTACTACCCCGCCTTTTATGATCATGTGAAATTCCTAGTTAAATCCGAAAAAGAAGCGGCACTTGCTACGCGTACACCCATATATTCCGCTAAAAAGCCGCACTACCGCCTGACGGGACCGTGTGTGACTGCGCTTTGTATTTACCTTTATAACAAATATGCCATAAATCAAAGGGTGCCCTTAACCCGACAACTACAGTCCCCCCTTCTTTGGGGCCCTTCCCAGGGACCCGAAACAGTAGTTGCTTTTGAAATCGCGCCCATATCCGGCGGAGCTTCCATAATTTTTGCGCCTCTTCTGCTCTGGCCGTGTGTGGAGTTGGCCAAAGAGTGGAGAGCCGAGAACCGAAACGTATCTTATCGATGCTTTGCATTTTGCATGTTGCCCCTTGTCGAGCAACAGCAACAAGCTCCAGGAGGAGGAAAGTAAGGAAGGAAGGCGAAATAAAAAAGAAGATGCTGGGGCAGCCATTGCATTGTATCTGTATCTGCGAGTGTGCGTGCGGCGTGTTGTATCTGTATCTGTGAAGTAGCCCGAGTTGATTTGACTGCAATTCTACTTGTTCCCTCATTTCCCCCCTTTATTTATCTTTTTTTTTTGTATTTTTTGTTGGTCTTTGAAAGATTGCCGACATCGATAAGGCGCCGGAGGAGCCAAAGAGTTCGGAAGGTTGGGCAGTGGAAAATGGAGGGACATCCTCCGTGTCTTTTTAACTCACTTCTCGGTGGGCGTTTTCTCCATATGTATAAGTACCTCGGATGTGTGTTTATTGCTCAGCCATCGAGGGACTTAATAGTTCAAGTCCAAGTCATCTATCACCTATCCATCACCGAACACGAAACGCCACGCGTGTAATTCGCAGATAAAAGTGACTCAAAGATGGTTTTATTAAAGCAGGAAAGCTTTCACTTGAAGAGGAAAAATAACTACGGCCATTTAATGAGAGGAAAATAAGAAGGAAGAGCTTAAAGATTTATTTTTTTAAACTAAGAACTACAAATTATACTTCCTTAAATAGTTTTAAGCAAGTAAACCAGAGAAGGGAATCTCTGATGATGGAAGTTTATTATATTTTACTAAATGAAGTAAATAAGAACCTATAAGAGAGCTTTATTGACCTTTAAAACCTTTTAAATGCTTTTAATTTGTACATTAAGGTCATACATTTTATTTATAAACTGTATAGTGTCACTAAGAAATACAGTATATGAATAAATAAGTTCTTAAACACTTACATTATGTATTCAATGCCTTAAAAAAAAATATTATTTAATTACAATTTGAATAAAAATAATTTAAAGTCAGGTTAAGACCCCCTTTAAAGGCCTCCTTTTTTACCCCCATTTAAGGCCAAGCCCAAGGCACAGCTGCTGGAGTTCGCAGCGTAAAGTCCCCTTTAGATTTTCCGATCGCCAGGCAATTACCTCATGTGCAAACTCATATAAAGGTTGCCGAGGTCAAGAGCAATGGCCAAAAAGGTGCGGCCATTAAAACACCTTTTGAACACCTATTTCGAGCATAAAACGTGAATGTATATACACACAGACAGAAGATCAAGTGCTAGCCGTATGTAGGAAAATGTTTCGTTATTTAAATGGGAAAAGATACAACTGGGAAAATGGAAAAATGAGTGAATGAGGAAGAGAGCTGGCAGAGAAGCGACGAAGTGACAGGCGAAAATGGGAAACACGCAGCTTTTGGAAGCGTTTTCCTCGTTTAAAAGTGAAAAAGCCGCAGTGGCCGCATGTGCCGCAGCCGCCGTTGCCGCTGCCGCCTCCCCTTTAACCCCTCCGACCCGCATGAAAAACCGCCGACACACAGTCGCAAAAATTCATAGACGACAACACGAGACAAAATTGCATTTTGGTCGAATGTGTGCCTGCTGGGGCCTCGGCCTCGTCCTCGGCCTCTTCCCCCAAAAAAGCGAAAAACAGAAAGAACCGCGACGCGTCATCCCCTAGGATACAAAATAAAGAAGAAAAAAACGGAAAAGGGGGGTTGGTTCTGCGTTCTCTTTTCTCCCTTTTGGGGAGCCACCAACAAAATGGCAACATAACATGCAAAAGATACGCCGCAAAAGCGGAAAAACCCCCCTCATTCAAACGGAAAAGCAGCACACAGGCGCAGGAGTTGCGCTTAAATTCCCATTACAGCCATAATGGCTGCGGGTGTATCTGTGAGTCAGGATGGCTGTGTGCGTGTGTCTGTGTGTGTGTGTGGGTGGCAAAAGAAAAATGAAAACGAACTGCGCAGGATCATTAAGGCAGCGACAAAGGCAAAGGCAACACACAAGCTGCGTAGCTACTCAAGCCCTATATCCTCCGAAAAAGAAATATGCGAAAAAAATACACAGCAGCCAGGAAAGAAATACATAGATCCCAAATGCGAAATGTCAGAAATTTATACAAACACCAAAAAAAAAAAAGAGGGAGCACAGCAACAAAAAAACTGAACAAAAGGCACTAAAAAAAATGTAAATGTATTTTGTAATTCAATGAAAAAAAGGGGAAAATAAATATAGTTTAAGAAACACATAAATATATTAAATATCCTACAGAAGTCGAAGTCGAATGGAAATCTTTAAAAATTTAGCTTAGTCATTTACAAAATTGTACACTCATTTTATTTCATACTATATTATTTCAACTATGCTACAAATGTATTCCATATTTTACAGCATATTTAAAGACTACTTTTATATCTAATTTAATAGGTTTACCAAATTCGTTACTTACCCCTAGCAAAATTGAACGATTTTCTCATGACAAAAATTATCTTATAAAATAATATCTTCTTCAAAGATTCATATTACATAAATCCAATTTTTTAAGACCAAAATACTATCTTTAATTTTATATTTTTAACCTTCTTGGGCTTAATATTTTCCCACATATATTTTTCTTCGCGTGCAGACCCACAACAAAGGAAGCTGCTTCCCCAAAAAAAAAAAACAAAATAAATAAAATCGCAAAAATGGTGGCTCCCCCCAAAAAAAAAAGCACGCACACATATAGTCAGCCAAAATCACACATGTCTATATAGGGTAGTATTATATAGCAACATTTTGAAAGAGAAAAAAATACAAGGAAAGAAGAAAAACAAGAAAAAGGCGCACACATGCCCCCAAGCTACCCAAAAGATACTGCCAGGGAGAGGAGAATGGAGAAAGAGACTCAGCAATTGGAGGCTGAAACATGGAAGTAAATGCCGGCTGTCCGTCTGTCCCTCCATTACGTCCAGCTGTCAGTGTGTCCGCCTGTCTGAATCCGAATCCGAATCCGAAGGTACTTGCAGCTTGAAGAGCAACAAATACCCAACCGAAAAAATTACAAGCCAAGTGCGAAGGCTTTCTACTTTTTTCTTGCGATCGGAAGTGGGCTTAGGAAATACCCTACAAAGTGTAGAAAAAAGATTTCAGTTAAAGAATCTTACTTAATGTATTCTTTAAGGGCAAGAGCTTCTGAAATACTCAAATAAACGAAGATATATGTAAATTCATGTTGCTTCTTAAATTCAAGTTGATTTAATAATATTAAATACTAAAATGTGTAATTAACAAATAGTTTTAAGCTTCAACCAGGCACTTAAAATACAAAATTTAGTTTGTAATTCTTTAAAAAGTATTTTTTGTTATTGAATTTGTACTTTTGTTAGCTGATTCTGTTCAATATTCAAAAAATCGTTTACCTCCTTTAAAGAGCATCCAGAAACCCCGAAAAAATGTACAAAGACCGACATAAAATCGGCGAAAAAATAAGGAAAAGAATATAGCCGAGGGAGCAACAACAACAACAACGGCAACAATAAGAAAAACAACAAGAGGAACGGACAACGGCAGCAGCCAGCAACTTGTCTGCTCCGCCTTTATAAATAATTCATGTGTAGCTACAGCGAGTGCGAAAGATACGCAAGATACGGATACACCTACCTCCCCCTGAAGCCCCTTGAACCCCCTTTGGATGCCCCCTTGGACGCCCCTAACCACTCCCCTTGAAAAAAAAGAAGAAACAAGAAAAACACACACAGGCAGATACGCGGCCACGTTTAAAGATACAAAGATACAAGCAAGGCAACAGATACAGATTTTATCTGTGTGTGCTGGCGAAACTGTATGTGTGTGTGTGCGTGAGGCAACGAAACATTTAAAACGTGCTAAACGCGCGTCAAAGTTTTTCTTAATTTTTCAACAGCAGCAGGAAAAAGTTTTCCTTCTTTTTCTTTTATTTTGTTCATCCTTCGCCAAGGATTACAGGCGGCAGCACATATATTTTTATTTACTCGGGGTTTGGGTGGAAAATCCAAGGGGCGAAAATGGGGGAAAATCGGAGTAAAAATGGGGCGGGGCCTGTACATAATGTGGCAATGATTGCATTGATTTTTTCTTCTTTCTACGCTCCTTTTGCCAGGAAAAGTTTTTGGCCAACAACAAGAAAAAAATATAAAGAGGAAACTCAACTTAAATACTTGAAAATGGTTGCTGCGTTTTTGCCCAGGATTTATGAATTTTTCAACTGTTTTTCCTTCGCCTTTTCCCCCCGCTGTGGAAAACGCAAAGCACAGCAAAGGGAAAAACTTTTTGGCAGTAGAAAGTTTCCCCGTTTTCGGCGTCCGGAGGGAAAACTCGGGGATTATTTGATAACAGTTTGTTAATTAGCGCCGTCTTTGCTGTCTCACTTTCCTATTTGTTTACGTTTCCAAAAGGCATAATTGGCAAAATGAATTTAAGTTTTTGCAGCAATAAAAAATAAAGTAACAGCAAAAAGCAAAAGAAAAATAAAGCGGAGGCAAGCGCAAATTAAAATAAGCGGGGAAATTAGGAAATTCTGGCAAAAGTTTGGAATCAAGTTACTAGTTGGAGGCTGTAACTTTTTGCCGTCGGCTAAGCTATATTTGTTTGGACTTAATAATTAAGTATTTGGTATTTTTTAATGTAGTTTTAAGTAAAAGTTTAGGTTATATTTTGTAAACAAATTGCTGAAGGACATCCACTTTTTAGGCAACCATTGTTGTTTTTGTCCTTTTTCTCTGACGTGACATGAAAAAGTCACCATAAATACTAATATGAAAATTCCTTTTCCCATTTTCTTTGCAGAAAAACAACGCCTGTCGCATTGCGTTGGCTGTGGCGGCCAAATACACGATCAGTATATCTTGCGCGTTGCCCCCGATCTCGAGTGGCATGCGGCGTGTCTGAAGTGCCAGGAGTGCAGGCAATTCCTGGACGAGAGCTGTACGTGTTTCGTGCGCGATGGCAAAACCTACTGCAAGCGTGATTATGTTAGGTGAGTTTCAACCAAAGATCGATAAATAAATAAGAAATCAATTACAAGGTTTAAAAACGAGTTGAATTGTTAAGTAATAGATCAACAAAAAGAATATAAAATATACAGGACTGCCACAGAAATCGCTAAACTTTAAAAAAGCGGTCTAAAAGTATGCAATAAAATATTTAGGGAACTTAATAGATTTTAAACAACACAGTGAAGCATAGTTTGGGGCCGGATTTAAAGAGATTTCAAGTCGACACTTGACTTTATTTCAATTCATTTATATAAATCATCTTATTTTGATTTTGAAAACTGTTCAATCAGCAATAACGAGCTTAAATCGATTCCCAATCTGTTTACCCAAAAAACAAACCAATTGAACCCTGAAAACCAATACATCTTGCGAGGAAACCCCATAAGTAGCTCCCAGTTCCAATACATTATCTAATTTCCACTCAACCCAATCGATTTGGGAACCCAGCACATATTTGCTCAGCCCTCGAAACACACTCGCCGTGTCATGCGCTTGGCCTTTTCATCGGTTTTCATCTCCACAATTGTAGCGTCCGGCAAACGTTTTATTTACGAGTATTATTATTATTTTCTTCGTTGTTAGCCAGCCTTGTTAGCCCAGCCAATTAGCCCAAAGATGCCAGATTTACGGATATCTGGAGGCTATGCTATACTATATAAGTTCTGATCAACAGCTGGTCCAGTAGCCGCCGCCGCCGCCACTTTGGGGTTCCATCATCGCTAAATGTATGACGTGCAATAAAACAGAAAAAAAGCGGTGTTTGGGCCTCTCTTTTTTTATTATTCGATTGTGTTTTTTGCCATCATAAAGCCGGCTATCGGCGACCGGCGACCGGCGACCAAAGTCGCAACTATTTGCCATGCAAATCTTTGAATAATTGATTAACACGTGCAAAGCTATAAATTAACACTTTTCCAGCAGCCGCACAACACAACACAACACACACAGCACGGCACACACGGCGCGCTCAGATGATTGATGAGCATGCGACTCACAGTCATCGATGTAGTCGCTATGTCGGCAAAAGGCTGACAAAAGAATTTTTATTTTATAGCCATAAACGAGCTCCTCTTCGTACGCCCCTGCCACAGCTCCCCCTTTGTACAAATTTCGCCCCTTTTTGTGAACTCATTCAAGGCTGTTTACAAAGCTTTAATCATGGGATTCTCCCTTTGATTATTGGGGGTTTTCTTTCTTAATAATAATTGTTATAAATAGGGTTTGTTGAGCCCTGGATCCTTGTGTTTTCCTTTTTATAAAAAAGAAGAGCTATAACTGATAGGTTTTAAAGAGTTTTGTACAATTTATAATATTTAGAAATATCTCTACTCAAATTGCACTGAATTAAACAAGATTTCTAAATTACATGTGATTAAAATATTTGTATATTTGTTCTTCTCAGCTAATGACAACTAAAAGACTGTTAGATTGTTAATAATGAAGCAGTTAAATCACTGATTTATCGTTTTATTTTTGCAATTTCCCTTTAGAGTTAATAATTATGGATTGTTATTTTGTTATTGCCATAAACAAATAAATATAAGTGCTACCTTGAATTAGGCAAATTATAGCCAATAAATAATGAGAGCAAAGCATTAATTTGGCTATAACCTGTAATGAGAACAGCCTTCAATGATTATTTTATTTAAACTCAATACTGCACTCATAATATTGGTTTTATATATAAGTTTTTATATCAATTAATATTCTGATTACATTTTCTCTTAATTTTTTCCAGATTATTTGGTACAAAATGTGATAAATGCGGCAACTCCTTCAGCAAAAATGATTTTGTGATGCGGGCCAAAACGAAAATCTTTCACATCGAGTGCTTTCGCTGCTCGGCGTGTGCGCGGCAATTGCTGCCAGGTGGGTTCTACATTATATATTTATATTTATTTAACTTAATTTATGCCCTGCCTTTTATATTTATTCAAAAAATAACGCGTTGTTTATCCACTCAAACAGGTGATGAGTTCGCGTTACGCGATGCCGGAGCTTTATATTGCAAGGAGGATCATGATGTTCTCGAGAAGTCCTCGCAGAGCAGCCTCACCTCCTCCTCGGTGGAGAGCAACAACAATATTAGCAGTAGTAACAACAACAATACCAACCTTAGCAACAACAACCATTCCAGCGAATTGGGTTCAATGTCAGGTGAGTGTCGAGTTTGGGAATGCCAGATTTTGGTTCCAGATTTTTGGGGGTAAACAGAAGAAGGGTTTTTGTGGTTTTCGTTTATTTACCAAAACAACAAACCCTTCACTCTGAAGCTCTTCAACTTGTAGAATTATTATCTTTTTGTTGTCCGAAAGTCGGGCTGTTGTTTGCTCTCTGTGAGACGACATTGTAACTAAATACTATCTTCCCTTTTGGGGAACTTCTCATTATTTACTTAAGATGTTTCAATGACTCATTTATTAACCAAGGAATAAACTCCTCTCGAAGAAGTTAGCACAATATTTGAATTGGCATAAGTAAGCTAACATGTTCCCCAACAATTAAAGTTTAAGTTATCTTTCAAACATAAAAATCCTGGCCATTAAAAAATCAAGGTAATTAGTGTTTCCAGACATGTTCTTCCAGTTCAGCTCCTAAACAACCAGAGATATCTTTTCCACATTCTTTTAATGGGACTTGCAAAGACCCCGAAACCATTTCCTTTACTACTTACTATCGACTGCGATTTTCCAGCCCGCCTTTTCCCGCTCATTTTTCCACCGAAAACAGAGATTGCCAATCCTAATTAGCCCAAATTGGTCGGGTTCTTGTGAATGGGAAACGGGAAATGGGGCTTCGGAGACCAGAGCTTCGGCATCGGGTTTTGTTCTTAGAAAAGACACAGCGTTACATCCTTGTAACTGATAGATAGCGGGAGGAGTGTCAATAGGAATCGGCAAACGTCAAACAATGTTCGACAATTGTCAAACCATATCGTCAACATAATCTCATTGTTTAACCAGAACGGAGAACGGCGAACGGAGAACGGAGAACGAAGAACGAGGAGAGTTGGCTAGGAACCTTATCAACATGGGGCGGCGTTGTCAAACGAAATGGATGCCAAACGTGTGTGGCTTTTTCTTTCCGCTGCTCCTGCCCCCCTCAATTTGCAAAGGGTTCCTCGGTTCCTCCTCCTTCAGACATCAATAGCTGGCTTGGACAAACAAAGACTTCACAGTGCATTGAAGCGTTCAAGCGGGCAAACATTGACAAGCAACTTCTTGGGAATTGGACTTTTTGTTTGACTGACTTCGATCGACGGATCGACGGATCGATGGGTCGACGGGTCGTATGATCAATCAGCCAAGCCAAGTCAAGTCCAGTCCAGCCGAGCCAAGCCAAGCATTCCCCATTCATAGTTCGGCATATATATTCACTTGCCGTTTATTTGTGCTCAACTCGAAAACGGCATGCAGTCTGGTCGAGTGTTTGCCAAACGCGCACAGATCGCGGCAACTTTGAAGTTGAAGGCACTGAGAGAAATATGGTAATTATTAGTTGATAATATGCCTGAATAGGAAGAAACTTGTAGAGCTTAAAGAGGAGGAAATCTTTAAAGATGAGGTAGTTCTTAAATTTGGTTATTAAAGGATTAGTCTCATTAAAGGAGACTAAGAATATTTATTCTTAAAAAGATCAAATATTACTATCAATTCAATAAATTCTACAATGTAAAATTCTTTAATATTTAATATTAAAACTTATCTATTATTGATAACCAAATTAGTGTTCCCCATTTTAAAGAACTGCAAACACTGAGAAAAATAGTAACCTTGATTTGCTTAGAAGTTTCTCCTATTTCTCTCCTATTTTTTGGCAATTTGCAAGCCTCGATAAGAACAGAGAATGGAACGAAATTCCTTCAAACGCACCGCCTGCGATAGACATCGCACTGGATCGATCGTCACGATCGAAAACTAGATAACTTCGTGTTTCGGGGGTTGTGAAACACGACTTAATTACCAAAAGATCGAAGCGCGTGTGCCTTTGATCTCCACATTTGGCGATATTTATTCAGTTTTTTGTGGTGCAATTGTAGTCTGCGAACAGAAATAGAAAACAACAACAACCGAAAGCAAGCGAGCAATCTTCCATAAAAACGGCACTTCAAAGAGCTCCTTTGCTTCTTTGAGTTTTGCAAAAAATAGCCAACAAATTGATCAAATTCCTTTGTCTTTGGCCCTCAATTTCCATTGCAGACTCTGGCAGCGAATCGGGCTCACACAAAAGTATTAGGGAAAAGCGGCCCTCGGGTCCCTCGGATGGCAAGCCAACGCGAGTTCGGACCGTGCTCAATGAGAAGCAGCTGCATACGCTCAGGTGAGTTCGGATATTAACTTATTTTTAACTTGATCATATAATAGCCATATGGACCCCTTCAGAACCTGTTACAATGCTAATCCGCGACCTGATGCGCTCATGAAGGAGCAGCTGGTGGAGATGACGGGCCTCTCGCCCCGCGTCATCCGCGTCTGGTTCCAGAACAAGCGCTGCAAGGACAAAAAGAAGACCATCCAGATGAAGCTGCAGATGCAGCAGGAGAAGGTATTACTCTCTGTCCCCAAATATATCGAAAGGTCTAACTGGTCTAACCCTCGCAGGAGGGTCGCAAGCTGGGCTACGGCGCCATGCAGGGCATACCCATGATCGCCAGTTCGCCGGTGCGACACGACTCCCCACTGAATCTGCAGGGTCTCGACGTGCAGACATATCAACCGCCGTGGAAAGCCTTAAGTGACTTCGCCCTGCACGCCGATCTCGACAGCAATGGGGCCATCAATACGCACACGCCCGCATTTCAGCAGCTGGTCAATCAGGTGAGGATTATACAGAAAGCAGGGGTGCGCAGACAGGTCACCCGAAGGCAAAGAGCCCTTCGAATTTGCACGAAGTTAAGGTGTTAAGCGAGGCACAATAGAAAACTAGAAGACACCTAAATATAGGTTAGAAAATGTGGAAAAGTAGCTTTATCATAGTCTATACTTGCCAACCACTTACAGGGCATACTTTAGAGAGAAGTTAAAATTTATCTTTTCATTGTAATAATTGTCCAATCTCTATGAAATTTGAAATGGATTATATGAATGCACAGTAAATATTCCAAATAATACTATAATACCATGTGCAACTTCTCAAATAACTTCATTCCATATAAAAATCTAGTTTTATAAGCTTTATTTAAGCCAATCAACGCAATACCAACTTGAATTTATTATTTTTGGAACTGGTTAAAAGATGATATGAATAATTAAGGCTATTTAAGAATATTCTAAAGAGCAGACATGCATAAAGTTCAGTGAGGATGATGAATGGTTTATTAATCTTTTGCTGCGACGTTGTCTTTAATAACTTGTCGGCTTTGCATGGCATTTATTTACATCTTCAGCTTGCAAATTGTTCTTAAATCAATAAATCAAAGATTAAAACAAATCAAATGATTACACCCTGAAATATTTACCTATTCCTAACCCGATTCCTCCCCTGTTCTTCCCTCTAGATGCACGGCTATGACCTGAATGGGATGCCGGTGCTGCCGCCTCATCCGCATGCGCATCCTGCGCAAGGACCGCCCCATCAGCACCCGCCGCCCCCCGGTGGACCGCACAATCACCAGAACCAGAACCCGAACCAACAGCAGCAACAGGGGCCCGGGGGCAGCAGCCTGGACTCCGGCATAACGTCGCACCACCATCCGGACAGCACTGACTCCTACGTGACCTACCTGGAGAGCGATGACAGTATGCAGGGCAGTCCGTAGACAATCGAACAACCGAATCTAATCCAGCTTCTTTTGTTGCTCCCAGAATCCAAACTGGCGCTGACCCCGTCGTCCTCATCCTCGGCCTCGGCGGGCACTTCGATCTCCTCGCCGCCATCGGGTGGCGGAGCAGGAGGCGCGGGCTTGGGTCTGGGCGTGGGCGTAGGTCTGGGCTTGGGACTGGGTGTCGGCGTGGTGGCCGCCAATCAGTCGGCCACCGAGCAGCTCATGCAGATGCTCCAGAAAGTAACTGGCTCCGCATCCCCCGCACCGCATGCAGTGCTCTAAAGGCGGCACTACTGGGGCAGTGGCAGGAAGAGGAGCTACAGTCGAACTTTACTAACGAGGACAGGTGGCAGGACATTAACATAGATTCAGGAAAAAATCAGGAGAAAATATTAGGGGAACTCATGAAGTTTAGCAGGATTTTTATTCGTTTCACTAATATTTTACAAGGATCTATTGCATCTAATGGACCTTCATTTTAAAGTTCAAGTTTTAAGAATTAGTTACAGAATGGGACTCATGAAGAAGGCAAGCTTTGCCTTATTTCCTTTAACAAATTTAAAATCAAAAATCAGAAATTCACCTGCTATTTTTTTAATAAATAACATAAATAAAAAGTATTTACAAAAGAAAACAAGATAGTTAAACATTAATTGTTTATTTAAGTAATGCCAAAGTGAGTTCCTTTCTGTAATTTTTTAAACTAATATTTTTGTGAAAGAAAAGTTCCTAAAATGCAGTTGAACAAAGAAATATTTCACAGAGTTTGTAGTTTAAAATAAACTCTTCAAGATTATTACAAATTAGAAAGCATTAGTTACAAAGACTTAAAAGATTACTTAACTGACATAAATCGTATTATAAACATAAATTGAAAGAGTTAAAAATGAAATGAAAATCTACCTTATTTCAAGGATAAAAAATAAATTTTAAATCAATTCAAAAGTCTCCTGATCGTTAGCAAAGTTCGACTGTAAATTTGGGTTTTGTGCAATCGTTTTTGCCCCTTTAATTATTTTATATTCTACTCACTCTCACCCGCTAATTTGTATTGTGTAAATTTTAATTATAATTTCTGTTTGATTCGGTGCCAAAAAATAGTCTGTAGGCCGTTGGCATTTTTATATTCTGGGTATGAGATCTTGGCTCCCATTTTGTTATGTAACATACAAGTACACACACCTTTCGTTGTTTGTTGAGTTCGGAAAAGTATATGAATATATATTGGAGACGGAGGAAAAAGTTAAGAAAAATGCTCACACACTTGAAAAGTTTTAACAATAATTTTTGCCATTAGAAGAGAAACAAAAATTATGATAAAAAGGAGAACCAGAACACGTTACTTCGCATCAAGTAGGGAATTTCATTAAGCATCAATTTGTAAATAACTTTTATAAATATATAAAACCTATAAACAAATATATATATTTTCATTCAAAATGCAAAAAAAAAGAAGAGAAAACTGACTCGTGTGTATTATATGTGGGATATAGTATCCGAGGTGTAGAGATAAACCCCAAAAACACGCACTTGGCAAAAACAACTTGTAAATCGAATTAACAATTTAAGTTCCGTAAATTGTATGGCAAAAAGGAAACACGAAAAACACAAAATTATTATAAATAAATAAATGCAAAAACAACTTTAAAAAGGCGAAGTGAGAAACAACAACTGTAACTAAAATCTAGACTTATTTGTTAGTTTTTAAACATTTCCGGAAATGCATCATAGAAAAGCGGGAAAAATGAGCGAGTGAAGGCGAAAAAATGTACCAAGGATGTTTATATAAATTGTTTCGTAAAACAACCTAATGTATTTTCAATAATATTTAACTAATATTAATAATAAACAGTGAATAAGTAATTTTAGTAACTATAGAAAATGTTTAAATGAAATTACAAACGAAAATAAAACCACAAAAACAAACAAAAACACACAAAATAACATAAAAAATATATGTGGCGTTTTTATTTTGGAAATTCAAAAAATATTTCAACTTACCGGTGGGGCTATAATATTAATCTTTCAGTTTTTTCTTGAGCAAAACTGAAAATAATACAAATTTTTTTGAAAAATAAAAGCAAGAAATGTAAGCAGTTTGGTTTTAGAATTACCTGCACTGAACTGCTTGTTTTACTGCTTGGCAACTTCGAGATATGGTTGGGCACTGCTTGCCTACTTTCTACACTAATATTACACTGCTTGCTAGTTTAAAACTGCTTTATACTCTGTTCGGTATACAGCTTAATTTGTACTGAGATAGTTTTTTACACATCGTATGAAATTATGCGATAGTTTACATTAGCTTTAGCATCGATATGTCACTAAAAATATCGATGGAACATATCGATAGTAACATCGATGTTTTCACATCTCTACGAAGAGGAATAACAACACGGAAAAGTTGGAGTTCCTTCCGTTTTCCATCGATTTCTCTATTAAAAATCTTCAAAAATGTCCATTGCAAAGCGTGTGCAGGTGCGTAATAGCATTATTTTCAATCTGCTGTGTTTAAATTATAATTTCTGTCCATCATTTAGCAGCAATGGGCGACATTTGCACGCACCTGGCACATCTATGACTGCACCTGGCAGAATCCTTTCGACTCCGCTAAATTGATAAAAACGCATTTAATGGGCCTGCACAAGCCCATCTATCATCCCATGAGTAAGTTGCCTTCCATTAGTTAAGTTTTGTTTAAGGATTAATCGCGGAAATGGCTTAAATTCCATGTTTTTTGGGGGCATTTCGGTTGCCATTACATCACCGGCGTGTTCTTCAATGTACTCGTGTTGTTGTTATTGTTGCTGCCGCTGCAAGTAAAAAAAAAAGAAAACATAAATAAATGAAACTGCGGAATATGGTAATTATTAAGAAAATATTAGAAGATGCAATCAAAATATTAGTAAAACAAAAAGAAAGTTAAGTAATTAAGTAATATTTTCATCTGTAATTATTAAATATAATATTTTTAATTTAATAAATATTACAAATTAATTATCTGGAAAGGTACTATTCCCATGGGAAATGCATTGCCACTGGTGATCATTGTGACACTTTCCAGTAGTGGTTCCTGTCACAATTTCCACTGACACATTCCAGTAAATATTCCAATCTTTATTCATTCTAGACGCGCACCAAAACTATTTTGATTGCAACTCCTTCACCTTTCCCCTTTTTATACCATTCTCTGACCGCTACTTGTACTCTTTTAGGTTAAGCAAGTTATCGTCAAAGGGCAACCAACTAACACGCAGTAACTGTAATTTTCCAGATGACTGCGGTGACCATGTGGTGCTCATCAACACCCGCGAAATTGCCCTGCCCGGCGACGAGTGGGTCAAAAGGGTCTACTTCCACCACACCGGCTATCCCGGCGGAGCTTCATGGACGCTGGCTTGGCAACTGCACGAAAAGGATCCCACGATGGTGATGAAAAAGGCTGTGTACAATGCGATGCACGGCAACCTGCAGCGGAGGCACACAATGCAGCGGCTGCACTTGTTCGCCGACGACCAGGTGCCGGAGGATCTCCTGCAGAACGTCACAAATCAGATAAGGACACCTCGCTCCGTGCCCCAGCGATTGGATCACATCGATAAGGAGACGCTGGAGAGCTTCCCGAGCATCATGGATTATCCCAAGGATTACATATTGCGTTGATTCGTTAAATAGTTCTCTTGTAATTAAGCGAAATACATTTTACACAAAAAAAAAAAAAAAACGCGCGTTTTTTAACTATGCATTAATATCGGTTTCAGAGGAGTTATCCGACGAAAACCCACTGTTAGGACCTGATCCCGCACTTCAGGCACCTGCACACACACTTTTCCGACGCGGAAAACCTTTGAAAAACGGATAAAAGTCCGGAAAATCGTTCCCGCGCGAATTTGGTATGTTTATCCCGACGAGGTATGACCAGTCGACACCCTGATGTGAAAAATACAGTTTTATACAGTTTACTTTTGAGGGCAACTTTGGTATTTTAAACGTGACATCAACGGTCACACTACGCGTCACCGGTGATTTGCCATTTTCATCTCGTTTTATTATTTATTATCCATTTCTGGCGACAACGCCTACACTGCAATTATATACTGTATAGTAAGTGTGATCATCGGTAGGTGAACTATTCAGAAACCACCAGCTATCTAGAAACAAACAGCTGAAAGTAACCACAAATGTCGGCTTATTTTTCGACAATTATTGTTTTCTTTGCGATAAGCTTTATCTAAGCTTTAAAGTCTATATAAAATCGTATCTTGTGCTACTTTTTTTTAGTTCCAACTCGCGGCTTGTCCACTTTACACAAACCACTCCCGATTTACCAGATACAGAAGCGCTATATGATGGGTCGCTTGGGCACTGTTGATCCCAGCTCGTACTCCCAGCCGGATTTGGTGACCACGGAGCACAGTGTCCTCAACTGGAAGGTGGACTTTGGGGCCACGAAGCTGCAAGGAAGTGTGCAGCATCGCTTTAATGTCCTGTCGGCGAACCTGGAGAAGATTGTGAGTATTTCAGGGAAGAGGAAAAGATCTGGGAAAGCTAGGATCTAGGATTGTAATGGACCCAGATAATTCCTTATTTCTATACCCTAACCTAATCCTATCCTCAACATACTCCATGTCGATCTCCCATTGCAGCTCCTGGATGTGCGCGACATTAATGTCACCAATGCCACGTTGCTGGCCGGAGGCACTGAGCTGCCGATTAATTACTTCACCAGCGATCCCGTGGATGATATTGGCCAGAAGCTAACGCTGGAGTTGCCATCTGGCACGGCTAAGGGCAGGTAGGAACCACACACAAAGCTAGATAATCTAATCGCTATGAGAGCCCATAAATAATCTGACTCGAAACACTTGTAGCCTCAATGTTCGCATCGATTACGAGACGTCGAGCAGTGCCAGCGGGCTGCAGTGGCTGAATCCCGCCCAGACTTTGGGCAAGGAGCATCCCTACATGTTCTCGCAGTGCCAGGCGATCCACGCGCGCTCAGTGTTTCCCTGCCAGGACACGCCGTCGGTTAAGTTCACCTACGATGCCACCGTGGAGCATCCCAGTGATCTGACCACCCTGATGAGTGCTCTCTTCGCCAAAAAGGAGCCTGGCAAGACCCAGTTCAAGCAGGAGGTGCCCATACCCGCCTACCTGGTGGCCATTGCCATTGGCAGACTCGTTTCCCGGCCCCTTGGCGAGAACTCCAACGTTTGGGCCGAGGAGGCCATAGTGGATGAGTGCGCAGAGGAATTCTCCGAGACGGCGACGATGCTGAAGACCGCCTCAGAACTGTGTGGTCCGTACGTATGGAAGCAATACGATCTTCTGGTGATGCCACCATCCTTTCCGTTCGGCGGTATGGAGAATCCTTGCCTGACCTTTGTCACGCCTACCCTGCTGGCCGGGGACAAGTCACTGGCCGATGTGGTGGCCCATGAGATTGCCCACAGTTGGACGGGTAATCTGGTGACAAACAAGAACTTTGAGCACTTCTGGCTCAACGAGGGCTTCACCGTATTTGTGGAGTCCAAGATCGTGGGCAGGATGCAGGGCGCCAAGGAGCTGGACTTTAAGATGCTCAGCAATCTTACAGATCTGCAGGAGTGCGTAAGTAACTCAGTAAAGCTTAAAAATTGAGGAGGAATAATTATATTTGTGGTATTCATTGCTGCTAGCTACGCACTCAACTGAAGACGACCCCCGAGCTGAGCAAGCTGGTGGTGAATCTGTCCAACTGTGGACCCGACGATGCCTTTTCCTCAGTGCCTTACATCAAGGGCTCCACATTCCTGCGTTATTTGGAGGACCTGTTTGGCGGCCCGACTGTTTTCGAGCCCTTCCTGAGGGACTACCTCAAGAGATATGCCTACAAATCGATTGAAACCAATGATTTCAAGGCTGCTTTGTACGATTACTTTAAGGATACGGACAAGAAGGATCAGCTGGGTGCCATAGACTGGGATCTGTGGTTGACCTCCGAGGGAATGCCGCCAATTATTCCCAAGTAAATATAATCTACTCCTGATTTAAGCACAAAATGATACTATATTTATGCTTAAAGGTTCGATGAATCGCTCTCCAATGTGACCAAGGAACTGGCCAATCTCTGGAGCTCCAAGACTGTGGCCGAATTAAGCGACAACAAGGACATCAAGCAGACCATTTCCATCCACCAACTGATTGATTTCCTGGGCAAGCTGATCGAGAAAAAAGACATTGTTGACCTGACCGACCGTAAGATTGAGCTCCTGGAATCAACATACAACCTGACGGGCTCCAAGAATGCCGAGGTTCGCTTCCGCGTGAATCGTCTGATCATACGTGCCCGCCTTATCAAGCGTCTGGAGGAGGTTCTTGAGTTTGCCAACTCCAACTTCCGCATGAAGTTCTGCCGTCCCATCTATCGCGACCTGGGAGCTTGGCCCGAGGCAAAGCCTGCGGCTATTCGCAACTTTGTCAGCGTCAAGGATCAAATGATGGCCGTGTGCTCGCACACCATTGAAAAGGATCTTGGATTGAAGTAAAATTAAGGTCTGAATATTATGATTTTATGCATTTTGCGAGCATGTCTGTAAATTCAACAATAAAATTGTTGTGAACGACAGTTGTTGAATTAAAGGATGTCTTTGATTTTATCAATTCATTTGATTCCAATTCAACAGTAAATGAAACAACACTTGGTGTGTTGTTGAAGGATTTCTTTGAGTTAGCCTAAAAAAGAAAATGTTTCGGACCAGAAAATAATGTAAGAAGTGAATTAGGTTTCTCTTTTCTTGAATTATTTTGTTTTTATTAAAAAATAAGCAAAACTACGTTTATAACAAGTTGATTTCCATTTCCATGCTCATTGTAATGTCTAATTTCTTCAATTTTGCTTGCAATTTGTCGCGTTACCTTGATACCGTATTCTTTTTTTTATTACCAATTAGGTTTTTCATTTTCATATATATTTAGTTATAGCTCAACACATTGACCAATTTTCAAATGTTTTTTGGTGTTCGTATAACTAATCAAATGGGCTTCGATCTGGTTGATCTTCGTTTCAAATTTCCTCTTGTTGTTCTTTAAATTCTTTAAATTTCTCTCTCTTGACATACACACACAATTTATTAAATTTATTATTGTTGTTTGCTTTGCTCGCGCTCCGCTGCTTAAATATTTTCTCTCTCTGTTTTGGTGTCTCAACTTCTTCCTCTAAATCCCGACGAGTTTTGCTTTTAAACTAATTAACAATTTGGTTTCTTGGTTTTTGTTTCTTGTTTCTTACATTGACCGAAATGCTTGTGCAACAATGCTTCCTTCCAATTTCGTAGTCTCCAATTCTTGTAGCTGAGAGATCTCTGTAATTCTTCCGCTTCGCTGTTATTCTTCATGTGGCTGAGGAATTAAAAACTATCACGCACTAGAATTATCATTGGAACGGGACGTGGATGGACCGGCATTGCCCTGATCATCGCCCAGCACGAAAGTGGGACTCTGGCGGGATGTATAGTGGTAGCCTTCTCTATAGCGCTGATTGGGTTTCGACCGTGCGGTTTGTGTGTGACCCAATGCTGGACGCTGATTGTTGAGCTCATTGGGTCGTTTGGCTGCGGAATAAAATTGATAATTAGTTAGTTTTTAAATTAAGAAACGTTTTCGCTGAGGGTGCCATGTTTTGGCTCTTCTGCTGACTCAAACCAAATGTGAGTTGAGTTGCTTATTGAAAGAGGGTTAATAGCCAAGCTCAACTGAGAACTTTCAATTCAAAACAAGAGAGCGAGAGCAACAGAATCACTCTTTAGGTTGTCATTAATAGAACATAAAAGAAATAGCACCACTGAGAACTCTCAAGCGGAAACCAGAGGCCACAGCGAACGATTCTCGCTTCAGGATATAACCGAATCCTTACCAGGTATATAAGGCTTTTGATTATAGGACGATTGTTGTTGTTGTTGGTTATATAGATCCGACGTTGTGGCATTGCCATTATGATGATACGGCGTCGCCTGCAGATCGGTGCTACAATTAATGGGACTCATCGGCGTCATCTCGCGATCCTCGATAAACAATTCGCTGGCATCGTCGGGCACCTGACGGTACTGAGTCCATGGCCAGGATGCGATGCCCGATAGAAGGAATGCCTCCAAGGCGCACAAATAGCCAATAATCTAGAGGTTTCCAAATATTTATAATTAATATAAATGCAACTAATATAATAATCAAATCTCACCCCTGTGGCCAGCAACGTGTCCTTGGAATGCTTGGACACCCAGGTGTATTCAGTGGCATACAGCACCATGTGGACAAGCAATGTGGAGCTCAAAATAAATATCAAACCAATACTCAGGTACATCCACGTATTCTGGGGATTAATAATAAGAATTAATAATATATCCCGACTTTTTTAGTTACTCGAAACCCACCACTTTAGTCCAGTTGAATGGGAACATGAGGGCTATATGCGATATATCCAGAAAGATCATGAGGCATGTGATGAGTAGCGAGAAGAGCGCACAGAAGACCATCAGCCTCAGGCGTCCGATGAGTGGCAGTAGAAAGAGGCCCACCTGAACGGTGCCCGCGGAGCACTCGCAGGCCAGACAGGCGGCCGAGGATAACTAAGGATATTTCGATTTAGCTAGAAGAAGGCGGTAACCCATATCCAGTTCTTACCACCAATAGTATGCGCACAATCCCTGTAGGCGATTTCAAGTGTTGCGGATCACAGTGGAGGGCAACGCCCCAGGGCATCGGGGTGTGTCCGCCCCTCTGCTTGTAGTTGGCATGCGAGTCCCAGGAGGTGCACGTTCCGAGTGGCGATTCCAGGGACAGCGAGTGCGAGTGCGAGTGAGCTAGGGAGAGCTCGCCGGCCCTGCTGCCAGCTATCTCAAAGTCCTGCTCATCGTCCAGCTGACAGCAGACCGGCTCCAGCTCCAGCTCCCGAATCTCGTCCAGCAGCAGTTCTATCTCGTCCGTGCCATATAGATCAGATACAGACGGTATATAACGTTGGGGTTGTTGCATTGCCCGTGCCGGGATGTGTCCCACATCACCGATGGTTGCCCCTCAACTGTCAAACACTGCCGCCTCGTCTCTTCTTCTCTCCGTTTCCGGTTTCGTTTCCCCGTTTCCCGTTTCCGTTTCCCCGTTTCCGTTCCTCTGTCTCTTGCTTTTTGTATCTCTCTCCTGGTCGCTTCTCCTTAGGTCTCTTTCTCTCTCTCTGAATTAAGAAAAAATGCGAAAAAAATAATTATTAACAATAGAAATCTCTTACATTTTTGTAGGTCTAAAATTAAATTAAGGATTTATTTATTTTTGTTGGCATGGTCACACAAAAAACGTTTTTGTACGCCTATGACAATGCATTAAAAATTGCATTAAATTGGAAGGCGAAAGGTGATTGAAATTGTTATATTATTTAAGGCCAGTTATTCCCAAATGTAGTTTAATCATTAAAATAAACTTAAAAATGTAATACACTTCGACATAAATTTATATTTGATATATTTCTTTATTATCATTACCTTCTTATATATTATTAACGGTATACATATTATTTTTGTATATTTTTTTAACCGTTTTCCGCTTAATATACCTATATCTTTATAGTAAAATACGTGAAGCAGAGAGACAACGATTGCAAATGAGTTTTCTCTAAAGTTTTCGCTCCATTCGCTATATGCCATTGAAATTGATAACTGCCGAGCGCAGCCTGCCCCCGAGGCTCATTAGGTCCCAGCCCCCCTTATTCCCATTTCCACACCCCTTGTGGCCTCCGCCTGTGCATAACCATAACGGTAATTTGATATGAGTCGTCGACGACGACTTTGACGTCGCCGCTACCGCTGGCTGGCTGTCACTCATACGCCATGTGGGCCGCATGGCATAAACGCGCCATCGAGGGGCTATCCCCCAGGGTGCTGCCAATCTGAATACACTTTCTCCAGTCCGTAGCCGCCGTGGGCAACGACAACTTTCTGGCCAAATACGTTTACGCGTAAATAAAGGGACACGTAGTAGAGTTTTAAAGGCAACTGGCGGGAAGGGTAGCCAAGTGTGGAAAGTAAAGAGAGAGCGTGGCGAAAAGTAAAATCACAACGATGATGATGATGGTGATGGATGGCCTCTGCTTCGGCACTTCAAAGGAGAAGGAACAGTTTAAGTTCGATAGAAGGAAGAAGTTTTTTAAATAGAAAAGTATTTATATTGTTTTTGAAGTCAAATAAATATTTATATATTCTTATTTTTATACATATATGTATATACTTTTATTCGCGGTATTAAACAAAGTAATAGCTGATATCCTTCAAATAATTATCTTTTATCGAACAATATAAATACAAAATTACGTAACCAGCTCTATTTTAATAAATTAAAAATGTTAAGCTCATAATAAGCTTAATACCTTGACAGATTACCTTATGAACTGACTAAAAGGTAATATATGACAATACTTTATACAAGATTTGCTTTAAAATATAGTTAAATATGCATATATAATCTAATAATTTGTATAAGATTAGCGCAATATGTTAAATAAATCAATAAATAGAATAATAATCAATTTCAATAATATAAAAACGTAATAAGTGATTGCCAAACTCCCTTGAAAATTGCACTACACCAGTTTTCCCTACTTCCCACTTAATCCCCATCCGAATCTAATTAAAATCCCATCCAATCTCGGCCAAATTATATTACGTACATGTCATTATAAAAGCCACTGTGAAACTATTTCCAGCACTTATTCATTAATCACAGAAATTCCCAGCAGAGTTACCTCTTGGCTGGTGTTTCATTTATTATTTTTAATTGCGGCTGATGCGCGGTGTTCGATAGTCTGTCCTCCTGTGCGTATGTCCCATCCGAATGATGTGGTGGCTGCCAACTGGAAATTAAATCGAATTGGTTTTTGTGTGTGCCTCCCAGATTTTCCCTTTTTTTCATCACTTTTCCCTTGGCTGGATTTTCCTGCCTTTGCCCCTGCACGTATGCCATGTTATTTTTCCGATGTGCAACACACACACACTTGGGCAATTAACACAGACGAGCGGGGGGAGCGGGGCGTGATGGCTACATGAAAGCCGAACTCCCCGGAGAATTTCAACAATTTTCAGCTGTCCGGCCGCATTTTCCTTGGGCTGTCATAATCGGGACATCAGATGAAGGTAGCTTATGCTTCTTGTTGTCAGTTGTCCTGCTGTTTTTGTGCAGCAGCACAAGGACTCCGACAGGACAGGACACGAGAAATGCAGCAGAAGCAGAAAGCAGCAGGGAGTGGGGTAAGGAGAAAGGGGTCAAAATAGCACATGTACTTGCACTATATATGCATTTGTATGTACATCTCTCTCGGGACAGGCAATGTAACAATTTGTTCTTTCTCTTTCTGGCCCCAGCACCGCTCTCTCTTTCTAGTTTTTGTGAAGTTTTTGTTGGTGGGGTGGTGGGGTGGTGTGCTCTGTTCGTGTTGTCCTTGCTCTAGTTTCAGCACCCGAATGTCCTCAGCCTCCTTTTTGGTCTTCGGTCTGGGTTTCCAGCCTCAGCCTCGTCGCCTACTCCTCCCCATCTCTGCCCCAATCCACGCCCTTATCTCTCGGCCCGTTATCGCTGCACATAATCTGCCGATGCTGGTGGTGGTGATGCTCGAGTGCCTAATGAGAGTCCTTGTCAGCACATCTCCTGGCCAAGGACCTGCTCTACCTTATCCAATTTACCCATCGATTGTCATAGCAGGCATTGAGCGAGCTCTCCGTCCTGATTTTATCGCCCCTTCCAGCGCCCACAGCGACAGATTCAGAGATAATGCAAATTGATTCAACACACACGCTCTCGTTAAAATTCAATTAAGCTATTATTCAATCATTTTGTTGCCAGTTGAAAGCCTAATTAATATTGCAATTGATAATAGAAATGCTTGTTGAATTATTATTAATTCATTTGCATTAATAAACACACAGCCATTTTATATTAGTTTAGGAAAAAACTACTTCTAAAGACTAAATTAAATAAATATTGATTTCATTTTAAATATATATAAAGCTTAAATAATACCGCTCAAAATGTACATGGCATATCTCTTGTGCTTACTATTTTCGAATAGTTTTTGCATTACAATGATAAAGAATTAAGTAGAAATTATTTATAAAGTAGAATTTATAAGACTTTATATAGATTTTAATATATTTAATTATACAAAAATCTACTTTGTTATGAAAGATAGATATATAGTAGCAATAAAATTAGAGCCTTAAGCCCTGGAAGTTTAATATCCACCGCTGGAGATTTGTATTTAAATAAATAGCAATTAAATTCACACAGTTCATGATAAAATCACCTAAGAATCGGTACAAAAACGAGAGTTTCATGGTTCAATCTATTTCCCTTATCTAAAATCGGCTGCCTGTATAAGTACTAGCTTCCTACAAAAGTATAAATGTAATAAATATGACTCTTGTGTCAGTGCTCAGTGCTAGAAATCAATTATGCTGATCCGCATTTATAAACTGACTCGCCTTCCTGTGGAGCTCCTACGACTTCCTTCGAGGCAACCGGCGCTGCACGGTCGCCAGGCGGGCCACAGGAAGTGCAAGTGCTGTGTATGCAAATTTATTGTCAATGAAAAAGGGGATTTGAATTGGCGTTTAGGCTACGACGAGGGGCCAGTGCTGGGTATGGGCATATTATGAAGGAGCTGAAGGGTTGGACACTCGACGTCGCCCCGACTGCATTTCTTATTTATGAACGTGCATAGACAATGCTTTCGGGTCTTGTTGCTTTTCGACATGGTCGTCGTCGTCGTCCTCACAGCTCGCAGGACATGTGCTTGCAACTTTTGTCGCATTCAATGGACCAAAGTTGCCGTAAATAACTTTTAATAGAATTTTTAATGGAGCTCGTCTCGGTCGGCTGGCCTGAATGAATGGCCTTTGGCAATTTGGTTTTAATATAGATTACCATAATGATTTGCCAAATGCAATGAAATGTGGTTGAGGCTAAAGAGGGAATAAAAAGTGTTGACTGCGGTTAAGAGATAGAAATGGAATGGATTTTATTTTATTTTCAAATGCCTCGTATTTATTTTAAATCTTTATTTGATATTTAATAATAATGAATAAATAATAAATAGGATAAGTGATTTATTTGTAAACTTAAACTAGCCTAAGACTTTATTCTAGCGTCTCTATTTAGATGATTACGTACAATTTACTTATTATATTTATTAGTTATTATATTATTATTATTGGCAGTATTATGAAACCTACAGCTTTTTATCTTATGAATCCAGAAACTCTATGAGATAATCCAAAAGAAACCCGATTGTTGGATCAGTTGAACAAACACGTCTAGGTTTCATAAGTCGTTGGAAAGTTTCCCCCGTGGCCATAAAATATTTTGCATTATTAATCAATCTCCATTTCAAAAGCATTGGAAAACTTTATGCATTTTAAACAAACTTTCTAGCCACACAAAAGTTCTATCCCCGAAGTTATTGGTTGAAAAGTAATGTGAAACCGGCAGGTAAAGGAAACTTATCAGCCAAGTGCACACAATAAACCATGGCTTAGAGGGCCTGGCCAGGTTTCGGACCTTTCCCAGAGAGCTGCGTATAAATTTTGGCTTAAAATTATTGAAATATTTTCAGTGTCTCCCTTTTTTGGCTATATATTTTTCGGCGTTGTTGCCTGAATGCAGACAAGTTGACTATCGTCCTCAATTCTCACTGGCGGCGGCAATGCAGGGAAAAACTGCGGGAACTGGGTATTGGGGACTGGTACTGAGGACCTTTTCCTACTTATTATGCCGCCGCATGTTTCTCTATGTTTGCTCTTTTGCGGAATTATCGATTACAAATGAATATTTCATTAGGGGAAAGGGAAATAGGAAGAGCGCCAAATGAAGCGAAAAAAATCGGAGGAACAAGGAGCCGAGGGGAGCCCGGCACCTGCCGCCGCCCAGCTGACTTCCGTTTCCGGGTCGCGCGACACCTTGGCCCGGCTATTTTCAATTAAAATGCAGCATACTTTTCGCGCTTTTGTTAAGCATTCTTCAAGCACGCCGAGGAAGTGTTTACACTGGAAAAATATACTAAACTGCGCCAGATATTATTAGGTTTTTAAAAACCCTTAAAAATGTTTCTAAGAGTATGCCATATATTCTTGATAAAATAAGAAATTTAAGAGTATTTCTTACATAGTTAATTCGTTTGAAAAGAGATTAAAGATAGGATTTACCTGATAATATTAGGTTTAAAAAATAATAATAAACAAGTTATCCTGTGTTGTATTTATTAATATTCGTAGTTTCTAAATATAAATCCTATATAATTAAATTGAACCAAGGTAATAATTTCTTGCAGTGCAGCGTACACATTCCTTTGCCATTTCTTTTTCCTATTCGCTCTCTTTCTGCTTTTGGCTCTTTAAAATGCTGTTTAATGTATGTCCCCACTTCTGTTTTGTGTCGCATAATTACCAATGCCAGGATAATTAAGGCAGCGCCGTGCTGCCAGGCCAGGCCAGGCCGCACATAAAAAAGGACAACGAGTCCCGAATGCGGGTCCCGACCCGAGGGATTCCAAAGTGGGAATGGGAATGCCAACGGGACTTGGCTGGAGGACAAAAAGTGGGTGGTGGGTGGTGGGTAGTGGGTGGTTGGTAGGTGGTTTCGGTGGTGCGAGCACGTGACTAACAGTAATGGCACGCCAAATCACAGGAGAAATGAATTGTTTGCCGGGCGGGAGTGTTCGGAATGCCAAATGCGACTAAGAGAGAGAGCGTAACAGGGTTTTCAGCCCAGGATGTCCAAATTATATTATGCTAAAAATATTGTATACTGCATTTTACTTACAAGGGAAACGTTCTCACCATTTTTGCACTACATTTTTGGGCGAAGAGAAGGTTTTGTTGGAGGAATGTAAAGATTAGAAGGGCTTTTTCTGTTAATAAATGTAACTAAGCCAATAAATGTAATGCATTCTTGTAGATGATTTAAAATCATCACAAATCGATCTAACTTCTCGGGAAGTTTAAACAAAACCCTTAAATCAATTAAAGATTAAACTTGTGCCGCCCCCAGCTTAAATTTCAATTAGATAAAGGTGTGCAGTGTGTTGGAAAAAGGTTTTCCCTTTTTAAGTGGCAACTCATGATCCTCTTAGGCGAAACTCCTGCGAAAACTCCACTTCAGCCTGCCATATATTCCCTTTCCCCGAAACTAAACTCGGGCAGAAAGTGATTAAGGCTCACGTTTCGGGATTACGTAAGCTCCTACAGGGATACTTAGCCAGCTGGGCCGCCGAAAGCGTTTATATGTATATAGAGGAGAACCTAAGTGACTGAGTGTGTGTGTCTGTTAAGCATATCATGTGTTTATGCGCGATTCCTGAAATGAACGCCGCCTCCCCGCTTTCCCCAATGAAACCATTTTTACCTGGCTTTTCGGGGCGTCCCCTGACACGTGAGCTTCATATAAAAAAAAGTGGAGAAGAGGAAGGAAGGCCTCGTCATTTCATGGACGTTGCAGCACGCGAGGAGTCCCCTAACCCCCCCTATATTTTTCCTTTTTCACTTTTGTTGGGACTACCCTCATCGCCCTCTCCCCTCGCGCTGCGTAAACACAGCTATTAAATGCCAACTGACCCCAAATGCTGACCGACTCAGAAGGCAGCTACAGTCGCTCTACAATTAGTAAAATATCTCTAGGAAAATTGAGGAAAATAGCTATTAGTAATTATTAGCAAATTTGATCTAGAAAGATTCGGTAAGATAGCTAGACCTAAGTATATTTTTTATTAGTAGAAACATCTATTAATATTTGAGTACCTTAAGTCATGACCTTCACTCTATAAAGTATATTTTAAATATTTGTTTTCTGCAATTTATCAGAAGTAAATATAAATATTTCAATCAGTCAAGAAGTAGGCAAAGGCTTTTACTAAACGAAGGCTGGCAATTATAACTTGGAATCAACATTTTCATACATTAAATTTATACAAAAATAAAAGCTTAAATATAACAATATGAATATGAATAAGCCCTAATGTATGCCTTGTCTTTAATTACATAAAAAATTAAGTTAACCCCTAACCAACCTCGACTGTATTTAATTGCTCCCGAAAACCCATTCCCCTCCGTGTGGTAGTAAACGGGCGGTGCAACAACCTCGCTTAGTTGCAGCCGGACGACCTTGAACCAGTTTTCATTTCTAAAAAATTCCCCCGCAAAGGGCAGAGCCAGCGGGGAAAGCAGGGCAACTTATTAGAAGAAGACTTCTGGCAAACTTCGGGGAACTTTCGCAAATATCTTGGCATATTAATCAGGCTCAGAGCGTCTAACAGCAATTTAATTGCAGCCACATACTCGTAAGCAGAGATGTGCTGCCAGTGGTATGGGGATGAGCATGAGGCTCCTATGACAGCAAACTAAAAATAAACAAATGAGCCAAGCCAGAGACACAGGAAAAAAAAATAGACGACACAGAACGAGTTGTGGCCGAAGCGCGGAAAAGCGCGCTTGCGTGCGGAGAGAAAAATTAGAGAGAAAATTAAAAGGGAAAACAGGCAGAGAGAAAGCGAGACTCCACGAGAGAGAGAGGGAGAGAGAGTCGAGAGCAGAGGTTATTGTTGTGGCTGCAGAAGGATTTCAAGGAAGTGAAATAGCGCTGCAGACTGAATTTTTCACAGACAAAGTTTCCTATCTGCTTCCTCTTCCTCCTAGGCTTTTCCTAGCTGCCACTTCCTGTGTATTAGCGTGTGAGTGTGTGTGGTGAATTGAAAATAGATTTTTGGTGATTTCACATTTAGTTTTTGATCTTTAATTTGATGGAAAATATGTATATATAGATAGTTTCTATTACCTTGATACTTCTTAATTTGTTTTCACTATGAAAAACCCTTTTTGTTTTGTTCATTCATTATTTTGTGGAATAAAATTTAAAAATAATACCGTAAAATTTAATATATTATTTAGAATGTGACGGGATTCTACCGATAAAAAGGTAGACCATCAAATTAAACTGTTACTGCCAAGGTTCCTTGAACTCTGAATCGACTTGAATCGATTAAGGAGTAAAGACCTCTAATTGTAGGTAATTTCTCCTAAGAGCCTCATTTATAATAAATATTCCTCTATTATGGCATCCATAAATCCAAGTGCTAATTATTGTTGGGTAATTAAGTATCAATAATAGGAATTAATTATAGTATTTTCATGTAATGAGCATAAATAATACATTTGGAAATATATCAGTTGATGCTTATACAACAATATAAAATAATATTTATAATTTATTAGCTCTTTTATTAGGTAAATAAAACGAAAACTAATGGCATTAACTTGTTTAGCAAAATAAAAGATATTGGCATCATTGCAAGACATATTTATCTATAAATAACCATTGCCTATGTTGTTTAAATAAAATTAAATATATAATAAGCTGAGGTAATTATTTAATAATCTCTTCATTGAAATTTGGATCAAAGGCCTGTAATCAATAATCTATTATTGTCTTAAACAGTAAACCTATCCTTAAATTTATCACAAAATTGTTTCGGGTAAACAAATAACTAAAGTAAAAGTCTTTAGTATTTATAAATACGTTCTTAACAATGTAGCTTACCTCTTATTTACCAAAATTAGCTCTACTGATCTTAGATAATTTTAGGTAATTAATCCAACTTCTCTAATATTTAGTTTCGGTCTCTAAAAATTTACTTTATTTTATATTTAACCGAGAACTTGGTTCAATTGAACCAATTCACGGGCTGAACTTTTGCACCAACTCCGTCAGACTCGCACACACACCCCATAGGCTAGTCTGCTCTCATAGTAGCCGTATCCTTTCCTCCCAGAGAGTCTGTGTGTGTGAGTGCCTCAAAGTGTTATATTGACATTTGGCTACATAATGATTTATGCTGCTGCAGGAGGAGCAGCTCGCATCGCTTCGCCTCGCCGCGCGAGAAGCGATCTCTGGCTCCTTGTAATTCCTGCTGCTATTTTTAGGGGCAATGCCCATAATTTATTTTTATTTACGGAAGAGGAAGAGCACTACAGCACACACACACTCTCCCAAGCACATCTATTGATGGATTTTTTGTAGGGGGCAGGGGGCAAGCGAAGGGCAAACGCTGGAAAGCATGCTACGATTTTTGTGTGTGCGGCGGAATCTCGCTGGGTTTTCGTGGTTTCAGGGGGGTTTTTTTTGGGGGCTAAGGACCAACGTGTTCGTGTATACAACTAGTTAAATAAATTTACACTTGACCCACCTTTTATTTCCACCGCTATATGTGTATATATAGCTTTTTTATATACTATTTCTGTGGGGCTCCGAATGCACGGCACGTTTCTCCGTTTCTCTAGCAAAAATCTTTCGAAAATTGCTCACTTTTTATTTTATTTCTTTTTATGAGTGTTGCACATGTGGGTGTGTGGGACTGTGGCAGTGTGTGTGTTCGGTGTGTGGTGTGTTGGTGTGAGTGGGTGGCGGGTGGCGCTGCCAGTTCATTCATGGACCAAATTCTGCTCGATGTGTGTGTGAGAAGCAGGAAGGTGGCATTTTTATTTGCAATTTCCTGATTTTATATTTTCAACTCGCCGATTTTCGCATTTATTGAGTTTTTGTTGAGCATTTTTGCTCAATTTTTCCGTGGTATTTACAAGAAGCTCTCTTTGTGTTTGGGTTTTACTTTTTCTTATTTTATATTATCTCCGCGGCGCAGCAAAACAATTTTCACATTTTCACACACTCGCACGAAAATCATTACTCAGTATGCACGACGGCTTTCCACGGGCTTTTCATTTTCCCAAACGCCAACCCGCGCCGCCTCGCCTCACCATTTGGGCCATGCTGCCTTTTCCGACTTTACTTCTGCTGCCTTTTGCTGCTTTTACTGCCTTTCCTGCTGCCTTTCAGCATTTGCTTCTAACCACTTGGGCGTTTGAGGGGGGCGGACGTTTTTTATTATGTATTTTTTTTTATAATGCAAAACAGCAGAACAAACGTCAAACCAAACTGAGTCTGAAACAGAAGACAGCCACCAAGCCAACACACGCTGTTTCCAATCGCAAAA
This sequence comes from Drosophila kanapiae, assembly GCA_008042475.1. NCBI lineage: Eukaryota > Metazoa > Arthropoda > Insecta > Diptera > Drosophilidae > Drosophila > Drosophila kanapiae. The sequence goes on from VNJM01002939.1 coordinate 213,494, forward strand.
ATCGCGAACCGACAGCCACGAAAGCCAGCAAACGACTGAGCTCCAAAAGCCCCAAAAAAACGAGAAAGAGAGAGAGAGAAATTGAGAACTCTCAGAGAAAGCAGAGGGAAGAGAGATGAGAGAAGGTGAGAGAAATTGAGAGAGCTGCGTGCACATCCTTTGCAGAGGCGTCAAAAGTTCCCGGAACCAGCTCAGAGCGCCAATGAAAGTCATTCGAGATATGACGGGGATACACTGGGGAAAAGGGATGTACATACAGTATAAAATAAATATATTATACCTATATATATATTTATTATCGATCTTAGTCAATGTATGCGAAAATAATGATCTTATAGTTATTCACGAAATATATATATATAATATACGGTAACGCTAGACATCCCAAATGAGTCTAGCAGTAAAAGGATACTGATGAAAAACCTTAGCAGTATCTAGAAACAGATCCGAATTCAAGAGTCTTTAATAGCTTCTGTGACAAATACAAAAAAAATACATTAACTGTTTTAAGTCTTACTCTTACTCTTAGAAGTGTGAAACAATCTGTTAATTTATTTATAAGCCTCACAATCTATATTTATATTTAATGCAGGCCATTAAGGGAAATAAATAAATGTGAATAATAAGAAGAATAATGCACCTGTTTACATTTATTCGATTTGATAGCTTCAAACAAATGTTTTGATAACGCTTCGTATCAATTTTTATTGCAGTGCACAGTGAAGAGCGGGGCGCTGATAAGCTCGAAAATAAAAACGAGGCCCACACGAAGCTTCGTCTATTAAGATCAGTTGTGTTTGAGAGTCGGAGAGGAGCGAACGTGAGGCTGAAGAACTGAAAATAGATAGAATCAGAGAGGAAAATATTCGAGCCATACATACTATATAGTGCAGCTATACTAAATAGAGCTTAGGAGTCGGGTCTTAATAATATATTTCTGGGAAGCGGAGACAAAATGGAAAGGTAAATCAAAGTCTGTTCTTCTTATACTTACGAGTGTTCTAATTCTCGGATATATATATTTCCTAGTTTCTGGCAAGAGTTGAAATCGCTGCTGAAGTCCCTGCTCTGCTTTGTGGTTGCTTTGATGCTGGTGCCTTTGCTACTCTTATCGTTTCTGTGTAAGTGATCGATCCCCAGCAGTGATCGATGATCAATGATCATCGGCGATCATCGATCCGCGACACGCGCTGCCTCACTGATAAGCCACATAAATCAAGTACTTCAAAAGGGGCCGGCTTTATAAATAAATATATATAATCGAGGCATGAGTTGACTAACCATTAAAAAGGATCATCATCGGCCATTTAGTGAGAGCTCTTCAGAGAGAGCGAAAGAGAGAGTGAGTCGATAAGGCTTTTGTTTATAAATAATAGATTACCTGTTGCACCTTTGCGGAACCCAGACGAGCGGCCGGGCGAACCTTGACCAACTGAATTACTCATAAAATTTTGCCAGTGATAAGCCGGCTCTTCGATGCTTGATACCGGGTAATCGCCATGGGATAAGGGCATATTGGTTTCACTCTTTTGGGTTGGATTATAATCCACAATCTGCATAGATTAAATAATTTTGGCGTCCTCATGCCTTTCTCAATAACGTTTATATTAATCTTATTTAATCAGGGGTTTAATTGTAGATTTTCTGTTCAATTAAACCAATAAAAGATAAAGGGGAGTCCTACTTTTTAGAGTACCATATATAGTATTTACAAATTAAAAACACTTATAATAACAACGAATTAGAGGGCGTCTTATCCTCGAGCAAACTATTTCTGATTTTGTAATATTTTAGCTTTAATATCTTTATTTTCTTTCCCCCAAGAAGACAATAATTGTGGCTCTTTAAATACTCAATCTCTTTAGATTTACCTCATCTGTTATATTTTTCAGGTGCCCACCTTGTCAACGAACTATCCAACTATGTGCTAAGCATCAAATACCCCAACCTCACCATATCAAAGTCCAAGAAGATCCGGACTTTAATCGACACGCCGAAGAATGCGGGAATCTTTCACTTTCTGCTCCAAGTGGAGGGAAATTGCGATTTCGAGAGGATCAAGCGATCATATGCCCAATACCTGACGGATCTGAGGGATAAGACGGGCATGCTGCGGTTTCCTAAATTGCGCCAAAAGCTGGTTACCTGCTGGGGACATTATGCTTGGGTTAATGATAATAGGTAAGAGCAATATAAATTATTTAATTATATTTTAGAATATTAAAAAAGTGGAAAGTACTATTACATTATATTATATATTATTTCTTTTTTGTTTATTTATTATTTACTATATATTTCTTTATTTCCTCCAACTAGTGGCTTCAACCTCAACAACCATGTCCTGCTCAGCACCCACAAGTACCGCGGCCGTCCCGTCACCGAATCGAATATCCAGGACTATGTCAGCGAACTGGCCACCAAGTACATACCCTCGGACCTGCCCCAGTGGCAGGTGATCGTCATACCGAACTCAGACAGTACTCAGCCCTACTACATCCTCATTAAGCTGCACCACCTTATCTTAGCCGAAGAGGAGGATCTGCATGTGAGTGAGATGCTGTTACTTCAGGATCCGCACAGGAAAAGCCTGATGACCCTGAGTGATGGCTTGGATCAGAGGAGCTCGAATCAGCTGCAACAGCTGTCCCACTTTGTCCGGAAACCGGAGCACATCAGTCGACTCATAAATCACTTGGTGCATCTCGTGATCTGTCGCTGGCAGAAGTTCATCTACGAATTCGAGTCTCTGGAGACGCCCGATGGCGCTTCTTCCACTGTCCAAGTTAGGAATCTCAGCCAGTTGGCCTCTTTGGTCCTGATAATCCTGGTCAATGTGTTCCTGGGCTACTGGCGGAGTCGTTCGGTGCTTCAAAAGCTGAAAAGGCGTTCGGTCACGTATCGAAATGAAGTGGGTCGCTTTCAAACTGTTAGGTTGCTTTTGAACAGGGAACTGGAGCAGAGGAATCTCAGCTGGATGGTGGCCAGAAATGCTGTATATAATAGTTTACAGCCCACCAACTTGGCTAAGGTTTGGACCCGCTTTCTGTGGCGCTTAAATCTCAATCATGTCCTCCTTTTACCCTATCACATTTATTGCGAGATCTTGGCCTTCACTGATGTCCTGATCAAGGGTCAAACTTCTTACTCTTCGACCTACTGTGCCACAATCCATTTATACGTTCCCCTTTTGCTCTATGCCCAACTAGAGTTCTTCAAGATCTGTTGGGAGCTCTTAAAGGCTCCGAGGAACGTTTACGAGGTCCTCTTTGAACAGCCCACAAAGGAGTTGAATATCCTTCACAAGAAATCCTATTCGGGCAGGAAAATAGTTTCCTTTAGCAGGTCTTTGAGTGGCGCCCAATTAAGGCTGCGAAATAAGGATAAATTCAATAAGAATCTCAGGGAATCGGATTTTAGTTTAACCTGCTTAGCGGGCGCCGTTCACGATTACTTGAATACATTCTCCGAGGATTTTCAGGTTCCCAGTTTTCTAAATACCACATGCAGGACCATTGACAAGGGATATTTCACAGACAGAACTGGAGATAAATCGAAAAATATTGGTGGCGTGGTCTTTTTGCAATTACCTTTAAGGGAACCCGATGTAAATCACATTAAGGAACTCCATGATGTCGTTGAGAGAATCAGAAATCAACAGATCATGATTTACTTGGCATCTATAGCTCAGACCAAGTTCAGTCTTCTCACTTCCCTGCTGCCACACGTCCTCACCAAAATCTTCATAAACTTTTTCTCGTACAATTTCCCCATCACCATCACCGAGATTTATGGCGCCACGGATGAGTTCCAATCGGCTTGGGGTCAAAAGGTTCAGGATGTCCTCCTCTTCCGGCCGCCGCAATCAAAGACCTGCCTTTCGTTAAATCTACATCGCTTTGGGGACAAGTACCGCTTGGCTGTAATGGCGGATACCCATCTGGCACCGGACCACACGACCATCACGAGATCCTTTGAACGGTATATGGAAACGATCACTCTGTGAAAAGATCTTTGGGACCAAGGGGAATCCATTTTATCATTTAAAAGGAAATGTAATAAAAAATATTTATCCGAAAAGCTGTTTCGATTTTTAAGTCTTGCCAGTCTATATATATTATGCAGCATTCTGGTTGTCATACGTAAGACCTTAAACTCGATCTCAATTCAAATAATTTTGGTCTGGCTCGATGGATAAGTCTACTAAATATCGTAGAGACCTGCGTGAACATTTTGTTGAATCCAGACATGTAGTAGTAAGTCGCCAAACTAATAAACTTGGTAACATATTAAGCGTTGTTATCCTTTCTTTAAAAAGACGAAAAGGGATAAGAAGGCGGATCGTATACCCATGGAAGAGGATCGACCGCGTCGAGAGAAGTTTAATTATTCTGAAAATATTAACCGAATCTCCACAACTGAAACATTTCCACCGGAATTATCTAATGACAATATCGTCGATCATATTAACTGTCAATCCTGTAGACGGGGCTACCGGTCTCCTGCGGATCCGGTTCCGGCTCCAGCTCCGGCTCCTTTGAGATTGTCGAGGACTTACATGGACTATCCCTGCCATCAGCCGGAACAGGTAAACATCTGTTTTTTTAGAGCAGTAAAAATTAACTCTTTTGTTCGCTACTGAACGGAACTTGTAAGCCGTAGTTCCTGCTTTACTTGTACGTTTCAGGTAAAGCTAGGAAGAGGTAATGCAAGAGAAATTGTGATCTTTTGCGTTATTTTAGGGAAAAGGATATTAACTAATTAATTTAAACCTTAGAATCCGTATTCGCATGATACAAGGAAGACAACACAAGCCAATCGTAATCTCAACACTCATAACCGAGATCCTGAGCCTGGGACGAACAAAGACGATAGAGCTCGCGATTGGCTACTGTACAAAAATAGGACCTTTCGAGAACCTTCATCCAGTCGAATTATGGAGGACCAGCAGGGCGAGCCTGTGCATTCTAATGTTTATACCAACAAGCTTAACGAGGCAAAGAACTCAAAGAATTACTACGAGAATGCTCGAGCTTATTGCTCCCTTTCGAATGAGAAATTCCGTCCGAAGTATAACCCCCTTAGCGAAGATTCTAGTTCATCGAAGAAAATCTCAGGAAATACAATAATTAGCGCCAAGAATGGCAAGGCTCTCAAAACCATAATTTGTTCGCAAATCCAAGTGCAACAGGCTCTTGATCAACACCTGAAGCGAAGAGATGTAGGGATCGGGAAAGAGGCTTACCAACTCCTTGTGGATGACGAGGAGTCTGACAAAGTGTCAGTATTAAAAGGCAGTGGACCAGACAAGGGTATTGCCAGAAGTAAACCCAAAGATCCGAAAGGAAAGTATGAAGATATAGCAAACTTTTCTATAGAACCCGAATTGGATAAGTTAAGCCCCATGGAGTTTAGGTCATCCATGTTCTCTGTGAGTGCCGATGATATCGTTAGCTCCAAAGTTATTGATCCGATGATAAGAAAAATTCAACGCATGTACCTGAACACCCTCAGGGAGGAGATGACCATCATGGAGTATCTGGGGAAGGTGCCTCAAATGGTCAGCGAGGTTTACCGGGAAGCCGCCGTAAGAGATCAGAGAAAGTCATCATCAGATCACAAATAATTTTGTTTATTTTATCACTTGAGATTTATGTATATATTTTGTACAAGGTGTAATTGGTTCTTTTAGGAACAGGGAAATAATCATTTCGGCATATTATAAGATTTATGATTTAAAAATTGTTAACTAGGATGAAAAAAATTGTAATAAAGTTAAAAATTAATTACTCCACTTGACTAATTTAAATTTAACAAGTTTAATGCAATTAGGAACTAGAACAAAATGTAGTACTTGTACTTGCGTGATTTCAAATCTTAGTAAAATTAATAAATAATGCTTTCAGTTGCCTTTTTTAATTATAAATAAAAGTATTTACCGCCTTTTAATTCAAATATTTGCTAGTGCTGGCAGATATATATGAAAGTTAATGTATCGCATATAACTTTCAAATCGAAGAAAATACTGCAAGGAAAATAGATTTCTATAAATATGTATATATATATTTTAATAGAAATACACAAAAACAAATTAAAAACAAATTTTTAATTGACAAATTTTGGTTGCATAAACAAATATACCGAAATGCCGCAACGCCCAGCCATGGCTGTATTTCCACACGTTCCGCCAACGGTCACACTGCGCGAATGGACAAAAATTAGAACAAAAAAAAGGCGATTTCGCGAATTGAAGAAAACGCCGCTGCGGAAATTTTGCCAGCCGAATGAACACCCACACGCCGGAGGGAGCGGGTGATTTGCAATCGGAGGAGCGTAAGATAAACGGCACGGCGGCTAGCTGAGAGGCGTCACGTAGACGGTACGATCGATATATTCAACACAAGCGCACCCACACACACAACACAGACTCACACATACACAAGCTCGGGCGCGTACGCACACGCACACATGGAGAACACTCGAGGAGGAGGTGGCGAAAATAACGTAGAATCAGCCACCGGCGGGGCGGATTTGGCCAAGGAAACGGGAGCGAAGGAGGTGCAAAAGTTGACGACCAACCATGCGGGAGTGGAGCCCGCACAAGGGGTTAACAACAACAACAACAATACAGAGGAGGCGGCAGCGGCTGCGACGACGGCGGTTCTTCTTTCCGTTGAAAACAACAACGCAAATGCCCGCGGAAATGCCAGTGCTGTAGAAGCAAAAACAACAACTGCAAATACAGAGGCGGCAGTAGCGAGCAGCAACAATAATGCATTACCAATACAACAACAACAGCTGCAGTCAGGCGATGGGAATGCAAATAAGACAACAGCAACAACTACAAGCACAGCTATTACAATTACACCTACAACAATACAAGAGGAAGCAGCGGCAGTAAAAGCAAAAACAAATGCAGAAGGGGAGGAGGCAGCAGCAGCGGCAGAGAAAGAAGCAGCAACAATATCGGACGAAAAGACAGGTAAAGTGGGAAAAGAGCAAAGAATTTCGCAGAAAACAAATCCAATGCCAACTAATGTAACCCCTCCCTCAAACCCACGCCACACAGAAGAACACAATCACAAAAGGAAGAAGAAAGATAAGGAGCGCGAGCGAGATGAAGATAAGAATCGGCGCAGCAACGCCACCAGCAACAACAACAACAGCAGCAGCAGCAGCGCAAGCAAGGATCGGGAGAGAGAGCGTGAGCGCGAGCGCGAGAGGGAACGGTATCGCGAGAGCAGCTCCAAATCCTCCAAGGAGAGCGATCACAAGTCCAGCTCGTCGCGCAGCAAGGACAAGAAGTATCATCGCACCGATCGCGACAGGGAAAGGGAGAGAGAACGCGATCGGGAAAAGGTGAGATCTAAAGGGAAACTGATCCCAAATACATAATAAATAAATTTTATAGGAATTAACCAAAGAATACTTGAAGAGTATTTTCGCTGAAAAAACGTTCTGGACAGAATTGTTAACTTTAAAACCAGATTCCCTTAACTCATATTATGGTCCGTATCATATAAACACAGTTTTCAGTAAATGAATGTAAACAATTATACGAAAGAATGATACCCACAGACAGGGCTTGTTTGTAAACTATGAATCAAGCTTCTTCAGATTTATATTCTGTTTTCAGTGGAAAAACGGTCTAGACGCAACCAGATCCAGAACGTATCAAAGTAAATATTCAACTGAAAGTGTAGGATATCATCTGTGAGCTCTTTATTCAGTTTCTACAGTCTCTTGTTAGTTTTCGTTGTAAAAATCGATCTAGAAATGCTTACAAGCTACTTGATAAGGTTCTTATGCTGCCTTTCAGCTAAAAGCTATAAGTTGCGCTGTAAGAGCGAACTTAAGTGAGTTTTTAAACCTTCTTTGCTCCATAATTATCATAGAATCAAATTAAACTGTTAAATAATACAGCTAATAGGGAAAAAGAAGATAGAGACCACAATAATTACATATAAATAGAATCCAATGCTTTTATCACAGGAATCTTGCATTGATTTTTATATTTCTGATCTTCTATAAGATCATATAAGATCATATAAGATCTATAAGATCTTCTTCTTACTAAAACCTAGAAGACCTCAATTTCTTACCAATAATAAAACTAATTTCCACTCTTCCCACAGATTCCCTCCTCGTCGTCCAGCTCCTCGTCGCACTCGCATCGCCGCCGCAGCTCGGACAGCAGCCGTAGCAGTCAGAACAGCACCTCAAAGCCCAAGGATACGGCATCGGATCACAGCCTTACCCAAGCGGTGACGGCTGCCCTCGAGCAGCAAATCAAAGTGGAGGACAGCATCAAGAAGGAACCAGTGGAAATTAAAGCAGAGGCGGACGCCGCCCCACCATCACCTGTACTTAGCAACAGCATCAAAACGGAAGCGGAAATCAAAAAGGAAGAGACAGCAGGCAAACCCTTGCTCAACGGCGAGGCGACGGGGAAAAGCCGCGATGAGGTAACCCGGCAGCTTAACTTCGACAAAGGCAGCGCCAACTCCAAGCTGATGCCTTCCCCAGCACCAAAAACTAGCTCCTCGGGATCAAACTCATCCACCGCCAACAATCATTCCTCCAGCAACCGCAAGTCCTACACCTCATCGTCCTCCTCATCCTCCAGCAACCATCACAAGGGCTCCTCTTTGTCCTCATCGTCCCGTCACTCTTCTTCCTCATCGTCATCCTCTTCGCGGGACTGCTCCAAGTGCTACAAGCGCTCCAAGATCCGACGTTCCAGCATGGGCGTTCAGTGCATGCAGCCCGCACCTGTCCCTGGGCCCTGGCAAACGGTGCAGAGTCTGCCTCCCAAGCCCAACCGACAGGCACCGGTTGGTTTGGAGAACCTCAAGTACGGCTGCTACTTCCAGGTGGAGCAGTATCCCAACGGCGGAGCCTCCATTGTGCATCTGTATCAACACGAGATCGATGCCCTGCCGCCCGAGGAAATGGAGGAGCTGGTGGATGAGTTCTTCGAGGTGTGCTTCGCGGAGGATGAGCAGGGATATGCCCATCATGTGATGGGCATTGTTCACGATGCGGCCCGCTATCTGCCCGATCTGCTGGAGCACATGGCCGAGAACTACTCGACGCTGACGGTGAAGGCGGGTGTGCTGGGCAGGAATTCGGATATCGAGACCTGTACGATGTCGCAGTACAATGAGCAGGTGAGGAATTATAGCTAGTCTGAAATTAAAGGGATTGCGGGGATTGTCCCCTGTCCAAAAGATGTAATTGGAAGATCCTAAAATCATAACTAAGAAACGAAGCTCTATTGGTTTAATCTACAAATTTTAACAATAACCCTTAAATTCCTTTCCCACCCACCAGGTTGTTCGCAATTATTGCCAGGGAACCTTTCGCTATGGACCCCTCCATCAGATCAGTCTCGTTGGCAAGGTCCACGAGGAGGTTGGCGGCTATTTTCCCGATCTTTTGAGACGCATCGAAATGAATCCATTTCTAAGAAAGGTAAGTGATCGGAAATTGTGTTAAAATATTAAAAAGGTTACAATATCTTGTGACTCTCTCACAGACCATGCCCTGGGCTTGTAATTCCATACTGCAAACGGATCCCCGTCAGTCAAACGATGGACCCATCCTATGGATACGCGCTGGCGAGCAGTTGGTGCCCACTGCGGAGCTGAACAGCAAGACTCCGCTCAAGAGGCAAAGGTGAGTTCTTCTTTTCCAACAAAGGAAGAGCATTCTCTGGAATCCCAGCATTAATCCCAAAAAATCTCCCCTAGAACTCGCATCAATGAGCTGCGCAACCTTCAGTATCTGCCCCGCTTATCGGAGGCCCGTGAGACCATGATCGAGGATCGGACCAAGGCGCACGCAGATCATGTGGGACACGGCCACGAACGGATCACTACCGCTGCAGTTGGTGAGCCTGACTTTTGCATGATTGTCTCCTTTGACATAGACTGAGCTCTGTAATCTTTGCTCCCTTTCCCTCCCAGGCATCCTGAAGGCCGTTCACTGCGGACAGACATACAAGCAGAACCGCATCACCAAGGATGTGGTGGCCTTCGCCGCCCAGGACTTCAACCAGATGGTGGAGATGCTGCAGCTGGACCTGCACGAGCCGCCCATCTCGCAGTGCGTGCAGTGGATCGAGGACGCCAAGCTCAACCAGCTGCGGCGTGAAGGCGTTCGCTATGCCCGCATCCAGCTGTGCGACAACGACATATACTTCCTGCCCCGCAACATCATCCATCAGTTCCGCACGGTGACGGCAGTGACCAGCATAGCCTGGCATCTCCGCCTGCGTCAGTATTATCCCGGCCAGGAGGTCATCAACGAGAAGAACAACCCCGTGCTGGCCGAGACGCCGCACTACAAGGAGAAGCAAACGATATTGCCTAATCCCATTGGTCACGATGAGGGCGGCGGCGGCAAGAAGACGCCCCTGAAGCGGACGCATGATGGCAAGGCCAAGAAGAAGCTGATTGATCTCGACCAGGGCAAGGAGCGGCGTTCCAGCGAGAGCAGCATGGACGAGCAGCCGTCGGCGGGGGGCAGTGCCTCGGCCTCGCCCAGCCAGAACCAGGAGAGCAGCAGCAGCAGCGGCAGCGGAAGTGGAAGTGCCGCCAGTTCGCCCAAAAAGAAGCCTAGCAAGGATGACTCCAAGATAGACATGAGAAAAATGGTCCTAGATCACAAGTATAAGCTGACCAAGGCGGCGGTGCTGACCAACCATGAAAGCAAGGAGAAGCCCAAGAAAGATAACTCAAGGGAGAAGGAAAAGGAGGAGAAGGAAAAAGAAAAGGAAAAGGTCAAGGATAAGGAGAAAGATAAGGTTAAGGAGAAGGAGAAGAAGGACAAGGAAAAGGAAAATAAGGAAAAGGAGAAGGAGAAGAAGAGCGAACAAACGTCTAAGAAGCATCCAGCCACGCCAGCTAAGAGCCCAACCCTAAGTGCGCCTTCGCCTGCCAAGATGCCACGCCTAATCAATGATGCACCCAGCAATCCTCCTGCTGCGGCTCCTATTGCCGCCGCTGCTCCTTCTCCCATACCCACTCCAGCTCCCAAACCCACGCCTGCACCCGTAATTCCCACACCCTCGCCTGCACCCGTGATTCCCATTATACCCGCTGCACCGCCTTCCATCTTGTCGGGACTGCCGCCGCCACTTGTGCCACAGCCGACGCCCTTCATTCACCATCGCTTGAACCAAAAGGAGCCCGAGATCAAGATCCAAATGAAGATCGTGTCCGACAGCAAAAGCAGTGATAACAGTACCTCCAGTGTGGCAGCAGCAGCACCGCCCCCGCCGCCGCCTCCTCCTCCCCCTCCTCCTCCGGAACCCGTCGACGATGTGGGTAACGAGCTCGTCGTGGAGAGCACACCACAACTGGACGAGGCGGAGGTGCCCGAAGTATGTGCCGAGGAGGAGATTGTGGAGATGGATATACCCATACCCAAGGAACCGCCGTTGCTGGGACTAGGGACGCCCGGGGAAGTGGCTTCCATGTCCATCTCCGTGATTCGCCAGCCAGCAGCAGCACCACTTCCTACGCCGCCTATTCCACCGCCGCCTCCGGCATCCGCTCATCAAATCGTGAAGGTAGTCCTGCCCGCCTCCCTGACCTGTCCGAACATCACGCGAATGTCCGTGGTGTTGCCACCCTTGCCGCCATTGCCGCCTTCAAGGGCGACGGCCCCGCCGCCTCCTCCGCCGCCACCAAGCAGCAGCGGCAGCAGCAGCACTGCTTCCCCCGTGAAGCCCACCTACAAGACCTTCAGTTTGCCCTCGCACAAGATCATCATTGCAGGCGGTAACCGCGTGGCTGTCAATAAGGGAACACCCAAAACGCCGGTGGATCTGCTGGGATCCATAATGGCCAGCATGGACAAGCCGGGAGCGGGGAGTGGCGGCTCCAACAGTAACTCCTCGTCCTCCAACTCATCATCGACATCCTCGGCAACAAGGAATAGTTCGCTCTCCTCCTACGCCAACTCCAACAATAGTTACTAGGAACTGACGCGGACAAGGAGGCGTGGAGGGAGAGCACAAGTGTAGAGGCTCCTATTTTTGGACTTTGTATGTGAAAGTATATATGTCAGGGATGCCACAGAAATCGCTGTGGACTCGAAATCACCTGAAATGCTTTCCAAGAGTATAAAACAAAAGGTTACAATGCATACTTTTACGCCAATTTTCAATTAGATCTCCGATATCCAGCGATTTCCGAGGCAGCCCTGTATATACTGTGTAAATTTAATCAAGCCTCGCCAGGTTTCTGTTTAACGGAAGCCCAGAGAGGTAGAATCCTTGCAGGACGAGATCCCCGAGCGCTGAAGGAGCGATTCACTCACTTGCCACCAAACTGGAACTTTTAACAAGGAGCTCACTTGGCATATGCTGGGTTCCTTGCTTAAATTATCGTCTAGCTTCTTGGCGACCGTGCACAGCCTCAGCCTCCTTCGGCCCTGCGCTGGATCTCCCCTTGTACATAGCCAAAAAAGCTTATTTGTAGACAGACACATAAAAAACAAGAACCCTATATATTTTATATTACAAGAACGTAGATGTGTAAGCTCAAAATGCGAGACGACAGTTGATAAAGATGTAATTTTCTAATTTATTTACACCCACAGACCACACACCGCAGGCACTTTTTAGATACAACAAATGTAACTTTTTTTAATGCTGACAGTCGAGGAAATATTTAACTGTTATTCGTGTGTATTTTTTGTAATGGCACGCACCTTTACCCCTACTCGTTATAAGTGGAATGAATTAAGTAAGAAGAGGCCCCAGTTTGATTTCCTTCAAGAACAACTTTTTTGAAAAGTGTTTTGAACGTGCGTAGAACAATACACACACCTTATATAATTACACCATTAAAATATATTATATATACACCAATATATAACTTTAGAGATTAAGCTTACAACACGTTGATGAAACAATAAAGATTCGGATCGTACAAATTACTGAGTTTCATGATTTAATGTTAAAAAACGTATCAAAAGAACACATCAATTGGGATGCAGATAGGTGAAAGGTAGTTCTGTTTTCGTTTTTGAGATGCAGATGGCGCTACACGTTGATTACAGCCTAAGCACAGTTTTACATGCGCTGTTGCTTAGCCTTCCGCAACAAACACAGATGGCGCCAGTCACTTCACATCAAATAAGCACCTCTGATGACGAGTGCAATATAGCCAGGTGAGCATCTCTGATGGCGAGAGAGGGAACGAAATCTAGAGAGCGTGAGCGAGATTCAGAAAGCAATATCGAGAGAGCGAGAGACAGTTTTAAAATTTTATAATAAATTGTAGTAAATCGGCCTCCTGCTGAACTCTGCACGCCTGGTACATGAGATCATGCATTTGATAAATTTGTACTGCGATACTGCTGATTGAGATATAAGATATTGTAAGATATTGCACGCATCTTACATTTCGTGTAACAGGCGAACAGGGATCAGTAGAGCAACGATTCATCTATTTATTTATGCGATGACGTCAGTAGATCGTTTGTTCTCACTGTAGAAGCGTACGGGTGGCCAAAATAATCAAAGAGAGCAGCTCTCGCGAGAGCACTACACTAGACTACACTACACTAGTCATCCTCCTTCTGAACTCTGTGCGCCTGGTACATAAAAATCCTGCATTTGATAAATTTGTACTGTGAAACTTCTGATTGGAAACTTTTTGTTGCGAAACAATAACAACAAATGCCTGCTTCTTACATTTCGTGTAACAGGCGAACAGAGATCAGCAGAGCAACGATTCACCAATTTATTTATGCGATGACTCAGTACATCTATTGTTCTCTTTTTAGCAAGCGTACGATTGACAAAAATAATCAAAGAGTGCAGCTCTCGCTAGAGCCCTACACTAAAATAATCATCCTCCTGCTGCATTCTGAGCGCCTGGTACATGAAATTATGCATTTGATAAATTTGTACTAGGAAAGTGATGATTGGGATCTTGTTGCTGGAACAACAACAATTGCCAGCTTTTGACATTTCGTGTAGCAGGCGAACAGAGATCAGTAGAGCATATCTATGCAGATGAAAGAATTTAAAATATCGAAATATATCTCAATAAACATTGAAGATAAGAAACATTAATAAGAAACTCTCAACCAAGGACAATCAATCAAAATGGCAAGAAAGTTTTCTGGTAAAACGGCGAATAAAGAAGGCGAAAACAATACGAATATAACAATTTTAATATTTATAAAATAATACAAAAGTAACAGATACATATATCAGTTTAAACTAGGTTTATCAGATCCATAAGCCACCAAGAAGATATTACGGAAGGCACACACATCGAGGAATGTAAGGTAGATGTCCTCGAGTCAGCCTACAACTTGGAGCGCAGCTCCTCGATTCTTCCCTGAGCGGAACGCTGCAGGTCCATCAGCTTCATGGCGAAGCCCATGTTGCCCTGGATCTTGATCTTGCCCTGGAAGAAGGCCTTCTGGGGCGGCAACTTGCCAGTAAGCAGCTCGAACACATCCTCATCACTGATGATGAAAGTCACGTCGCACTTTTCTGTAAGAGCAAGTCACAAATATATTCTTAGACACTTCCCAACGTTTATAGATGCAGCGAGCGAGCTTACGTGTTCCGTTGAAGATGATCTTGCCCTTGCCCTGCTTGGCATCGATGACCCAGAATCCGGTCTGGCCATTGGGTCCATTGTTGACCTTGAAACCGTACACAGCGCGCACCCTCTCGATCAGGTTGTCCTTGTCCTCCTGCATGGCCTGCTCCAGAACCCTCAGCAGAGGAGCCACCTTGAAGCCATCTTCGCTAGTGGCCGCCTTTCCAGCGGCGGTCAGATTGCGGACCACATTGTTGGCGGCGGGGAAGCCCAGGCGATACAGAGCGACCACCACAGCTCCGCCCAAGCCCAGGTTGTGCTGGAGGGCGAGCTGGGCGTTGGGCACCTGGCGCTTCTCGGCCAGACCTCGCAGCTGCCAGCAGAGCTCAGCGCACTGGGCCAGTCCGGTGGCTCCCAGAGGATGACCCTTCGAGATGAGGCCGCCACTAGGGTTCACCACGAACTTGCCGCCATAGGTGTTGTCTCCGGCATCGATGAACTCACCAGCCTTGCCCTCGCCACACAGGCCCAGGGCCTCGTAGGTCACCAGCTCGTTGGCCGAGAAGCAATCGTGGAGCTCCACCACCTGCACGTCCTGCGGCTTGTAGCCACTCTTGGCGAACAGACGCTGGCTGGCCAGGCGGGTCATGTCGGTGCCGGCGATCTTCATCAGGCTCTTGTCGGCGAAGGTGGAGGCCGGGTCACTGGCCATCTCCATTCCCACGATCTCCACGGCCTGCTTCTCCAGTCCATGACGACGCACGAATGCCTCGGAGGCCAGAATGGCGGCTCCCGATCCGTCGGAGGTGGGACAGCACTGCAGCTTGGTCAGCACTCCGTCCACCACCTGAGGAGACTTCATAATCTGCTCCAGCGTGTACTCATCGCGGAACTGCGAGTAGCTAAGGTCGAAGAGGAAGCAGATTAGATAAGTCAGCAGTTCTATCGATTCTAGTTAAGCCTGTTTAATACGCACGGATTATTGACCGAGTGTTTGTGGTTCTTCCAGGCGATCTTGCCGAAGTGCTCTGGCTTGGTGCCATACTTCTGCATGTGCTCCTTGCCGGCATTACCAAAGATCTGGGCAGCCATGGGTCCAGCGCCAATCTCGGTCAGCTCGCCCATTTCCGTGATGTGACGCTCCATGGGATTGGCGCGGTCAAAGTACTGCAATGAGGGAGTTACCATGTAAACCAAGCTCTAATAAGGACTTCAGAGAACTCACCTTGGAGGACAGAGATCCCCGCTCCATCTTCTCGAAGCCCAAGGCTAGGACACAGTCCGAGTTGCCGCTCTCGATGATCTGCTTAGCCAGATACAAGGCACTCGATCCCGTGGAGCAGTTGTTGTTCACATTGTACACCGGAATGCCGGTCATGCCCACCTCGTAGATCGCCCGCTGGCCGCAGGTGGAGTCGCCGTAGACGTAGCCGGCCACCGCCTGCTGCACCTCCTCGTACTTGATGCCCGCATCCTGGAGAGCCTTAGTAATGGCCTCCTTGGCAAAATCCGGGTAGCACACATCCGCACGACGGCCGGGCTTCTCGAACTGTGGAATTATTATTGGGTTAAGCGCGATTATCAGAGATTAGGGGCACTTCAGGGGGCCAAAGGAGCGATGCTGATAGCCAGAAATACGCCAACGATAATGCTTGTGGGGCAGCAAACATTCGAGAAAAGATTAGTGAGCGAAGTGCAGCGCAGTTCAAAGTCCGCGGAGATTAATAACTAAATTATTGCTCAATAATTGAAGTAACTCTGGACAATTGGAAAAGCTCGGCTTTTCTTAAGCCTTTGTTTCGGTCGCTCTTTTTTGAGTGCTCTTTTTGTTGCTAATTATTTACCTTGGTCATGCCCACACCGACAACATAAACGCGGTTCTTTGTCATCTTGAAGCTGCAGCGCACTTAGTAATTAAAGAATAACTTGAAAGACTGCTCGAGAGTGAATAGAGTTTAGTTGCTTGTTTTTGGAAGTTGGGCGCAGCAGTGTGGCCAGTCAAAGAGCGGAAACAAAATACCATATAATTATGCAGCATTCACACTGAATGAAATGCGAAAGAGCGCGCTATTTTTAAATAATTTGTATGGCTGCATTTACATAAAACGAAATGTGTGAAGTTTCTTTATAATGCATTCCCTACGGATTTTGTTTGGTTGATTTGATTTATTAAGATCCTATGTCCAATTGAAATCCTTAAACAGCTTGAAGTATTTTTATAAATTAATACTATAATAAATACCAAACGATCATTAAATTTCACCGCTCTGAAACCTGTACAAACCAGAAAAGCATTTTAAAAAAATTAGTTAATTTACTTACGTATTCTACTTGTATAAACTTAAACAATTTCAGACCATAGCTTAGGCCAAAGTATCGTCTTTTCTGCATTAATCGTATTTCGGAACCTCTGGTCTTATTGAAAAAAAAAAAATACCCAAATCTGCAACGGAAATCCCGCCAAACCGTCAGATCTGATCTTATCATACCGATACAGATACTATATAGCATATATACACCGCCACCGGTTCGACTTCGCCTCAGATAGAAAGTTCCGTCCGACCGGTGATACCGCAAGAACCAGCAACATGACCAAGACCAGAGTTTACGTTATCGGCGTGGGCATGACCAAGGTTCGTCTGGCGCTGGTTGACCTTTGTGCCGCGATCTTTTTCTATCTGTTATATCCTTCCTTATTCTCTTCCAGTTCGAGAAGCCCGGCCGTCGTGCCGATGTGTGCTACCCGGATTTTGCCAAGGAGGCCGTCACTAAGGCTCTCCAGGATGCCGGAATTAAGTACGAGGAGGTGCAGCAGGCGGTGGCCGGCTACGTCTACGGCGACTCCACCTGCGGCCAGCGGGCGATCTACGAGGTGGGCATGACCGGCATTCCGGTGTACAATGTGAACAACAACTGCTCCACGGGATCGAGTGCCTTGTATCTGGCTAAGCAGATTGTCGAGAGCGGAAACTCGGACTGTGTCCTAGCCTTGGGCTTCGAAAAGATGGAGCGGGGATCCCTGTCCTCCAAGGTGAGTTTTCTTAGTTCCTTATTAGAGCTTCCTTAACATGGTAACTCCCTCATTGCAGTACTTTGACCGCGCCAATCCCATGGAGCGTCACATCACGGAAATGGGTGAGCTGACCGAAATTGGCGCTGGACCCATGGCTGCCCAGATCTTTGGTAATGCCGGCAAGGAGCACATGCAGAAGTATGGCACCAAGCCCGAGCACTTCGGCAAGATCGCCTGGAAGAACCACAAACACTCGGTCAATAATCCGTAAGTTCCAGTCGAAAGTTCACCTCACACGCGCGCTTATCTTATCGCTGGAAAATTGGAATAAGCAGACAGAGTTACTCCATTGCCATATGCAGCTGATCCGTAACTCGCCAGCTCCTTATCTGTCTTCCCTTTTCGCTTTCAGCTACTCGCAGTTCCGCGATGAGTACACGCTGGAGCAGATTATGAAGTCCCCTCAGGTGGTGGAGGGAGTGCTGACCAAGCTGCAGTGCTGTCCGACCTCCGACGGATCGGGAGCCGCCATTCTGGCCTCCGAGGCCTTCGTGCGCCGCCACGGACTGGAGAAGCAGGCCGTGGAGATCGTGGGAATGGAGATGGCCAGTGACCCGGCCTCCACCTTCGCCGACAAGAGTCTGATGAAGATCGCCGGCACCGACATGACCCGGCTGGCCAGCCAGCGTCTGTTCGCCAAGAGTGGCTACAAGCCGCAGGACGTGCAGGTGGTGGAGCTCCACGATTGCTTCTCGGCCAACGAGCTGGTGACCTACGAGGCCCTGGGCCTGTGTGGCGAGGGCAAGGCTGGTGAGTTCATCGATGCCGGAGACAACACCTATGGCGGCAAGTTCGTGGTGAACCCTAGTGGCGGCCTCATCTCGAAGGGTCATCCTCTGGGAGCCACCGGACTGGCCCAGTGCGCTGAGCTCTGCTGGCAGCTGCGAGGTCTGGCCGAGAAGCGCCAGGTGCCCAACGCCCAGCTCGCCCTCCAGCACAACCTGGGCTTGGGCGGAGCTGTGGTGGTCGCTCTGTATCGCCTGGGCTTCCCTGGTGCCTCCAAGGCCAAGTTGTAAGGGGTCGGGATCGCGTTTTCTGTAAATATTTTGTATTAAAAGTGGATTTTGTATATATTTATTGTTTCTATAAGCAATTATTGTAAATGGGGTTGTCCTGGACTCCAGATCGGTCCAGATTACCAAGATCAGTTTCGTTTCTTCTTTAGTTGGGTTGCTTCTGCAGGCTTTCCTTTTTTGCAGAGACGAATCAAGGCAACGAAGGTGACCACAGGCAGCAGCAGGATGAGGGCCACCACTAGGTACACGTCCAAGGAGTGATACACGAAGCGCGACAGATGCACGGCACTGGGCTGAGTAAGGGGAGCTCCGTGGGTCTCCGCCACATGCTCCACCCACCAGATGGCTGTGTCCAAGGGCTCCTGAATGCGATTCCCATAGGCCGAGGCCACCTCCTTGGCTCTTAGCTTGAAGGAAGGTTCCAAAGCCTTGGTCACCGCTTCGTAGAGGGATTCCTCATCCAATTGCTTGAACGCCAGCTGCACGGCCATTCCGCGCTGCACCAGAGCCGCGATATTGAGTGACTGATCGCCGTAAATGGGCACTCCGACGATGGGTACTCCACTAACCACCGCCTCCGTGGTGCCCATTAGGCCGCCATGGGATATGAAGACCCTGACATTGGGATGTCCGAGGATATCGCGCTGTGGCAGCCACTTTCTGATATGAAGATTATCCGGCTTATTCGGGAGCGTGTCGTTTTCCCACTTCAGGATCACCTGCTGCTCCAGTCTCCCGAGGCCACGCACTATTCCCTCTCTCCGGGCGTCAGAAAGGGAGCTCAGCTTCAGCTGCGATCCGAAGCTGAAGAGGATCACGCCCTTGGCAGCATTGTCCAGCAGCTGTTGGAGATCTGAGGGAAGAGGCTGCGGTGGGCGAATGTGCACACCGCCCACCTCGATGACGTTGGGGGGAAGTGGCTTGGGGCCACTCAGAGAGTAGTGCTGGTTGACCAGCATAAGGGAGGTCTGCCGCACCATCTCCTCGGTGGAGGGCAGGCTCGAACCGAATCTTTGACGGACCAAGGCATTGCCAGCCGGCACAGTGACGGCTCTGAGGAGATTAAGATCTTTAATTTCATTTTTTGGGTCAAGTTGCAACCAGAAACCTACTTGTAAAGCAAATTGAGCGAGTGGACAGTGATCCAGTTGCCCAACCGCCCAGCGAGGGACATCTCCTGGGACTGTCCCTGGAACAGAGCCGATATATACGAGGGTATCAGGGGAACCCCGAATCTCTCGTAGTGCCACGGCATCAGGGCACAACTGCTCATGGCTATGACCGGTGCCTGGAGCACATGGGCCACGCTCATCAGGCAGTCCGTGTTGAATTGCTCCATCATGATAACATCATAGTAGCCGGGAGGATGCTTCAGGATCTCCGCCAGAGCCTGACTGTTAAGCGTGGTGGTGCACGCCTCCTTGCCCATGTTATGCAGGATGAAGTACTCGATGTAGTGGAAGAGAAAGCTAAAAGGCCGCTCAAAGTCCTGAAGGGAGTGCAGCTATTAGAAACAAAGCATTCCAATTATATTCAGAGGTTACCTCCAGGTGAATGGCGTCCGTCAGAGAGGCTCGCGGCAACAGGTATTCCTTGTAGAGCTTGGGCGGCTCCTCATCCGCAAAGGGACTGATGACGTCCACACTGTGGCCCGCCTCGGCCAGGCCACGCATGATGGGATGGAAGAACCTGAAGTGGCTCATCGCCGGGTGGGGAAACATGCCCAGAATGTGCAGGGAAGCGCTGGACGCAACCATCACGGCGAGCAAGAGGAGCGACAGCAGGGAGAACGCCATCGTATCGCTGTAAAAATCGCTTACGAAATCAATTTTCCTGATAATATTTATATGAGGAACAGTAGTCGTTGCACTGCTAAAATTAACTAATAAAATTTTCCCTCTCTTTATTTATAAAATAATAATGAAAAAGAAATAATCACCGGTGTTTGTAAGAGAGATCCCAAATGGCCGAAAGATGAGCATCAACTGAGCATGGCGAGAGCTCGTTTCGGCACCGTCCGCATTCATCATATACTGGGGTATAATCGTGTATATATAGATATATATTTACAAACGGAACTAACACGCACAAAGTTGACAGCTGATAGAAGAGAGCGTAGTTCTCTTCGGCCTAACCCTCTCTTTTTTAGTTTCAACTGAACTTCACAGAATTATTAATAAAATCGAACGAATCTCAAGTTTAATTCTGACGGTGATTGTTTTATTTGTTTTATTTATTTTTAACTAATTACTGAGCATTCATATTTCATAAATAAATTCGCATCCTATTGCTTCATAGCTTTGATAATTGATTATTAATTATCGTAGAAAAAATAGAAGAGTAGGCAATGCTTCACTAATATTTCAAAATACCTAGTAAACTATTAATTATAACGATTTTAGGGTTTACAATTCTAGGCAAAAATGTCAATTATTTATATTATTTGATCGTATATAGTATATGAACGTGTTTGGTTATAAATAATATAAATAATAATAGTAAAATTTTGTATTATCTTTATTTATTATCTTTTTTAATTCACAAATTTGTAATAGTTTTTTATTAACACATTGAATAGTTAAAGATATATTAATTTCTTTATTTAATAGTTATACTATTAGGGCTACTTTAATGATCTTCTTCGAGCTTAAAACTTAGCGCCTAAGCGTAGGCTAAAATATGTTTAAATCATTTCAATATAAACTGAAATAACTCTAAAATTATGCAATATTATTTTACAATATAAATTCTACACACTCTAGAAATAAGGAAAGACATTTCTAAAGAATTTGAACCAAATCATTACGTGACTAATATAAGACTTCAACTTTTAGCGATAGAATAGATCAGAAAGTAACTTCAGCTTCAATATTTGATAATCAAACTTCCCCAAACTATTCCTAGATACAATAGGAACGACTTTAATTTACACGATTAAACATAATATATTTAATTTGGGGGGCACTAAGGTCTAATGTCTACAAGTCCTTGAGCTGTGACGGAGGTCCTTTACACCTAAAAGTCTCTTACATACAGAACATATAAAATATCACATACACCACAGACAGCACGAAGGCAGCATTGAGATTAGGGACTCCCCCGGCTTAATCCCTCTTCGACTTCTTGGTGGGACTGGCAGTCGAACCGCAGCAGCGCCGGATGAGCCACACCCAGCTGGCGATGATGGTGCCCAGGGTAACCGCAAGGACCGCATAGCAATCCAGGGAGTAGTACACAAAGCGGGACATAAAGACGGCACTGGGCTTCAGCAGGGATGCCCCACCCGTGTGCGCCACATGCTCCACCCACCATAAGGCCGTTTGCAAGGCCTGCTGCGGTCGGTGGTTGTAAGAATGGGAGACGACCTTGGCGGCATCGTAGTACCTGCAGAATAATTAAGAAAAATGTATACTTTAATAAAAATAAATAGAAAAAAGTTGGTATAGTTTTAAAGTATTTTGTAGTTACTTTAAATGCCCTAAAATATTAATCTTTTAGGTTGAAACTTTCAATTATTTCTATGTTCCACATTCATAGCTAAACTTATGTCTTTAGCTTTATTTAGAAAAGCATTTCAAAATTGTTACTAATTTCCAAATAATACATGCACCATGAAGCATAAAGATATTTAACCGATCTGTGTTTTTTTTTGGTCTAATAACCTTGCCAATTATATTACCAAGTTGAACAAACAAGTTCTATTCTGTTCAATGTTCACATTTTAAATCTAGTAAGGTTTACATATCTATTTTCATTTTAAAAATAGTTTCTACCTATTATTAAGATCATAAATAACTTAAATAAAATTATATCACCCAGGGGTCTTTCCTAACAAATTGAAATCAGCAAATGAAACTCAATAAACAAAAAGCAAAAAAAGAAAACAAGCGTGAAATAAATATTGATCTAATTAATTTAAGAAAAAACCTGATCTCCTTAAGTGAGTTAATAATAAATGGCTTTGTTTTCGATATAAAATAAGATGAAATTCAATGATAATATTTGTATATATTCGCAGTACTCACTTCTTATCCAGTGCTTTCTTCAGCGCCCTCATCACCGTATTCTCGCCAATATCCTCGAAATTCAGGATGGTTCCCATTCCCCGCTGCACCAAGGCGGCGGTGTTCACAAACTGATCCCCGTACATGGGCGTGGCCACCACTGGAACGCCGCAGTAGGCCGCCTCCGAGGTGCCCATGAGTCCGCCATGGGACATAAAGACCTTGACATTCGGATGACAGAGGATGTCCCGCTGGGGCAGCCACTTCATGATGTGCATATTTTTGGGCTGATTGGGCAGCGTCTCGTTCTCCCACTTCCAGATCACCTGCTGCTTCAGCCGGGCCACTGCCCGGACAATGCCATCCCGTTTAGAGGCCGAGAGGGAGTTGGCGCGAATCATGGAGCCCCAACTGATGAGGATCACGCCCTCCTCTGCGTTGTCCAGGAGTCGCTGCAGGTCGGCAGGCAAAGGCTTCGATTTCTGGATGTGAATGCCGCCCAGCTCGATGACATTCGGGGGCATAGCCTTGGGTCCACTCAGGGAGTAGTGTTGGTTCACAAAGAAAACGGAAGTGTTCTTGGCCATCTCACCCACGGAGGGTAGGTCGTGGCCGAATTTATACTGAACCAAGGCATCCGCGGCCGGGATGGAGATTAGTCTGGACAAGAAATATCAATAATTAGGGTTTATAATTCATTTGTGAAGCTAAACACTCACTTGTACATCCAGTTGAGGGCGTGGGTACTGAACCAATTGGCCAAACGACCGCCAAAGTCCATGTCCTGCGACTGGGCCATGAAGAGCGCTGGCACATGGGAAGGGATCAAAGGAGCACCCATTCGTTCGTAGTGCCAGGGCATCATTACACAGCTGCTCAATCCTATAACTGGAGCCTGCAGCTGATGGGCCACGCCCATCATGCAGTCCGTGTTGAACTGCTCCATGATTATGACATCAAAGTAGCCAGGACGACGCTTCAGGATCTGCTGTAAAGCCTCCGAGCGCAGCGTGGAGTTGCAGGCCTGCTTGCCCCACTCGTGCAGCAGAAAGAACTCCAGGAAGTGGCTGTAGAAGGTGCGCTTTTCGAAGAACTAAATATAAAATAATACGAAATTAAAATAAGTAACAAATAATAAGTAAATAAATAGGATAGAAAGACTACGAAAATCTAAGAAAATAACATGAATACAAAAATGAATAGGCAAAAAGTTTTTCATACGTTAATTAATCAAACTATCGAAATGTGTCTGTGATTCTCTTGTCTTTCCTAATGATTCAGGTTTATAAACGAAAGTAATCAATTAAGTAGAAATATAATTGGAATGAATACATAATTAGGGCGATCGACTAATAAATTCTAATAAATTTGCATTTATAGCTAATTTAACTAAAAATAAAGTATTCATCGGCACACTCTCAAGGAAACTTTAGGAGAAAAATATCAAAAGAAATGTATTTTGAAGATAGTTAATAAATAAGTAGTACATTTATATAACTATAGCTTAAAGTAACAATTAATTGCTGTTAAATTTCCCTACATCGTTTATTTTTACGATGCTTTTAGGGGGAAGTTAAGTTCGTTTCTACAAGCTTTTGTTTCCATTCCTTTCCATAACTTACAATGATTAATGTGGGGCTTTTCTCGTTAATAGTTTTGCTAACTTTTGTCAGTTATTTAAAATGTCAAACAATAGCTTAATTTATAACCAGAAACCCACCTTTAAATCCACGCTATTGGTCAGCTTATCCACGCCGGTCAGCGGGTAATCCTTGTAGCGAATGGCCGGATGTTTGTCCGGGAAATGGGAAACCACGCTTACATCGTGACCCGCCTCCGCCAAGCCGCGCATGATGGGATGGAAGAAGTGAAAGTGACTCACGCCCGGATGGGGGAACAGTCCCAGTACTTTCAGAGGAGCACCGGCCTCCACCTCCACCAAATCGGAGCCCACGAGGCCGAGGATTAGCAGGAGTACAGAGACCAGCGGTGACCACATGATGCTCTTTCTAGAACAAAGAAAAGCATTTTAAAATATTAAGGAATCTCGATGGAGGAGAAGTCGTTTATATATCCTATTTTATTTTAAGGTTATTATTTATTTCCTGATCTCAATAAAATGTTTTAACACTTCACGGCCGCAGACTTTTACTGGGAAAATATTTATCCGGTATCCCTTACGATTTCTGCTAGTAGCAGGTGTTTAAACACTTGTTGCCTTTTCAGATTTTCCTTTCTTGGGGCTTTTGCATTATTTTCGTGCGACCTTGGATGGGCGGCGGGTGGCTCTGCGCATGTCGCGAATGCAAGAAATGCAGGGAAAATTATGTAAAGAATGCAGGCGAAAACACAAGCACAACAAAAGCCAAGGCAATTGCATCACAATATAGACTGCAGTGGCTGCTAATAAATTCTGTAGTTCGCTGATTGAGGCCGCTTTTCCTGCGAAGTGCCATTGATTGAACCGCTGAACTTCGTGGATACACACACACGCGATAATTCCAAAACGTATCCGAGTCGAGTCCACGGTTTCTGGAGCTCGAAATCCTGTTTTCCCATCGCTCTCACTGGCTTTTACTTACTTGTTCGACTGTCGACGAGCGACTGATTCGAAAATTCAGAGAAATGCAGCCGCGTCGAAAGCTTTTCGGTCAATGTACGACGGACCCAGAGCGACCAAAATTGCTCAGTCAGCGATCGGAAATAAATCTCGATCTGCGGTAGAGATGGTGAGTTGGCTATCTTTTTTGAGGAATATACAAGTGGATAAATATATAAAGATATATATACATATATTTGTATATTCGGTATATTACAAATTATCAATGACATTGCAAATTGAATTAGAAATGAGGATTTTGTATTTTTAGAGCCAGGCTAAATTACATTCGTTTCCTTAGTAATATATCTCTATATATATATATATATATATCTATTTATATAGTATGTAGTATTTATATTTAGTATATATATCTAGCTATATTTCTATATATATTATTGTAATATTCATTTGTATATATTCAATTTATTTTTGCATAGATCTTTTCATTTAATTAATCTGTTCTTAAGCTTCTCATTATTAATTCTATAAAATGAAATGATTCGGATTAAATTAAATAAAAGTAGCTATGTTATTTAAAGAATGTTTTTAGCTACTTTCTCATTTATTTTCTAGCTTTTTTATATCTCATATCTGATATCTCAAATCGCTCTCCATCGCTCTCTCTCTCAAGGAAAGGCTGAGGTGCCACTGAGATCTCCCGGAGAGATTGGGGGAAATGATCAGCGATCGAGTGAGAGTAGAACGCCTTGCCCTTGCGCTCGAGTCTCTTGACTATCGACTACCGGCTGTAGACAGCCAATTTAGCGACTACAAAAACAGAGAATGAGTCTCCCGATTGTTTATCACTCGCCACTCACATGTTGCCCCACAAGGCGGCTTCGCGAATGTTTACATTTTAATATGTACGTTTGATACTGGCTTGTTTTCGGTGTTTCGAAACGAATACGGAAAGTACAAGTACACGTTGCCGATCGATACTTATACATATGTATGTATATGCGTGGCAGACATTACGCTTTGTCACGCAGCTGAAATTTTCCATAGTTTTTTCTAGACAAACATTTGAAATAAAGTTCTAGAAATATTTATGTATTATTCTTAGTTCCTCTGAAAATTTAACAAATAAATGCTTACTCCAAGTTCAAAGTTGTATAAGCTTAGAAAACGTATTTTATTTATTTAATGAATTCATACAGTATTAACGATGTTTCTATAGAGTATTTACCAATGACTGACATTAGAAATGGCTGTGTTAATGATACGCTTGCTTAGCCGATAATATAAATTTAAAAGTGAAAGCAATTCTCAGTATCAGTTAAAGTTTGTTGAACTTATTGTTCGCCGCCACAGGTAACTGATGAAATTTTGTTTGGTTATTAATTTAATTTATTTTTATTATACTTAAATTTCTGAAAATGTGTATTTGTTAAATATTTAGATTATATGGGATTATAAATAATGGAGCATGAAGAATTATTAAGATTAATAAGATTTGTAGAACAGCTGCTGTTTATGTTAATCGGCCCCTTAAAGCTACTCATAGTAAATCTTTAATTGTTTAATTCCCAACAGTCACCGATCCCTCATTTTGCCATTATCTCTCCGAATGAAAAGTGAAACTTGTTCTCTGAAACGTTTGTTTGTGTTTATTTTTTTAGTTTATTGAACTGATCATTTTTATGGTTGCTTTTGCTTTTTGCCTTGACGACCAAAGGCTCTTCCTGCGATCAACCTGATTAGTTTCCAAAGTGAGACTGTAAGCAGCAATAGGATTCCCAGACAGAACAGGAAAACATCGATCGAATTGTAGACGATCCAATTAATATGCCTGGCTGAGCTCTGGACAAGGGGAGCGCCGTCAGATTGGATTACATGCTCGATCCACCAGACGGCCAAATCCAGGGGGGGAACGGGACGTCGACGGAAGGCCTCCGTGGAACGGCGAACATTATCCGCAAAGCTGGAATCAAAAATGTATATGATCAGAATTTCAATAGGATGGGAATTACTTCGGAAGAGAGCCGCACCCTTTTTCAAGAATAGTTCTCAGTCCCCTGGTTATGTGTTCTGTATCGAAGTCACCAAAATCCACAATGACTCCAAAGCGTCTCTGAGCCACGGCGCCGGCATTGAGGAACTGATCCCCATAGAAGGGCGTTATGAGCATGGGAACCCCACAATGAACCGCCTCCGTGGTGCCCAGGAGGCCGCCGTGGGAGATGAAGGCCTTGACCATGGGATGACACAACAGATCTCGCTGGGGCAGCCAGTCAAAGGTGTACAGATTGCTGGGTTTATCATCTAGCGGCGATGAATTATTCTCTCTTTTCCAGCGCATCACAAAGATGTACTCTTCCAGCTGGGAAATGCTATGGAAAAGTGCTTTTCTCTTCGTCGAAGGCAAAGTATTGGCATCGACCATGGAACCCCAACTAATGTAGATGATGCCGTTAGGGGAGCGATCTATGAGATCCAAAAGGTGCTAAGAGATAAAATGTAGCCAGAGACAGTCTTAGTAAGAATAAATCAAGAAAATATCAATTTAAAATTAAAGTAAATATGGCAAACAATAACGTATAATAGGTAATTTTCAAATATATAAGTAAATAGCTATTCCTCAAGTAAAAAACAAAACGAAATATATCACTTCTATTGTCTTTGAGTTAAAAATAAACATTTTACAAATGCGTCTTTTGTCTAGCGAAACGAAACAAGCTCTTAAGTGTTGACCCAAATAATTAAATGTTTCAAAACATTTGGCAATCTCATTTTAGCTTAAACATATTTCCTGTTTTTTATACATATTTACCCATTATAAGATTAACATTGGCTTATCTTTCGGAGAGATGGCAAATGGTAATAACCTGGGAAGCCCCATTATTTAATTTTTGATAATTGAGTATGCCTCATTTTATATGCACATATTTTATAATATTGATTTACACGTGCTTTAATTTGGTCTAAAGTCTTCTTTGTGTCTGGTTTTAATGGCTGTGTTGACTGTTTTTATTTACTTGGCATTTTATGATTTACGTTTGTTGTTATTAGAGTTTGGTGACCTGCGTAGACCAGAGAAATAAAAGTAAAAAAAGGAGTCAAGGTTCTTAGGTAGATTATATATATCTTAGAAGTCTGTTTGAAAAAGAATTTTTGAGTTAATTTTGTACATGTATTAACCTGAATGAGGAAGCTGACTCTAATAATATCCCATTTTATAGCCCAATTTTCTGCTTAGAAAAGAGCGAAGAATTAGTTCTATATTATGTCTTTACTTTTGCTAAAGTAGATTATATAAATGCGAAGTTTTCTCGAAGAGAATTATTCTAAGTAATGTTTGTTTATTTTCATTAGTAGTTATGCCGATTAAAAATGTTGTCATAATGCATATATTAAGTTTATTTGCTGTGTTCGATTCTAAGTTATTTCCGCACTAGAAATCCTAGAAGATTTATTTTGGATAATATATTTGTTTTATTATATTCCTTACCTTTGGTAGAGATTTCGCAGGTCCCACTTGCAGACCGCCCACCTCCACCACATTGGGAGCATAGGGACGTGGTCCGGTCAGGGCGTAATACTGATTGACCAGCATCAGACTCGTGTTCTTCACGATCTCATTGATGGGCGGTAGTCCCTCTCCGAATCTCCGACTGATAAGCGCATCGGTGGCCGGTTCAGTAATCAATCTTTTCAAGGCAAACATTTAAGAGATAAGTACAGAGCTTTCGAGGTCATAAAAGTATTATTAACACACTTACTGGTGCAGCGTATTCACGGCATGGAAGTGGAAGAAGTTATTCAACCGATTTATCAAATTCATGTCATCAGTGTAGGGCAGAAAGTTCATGGGCATGATGGGGTTAATCACGGGACTTCCCATTCTTTTGTAGTGCCAGGGCATTATGGCACAGCTGCTCAGGGCGATCACAGGTGCCTTTAGCAGGTGAGCCACCGCCGCCATGCAATCGTTGACAAAGTGCTCCAAGATAATGACATCGTAGCGGATCGGGGACTCCAGGAGTTGGACAATGAGAGGGGAGTTCAGGGCCACCTCGCAGGACTGCAGAGCCCAGTCGTGGATCATAAAAAAGGTGGGTATCTTGAAGGGCACCCCGAGAGGCTTCCATTCCGATTCAAAGGCCTGCAAAAAATTAATGAAAATATGGTAAACAATTAATAAGAAACTGAGAAAACCTCTGAAATTAAATCAATAATTATTTGTTACACTCTTGGCTACCAATTTCAATCGTCACAGCTTATCTAGTTTGGTTAATTAAAGGTTTTAAACGTTGGCACACTTGATTATAGAGTTTTTATAGCAGTAACCGAAGTTGACTTGCCGAGACTGGGTTTAAAATATATTTAGATCGAAATTGAAGGCTAAATCGTTTATAGTTTATTTTTAGTGAAATATTATAACCTTTTCTACCCACCTTTAAGTCAACCATGTCTGTGAGCAAAGGCATTCCCTGGAACACATAATCCGTATAGTTGGCCACCGGTTTCTCCAGCGGAAAATAGCTATACATGCTGATGTTGTGACCCCTTTCCGCCAAGGCCAAGAACATGGGCCTAAAGAAGTCAAAGTGACTCTTGCCGGGATGCGGGAAGAGGCCCAGAATCTGAGCGGCTTCCGATCTCAGAGCGGAGAAGGTCAGCAAAAACAGAGCCAGCAGCATCATTTTAACTGGAAATTGGTTAGTATTTATTACACTTTTAAACTTAAAATTGATTTAATAATTTATTCCGCACTTTTTACTTTATTTAATCACTATTTTCCATAACTAATATTGATAGATGTCACACGAATCCAGAATGAAATCTAATCTCTCAGTGTTAAAGAATCATGTTAAAGAACAAGCGTCTAAGCAAGCAGAGTTGATATTTCAAACTGAATTTTATTTCTTAAAATTCTAGCTTATATAGCTGACATGAGATTTACAAATATTGCTTATCTAAGACCCACGGATCGGCTCATGCCACACCGTGGTAAATATTCTAAGAGCGATAGGGCGATCTCCGCTATCCGATCGCACTTATTTTTAAACATACAGGAGGCCAGATTACAATCTGTAATTGTTTAGGTACCTTGTTATGTTAGGTCCATGTAGCAGCGGTATTTATATAGAGTGATATTTGAAGAGGATATCAAATCGATATATATATATATATATATACACCTATAGATATGTATATAAGCGAGTTCATGTTTGAAGACATGCACTTTTGAGTTCATATACTTATTCCTGATAAACTATATTTTTCTTTATGCACAACTTCCAAATTGAAAGAACAAATATCACTTTACAAGATGCAAAAATATCCAAATTCATGGTCTCTTTGCCAAAAGCCTTACAAAAGATCAAAGTTAACTTGGTTGCGAAGACAAAAGGTTGCATTTGTTTTGCTTTTGGCTGTTTCAGATACTTTTCGTATCTGCCAGCTCTGCATGGCTGCACTCACTTAAGACTTACACGTTTGTATCTTTGTATCTGCTCTATGCTAAGATCGTGACCGGAATTTGACTGGCAATTGTCTTTTTGGACAGACCTTTAGGCGACGCTTTTTCTCAAGCGTTTCGTTCGAAGCTGTGACCATTAAAAGGTGTCCACCCAAAAATTCTTTAATAATGGGTTTGGGTCTCAAAATTTAATTTGCATTTTCTTCAGTGTACATTTTCATAGTTTTCTTTGATTGGATACGTTTTTTGTTCAACGAAATTGCAGAGTTTTGACTGCTATGTAAAACCATAAATTAAAAGTTAATTTCAGTGGAATTAAACTGTTTTAGTAGTGACCTTTTTTATTGCGGCTTATAGTTAATATTGAATTCATTAAATTTTTTGGTATCCTAGAAACTCTAAATATTTTCTTTATGCTTTTTTTTATATGTTTGGATACATGTATTGTTCACTTTTAATCTTTAATCTCGTTTTATTTGATTAAATTATGACTCAGAACCTAATTAATATTGTCTCACGCCCATGTGTATTCTTTATAAATTTGCATAGTAACACCTTTTGCTTAGCGCCTTTTACATTTACTTTTATGAACAATAATAAAGATACATTCTGTCTTGATTGGAAATAATGCTGATTTATATATTTCAAGAGGTTCACAATGAGTTGATTAATTCTAATCCTCTTTTACCTTCTTAGATTTCCTAATAAATTAAGAATGCAACTTGTCACAGCCACGATCGCCGATCGACTGAAAAAGCCAAGGCAAAAGCCGACTTGACTGCAACTGGAAACTGCCCTGTTGTTGCATTTTCTTGCCGAGTTTTCCGATACGTGTGTGTACGTATGTACCTACACTTAACCCAAAACAATCCGACACATACTAACCTCCGCCAGTCATGAGCAATTTGCGGTAGGCCATTAGATTGCTAAATCAAAGTTCGTGGATGGCAAGGGCTTCTATCGGCAAATGGGGGATGCAGGGGAATATGCAGATTACATAATCGAAGTCGAGTGTTTTCTTTTTTTCTTATAAGTAAACAATAAAATCTAGCAGGTGGAAACAATGGGAGAATGTTCAACAGATTTATTACGTGGATTTTTAGATGAGTAACGAGTTTTCACTTGGCAAAGGTGTAGACCGGTTCTTAATCCAAGATTTAAATAATTATAATATAAATTATACTTTTTTAGATTTCATGAGAAGTTACACTTGGCCAGAAATATTTAAAGAGGATTATGGTTCGAGATTTGTTATGAATTTCAATTTAAAACTCTGATTTATTAAAATGTTATTTAATAAATTTGTATTAAAACGTAATAGTAATAATAATACTGAAAATAATGTTTTATTACTTTTTAAATTATATCTGATAATTGGTTGGATTAATAATACAATTTTGCATGCCTCTTTTATTACTTTTATGATTATTATAAATCTGGAAAACGAGATTTGTGTTTTTAGCAGATTTAAGGAAGGAAATTCAGCTTTGACAGCAGATTGTTTATTAATTTGACAAGCACAATTTTTAACTTAAACTTAAATATTTATCTAGCGTTTATTATTAAGATAGTATTTAAAAAATGTAAAAATAAAAGAAAAAAAATTTCGAGTAAGTATTTTCTATTATTTAATCTTTGGAAATTCTAAAATTTATTAAAAATTGGCGTTCTTTGTCATTGAAGTTCAAGGCCATTCTTGTGTATTTATTTTCTACGTTTACTTTACATATTTTTTAAATAGAATGATCTTTTATACAGAATGTAGAATGTTTAAGAACTCGTCAAGATACATTTTTTCTTGGCATACTTTTCGCGGTTCCGCTTACACTGCAGGTTGGAAATATTAGTCAAGCGCCTATACACAAATGTAAATTAAACTTATTATATATTTTAAATAAATTTTAGGTTTCAGAGAATGTAGAAATAATATAGAAAGAACTATATTAACATAATGTGTTGTATGAAATCTTCTTAATCAATTCAAAACAGTTTAGAAGCTTTAAAGTCTTTGAAGTATCGAAATGAATTGCTTTAAAGTTAACAAGACTTTGTATCTGGCTCTTAATTATTTATTTTACAAAGATGTTAATGCTTTAAATTATTGAGGAACCTTCTGTTGATAACAGTCATGGGCCAAGTAATATACTTTACGGACAATATCTTGAAACTCCGCCGACGCGGCGTCAGTGTCGTCAGAGATTCGACATGCTCTGTTTTCCCAGGGCGGACCTCGTCACTCGCTCGCTCCGAGTTTTGCTAATTAAAATTCACTTTGACAATAACCGTAATTTCCGAGATACTAATTTCAAAATGTTGCACCATATAAAATATATCTGCCAGTGTCGTTAAAATTTAGGGAAAATAATAAGCAAAAATTTTCACGTCTCGCCTAATTAGCGCTCTGAGCAGTCGCAACAAAAACAAAAACATTGAAAACAAAGCAACTGGCAACTGGACGCTGTCAACAGCTGCAAGGGTGACAAGGGGGTGAGTTTTCCCAGGACTTTTCCTGGGTTCTGTTCCCTGGCTCCTTTTCGTTTTAATATTGGCGTCACGTCATTAAAACTGTGACTTAATTGTGAGCGTTTCCACAAGTGGAAAAAGCGAGAATTTACGACAGATTATCAGAAGCAAGTGAAGGAGGAAGGAAATTCGCAATTTTTCCGGGGGGGCAGCCAGCATCCGTGGCATTTTTCTTCAAGGTGTTGCCACTCCGAAATCGATAAGCATCGGGGCGAAAAAAAGAATTTATCCGGTGAGGTATCAATTTATTTTAACGTCCTGACACTTAAGCTCTCTCTCCCTCCCTCTTGACTCCTTCCGCCCATTTATTTCGCTTGTCCCCCGGCAATAAAATGGAATTTAAAATGATAGGAAATCTTATTGAAAAGTCCAAAGATAAGCTGCCAAAAAGGGTTGTGTGTGTCCACACGTGTCCATTTGCCGCATTTTTCGCATTTTCGCCATTTTCCACTCATTTACATTTAATAGAAGCGCATGAAATGATAAGCGTGTGTGCGTGTGAGAGCGTGTGTGAAATTTATAACAAATCAATAAAATGACAATAGGTGCAAACTTTATCGGCGAAGCAAAAATAAAAAGAGGGCGGACCTCGAAACGCCGAACGTCGTTCCATTCACACTGTCTGAATTAAGTCTGAATTTCAATAGAGGGAGAGGGGTGAAGGGGTGAAACTTTTCGATAAACAATTTTTCGCACGGAAGTGCAATTTGAAGTGAAGTAGATCCAGAGTTCGTACATATATTCCTGTGTCCGTAAATGCGGAAATTATACCGAGAAAGTTTCTAATACATTTGTTACCGCCAATCAATCGCTCTCTCTCTCTGGCTCTGTCTCCCTTTTTCAAAGGCTTGAAAGATTCCTTGGGTATCCTTGGGGAAAACTTTGCCGTCAGATAGTTGATTGTGAAAACTTAAGTAAGGTTTGGTCTTGGGAAAGGATTGAGGCAGAGAAAGGAGGAATATCTGAATGAATCTGAATCTTATTTCCTAAGATATATATTGTTAAAAATATAATATAGATATAAAAGTATTTGATTTGGTTAGTGAGTAGTAGTGAGTACCTAAGGGAAGTCCCTTTGATAAATCGATCTTTGATGATTAGGTTAGAAGCTATTAAAAGAAATGTAAATTGCCGAAATATCTAATCAGCATTTAAAGTAGCTTAATCGAATGTCTAATCGGACTAAAGTATCTTTATCACCTGCGGCAATCGACTATTTAATCACCTCATCATATCGGCGGACAAAAAGTATCTCAGCTGAACCTTCTACGCACAAATTGAAGGCGTGAACATATTGCGTGCGTGCTTGTCTTCTCATCACCTCAAGTTTCCAGACTTTCCCCCAGCCTTTCCTCCACCCTAGCCCACCGCTTACCTACAGGTGTCTTTAATTGACAGGTTAAACTATTTATTGCCACGTCACGTGATCTATAAACGTGACGCCAGTGGAAGAAGACAACCCCTGAATTACCTTGGCGTCGCTCCAATTTACCTGGGATTTCTAAGCCGCTTTCTTAGACATTTTCGAGTAAGACGCCAGAGAGCTGCGAGTCTCCGTGTGTGTTTCGAAATAAATCGATTAACAAACAAAGTTGGAGCACCCAAATGTAGCTGTGTTGTAGCTATTTCCGTGACAGTAATCAATTTATTTTTGGCAGTGCGCCGATTGCGTTTCCGCTCCAAGAACATGGACGAGCCTGAACGTCTGGATCCGTGCTGCCTCCTGCTCCGCGACTCTGCCAATATCCTTCGGCGAAAACTCTCGTTCGCTCTCTTGTCTGCCCGCCCTGGAAAACGTTTCATTTCGTTTTGGCTTTTGGCACAGCGATTTCCGCACAAATGTCGATAAATCATCAGAAACGAAATAGTCAGAGAAAGCGAATAGGTAGGGGAGAGAGGGAGGTTACACAGAGATTAAACTTAAAACTTTTTATATTAATTTAACGCTTTTGCTTAATAATAGTATCGAATGTTTGTGATGCTCGCATCTATTTAAAACCTTAAAATCTAAAACAATAGATACTTAAATTAATGAAATTAATAATGCAATGTTAACCCGCTATAACTGATGAACAGAAACTGACTTCCTTTGAGAAAACTGAAGAAACAAATTTACTTTTGTGACATTAAAACACGAATTAAAGGCTGACAGAAGCTAAATAAAGGTTCCTTAAATGAAACCCTTATAAAAAAATGTTTTTCTGTGTGTACAGTTAAGGATAAAAGTGTAAGCTAAACCTTACTGGCTGTTGGCGTGATAGATAAGTTGACAGCCGCATTGAAGGGTTATCCTCGTGGCCTGTCTCTTAATCAATCTTACTCCTTCTTTCAGCCTTCATCTTCGTGGCAATTAATTAATTTGCAAGAAAGCCAAGGACACGTGACCAGGATATGCCATATTAGAGCGAGCGAAGGAGATGAAGCTTATTTTCTTTAAAAAAATTATTAAGGACAAGACGACCCCGTCCGTCCATTGAAGGAAGCAGCAGGACTTCCTCTTTAGGGTCAAGTGCTGGAATTGATGTTTCGTTTATGATTTATCGTCACTTACTGCCGCGTCATGGGCAATCATCCTTCCTGCCCGACTCCCTACTCCAGCCTAATGGTCGACATATTGCAAAAACCGAAAACAAAAACTAAATTAGACATAAAAGGGGGTGGCAAAATACACACATACGTACTTCTAGGTCGTTTCAGATAGGTCGTCATGCTGTCATAATCATCACAAGACACAGCATCCATCCATCGGGCATTTTGCAACGCCCCCTTAAGTCCCACCGACCGACTCCCTTATCCTTTGGCATTTTACTGATGTAATAACCATGTTTCCAGCTTGTAATGCGGCAGGGCAACAACTGTGGCAGGAGCGGCGGGGGTGCACAAGCCCAGCCCAACCCAGCCAAGGTTTTCCCAAGGAACAAGGGTGAACCTTGGAGTCGGAGTTCAGGGGTCGCCCTTTGTTCTGGGCGCTACTTTTGAATTGTGTTTGAAGTTAAATGTGTGATAATTTAATGACTGTCGACGCATCGCTTACAGGACACCACATCTCCTGCTCCGGAAAAGCCACCCCCAATCTTATGTAATAACTCAATCCGCACACACACACTTCACTCGCTCAACGCTTAATTTAGTGGAATAATAAAAATGTTTTTGGGGCATAAAATCTGTGGCTGCGACTGCCGATGATTTGTGCACTTTCGATGTAACAGATTGTCTTTTAATGGCAGGAATCAGCCGAGTGTGCCATGATCTCAGAGGGTGTAGTGGGAAATTATGGATTTGTGGATCTCTGGAACAATGGATTCCCCCTGGCAACAGTTTTGGCCAAACGTCATCGTCTGATAACTATTATTTGACCAGACTAACTAGTTCCTCGCCAGCTGATCTTGCCCAGATGTTGTTCCACAAAACAAGTTTGCTGTTTACGTTGACCTATTTGCATACTAGTCCACGTATTTAGCAGGGAGAACTCGGCATGTTTATCGCATTTCACAGGTGGAGATTTTGCCTTGATTTACCAAGGGATGAGCCTCTTTTCTTCAGTTAATTAAGTCGCTTTGAATTAGACATTATTAATTACCATATTTCCTGTTTGATTTTGCGGAAACTGTGTGTATTTACAGAGGAAAATACTACTTCATAGGGTTTATACAGAACTACTGGTTTCTAGCTGAAGATTGAGGAGAAACTTATTATCTCCTGAGATAAGAAAATACTGAGAATTATTTTCTGTAAGGTTAGATAACGTAAAAACTGGAAAAACCACTAATGACAAAGCTAACACTCAAAACAATTAATTTTGTTTAGTTAAACTGATTTGGATTGAGGCAGAAGGAAAACAAATAGTTTAAGTTGTCTTTAAAAATATAATAGATGAACACTTTAAGAAATTATAGGAAAATAATTAAAGAAAACAGTGTTTACCCTTTTTCGTATATTTTAGATAGTAAATTGTATATTATTGAACTCTGCACTGTTGCTAATTATTGTAACAGCTCTTGGAAAAATATCTAATATCTATTTATGCTCCATAAACTTCTTGAAAATATAACGATGCCTTCACTTGAAATTAAAATGTGTCTGCCACATTTTTTGTTTATATATTTAAATTTTTCATAATCCCAATAACGTTAAAGCAATTTGTTTTATCCATATTTGACCTAGTGACTGACATTATAAACAAACTTCCTGTTTAGAAAAAAATGCTCAAGTTCATTTATTTATAATAAAAACTTTCGCTGTGCTCCTAATATAAGAAGTGTTGTTTCCAATTGGTTAGAGTTTCGAAACGGACTGTCCTCTGGTCTTTAGTTAACCTGCAGCGCCTAAAAATGAAGCCAAAGCCAAGAGCTAACAAAGATTTATGCAAATCCCGTTGCGAGCGAATTTTAAAGCTTTTTGATTTCGTAGCTAATGTGAAAATATGGCGGCGCCTGTTGTGGAAAAAAACCGAATATGAAATGTGCAAAAATCACACACTCTCCGCACACTCGCACACACCCACATTTGCATATGACAAAGTGTGGCAGACAGCCGCAAACAATGAAAAATGACGGCGAGAATGCGAATCGCTGGCTTAGGCCTGGGGCTTAATTTAATTTTGCAAAATTTTAAAACGAAAAAAGTTCGCACGTGACGCAGGCGATTTATGAAACTCGATTAATTTGCGGGGGATTTGTTTTAAATGAATTTATTGCATTATTTATTGCATTTATTTATTTATTTTGTGACAAACAATCAGCACACCAGCATTCCACCTTCCGCATTTTCCTAGCAGAAATGCAGGCCATTGAACTGCTCCCGATTGTTGGCCACCATCTGGTTGTACTTGAAGGCCGTCGACTGTTGGTAACCGGAACCGCTCTGGACCGTCAGCCTGCTGTTATTGTTCCGGAGGAAGCCATCCGCCGGACTACTGGACACGGCATACTTGCCGCCCAGTCCCTCCAGGGGCCGCATGGGGCTCAGGTGCTTGGCCGGGATGGCCTTGCTGGGAGTGCGCGTTTGATGGACCATTTTATCTCAAGGATATATGTTACTTTGTCAGAAGTATTTCTTGCGAGTTTTCAAACAGGAGCCAAATTGAGCTTGTGGTGGGTCGCGGTGGTTCAGGGCACACTGGAGAGACGGGTGAGCACGGAGAATTCCAGACAATTGCCGCAGTTACTTGTGCGGGAGCCGCCTTTCTTAGAAGACAGATGTTTAGAGAGACTGCAAAATACAAGAAAATAAGTTATTTATTATTTGAAAATATAAGCAAATTTCGGAACTATTCAATCTACAAAAAGATAAAGAGAGCTTGCTACTAAACAATAACAAGTAAACGAGATTTTATTACTTTACTTTATCCTTTTCAAAGAAACTTTAAAGAATTGTATTTTATAAAATACAAAGAATTGAAATCTTTTACTAAAAAACATAAAAGTATGCAGGCAACAGAATTAGTTCCTTAAGTTTTTGTTCACAAATTCAAATGCTTGAAGTCTTTCACAGTAGTTTTTGACTTGTAGAAAGCTATATTAAAATGTTATAACCAAATTGGATAAGTTTCCATATAGATTAAATACGGAAATGTGATTTTTTCTGTATTAAAAGATCGTAGATTATTTTTAAACATTTTTAATAACTAAGATACTGTAATATTTCCATTATAATTCCTACTATGAAGTTTCTCCCATCTCACCTTATATTATTAAGCAGCTTGGCTTTGGTGTCCGGTGTCTTCATTGACACATTTGTCTGTACACTTTGGGGAAAATATTTTTAAAAAATCACTGGATTTTTGGGGTATCGACTGCGAGGGCTGTACACTTTAGTCTGTTCGACATCGAGCTTCGGTCGGTGCTTTTATAGTCGAAAGGCCCCCGCGATCTGAACTGATCTCATCACGAGCTGACCGTGTGATCAGTTTAAACTAGTTTTTTTTTCTATTTCTTGTAGGTTTTTTTGTGTTTTCATTTTGGGTGACTATGATGCGAAATCGCCGGCGCAGACATGTGCCAAATTTTTGTTGTTTACGCCACCGTTTGGAGCGGTGCGTCAATGGAAGCGGGTTTGCCACGCGGTCCTCGGAGTAAACATCTCCGGCGAACGCAGTGAGTAGTAAACAAAGGAAACCCCAAAACGCAAACCCAAAACCAAACACCAAATAAACAAATAACAAATAAATAAATAAGCCAGGGGGATTTTCAGGTAGTTTCTCTCTTAAAGAGATCCTTGGAAACATGCGGCTCGAAGCCTTTGGGCCAAGTGCTTGGCTTGAAAGACACCACACTTTATATACACTTTTTGGTTGCTGGAATTTTTTTTGTACAATCTCAACCTGTCTGGATTAGTATATATTTCTTTATACTTTCTTTGCCTGGCGATGTCTGGGGCACGTTTTTAATTATTTAGCCATGTGTCTGGCGCATTTGCATAATGCAGTCCAAACGGAATTTTTTCGGCAGACATATAAATTCGCGATATATAACATTGACATTTAAAAAATCGGCGACTTAGACGTCCAAAGTACACAAATTAGATATTTGTTTGGATTATTTGGAACGAGTTTTTTACTGGGAATATCCATTGCTACGAGAAGGCAGAGAAGATCGGGGGGTGAGGTCCTTCAAGTCATTAAACCTATTAAGTTAATGTCTAATTTGAACTTGTTTTTGTTTACTGAAGGGAAGAAATGTCTGGAGAATATTGTCCTAGCTAGTCTGACTAGATTCTGGAATTCAAATTAGTCTTAAATACCGTTGAACTCATGGAAATAGTTAGGCATTGAATAATACGAACTTCAAAACATATTTTTAGCTTAAAATTGTATCAGTTTCATCTTGAAGTAAATCTTATTTTCCATTTCTTTCCCATTACTTCTATATTCTAGCATAATTCAGATCGGACAGCTATATATCTATAAACAGCGGATTAAAATACTATAAGCCAGCTTTCAAGTTGTTTTCTCGCTTCAAAATTGGCTGATGCAATGCAGCCAAGACTTTTCATCAGCCATCGTTTTATGCATAATTTTATATATCCATCCATAGTCGATCAGGCGATCTACATATTCATATATAGCTAGATATACGAAAACATCGTTATGTTACATGAAGTACCAGGCCTATTAAATATCTCTTAGCTAGACAAAATCCCTATTTTAGGGGAATATTTCAAATTTCGATGACGTGTCAAAAAAAAACTGCCGGCCGGCAACTGTCATCGATTATTCGAATCATGATGATAATGTTTGCGGATCAGAGCGAAACACAAAGGAGAACACTACGTGCGACAGAGCAGGTTCGAATTTAGGGGACGATTTTTAATACCCCTTAAGTTTTGAGAATTCATTTTGGGTTTGCTCTGGAAATTCATGCAAAGAAAAAAATATTGCTGATTACAGGGTGTTCTTTTCAAACTGTTATGAAATCTTATAAGTACTTTATACACCGCACTTTCTTTTTATTTCAAAATTAAAAAAATGCTAGCTGATGTAATTGTTATTTTCCTTACAAATGTGAATTAGGTTAACAGGATTTCTTAACCATTTCTTAACCTTTTAGAATATATTAAAAATTTAGAATTAAATACAAATCGGAAACAAATAAGTTATTTTCTTTTTTAGGGACACATTTATTTGAATTTCCCACTGAGCGCTCAGATGGAAATCCCTGAGGAGTTGGGATTTTTTCAGCACATAAGTCACGCCGATATCCGCTATATAAAACCTCAATACAAACCTTTTAACAATTCGACCTTTAAGTTGCTATGCTCTATTTAAATATATATTTTAAATTATAAATTGTATTTTATCGCAGGTATCACAGCTATCTATTTTGTAACCCCCTTATGTAATTAATAGCTCGATGTTGGCTGCAAATAATAATCAATTATTTAAGGTAATTATTAAGACTTTATTCAGATATATATATTTTTTGAAGGGTAATCGAAGAGTCGACTGCCTGCCATACAGCAGGCTTGTTTGCAAAGCTTTCGCTGATAAAACCAGTTGCTCCGATAGCTCTAATTTGCATTGTCGTCCGCTTGGAACGGGTTCGCCTCAGACGGAGTCGGAGACTGAGGTCACTCAGGGGCTGGGTGCGACGCGGTGCTGGTGCGAGGGAGGGTTCACACCGCGGTGGTGATATGGCGATATGGATTTGGAAGTCGGAACAGCCTGCAGCTGGCACTGCGTTACTTACTCGTAGAACGATGACGCAGTTCCTCCGCCAGGCATTGCACTCGGCTCGGATCGGATCCCATGAGATGATCGGAACACGGCGTATTTAAGCCAGGTGCGGAGTCCGCTGGAGGGCCAGTAGAAAGTACAGAGCAGAGCTGAGCAGTCAGGGAGCGTGAGCTGTGAAATTTCCTTTCTTTCCTATCCAATGCGCTAGTTGCAAAACTTTGTGTGTCAATGCCAAAAATTAGCAACACGGATTCCAAGCAGAAATTGTTGAAGCAGTCAAGGTGCGTTGAAAATCATTCAGAATCTAAAACATCAAAATAGTGTGACAATCAAGGCTAAGAAAAACTATTTTTTGTGGTATTTGAATCCTTCAAAAAGGTGTCTTGGCCTTACACTTATTTGTAGGCCCTTCAAATATTTAAAATAATTAGTTCTTATTAAATAATTAAATAAATTTATTGGTGATATTCTTAAAAAACATCATTGAATACATTTAAACAAATTTAGTGCATTCGTTGATCACGCGTATCAAACGTGTAAAAGAAAACCGGTTTTAGCAACACCTTCAAGTATTATTTGCTAATTTCAACTTAATTTCAACTAACTTCAGGTTTTCTAATATTTCTACTTATATATTTTTGATCTTATATTCCTACTTACATAAATATGTTCCTAAAATCACTTTTAAGTAATTTATAATATGTTTTCTTTTCTTCCCAAGCAGATTGGGCAAAAGTCTGTCGTCGAAAAAAGGATCGCGCACGGGCAATTCGGCCAACAATAAGGAACTTAAAGTACTAACTCTGCTGCAGACTGTGCCGTGAACTTTGAACTCTCTACGCAAGGCATTTGAAAGCGCAGCTTTTGAGTAATTGGCAATATTGATTCATCAGATCAAAAAGAAACTCCCACCGCCGCTAAAATGGTCTACACCGAACGCAATGAGAAGTCCAAGATCAAGCCTCCTTCCAAGGACCACAGCAGCTCCAAGTCCGGATTCTCCGGCTCTGGATCTGCTTGGAGCGGTCAGGCCTCGAGTGCCGAGAAATGGAAGTACAACAACATGGTCCAGAATGATCGCGAGAAGTTCAATGGAATGCATTTCTCCTAAATCCTAGGACTATATCCTGTGGAAAGGAAGGGAACTGGGAACGGGGAGATGCTTGTTGTTAATGCTACTTTCATTATTGGCATAGCTGGGATTCGCTTTAAATTAGTTCTTTAAGACTTTTATGTTTATTGACTTATGTGATACCAACAAAAAACAAAATTAACACACCAATTGATTGAAAAAAAGAAAATAAAATCATAAAGAGATGCGCAAAAAAAAAGACAAAGGGAAGATAATGGAATTTAAGCATTGAATTTATGCAGGAAAGCCACTCTGAAGTTAGATCCCTATTTGCAGCTTCGTTATTGTCTCTAGTTTTCACACTTTTTAACTGACACAGATTCCTCAAAAGTAGATTAGCACTCCAAGAGTTAGAAATCTTTTAGTTTTGTTTTACGTCTATATTTGTTAATTTCATCGACATGTCACTGCTCTATCTAAATTTATTAACAATTCTCGCGCTTAGTCCTTCTGTCACATCCGAATTGAAACACTCGACGTGTGTCGATTGCAATAATGTAACTGGCGATAATTGCATAATTGAGAAAACCGGTTTTAAATGTTTTCCTACCAACAAGAGAAGTTATCGTTATAGACAAATCAACAATACATTTTTTGAGGGCGATCCACCGGAATCCAGCAATATGAGTGCATGCATACCAGAGTCTTTAGATATAGAAATAAAGCGTAAGAGAAGAACCCCATTTACAGATAAGGAATATATTTCTCCGTCCCTTTAAGAATATCCCAAATTTTTGATATTTATTTATTATT
This sequence comes from Drosophila kanapiae, assembly GCA_008042475.1. Taxonomy (NCBI): domain Eukaryota; kingdom Metazoa; phylum Arthropoda; class Insecta; order Diptera; family Drosophilidae; genus Drosophila; species Drosophila kanapiae. The sequence continues at coordinate 256,762 of VNJM01002939.1, forward strand.
TGCAGATGTTACGAATTACTGCTGCGTTTGGTCTCCGGAGCTTGGTTGCCAGCTTATAAGGGGTAAGCGCGTTCCCAAGACAGCATTGGAGTGTGCCAGGTGTATGATTCATGACCTCAATTCGCTCGTCGAGCCCTATTGCCCCTGTGTTGACTCATTATCCGAGCGGTGTGATAGTACACCATCGAACCTTATCGGTGGAGTAATGTTCGTCCTCTGGACATCTGCATATTATAGTAATTAAAACATATATTTAGCAAATATGTGTACGCAAAATGTGTAAAGGATTTTCTAGCTAATACTTCCTCCCTCTCAAGATCACCTATCAATGTATTCCCCTGCCATTTGACCTTGCTACTTGACTTGACTTGCCTTGACTTGACTTGACTGATATCCAACGCATATTTTATTGTCTGCAGCATTTGCATGAATTGCGGCTATTAGCGTGATTGGGCCAACTCCATTCTACCCTCGATGAGTCCTGGAAGGAGTGCACTTAATACGCATTAGCTACGCTTATTTGACAGCCTCAATCTGCCCGGGCGAGAGATGCCTGCAATATTGATGATGTCTGGCCACCCCTCATTCTGCCATTTTCCCACCCGCTTTCCCATATACATAGCTTTCTCCCCCCCTCCAGTTTTTGTGGCGCGTGTCCTTTTACCGAGAACAAGTGTATCTCCGACTGCAGCCGCAAAAGGACGACGTCCGGTTTTCGTTACGATATAGAGTGCGAAATTTTTATAATTTTACAATTGTATTGTTGTTCGGACCGGAAGGAAGAAGGAAAGAATTCACTGCCCCGAACGGGAGTGAGAGGAAGGATGCTGCTGCTGCTGCTGCGGTTGTCCTTCGGTCGTGACACACGACTGAGCAGGACACGTGGCGTGCGGCTATTAGGAAAAGCGATTTCCTTGACGCTGCTAATAGAATTCTAGCACTCTCCGCCAATCTCTCAACCCATCATCCATCCCATCCCTCCCCCAAAAGAATAACTGTTGTGGCGTTTTCGAGGTTTCCTCCTTTCCGGCCAAGGCAGCTGTCAATGGGATTTACACGGCAAAAAGATAGCAGAATCATGACTGGAAAATGTGAAACAATTCTGAAAAGATATATAACAGTCCTAATATTTTAACAAAAACTAAACGTTGTGTGACAGTATGCTGTAAAATTATCGCAGTTTATCGCCTTAAATATTACTTGCCTTTTGGAAATATACTAAAATATAATTTAATTATTTAAAAAAATATCTTTTATCTAGCCCATACAAACTCTGCGCAGTAAACTATGTTTGTGGGAATCTTATTTTTTCTGTGCATCAATATAATTGGAAGCCTTCTCCCTGTGTCCCACTCACCCAGGCCATCATCTCCTTGGGCTTCTGTCTGAGCTGTGGGCCTTGTAATTACTTTGTTTCCTAACGCCAGGAGGTCGTCGGTCGTCGGTCGTCGGTCGTCAGTTGTCGGTAGTCAGCACCCAAAAAGATTCCTTGTCACTCTTTGGTGTTGCTTGTGCGATGCAATTAAAAGAGCTCCGCAGGTGTCCTTTGAACTTTGCCACGTATATAAACGAATATAAACTGTGTCTCAATTTTTGCTCGTTGGCGTGGAGAATGTGTCAGTTGCAAGGCTTCCGAAATGGGACAGCACTCAGCACATCGCTCTCTGATTCGGATTTAATCAGACAGAAGCAATTATCACGTCATTATCACGGGGCAAGCCACAAAACTGTTGGCTGCTTTGATTTTTCGGTGTTTGTTTTTACCTCCAGGGGGTACGAGCTGAGTTCAAGGGTATGCCTTGTTCAAGCACGTGCCCGCCTCTCATCCTCCTCCTGCCACTCCTGAAGCCCCATATGATGGTCAAGGAAGAGATCAGCAACGTTTATCAGCGGCGCAAAACTGATTTCCGGTGAAGGACAACCCTCAGACAGAAGACTCCCTGCCTCCTCGCGGACATATGTCACAGTGGCGTGTTGGAAAATTATGAATAATATCCGTAACTTCTGCTGGGACACACAAACGGGTGTAAATGCCGTGAAATATGTACAGAGAGCAGCTTGCGAAGGGAATCGAAAAGGGCCCACACTTCACTTCAATCTCAGCCAACGCCTCCGAATTTCAGAACTCCTTGCCTGAACTCGCAAATGAATTTGTTCGTGGGGCGTGCCGTCAGATACAACTTCCGATGACAGTCGACAGATGTTTTGGCAGGGAACAGGATAACGACGGCGACAAACAGGAGTTGCGCCCGCTTCCAAAACACAAAACAATTGCCGGCAATTCCTCGTCGCGTATGTCTCCGCCAGCAGTAATAATAATACAAATAGTCCAAAGTCGAATCAGATGCGAATTACGAACTCGTGTATTTGAATGTTGAACTCGAGCCTGGATGGTGGCGACAATAATGTACGGGCGTTGACATCACGGCAAAGGTGTTTTCTGGCTCTGGGTTTCGCCTTTCGCCGTTCGGCACATGACAATGTCACCGCCACATGGCACACGCAGGATTTGCAATCCTTGGCAAGGTGTGACGCATCGGAAATTGATGCGACTTTGCCTGATATTCGATCATATTCCAGCTGGTAAAAGATGGAGGTGGTTACAAAGTGTTAAAGTGAATTATTAAAGGGGGATCAAAGGGAGCTACTAGAGAAACGGGAAACTAGGGAAAAAGGTATCAATATCGTGGCATAATTGATGCTTAAAAAAGGTCGGTAAAGGATTAAGAGTAACCTTTAGTTCATAGAGATAACTTTTTACTATTATTTTGAATTCATTTATTTGTTAAATTATATTGTATTTAATAAGGAATACAAAATCGAAGCACAATTGTTTTTAAAACAATATTTTGGCTAGGATAAAGAGTTTATCCAAACCTTTCTAATGATAATTTCCTTCTATCCTTGCCAAATTTATAATAATACCAATCATTAAATTAAATTAAATTAAATTCGAGCAGATGAGATCAAAACCCAATTCAGATTAATTAATATCTAATCTAAATAATATATCCCTTCACCAAATGAGCTTCCCAATTAAAGATCCCCGTCAATCAAGATGTATTCCTGTCAATTTCAGAAACATCTCTATATCAATATATGGATTTACATATATAAATATACCTACCAATATATCATATCATATATACCTATCATAAAATTATGCAAATGCCAGAGAATATAATATACAAAATATGTCAAACATTTGTCCAGACAAAAGGTGGCAATTACAAGATGAGAAAAAACTCTATTCCAGGGGGAGAATTGTGTAAAAATCCGAATCAGAAGCAACCACCTCACACTGGCTTCCTCTTTCCTCTTTATTGTTGCGGATATACTCATATATATAAATACACTCGTAATTTTTCAGCCGCCATTTCTGATCGACAGCTGTCAGGAATGACAATTGGATTGCGGGAACACACAGCAGTGGCAGCAGCAGCAACAGCAACTCAATCCGAGTCTCAGTCCCTGCCCCTCAGATTCTTATAAAATATGCAATAAAAATATGAGACCTCGTAATGATTGCCAGTATTTATAGATTTCGAGCATTTCTGCGGCTGCAGAGGCTGCTGCTGTTGCTGCTGCTGCTGCGGCGAGGTCATCAAATCGAAAACAACCGAATCGACATGGAAATTGAAATTGAAACAATGGCAGGCGGCGAGTCGCAATCGATGCCCCTGCTTCAGGGGCGTACTGGAAGGGGGATTCTTTATAGAGGGCTCGGGGCAGTAGAGTGGCCCAAACCGAACAGAATTGAACTGAAGTGGAGTGGTTCTCTCGAGTAAATCGCAGAAATGCGGTTGCTTTTTTGTGGGTCCTCACAGGACAAATAGGAAGAGAAGGAAAGCGAGTGGGATCTGATTGTGGGAGGCCAGCTAAAAAGGGGATTCAAATAAATTAAATCAAGATAAAGTTTAAGATAATTAAAGCTTTCTAAAATTTAAATAAATAATAAAAGTCTCTAAGTTTGGGTTCCGTTTAAAATGATTTTAATATTATAGATGCCAGATCTAATACTTATCATTCCTAATTCAAAATATAAAGTACTATATTTATTATTTAATTCAAAATACAACCTTAAACCAAAGTAAACATAATAATTCCCAAGTAATACTTCTTTAAATCCCCAGATACTTGGTTTATAAAAAATACGCATTTATTTAGTATAATTCGATCTCTGGTAGCTGATTCCTGCAGCTAAGCTGGCCTAACCCCATTTTAAGGGACTGCTCCTGCCCTTCAAGAACAACATTCTATATGTTTTCATACGCACAACCACATGTGGGATGTTGGGTAAGGGTTAAGGTAAGGGGTGCATGTAAGGGGGTGTCGAACGGAGGGCACACAGAGTGCAAAACCTTTAAATGCAATTACGACCTCATGTGCCTCATGTGAACTCATGTGTGGAGAGTCGTCACAAAACGCCAATGATATGCTCTCGAGTGTCTTTTGTTGTGGCTTAAATACATAACCAGGGCAACTCCCCTTGAGTCCTGCGTTCGTCCTGTTTTTACAGCTTCCTTTAAATTTTGAGCGCGCCAAAAAAAAAAAAAAAGCTGCGACGTAGCTTTCCATTCGCTAATCGCCTGATGCACACACACAGTGGTTGAGAGTGAGTGTGTGTGGCATATGCAGCGCTCCACAATCGCATCATTTTGAGCAATTAAGTGTGTATTATCCTTTGGAGCGTCTGTCAAAGGACCACGAGAGCAACTTCAAACCCCGATGCGAGCTGCGAGCAGCTCCTGTTTCTCTGTTTCTGCTCCTGCCCGCCACCGGAAGTACATTGAATATACGCCAGTGTGTGTTTGCAGTATATCGGTATATGAGGTGCACTGGCAATAAATTGTTAATATTTTTGATAAATAATCATTTATTAATGTAATGGTTGGCTGAGCACCTTTTTAGAGTAATTGAATTGTTGTAATTGGTGAATTTGTTGTATTGGGGAACATGCATTGGTGAACCTTAAACTCTATTTGTTTGTTGAATTTCTCAGTAAGTGTTTATTTGCTTCTGCATATCATTGTTGAAATTTTTGGTGAATCGTTGTCGTTGGTAAGTTTTATTAGGTAATTTGGAATAGTCATTTAATCTGTTTTCTTGTTCTTAAGGAATTTATTACCTTATTTCTATTATTATTGAATTCCTTTTTTTTGTTTTACAATTTTTTGTAGCAGTGCAGCTTGCCTTTTCTCCTAAAATCCGCGCTTTTCATGCGCAAATTGTGCATTTATGTCGACAATGGCGAGCCAACAAAGGCAGCGGAATGGGACGCGGAGTACTCGTTATATGCGATTGGGATATGGGATATATATGTATATACGGATATAGGGATACGCTTGGGATGCAGTCCTCATTGTGATGCCAACTTTTACTTTTGTTCCGTGTGCCAACTAACTGAAGGCGGTCGGGAGGCGTTTCGCTGTCAAGTCCTGCAGGCTCGAGGAGTATGCAGCAATTTATTTCTAAAAAAAAGATCTACGAGTTGGTTTTCCTATAAATAATCCTCAAATGCCAAAGCATTTAGAAATAATATTAAACGAACATAGCATGCATAGAATTTATAATCAAAAGGAGGAAATTGCTGTCACTTCGTGTACATATTTTGCAGTCCAGTTTTTGTTATTCAGTTAAAAAAAAATCTTTTTTTTTCTAGCTAAAACTAGAGCTAAAGGAATTGAGCCAAGATGTCTGATCGCAAGGCCGTAATCAAGAACGCCGACATGAGCGAGGAGATGCAGCAGGACTCCGTGGACTGCGCCACCCAGGCTCTGGAGAAGTACAACATTGAGAAGGACATCGCTGCCTACATCAAGAAGGAGTTCGACAAGAAATACAATCCCACCTGGCACTGCATTGTGGGTCGCAATTTTGGCTCCTATGTGACCCACGAGACGCGCCACTTCATCTACTTCTATTTGGGCCAGGTGGCGATTCTATTGTTCAAGAGCGGTTAAAGTATGGCCAAGGAGCAAGATCTTTGGAGGACCTTTGGAGGAGCAGAAACATAAATAACACGTACATGGACACGGACACAAAGATGTACAGGATCAGGAGCAGGTTTAAGGATCAACAAGAAGCTAACAATTAAAGATTAACTGAAACAACCAGAATTAGTTTTTAAATGGCAAATAACTTGACTTATTTAGCTTGAAAATTTCAAGGTTTGCATTAGCACAAAGTCAAAGATGTGTTTCTTTTTGGACTAATATCCGAGACCTTTTGAACTTTCCCACTCCATTACCTCTACCGTAGCCACTCTCACGCTCCTTGGGCGATTTTTCATTCGCTTTATTGCCCTCCCGGGCTGTCAAAAACAAGTGTTGGCCAGCAAAAGCAACCACATGCACGCCCACTTTTCCGGAAGTTCTTCTAGCCAGCATTTTCCATGTCTCCTCTGGCCAATTTAAAATTCAATTTAATTTCAATTGATATTGGAAAATCTTTCAGCGAAATCCCATCCGCACACGCAGCGGGGAAGCCCCATTAAGAAACGAAAGAGAGAGTTTCCAGGGACTCGGACTCGAACCCCGACAAAAGGTGCGAAAAGGAAAAGCAATTACATCACAGATTTTCATCAGTTCTCTCTGCTCGACCCAAAGTTTTGTTGATAATTGAAATGGGGCTTCCTCTTGGTTGGTCGCAAGAAGCCGAAGCCCAGACAGAAGGAGCCATAAATTATGCACAGGACATGAAGGACAGCCAGTAACAGTAACCACCACCGAACCCTCACTAATTGCCTGGTCCTGGTCCTGCCAAGGACCTCCGGGCAGCAGATTGCTCTCTGCTCTCGTGTTATCCTAGCAACGCCGTCGCCGTTGCCTTGGGCTGTGAAAGATTTGCTACACGTTCCGGCCATCTCATAAATAAGAGCAAAATTTCATTAAGACAAATTATTGTCTATCAATATGTTGCCACAAACAGGAGCGAACGGCGGGCAGGACATTCATTGCTCATTTGCCAGCCAGCTCGACCTCCCTTTTTGGTATTTGTATGTTTACATAATAATATTTGCGGCTCATAATTGCATAAATTTTTAAAGCGAAACGCGTTTCGGGCTTGTGTGCAACCTGCAATCCTCATTGTTCTCTTCTGACCCCTGGTATCCCTTTTCCCAGGCCAAGGATACCCTAATAAAGGTCAGAGTATGCAGGCTACAGTGTCTCTTAAGTTAATATTTTTTTGACTAGTATAAGTTGACAACGGAAATTAAGAAAAGAAAATATTTAATTACATTTTATCTAGTGTATATTTTAACAGCTTTGATTATGTTTTAATATTGTATATATATTCGTGGTTTCTTAGCCCACACTTTGAGGCCTTAATGTTTATATTTTCCAAATCAAAAAATTGTTTTTTATTATGTGAATTTACTTTGGCTTTCTTCAGGATAAATTTTAAGACTTGAATGATTATGTTTTCTACAAATAAATATTGTAGTTCTGTTGTGAATGCATTGTTCCTTTCTTAAGAAAGATTTTAAGCCTTAAGTGATTTAAATTTCTCTTAAAAAATAAAGTGAATGGTCAACAGAAGCTATTTCTTTGAAGTTTAATAAAAGAACAACATCTTTAAAGCTCAGGACGCAACCATAAGATATGATTTATTATATTGACAATCACAACAAAATATGATCTCTTATATTTTTCGTAGAGTATTTAAAGCCGCGGCTTTGAAATCCCCATTTCCCAATTGCTTTGCTTTGGTTTTGGGGTTAAATACGTAGAAATTAAATTAAATATGCCCGCGGTTAAATGTCGTTGCACAGGTTGGCCCTTCCGCAAACACACAAAAGGTATACGGACTATAGGCCTAGGCTTAAATCCAATTACGATGATAACCAGGGGGAGTTTTCAGTCAGGTGAATAATATTTTCCCAGGCCACGTGCTCGAAATTGAGGCATCCGAAATAAAGAAGAGTAATTCCAATGCCCTCGGGTTGTATTTACAGATATCTTTCTCATGGCGATCTGAAGGGTGAATAGAAAAGATCGGATTGAGGGGCACTTCTCCGCTTCGACACTTGACTTCCCACTAATTGTTATGACCGCATAAATCCACATTTATTACTCTACCAGAGAGACTCCAATCCAATTGCTTGGCTGTCACAGAACTCATCGATTTTCTCGGTTTCGTCTTCAAAGAGGAGTCTGCGGCTAGAACAAATCGAGTGTGAAATTCGATAAGTGGCTGGGATTGTCAGAGTTCCCCCGACGACGACGACACAGCGAACACGAACTCCGCCAGCCACTTGACAGTGGGGCCTTGTTTACGAAGAACACCCAAAATCGACAAATACCAAACTATTATGGAGCCATGAATTATGAATTATGCTCCACTTTAATGCCACTTTTACGATGGCCATTCAAAAATTTGTTTCCTTTTCTTGTCCTCAGCTCGCGCGGCCACAAAATAAATAAAGAACAAGTTGCTTAGGTTTATATTCTTGTGATTTAAGTAGTTTTTTTATTTGAAAGTTGATATAAGTAGGAAGAGCAGATCTTAGAATTTATAAGTAAGAGCAAGTTGACTTTTTTATACTGCTTCCTTTTTCCAATATAAAATATAACGATTTACATTAGAATTTCAAAGAACAAAGTACAATGTTTTCTTTCACATGAATTTATTTCATCTTTTAAGCTCTAAATCACATTAAATTTGAATACATAATGCAGGAAAAGAGGCACATTTACTTTTATATATACTAAAATCTTTTATTTTTAACCTTGAGTAATTTTTAACTTTCTCTGGGATCTATTTCTATATTTTAATGTTTTTTTGTAAGGTTATTTTGTAACTCATTGAAGTTTACTACATTTTTATGCAACTTTATATTTATTTCACTATTTTCTGTGAGTAATAATCGTAAATAACTTATTAAGCCATAAATTTAGTGCCGAAAAATGACATTTAGCCCCTTGATTCTATCTGGGAATCCCCCTCCTCCGCTGGCCAATAAAATGATTTACATGAAAATCCCATTTTCCCAGGGCCACTTGACTTGCGACGCAAGTCAACCTCAAACCTCCCCATATACCCCCGCCGTAGATTGAACTAAATCGCTACTAAGTATTATACTATATAGATTATATGGCCACGCACACTCACATTCCACACACACACACACTCACAAAACACACTAAAGACACTAAGCACGACAAAAAGACATTAAACACGACAACGAAATAAAAAAACATTGAAGTTCCTTATCAGCACTTCCGGTTTTCGTGACCAATGTCTTGGGGTGTGCACACACACCATATATAACGGCTGTGTGTGTGTGTGTGTGCCTTTTTTTTGGTGTATCAGTTTCGCACACTCTCCGGATCTGAGCTGGGCATGCAAAGGTTATAGAAATGGAAAAGTCGGAAAAGGCGGACGAGGTCGGCGGGGGGATTTGGGATTGTGTAACCCTCCGACTTTTCCTCATTCCCCGGCGCCAAGTTAGTCTTAATTTCTGGACATGCTCTTGGCCACACTGGTTATCCTCCATTATTCATAAATATGCAAATGCCAGGGCGTAATAAATTCCAGATGCATGGCCAACGGCTGCGGGTCAATTTCGAGCTCACGCTCACGGGTTTCAGCTGTACACTGCAAATATTAATTACATTGAATACCTCAAAAGTATTATAAATACTGAGGGAGTTTTTATTCTCGTAAAGAAAGATGGCTTTTCTAAAAATGTAAAGTAATTAATGCTATATTGTTCGTTTCATTGAAGTATAAAATATTTTTATTATCCTTCTAAAAGCCACTTCTATTTTTTCCCTGTTTAGCTGGGCTGGCAATTTTGCACCCTAGTGGTTGGGTGGTGGTGCCCGGCCTGTTTAGCACTCAATCTGAGGCGGCTCCTCCGAACCACTGGCATATGCCACATTACCTTGCCGCAAATTAAATGGTCTTGCGTTTGGCTCAGTTCTGCCGAGGACTCCTTGAGGTTCTCTGCTTTGCAACTGAGATTCTTGTTAAGAGGCGGGCAGGCGGCTGGTTGCATGTGGTGGGCGTTGACCAGCTCACACACATACAAGAAGGACACGGAATCCTGCAGAGATATTCCTGAGTGTGCTGAGATGCGGGCGTGACTCACGAGCGAGGAAATTTGATTGAAATGGTTATCGGTAGGCAGGATTTGACGCCTTTCATTTATTTTAAATATAATTATAAGAGGGTTTCCAAAATAAGTCGGGATGTGTTATCAGGGTTTTGCCAGGAAGGGAAAATATAAGGAGAGCTAAGAGCCATCACAGATTAATGGTTATTTCTAAATAATATTTAATGATTTAAATGGATATTAATAATATATTCTATTAAATTAAAACTAGACACGATTTCATCTCTTCCCTCACACAGATGTCCGGGGAAATGGCTTGAAGCCCAGGCTGTCCAAAGATGATTGTTTCCGCCTGGACTTTGATTTAAAACAATATAAATCATAAGTTATTTTTTGCACTACGTCGACGGGACAACGACGACCTCCCAATGGCGCAACCACAGCCAAAGGACACCCCTTACAAGCGGACTGTGTATAATGCGCACAATCGCAGGCAGGACACGAATTCGGAAGGAAAGGAAGTCCTAATGTGTGGTGGTGGTGGTGGGAGGCAGAGTCAATTCGAGGGAGAACTGTTTGCGCAGCACAAAAATGAGTTTTCTTTCTTTTCGTGAAGAAGCCGGACCTTTGTAAGGATGGCAGGACACACAGCTACATAGCTACTTCGGCAGGACTTGTGCTTGAGTTTTGCTGGGCAAACAAGCGTATAAATTGAGTTATAATTTGATTTGAGCAGAGCAGCCACCGCCACTCCTTTGGCTCCGGATGTTGGCTTCACCGTTTATTTAAATGAATCCCTCGGACACACACACACAAGTCCTCCTCCGCAGACATGTGGCAATTGGTTGTTATCCTCTTGAATTTTCGGGTTCTCCCTGCTCAAGCATGTTGGCTACGGATATCACAAGGGTTCCTTTCCTTCGAGGCAGGAAAACTATGATTGGTTCAGAGGCAATTGGTCATACTCCTGCGACTCCTTGGAAGAAACGGACGTGTGAGTGTGGTTTGGTTTTGATTTGAGGGCAATTAAATTTAAATAGAATTTCCTTTGAAAATTGGTTCAGCTTTCCTGCCTCCCTCCTCCAGCTTATCCCTAATTACCCTCCGAAAAACAATGGGGATTTACTGCCTGAGGAAACCGGCTCCTTAACTTCCATTTACTTACAATGTTGCAAAATGTGTCCTTTGTGGGAAATATTATTTTAAGAATTAAGGCAGGCAGAACTAATACTTTTTTAATTAAGCCAATTTGGCCGGTGGATCAGCGAAAGGGAGATGGGAGTGGCCCAAAGGCCACTTGGGGGCGGCCAAATGCGTACAATATAAATTGTGATTCGAGATTTTTTCTTATTTCCATTTCCAACATACCTCTCCCTGGATTTTCTCTGTATTTTTTTTGTTGCATTCTTAATGCTCGAAATGGCAAAATGGCAGTTTACGCTTGCTACACATTTTGTCCTGTTTGCCGGCGGAAAACCCCCAGACCCAGATCCATTTTTCCCCCGTTTTCTTTCTTTCCTCCCATTTCTTTTTTTTTTTTGCCACATTGAGTGGCACTCTCGAGCATGTCTTTACATCTCTTTACGCTTGGGGGGATTACTTTTGGGTGGGGGAAATCGAGGGAACTCTGGGGAAAATGGCCGCCCTCGGATATATACATATAATTGAGTTATTACTTTGCATATCACCGAAAGCCCAAACACATGGTAAGCCCAAAGATTTATGTTGCAATCGGGGCTTGTTTATGCGCCCGATAAAGTCCCAAAAACCGCAGATAAAACCTCGACGAAGAACAGACCCAGGGCCAGACTCCAACACACACATTGTATCTGTTTCTCTGTATTTTTAGGCATTTATCAGCAAAGAACCCAGGGAAAGGCAAACACAACTTAACAGCAACTCAAACTTTTGTTTTGTCTGTGCCCGACGTCCCCTCGCTATCTGTATCTGTATGCTGTATCTGTATCTGTTTTTATGCACCCGCATGGATCTGTCGGATCGCGGCTGAAAATTGATCTGCAAGTGCCCCGAACAGAAAGTGCAGAAATGCGCAAAAAGTCACGTAGTCAGCGAAACAGACAAAACCATATAGACAACGATTTGCTCTGATATTTACGTACTGTATATCGGGAAGCGGGGAATTCGGGGACTTGTAGGGGGTGGCAGCTGCACGTGGCATTGATCTGCGGCCACAACACCAACAGGAGTGCTACGATTAGGTGACTGCCAAAGCCCCAGCACCAGCAGAAACGAGTCCACATCAGAGTACACTGGGGGAAATTGGTAAGATCATTGACATCCATTAAAAATATAAGGACAAAATTTGAAAAATAGATATTAGAGTGTTAAGAATATACCTTAATATAGAAAACCAAGTTCAAAGCTCACAAAGGGTCCGCTTAGCTTCGATCAATTTCCCCTTACTTTGTATTGAATTCCTAAGTAGGATTTTTACTAAAATTATGAAGAAGTATTTATACAACATTTATATATAATAAATATATGATTAAATATATAAAAGATATATTATATATATGACATTATATATTTATAATAAATATAAGCTTACTGCTGCTGCTTACTTGTAATAGAATTCCCAAGTAGGATTTAGGTGGAACCTTTTGATAATTACACTGAATGTTTAGGTGTTTTTCCCAAAGGAATACAGATAGAGGAAGTGTTAGCTTTCCCCTAAGATCTATAGCTGTATTTATTTATTCCCTCAATTTGTAATCCTCTCGCATTGTAACCAGATTTTATTCTCTCTGTAGGCTCAGTACCAAATGGGCAATTAAAGTGTCACAAGTTCGGGACATGCAATATTTCATGACGCAATGCCTAAGATTATGAATATAAATGCAAATTAGTCCTCGGCTAGTCTCTCCACTCCACGCCACCTCGCCACCCCGCCTTGCGCTGCCCACCCTTAGGCTTAGCTCACCTTTCCCCGCCGATTTCCACCTGTCTGTTGTTGTGGTCAGCAGAAGAGGAAGGGGATGGAGCTGGCATGAGAGGTTAGCTGGAAAGCGGGAGCGTGACAATCATTAAAAGTCAAGCGACGACGACGAGGACGGACGACGAACGACGACAACGTCCGACGTTGAACAATCACTGAAAATGACTAACGGTAACCACGATAGCTCACATCCGGACCAAAAGTCCTGGCCTGAATACTATGCCATACCATATATGTACCATATACTGTACGAAAAGTCAGCGAGGAAAAGCTTTTGGTGGCCCCGTGCACGTTGAAAGAAAATTACGCTCTTATCTCGCTTCCTGTCGTGACACAATTTTCTATCATAGAAGCCACTCGAGGACCCGACTTCGTCCTGATGTTGTTCCCTTTGTCGCCGTAGCGCGGCTCAAATACATAAAGTTATTATTGCCTTTACTATTTCGGCTCTCGAGAGGGGTGCAGGGGTGCAGGGGGGCTGGAAAAGTAATGATAAATGTGCCAAGCTCACGTTTTCCAAAACTCTGAGCTCCGGGGTTTTGGGACATAACTTAGTTACACACTGATTTTGTGGGAAAAGTGTCAGAGAAATGGGGATTGGGATTGAAATACATAAACCAAGGGATCAGTGCTTAATTTCAGGAAGGCAAGGTAATTATTTTTACTCACAAACTAAAGTAATGCCTTAACTTATGAAGAAGTAGGCTCAAAAGGATCTTACAATACATTAAATCTATAAATCTATATAGATTTTACTGAGTTTCTCTAAGCTCATTGAACTATCAAATACAGTATTGAATTCTATGCTATATGACTTGTATATGTTATATATATTGATATATCAGTTTAATTATTAAAACATTACCTAATACGTTATTCCTAAGAACACCTTTTGTAATTCCCATTAAAATAACTTCAGGTGTTGCCTTATTACCACCACTTTTTATAAATTCCACTTTAACCTCTCGAATTTACCTTTATTTATGTATATTAATCACACAACTTTAGTCAGCTAAAAGGCTAAAACCTTAACAGGTTCCTTCATATAACTGAATCTTAACCCAGAAACATTGTTTTCGTAACCCCAAAGTAATGGCCATTTAATGCATAATTAGATTGGCCAAGCACATGCAAGCCAAGGTAAAGATTACAATTTTTTCTATGAATTTCATAAATACTTAATTAAGGGGGTCGCTCTCTCGCCCTCGTCCTCGTCCCCGTCCCCGCTGTCCCTGCCTCGTCTCGCTTGCATCGTCTCTGTCTCCTGAACGTAATGAGATGAAAATCGCAACAACAAGAACTATATATCGCAACGTACGTGACAAATTGAAAAAAAGCGCATCAGTGGAGCGAAGTTAACTGGTGAGACCTGTGTGGAATCAACCATACAATATTGGACAGCGACATCGTCGTTTCTGATGACTTGGCCAAGTGAGTACAGCGACAGCACAGACGACAGCTACTGTGACTGACTTTTACGAGTACCAGTAAAAAAAATAAACCCATATCTCAGAACGATGTTCGAGGCGAGTGTAAGTGGAGCTCGGAGCCCTGTACGGGGGCTCTCGTAATACTATCTAGACACGTGAAATGAGTTATCAACGGTCACAGTGGGGCGAAATGTTCTTTTTTGTTGAAAGGTTTAATTCAGTTTTCACTGGTCTTTAAAGAAATACAACCTAATGAATGGTTTTACGACAGTTTTCTAAGGAAACCTCCTACGCTTAAACTTTTTAAGGAATAAATTCTAGTATACTAAATTCTCTTGATATTTAAATGCAATTAAAAAGGTGACCAAAAGTATGCAATGATAGATTTAAGGTCTTACACTTCCCTTCCCACAGATTCTTAATTTTTATTTTTTTAATATATTTTATTTATTTGATTAGCGCTCTGCTAACAACAAAACTAATGTTTTTAAATGTGATTATGTACTTATCTATTATTACTTTTCGGTAGCTATTCATGAACTAACTAATTTCGTATATTAACATTATTATTCCTTGCTTCATGGTACAGTAACCACTGTAGTCCGCGGACAATCAGCTCGCGAACAGTGTCGCTGTAAACTTAGAATCGGCACATGACTAAAACTGATTACCATGACGCTGATCACAAAAATGTCTCAAGGGAACATTGTCAACCATTGGGGCAGGACCAATTACGGGTTTCTACAGATGCCCATGGATATGGATATATGGATGCTGTGGTCATGTTTGTGGAGTAAGCAAGCCTGTCCTATGACCATTCCGCACCTCGTTTTCCCTGATTTCCCCTTTCCCATTGCCGGAGGCTCATGGCTCATAACTTTTTCAGTTAATGAAGACATAAAACCCAGTGTTGGGGCTGCGGCTGCCACGGCAGCTAAGGGCAATAAACACAGAGGCAGAAATAGCAACAAAAACGAGAGCAACACCAGCAGCAGCAAGGCAACAACAACAACAAGTTGCCCCTTTTTTGCAGCAAGGTATTTGTTTGTTCTTTTTTCTGCTGCGATTTACTTTTTCGCCTTTTGTTTGTTTTCGCAAAGTCACAAGAAAGTTGCGCCCAGAAGTCTGGCTGAAAAACAAGTTCCGACTCCGGAGATATCTCCCAGCAAGTGATAGCGCGGAGTTTGCGGGTGGAGGGCTTAGTTTTCCTCTGCTTTGTCATGAAATAAGGTAGGAAAAAGGTGTGGAGGAGTAACTACAGGTCTCTGTATGTAAATATTATTTTTGGTTTTATGATCATTATAGGGAACTATTAAATTATTATGGAAGGTAAGTCATAATTGTAGAATAGTAATTAAAAAATTAAATTTAGAAATATGAGAATTTTTCTTATTGTATATATTATTATTATTATATAATAAAATTAGCTAGGATTAAAAAATTTAAAAAGAGGCTTCCCTTAATCAAATTTAGAGTCTTTTCGACACTCTATCCCCCTATGTAATCAATATTTTAATGAAAATGTTATTTTCTATATTATTTATAATATCTAGTAATTGTAAATATATTCCATCCAAAAAACATGCTAATTTCTTATGGAATTCTTGCAATCAACACTGTAGTTGCTTGTACTCGGAGTAAGCATAAGGCAGTGCCCACTGTATTTGGTCTGAATAGTGTCTATATGTCTCTCTGTCCTCTTTTTTTCACCGCTATATACCAGCAAACGCCATTTTGTGCAAAGTTTTCGCTGTCTCTGCTTTCTGCTGCTGCTTCTGCTTCTGCTGCTGCTGCCTTTGCTGCTGTTGCTGCCCACTGTCGCTATCAGCGCACATCAATGGACCATCGACCAACGACGAGCGACAGCAGTGCGGCGACACAATTTGGCGCACATTACCTATACGCAGCGTTGGCCAAAGCGAAAGAGCAACAACTGAGGAGCAAGGCAACAGAATAGCAGCCAGCAGCAGCAGCAGCAGCAACAGATGAGCGAGCGGGATGGACATAGAATATGGAGAGATAGAGAGCGCCAAATGAGCAGCGACTGAGAGATATGATAACGGCAGCAGCAGCAGCAGCAGCTGAGGCGACAGCAGTGGCGACAGCAGTAGCGACCGCAGCAGAGGCCACGCCTCCAAGTGGTAATCTCGGCGGACTGTGCTTTGTTTTTAGCCCCACCGAAAAACAACAGTCAAGGACCTCTTGGAGAGCCTTTGTCCTTGGCTGGTAACCTCTTAACACACTTCATTAATCAAATGCCAGCAGCAATGCACAAAGCTGGCGAAAAAAGCCCGACTCGCCAAAAGAGCAACAAGCAACAGACGAAATTCGCCGCTACAATTGAGGCGAATTCGGGCGCTCTCTTCTGCGGAGACAAAGCTCCACCCAAAGCGATTTAGAGCGCAGACGCGGGAGAGCGCCAGATGGGAGCATCAGCTGAAGCCAGAGGGAGAGGGAGTGCTTGGGAGAGTTTGTGCTGCTGCTGCTGCTGTTGCGGCTGGGACGCCAAAAGTTTTTGCCACTCAGTCTCCGTCGACGCAGACGATGACAAACGAATGACAGACAGCACACTCTCTCCGCTGCGCTGTGCTCCTCGCTCCATGCCCCCCAACCTCATTCTAGCTGGCCAAGAGAGAGAGAGATAATAACAAAGAGATAAGGGAGACGACAGCGAAATGGCGACAGCAGCAGCAACAACAACAACTCCCATTGAATGCCCGCCAGTCAGAAGCGTTCGTTTTGCCTGTATTTGTGCGCCTGTGTGGGAGAACACTGTTGCATATGCCATAGAGAGGGGGCGGAGTGGGTGGAGGGGGTGGCTCTGCTGCACGATTACCTCATACTGCAAATTGCATCTCCACAACTGTATATGTATGCATATAAACTACATGCATGCACTGCATGCGTGTGCCTCTGTGTGTTTGTAATTTCCTGATAATTAAATCTGCACAGAAATTATTTCACTCTCCACTTTCGCCACTCTCCGGTCTCCGCTCTCCGCTCTCCACTCTCCTCTCCCCGTGTGCGCTTTTCTCTGCGTAGAAATTAATGAGAAACTCGCAATTGGGATAATGAAAACGACTTTGCCCAGATACGTTTTCCCTTTGGCCATTAATGTGGCCATAATTTTGGATTTTAGCTCTTAATTAAGGCGGCTCCTTGGCAATCGGGGTCACTTTAAGTGCTGTGCGGGGCCTTGAGGACATTACAAATAAGGATACTCTAGTAATGGGTACTATTTATGGTAAAAATTAAAATACATATTGTTTATATTTTATAAAAAAAAAATTAGCTTGGAAAGTGTCATATTTGTTATAATAAATATAGGAGAGTATTTATTTTATTCACTATTTGTACTTCAACAATAAATTAAACTAACTTTAATTTAAAAATCAAGAAATTCTTTTAATATATGTATTTGGAATACTAAGAAGATTTTTCCACTTTTTGGGAAAAGAATTTCAAGGTTAGAGCCCAAACAAAATAAAGTAACTTCAGAATCCACACCCTAGGTTATGCAACCGACAGAAATTGCAAGCAAAGCTTTTAAAAAACTTAAAAATTCCCGTAGACAACGTCTATAATGTGTTATTGTAATCATAATCCCTTGATATTTATATTTTTACTTTAAACTTACGTAAGATAGCCAAATCATCAAACAATAATTTGTAGGATTATTATAGGGAGCCCCTAAATAATAATAAATATACTCAATACGAAACCATCTATAAATTTAAGATAAAGCTGACGTTTTTCTTATATTTCAAGTCTAGTTTATGCATTGTTACTTTGTAATTGTTCACGTAATTGAGTCACTTCCCTTCACTTCAAGATTATTAATTCCAAGGAGGAAACATTTGATAAAAACACTTATTACGTCTGTGGCAAACGAATCAAATGCGTCTTCTGCCACCCATGGGATCCATGGGACCCATGAGAACGTAGCTTTATCTTCGCTGGGAGGTTCCCCCCTTTATGCCCCTCTGAGACATCCGATTCATGATTTAATTTCCTTTCGCAATGCCCTATTATAGAAATCGCTGTTGCATTCAGTCTTAGGTCTTAAGATATCGGGTATTTTTAGCACAGAGCGACCTTGGAATAATTGGCTAAAATCCCAAAACAAAGTTCTGCCCTCCAGTTGCGCATGTACTATGTAAAAGTATATATATTTTTGTTTGGCAAGATCAAGTGCGGGCTGTAAATAGAACAATGGAAGCAACGGCTGCCTTTTCCCCATTTTCCACCACCACCCCAACTTGTGTTCGTGTGTGGCGCCCCCCCAAATGACGTACGCGAAGAGTTAGATAAACAGCTATGAAAATTGCAATTATTAATAAGGCGCAGCGCATTTCGGATGCCAAGATCCGTTTGCTTCGGGCCAATTATACGTTCCATAAACCTGACCCAAAACTACAGATTTTTCGCGTATATTTTACGAGATGGAACAGAAAACAAATGTTTCTCCCTCGCCTGACTTACTTTTATTATGGCTTTTCCATCGCCGCCCCTCACCTATGTGCTTTCCATTAAATTTTTTCTTTTCTTTGCTATTTTCTCTCGTAATAAAGGAAAAATGCGAGCAATGCGCTCGAATTGGAACGCAGCTAAAGGCAGAAATATTATTACATATAATGCAGACTGGAATCCAGGGAGGGATACAGAGAGGGGTCTAGTGCACGCAGAAAAAATAGATCTTAGATACATAGATCCTTGGAAAATAAAGAAAGAAACATTCATAATATTAATAGCTAACTTATATCTTATAAGATAATTGTTATTTCGAATTTTACAAATTAAAATTGATTAGGTTTAAGGGATCCCATAGATATAGGTCTCAGTTGAAAGCTGAAATTAATTCGCTGGGATCCTTATTTGCTGTAAATATTTGTTCAGTGCATATGCTGGGCTGTCGTCTCGGGCATGAATAATTAATGCAAGCGAAATATTGATTACATGTACTTGAAAAGAGTTCCAGACGACGCCGTCAGACGTCCGACATCCGACATTGTCGGGAATGGGCCCTATGCTCGTATGACAAACGACTGACACGCGGACTGAGCAGGCGACAAATCCCCCTCAGAAGAGAGCACCCCCACCCAGAAGACCGACCCCTGCGGAAACCCCCCAGACCCTCTGCCTTTTGCCTGCCCATTGGTCAGAGGGTGGTCCCTGTCCTTCGACGGTTCACCAGGGGGCTAATAGAGTGGGTGTTGCATAAATTTACCCAGCGGGTGAATGGGGGAGGTTGTCCTCACAGCATAAACAGGGGCTAACAGGGGGCCCAAAGAGGGTTGGGGAGCTAACAAAGGACACTCCAAAAGGGGTTAAACCCACACAAGGAGCAGGCCAAGCTAGAGTTAGGCCTGAAACTTACTTACTTGGCATGTGCATGGCCATGTGCTGGGCTTTAACAACCGGCCATATAGATAGATGGCTTTGATAGCAAGGTTAAGTGACGACTTTTCGCTGATTTCCAACAAGGGGAAAAGTCAGCCTAGCGCCCAGGCAGGACTCCTCAGCTATCTAGAATGTTATGATAAACTCTTTAAGCCATTAAGGTTTGCAATCTTCAAATGGGAGCTAGGGAAGTTCTTAGAGTACCTTTGGGGTTATTAAAAAATGATTACTGAATTAGATTTACTCCTTCTGTATATTATTCTGGTTCTTGCATATTATTCCTTCGGTATATGCTCCAGAGTTATGGCTTATAAATTATTTTACTATATCTTTTGTGTTTTATTATAGTTCGGAGCAAGCTCAGTTCTCTTCTATTATCTCCCATAAAACACAACCGTCATCGCCTTTATGGCTTTCCCAACCAATGGGGCTGGCCTCCACTGGCACCACTCTCGGCCAGGTGAAAGCCCATTGGATTGGGCAAATCGGCGAGGTCTCGGTCCAATTTAGTGGCAACCTCTCCTCGAGGGCCTCGGTGTGTCTCTTGGAAAACTTGCGTGACTTCATTTGCATGAATTACGTTGCGTTTTTCGAGCGGCGTCGTTAGTGTCCTTTCGCTGCCCACAGAGCAGACCTACATACATACATAGCAACCTGTCGCGAGCCCGAAGGAACCCCATGCCACCTGGAGTCACCACTACCAAGCCATGGCCCAGCCACGTGCCTGTGTGGCTCGGTTGGTCGACGTCGGAGTGCTGGCTCCACCCGTTCCTTTCATAATTGCCACCGCGGCAGCGTAGTCAGTCTCCTTTTTTCCTTACACTTTTCCCTCCTCTCTTCTTTTTTTTTTTTGTGTTTTTTGGTATGGAAAATAGTAGGAAAAGGAAAAAAGAAACTATGGCGCATAGACGAAATAGTCGGCGTTCTCGGCAACGCTCCACGCTCCGCTCCGCGCTCAGTTGATTTGAGTTTTTCTGTTTTTCAGTTTTCCGCCTGCCGCCTGTTTTCTGTTTTCCGTCGTCAGTCGCTTTCGAGGAGCTTTGTGGGGCAGGTGTGTTCAGGTGGTTTTTTGAGGTTTTGTCCGCTGCTGCTCCCAGTTCCAGTCCCATCTTTCGCATTTTCCCAAAACAAACTGCGAGTGCCTTAAACTGAAAAACACAACACAACAACTGGAAAGCAGCGCCCTCATTGCCGTCGGTTTTTGTTGGCTTTTCCTCGATACTTTTCCCCCAACTTCCCGCCAAACCAACTCGAGACGCGTGTGCAGAAAAAATAAACAACAAAAAAATATAGCAGGCGAGACATTTGCAAAGATTTTTGTTGGGCTAACCACAATTTTAAATAAACGAAGAGAAACACCCAGGCCCCTCGCTGGATTTTATGCAAATGCAATTGTGTCGGTTGTCCACCCCGGAAAAACTTGTGTTCTTGATTTGCAAAAAAAGTGATTTCTAATTGTTTCGACTTCTCCGAGCGAGGGAGCGAATGCCCTTTGGAGAGGAGTGTGTCAATGTCAATGGAAAAGCGATTTTCCACTCACATTCTGCGATTTCTGGGCTGCCGCGTGGATATGCAATAAGTCTAGATTAATGACGTCCCTGCTGGAGATTATCATGCGATCGAAGGCGATTGCAAGGAAATTCAATCAGGGTAAGAATTAGCCACATAATAAAAAAGAAATTAATTGAATAAATTAGGTTTTTTAATGCTTATAAGAATAAATACCTCGAGAATAACAATTGGATTGGTTTCTATTTAATAATAAATCAAATTATAAGGCCCAGTAAAATATTTACAAATTCTCTTGTTCTTTATTTATTTAAAAAGCCACAATTGTCAGAACTAATGGGAAATAATTAAAGATAACTGCCTCCATTAAAGAAAAAGAAACAACTATTTGAATTCCCTTACAAATATCCGAATAGCTACAATATCTGAATAATAGTACCTTGGAGACCCATGAGTAAAGTCCACAAGGGCTTATAATAACACACACTTATGCCTTTGCCTAGATCCATTATATCAATGGGGTAATTTTTAGGGATTTAGTTTATAGTCATTGGAGAAATGGAGAACTTATCATATATTATTTCAGCAGATAGGAGACTCCAAGAAATATCTAAGATCTTAATTTCTACTTCTCACAGTTGAGTAATTACTTTCAGCGAAAAATATATATCATAAAAAGCCCCTGGGGAGCCATAATATAACAAGTAATCTCTGTCCGAGAACTGCAATTCAGTGCGTGATCCCTAGAGACACAATCTTTTTTTATAAAGCGGACATTCCGATTCAAAGTCCCAGTCAGACTTGGAGACGAATTTCGGAGTCGTCGCCGTCATACTCTCGTGGCGCAGCTCGTGCCCTTAAACTAATCTTAAAAACCACAAGTATCCCAAGACATCTGTTTCAATTAGGCAGAACTTTTGTTCGTTTTTTACTGCCATTGTTCTCCTTGGGCTTTTGTTTATTTGCGCCTTTTCGGGGCTGCAGATAAAGCGATTTTGTATTTTACTTAACAGGCAACGGAATGTTTTGAAACACACCCAGATTTGGCAACC
Source organism: Drosophila kanapiae (assembly GCA_008042475.1). Lineage (NCBI taxonomy): Eukaryota > Metazoa > Arthropoda > Insecta > Diptera > Drosophilidae > Drosophila > Drosophila kanapiae. The sequence continues at coordinate 279,169 of VNJM01002939.1, forward strand.
GTTTCTTTCTCAGATAAAGATAAGAATTTGTCTTAAAATGTGACATTGAAATGTCTCCGGACTCGAGGCTTCACACATCTAATTTTCAGCCTGCTGATTAGCTTTTAAAACTAAAAAAACAAACAAATTATATAGCATTTTGTTGATGGATGTGTATTTGGAATAAATTATTCATTACTATTTTATGGACCGAAACATGCGATCTTTTTGATGACGGAATAACATTGATTAACATTGAGAACGTCGTCAAAAGTTCGCCGGATTTCCTAATTGCTTTTTTTATATCGTCATTGTGCAGTATTTGCTTTATTTTTTAAATAGAAATGATTCAGGCAAGTGGCCACATAAGTCGAAAGATCAATTCCTGCGGGAATCCGATCTCAGTATATAATTGTGCCAGGCGGACTTGACTTGATATCTGGAATTAAATACAAAAAATTCCAACAAATTAAATATTAAGGAGAGAAAATTGTATTCTTAGTAGAAGTTTCCAAGAATTTGAAGGTCAGCGAACGGAGAAAAACCTCCAGAAACAGCTCTCTACTTCAGCCTCCCTCTGTTTTTGTGGCATAAAGTTTTCTTTTTTAATTGTACATTTTTATGTTCCACCAAACAGTAGTTAATTTATGATTCTTTCATGATACATTTTTTGCAATTAAGGTAGCTGCTCTACCCTAAATTTCAAGGCAGACATTTTTTATTATTCGCTTCCCCCTAAAAGTTGCTACTTACCCCCACAATCTGACACGAGTTTCCCCCCGAAAGCACTTGCCAAAAATCCCCAAGAAACGAATACGAAAAGAATAAGGAGGAATGCTAATCTCCAAGGCGATAGCCGAATGTTTCTGGCAATCGTGACCATCACGGGCATTATCATTACCGTTATCAGCGCCATCGTCGTTAACATTATCATTATCATCAGTAACATCGCCACAGGTCGTCGATGGTAAAAAAAACTCCTTATCGCCGCCGAGTATCAGCGTTTTTATGGCCTGAGAATCGATTGTATTAAGAGCTATTAAAATATTTTCTAAAACCTGCTGCTATCATATCATTCAATTAGGCAAGAAACGGCTATATATAGGATCATAAAACATAGCATTCGGTGTCGCCTGATAGTGATAGAAGCCTCAAACACCAATCATTCACACTCGCCGGACTCGGTTGTTGTCCGAATCGGTTTCGGTTTATTTCTCAACACATTAAAGCCCCATAAATACATCAAAATAAAAGTGTCGCACTCGGAGTATTTACAGCCCTTGTGCAGATAATGTGAGGAAGACATATGGATTGGCCCTCTTATATTTTTCGGGGTGTAAACTTGGTCAGATCGCCGGGATCAGATACAATTCGCAGCAGACAAAGTCTGTCAAAATGCCCCACCAACACGAAATTTCCACAGATAAACGCCAGATAAGCGCCGGGATCAAGATTATATAGCTCTCGGTGTGTGCTGCGCTATACTGGGTTATCAGGGGGCCGCACACTTTATGGCAGGTGCTATTGGATACTCTATAAAGCAGTAATTTATGAAGTTCCCTCCGCGCTACTTGACTTTTGTTTTCATCTTTTCAACGCCAAGTGAGTGGGTTTGCCAATGTCTTTCCAGCTTAACCCATATTTGTCGACGGGTTTGTCGGGCTCTCAGTTTGCATTTTCTGGTATCATATTAAAGTTAACTATTTAAATATCATTATTAATTTTTTGTTTATCAACTGAAACCAAAAACTCTGCAGAATTATATTTTAAAAGTAGCAATGGAGGCTTAAAATTCATAAATTATTTATTATAATATTTTTTTGGTACATTTGGAAACATTTTAAGATGGTCTAAGTTTATTTTTAAAGGTTTTACATACAACTATGAATATTTGTAACTTACAAAATGGCTTAAATTTGGCTTAGACTACCGAATTTCACCCTGAGGGCTGATCGCACTCCCTTTCCCACCTCCTGTTACCCAGAAAAATATGGGTTAAGTACACATGGAAAACGATCTACACAAGAATAAGTAGGGAGAATCTATGTTTGTATTTCCTGATGATATCATCTATCAGAGCGCACGTCTCACTATGGTTTTATTGTGCACTTGTTCGCCGCTGGTTCTCTCTTTTAATTTCTGAACTGCGTTGCTTCATCGCATCGGAGAACGAAGAAAAAAATAAAGGAAAAATATCATCGGCGCATGCATCGCACCTGATATTTTTATGGATTTACAACACCCCCGAATTATTCTTCCAATTTCGACAATTTATTACCAAATACACAGGCTTTTGACATTTATTTGCTCGTTTTCGATTCGATTTCGGTTGTCGGTTGTCGGTTGTCGATTTTCCGTTTTCGTTTTCGGACGCCCCATCGAAGTTTTACTGTCTGAAAGCAAAAGTGTTTTCTTGTCGACCAGTCAACCTTGTTGTCTAGGTGCTATAGAGGATCGTACGGAATCGGACGATGATAGCCCAGGGCAGACCCTGCGTATACTTTATATGGCCAAAGCCAAGCAAGGCGCACATGTTAAATGAGGCGTAGTTGCCTGATGGATGGAAAAGGGGGTTATAGAGGTGTATATTCGCTGTGAAATGGGTCGTTAATATTTGCCAAAGTCTGAATTTGAAATACAGGCAGTTAGTTCCATTCTTAAATCAGATAAAACATCATCTATGCTTATTGAAATATAAGAAAAATGAATAGGAATATTTAGATTTAAAAAATACCATTTTTCTCAGATGTTTCTGTATTTAAAGTGCATTAAAAATGGTAACTCGATACTAAGAAATCAGTGTTAGTTGAAATAATTTTTAATACAGATTTCCACAATTATTCTTTAGGGTTTTAAGTTCTGGCAAAGATAAATTTAAATATCATGGGACAACTTCTTTTAACTGCTTTTAACACACGAAAAATCATTTCAGCTAAAAGAAGAAGATATAAAAATATACAGATTACAAAAATAAAATATATTTCCCATATATTTATCAATAATAGAAATCTCCGCCATATTTCTTTAGCCCTTAAAGAAGACTCCCCCTTGACGCCGCCCATTATTTGAACTACTTATTTAGTAAAGGACACCATAAACTTAATTACCGACTAATTGAACGACACACTTGCCAGTGCTCAGTCAGTATCTCCTCGGTGTGAATTACAAGCCGCATTCGATTACTATTAATTTCCCGGCGAAGGGGATTTTCCGACCACCAACTCGATCGTTCGCTCGGTTTATCTGTGCGACGCCGTCGCATTTGTCTTTTGTTTACAAGGCGCTACGTCAAGGCTTCTGTTTCTGTTTCTGTTTCTGTTACAGATAAATGGCACTGGACTGTGCCAAGAGATCGTTTATTTAGATGGCGAATTACGGGGAACTATATGGGGGGTTCTCTCCATGGAGTACGGGAAAATGGTATATGGGCGGGCTTGGCTCTATCGGCGTAACTGTCAGTGTCTTGTCACTGGGCTATTGTTTATGAGTGGGCCACTCGTGGCCTGGGTCTATATTTATGTTTTGAAGATAGTTTCCGATATGCGGGAGGTATTGTATAAATAGGGGATATTTCCCACTACTCCTCTTACTTGATACGTGCTATCTCTGGAAAGAAGTACTGCCAGATGTGGGGTTTTTACGATGAAGAAACTATACTACTTCCAAGGAAGCTAAGTTACATATCCATCTTGATATCACTAATATTTTCAGTACTCCATATCATCTTTCAACGAAATGTATTACCAATTTCTTAAAATACTTTACTGGCTTCGGGCCAAAGTTCAATCGGACTTAGATCATATTCATACTATTCTTGTCAGCTAATAATCAAGTTTATTATTGCCGCCTCGATAGACAGTTGTAAAGATAGCAGCCCTATCGCCGCGTTTTCCTTTCGTTCATTCACTTATGTATATCCAAGGTAAAAGCTATGACTAAGGGAACGAGTTATTTCTCGCAGTGCTGATTCCATTTCGCCTTTTTTCCTGTTCCATAAATTGTTTTCTAGTTAGAGAATAGATAGTAAATTCGCTGCAGATATCAGTCGCGGGGTGCATAGTACACAATACATATAGAATTGGGGCCCCATCACAGATACCACCCATTATTATTATATTTTGTCGGAGCTCGCAGCTCGGACTTTTATGGTCAGCGGTCCGAGCAAGCGATTTTATTTTATTCCCGATCAAAAACGATCGCAGCCGAGTGTGAGACTACACGCAAAGAAATTAGATAGAGGAATAACTATATATTAGAATAGATTTGGATCTTTTAGGGAATTATCTCTAACTTTGGATTGAAGTTCCTTTTAACCTTTAAGAAAAGAAAAGAAAACAATTTATTTAATTTAAAAATAAACTTCTTGTAGAGCTGCGATTGATTTATCTTAGACTACTGGGTTTTACATTCTTTACATTCTTTACATTCGTTAAAGATCTCGATCTCAAGGAAAAATGTCTTTCTTCTAAGTTTCAATTAAACCTTAAACATTGCATTGTCATAATGCCATAAGAAATGATTAAGAAAATATAAGTACAAGTAACTACTTTGACAAAATAATCTTATGATAAATAGAATTCTTTTAATTACAACAAAAAGTAATACATCTTCTTTGTGAAAATGTAATATTTATTATATTAATTTCAGCTTGAAAGCAAGGCCAAATTCACCAACATTTAATCTCTTTATATTTCTTCCAGTGCAGTCAAGTTAGTGAGCACTTACTCGTACTTTATATCAGAAAAGGTTCGTCGTACATTTTTTTGGAGGTCTCTTCTCAGACTCACTGGTTGTTGTTTTTAAATGTTTTCTTCTATTTTTAATGGCTTGTCACCAGCCCACTCACTCACTCACTCACTCACTCGCCTCTCTGTCGCTCCGAATTCGCTTCGGAGGGCTCCGGAGGCCGGACGCCGATTTGTTTAGCGCCGGAGAGAAGGAGAAGAAAAAAGCTGGCAATCAATTGTCGAGCGACCAGCTCCGGGCTTAGTTTGTGACACTTTGTGGCTGGTTCGCGGTGAGGCGTCGGCAAAATGCAATCTGGATCGCCAGATAAAGCGCCAGCGAGATCAGGATCAAAGCGAATCCCTTCAAAATAAATTACAATTAATTAAAACTGTGATTCTGTGACTTTCTCACGCCAATCAACAAGGAGAGTGCAAAAGAGTGCAAATAGTAAAAAAAAGAAGCCAATTTTAATTGGAAAACCAAAAAGGAAACATAAGCGAAAACCAAGGAAACCCCGAGGAAAATCCCTAAAAAAAGGGTTACACAAGTGAGTGACATTCCTGCAATTAATTGTGTGCATCCTTGAGGTCAGAGAGAGCGTGTGTGTGTGTGTCTGATCTGTGTGTGGAACCACCCTTTCCGGGGCAGATGCGATTCCTTCGGGAAAGTGTGCCGAGGAGACAGGAAGCGTCGCTCGGTATCTGCTCCTTCTGCTTCCATTTCCGCTGCACATTGCAAATTGCATCCTTGTGCGAGGCGGGGTAGCGCGTGCTACGTTCCTATCTGATCCCGATCTGAGCCTGTCTTGCAGCTTTCGGCTCGTATTAAGTTACGATCTCTCACACTCACATCTCTCCTTCATTCCCAACGGTTTGACCTTGCCGTAATTATAGTCCTGACCCCGCCGCTGCTCGTCTGTCTCGATTCGAGGACTCGTCAGCTCGCGAGTCCTTTTGTGGGGGGAGGGGAGAATTCCTTCTCGAGAGCGAAGAGCAGCGACTTCCGCTCCGCCTCGAATGCAAAACAATGGAACAGCAGTCGGAATGGTATACGGAATCGGAATAGCAGTCGGTCGCTGCGAGTCCTGTGAGTCCTCCTCCCGGCCTGTCAATGAGACATACTCATACATTTTGCCAAGTTGCCAAGATTTACAAGATCGACGCTGCCTGATATACAAATGTCAACAGTTGAGGGCGAAAATATAGAGTATATATTGAATATTTATGGAATAAATGCAATTTATATTCCAATACAATTATCCTTATCACTTTTTTATTTAATAAACCTATACAAAAATGTTTCATGGTAATGTTTTCCAATAATAATTCAATGGGAAATTTAAAGTAACTTGCTTTCATATGTTTATTAATTATTATATGGTATTGCATCTTTATTAATTTTTCCCAATTTATTCAACATTTTCACCCGCGATTGTGCATGTCAGGAGCACTCACTATTCAGTCTCATATGTTATGCCAAAAAGAAGGGCAAAAGCAGCCAAGGAAGGGCATTCCTACACACACCCGGCACGCCACTCGAACGGCGGAACAAAGGCCTCGATATATAGTATGTGGAGGAACGAGACGACTTTTGATTCCTTCAAGAACTTTATTTTCTATTGCCTTCTGTAAAAGCCATTCACAAAAGCAGGGGCAAGTCCTTAGATCCTTTGTCCCGGTGCAGACAGAGTCAAAGATCAGCCATCCAGCTGAGTTAATTACAGCGGACAGAACTTCCACAGAGACAAGCCGGAGTCACTGACTCTGAATGGAACTCGCTTGGAGTCCTTATTTTTTGCCTCGGAAAGGAAGTGGTGCTGTCCCAGCCTCTGGGCATTCAGCTGATCCTCAAAAAAAACATTTTTATTCCCCTTTTTTGGCGCGTTAAATTATATTTAAATTTCAACTGTTTTCTACTTGAGAACTGAGAGAAAATATTATTGAAATAAGTTGCAAAGTTAGGCGAAGGGAATTTTTTATTATTTGTTAGAGAAAAATTGTCAATAGGATCCATTGAGGGAAGTATGTTTGCCTAAATTGTTGTATTTTTAAACTAAATTTATCTAAATCGATGTTAAAAAAAGGCAATCATTGTAATAAGGAGCTATTAAACATGGGGAAACCTGGAGCCTGAACCTGCCATCTAGTGTATATATATTTTTCTGTTTAAAATTCACATTCCTAAATATATCCCAAGCACACATTAATTTGTACAAAGGTCACGAATCTAGCTATGCTTATATATATATTTTATATTCATCCTTTAATTTATTCAAACAAGAAACCATAAATATAATTTTTCCCTTTCGCCACAATGAACTACAAATCCTTTAATTGAAATTTTATCACTTTTACGCCAACAATTGAGTGTGTCCGTTGGAATTATCTGTTCCGATCTGATTATTCATGGGCTATATGCACGCCCCTGTTCAAAAATTATTATTGACTTTTCCGAGGCGTGTTGGCTACATGAATTATGGACAGAACACCGACAAAAGAAAGGCAAACGAAACCAGAGCGAAATGCAAATAGAGACACATCCTTTTTCTATCTCTCGGTTAAATTATGTGACAGGCGAAGGGAAGGGGTGACTCGCAGTCGATTATGTTGTTTTAATTTAACGCTATTAGCGTGTGTGTGTGTGGATTCAGAGTCAACTTCAACCCTTAAATGTGTGTTGCCCTTCGAAATTAACCCGTATGTGTCGTGAGTTCCTAATTGAGTGCCTGAGCCTGCTGCTGCTGCTGCCGATGTTTGACAAACGCAAACAGATACGGATACAAGATAGAAATACATGGATGTAAATATAGATAGGACTGGCCAGGCGCCCCTTTTTAGCACCTCTTCTCCTGTTTTTGGGTTTCTAAATTATTAGCCTTCAAGTGTTCATGCAAATAAATAACAAGTGAACGAAATTTATGACTTGATCACAATTACACATTAAAAAAAGGGAAAGGAAATATCTCACAGGGAAGCTAAAAGGGAAGATTGGGTATAGACATGAAAAACTATGTAATAATGTTATTTTATCTAAATTTAGTTTGGGATTTTATTGGATTTTATTTATAAATCAACACGCTTGTATTTATCTTCTTTTCTGCATACAGCTTGCCAAGTTATGAAGAGTATATTTTAAAGTTCCCGATAAACAGCGCAGTGACGCAATAGTCAATCTTTCGCTTATAAATAAATGAATAAGTATTCTTTATATAAGAAGATAAAGCTGTGACATGATTTTAAAGCGTGCTCTTACACTGAAAAGGCAAATGATAATTAAGTCAATTAAAAATAAAATGAATATATTTTCTTTTTATAGAATGGATTTATCAGACTCAAGGAAATATTAAGAATTGAATTATTTCCCAATAATTCCACAGTAATAAATTCAGGGAACAAAATAAATTGCCTGCATTTAATTTGTCCTAATCACTGGTGTCCTAAATATCCTTCAGTTTCTGCTTAAAAGTTTGCCTTAATAGGCAGTCAGCTAAGGCCATTTAACACCCTAATTATCAGCCAGACTTACTACAAGCCAAAAACCTCAACAAAATGCCTGGTTTTCCCCAAAAAAAAGCGAGAAAAAAAGAAGAAAACTTCTTGTAGAAAAAACTTTTACGACAGATACAATATTAAGTTGCAAACAAAAAACGAAAAAGCCCATGTACTTGTCACCCCATACCAGGGGCCAGGAAAAAAGAGCAGCCAGGAAAAGCCAGGAAAAGCCAGGAACAGGAGCAGGAGCAGGGGAGAAGCCAGCGAGGAAATCAGGCTCGGCACACTTTGCCTTGCCATTTTTAGCTGCGGGCTCAAAGTCGTCGTCGCTTTCAATTATAGCCGTGAGTTTTCTCTGTCCGGGGAAAACACAAACATACACACAAACACACACCCACAGAGCAAGCACACACAGCACACACTGGCTATAAATCCACACATATACACTGGCAGAAAAAGGTATAGGTATAGAGAGCCATTAGCCTAATGTGTGCTTATTGCGCACGCTTTGGAACAGACGCAGGTTGGTTTAGTGGGCCGAAAACAAGGGGCTGGGACAGGGCTACAGGGGAAGGTGGAAATGGGGAAAATTCTGAAGGAGGATGGGGAAATTCCGAGCTAGGTTGGGGGGAAACATAAAGAGGGGATGCTAAAGGATGTGGCAACCGCAAAAGCCCTGGTATAACTTGCCACTTTGTCTGACCGAACGGAAGGGGGAAAATGCAGAGAAAGGGAATGGGAAAATGGGTGGAAAATGGCTGCCTGCGGGGGTGGCGGAGGCAGGGGTTGTGGGTGGTGTCTGGGCCAACCGCAAACAAACAAACAGCGTCGAGCAACAGAGACAGCAGAGACAGAGAGAGAGAGAGAGAGGAGAGCACAGCATCTGTATCTGTATCTGTATCTGCAGCCGTATCTCCATTGCTGTATATATATATATATAGGTAGCTGGGCTGCTTTATATAGAGGCTAGTGCATAATGAATGCGAAGATGTGCCCGCCCTATTATCCTGACTCCTCCCTCGACTCGGGTATCTCAGAGATACATAGCCGCATTCTGATAGGAAAAATCAAGGGATGCTCAGCGCTCTCTCTCTCTGCCAGCTGTCTCTCTCTCGCTCTCGCTATGGCATCTCCCTCTGATAGCCTTGTGCCCGCAAGGATTCGAATCAGAATCAGCAAGTCTCGGTTTCAGATAATAATGACAGAGCGGACTGACACAGATTTCCAAGAGGAGAAGCGAGAAAGAGATGTGGGAACCAGAGAGCGAGGGAGAGAGATGCTGGCAGAGGGAAAGAGAGAGAGCTCAGAGAGAGAGAGAGTGGAGGTTTCATCCCCTGTTTTTTTTTTTTGAGAAGATACACCCAGGACATCTGTGATCTTTGGGCGATGAGAGGATGCGAGGCGAGGCGAGCGGACCAACCACCAAAAGCGAATCCGCATCCGCTTCCGAATTCCCATTGAGAAATGCGAGAAACCGAGAATCCGAGAATCCTCAGCGCCTGCAGACAATTTCTCAGTTCGTTGCTGAGCGTGCTGGCAATCGGAATTGAAATCGGAATCGGAATCCCAGTCGCTATTTCGCTGTCGCTGTTGCTGTTGCTGTCGCAGTTGCCGTCGCTGTCGCAGTCTCTGCCGAAGTCAGCGTCGCTGCCACACACACATTTTCCGAACAACAACAACAAACAGCAGCAGACTTCTTCATATATATTTTTTTGCGGCGATATCGCTTCTTTTGCTGGCAGTCTTGCGAAGACAACCGGCAGATAGAGACGACACCGTTGAAAATCCTCTGAAAAATAGTGTCCGGACTATATCAAGTATACGCAGTGATGTCGTCGCGTCGCGTGTTATGAAAGATATATCCAAACCTAAAACTAACACAGTGTTGTGTTTATTGTGATAATTACAAGTAATAGTTTTTGCAAGCCGAATCATGCTGTTCGATCGATATGTCATATCAGGTTGGTTCCGAACGCCGCGAAGAAAACAAATAAATGGGAACCAAGGTTCCCAGAATCTAAATAAGTTGTAAGCCTTAAAAGGCGTTTACAAATGGATTTAACTTTAAAGACCGATCGAAAGTGAATCAGAGTTTGGGTTAAAAAATGTGTTTAAAGGAAAACTAAGAAGTGATAAGCCGTAGAAGTGATTTAAATAAGTAACAACAGACTAATGGATCTTACTGACAAATCAAGGAAACCCTCAACATCAGTGGTTTTAAGCATTAATTGTTATTGATGCAATCCGTAACAGTAACAATAAATAATAATTAGGCTTAAAAACTAAGTGAAACTGCACTCGCCTTGACACCAAGATCACCAGCAACATTTTGAAAAGAGTTTGTGGTTATTAAATAGAATATTTGGGCTAAAAGTATTTATTATTTTTAAAAAGTATTCCTGCTTAAGGTATTCCTGATCTGGTAGAACTTCTTCTTAACTTTAAATTAGTTTCCTATTAAGATTTGTTATTAATTGAAGTCTTTAGATATTTAAAACGTAAAATCCCTTCTAAATAAACACTTAATTTACTGAACTTCATTGTACAAAGGGATCTATTATGATTTACTTTACTATTTTAATAACTTAAATGCTTACATTTAAAATCAATTTTCTTCTTTCAAGTAATACACTTTTTTAAAACCAAGTGCAGCTTTAGATTATCCAAAAAACTATTCTCCCCAAGAAAACATCTTTTAATCTAACTTTAAACTTAAAAACTTAAAAGCACCCAAGTTAGTGCCATTAAAAACGATCCCTACTTATCACACGTTGGCAACTAACCATTTATGAGGCACAAATGTGATTACCTAAAAACAAATTAGTTGAAAGTGGCCAGAAAAGGAAACGGGGAAAGCGGGGAAAACCTGGTGGAAACACTTGTACTTGTGTGAACTACAACATTGGGCTGTCCAAATAAACTCTCGAGAGAGGGCGGCCTTTTGAAGTGGCCCTAAAGGACTTCGCTTGACGGTGTGAAGCCGTCGGCAACTCGAGATCGAAGGAAGATCGAAGGAAGGATGCTGGGCAAACAGAGCGTGCCGTGCCGCAGGATGTGCGAAAAAACACAGCAGGTTGTTGGCAGGCTTACAAGGACTACAAGTATTTGAGGAGCGGGGAAACCGTAACCTGTAACCTGAAATTGAAACCTCAACCGATATTTGTTTGACAATTGTTTGCGCCCTGCTTTGTGGCTATTTATTTATATGGCCGATACTTATCTGGTTGCTGTGTTCTTTCTCTTTCTGTTACCAGTGTTATCTGTGGAAGCGCTGTCATATTTTGTCTAACAGCTCAAATTACGATTTAGTTTCAAGTGCCCCGAACGGTGGTCGGTGGACGATGGACAAGACAAGGGCTCTGAGTACACGGAGAACAACAAAGTACGCGGAGGTGTAGTGGCCGTAAAGCAAATATCAATAATCGCCGGGTAATTTGTGCGTGTCTACTTATGTTCCAAGCCCACCGATAATCTACAAAGGCAAAGAGTGCTTTTCCCATTTTTTATACTTGGCAACTCGCCAATGCTCTGCCTGGGCTTTTCCTTGACTAGGATGGCATTTTCTTGGCTTAGTTTTTCATTGAAAAAATATTTTATTAAATAGCTGACATTCCCATTCTACAGCTTGTATAATTTTTTATTATTTTCTTACTAACTTTAAGTACTTTTGTGGATTTTAAAGAAATTTGTTGTATGTTTCTCCACTACTTTTTGCAGCTAAAGTCTTGCATAACTATCTCTATCGCTATCTTGAGGCTGTCACCATATCATAAAGATCCCTTTAGATTTCTTGTGTTAATATTCCTTTAAAGAATATAAATTAACATATTTAAAATTACCTTAGTCCCTTTAATGATCTACAAATATTCATAAATCCTAAGCCTAAAGGAAATATGTTTTTCTTTCACAAACTGGATTTGCACATTTCTCCAATTAATTTTACTATAAAATGACAGTTACCTTTCTTTTTAATTATCTAATATATTAGCCTTGCAAATTATTAATATTAATCATTACTAAAAGAGGAGCCCCTTTAAGGAATCTCCCTTTGATGAATCGAATTATCCTTGACTAAGCTGTCATCGAGTTGTCTGTCAGGCCCCAGCCATGTGGAGTCCTTTTATCTTTTAATTTAATCGCCAGACAGCAGTCGTGTCCAGCAGTTACATCACTTAAATTGTCGGAATTATTGTGCCAACAGCAAAATAATAAAAAAGAAAAAGTTATAGGAAATAGTTGGAATATTTTCATAGCGATATTCAAACAGATTCCGACTCTATTTGCTCAGCCTGCTCGTGCGGTATCGGATATACTCCCAGTCGCAATAAAAGAGGGTAGTGTCCGGGCAGAGACACCTGTGAAGATAGTGAAGTGTGTGGCTATTATTTTGTTGATATTTCTGTGGAGCTGGCTGGAGTGGTCGCCGTGCCCGGCCGTGTCGGTGCATTGCAAAATCACCCAGAGATAGGATACACCCTCGAGTGGCAGCACGGGGAGTGTGATTGTCATCTCTGGAACTCTATTTTCGGTACTGACTTGACAGCCAGCTACTGATTAGGATTAGTGGACGAGCAGGCGGAGGCCAGCGGTCGCCGGAAAAGTCATTTCTAATCGGTGTCTGTTCTTTGTGCTCTCCACCCACCAGGCTCCAGCGGCGACGACTTCGATCCGAGTGCTAGTGCTGTGCGCCACCACCACCGTCGCCTGGATCACCATCACCTGGACCGTCATCTGGATCATCACCACCTCGATCTCAGTGCCAGGAGCCAGGCATTCGCCGGCCTGCCCGTGGAGCAGCCCCTCGAGGAGCAACAGCATCAGCTGCAGCAGCAGCAGCTCCAGCAGCCACCGCCGCCCACGTTGCCCTTGGACTCGGCAGCAGCTGCCATCGCCGGCGAGTCCGGTATGGAGCACTTCTTCAAGGATCCCGCCCAGGCGGAGCATATCCTGCAGGAGTGGGCGCGTCGCCGGGAACCCATCAGTGATCTGGACATCCGGGAAAGCGGTGTCTATGCCAAGTCGTCTCTGCAGATGGGCACGCGCTATGGTCCCTTCCCTGTGAAGCTCTGCCATCAGCCCAAGGATCCGCAGCTGGCCTGGAGGGTGAGCATTTACAAATTGTTTATTCCTTATTAACAATTATAAAACTGCTTGGAAAAGCTTTAAGGTATATGGGAAATTATCAAAGTAGGCCATTTAATCATTGAGGAACATCAAATTTTTCCTAAATGAATAAAATTTCTCCTCAAAAGTCAACATTAAAATTGATTTAAATAATTTTAGGGATTACATTAAATGTATAGCACTTCAATACTTTATTTTACTATTTTAGGTCTCCATAAATTTTTCAAAATTAATTTTTTAATCAATAATCATACAATTTTTAGTATTATTATTTATTTGTTATATCATATTCGGTTTCTAAAGTGCTTCTCTTATTTTTTTCAAAGCTAATCTTGATTATAATGCACTATAAAGCTTTAAATTAATTATAAACTCAGGGATTCCCTTAAAAATATATATATTTAATTATATACCAGCAAGTGATAATCTGAAATATCTGAATAGCGTGACATTTGATATATTTTAAACATATATTCACAACAAATTTCAAGCATCTTTTACCCAAAATATCTGTAGTTACTTTCCACCACAAAAATATATATATATTCCCAAAAAATAAAGCATAAACCCCTGCACTGATGTCCCAAAAAATCTATATAATACATGAACCTTAAGCCTTTCACACGTGTGTGCATATTTCTGGGCAGTCTCAAATTTCCGTTTTCCCATTTTTTTGTTGTCCGGAAACTTAATCCCATCAGAGCCGTACGTATTTTTATGTGCGAAAATTGCACAAAAATTGCAACCGAATTGAATCATCCCAATTTGGTTCAGTTTTTTGGGGGTTTTTCGCAGGGAAAATCAAACGATTGGAAACAGATTTGATTAGAGGGACTCCTCGAGGGTATCGATTGTCAGTCAAATGTGCCTAATCCCTGGCCAGAGCTAATTTAGCTCGGCTGGAAAAAAATCCACAAAGTGCACCCCAAATGAGGCTTAAGTCGGGGCCGGCTGATGATTCCAATTAGGGGAATGCGCCGAGGGAACGGGATCGGGATCGGGATGGGAAGGAACCCTTCGATCGGTTGTCAGTCAGTCAGTCAGTCAACTGACACTTCCTCCCTTGCCGGAAAACAGAAGCCGTAGATGAAGCAGACACAGGCACAGACAATCCAATCAAATTATCGCGCCTCGTCCTGTTGACAAAATCCCTATCCCCTTTACCTTTTACGAGTCTCAGGTATTTCTGTGTGCTACAAAAATATTGTTTCTGCCACTCGAGCGAAAATTGCAAAAATAACACAGACACAGGGCGGCGATCCCTTTTCGCCTTTCGGTCTCGTCGTGCCTTTATTTCTGGATGATCCTCAAATCAAGCGCACTTTTATCGCTCACATTTCCGTTTTGACAGATACATTGGCCGTGTCTGTATCTCCGCCTGATCCTCCGGCAGGATCTACTCGGATCTCCGATCCGTTCTGGCAATTCGAAGCCAGTTCCCTGGTTTCTCTCTGAGATTATCTCTGGCGCGTAAATATTTTCCTTGCCCATTGACTGTGTCGTGTTTTGCTGCTGCCTGTGGCCTCCTTTTTAATAAAGTTATGAATAGCGCAAAGGGACATGTGTGATGTCTGTCCGGGATTACTGGCAACTGGAACTGTCGCCCAGTTTTGCCAGGCATAGATCCTTGCTGGATCTCCATGATCTTATCACATTTTAGTGGCTGCCTCGGATTGCAGTTTATGTAGTTTGAAAAACGAGAGCTGTTATGAAACGCTTTTTATTACGATTAATCTTTATAGATAAATATATACGAACATGTGGGAACTTTTAAAATGATAATATATACCTAAGAACATATACATAAGTAGCTTAAGTGAGTGAATAATGTGCATATAAATACTTAAACACCACTAAAGCATGTTTAATTATATATTTGCTTTGTCTCCATGCATGAAATAGATAAGATTTGGCCAAATAAAGGGGAAAAACCTAGTAATATATAGCATTTTTATAGACTCAAATCATATATTACTTGAGGCAGAAATTCGGTAAATAAATAAGTAAAAAAACGAGCTCAAATGAAGGGTGTTTTCATATTTAATTAGAGTCTGTAAAGAATTATTCAATTTTAACTTGATATGGCTTGAAATATAATCCAAAAGGGATTAGTTACAAATAATCCACATATCTTTCCGTCCTTTATAAGCCCTTTTTCCCTGGCAAATTATATTTTATATTATATATTTCCTTAATTGTAAAATTCCCCCCACTTTTTCTGTTCAAAACTAAACCCCATGGCAATTATGTATATATTTTTGCAACTATAACTTCTGTATAAGCTCTCTTTCTCCCCCAACTCATATGCAATTATCAAAACACAGACTCTGCAACCTACTTGTTCGGCTTAACCACTTTAAAAATTAAAAGAAGGAGGAAAAAACCATCCACACCCTCGTTGTAAAGTTTATTTCCCTTTTTGCAGGAGAATTTATATATAGAATTCCCATTTTATTTCATTTTTTTCGCTCTGCAGAAGAAGAGGCCACTTGAGGCGTTGTTAACTTAATTTTTGGAGCGTGCACACACACACACACACACGCACACACACACACTCTTAATCGCACACACCACTTAATCGCAAACTGTAAAATGCCGTTTTTCCAAATGACTTCATAGACAAGAGCCTGACGGCGGCTGCTCGTCGGCGGCGGCTTGAACGTTGCGCATACGCAAAGTCATTCAGTCCGACCACAAAAGTTGAGGTTTTTTTCGGTTTTCGATTTTGATTTTTAATTTGTGGTATATGTGTGTGCCTGTTGTGGCGTCGCCGCGTCTAAGGCAGTTTTCGCAGCAGCCGCCGCTAACGATTTTTGTGTGTGAATTATGCGTGTTTTAGCTTGGCGCCCGCCGCCGCTGCTTTTATTTTGTATACAAAAACTGTCGGTGGTTTTTGTTTAGTTTTTCGTTTTTTCTCTCCAGTTGTTTCTCCACTTTTTTGTTTATTATTTTTTGTTTGCTGCAGTTTCCCCCCTTACTGCCGCCAGTGACCTTGATTTGCGGAGCAGACTGGTGGGCGGCGGCAGCGCACTGTCGATGGGCGATGTCTTGCTGGGTTTGCTTTTGTTTTTTTACTTTATTAATATCGGAGAGACTGAAGGACCATTTGAATTGGTTAAATATTAAATGGGGAGAGCTGGGGGAAATCAAAACAACATTTATAAGGACATTGTTAAATCGATTATTTTGTGGGAAGCATCTTAAATTATAATTAAATAATTTTCTGTACGTTTTTTGTATAATTCTTTACAAAATATTTATAAAAAAATTTTACATTAATCAAATATAATTTGCAAAATATGTTGCATATATTTTTTTGTATAAAACCTATTTCTTAGATATAAATTTAAATTTTCTTAAACAAAAATATGAATTTTACATAACACCATGTACATTCTACACACTGTATAACACTTCAAACCGCCAAGAAAATGGTTAGAGTCTGAGCTTAGTGGTGTCAAGTAGCACAGTTTTCATTAGCCATTCCCCAGGTGGCGGCAGCAGTTCCTGCTCGCCTCTCATTTCATATTCAATAAATTATTATTTTAATTAACATTTAAGCACAAAAACATGGTTACGAAATATTTCGAAAATAACGCACACTTTTTACTGACCTACAGGCCCATGCCGAGCACTTTAATGGCTGGCTAGAACCCACATCCGATGTGTCCACCTGGCTGAAGAAAATCCGCGTCATTGACGACATCGGCTTTATTTCCGAGGCCAATCTGGAGAGCTTCATTAATGGCGGTTGTGTGAGTATTAAAGAAACCCCTTTGACCCCCTGACCCCACTGACCCTACTCTGGCACGTGCCACTATATTTTTTTCAACAATTATTTTCAATTAACTTCTTTTATTTTCTCCCCGCATTTTCGTGCATTTTTTAACAGCTTTATTACGAAACGAATCGTTATGTGCGAGCCGGCAGCGAAATTATCGTGGATGGTCGACCCAAGAGTCCCGTTCAGATCAATGACAGCTTCATGGCCGGCGGCGGTGTCCTTGTCGCAGCAGCAGCGGCCGTGGCCGCTGCCGCACCCACGTCGGGTTCGGGCGGGAAGAGCGGCAAGGGCGGTGGATCATCAGTGCCCAGCGATGATCACAGTGATCGTGATAATGGTGAGCTAATACTATATTTATTATTATTATGAGCAATTTGGTTTAGTTTACTGTGAGTTACTCACCTTAGGACTTTATTTGAATCATAACTAGTTGGTTTTAACACGAATATATAGTTTGTATATTATATTTAGTTATTGAAATATAATAATAATAATAGGTTATACCTTTTAGGACTCTATTATATTCGAAATAGATTCCCCCTCCTTAAAATTCCTGTAATTTGTAACCCAAAATGTTGCGCTAACCGAAGAATAGTTTGTTAAAAATCCCCCAAAGACTCGCCTTCACATGATATGGCTTGATTTCATCTCGATCCTAATGTATTTCCTGTGTCCATGCTGGTGTGGCTAATAAGCGCAGCTGTGGTCTTAGTTGCCCCGACAATTAATGCCTCCGAATCGGGATATTCGGTGGCAATGCCCGTGACATGGCCACTGGCACGAGCGGCAACAATCCGATACGATCTCTCGGGAGAACACAGCAGCTTATGAGGGTCACCGGGAAACAGCATCCCTTACCCAATATATACGGCAATAGCACCCTTTTGCCTCCCCTAAAACTGCGATCAATTTGTGCGCATGCGTCCGTGCAATATTGCGGCAACCGCACATGTTTTCATTTGTTATTAAAATGTTTGATAATTTCATTAGAGAGATCCATCAGCAAACAAAGAGGGTGCCGAGATTGTGTCAGCGATACGTCAGTCAGCAAGGGTGTATAAATGTGGCACACGCTCAATTTAAGCCTAATCCTGCAGCCCCTGGAACTCGGGACGCGGGACGTGTTTGATTATAAACATGTGGGATTTTCGGACAGCTCATTTAACAGTTTCACACTCGCTCAGCTCTTTTTTTTCTCACTAATAGTTATCAACAATTTAAATCTCACTCGTCAAAAGTTGTTTTTGTTCTCTGGCTTAAAATTTGAATATGTAATGAATACAAAGGCTAATCTCGCCGATCATTGGCCTTACCAGGATTTTCCATTAGCTTCTGCATTTTTAATTTCTGTTAAAGTAAAGCCAAGCTTAGTCAGAAAGCCTTTTCCAACCCGCCTTTTCCCCTTAAAAAGAGTAAAAATAAAAGGACACCTGTGTGTTGAGAGTTGACTTTTTAACGTATTTTCGTGCAAGTTTTCTCGCAGTTCATGCATCGCTGACCAGGAAAATTCCCTTTACTTTACGCTCTGCCAGAAGACGAGAAGTCGCCTACTCCAGATGTCCTGGCACCAGGACATGCCATATAGCACGGGGGTGGCAACGCGATCACTGTCACAGGCCACGGCGTCGCCGGAAAGGTGGCAAGGAGTGATCGCAGTGTGGTTGAAAATGCAGCAAGAGATCGGTGGATTTTCAGGGCGAGAAGGGAGCTACTAGTTTTCGGCCGTTACTTTTGCATAAGAAATACCTAATGAGGGCTACGAGTTTGGGAATTTTCTGGGTGGAAAATGCAAATGATAGTCGGCGGGGTGTAGGTACTGGTGCATATAGCATGGGAAATGCTTTTTAAAAATAAAATTCAACTGGTAAATGAAGGAAAAATAAATATAATTATTCTTATGCTTAAATGCTTACAGACACAATAAATATTATAGTCTATCCTCTCATTAAAAAACCTTTACCCAGAAAAGAAAGAAATATAAATATAACCAATTTAATTAATATTAAATAATAAGCTAAAGTGTAGTAAGAGCTCAATTATTATTCTAAGTGATGATATACTTTATATATTTGTATAATTCCATTGAAATAATCAATCAATATGTGTTTTCTACAGCTTTGCAAAGTTCTTAGATCTTAAATATCTCTTCCATTTCTTTTAAAAATTATTTATTTGTTCGTTACTAAGTAAGACACTTCATTTCAAGTTAAAAAGCAAAGCATAAGTATTTTTTAACTGAAATAAATCACCAAAAATTGCCAATCAACTTGGGTAAATAGTCAGTTTAAGTTCCAAGCTCTTAAACATCTCATTTCGCTAAAGCCAGCTACTTAGCTAGCCATTCCCTCAATCACTGCCAGTAAAAACAAACCCACAAAGTTGTCAACTCCAGCCAGAGCTCTCCTTCCCTTCACCTTGGAGCAGAACAGAAAACCCCAAAAGCCATTCCCCAAAAAAAAAACACGAGAAATCGAAACCGAAACCGAAACCGAGCGAAACGACACTTTTGAGATGGCTTTCGGCTTAAGTCCGCGGCAAGTCTTCAATCGACCAATCAAACAATGGAACAAACTACAGACACGAGCACATTCTCGGAGATACGTTCGTGCTGGTGCGCTCGAGAGTATCTCCCAGGCGGAGAGACCAAGCCCCTAAACGAATCTAACTAACTCGCAGATACGCCGGAGAGATACAGATGCCGAGATACATTGACACTTTGTCGCTGCTCTGATGGATGATTAATGAGCCGAACAGAAAATAAAAAGCAGAATTAAATAAAAGGCTCGTGTCGCGGCGTGGCGTGGCGTCTTCGGGTGTCACAATTTTGGGCATCATTAGGAGTGCCGCCTAACCCTTTTTTTATATATGTTCCTTTTTTTTTTTTTGAATCGATTAGCAGGCGGATCTAACTTTGATTTTGCAGCAGCAACGGCAGCAAGTTGTAAGGTGTAAATAATTCAATCAATCATTTGTCAACAGTTTCGGCTTCCGTTTGGCCAGCGCTCGATTCCAGGGTCAGGCTTTCAGGTTTTCAGGTTTTCGGCGATATGTAATTGGCATGTCAGAAGAGTTAAAGAGCTGAGCTGCTGCCCCGCCTCCCCATAATCCACATCCTGAATGCTGCTGAATGGATCCATTGAATTGTCAGTTCCCTCTCTGTTCGAGGCAATCCAGCTGCCTCAGGAACACCATGGAGGGGAGATACATACATAGATGCTGCTGCTGCATGGTGAAAGGCGTGAAAGGACGACTGTTTGGGCAAAGGCAAAGGAAGATGATGACAGGCAGGCTGGGCAGGACAGGGCAGGGAGGCAGGACAATTGCCAAAATGATAAGGAATTGATTTGGCTGAGCAGCAGACAGGCGAAATTGAGGTTTTTTGATTAATTGCTTCGACTGAGCCGGGCTTAAAGAGTTAATAGAAAAGGGATTACTGATTGGTTGATGGTTCTTTTAATAGAAAAGTATTATTGACAGGCGAAGGTCAAGAATCTTAAAAGAAAATAATTAAATATAATTAAAATATAATTAAAAATAATTAAATCTTCTTCTTTTAATAGAAAAGTATTACTGACAGGCGAAGGTCAAGCCTCTTCTTATATTAGCTAAAAATAATTAAATCTTCTGCTTGTAAGTTATATGAAAATATTATGATATAATTTCATGGCATATTTCATATTTTAAAACCTTTTCTTTTGCCAAAACTGTATCTTTAAATACCCTGTAAATTAATGCTATTTTTAAGCATTTTCCAAGTCGCAGCTGCTCCTTCAGCTGCCAAGTAAGTTCCCAGGAATCCTCCCTACCAAGACCGAGCGAGCATAAGTTTTCCCAGGCCACCTCATCCTGCCTCACCCTCATACACTCCCACTCCCGCGCCATATGTCGCAGAACCTACTCCTGGAAAGTCTGTCTTCCGCCTCCCTACGAGAGGCTAGCTCCTACCCTCCTGCATATCCCACACACTTTCCCACCCAAACTGTGAACACAGAGAAGGCAAAGTTCAAGTGCGGCCCACCCCCCGAGGAAAAGCAACCTCTTGGACGTGGGAATCTTCGCTCTGCCCTTTGCGGCCATATTGCACACGCTGAAAATTAACTTTTGACCCAAAACAGCAATTACTACTCTGCAGTTCCGATCGCGAGAGGGGGTGGAAGACCCACCCTTTTTGGTGGGCTGTAAAAAATAGAAGAGGGGGTGTTGTTGCCTTGAGAGGCAACACCTGTTTGGAAGCCGGGCAAGGTGCTATATGTATATGACTTTGAAGCGAAATCAGTCCAATGGAACCATAGCATAGAAAAGGCAGTTAGAGGTTTAGAGGTTGAGGGGTTGACTACTGACTGCTGACCCCTCGGATGTGATGTGTTTGCATGCATAATCTCTGGTCATCGCCGTCATCCCTTAGCTGCTCTCTCTCTCTCTCTATCTCTCTGTGTTTGTGTTGGTGTCACCTGGTGGTTGTCCACTCTGCCCCCACCGTCCACCACCCCTGTGCTAAGTAGCACCCTACCCCGCCTTCTTGGTAGCAGCGACTAGTGTGTAGAAACCCCCTTCCCAACCCCTAAGCAGCGCCTCAGCTCTGCTCCTCAGCCGCTCTGCTCATATTCAACACTCGTTTTCCCCTAGGAATAGTTTAAAAATATATGCACTGTGGAAAATACTTAAATTTGATTATTAACATAAAGAAAATCAAGGTTCTGAAAGTATTAAAATAATAGTTTATAAGTTGGAAAAGATCTTGCAGCAATTAAGGCATTCACTTCACTTGGATTCATTTATAAGATCTATGATTCCGTGCTTGATATAATATTCAACATTTTCATATTATTATTATTAAAATTATAGAAAGTATGTTTAATCAATATTCCTTCAATGTAATTCTCTTCTTAGTTACTTTTCTGTCCGTGTACCTTGTGTGCACTTGGCACTCGTCGGGAGTTGGCCAAGTTAACGGAGCGGAGGGCCAACAAAAAAGGGTGGAGTGAGTGTAGCAGGGGTGTGTGTGGTGTGGTGTGTGTCTTGCCTTCGCATTCGCCTTGCTTACTTTCATTTCGGGACAATTATCTATTCAACGTCAAGCTATGCGAGTGCCATATATGAGTGCACACGATTTCGTCTCCTCCGCTACCAATTTTGTGTTAAGTGTTTGCGTGTTTACCCCTGCTAGCTGAGTGTGTGTGTGTGTGTTGGTCATATGTCAGTGCGTCCTGGCCAGAAAACTAAACTAAAAAAAGTGAAAAAAAAGGACCTGCCGCAGATTGTTAGCGGGCAAACAAAACATTAGCTCGTCGGCATTATGCTCCGCGAACGACACACTTGTTCATCAAACGCGAGGCCGAACGGTTGTGTGTCAAGTGAGCAGTCCTCACAAGTGATAATTTAAGGATCGAACATCTATATAGAGTGATCATCGCTGAGTTGAAGATTGTGTGCTCGATAAGTGTGAGTGTTCTAGTGAAGATCCTGTGAAGATCTATAATAATTAGAGAGTTTCTTAAATAAATATTTTGAGATTTATTGAGACCACTTCATGGGGTTCATTCTTAACTCTTCTTAACATTTTCCTAGTTTAGATTTTTCTTACAAAAATCTATGAGCAGTTCCCGGATCCATTTAAATAATTATTTAATATGTTTTTAATATTATTAAGCAAGCAACACACAAGGATTCTAAGAAAATTAAGGCCCTAAGACTACTTTAATTAAAGTATTTGATTAAAAACCTTTAGAATTTAACTTACATTTTAAGTAGGTTATTGTATAACTTCCTTTACTCAATCGTATTTAATAATAATTCCCCTCTTAATAATATTTCCTTGAACTTTTCCAGGTGATATTGATTTCACAGACGACGAAAACGGATTCGACATACGCTGTGAGGTCTGTGATAAAGTCTATCCGGACTTAGAGCTGTAAGTACTGCCTGTTAATTGCCATTAATCAGACCCCCGCCGAGACCGCTCCACAACTCCTACTTAAACCTAAAACTTCGCGTAGGAGAATGTCTGCATCTTAAATTGCTTTGGCATTTAAGTAGCCGCAGCAGCAGCAACAGCAGCAGCATCGGCAATAATCTAAACCACATTTTGCGTGGACCCAAAAAATATAAGCCAGCTAAGAGAAAAAAATAACAGAAACCAGCCCCCAATTAGCTTCCAACTTACCCAAAAGAATTATGGGTGCGCAACGAAAAACATCGGTGTGTAGAAGTTGAAAGAGAAAACCGACTAAAAAAATAAAACTGAGCAGATACAAAGTATCCGCAAATGTTGCTAAATGCTTCGGATCTCAGTAGATCTTAACTAAAACCCGATGGCGATAATAGTGCGGCCAATAAAAGTGCCATTAAAGCATTCAGAGCGACGAAAGTGAGAGTGATCGCAGTGCGAGCAGAGCTCTTGCTCTGGATTCCACTGGCGACCGTGATTGGTTTTTTATGGCCACAAATGTGCAATCTTTAGGTGTTAGCTGCGGCTTAATGTTCCCCGCCTGCCCCGCTATTTTCGATTTCGTTCGGCTTTACTTCGATCTTAAAGGTTTCCTCTTCTCCTTCCCCGGTTTACGGTTAAAAGGTTTCGGTAGCCCATTGATTTAAATGATGCAAAGAAAGGGACAGCTGAGTAGTTGATATTAAAGATGAATTAAATATTCCATAACTTAAAAGGGAATTTAAATAAATAATGAAAGAATAGTTACAATTTATTAAGGGATTTTGGAGATTATCAAGTGTCAACGTTAGGAATAAGGTAGGTACGTAGGTTAGGTTGAAATATAGCCACCAATATTTTGAATTATAATTTTATTTAAAGAAAGGGAATGTCTGTATTGCCCTCTATATATATGTAACTCTGACCCATGTTAAAGTAATAATAACTTGCCACAATTAACTTAAATTTTCCCATTAAAATCTAATTAATGAGATAACTTAGATCATTTATTTAATTACATTTTTTAAAGCTTAAATATCCCCCTTAAAAAAGTTGCTTTGCCATTAAGTTCTCCATTTAGTTCTCGGCTCAAAGGATAAACAACATCCTGCCACACAAGTACTTAATGCAAAAGTATTGTCTAATATTTACAAATGTTTTGCGTTGTAATAAATAAATGAAACCAAAAGCACAGCAACAACGACGATAAAGAACAGGAGCAACAATTGACACAACACGCAAATGACATTTCTTGATACAAAAAAAAAGGATGTAATCGCCCGATCTAGCCCCCCGCCCCACCTATACGTATATATTTAAGTTGAAGTGCTAAAAGCGAGCTTTGATTTGATGTTTTGGCCGGCGAGAGATGTGTTGTGTGTGTGTGTACTTACCGTTACACGAGTGGGTGTCCTGGGGAACCCCCGCGGACCGGCACTTATCAGTTGCCCAGTGATTTATTGAATTTTACATGAGGAGCCCGGCCAGCCACGGATGGAAGGGAAGCGAAGCTATGCGAGCAATGTCTGCGTGTCCGGGTCTGTCTCTCTTTATTTTTTTGCCATTTATCTGATGTTGAACATGCATGGGTCTGTAAGCCAAACAAACGCCCACACTTCAGGTTGCAACAACATCAAAAAAAAATATATATCCAAATGGGGGCTCTCGGAACTATCAACTCTTCCATGACGATGACAAAACAAAGAAAAATGAAAACGTTGCCGCCTCTCTTGTCGACATCGGTGCTTGGCCTGGCTTTGGTCTATATATTTTTCCCTTTTTTTTTTTGCTTGATTTCTCTACGCCCACGAACAAAGGCGATAAGCATCGCAGGCACCACCACAATTTTCCGTCACCAAGGACGCCTTTCCTCAT
The DNA here is from genome assembly GCA_008042475.1 of Drosophila kanapiae. Classification (NCBI taxonomy): domain Eukaryota; kingdom Metazoa; phylum Arthropoda; class Insecta; order Diptera; family Drosophilidae; genus Drosophila; species Drosophila kanapiae. The sequence continues at coordinate 304,076 of VNJM01002939.1, forward strand.
TGGCTGCAGCTGTTCTGCCCCGAAAATACTTGGAGAGATCGCTTATCACCTGGCCGGGCGTATTAAATATTGAACATCATTTGACTAATTGACGCCCGTCCCACGGAAAAGGAGGAGGGACTTCCCTTTGCCACTGCTTTTCCCCGGATTTCCCTCTGATAGCCGAAAGGGACTTGGTCCCCAAACAAAGGCGTGTGAACTGCCACACATGACTTTGATTGAACCGCGTCGATTTGGCGCGTCGGGAGTCGCCACGAAAAATGTCACAATGCTAATTTCATTTGCCCGATGACAGGCAGTCAGATAAGCTTAAGGGGGGGGAAGGAAAATTAGGACCAACTCTAGGAATCGTTCCTCAGATTTTCCCTTTATTTTACCCACAATTTATCAACATTTTATTCCTCTTATTTTCCAGCTTGGACGATCATCTGGTGGGTGCCCATCATTTCAAGCAGGGCGACTATTCCTGCAAGCTCTGTCCGCTGCGATTCTGCCATCGCACTTTGCTGATCAAGCACGAAGCGATCTCCCACAATAATATAAGGAAATATTCCTGCGAGAATTGCAGCAAGGTGAGTCCCCAAACCTAGCTAACTATCCCCCAATAAAAGATCCCCGCTGCTGATCTGCTGATCCATTAAACCCCCCAATTGTGATGCCGATAAAGAGAGAGAGCATCCAAAATCCAAAGCCGTATAGCTTCTGTTACCGGCAACCTTCGGAAAAAAAGTTACGCCGTCATTAATTATTGTATCAGCTTTTCGGCTTGGCAACAACACATAAAAAGACTTTTGATTTCAAGCGGATCAATAGCCGCGGGCTGCTAACTTGGCTCTTAAGAGGTGGTGTCTCCTCACCCTCCCACCATTAACCCCTTACCCCCTAGCGCCTTACAGCCGAGCACGCGCTCAAAAGCCAAGAAAAAGCACCGAGAGCGATCCGAAATCAGGGCGTGTACTCTCATCGAAAAGCGAAACACTTAAGCGTTTTTTCGGTAATGAAGAAACCCTGTCCCAGCCCCACTTTATTTCTGTTTTGTGTGGTATTGTTCATCTTCTCGGCTGCATTTGAATGCCAAAGCCAAAGCCAAAGCGAAATTAAAAGGCTTGAAATAGAGGCAAGCGAGCCATCGAAGCCATCCATCCATCCATCCATCGAATCATCCGATCCAAGATCCCAGATCCATCCATTTCATGCGTCATTGTCATCGCAACTGCGACTGCAACGACGACGGAGACGGCGACTTCGACATCGACATCGACATCGACATCTTCCCGAGATGTTTTAATGGCATGTTGATTACGATCTTGCGGTCTCCGCTTTTCGGTTTTCCCTTTTTCCCTAGCCCATTTCCATTTCCAAATCGAACGGCGAACGTCGAACGTCGAACGGTATTTTCAATGTCTGCCGCGCATTACAGTTAGTTTACTTAGCGCTCTGTAATTGTTTCGGTGGCATGTAAGTAGCACGCATTGTGGTTCCCCCCCAAACCCAGCACTCTTTTCCATATAACAAAAAAAAAGGGTAAAAAACCGTAGAAGAAACCCATCCCTAAACGGGAGCCACTCCGGCCCAAAACAAATGATGATCGATCTTTTGGGGTCCAGACTTTCGCTGGGCTCCGCTGAGCTTTCAAAGATCTCTCTGCCTCGGACCCGGTGTGTTTTCCATCAGCCTTTGCAGCTGTCAGCTTTGTTTGTTTTAAGCAGCCGGGCTTAAAGCGTTACCAAAGGGATTTGCCACGGATCTACAAGGTTTTTTTCATCGTGATGAGGAGGCAGCCTGAGCAGGCCCAATAGGGTTAAGGGGGTATAAAGTGGGGGTTAAATAGCTTGGAGAATGCGTGGGGTTATCTGTAAAAGCATGTTCAGAAGGAGATAATCTGGCAGGCATTATTCCTAGGCCACATCTGCCAGATAATTATGAATACTATTCAAAACCTGAGCTTGTTTTCCCTCTAAATATATATATATATAATAATCTATTAGCTCACTAGTTCGTGCTGGATTTTTCTTGAATTTTTCCTGTTGAAATATTCTTCCTCTGTAACTTTAACCAGAAGTTTCAACTCCATTAGGCTACCAGACTCTGATCCCATCTTCAGGCCATGGACCCGCGGGCACTGATGCCTCGGCTGACCCCAACGTACGCTCCTAGATCTGGGTGCCTGTTCCTCCCCTGTCCCTCCTGTCCCTCTGTTAGCCTCTGTGGTGTCCCCCCTTCCAACTCACATTCCAAGGCAAAGCAGAGATCTCGTCGAGACTCCGTTTCCTCGCTCCTGCCAGCGCGCCATCGAATGCCAAAAACACCTACACTCCAACCCACTGAGGCAACAACTGCTTTTCATCTTTCATGGCACTGCGAGAAATTTTATTTTTCTTAGAGGAATATAAAAAAAAATCATGCAGCTACTTTCGGTTTTAATTATTTATTTAACAAAGTATCATAAACATTTTTTAAAATGACCAAAAGTATGGATATAATAATATTTTGTAAGATGGTTTGAGAACAATCAGACTCATTTTAAACGGCGAGAAATATAACATTTCTTAGGAAAGTAATCTTGAAAAACAGTAAACTTATTTTGCTTAAAAACAATCTTTCCTTTTTGCGTTTTAATCGTTCTTAATGGAAGTTTCTACATAATATTTTAATATGTTTTTAAGAAGCCTCCCTATTACATTTGGTTTTATATTTTGAAGGACAAATAGAAGGCTCTTATTAAATACTTTTTCCAAACTAAGTCTGATCTGTAATATCTAATAGTATTTTTCTCTCTGTGCTCCTCTCTTGTTGTTATTGTTATTGCTGTAACACCATGATCGTCGTTGTCGTTATATATCTTTTTTTCCCCCCTTTTTTTGTATTATTTTTTTGTAGTTGTTGTCGCTGGTCTTTTGTGGCGTTTTTCGCCTTTTTGGAGAGTAGTTGAATCTAATCCATTTGATGTAGTTATAGCACGAGCTATTCTTGTACGCCTCGGCCACCATACCCTCTCGTTCGCTCAGCCTTTGTGCGGCTCGCCGGGGCGATGGAGATAGACAAAAAAGGCTGCCTGCCTCGATCATCGTTTGATATGAATTCGTAGCGCATTATGACAGCATGATTAGGCATAACAGTTTCGTATATAAAAAAAAGAGATATAGAAGGCGACGGGGGAGTCGAACTGCTGACCGAAATCAAGTTTGAAGTGGGTACACACAGAGCACACAGGCAGAGCTCCAAACTGGATGCCAGGCTGCCTCCGAGTCACCTCCCGGCCGGCCGCCACTGGCCCCCAATCCTACACACCGAGAAGCCTCATGATCTGTCACTGCTACGGAAAAAGTGCGAGCTTGGGCTGCGATTTAGGGCTGGTCATAGTTTTTTAAAGGAAAAATATGCATAATATCACATTTTATTAAAGGAAATGGGGTTTTCCAGGCCCTGCTTTTGGAGAAAATGTTATATATCTTCTTAGGAAGTTAGTGCTTATATTTCTCCATCATAATATCTATCTCATATCCTTTAAGTTCCTTTTGTTATTCATGGATTTATCAATTTCTTTTTGCTTTTATATTAATCCTTCTTTTATATCCTTTCTTATAACTTATTTTTAAGCTATTTCATATAGTTTTTTCCCTTCACTTATTGAGGGCCAAAGTCACTGGGTTCGGTCCATTGTCCAGCCCTGATATCCACACAAATTCCGGTGGCCACTCGGGGAGGGTGATGGATGCTTCGAGCTTCGAGGCAATGACAATTGTAGCAATTGATGTTAATAATTGACGAAGGTGTTCGTGGGAGGAGATGTTGTGTTGTTATTGCCATTGCTGCTCAGTGCTCCGGTTACCTTTGCGTAATCTCTGAGAGCGTCGGAGTCGTCGATCGTCGATCGTCGGTTATTGTCTAGCCAAAAACAGATCCGTTTAAGCGGCAAAAGCTACAGCAGCAGCCGCACAGTCCCAGCACCAGATGATTGATTAATTTCAGTTTCATTTCATTTGGTTTTTGGAACCAGATCAACCCAACCAGTTCCCTATTTTATGCAGAGAAAGAAATTAATTTATCCGTAAACTTCGATGAATATTCCTTGATGAAAACATTCATTAAATAGCAAAAGATAGTCTTTTATTTGTGAATTAATTGCAATATTAGAAGCTAAAATTTCAGAGGCCAATTATGTTTGAATACAATGGTATATTTCAGTTTTTTATATAATACTTGGATTACTTGGATATTATTCTCAGAAATCTGGTTGAAATATCAACAATACATCAAATAATATTTTCTTCATGCATTTTCTGCCTATAAGGATAAAATAAATAGTATTTCCTTTTTTTATAAATAAAGAAACACAAATTCAATTACAAATTAAGCTTTTAAGTTTGTATTTTTTTTGTATAGTGTACCATATATGTTACCAACAACCAATCGCAACTCGCTCAACCCAAACTCTGATCTGTTTTGCAGGTATTTTGTGACCCCTCGAATCTACAGCGGCATATTCGCGCCTACCACGTCGGCGCTCGCTGTCACCCGTGTCCGGAGTGCGGAAAGACGTTCGGGACCTCGTCGGGGCTGAAGCAGCACCAGCACATCCACAGCAGCGTCAAGCCCTTCCCCTGCGAGGTGTGCTCCAAGGCGTATACGCAATTCTCGAACCTGTGCCGGCACAAGCGGATGCACGCCTCCTGCCGCACGAATATCAAGTGCGACAAGTGCAACCAGAGCTTCAGCACCGGCACCTCGCTGACCAAGCACAAAAAGTTCTGTGATTCGACGGGCTCGTACCGCCAGCAGCATCCGCATCAGCAGCAGTCGCCGCTGAGTCGCCACCACCCGCATCCGCATCCGTACCAGCCGCATCGCCATCAGCATCCCCACCAGCATCCGGCATCCACGCATCCGCCAGCGGCTACAGTCACATCCGCGTCTGCAGCGCCAGCGGGAGGAGAGTCCACGGGAGGATCCGCCACGTCGTCCTCTTCAGCCACCGCTGCCGTCGTTGCCGCCATGTCGACGCCACCGAATCCATTCCTGATGTTCCGCACGGGAGCGCCGTTCTTTCCCGGCTTCCCGCCCTACGGTCTGCCGGGGATTTTCCCGCAGAGCCCGCTGAGAGCCGCCAACTTCCCGCTTTTCTTCCCGAATCCCCCCATGGACATGGGCTGCGGCATGCCCGGCATGACCTCGCCGAACTCTGCCTTCCGCCAGCAATTGCTCTTTGGCATGGGACCCTTGGAAGGTCAGGGCGGAGGTTCTCCGCCCCAAACGGATGTCAAGGAGGAGGACGAAGAACACAAATTGTCGGTAAAGTCGGAGGATAAGCTCAAGGAGCCCCTGCTGAACGTGTCCGAAGGCGATGAGGAGGATGTGGATGAAAAGGAGGAGGCTGAGAGTCGCCACAGTTCCCTGGATATGAATATGAAGTCGGACGAGAAGGAGGCCAAGGTCAAACAAGAGGTGAAGCCCGAGGAGCAGAATGAGATCAAATCTGAACCCGAGAGATTAAGTAGCCCCGACCAACAGCAGACCGAGGACGACAGGGTAGGTTGACTATTTCTTCCCACTTTCAACTTATACTAATTTCTCTTTTTATATTATTCTCTTGATCCTTAGAAATCCATTGATATTGTGAGCACACCACCGCCCACGGATGGACCTGCTGGCGGCGATGCCCCGCTGGATCTCTCCATATGCCGCAAACGCCTTTCCGGCTACTCCACCGATTTCCAGTGCTTCACGGCGCCGCCCGGCAGTCCTGGCCTGCTCTCCTCGAGCCTGATGCGTTTCCTGCCCTCCACCAGAACCGAGGAGGATGAGACTGATGGCGAGCCGCCGCTCAAGTTGCGGAAATCGCACAGTTCCGGGGAGTCCTCGACGTCGCAAAAGTCCTACAAGGGCAGCAGTCCCACGCCCACAGCCTCGCCGGGGCCAACGCCCTCACCGTCACCTCCTACAAGTGCCGGGGGAGAGCTGAGCAGCATGTCCGAGGGACAGACAGGCTCTGGTGGCTCCGGAGCGGGACTGGCAGCCGCGGCGGCAGCAGCAGCGGCTGCAGCAGCCGCCGGAGCCGCAGAGGCCGCCCTGGCCGCTCACTACACACGCCAGAATCAACCCATACATCCGATGATGCTGGAGGAGATCTATCGCAGTCGGTTTCCTTTTTTATGCCCAGCGGGCGGACGGCCCGGCATTGAGGCACTGCTGGCGGGAGCCGCCGGCGCCGCCTCAAAGCGGCCGCTTCCGCCCGTTAAGTTCGCCACGGCAACGGGCTCCTCCGTGGGTCAGCTGAAGACCAAGGATCGTTACACCTGCAAGTTCTGCGGCAAGGTGTTCCCCCGCTCGGCCAACCTCACGCGCCACCTGAGGACGCACACCGGCGAGCAGCCGTATCCCTGCAAGTACTGCGATCGGGCCTTCAGCATCTCCTCAAACTTGCAGCGCCACGTGAGGAACATCCACAACAAGGAGCGGCCCTTTCGCTGCGAACTCTGCGACCGATCCTTCGGCCAGCAGACGAATCTCGATCGGCATGTGAAGAAGCACGAGGCGGAGGGCAACAACTTCCGGGACTCGCCCAGCTCCGCCTCGGGCTTGGCCGAACGGGAGGAGTACTTCGACGAGATCAGGACCTTCATGAACAGGGTTTACACGCCGAACAGCCTGGCGGGCAACGAGGGCGACACCGAGGAGGATGACCAGTCCTCGGTGATCCTGGAGAAGAAGCCGCACCTCAACAATAACAACAACAATAGCAGCCACATCAGCAACAATAATCCCAAGTTGCTGTACTCGTGAGCTTAAAGAGGGAAAACTTAGGGGAAAACTTGAGGAAAAACTCAAGAAGAAAACTTGAAGAAGAACTTACTTTAACTTTTACTTAAGCGTGCCTCCGAGAGGGAAACCTATCTTTAAGTAGTTACCATTTTCCACTAAAAACTACAACTAAAACACTAAAAATTAGCTATGCAATCAATGGAAAAAGACGGTGAAGCATCTAAACATAAACTATAACAACACACACACACACACACCACTTAAAGGGAAGCTCTATAAACTACTTAATATATATATTTAAAATATAATATACTTAAACGCCACTCTAAAAAACCACCTTAACTGTGTAGCTAATTTAAAAACATCTGTACATAGACATATATATGCCAGTCTTAACTTGAACTACTTCGGAACTTTGTGGATTATATATATACTATATACTCTTTATGTATATTTGGATATTTTGATTGTGTACGTGTATAGGCTTTATATATATACATAAGTCTATATATACTTATTATAAAATGTAAATCGCCGTAAGTCTAACATATTAATTGAGCTAATTATTGCAATTCTCAAACAACACAAAACGAAAATAAATAAAAACTAAAACGGAAATCAATTTTATAACATTTACTTAACGTTTAATTATATTATTATTATTATTAAATATATGAACAAAAAACAAAAACGTTATGAAACATGAAAAATCAATAAATGAAACAATCGCATTAAATTTTGTTTAAGTTTTTGAAAGGAATGGGGAAAAGGGAAATATTATTCAATTCTAGGAAACTTTGATCTCTATTTAAAGGATTAACAAATCATTTCTGTTATAATTTGTTTAAAAATATTATATTTAACTCTGATAACATTTTAGACCGCAGAAATTTTAAGATAATCTAATAATTTGATTACAAATCTTTCTTTAACTCAAACATCATACAAAATAATCTAGTAATTTAAGTTTTTAAATTGATTAATCTCAGAAATTCCTCATATTTATTTTTCAAACTGTGTTTCTTCATATTCCAAAGGCTTGGATATATTTTTCAATCCCGGAAATTCCCTATTTAAATTCCAGTTGAACAATGTAATGTATAGGAACCTCTTTCGTAAATTCCAGATAGGGAAAACAACCACAACCAAAGATTTGTGGGCATAATAAAGCCATTGAATGAGGTTGGCTCATCTACACTCAATTACCGCATAAAAGAAGACTTTATACACCCATCAATCCTGGCCGCAGACCCCAAAACATAATTGTGAACGAACGCATTTGCCTATAAGCCAACTTGCCCCGGATTATTAATCATCTGAGTCCGGGCATAAGTAGGAGATCGAAAAAAACAAAAAAATACGGCAGAAACGCAAAACTTATAGCTTTTTAATATACCTACAGCCATTCATCTGGGATGCCCGATCTCGCTCCGGATTCCCCGATCCGCGATCGCCGATCTGAATGCAAAGGCGTGATCGCAAAGCGAGTTAATTACCCTTCCGGTTTAGAGTGTGTTACGCCTTCGGCGAAATGCGGTTAAAACTATATGCCGCCGCCGATCTATCCATGAATACTTTTCATTTTTCGTGTTGTACTCCGTCTTTGGTTTTTAACTGAATTTTAAATTGTATTAGCCGGGGCGCTCCGCCATTTGGCATCAATCATTTTTTGCTATTTTATATTTTTTAGTGCTTTGTTTTCTTTTTATTCAACCTGTGCATAACCAACGATCGACCGTTACTCGAGTGGCATATAGCCGTGTACAAAAGATCAGTCAAATAGCTGCGGTTCGGTCACTTTCGATTATGCGAAATACGCCCGGCATTCAGTCGGTAGCCAAAATAATAATCTTCGGCCACAATTGGAGTCAGGCGGAGTCAACTCTGGGGCTACACACAAAGAAAACGGAGGAGATATTAGCTGGTCACTTTTATTAGTTAAAATATAAAATTTTACATTACCTTTTTCACTCATAAAATTTATTATTTTCCTTTTACTTCACTTATTTCAAAATATATTTATACAGGGTTACAGTACCAGAGTTATTTCGATCTTAAGCAATTATTATTTAGATCTTAGACTATCCTTAAACTGATCTTAAATTGATATTAAAAATAAGTTTAAAATTAAATTTACTCAATCATTAGCTTAGTCATCGGTTATTGGCTTATAAAATGCAGTTTCTATGTATTTTAAAAAGCACTTCAAATTGATACTATTTATTTTTTATATTAGATTTATTAGAATATGTTCTATTTAATCATATATTGATATATGATCCGATAAATTGAACTATTTATATATGTATAATTTTTATATATTCTTGAACAAAAAAACGAAAATGTTGACCTCTTCCATCATCGATTAAAGTTTAAGAAGTGTGGATTCGTGCCTAACATCTATTATTTTGAGTTCAAGCAAAGATTAGTTCCTAGATTAATATCTTAAATTATTAAATTGATAGGGGAAATCACATAAAATGTAGATCCTTTGTTTTTAAACATTTATTAATCGGATTACCTTTACTCAAATATTTATTTGCCGTGCACTTCCCTCAACTGCCCCACCTTGTTTGGCCATGGTGCGCCTTGGTTGGCCCTGACCACAGCCAACTTCCACAAATTGTGCCACAAATTTGAACGCAAAACTGGCCAAATTATGCTAAATTTGTGTGGAAAACAGTAGATAATTGGTAATTGGTTTCACATCCAGTGTGCCACGAAAGAATCTAGACATTAGTCGGTTATTTGGTCACAGTCCCAGTCTCCGTCTCAGATCTCTCTGGGCGTTAATTGAAGAGGGCATAATTTGCAGTCCAGTGGAGCAGTCACTCAGATGATCGAATTCTTGCGCAACATGTTGGCCAATTATTTTTGGGGCTACACCGACATATGAGAGCAACAGTCGTTAGTGGATTCTTTATGGCAGCTCAAGGAGACTGGGCCCATTAAGACATAAATATTGCGTTGGGTTTATTGAAAATATGGAGGGGATAGAGCTAATTGCGGTTTAAAAATGGGTGAGAATTGGGCTTATAGTGTGATCACAATTCAATATAGCCGAGTCAGATCACCAGGTAGAAGGTAACCACCTGAAAGGTCATGGAATGTGCCATCCCATTGGCCAGCGGCCACTAACAAGTGGTTTGCCACCTTTCTAAACGTTTGTGCCTGCCCGAAATGCTTTTTAATATGATGATCCTCTCTTTAACCCAAGGAATTTCTCCAGACTATCTCGCCTAGTGATTTCCAGAATCCAGATCTCTTCTACACTGGAGCTGTAACCTTATTGAGGTCACTCACACCTCGCTGATTACAGAGGCGGAGCCTGGCGCACGGATCCACCCACCTCGGGGAGCCCGGGATTTTGAGGCAGTCCGTCCAAATGAGCCAACACATTATGATAACGAGCATGGCCAAACCCGACGGTGGCCTGGATCGAAATGTGGAAATTCGGAGGAACCGAACGAGCTCGATCCATAACGCCCTGGCTAAGCAACTGTTGATTATGTGCCAGTTGGCACAAATGGCCATTGTTGCGCCCCAGTTACACGCCCCAAAAACCGAATCGAATCGCGAGACTATATACTAGGGTTCGAATGTGGTGTGCACTGGGGGAAAATGCGGTGGAGAAGGGACCCAGTGATCATAAACTAAAAATAATCATGTATCAGAGATACAGCTTTTTTCCTGAAATTTCAAGGAAATCTGTTATAAAGTTTATAATAGGATAACATTTTCTGGGTCTATTAAACACGGTTTTATATATTTATTATATATAACTAATATAATATATAACATTATTTATTGCTATAAAATTGCAATAAATTTACATATTTAAAGACAATAAACTCTTTGAAATTTAAGATTTCTTTGATATTATAACCATTTTTAATATATATACTCTCTTTACTAGCAAGAAGTATTCACTCTCAAATTGTTTAAGTTCTTCCTAATTTAATTCATGTTTTTCTTCAAGTGTGGCTGTTGGAAAAGCGCATCAATGCGCACATTAGGAACGACCGTTAAATGCGACTTTCGAAAGGCAGCCACAAAATGCTAACTTAAACGGATGCAAATGTAGACACAAGCCCGGGTTTGAAGGGATGGGAATGGGTGAAGGGAAAAGGCGGGCAGGAAAGGCAGTTGGCCACGTTAATGGCACAATTATGGCCAACGAAATCGGGCAAAACGGAAGACGTGCAAAGCGCAGAGCACAAACAGAATCTAGCCGAAGGATATCACGCGTATCCCATTGATCCATGGATCCATGAAGCCCCACATTGCCCGGGACGGGCCTGACTCCGGCTAACTGTAGTTCATAACTTGGCTAAGACCGAGCAGAGGCTGAACTGAGGCTGAGCTGAGTGATTGGGGGACTTTTGGCTTTCGAATTTACTCCCTGAAAGTTGGCTTACTTTTAGAATTAATTCAGTCTTAATGAGTTGTTTTAGACTTAATGAGAAGAATATATATAAGCTAAGAAAAGATCTCTACCCTGAACTTATTAGTTATTTGAAGAGTTGAAGGTCTAGCAACGACCTTTAAGGAGTTAAGATTCCCCTCTTATCATCGAAGTTTCATTGCCATGCCTTTCAGGTTCCTGCTTTTCCTCAGAAAATATTTACTGACGAGAGTGCATTGAAACTTCGTCATAAGACTGCAATGATCGTATTTTCCTGGCTTAAAAAAAAAAAAATAAAACTGCAACCAGGGGGCAATCAGTCAGCAGATGTTTTCATTTCCTACTCGGGCATCGGCAGCCGCAGAAACGTAAAGAAAAAAAACAGCAGAGTTAAGGCTGAAAAATCAGCCGAAGGTACTCAAGGCGCGCAGATGTTTGGCACAGTTTCGTGTGGCAAATTGCGCACAGTGGGCCCAGCAAAACGACGCCCGCCACCCCCACGGGGCAACTACTATGTATACCCCCTTTCAGCACGCCCCCTCAGAGGGGCTCCTTCCTGATGGAATCAAATATTGTGCAAACTACAAGCGGCATCCGAGGGGCATCGAACGAACGTTCAACGGGATGCCGAATGTAAGTCAGCCGAGTCAGCTCCGCATTTGTATCTGCATCTCGGAGCTATGGAGCTCCAGAGTTTGCAAAGTTTTGGGAGCTGAAGACCGAAGACTGAAGACCGAGGAGCTGAAGACCGAAGCTTGTGTCATGCGCTTGGCACACGGCCTGTAACTAAATCACACTAATCAAGCCTCAAGTGCTGCTCTTTGAGTGCACTCGAAAAACATTTACCTGCCGAAAGAAAAGAGCTATTAAAACATGGAAGCCGAGTATTTGGGAGCCGAACATGTCCTGGAGATGGGAAAGTTGTTCGTCACGGCTTAAATACTTCATTTGGAGGATACCTAATAGCTTCATCGGAATTTCGTTGTTAATGGTCGTTAAATAAATTGCTGCAAATTGAAGTGTTTAATGTATTAAAATTAAATCTAGAAGAAGGATAAGTTTAAGCTGGTTTTCTGCTGGAACAAACTAAGATCTTGTCAAGGCCAAGCAGCCTGCTAAGTTATAGAGATGTTTTAGCAAAGAGTCACCACTTCTTTCATCAATATCCCTTTCAATATCCGTTCAAGATTTAGTGAGTTTACTATCAGATGTAGGCAGGATTCTTTTGGGATTTTTAAGTCGAATATATTAGTCTCTCAAACCGTTTTAGCCTTCTCAATATTTATTTAAAAAAAAGACTATATCTCTTTTATATACAATATTTGTTTTACATTATTTTCCCATTTTAAATTCGAAATAAAGCCATGGATTTTTTCATGTTATCCCCTTTTTCCTTATTATTTTTAAGTGTAATCCAGTTCGTTTTTTGAGCTCTGCTCGTGCCACTTTTTTTTCGCTGCCTTCGTCGCCTCCGACGCACTCGACGAGCATTGGAAATTGGCAAATCAAAGCAATTGATACATTAAATTACAATGCCAACGATTTGTACACGACTCCACGCCTCGTCTTCAGCGTCACCTGGAGATCAGAGGCATCAGAGTACCAGACACAGCCCGACATCAGGCTGAAGCCAAGACGGAGTCTCCTCGCAGCCATCCACGCACGCTACAAATTTATCGCAATGTCAGAGCCAGAGCTGGGTGCTCCGAGCTGGTGTCATCGTCAACGCTGCTAAAATGCCAAACTGCCAGACAGGAGACGGAGACTGGATCGGGAAAATAGACAAGTTTTTTGGGCCATACGATACCCGCTACTAGCGGCTCTTTATTCGCTGTCATAAGTCTAAAATGGCTTAATTGCCTTTAATCAATTTTAACCCACGTCGTACCAGCATCAGCACATGAAGTGGCAATTTGTTGTTGACATTTAAGCTGTTTAATATTTTACTTTTAAGATATCATGTTTTAAATAGAGTTGAGTATTGAAATAACATTATATTTGGGGAATAATATATTAAGGAAATATAACAAAATAGATCTTCATTAAGGAAATAATTAACTAATAAACCTACACATTAAATTCGTTCTTAGAAACTAGGTATTCTCCTAGCAAATAATGGATACCAAGAGATGCCAACAACACCCATTACCAAATGCTGAGGCCACAGATGATGCCTGGGATGCTGATGCGGATGAGGATGTCTTCGATGTCCCCGTTGTCCCGATCTTCCCCGTCTAAAACTCGCATCGCAATCTCCTGTACACTCTTTCTCCTCGACAATCTCTCTCTCCGGGTGCGTGGGCCTAAATTATGTTGGAAATGTCATCGTAAGATTCAACACGACAACAAGGGATGACATAAATTTCCACCAACATGTTGTGCTTTTTGGCCGAGAGACGCCACACTCTCGTCGTCTGCCATGGCTCCGAAAATGGCTTGCAGCCGGAGACAAAAGCGGGCAAAAATCGAAAGAGAAAAAAAACCAAGAGGAGGTGAAACCAAAACTGGAGTATGCGAATTGGCCGGGGAAACATAGAGGAGCCCCAGCTCCAGCTCCACATCCAGGCAACACATCATTGCTCTATCAGTTGAGATCTCGCAGAGATTGCGGCCAGAGTTGGATGCTTGGATACTTTCCGCAGACTTGGAGGCTGGCTGCGAGGAGGAGGCCTGCGATACTGGGAGGCTCTTGGCTCGAATCGCGGGCCAGGCCAAAAACAACACAGGCCACAACAATATGATGATGACAATGAGCCAGGTTCCTCCAGCGAGGAGATAGAGTATTGCAGAGGGGGAGTAGTTGCGCTGGCATATGCATATAAGAAGAGAGGGTCGTTTCGAGAATTGCACATTAAAGACTTAAGCATTTATAAGAAATATAATATTAATGAGTTATAATGTTATAATTAATAAAATCAGAAACCTTTTCAAGGTTTTAGAAGTCTATACAGATATTAAATAACATTTTTAGTCTTTCCATTTCAATTTCCGTTATCTTTTTATGATAACTTAGTTTAAATATTGCAAAATACACACTTATAGTTTGGAAATATCTTATTTTATCAGAAGAGAATATGTGTAGAATATATTAACGTTTTTCTTCAGAAGAATACATTCAAAGAACATTCATACATTTAAGAAACAAACATTCCCTTTGACTTGCCCATTGCGTATGTGTATTATTTCTATATATCTTTTAATATTTCCGAATATTTCTTCAAACTTTGACTTTATTTAAATACGGTTAAATCGCCCCACTTATCATTATCCATAGGATAGCTCACAGCAAACGACAACAAAGTAAAAACGGATCAAAAGGCCCACAGAGCCCGGACACACACACAGATTGCGATGCCTCTCATCTCATCTCGTACTCGCATGCAGAGGCTGCAGTGTAATTTCTGGCTCGGATCCCCCTCCTTGGTATATATTTTTCCCCGGCACCCTCTCCTTGGAAAACCCCCCCTTGCAACTTGCAACCGAGCAAACACAACTTCAGCTGTGGCTGCAAAGGTGTTTTGCAATTTAACTGGCAAACGCGAGGCTGCAAACTCAACTTGAACATGGCAACGTCGTGGATGTGGATCTATCTTTTGGGCCACGAAAAGGCAGGAAAAACGAAGGGGGAAAATGCCAGGAAAAGGGGGGAAAATAGGGGCAAGACGAACGAGGAGATCGGAGGGATATATGGTCTGTGTGTGAGGGCAACGGGATCTTGGCTATAGCTGCACTTCACATGCCACATGGCAAAACATAAGTAGGCGCGTGGCATTCGTGTGTTGTTGTTACCATTATTGTTGTCGATTATTGTTGTCTTTGTTGTTGTTACTGTGGCTGTAGTTGTTGCCGTTGCTGCTACGTAAAATGACAATAAAATGCAACAACAAAATCCAAATTGAATGCAAATGAAAGCCACAAACTATGCTAAATTCCTGAAATCGCATCGCATCGAATTGGCAATTTGTGCTTTCCTTTTTGTGTGTGCCTGCACTGAAACAAATCGAGTTGATATTTAGGTTATTAATTATGTTAAGCTGAGAACGAAGTGGATTTGAAAAGGAATACTAAATAAATAATAATAAATAATATTTATTGCATATTATACGGGTTGAGATCGCACATGGCTAGATCGAGACGACTGTTGATAATTGATAAGATGTTGATAAGATCCTTTAAGGCGTCGAATGACTCTTCTACAATATAAACAATATAACAAAATATTAACTTATTAAATATTAAAACCAATGCCATGAATTCTCCTCAAATTTATATTGTTTATATTGTTATATATTGTATTGCTACAGCGTCTCGATCTAGCCATGTTCGTCTATTGGTAACTTAGATAACTTAGAAACTAATTCATTTTCAACTTCATTTTGATTATTACAAAATTGTGTAAAATATTATGATGTTAAAATATGGATAAATATGTATTAAAAGTGTCCCTTCAATTTCTCTCTCTGTCCCTGCAGTGATCTCCTTTCCGCCGCCTCTGCCTCTCTCTTTCTCCGGATGATTGCCCTGATCTGGCCACAGAAATAGAGGAGAATAGGAAATGGACAGCACATCGGAATCTTCTTCTGCGATGCCTTTTCCTTGCAATTGGGTCGCACTTAAGAGTTCCATTTCTCCGATCTCCGGTCTCTGCGGCTATCATGGTCTATGCGGCCTGCATATTGGAAAAGGCGAACTGAAGGCCTAATGAACGTGGCCCGGTAAATGGTCGAGTTTTGCCTCAACTCTGCATGCCAAATGTGAGTATGGAATGTAATATGCCCCATCATGCGGATAAACTTTTGGCTCAGATGAGGAAAGAATAAATATTATTGGGTTTGGGATATTGTTTTATGGTTGGGAGAGACAGTTAAAGACTTTGAACTATTTAGGCAGCTTTAGAATATACTAACCTCCAAAGAATCATATGAAATAATATTTTAAGAATAAATTAAAAGAGGCTAAGGCTTTCTTTCCCCTTAAATGATATCATTCAGCTCACAGTTATTGCTTTGACACTTTCTGAGTAAAAATTAGCAATCATTCTCATTAAAACTAATGTTATTCCATATCTCTATCAATAAATAACGACTTAAGTCACCGAAGGTATATATAGATCTCTTTTGAGTGACTTAACATCCTCCTATGTAGAATTTCCTCTTAAAAACCTACTGAGTGACCCCTGTCCACCTAAACATTTTCCATTTTTCATTGTCATAGGGCCCCGGAGCCGAGCGCATTCTCTATGCTAATTTCTGAGTGTGTCTAACGTTGACTTGCGGTGGTCAAGTTCCTGCATCCGTCTAGAACCGACAACAGGGTCGCCCACATCCACATCCACGTCCACTCTATATAGAGTGAGTCCCCCCTCTCTGATACCCAGTTGAGCGATCACTTTCCGGCTAAAACTCCCCCAACAAAAAATACAAAAATAAAAAACTCGATCCAATCAATTCGGTTTGCATTACATCAGCTGTGAGATTTCGCACTTTACGCAAAATGATATAAATCATTTGTCGATGTCGCAAAGCCCCATTAAAATGAGGCATTTCTACATAAATAAATTGCAATATATGGCTGGAAATAACAAAACCGATCAACAAAAAACAACCACAAAACGCAAAGCCGGAAAAATAAATCGAATAGAAGCGATAGACACTGATTTTTATTATTTTCTGCTTCCAGTGTTACAACAACCACTCATCATTGAAGCGGTCAGTAGAGATAAATCGCTCTCCCAACAACGCCTAGTTACGGATATTCCAATACTATATAGCAGTATATAGTATTCATGGTATATGGCGGCACCTAATATAGCAAAACAAATTTAATTTAAATTACAGGCGTGGTCGCAATTGTGTGCATTCGCTGCAGTTCATAAAATATGCAATAAAACACGGCGAGAAGCCCCGACAGAGTTTAGAGGTCGCCTGGGACTTTCTAATTTATTTATGCGTCTCGAGTAGAGTTCTCCATATAATTTTGTGTCCGTTCCTAGACGAGATTTGCCCCATCTCGCGATGAGGCCAGATAACAGATTGCGTACATAAAGTAGCGAGTAGCTGCTGCTCACTGTGGCATTGATCTCCCCTAGAAGCTGTAAGTTCTTCCCCCTTGTCCTGGGCGGGGGGTTACACCCAATTTCAAGAATTGCCATTGCAGGGGGGGAGGCACGGTACTCCACCACGACCGCCGGGGTACACGCCCAAACGAGTCGCACAGCTGTGCAGACACTCGTATCAGCCCTGACTTGGCCGCCAGCCATCGTTATAGCCACCGATCCGCGATTCACGACCACAGTCTCAGAGCGAATTTAAATTCAATTTGCCTATTGTCGGTCAGTCGGAGAACGAAAAAAGCTATAGTGCTATAGCTTGGCTTCTGGAGGGGTATTATTAGTTCACATAAAACTTTTAATTAAATGGAAGCCAAGCCAAGTGGGCCCACAAATCGAAAACTGCAACTCCAAACCCATGAAATGTTATACAAAATCTTTAAGGTGTAAAACTAAAGCCTATTTGGAAACAGGAAAAAGATATATATTATTTTAACTGGGAATTAAATAGTGTTTTTTGAAATGAAGGAAGTTAAAATAATAAAAATAATTAAGCCTTTAGAAGAGGAGGAAAAAGAGTTTAATAATCTGCAAAAGAGCTTAATGTAAATGAAAGAAAAAGTATATATAAATATATTTAGTATTAATTCAAGTTAAAATATTAACTGAATGGCATTTTTCAAAGTATTTATTTCTAAGTTATTATTTCATTGCAGAAATATATCTTTAATATATGAAGAATATATTTGTGTAGGGATTATAGCTTTATCTAGTATTATTGAGAAATTTTACTATTTTACATAGCATTTATAATATTTTTAAGTCTTGTTTAAAACCAGAACATTAAACAATTGTCAAGCCAAACAAAACCATTAACATCAATTAGTGAATTCATTTAATAAATTTCAACCAAGAATGTTGGGGTAAGAGAACAAATTAGAATTAAATAATTGCACATTTATTTACAAGAAATAAATGTTACAGTTGTGGTAAACATGCAAATCGATTAAAGACACGGCAGGCATTAGAATACATTAACTCCCACGCTCTTCGTTAGGGCTTAACTCCATCTCGCACATATGCTAAGAAGTAACAGTTAATCGAAAAAATCATAAATTTAAAGCCTACAACTTCCCCAAGGCAACCGATTATACATATATATATATATATATAGTAAAGTATAGGCGACCACGTGCAGATCACACTCGTATTTCATCTTATCTGGAGACCCGATCTCAACACATCGCAAATCAGCCCACAAAAGGCGAAAACAAAACTTTATTTATCTTTTAAAATACGTGCAGCTCTCCGTTTTTATTTAACTTTTCGTTTTTTATATTTTTTGCTGTACTTTTTGATTAAATTGTAACAAGTGCCAGCCCACATGGCGTTATTTTTCAGCCTTTTTGTCTGTGCAAAATTTCGTACAAATTTATTGCTAATATTTCTTGTTATATGTCATGTTGCATAAATAGAAAAGCCACAGAGCGGCATTTGATATGGGTCCACCCCTTTAACCCCTATATTGGCTCCTCCATCAATATATCCCCCCTGCCTTTCTTAATTGCAAACTTTTGCTTTTAATAGTGTTAAGAGAGAGAGAGAGAGCGATCCAGAGAGCAATGAGAACATTGGGGAGAGCGCTCGCCCAATGGAGTCCACACCCATACACGTGCAGCTGGCGCTAACGGTAATCGGCTGCGCAGTCGGCGGTTGCCGCGGCAGCGACGGCGCATGCGCAGCATCGCCTGCAAAGCAAAAGCCCGACTTTTGGCTTACTAACAAAGCCGTTATGGGCAGTAGCCGCTTGGGCGGGTGCCCACACCAAAGGAAAACCACACCACAAGTCGCACACCAACTCTAGCACACACACACACACACACACACCATCGAAGGTACAGAGAGAAAAATGTAGGCATTAACGGGATAAACTGGATTTGAATTCATAAAAAGGGTTTACATTTCATATGAATATTATATCCTAATGATCCTTTCCTTTATAATATAAAATGTACTATGTTTTTTCAATAGGATATACAAGTTCACATTTAACAAACAAATCATACCTTTATTTTAGTGTATATATTTGTGTGTATATATCTCTATATATATTTATAGTGCAGATCTAGCCGCACCACCATAAATGTGGCTCAATTGTAGCAAAGGCCGCCAGTCGCCAGTCTTTTGTCTTTAGCATTGAGCGTGACTCGTTTCTGGTGGCTCTTGTGGCTGCTGCTAAGCTGAGCTGCCTTTTTCTCCTATTTTCATATTTTTTTTTCTCTTATTTGTATCTTTTTTGCACGAGACTCCCGACGGCGACCGAGGCAGCGGCAGCGCTGCAGCAGCGACGCCACCACACCCTTGACTGGATTGCAAAAAAAAATTGAACAACAAAAAAATTACAGCAATAAAAAAGCGAAAAAAAAAACAAGAAAGGAAGACTGGTTTGAGAAAACGAAGCTGGTAATACTCTAACAATTAAACTTAATAATATAGAAGGGAATATTAATAGTATTTAGCAGTAAAGGCCACCAGGGCGTTACATATCTTATGGCTATATATCGCAAATAGTTTGGATAATATTTGGGGTTGTCAGAACCTTACAAATCTAAGATTTGTATAATCAATAGTTAAAAAATGATAACTTCGATTACCGAATACTTTTTTCTTTGGAAATGTGAGGAACTCTAAAGGAACTCAATGAAATAAATATAAAAATATATCATTTTGCAGTAGTTTTATGCTGTTAAATGTCTTAAGATTATTGCTAATAATTTCTTCATTGCTTTGCA
Organism: Drosophila kanapiae; assembly: GCA_008042475.1. Classification (NCBI taxonomy): domain Eukaryota; kingdom Metazoa; phylum Arthropoda; class Insecta; order Diptera; family Drosophilidae; genus Drosophila; species Drosophila kanapiae. The sequence goes on from VNJM01002939.1 coordinate 324,084, forward strand.
AACTTCATATAATAGTTGCAGTACCCTTTTAGAGGGTATTACAAGCCGAGATCGCCTTGGTCCATTCGCGTGGTTGATTTTGTGTTTTCCTCGGCAGCCGCCTGCCTTTGCCTTGCTTTGCTCTGTGCTCTGGCATTTGTTGCGGCGTCAATTTGCTTTTAGCCATTTCGCGCCGCAACCGCAGAGGCAGCAGCACCACCCAGCACCCCGGACCACCGCCCTGGACCACCCCCCCTTGGAACCCACACCTCTTCCCGGGCAGCTGCTCCTTTTGTAATTGTGCCTTTGCTATTTTGATCAGCCTCGGACTCCGGCTGAGCCTTGTTTCTATTTTTTTCTTTTTCTCTTATTTTATTTTTCCGTTTTGGCGGAGGGGTCTGTGGGCCATATCGCATCGGTCCGGTTTTTTGACTTCTTTTTTCTCTATTTTGCAGCAGACAAACAAATTATTCTAATTTATCCTTTTAATTCTATTATAAAATATGCTTTTGGGTATTTAGGGTTTCCTATTGGAAACATATCCTTTTAGCTCATCTTGAACCTCTTGTAATCTACCAAAGGGGATCACTTTCTTGCAGTGTATTTCTGTTTCTGGGCTGATTTCGAGTTTCAAGTCGGATCCCCAGCAGCCTCCAGATGGCAGCTGCAGCGGGGCGTTAATGTGCCTTGGCTATTTTATTTATTCATGGCAAAGCGTCTAAGCTAGTAAATTGTATTGCTCGGACTCGCAAAACTCGGGCTTGGCAGTGGACACTACGGGTGTGCGAGTGTGCGAGTGTGCGAGTGTGTGTGCCGGTGTACGAGTGTGCATGAAATGCATTCAGCGGCTGGGACAGCTTTTGCTTTTCTTTGGACCACAACAACGACGACATCAGATTGTCATTCTTGTTTTTGTGTTTGCTTCTTTTTTAATTGAAAGTCGTCGCCAGGCGTAGTTGATTATACCCTCTAGAGAGTTGCGGGTAGTCTCTTTTTATGCAATTAACACAACAGGCATGTCCATTCGATTTTTTATGGATTTTTTCATATTTTTTTGATGGTCTCAAAACGATGGCATTCGTCAGGCTGTCAATTAAATTGGAAACAAGAGAGAAGGTTTTTAAAAGAGTTTTAATGCCTTGAAAATATATGCTGTATTTTGTATAGAAAAAAAGGAAATATATATAAATATAGAATATCAGTAATGACTTTTATTAGCTTGGACATATTTTTAACAGTCAAACACATACACATCTTCTATGATTTTCTTATTTTTCCTAGATCTTTAATACAACCAAGAGAATATTAATATTTAAAAAATCTAAAACACTCCCCTTGCCAAGCCACAAATGCTTTCACTTTTCCCACTTTTAATATTCCAATCAATCAAAGTTTTAATCCAAAAATTATTTCGTTTTACAATCGAAAAAATGGCACCATCACCTGCCAGGGTATCGAGCACTTCCAGTGGCTTTCAGGTCTCCCCTGTCTAGTATGTAGTTCCCCCTGCCTTGCTCTTTCTTGCTCTATTTACCCATGACCATTAATTTGTTGCTCTAATATTTTGCGCAGAAATTGGTTTGGCTCTGTGGGGCAGCAGCTGTGGCTTCAGCTGGATTCACTTTTTAATGACTGCGTGGTCCAGCTACGGCTCTGAACCAGCTTCCCAGCTCCAGTTTCGACTGCAGAGTCAGCCTCAGCTCGAGATATCCTCCCAGCAAGCGTCCAGCCACCGATTGTTACACAATTGCGGATGTGAATGAGTAATCCGTGGGCTTTGGCCTGATATATGTCCGTTATACATATTCAAGATAGGCTGACACCCGAAGAGTGAAGGAAGGACTGGCGGCAGGCTGCACACGTGTCGTATACGTAACGCAAATTTGTTTGACGATTCTTATCGACCACGTGTGTTGCCATTTGCCTTTAACTTGGCTTTATTTGCTTTGCCTCTTTTTTTTTGTATTCTATTTGCTCGGCAGTTATTTTTGTGTGCTGCTGCCGTTTGGTGTGTTAGCTGGTTATGTAATTGCCCCAGCCAGCCACCGTCGACTCATTAAGCCAACTTAATTTCGTGCAAATTTTTAACAGCTTCATGCTGGGCAAAGTACCCCCGTAGTCAGCGAGAAAATCAGACTCAGATGGAGACCCAGGCCATGTCAGGCCAATCACCCACGCGTCCATGTCGACGGATGATTCATGGTGTCACGGTGTCAGTTGCTCCAGCTCCATCCATCTAAAGCCCAAGACGAAATGCCACAGACAAGTCTAACAGCCATCCATCCTAAGCCTCCAACCAAGCACCGGGCAACAAAAATCACAAGAAATAACATCTAAGCTCAGTATATTCTGTTCAAGTATCTGAAACATTTTTGGGGCAATTAGTTTCTTAGTTTTTGTAAGCATAATTAGTTTGAACTAATAGTTAAATGCTACTAGAGGGGAAAACTCACAACAAATCGAATTAAACTTATAATAATCTCTTCTAAATATGTGGAATATTTGTAGGGGAATAAAGTAACTTAAAACAAATATAACAAGTAAGTTTTTGTACGCATAATCAGTGTTTATTTGTAATTATTTAAATCATGAATTAGTATTACCTTTTTATTTGATTTTTCCGACTGTATGCAAGACCCTAGAATTCGGCTGCAGTCAGTCCACAGTTGAGACGGTTTTTCAGAATCAGATATATATTTTTTTCTACAGATTTTAGAGATCTTAGAGCTTCGTAGGTGATCGTAAAAACGCTCCTCCACACACACAAACCGATCATGCACGCCCGTAAAAAGCGACTACAAAAGATCGACTGCCGTCGGCACTTTAAATGCCTCTCGTTGTGGTTATATCTGTTTTTTTTTTCTGGCCGCCTCTGGCCAGGGTTTTAGGGCTTTGTTAATGGCAACCGAAAACTGTAACCGAGATTGGTCAAATAGTCGCAGGCCAGGACCACCGTCAATAAAAAACTGGGTGACTTGATAAATCGAAAGTAAGTGACATAATCGAAAAATGTGAATGAAAGGGGAACACGACGACCCACGGAGTGTGTGTAGGAGGTGCGAATTTTTAATTGACTTGATCGGCAGGTGATCTACCAGATGAAATGTATAACAAATAATAATAATAATAAGAAGAGAAAATTTTAAATATTTCCTAACTTTTAATTTTATTTAGTATTGGGTATTAAATTTTATTATAATTTGTAAACTGTATCAGGTGTACGCAAACTCAACTCAACACTAATTAAATTTCGAAACAACATATCAAATTTTTCCCTAACGACGTAAATACATACGGAAGTCCATAAATACCTCAAATATTATGAATTTCCCCTGCCATTTACTAGGTTTATAGCGACCCCATAAAAGCAGCATGCCATCCGCACTAAAGATCGAAACGACTGGAGATATACGAACCAAAACAAGGTATTAATGCTCGGCGGCAAATATTGAAATATAAAGCGATTAAATAATTAGTTAGAATTTGCCAATTGCGGAGAGAATTATTGGCAATGCGCATATATTAAAGGTTGGCGATAAGAAGTCAGGAAGGCGGCAAAGTGTTTTATATGTGTAGATATAGTATGTGCTTAAATCCAACTCAGATCAGACAGCACAACCAGCACAAGGTGGTTCAAGAAAAACCAGTGCACTTAACAAAAATCGAGCAGAAAAAAATACAAATAAAAATAGCAAAGTGGAAGCAAAAAAATATATATCGTAGTCGCAACAAAACGAAAAGTGACAATTTAATTGCGTCAAACGCAGCATTCGATTGGCGGCGGGGTTCGGAGATGCCTCCATCTAGATATATGCGAGTCCACATGGCTATATATATACATATATATCTATATATATTGGATAGAGACAGATATGTGGCTATATTGCCGCCGTCTGGCGACACTTTGCTCTCAAAGACGACGATCGCGGCTCGTTTAATTGAGAGGAGCTCGTAAAAAACGCTTATGACTTGTTTATAAGCAACCGAGATCCAATCGGATCGGATCGAATCAGTTGCTCTATTGATTTCGGCTATTGGGATATTGGGTACTGAGTATTGGGGGAGATGTCGTCTGGCTTTAATGAGATGCCAGTTACTTTTCGATATAACCTTACGACGTCTGGCAGTTTGTAAGGCATTCCTAGGTCGGCAGTTACACTTAAGTGGATGTGCTACCTTTAATTTATGACCTAAGGCAAGTATGTGTTACTTGACTTCATTTTGATTTAATTTAAGCACCTACAAGATTCCTTAACTCCTTAGGAGAACATTTTGGTAGCTTACATGATTTATTTTCTTGAAAAATATATTTAACTAATGAAGGAATGATTTTTATTAGGTGTACTTTTGGTTTCTTTTCACTTTAATTAATGGATCGAGGCTTATTTTTTTTTTTTTTGTACTTAATAAGGAAAGTATATTATTTACACATGTTTTTTATTGCATTATTTATATTTATATTCATTGCATTAGTTATTCAAAAATCAATTAAACAGACAATAATTTCCTGAAAAATATAAAAACTACTCTTAGCTTTATCGATGCCATAAAACCCATGATTTATTGTTTATGTTATTATTCATCTGTCTCCAGCTTCCTTTTTATGGTATTTATTTCTGAGTTCTTAAATTTATTAAGTGTAAAATTAAAAGTACTATTGCAGAGCCGGCAACACCCATTGGACTAAATAAATGCTCTTTCTAGGGTTATATTCCCAGTTATGATAGTCAGAGGAATTTAATTTATTTATTTAACCTCTGATTACGGGGAACTTACCATTTATTTGTAATCATTAATCATGACAATAAATCAAGCATCTCCTAAACACAGAACAAGTAAAAATAAAAAAATTAATAATAAATAAATACAGAGAAGCATACTTTTAACATAATAAAGTTCCTGTACTCTGTAGTATTTCATCATAATTTTTATATTATTAAAAATACAGCTATTAAACTAAGAAAAATCTTGTATATTTAATATTTAGGGTGCTCTATTCTTTGATTATTTTTAAGAGCCAATCCTCTCAGCCCCTCCTTCGCAGCTTGCAGCACTGGCAAGGGTGTAAAAATCGCTTGCACGTTTCCATCAGATGCCTTTATTTTTTTGCACGCTGCTGCTGGCCGTGTTTTGATATTATTTTTGTATTTTATTTGTTGCTGTTGCTGCTGCTTTGCTGTTGCTTTTATTGATTTATTTGTTGGGGCGACACAAGTTGGCATCATTAAGTGCCAGCACACACCGTTCTCTATTAGCCGACAAATTCTTGGCCTTCCCTGTCGGACTCTCGGACTCGTGGACTCGCGGACTCGCGGACTCGCGGACTCGCGGGCTCTTGGCTCTTTGGATAATTCTTGTTCACAATCTAAGTGGCCGTCTCACCACTGGGCACACCTTAGAATTTGTGTGTTACAATTTGAAGTTGTCGACAATGGTTGCTTTGCTTGTTACCTGAGTTCACCTGGAGCTGGGAGCTGGGAGCTGAAGTGAAGCTGAGGCTAAGAGCTGACCAACTGCAGCGGCGGCATTATTGTGGATTGTGAAAGTACGGGTGGGGTTTTCGTTCGAAACTGGCATCCCAGCGGTGTCAGCGGTGTGTGTGTACCACACGACGTATGCTTAATTACCAAACTGAGGCAGCGATCAGGGAAAACAAAGCCGGAGACCAGAGTGTAGTCTAGATCTGAGCCTGAGCCTGGTTGCCTGCCCAGGCTCTCTGTGAAGATTAGTCGCAGTGGGTCGCACATTTCGTTTCGCAATCGATTGCAACATGCAACAAGGCAGCAACAACAAGAGCGGCAGCTACATCAACGCGAAACGAATGTGGCCAGCTCTGCTGCTCTAAATCAACGATATATAAAACTAGTTTAGGTGGGTCCGATGGATATTCTTTTACTGCTATTTTGTTGCAAACTTCAGACTGAAGTTTTTGCCTCAGTTTTTCTTCAGCCAAAGCCGTTTTTTTGGTGCATTCTAATGGCCGCCCAATATGACTAAGCACACTCATCGCGCAGCGGCGGCGGCGGCGGCGACGGCGCACTCCTGCGTCCGTCCAACGTGTATGCAAATCTGCATAAGAAAAAAAGAAACCAGTTTGCGGCACCAGCTAACTCTATATATATATAGCAAAAAATATGGGTCGAGATCTGCAAAATGCAGCTGATCGAATTTTTGCATTAGGCGCAGCAGCAGCAGCAGCAGCAACTGCCATCCGGCCAACTGAATCGCAAAGTCTGGGGCTGCCTGCTGCCTGATTATCTCTCAAGGAAGGCATGCCGAGTCTCAACTCCCAAGGAGGGGTTCCATTTTTGCTTTTTTTTTCTTGAGGGGAAGGAGTCGCTGCAACTGCAACTGCAGCCGGCACCGAGCGAATATCGAATACTATCTATATCTAACGAAGCAGGGCCCATATAGCCAACATTTTCGCTATTAGCCGCAAAACAGAAATACTAAACACACATACACAGGGGGAAAAGGAGGGGAGCATCAGGAAGAAGTCTCTTAAAAGCTAAAACCAAAATATATTATCGAATTAAGCATCACTTTCATTATAGATTCAATAAACAGACACAACTTTCATACATAACTGCATATTGCAGTTAAAAAACTTTGATATATAATATATATATATTTTGATATCATTTAGAATGTTTAATTATAAACAATTATGCTATCATTAGCTTAAGGAAAAGGTTTAATGAGTTGGTAAGAGAAAATAACAAATATTTAGGCATTAATAAATGTTATAAACCCTTATTCTTAGTTAATGTCTTTCCTATAGCCGATCTTTAGTTCTTCCAGTGCAGTTCGCAGACGTATCTATATCTGCGTCTGGTCCAGGCAAACGCAAAGAAACCTAACGTATAATCTTAGAGGCAAAACGAAGGAAAAAAAAAACGGCGGCGGCTGCGCAAAATCAAGAGTGTGTCTAAGCCATGGCAAGGCAGCAACAAGGCAACCAGGTATCAACGGCCAGCGGGCAACCAGCGTCCGTTCAGGCGGGCAGCTGCTGCTGCTGCAGTCTGCTGATGAAATGCATTGTGAGGCACCGCCAGGGCACCACCACCGAACCACCGAACAACCGAATCATCGAACCACCAACACCGTAACCGCCATCGCCAAGATCCCAGCAACACCACAGCAGCAGTGGCAGTTGCAGTTGCACGTACGTGCGGCGTTTGCTTGCGGGGCGGCAGCATCGGTCTAGCTCCCAAAAAATAATTTAAGGCAGCAAATCGCACAGGAAGAAATCTTATAAGAATGCCTGTTCTACTATATGCAAAGTAAATGAAATTTGAATAATAAATAAATCAAAAATTGATTCTATTTTAAAGAAAATTGAACTAAAAATTATATGGAAAAGCTCGTAAACTAAAATCTCCTTTAAAACTGTAAAGGTATTGACTTAAACAAGTTGCTTCGACTAATAAAAAAATACTAGTTTAAAATGACAAAAACTTTAACAACTTAGACATAATTTGGATTATTTTAATGAACCTCCTTAATGGCTGGTATTCACTTAACTTATCTGCCAAGGAAAACACATAGCTAGTGATACTTTTTTCGCTTTGTGCAAAATCCTACAAGTCAAAACTGAAAACTAAAACTAAAGACGAAAAAATGCCCGTTTGATACGAGGCGATGCGAGGCGATGCTCGCTGGACGGACCCACAGGCCACTCAACCCCTGCAACTGTATGAAAAAATCTACATTTGTCCAAAAAAAAATGTATATATATATGTATATATGTATAAGAAAATACCACAGGCGAGCCAGGAGAGGCTGCAACTGCAACTGCCACGGCGACGCTGTGTGTTGCATAAAAGCAACGCTCCAAATTGCTAACTGAGCGATCCAGTTTAAATTGCAATTGCTCGTTAATGGGCACTAAAACGTGCCAGTGTCGATGTGAGTGTCTCCCTCGGTGTCTGTGTGTAAGTGTGTGTGCATTGCATCGATCGTAGTTTTTTTTTTCGGCGTTTTTATAGCTTGGTAATACGAGTCGAGATGGCTGTCGTGTGGCATGCGAGGCGTATGCGCAACTTATCAACTCGGACAACGCGCATACGCACAGTGGTACGGCTGAAGACGCAGGGGGTGCGAAAAAGGTGTGTAAACGGAGTGAAGGAGACGGGGTAGTGTTTTAAATACTGTAAGGACACTTCCTAATTCTGAAGTAACTTCGAGATCCATTCAAAAATATATTTAAAGCATTTTATGAGACCAGAACACCTTTATTTGTGGCCTAAGCTAAGAAAACTAAAAGACTTCAAGAGAGTAATACTTTAATTTATAACTTCTAGGCAAACAATTTTAAAATAAATACATTTATTAAATAAAGAGTTTAATTTTTTCAATGATATATAAGAAATGTAGATAAATAGCATTTCCTTTTCCCCTAAATATATAAACTTAAGTTGCATGCTTTAAACTAAAATCACATCAATAAATCCAATCTAATTTCCATTCCCATCAAATCGAATGGAAATTCCTAAGCGCAACAAGCAGCACACTGGCTTGAGAATTCATTGCCTTTCCCAGATCGAATGGAGGTGGAAATTCCCAGTGCATGTTCTCCTCTCTGTGTGCCCAACTGCCCCCGCATTTTCCGTACTTTCCGCCACTGATGCCACAGCCCTCGGGGCTAACTGTACACACATTTGTCGCATCGCAGCAACAACAAGTTAAAGCATAACAACATATTTTACAATTACGAAACAATTCGGCCCACAACTAAATACAGAAACCTCCAGGCAGGCAGGCAGCCAGCCAAACTGACTGAACAATGGCACGAAAAATAGTAGGAAAAAAAAGAACAGACAAAATCTTTGATAGAATAAAAATAGGAAAAACTGTAGCGAAGCTCGTAAAGATCCGAAGCAGACGAATAGGCGTAGACACCAGCAGACTTCAGCGGAATCGTGTCTCCAAATGCGGCCTACTGAAGCGGCATGCCAACACTCACACACTGGCGAAGATTATGGCCAAGAACGAAACCAGATCAGATCCGATCCGAGCCTATGGCCATAATTATGAAAACACTCCGAGAGTCGCGTCGTCGTCGGCGTCGTCATCGACGTAATTTTCCTGTTCGTGCCTTAATAATCTGCGCAAACGGCGGCCGCATATTGAAATTCCCCACCAATAATAATAACAATAATCGCCCCAGCAGCAACATCTATTAAAATATCGATAGACGAACTGACTGACTGACTCTGTGACTCTCTGACTCCCTGACTGACTTTGCGACTCCGGTTCGGTTTTGGGTATTGGCTGCTCACCTGGGTTACCTCGCTGGTGAAGCGATCAAAAGTCGCTAAAAGCAAACGCACACTGACGGCGTTATTATTGATTTAAACATCAAGATAAATTACACTGGGGAGAGTCTCCCTCGCTCCTCGCATAAATGTAGGGGGAGTTGGAACCTTTAGGAACTCTGGCCGAAGCTCAGCCTGTAACTGAACATCGTGCACTGCCAGGAAAGAAGGCAGTTGAAATATATGACGAATTTTACATTTTATTTGATTAATAAATAAACACTACAAATACTACCAAATTAATGCTTTTGTTTATATTTTAAAAAGGATTTATATCAGAATTATAATTATTATTATTATTATTATTATTATTATTATTATTATTATAAGTAAATAAGTATTAAATAATAAAATGATTATGTTATGTATGTTAGTTGTGTTATTTTGTTTCCTTTACTTTTACTCCTGTACTTTGTATTAAATTTTAGCAACAAAGTCTTGTCTTATAAAGTAATGTAAGCGGAGTTGTACCATTAAAAGTTAAATTTTTATTGCTGATTTTTAATCAATAAACTTGCAAAATTATATAGTTCAAATACATAATAGTATGTTTAAATAATTAAACAACTCTTTAGGATTTTATCTGCAGTTTTTCGACTATAATTAAAAGCCACAAGCATATTTTCTCTCTGCTCCAAGTTAAATCTCTTCTTTTTTTTTGTTGTGTGGCCACTAACGAAGTTTCCTTTTGCCTTCATTGTTGTTGTTCTGCTATTGTTGTAATTGCGGGTAATTGTTGTTGCCGTTGCTATTGTTGCTGCTGTTGTTGTTGCTGTTATTTTTTCTGTTTTGGGCGCTACAAATTTCCAAACCCACTAGGCACATTTGAACTGGCGCACGATCGCAAAAAAGGCGAAAAAAAAAACAGAACCGAAAATCCAATGAACGAAGCAGCAATTGTAACATCAACATGAGATGTGCTCCGGCTCCAAAAAGGAGCAACGTGCCTGGAGACGAAGCAGAAAGAGATGGGGCATAGCGGGGCAGAAAGAGATGGGCTAAGGAGCTGGAGGGAGAGAGGTAGCTTATAGCTTGTGCCTGGTCTTTTGCTACTTTGACTTGTCGCTCGTTCCAAAACGTCGAATGCGTCTAATTTCTTGCCTAGCTTTTGGCTCTTTTCCAATGCCCTGTCAAAGGGTTTTCATATATTTTCATTATATTTGTAGTTCAGAAAGGAAATATGTCATGAAAATGTATGCTGTATGAAAATGATCTAATCTATGATAATAATAGAATTCCTTTAATAATAATAATCATTCCAAAATATTTGTCATTAACTACATGAACAGATTTCCCTGAACTCCATAAGATATTTGTCTGTAACTTGACATTCTGCGTTTATTAGTGATCTCAGAGGGTTGCGTAGAGTTTTATCAAGATCAAAGCATACTATAGCTAATATTTTATGTTCCTTTATTTCTTAGTTTTTATAGATTCATATGATATTCTCAATTTCTATAAAAATACCAATAAAAGCTACTCATATTCTATTACAACTCTTAGAGTATCAAAAGTGCGACTTTTCTTAACCAGTTTCCTTTCTCGTTTGCGTTTTTTCAGCCTCTTTTTTTTAGCCAAATCGGGGGGATGGGGTGTTCTCTTCGAGTGTCGTGTCTTTTGGTCTGGGCTCCAGCTCCAGCTCCAGCTCCAAAGTCTTGCGATCCATTCGCCAACGTCTGCTCGCTCGCCGGCTGCCGCGTTTGTCGTTTAAATCGTACCACCACAGGCGACATAAAAATAATGAAGTGTGCGGGTGTGGTCGACTCGCTTTTGGCCAGGTCTACAGTCTACAGTCCACAGTCCTCGGTCTGCAGTCTCTCTGGCCGATCTGTGCCCGAAATTTCGCAGACTGAATCGTAGACTGACTTGACTGGCCGATCGGGGCGACTGTCGACTGTCGAAGGCTTTGCGACGTTTGCAGATTGCCGAGTCGTGTTTAGCCCAGCGGTGCAAGCGGCGGCCCATATAACCAAATCAACATTTTGCGGGACTAAAGGTTTACCCGGAGGTCCCTTTTTTGGGCAAGCTGCAACTATGCAAAAAGAAAGGATGGGGGAAGAAGCGAGTGCTTGTTCCTTGGCGCTCAAGTTGGCGGAAAATGAGCCTCGATATGAGGGTAGCGAATTTGTTTAACAAGCTATTATCTCATGTAAATTGAATATAAAACATTAACTGATATATGATGATATCCTAGATTAGCTTTTGTAATATTTATGGGGAAGTATTGTAACTTTTGGAAAGATGTTTATTTAGAAAATCACTGCCCTTGAATTGGTTTTAATTATACCATCTAAACTGGTGGTCTTTCATACGAAATTGTGAATAATTTCAGTTGAAAATTTATTAAATAAAATTGCCAAATGCCAGATAAGGAAATATTGAGCAAGATATTTGAAATTAGTAGCTAAAGTTCATGAACATAATTAAGCAATGAGCAAATCGATTCGAATAGATTGTAGATAGAACTGAGAAAGTCTGCAAAGAGCATTGGTAAAAATCGAATTAAATTATTGGTAAGAAAAACTATGTCAATTCAATTAAAGAAATATTTAAATATTAATATTGTGCGGATATTTTATGATAATCTTATTAATATTATATTAAATAAATATTAATAGAAATACATTAGGAAAGAAAAAGTATTATTCTTGTTTCGTAAAATTAGAGATAAAAATAAGAGTATACTTACTATATAGATTTGTAAAGTATTTTTAAAACCCTGAAAATCATAACTTATTATTTTTAAAAGAACCCTAACAAATTTTGGAGAGTACGATGACTATTTCAAGTACAAACTTACGTAATAATAAAATAGATAAATAATAATTTGAATGCAAATAAAATAATAAAGCCTCTACCCTCCTGAAGAATATATATCTTAAAAAGATGAGAGCGTAAAGCGGGAATCTCCGTTATTTTAATTTTAAAAAACTTTTAAACATTAAATACTACTTAAATAATATGTATAATAAATGTTTATAGAACTATCAATGGAATATATATCCTGCTATAAACCATCTCATAACACAAATGTTTGTTGGGTAATTCGCTGAACACACGCCCAACCAACTGCAATAATATAACGGTATCCAAGGTTGTGCTACGCTTAAAATGTAATTGTTCGACTTAAAGAGCCAAAGCAACAACAACAGCAATAATAACAACAACAGCAACAGCATCAGTACCGCCAGCAACGCGATCAAGTTTTGGATTTTTGCCGACGCCGCAGTCGCCTTTTGCCGTCTAATCAAATACGAGTGTAAATACCAGACCAAGAGACCCAGCGCAGAAAAGTTGGGAAAAATAACACAGCAGAAAAGCGGAGACAGAGACCGAGACTCTGAGCTACCCACCTATGGAACCTCACAGATACGAGGCGATATTCCACTAGCCCCAGAGATGCAAGTACAGAGCGAGAATCAATCATTGAATGGGTTTCAAAAGTTCTTAGGCTAATATTCTTGTCATTTTAAATACAAATTCGAACTATGACTTACTAGGGCAGCATTTAGATTTTCTTTTATAATTTACGCATTCTATGTTGGCATATTTCTGCTTATTTAAAGTATAACTATAATAAGATATATATTAAACAAGAAATTAAATATATTTTATATACAATTAGCAGTAGTCAGGGAAATTTAATGTTGGAGAGTCGTCTTAGACCTTTTTTTCTTGTATTCAATCTACGTTTTTTTATATTGTCTCTGGAACTCGAATTAAACAATAAAGATAAACATAATGAAGCATTATTGTACATAGTGACAAGTTAGCTTAAAGATATCTATAATTTGTATGCTTAATATTATAGAGTTCCTTTTTATTTTATTTTCTTTGTCTTCTTTGGACCAACCCTTCCTTGGCATTCTAAAATTCAATATTGAATTGAGATATGAATATGATATTTATATTTATGTATATTATGCCCTAGATTTTCTCTCTGTATTAACCATGGCATGCATGGGCAGAGACACCAACACACATGTCCAAAAGTGAATTCAAATCCGCGCTCAAGCTCAACGTCATCGAAGCGCCGCACTCCGAACTCCGGAGGACTCTGCGTTATATCTCAGCGGGTTTTCTGGGGCTGCGACTGGGACTGAGGCTGAGGCTGAAGCTGAAATTTTCACTTGAATATTCGACACACTTTGAGCGCGCGGGCACACACAGCTGGATGTCTGCGAGCAAAGGTTTTTCGGGATAGGATACCCGGTCGCCGTACTCGCAGCGGTTTTCTGGGAGGGGCGCCACTCTGCGATTCTTGGGGCTATGCATCATCATCATCATCATCATCGTTGCGGACGGACGGAGCTGCAACATGGCAACATGTTGCAATCTGCCAGGTCTCTCTGCATGCATAAAATATTATGCAACATTATGCCACAGACACAGGCCAGACGACACTCTTGGTTTTATTTCTACTTTTTCCCTCCTCGCCTGTGGATTATTAGTGCCTGAATGTTGACAGCGTTTAGATCTAATTGAATCGCTTCCCCCTATATAATTTTTCTTTCTCTACATTTTTTTTTCGGGGTAGATAGAACATTTGGCTTGGCCCGCTCCCATTTGGCCCATAACCCATAAATCTAACACACCGGCGCACGAGAGATTTATAGAGTTCAGATTGCGAAATGCGCAGAAGCACAGAGCGGCGGCAGCAGCAGCGCTCGGAAAATCTTGAAAAATTAAAAAATGACTAGTGCCGGGGCACGATCAAGACCGAGAGTCGCTCGGAAGACAATGGAAAATGCCGCAGCTCCGGAGGAAAATCGAAACTGAAGCCGAAGCCGAAGCTGAAGCCACCTCAGCGGTAGTCAGCATTGGGGCGTCTGCAGTTCAACGTTCAAGTGGCACAGTACGCCCTAGAAAAATGAATTGATTCGATTGTTTTTCGCCGCTCAAGCTGGGCCCGGGCAGACCCCCTTTGCCCACCTTATCTGCGAAAAATCGGAGGAAAAATCAGAGGCAGAGAGCGCGCCCCGAAAATACTGATGATACAATCGCGTTTTTGACTTTGAAAAGTCAGCGTCGAGTCGAGTCGAGACGGAGCTATTGTTCGATGGCCCCTGCAACTGCAACAGCAGCAGCAGCAACAGCAGCCGACACTGATTGTTATGGTTTATGAGATGAAAATGCACTCGAAACAATATTCTTGGGCCATTGCAATTTGCGATTTTTAATCAACTCAACAGCGGCATCACTCAGCATTGAAAGAAATCATCGTATTTGGTCCGTGATTGCAGCTTCCACTTGGAGAATCGTGGCTCCGTCATCTGGCCCCTGATCTTCTCCCCCGGCTCCGCCTCCGGGTCGACTTTGCCTTGGGCTTTGGCCACCAACCACTCGACCATTTGATGAAGTGCCTTCTCCCCGCCCTCCAGTTCGCCGCCCACCTTGCGGCCACTGTGCGTATGCGCAATGAAGCCGCGCACCTTCAACTGCTCGGCTTTGAGGGCCACCAAGTAGAGCAGTCCTCCATCGCCGGAATCCTCGGGAATGTCCATTTCGTAGGTCAGCAGATAGGTATTTTCGGGGGCAGGACATGGCATCAGTTCTAGAGACATTTTTGGGGGAATTTACGTAAGTAGATTAGGTTTAAGTAGACTTAACTGTGTATGTTGATGTTTGGAAGAAAGGGTGACTGATATATTAGCTTAAAATATACATATATCTGCTTTCCATAACTCTTCAATTTATAGAAATCTTTAATTCGAAGTTCCTGGGAAAGCAACTATCTGGGAGATCACTACGAGACTTTCTTAAACAAAAAGTATCTAAAGGCCAAGCCAATGAAGAGTTATCCGCACTCGGTTAAGATTCAACCTTTAGAGTGACCTCAGACCTCCTGTCTATCATTTCTCCCAGTGTAGATGCGACTCGTGCTGGCCATTGTTCAACACTATTTGCGCTACTCAATCTCTTAATTAAATATGCGACTAACTGGCAGCTCGAAGGCACTCGAAGAGTGGCCCCACAGACAACGTCGTTTAGTGTCGAAATTGTGCAAGTTTCTTTGGTTTTTCCTTTTGTTATTGTTATTGTTGTCATGGAAGTCGGATAATCACAGGCCCCGGCCAGCAGCAGCCGCGGCAGCCGCAGCAGAAATTAAATCAGCCAAGGTTATCGCATTAATAAGCCCCCTGGTTTTATGTTTACAGTTTTCTGTTACTGTTACCGTTTCTGTTTCGATTTTGGGCCGACGAGCCAGTCAATTATTAAATTTGCAATTTCCGTAGCTGAACTTTTGGGGTCAGTAGACTGATTTAAATCAAAGCCATAATTGAGCATTGCCCGCGAGCAAGAACCAATCGCACCGAAAGCCAATAAACCAAAAAGTACTGAGCTCGCGGCAGGAAAATTGACAAATGTTTGATCGCCGGCTGCTTCCACAATTTTTTTGTTAGCGGATATGGGCAGTGCTTGCGGTTGGGTGAGGCTGTGAATCCGATTCAGAAAATCTATTCGAAGAAAAAAAATTCCCAGGTCAGGGATGGTACACGCAACGATAGTTGAAGAGCAGACAAGCGATATTTTCGTAATATAACAGTAAGGCTTTCTATTTGGGAGGATTTGTAGTGAGTTTATATACATACATTTAAGAAATAAGCTTAATATATACAATATAAGCTATAAGCTAACACAAAATTTAATAATATATCGAAATTATCGATAGGGAAAAAATAAATAAATAGATTAATGTTCAATTATGATCTTCCTTGTTAGATTTATTGATGTTTGGATCTTATAAGTAATATATTTCGTTGGTTACTTCATCAATAACTAATTTTTCGATCAACTTGAGATGGGTATATATCGCATTAATTCATTCACCATATTTGTACATCCCTACTACTCACATCTAAGTGGCTTTCCATGACATTTTACTGACACTTTTGCGTTGAACTGGAGGACCTGTTTTCCCCTCTTAGCGCAACTTAACACATTTGACGAAGATGTCTATGCCAGCAAATGACGTGTCATCAATGAAGCCCGCACTCCCACATAAAGATGAACACACACTCAGGGCCCCCGCCAGCGCTCCATCTCCAGCTCAATCTCGATGTGGAGGTTCGAAGCCTCAATCCTACTCCTCAGAAACCACAAATCCCCGGCACTTGAGCTCCAGTCGAAGAGAGATCTCTGCCGGGGCTGTTGTATTAATAAGCCTGACATTTGAGCAGAGCATCCACTCGAAGTCATCGGGCTTGGCGCGTAGGCGTCTGAAAATAATAATTAAAAAA
Organism: Drosophila kanapiae; assembly: GCA_008042475.1. NCBI lineage: Eukaryota > Metazoa > Arthropoda > Insecta > Diptera > Drosophilidae > Drosophila > Drosophila kanapiae. The sequence goes on from VNJM01002939.1 coordinate 340,621, forward strand.
TCGTTTCTAATGCGGAAATCTTGCGTCTTGAGCTTAATGCCGAAGATGTTAGACAAATATATCAGATTTCGGGTTTTTTTTGTCACGCAGTTGGGTTAATCTTCGGCGAGGGGAACGGCAATTGGGTGACATGGGTAAAGATGGATCGATGAGAAAGCAATTTACTGGGGAATCGTTGGAGGTGGAAGTACCGAGCTAATAATATTAGTTTTTGAATGAAATCAGACAAAATATAAAATAAATATCGCTTAAGGAAAAATATAGGGCACCAAGGCAAAAATTGCTTACTTGCCTTGCTTAGTAACTTAAAAATCAAACATAAATCAAAAGAAAAACAGCTTGGTGGCATTTATAACAATGGAAAGAAATGTAAATGTTTACTTGTCTTTGATAAGGTCTTGTGTGCTTTTAGCTTCAATTTGTTCAAAAACACAAGCCACAATAAGGTCTTTTGTGAAATAAAGAGTTTACTTAACCCAAAAAATTAAGGAAAATCATATAAGTGTACAAATTTTAATGGTATCAATAGCATTAAACCATTAGGACTTTGGTCTGCAAATCCGGAAGCTAATTCTGAGAAGATTGTACAAAATATCAACTTATAAATTAATCTACTATTCCACTTTGTATCGTTATTTGATGAGACAAGAATTTATAACTTTTTTTTATTGATTAAATGTATAATTAAGCTAAGAAAAGTGTGGGCTTTGAGGCAACATTATTAATTCCTCGGTTATTAAAAACGCCGTAAATGATTGGGGTTTGTGATCAATGCGATATGAATGTGGTTAGTCGAAGGTGTTCTCCTCTTAATTTTATTTTAAACTATTTGCGCCCAGCACTTAGACTCGTTTAATGGTCAACAATTAAATGGGGGCTTGCAACAAATAAGAGAGATGGACTTGGCTTAGTCATCGAGATTAAGGCCAATAGGTTGTCTGTTATAAGTTATAACTCGGCCGCTGGGCTGGGCTGTGGCTGGGGCTGTGTCTGTGGCCGAAAGCATTAGGCCAAGTGTCCCGGCCCGCCCAAGAATTCACAAAGGCCCGGCCTGGCCCCCGAATAATTAAATACGTTCGAATCCGAGTTAATAGCAGCAGCTACCACAGAAGCCTTTTTTCCGCCGCTGAAAACTTAATAATCCCCTGCGAGTATAAAGAAGTGGAGTCCGTTTAGATACAGATACGAGTGCACTCCGAATGGCAGATACTATATGTGTAGGTATATACTCGATACCAGGCTCTGAGAGAAGGTCAGACCCCGCACGTTTCACGGCTGGCTCAGCGCACCTATAGCTATCGTATAATTAGAACCCAAACACGACCACTTCGCATCTGTAGCTGTGTATCTGTAGCTGCTGTATCTCTCGCCTGGAATGTATCTGTGTCTGTAGGGGAAGGTCTTTCTGGATACGCAGCAAAACGATTCCGAAGTGAGCCAATTGTGTTACCTGCTGTGTGTTCTCCTTTTCTCTTGAGTGTTTATCTAAGCAGAACAACAGATCTGCAGATCCGCTCGTGTTTCAAATAATACATATAATAATATTTGGTTAAATTCTATTTCCGATGTGGTCTAATTTAATACGAGCAGCGTTTCCCTAATTATTATATTTAAATATATTTTTATTTTCATAGAAATCTGTATAATAAATGTATATATAAAGTATACAAGTAATTGTTTTATAGACTCGAACTATGTTACCTTTCTGCAATGAAAACTTCAAAGAAGTACAAGAGTTCTTTCCCTTTTTTCCATATGCGACATATGTTTTTTAAATACACACTTTTCCCAGGTGAATAACGCAAGCTTTTTAAGAAAGTAAGTAAAAAATAGCTAGCAATATTATTTTGCTATCTGGATCACATTAATGTGCGTAATAAACGAAAATAGCTCTGCAAATATAACTTCCTTTGGGCTATCATTAAAATGTAAAAGGTTCGCTTGTTGTAGTTATAGCCAAGCCATATTTGTTATGGTTCGCCTCTTCGGCTTCATGGCGAATTCCTCGCTGATAGCCACCCAACTGAATCTCCCCTGAGCTGGCGGGCTCAGGTTCCAGCCATGAAAGCCCAGTGTTGGTGCAATGCAGCCAACGGCAACGATGGTGGTCACTCGGGCATGTGGCTACACGATCTCTTCATGCACAGGGAGAAATAAGCTAAGGATTACTAGGAAAACTATTGGGATGTTTAAGGAACAACACTCACATTACTTGATTATATTACTTATTTATTTATTTATTATGTATGCGAATCGGGACAGTAAATGTGTAAAATTAACTATAGAAGCTTGTTAACTTCTAAAGTTATTGCTAATTTATATAGAGTATATTGTATACTTTAATTCCTAAGACACTATAATGGCTAATGTTTGCATTTATATATATATTATATTTATTCAGAAGAAAACCTTGCCTTATAATATATTATATTAGTAATAGTTATGTAGCTTTAAATATATTTGTATTTCATATATAAGATAACACTTTTTCCAACCGAAATAAATAAGAAATTACTACCTAATAAGCTCAGATATTTTTTAAGTGTAAAGCATACCGATTGCCCATTCCAAAGCGATGGTCGCTTGGTCGCTTGGTCGCTCGATCGACCGGCCATGCAAAGTCTCTCGGAAATATATAGAAGTGGAGCCACATAGCTCGTACTCGCAATCGTCCGAGCACATATAGCCATCAGGGGGATAGGGGATAGCGGACGGAGATCGGGAACTTGGAGGGAAGTGTGGAGGGGGGAGCACAGTCTCCGTGCTCGAGCGCTCTGATACGTCGGGGCAGCGCTTCGCTATGTGCTCACTTTCGATGTGTGTTCATTTTTTCTTTCGTTTTCATTCGCTGTGCGATTTGAAAACGTTTAAACAAAAACAAAATACAGAAGAAAAAAAGGCGGGCGGGTCTTCCACACACACAAACACACACACACTACACACACCTGTGCGAGCAGGTACAACAAAAATTAATGTTTACGAACGCTCCATGTTTTCTTGTTGTTGGCGACGGCGGCGGCCAATTATGTGCAGCAGCTGCCGTTGAAGGGTTAAAGAGTGGAAAAGGAGAGGGGGAGCCCAGCGAGGTGTTAAAGCCTCTCATAAACGCCGACGTTTTCGATTTCCTTTTCTCGCTTTTATTATTATTATTGTTGTTGCTGCTCTCCGCCGCTGTTTTCGTGGCTCGCATAAATTTATCAAATTGTTTATTTGGTTTTACTGCCAACCTCGTTGTATTTGTTGTTGTCTCGTTTAGTTAAAAGGTATTAGCCATAAACGAAACGACGTTTATTTCGCCATTTAAATAGCGCCGCTCTTGTCCGTTTATTTGATGGCTAATTATCGTATATGAACAATTTAATTATGCATAATAGCCACGGCATCGTGCCGGACTTGCGATCTATATATGCTAATTTTCCATATATATCTGTATATAGTGGCTCCGATTCGGAATTATGCTGGTATTTATGTACCTGCTATATCGCTATTCCGATTCCCATACAATGTTAATCAGGAAAAATTCTTCACTTCACGAGAACATGATTTGTGTGTTGACAAGGTGAAGCCGCGAACATGGCGATCATCGAACGATCTATGGAATTCAATGGGGTTTTATGGGAGTTTAGTGGGTAAGTCTAAGGCAATTAATTACAGAGTTGTTAGGGGATTATTACAGATTTTAAACATATGGAAAATTGCTGAGAGTCTTACTACATTCTTAACACGTAAGAATTAAAAGAAATGTATTCGAATATTATATTCTTGGCTCTAACTCTGCAGAAATATCTTTAAAGTACGCTTTATATAGGGATTTTGGGGAAGTAGCTATAAATAAGTCTATTACTTCTTCTTGGACGTTAATGCACTACAGAACGTACATTCCAGTAGCCCTTGCGACACCAAGCACGTGCTTGTTAGGGTTAGGTGTTAGTAGGCACGATAGGAGAAAGTATAGGTAAAGTTTGCTGTGAAGTTATCTTCTAAATTAAACTCATTTTGGTACCGAAAAGAATAATATATTAATTGCATCTGCTTTAGATAATGTTAATTAATATGAATAAAAAATATGAATAGATTTTAAATGTAGATAAATCCTTGGTTAGCTGTATAATAAAAATACGATTTATTTACGCAAGAAACGCACTCAAATCTAAACTCCATCAATCCGCATTCCGCATTCTTCATTCTCCACCATCCATCGTCTGCCGCATTCCACCTTCAATCAAAAACCCACCGAAATTCCTTAACCTGACCCACATTCCCCCCACATTCCCGCCACCCCAACGCTAATTAATAAAAGATAATCTTCAATTGAACTCATTTGCGGCACTGACCATCACAATAATCCTTTGCTCCGCAGAGGCCAAAATAATACCCCGATCCACCGAACCACCGAACCGACTTCACATTATCAAACCATCAATCAAGCGAAGACAACGAGGCGCTTCCTTCCTTCCCTCGGAAAATGGAGAGAAGAAAGCCCGAGAGCGGGCGGAGGGAGAGAGGAGCAAAAGAAAAAGCCATTAAGGAAAAATAGAAAAATAGTTGTGAACTCATTGACTCAAATAAATAACCAACGAGCGTGGCACGCGGCGGCCGTGCCGGTGGCGGCGGCGGCGGCGGCGGCGGAGTAGGAGATCTCCTCCAGATGATGGCGGATCATCAGCTGGAATAACAAGAGGAGAACAGCTACAATAACAACTTGTGGCGGAACCTGGAGATTTGCAAATATCTGAGCCATAAACCTGCCAAGTGTTGGCCGATCATCAGCATGAGATGATGATGCTGGATGTTGGATGTTTGGATCTTCGGGATGCTGAGATGCTGGACGGGAAAGGTAAAAAACGCGACTGGCGGACAGATGGGCACACGGAAAAAAATAAATACTGAGCCAAGATGGGATCAGATTCCTATTTAACTAATGTAATGTAAAATTCGAAATATAAATGTGACCTTAATCATATTTTATATCAATATTACTAAGGCAAAGCACAGAAGCATCTACCTTCGAAACATTCAAGAGTTTTTACCTGTTCCTCGCCCTTTACAAGATGCTCTCTTTGAAGCTCCAAGATACAACTGACCATCTCTTATCCGTGCGATCTTTTCCTTGCATTTTTCTTCCTGTGCAGACGACCTGATGTGCATGGGGTGCGCTGTACCTGTGCCTCTAACGGTACAATTTCTACAAGGGAATGTGCTTTCATTTTGAAGTGTTGTATGTCCATGGACTTGGACTTGGTCGCGGTCGCCGTCTCAGCCTCGGACTTGGACTTGCGCCAAAAAATCAAAGCAGCCAAGCTACTGTTAGACAGCAATTGCTGCTGCCGCTGCCGCTGCTGCTGCTGCTGTTGCTGCAACATCAGCAACTTGCAACTTGCAACTAGCAACGGCAGCTGGCAGTTAGGCAGTTAGTCACTTCACAAAGTCATTTTTGATTTGATCGATTTCGTGCAACAGCAACATCGGGGCACCAGGCACCGCAGCAAACATCAAGAGCTAGCTGCTGCTGCTGCTGCAGTGGCTGCTGCAGTTGCAGCTGTGTGAAGTGGCCAAGAAGAAGGCACATGACATGGTCTTGAACATGGACATGGACATTGAAAATGCCCGATCCCAGTCTCGTGCCAAGTAGGACACACAAGCTCAAGACCGGAGTCCCTTCTCTGACCGTATGTTAATCTGTGATCAGTGAAAGAACCCGTTGAACTTTCCCATTCCCCCCTCTTTCCACAGCCACCACAAAAAGAGATGGCACACTGAGAAATAGTTGAACTTTCATTTCATTTGCACCGAAAAAGGATATAAGGAAAAGACTTCTTATATAAGAAATAAGATATATTATTTAAAATCCCTTTATAGGATGTTCTCTGGGTTTTAGTGATTATAGGAAAATTATCAACTATAACAATAACGTATTTTCCATATTAAGAATACAGAATACTAGCAATAATTTAATGGCTTATCCTTTACAAATAATTTTCGTTGAAACGTATAATAAAGATCAGTAATCAGATCATGAAGTTCTTTGAAAATATTATCCCTTTTGGATAATATAATATTTCTTCAATATCCTATACATAATACGATACCCTCAATAAGTATATATAATATCCTTTTAAAGTGCTAGCTGATAGAAGACACAATATTTTTTAAAATTTAGCTAAGTAGTTGAGAGTATTGAAATTATTTATAAATAAAAGTATAATATAAAAAGATTACATAGTAGGAAAGTTTTTTATAGATTCCCATTTAATTTTCCTCTTAAGTTATATCAAAATTAAAATATCTCAAAGTTTAAAACCAATCCCCTTTTGATCTCAGTGCACCTCTCTCTCTCTCTCTCCTAGCCTGGTCCAATTACTAGAATACCCATCCGCCTATTGACCGCTCGGGCTTTCAACGGCAACTGCTCACGCTTACTTTTCAGATCCCGTATCGCGACGAGTGTGGATCGCAAGTGGAACCAGTTGGGGATCGGGCTTGGAGCTCGTGCCCGCGCTCGTGTCCAGACTTCGGGCGCGCAGCTGTAGCTTCGGCTCGGCTCTCGTTTGGGGCGGAAGATCTCCACCCAGTTTTCGGATGCAGCCGCGCGATCGCGCGAGCTGTCTTGGAATTTTCATTGAGTAAAACGCGCGAGGCAGGATGCATCTAGCGACGTCGTGGATCGTGGCTCGGCGCTCGGCGCAGCCAGTCAGCCCCTCATTTACCGTTCGAAACCCGTCTGGGCGTTCGTGCGGCTGGCTGTCTGTGTGTGTGTGTGTGTATCGCTCTACATTAAGAAAGAAGTGTATTAGCTTCGATTTATTGCATCGCTAGGTTGGAGCTCGGCCGCAGTCGCTGTCGCTGCTTCGGTCGCTGCCTAAGCTGGCTGCGCTGCCCCGGTGTGGATCTCGAGTTTCGTGTGGAGTCATCATCACTGGAGATCGGCGATCGTTTGTGTATTCATTCAGAGCACCCATACACTCGCAGAAGACGTCGCTCCGTCGTCTATTTTGCGTTTAGTTTTTTCTTCTTTGAGTTGTTTCTTTTTTTTTGTTATTAGGAAATCGAAAACTGAAGCTGCGGCTCTGCGACTGGGGCCTATCATCAGTCCGCGAGACGGTCTCAAAGCTATTGGTCGTGTGTTGTCGCTTTGTCGGAAAAACTGCAGCACGTAACGAGAGCGCGATTCTCCCCCATATACAATCCACACACAACGTAACGCATAACGTCAAGAGCAACGTAACGCGATGGTGTTGATAACGGTAAAGCGTTTCCGTTACCGTTGGAAGTGAAGTGAAGGATCTATCTGAATCTTGATAAATTATATCGATAAATTTAAGCGATAAAGCAACCAACAAAAATGTGTAAATTCAAGATTTTATAAAGGAAATCTGTATCGACGAAATGTGCTATCATTCCTAACTTTTATCCCAACATTCCTCCTACATAGACAATAAATTATTACAAAATCGAATCACAAATTACAACGGAATTTCCACAGTAAATAATAAGCTTAATGGACTACGCCCCGAAGATAATGTGATACTAAAAAACAACAGGCTTAAAGCACATCTAGAATGCAAATCTATGGCCTATATCTACCCGAGATCGGTGCTAAATCAATGATAACTACCTGCTTAGATGCAATTAATGCAAATTGTGACAGCGCGTAAATGCAAGGCACGGAAACTGCGAGACTTCGACTCCGAGATGTGTACAGGTCGATGATTATGGTCAGACATTAAACAGACAGTCCCGATAATGAAATTATAAAATTGAAAAGATTATAAGTAGTGCGAGACTGGAGAGGAAGCTGAAACGACGACAGATCGACCGGATCGATGTCAACTCCAGCGGAGAACAAGCACATCGCCAATTAAACACAATTAAATAGAGAAATATATTATAATTAAACCCCTCACAACTTGTACCATAAATCAGACCAAGTGTAAAAAGTGTAAAAAGTTCGTTGTAAATTAAATACAAATAAATCTCAAAGTGGCAACCTCCCTAAAAATACACACAACTGAAGCTCCTAAACTACCTATACCTTACGAAAATAACTAAATAAATTATTAAATAAACTAATTAACCGGAAAAACAGCATCACCTTTGGGATACTTTCATATAATCTATAAAAACAACACAGAAAACCCTTTCAAGGAACATAAACTGCAAAACATAATTCAAAACTTGTTGAAATCGATTTATCGCTAAAAACTCGATAAAAATTATTTTAAATGCATTTCTGAAACCACAACTGCGAATTAAATTCCCACGCGCCGTCGGCTTTCCTGGCTACATACATTTATGAAGTATATATGCTATATATCTTCGACTCGATCGCACAGGATGACTTACGCTCCACAACAACAAATAGCACCTGAAGCAACCACAACTATAACGATAACCACCAGAAGATCAAATCCATAATATTGTACAGCCAATGCCGAGACGAGTTATCAACATCCGTAGAAAAAAAAAATAGGAAAAAATAGCCAAACGGTGCTCAAATGGTGATTTCTTCCTGCCAGCGGCCAGCGGATATCCGTGCGGATTTTATACCAATAACAACTACAGCAACAACTATAGGAACAACTATAGAAACAACAACAATAGTAGCAGCAGCAACAACAACAAGTTGTGCAATTAGAGCAAAGCTGCTCAATAAACTAGAAGAGGCTGGCAAATTGATGCTACCAAAGCGATCGGAAAAATCATGTAAGTATGGAAGCGATACTTTAAATTAATTACTCAAAGATGTAAAATGAAATAGGGAAATATATATTCGAGTAGCTCCAACTATAAAGAAAGGGAAAGATATAAAACTAATGGTTCAAGTAAGGCACAGTCTGTGTCAGGGGTTAATATGAGTGAAATAAAGGGAAATAGGCAACATACATTAGTTTTTTAATATTACACAAATTCAATTTATGTATCTAATTTAATAAATAAAAGGTACATGTATGAGGAAATATATGATGTATAAACAAAGAGGTTGAACTATTAAATACTCCTTAAAACTAAGGCAATACAACTACTTATTTAATAAATATTTAAGGACTTTAATATTCAAAACAATAGCTATAGGAACAGGTTTCGGGAGTTGCGTAAGTTTATTTATCAATATTTAAGAACAGAGCAGCAGAGGTCCTCTAAATTTTGAATTAATAAATGGAAATTACTACTTTAAAATTAGAAATAAAACCTTCAAGCTGGATGACAAAACCCTACTATAAGATCAACTACATATTACAAAATCTGAAGTACAATGAGCACCGCTTAGTCCGCAATCAACACACATACTAAGCTATAAATGATTTCGCCAAACTCTAATGAAGACTAAGTACAACTTAATTTAATTGATTACAATAAGCACCATCACAGGATCAACAAATATTAGACTTAATGTCAACTGAGGAACATTTATTTAACCACCAACAAAAACTGATGGATGAATTTTAGTTTTTACTTTTTGCCTAGTCTCTGGCGGCGGAGCGACGAGAGATACAGATACAGAGACACGTATCCGAAAGATTCAAGGCTTCCACCGCTCGAAACTGTATTTTTCTTGTATTGTAATTGATGAATGAATGAAATTGAAGTTCGAGTAATGACGCAGCGATTTCGATTTGGCCAGCGACGAGCGAAATAGAGTTGTCCACACACAAACACACACAGCATCGGGCTTTTTAATTTGGCAATCAAAAGAAAAAATAAATTATATAACATTATATTATTTTTTTTGCGGGCCTGGCTGGCTACGCCTAAACTCACTCACAAATTTTGGAATGTATTTTCAGAGCCCTAGAAAGTGATTAATAGCTTTGACATGTTACTTTTACGCTAATTGAGCGATCAAAATCGAATCGGAATCGGAACGGGTGAAGGGTGAAAGGGTAGCAGCCAGCAGTGGCGATAATGATAATCCCTGAAAAAAATAAAACAAGAGCGTTTTTGTGCGTTAAATGCACGGCAATCGGCCGAATGTCCGAAGGTATCCGCCAGATGCAGATACATCGAGTCCATAGGCATTAACGCGATTAGTAGCGCCTTTCGATTTTCTTTTTTTTCTTGGTTTTTTCTTTGTATTTTCGGAGTGAATGTTTTGGGCGCGTCTCTTTGCAAGGGGTGGGGGCAAATTAAGCAGGTTAATTTAATTTTAAATAGAAGTTGATGGTTGTTTCTTCGGCCCGATCTAAGGGGAAGCACGGGAGCGTGGTGCGGTGGCAGATGGGCGTAAAAGAAGCGCCCGAAACAGCACAGAAACCGAGCAGAGATCATTAATTAAACGTTTTTTTTTATATTTTTTTTCGAGGTTAGTGAGTGGCCAAAAAGCCAGACAGGTTGCCAGTCCCTGTTCCTCCAGAGAGCCCCCTCCCAGTAATGAAGTCTAGAGAGAGATCATTAAGCGAAGAAGTGACGATTCGAATGTACTTCGGACAGTTCAATGAAGTTCTCAAAAGAGGCGAGGTCCAATTTAGATGGTGTGATGAGATCCATTCATTTATTTCCTATTAACTAATATGGCAAGAACATCTTTGTTAATTGAACCTGAAAAAATAATTAAAATTAAGTTGGCAATTTGCCTTTACTATCTGAATTTAGTTAACATTCACTTATGTTGCCATAACTAATATTCTAGGCGTTTAATGAAGATTAATTTATTTATAATTACGACAAAGAACTTTGAGCATTGAACTCCTTGATATAAATATTTAATAATCGAATAAAGGGTTAAATATTTATGTTACCTTTAAAAATCTGCGAGTATAGACAATATTTGAGTTTGAAAACTTCCTTTAACTTTATCTTCCTTCCCCTTAACTTTTAATGCCAATTATCGATTTAAACTTTTATTTCGATTTTAAAATGTCTATAAAGATATATTCTTCTTAAAAATAATGTCATAAAAACCTCTAGTTACCTATAAACATATCTATTATTACCTTACATTCCCCTTTAAGCAAATCCTTCCACAAAATAAGTCATAGAAATCTTCAAAAATTAATGCAATGAGTTCAAATGAAAATCTTTATTGTGGGTTAATAATATGCTCTCTTTTCCGATTGTGTTGTTACACTCGTTAACACAATTATTGTGGGCATTCACTAGACCTTCTTCCAGTAGGAAGTGCAAATTTGTTCCCATCTTATTATAATCGAGAAAACGGCAAATAAATTACCATAAGTCGCCTCCGGTCGCAAACTCATTGTTAAAGACCGTGAAAAACTTTCAAATAAATTCAAATTATGAGTTTGGCGAGAAGAAATTATGACATTTGATCATTGGTTCAGTTCGGCAAGAGAAGCGGCGAAAGAAATTTGTTTACGGCCTTATAAGTGCCAATTAAAAGGCCAGCGAGCAGAAAATGTTGAAACTCGAAAGGAAGTAAATGTAACGAAATCGAGTGAAATGAAATGTTTCCACAGATAATCTGCGAAATGATGACCATGACGCTATATATAGAGAAGTCAGGTCGGGAACTGGAACTCGCACCGAGTACTACGATACGAAAAAAAACAAAAAATAAATAAAAGCCCGATCTAGCCGACAATTGCAGTGGCAAGAGGAGCGTAATCCAAGGCAGTTAATTGCGCCTTAAACCGGAAGCGATGGCTTTGATTGCGTTACACATTTTGCCGCTGCCGCAGTGCTGCCCCTCGGAATGTGCGCTGATTTAGTTGGCCAACACACACACACAGTTCCCCTTCAACCCCCCATTTTCTCACTGTGTCTATTTTTCAATTTCAAACTCTGACGACGACGATGACTTCGATAACCGCAGTGCGGCGCAGCAGCAATCTGAAAAACAAATCACTTTGGGCTATATACAGAGTCTTTGGCTTCGAATACACTTAATCCACATTCAAATCGGTTGGAAAAATAGGGAGGGGGAGAGAGAGGCACTAGGGGCCCCCCGCCTTATGAAAGTTCGTCGAACAATTACCGCTGCCCGAAATACGCAAATCGATTTAAAAAATAAAAATGAAATGCACCAGAAAAGCGGAGGAAAAGCGATAGAAGGCACAGAAAGCAATCTATAAACAGTTTACTCTTCCAAGAGTCATAAAAATATTATGTATTTTTGTGTATGTATAGGCTCAGTGATTAAATTAACAATTGCCATTAACTAAGACATTTTCTTTATTTTTTAAATTATAAAACGGCAACAAAATGGCATAAAAACTGAATACTAAAAGGATGAAATGAAGGCTCCGAAGAGGATTATTTACAATTTTCATTATACAATTTTCATTATTATAAAAAGACAACTATTTACGATTTATATGAAGTTTTTTGGTTAAGATTCTAGATCATATAAGGTTTAATACGGAAATATACTCTGATTTATTTTATTTCCATTTGAAATTTAATTTGCAAACTTTTGTATTCCCATTTAGAAACCAAAATAACCAAAATGAACTAAATTTGATCTTTTTTAAGGATCTATTAAGTGTATTAAAAAAATATACTAAAATTCTATAAACATTTGATATTATTTTATTAATTATTTGATATTTCTAAGTCGTTTAACCAATTAATGCTAATAAGTTATGTGAGCCTCCTTTTCCAATTTAATTCATATAATAAATTGTTCTATATTCTAGTGAAATTTCTACCCAATTTAATTAAATATCTCACTAGTACTACTTGTTCCTAATGCATTTGTATTAATTAAATAACTACAAACCTATTTAATTCATTTTATTCACTTTAATTACCTGTAATCAAGCCAAGAAATCCCATCTTTCTTCCTCTGCAGTGCCAGTTTTTAAGAAAGAGCAAAATCCAACGATTCAAAGATCCAAATCCAAGACCGTAAGCATCTCAATAACAGACTTTTATATAGACAGACTCCCAGCCTCGCCCCGACTCGCCCTCAGCCTTTATGTAAGCCGCAATTTGCAATGCAACAATTTGCAAATGCGGCCCAGGAGATGAGTTGTATTTTAATTGGAGCGACAGTCGGCCGAGGCTTAAATGGATCGCAAAATGCTAAATAGCCCCAGATATGCTATTAGTACTTGCAACTATATTTACGTATATAGATAGGAATATATGTATAGAGGCGGGAGATAGTGAACTATCGAGTTTGAACCGCTCGAAATGCAGCTGGTCGAGGAAATGGTTGCTAAGTAAATTAGCCAATAAAAGTGGAAGGAATTTCGAGTGATTTATGATTAATATTTAAGTTAAATAATAGCCTCTTAAATGTGCCAAGAAATACTACTTGGGTTAATTGTAATATTTTATGATCCATCAAATCAGAAAGTATTGGTAAATTGAGTACATATTTACCAAGCAATTCTTTATTGTTTATAACACTATAAAAATAGTAATTCAGTGATAGATTTTTCTTCTTATTTTTCAAAATAAAAAGACCTTCGTGAGACAATTATAATATCCAATTGTGCAAAGTGCTTAAGCAGCTTATAAAACACTCCAAAATGATGTGTAATTGGACAGACTAGATTTCTTGATCAACCAATTACTTGGCGCATTACGCGTACCCCTCCCTTTTTTCGGTGGCCAGCAAGACACCGATGAGATCAGATCATCAATTTAAATCACATTCTAAATGCTTTGGGCCACACCCTTCGCTATTGGGCTCTAAACCGCCAATCATCGATTGCCATCAAGCTTCTGCAACTTCTGCAACTTCTCTTTCTCTTCGATATAAAATAATAATAGTCCGGGCGAGCGCATTTTGTTGGGATCTAAAACCTTAAGCTCGGCGCAGAAAAATCTACTTAAACAACTTAATGATCACCCCGCACCACACCCATCCAGCGGCGCGTATATTTTGAAAGCAAAAGTAAAGTGTTTTGAAAGTAAACTACACTAATTTAAAGCTGTAAATTAACCTAACTAAACAACAACAGACGAGCACGGGGCGAGGAGCGCTTCCAAAGATAACCTTGAATGCAATGAGAGCTTGAATTAATTCTGTGTGTGTGTCAGCCTGTGTGTGTGTGTGTCTTAACAATAAAAAAAAAAGAGTGTAAGGTAACAGAAGTTGGGGGAATTTCAGGTACACAAACTCTGTTCTTTTAGCCAGAGGAATTCCTCATAATTAAATTATGAATACATCAAGTTGGGGACCCGAAATGAGGCCAATTTTCATGCCTGTCGGCTGAGGGACAACAAAAAAAACTGCATTGTTACCAAAAAGAAGCGTAACTTGTACTTGAAAATGAGTTGACCAAAAAGATAAAAAATAAACGAAGTGCTCCACAGAAACAACACCGAAAATAATAACAAATTTTCGGAGACGCGGCTGATGAGTAAACACAACCGTTGATTACAATAGGAAATAATCCCACAAATTGCTTTAATATTCACTGCAAATCAAATGAACCACCACCGCCCCTCCAACAAAAAAAAATGACAACAAATAAAAAACAGAAACAAGAAAATAAACCAAAAATCCCAGACAAAAGTCACCAAAAGTCAAAAACTTTTCGTCTCTGTCTTCTTTTTCCCGGCTCTTTTTTCTTGCTTTTTCAGCTTCATTTTCAAAGCATTTAACCTTGGACCATAAAACGCGGCAGACAAAACAACAACTACACTACACTACACTACACTACACACATAATATGTAATCACATCGCATTGAATCTTAAATCTCCCCATCCTCCACCTCCTCCTCCTCCTCCCATCCATCGCATGTGTGTGAAAATTCGCATTTTTCGAGACGTAGCAGCAGTAGCAGCAGCAGCAGAAAAAAAGATAAATAATGGTAGAAAAAATGTATCTCGGCCTTTGATAATTGTATCGCATTTAGCTTTTGGCATATTGTTTAGCAGACGATGATATATGGGAACCATTCGGCACAGAGAGCAGGTGTAGTACATGTGGCCAGTTCCTAACCTCCCCAACTTCTTGGGCCTTTGAAGACGGCGCTGCTCTAGATATTGGCCAAAAAGAGTTACTGCTATATATATAGGAGATGTTGGGTGCCATTGTCAGGTCCTAAGTGGGCTAGTTTGTGGGCAATTTCAGAAGAATTCGCGTGGCTTTGGTTTTTTATTTTGTGCGGCTTGAATTGTGGGTTGACATGAAAGTGCCTCGTTTGCGGTTTTCGGAATTGTGCCGGTGGCTTTAGTCTTAGTTTTTAGCGGATGATGAGTTGCTGGAATTAAAGCCTGATTTGCCAGGCCAGGCCGCCCTTGAGCAAATTTTAAACGATCCGGCGGTAGTGGTTTTCGGTGAAGATATGTGGTTTCCGGTACCGATTTGTACTGATATATTGATAGGGATTGATGAAAAGGAGACGCCAAAAATTGTGAGTGTTGTAAAATTTAATAAAAATAAACATAATTATTAAAGCACTTATTTGAGGAAGTGTTTAGGATAATGCCAGACATTTTTAGTTGCTATTTTTGCTTGAATATAATTGAATCATCATATTTTCATTGCCAAAAAACAATTTTATATACGAATAATGTCTGTAGAAAAGGTTTTTATTATTATAGAGAAAGACTTGTTTTTCCAAATTCTTTGTATTATATTTCGATTTATTTATAAATTCAATTCGACCGAACTTGAAACAATTTTCTCACATATTTTTACAAAAGAAAGATTATAGAAAGTCCCCAAGTTATCCATCAGTACTTATTAACACCTCTTCCTTAAAGGAAATGACTTGATTGAATTAAATTACATGCAAATCGTGTAAGTGTTCTGCATTGGGGGGAATCCTCCAAATCACTTAATTTTTTATCAGAAACCTTGCCAGCCATTACAGCCTAATGCCGCCTGATTTATGCAATTTGCATCTTGCACACCTCGGCTTCAGCGCTCACCAATTAAACACCAATCTCCGTTTGGCTCTTTTTTTTATATTTTTGCTGTTTTGTTTTTCTTGGGGACCGGAAGGAAATCCCATTTTGCACACGAGCAGAAATCTTGAAGCTCAGCTCTTCGGGCAATTGACCAACACTGGAGCCGTCAATTGTGATTGCCAGCCAGCTAATAGCGGCGCACTTGAAGCTTCCAGTCACGCCAATTATTCCGCAATGTGCGATGCACAGGGAGAAAAATAGTCAAATAGAAAGGTATTTAATTGAGGAAAAATTTTAAATAACAACAAGGATAATAAGGATTGCTTGCCTGTGCTGTGCAGTGTGACCTTGCTCTTGACTACGAGGTAATAAATAGGTATAGTTTTCTCCTATTTCTAATTTGTTTTTGTTTGATTAAGGTAATATTTTCTTGCTGTGTGAATTCGGACTGGGGTTGGGTGATGAGATGGATGGATGAATGGTTCGTTGGGTGGCATGGTTTAGCTTGGGAGGCTTTGCAGGGTGCAGCTGGCAGCGTGGACACAAACAACTTGTCAGCAAGTGTGTGCAAGCCGAACTGAAAATCGAGGAGGAGTCAAGGCACTTGGCCGCATCCGCGGATGAAGCCCGGGGTCCAGTCTCAGTCTCAGTCTCAGTCCCAGTCCCAGTCCCGGTCTCAAGCCTCGGCCTAAGTCTTACCGAACGGTGGCTGGCATCGGCAATTGGAGCACTTTCACTTTAGGCCGGCAATAGCCAAAGCCAAAGCCAGATCGGTATTTGCTCTTTGATTGGTACTGTTGTTAGAGGGGCTGCTGCTGTGGCTACTGATGATACACTTCCTTGGAGAGAGTGGACTGGATGCTCGTATGCATATTAAGATGCTGTGATAATGATTACGCTTGCGGACGAAGATTGTCTTTTAACAGTGGTTGCAGATATACAGCGATAACTACTATACTGTGACATGATCCTAAAAGAAATATAATATAATATATTCTTGTAAATTTGGATAGTTTGTGGTTTCGATAAGGGACAAATGGTAGTTCCTATACCTTAAAGAACCTTAGAAAATATATATACCTTAAAAACCTTAATTAATTTTATTGGCGATTGAATGTTAATGTACTAAAACCCTTTAGAACTTCAGCTTTGTCATGACATAAAAGTGCATACATTATAGAAGACACTAAATTAATAATCTTAAATCCCTAAATCATAAATAAATGCAGCTTCGCCCTGTATTATTTTCCATTTCCCGTCGAGGGTATGCCAGGTTCGTCCATTTCTCAGAGATGAATCCACCATTACTATTCTCTTGGCCTGGCTACTGTTTTTTTTCAGTTTTTGTTACTGTTGGCTCTGCAACTTCAGAGCTGCCTTTGCCTGTTTGGAGCTGATGTTTGTTGCCTGGTGTTTGTAGTTGGTTGTTTGTTGTCTTGTGTCGGGGCGCACGTGTTTGAACGGTAGCATGTGTCAGGCAATGATAGGTTGGAGGTTCGCCTCGGCTCGGTTTGGCTGGGATCCAGCGCTCGGATCGGCGGCAATATAATTAGGCCTGCAGCGGATAGCTCCGACATGTGGACACTTTGGATGTGCGCAATATTTCATGCTTATGACCAAAACAAAAAATAAAATAGCGATCGTAGCTCGTTGCCTGCCATGTTACAGTTAGGTCTCCTTCTTCTGTTTTTTTTTTTGGCCTCAACTCCATTGTTCCAACGCCCGCCGCAAGATCGGAGGCTCCTTTGGAATCCAGCTCATATATATATATAGGTTTAAATTGCAATATCCACATAGAGTTATAAAAAAAAAAGTGTCTTGAGTGCAAAAAACACACAAAAATGGCCAAGACAACTTTCTTCTTCCTCTCTCAGGTGCAAACTGGTTTACTTATGATGTGAATGTTGATATGGTTTCTTTTCAATTTTTTTTTTTATACTTCTTTCTCTGGTGGCCCCTGGTCTGCCGCGGCTGCTTCTATTTCGTTTTATTAGAGTTTATATATGACAAAAAAAAAAAAGAAACAAAACAAGAGCCCAGGAGGAGTTCGCTTTCAACTAGAACGAGCTTGACTGGCTCTGGCTCTGGATCTGGACAGTCTGCTCCTCCGATCGGGTATAAATAATTGTATCATTTCGAGTGTGTGGTAATAAATCGAAATCAAATGGCATCACACACGGCCAGATACCTCCTCGCACACACACACACTCCGAGGCGACTCTTCGGCCCGAATGAAGAAATAAAAATCTAATTAATTGCATCAAAAATGCTGAGCTGTTGAAAACGTTTAGGCAATCAAATGGAGTAGTTTATTTTCCCATTTTTTTTCCTCCTTCGCCTCCGATTTTATTTAATTTTATTTAGCCTGATTTGTGGACTCGGCTTCGGTCTTCGGCTTGGATGAAGTCGTGAAATTTGGCTAACTGGTGCGCTCTGCTCTTTCAATTAAATATTTGAATACTCGTCGCTGGATGAGTGTTTGTATTTGGTCTTTATTTTATTTATTTTCTGGGCCCCGTTTAGCCTGGTCATATATGTAGGGGGGCACTTTCAAAATACAAATTTCGCCATTCACTCTTTTCGGCATTTCGGACGGCGGTCGGTGGATTGTCCAGTATTTGCTTGGATGCCGGGATCATTGGATCAGGCTTTGGGTGGGTGGATGTCTCGGCGTTTTCGCCTGAGATACGGATGCACATCTGGCCAACACAAGGGGTTTTCAGTTTGCTGTTATTTCTGTTTTGTTTGACTTTCAATTAGTTGAGGAGACATCATTAGAGAGCTTGATCCTAAGACCAGGGAAATTATGGGGGAAAACAACGATTAGGCCAAAATATTTGAGTTATTTAAATATTTATGTTGACCTAAACTTATACTTGTTTGGTGGTTAAAAATAATAATTTAGATAGATTTATGGTCTTATATAGTTAAGGATTCTTAAACTTTAATTTTCCATTCATCTTTTATTATATTTAAATATTTTAAGTGGTTATACGATTGCATAAATGAAAACTGAAAGTTTGAAACATAATTATATATGTTGTAAAGGAGTCTTTATCTCATATATTGCTCTTTTGGTAAGCTGATCAAATCATATAAATAAAAAATGAACCCACGCTTCTTAACAATTTAAAATATAATATTTAAACCCATATATTTTATTAGTTTTCCTTTTCCAAAATTGAACTTAACCTGTTAAAACCAAACTGTAAGCCCAAAGGCTTAAAACCCCACTAACTCTGGCTAATATTTAACTCAACCAATATGGCCATAAATCACTCTCGTAGTCTCCGATAATTATCGATCTCTGCGCGCTTAACTGGCACCTTCCTCCGATATTCGATTGAGCTGTATTTCATGCATTCCAAACATTTGCCCAAAACGCTGGCTATAAAAAAAAGGCCCACACTAATTTATGGAGTGTCCGTCCGTTGGTCATTTACAAATTAGAGGGACATAAACTAGCTTTAGACTTCGAAAAGCCAAAAATTTGCAGCCAAGGAAAAATATAAGAAAATAAACAGAGGACCGAGAGGAAATCTGAAATATTTAGGCTGAGTATTTAGCCAGGAGTGCGGAGTTGAACTGGTTGGGAGGCAGAGAGCCTGCATGTGTGCTCCGTGTGCTAGTTATATAAAGATAAAGTAAGAAATAAAACATGGCAAACTATAACAAACAACAGGATGCAGTCAGGCAGCAGCCAGCGGCGAGGCAGCCAACTGGTCTATGTTTTTGGTTTTTCTTGGCTTATTTTTATTTACTTTTTTCCTGAGCATTGGGAAAGCACTTGCTGGTACGTAGAAAAATTGTTTTCGATACACTTTTCGACATTCATTCATTCAGCGGACCAGCAGACCAGCGGACCAACGACCGGCTGCTCAAGTTGCCGCCGCCGCGAGAGATGACGATGGCAATTGCGGCAACTTTTAGCTATCTGCCAGCTTGTTGGTTTCGTTTGGAAAATTGAAACAATTTCCGATGTCACTCTCACTTTTTATTTCACCTGACGACTGCGACGACGACGACGAAGCGAAGCGAGGCAGTTGCAGCCAATCTAGACAACCAGATATGTAACGACAACCAGGGGTCTGCTCCGCAAGACGTGATTCCCGAGGAGATGTGTTTGCTCTGTTGCAACTGCAACTCCAAGCAACTGTCGCTGTTGCACTTGTTGTGTTGTCCGGCCAGTGGAAAAAGTGGTACAGATTGCACTGGACGAGGAGAGTCCCCAGCTTCCAGCTTGCAGCATCCAGCTCCCAGCTCCAGCATCATCATCACCATTATCGCAATAGTCGTCATCTGAATCCCCAAAACGCATCCACACGAAGCGAAAAAGAATGAACTGAACATTTTTGTATATCCAAGGATCAGGGTTTTTAAAGTCTTGTTTTAGAAATTTTTAAATAAGCTAGAAATATAATTATTTTCATTTTAAAAGTCTACTTACTTTTAATGATCAATTTGGTCGTTATTAATGTGGAGAACCTGAAATATATAACGTATCTTATAGTGTTATAAATAATATATATACTTTTTTATATTGTCTTTATTTTGACACATAAATATATAATTTAACTATAAAAATTTTAAAAATATAATAAAGATTGTTACTTTCATTTAAATCCTTTTAATATTTATTGTTCTGCAAAATACATTTATATCCCCTTACATTTTTGTGAAATCATTTTCTCTTAAAAAGAAAAATATTAAATTAAACTAAAATATTTTTCTCTCTGCACTGGCAGCCACATCTGGAGTTGTGGCTGTTGCATGTTGCTGCTGCAGGAGTTGCTGCTGCTGCTGCTGCTTCACAAGTTGCTCTCGTTGATGAGTTTTCCTCGGCTAGCTCGGACATCTTTCGGTTTCAACGTTTTACGTTTGAGGAATACTGTTCCTGACAGGCCATCATTTATAGTTGGGTTTAGAGAGCAGATTTGAGCCAAGGGGATTTTTCTTTGGCTTTTTTACAGGTGGAAAAATCCTCAAAGAGCTACCTGGAAACTTAAGGAAAATGTATTCATTAATAATTAGGAAAATATTTTCAAAAGCCTTAGCTAGGACAAGGGAAATCCATAAATAATTAGGATTTATGTCTTTAATAGTTAATAATTATATTTTTATTACACAGTTTTTAATAGAAAACCAGTGGATATTTATAGCAATTTACACAAGGGTTGTCCCTGTAATTAAAAACCTGATTTTAAACTCTAGACTCTATTTAATTAGGAATCAGCTATAGATTATTATTTAGACTTAATATAAGTTATTTTTAATTGAGAATGAAAATCAGCTTCCTCATTCTGAAATGTTAAAATATGTAAAGTACATATTGGAGTCTATTTTTAAAACTATAAGCATCCGTAATTGTTGTTAATAAAAAACCATTCGTACACATTTTCCCCATACCAATATACCAGATGAAGCCATAATCTAATCTTTATTTTTGGTTTATGTTATCGCAACAAGCATCAACATTTTTGGTATTCCGCTGGAAAATCGTTGAAAATCCTCGCGATGAAGAAAATCAACTAAATAAATTCAAGCTACTGATCTTGTGAATGATCTTGCGTATTAATCTCTTCTATCTCAAGCATTTCGCATTAATTTTATTGCCTGTGCGTGTTTGTCGTTTTTCTCTCTTTTTTATTGTTTTTTTTTTCTCTTTGGTGTTTTTGTTTGTTGGTTTGTCGCTGGAAGTTTGTTGTGACGCTTTTGGTATCAGGTTGCCATTAGAGGAGAGTGTGTTGTGTCTGTGTTTGTGTTTGAGGCGATCCTGCAGCAAAGTTGCTGCTGCTGCTGCTGCACTGATGTAACGAGGTTTAATTTTCCATTTCAGTGAGCGGCTCGCTTTGGAGATTTTACTCTCGTTTTTCATTGTGTGTCGCCCGGCTTCGGTTTTCCTTTTTAGCCAGGCCTCAGTCTTGGCTTTAGTTGTGGTTTAGTTGCGCTTGATTATGCTTTTGCTTTCAGCCTTTGCTTTTGGCTTTTGCTTTTGCTTTTGGCGCTGCTGAAGCGCGACTGCGTCGACTGATTGTCATGATTATGGCAATAATTATGCGGCCAGCATTTAATAATCATGATGCTGCTGGTGATGACGGGGGTTCGTCGCCAGAAAAATGACAAAGTTAATTTCGGGGGGGCCACTTTTCAGATTCCGGCTCTATATAACTATGCTTCAGTTACAGTTACGCCACACACTGTGCTTTATAAATAATATAAACAACAATTTATTTGCGAGATTTGATCACTTGAAAGGGGCTCGTAACAGGAAAACCATTCAGAATAAGTATTATGAAATAAATAACTTAACAAATATGCCAATTTAAATTAAATTGAAATCAAACAAGTATTGTAACTGGATAAGATATACAAATAAAATATATTTGTTGTATTTAACTAATAAATATGTTTTTATAAACTTACTTAATTAAATGCTAAACTTAAAGATATATTTCAAACTAAAGACATGATCCTCCATGATCTTACTTATTTTTTACTTGTTCAGGAATGTAATTAGCTTACATTTACCTTAAATTATTCATATTCTTAATCTTTAAAAATCTAATTAAAATACTTCAACATTTTCAAAGATCTTAAAGTATTTGGAGGCTCAATTTTATATGCAAACCCCTTCAATTATCCATTAAAAACTATACAAATTTCATAATTAAATTCCAATTAAATATCTAGAAGTGTTAAGACAAAGTTTATTCTACATTTTCCGCCCAGTGCAGTGGCAGTTACAGTTGCAATCCCCGCAGAGTGGCAACATTGTCAACGTCCGACGACGACGTCTCCTTCGCTGGACACTTTTGCCAATCTGGAGCGGCGGCGTCGGTGCTTTTCCATCGTCGCCATCGCATTGCGCGTCTCTGCTGTCTGCCTGACTGCGTTTTTCGCGGTTTTACAACTTTGATTTCACTTTTCTTTGCAACATGCGACGCCGCAACTTGTATCTGTAGCTGTACCTGTATCTGTATCTGCTGGCTGTGCATCTGCAGAGCTCTGCCTGAATCTGTATCTGTATCCGTACCTTCACCGTCCGTTTCTTGAACTGCTGGCTGTTTGCTTCATTGCTCTCGTTGTTGTCGCCGCTTAAACTTTGTTACTCTTTAATTGGTTTTTTTGTACTGTTTTTTTTGTATATATATATTACTTTTTGGCTTTCGCAGGCGATTGTGAAGATGATGATGGCGAGGCTGTTGGCCAGTTGAAGACAAGGCCTTAATTGTCAACAAATTATAAAATGATTGCACCTGAAACATCACTTAAATTGGGCCTCTCCTTCTTGTTATTTTACTCTACATATTTTCCCCTTTTCTTCAATATAATTTCGTGACGCTTTGGCACATCATCAGTGTCAATAAACTTGTCATCAATATATTGAAGCAGCTAGGCAAATATTTTACATTTCGAATGCTGATGCTTTGTTGATATTAAATAATCATAAATATTTGCAAAATTATTGTGTAAACAAAACCTGTGGGAGCTGTGATGAAACCAAATACAAAAGAAGAACAGGTGTGCAATTCCTTCAAAGAGAATTTATGTAATTTTGGTGAATAATGTCAAGAAGGCAGGCCAGAAAACATTTGATTAAATTTAAGGATGTACTAAAAAGAAAAGAAAAAGTAATGAATTACTTATTAATATCCATTTAAAGAACATTAAAAAAGCATTCCTTTATGAAGGAACCTTTCTGATCTTTATATTTAAACATAAAATACATATCTTAGCCTTTTCAAAGGTTAAGTTGCTCACTAACCGAAAAACAAGTCTTTACCCCACAAATATATTATCATATTTCACACATTTAACCCATTAGGAACCCAGAAAAAAAACCAAAAACCACCTAATTGTTGCACTTATAAATGCAGCAATCTTTCTCAGCCATTCTCGCAATCTAATTACAATTCAGTAACAATAATTTTTAGCTCCATAAACACCGCAACAAACAACAAATCAAAGGCAGCAAATGCGGCTAACTAACTTTTTCGGCAACACAGACAGCCAGCCAGCCAACCCACAGCCAAAGCCAACAACAAAAGGCAATTTGTTGTCGCCAGACGATCGCTAAATGCTGCAGAAAAATAACAACAAAATAATATAAAGCAACGTCAGCGACGACAGCCAGACAACCCACGAAAATGTCCCATGAAAAATTCTGTTCTAGATAGGAGAACAGAGCTCCATAGATCAACGCGCCCACCTGAATGCAGCTTGTCTGTTTAAGCCAACTTGTTGCTGTTGGTCTTTTGCAGTTGGCAAATATGCAACTCGGTTCACATGATGACTTGGAGGAAGAAGTGAGGGTTGCCTTAAGGTCTCTTCTTAACGTGCCATCTGCCAAGAGTTGAGTCTCGGTTGGTGCACTGCGGGGAAATTCGAGAGATACTTCTTGAAACTGTATTTAGAGATATTCAAGCTTAGTCTTTAGGTTAAGTTAATAATGAGGTCTTCCTTGGTTATTTTTTAGTTAATATTTAAGGTTTATTTGAGGACACTAAAAAATGTAATATGTATATTGTAAGTTGTGTTAATATTAGCAACAAAAATAATCATTTAAATCAGTATTAGTTTCATTATTTCTCTTACAATCAATCATTTTTTGTTACAATATAAAACCTAAAGCCGAAGGAAATTTCTTAAAATAAGCATTCAGAAAATTAAGCTTTAGACATTTAGCCCCTGAAACTCTTGAAAGCATATTTATGTTTTGCTAATCAAAGACAAAGTCTTCTTCTTGTTAAATTTGCTTTATTTTTATATTTTCCCCTTATGTATTTCCTCCCAATTTAATTTCCCCAGTGTAAGCCTCCCCACCTCAAGCCTTTTTTTGTGAGACCCACGCATTTTCCGTTGCCTTGCACGCACCTTTAACTGAAGCTTGGACGACCTCCAACCACACTAGGCGCTACTGTACCCACACCCCACTCTTCGCACACCTCACACACCACATACACCCCACACCACCCCCTCGAGATGTGTGTGTTTAGATGTTTGTCTGGCCGTCTGTTTGTCTTACATAATCGTCACTCTAGATACCGTTAAGTATTTTTTGTTAATTTTCATGACTTCTTTTTCTTGTGTCGCTTTTGTTTCTTCCTCTGTCTCCTCCAAGTATTTTTCCACCCTAAAACAACAGACAATAGAACAATTGTTTAAACATTTCGGTGGCTTTTGGCATTGCGCTAAAAGAACCACAAAAGGAACCAAAAAAAAAAAAAAAGAAACAGAAGTAAAACAGAAAATTATCCAAAAAAAGATGTTCTATGGATTGGGGGCTCGGAGGAGGCACTATTATTAGTTTGGTATGTGGACCAGTGTGACGTAGATGGGAAGTTCCATATAGATCATACTATACTCCCTCTATATAGACCGATTTGGCACAGCTGCCGAAAGGCTGAACTCTGTGACGCACCCAGAGAACTGGGTTTTATTTGGCCAATGTCTGGATGGGGAAATTGCGAATGGGTGTTGATTTTAGCCAAGGTGTAACGCACTTGCCTAGTGACATCTTTGGCGGCCTTGAACGTGCGTTACCTTAGATACCAGAAATAAACCCAAGGTAAACTGAGAATTGGTTACAATAATTACGGATTCCGATACGTCAAGAAATTGAATAAATATTTAATTAAATGTTTCTTGAATGAGCAAAAATTGTAGTGGCCCAGAGAAGAGGTATCCAAGGGCCTCAATATAATTTCCTAGGGCTCTGAAACTTACTTGAGGCTTAGTAATATTTACAATTATATTTTAAGTAAACTAATTGCTTTGATTTTAATTAAAAAGAATGGAAAATATGATTATCTTTTGCCTAATAAGAATGTTATTATTTTTGGCTTAACTCAAAGTGACTTTTGTCTTTTAATTATTTATTAAGAATGTTTCAAATATTTAACTCAATATTTTAGTATGCAAACTACTTCTTTTAAGCCTTGAATATTTGAATTAATTTTTAAAACCTTTCTTCTTCCTTTTTTCCAGGTACATAACCCCCTTAGAACGACGACAACCTTTGAAACACTAACATCGTTGTCATTAGCAGACCCAAAGTCTAAGACCTACAAACCTGAAACACGAGAGCAAGCGCAGTCAGTCAAGCCGCCAATCAATCAAGCAATCAATCAATCAATCACTCAATCAATTGAGGGAGAAACAAGGAAAAATCTGAGGAACTACACAACCCGGTTGCGGCCACGTGAGCGACTTAATGAGAGTTATGAGAGAGAAAGACCACTCACCAAGAAAGATGCTTCCTAGCCCGAAACAGGGCTGCGTATACCCTGCCTTAGGATTAGTGCCCACATCGTATATATCACACGTACCTTATGAACTGGCCTCCTCACTGGCGGCCACCACCTCCTCCTCATCGTCCTCGTCCTCGTCCTCGCCAACGACGACGGCGGCGGGCGCGGGATCGGGTGCGGGAGCGGGAGCGGGTCGACTCTCCAACCAGCTGCATCATCACCATCACTCCCACAATCACCACCACCAGCTAAGCCACCATGCCAAGGGGAAGCGGAGGAGCAGCTTCGACCAGCCGCTGGACCTCCGACTGGCCCACAAAAGGAAGACGGAGCAGACGGGTCCGCTGGAGGATGAGAACAGTAACCTGATTGTGTTCAAGGAGAAGGAGCTGAAGGAGCTGAACAATAACCACATAGCCGCCTCGCTGGCCGATCTGGGCTTCGATATGAGCCGGAAGATGCTGAGGGCGCTGCGCGAGGGAGCTCCGTCTGTGCTTCCGGCAGTAGTTCCTCCGGCTGTGCCAGCACCAGGACCAGGTGGGTGTCTTTAAAGGGGAACATAACTCTAAGAAGGATTAAAGAAATATATAAAAAATAATAAACTAATAATAATAAATAAAAAGAATACCCAGTCAGACTTGGTGGGCGCTTTGTGAAAATTAAGCTTTAGTTCTTTAATTTAAAGTAATTTATTAAAAAAGTGAAATTTTCCCTTCTTATTACAGGTCCCGCCGCTCTACCCGCCGTTCATCCCACGCTGCTGGAGGCCATGACCAAGAATCTGCCGCTGCAATACCGCAACGTCTTTGCGGGAGTAACCAGTCCGGCGGGTGCGGCGGCGAGTTCGAGTCCCACCGGACCGGACTTTCCCTTTCGGCATCCGCTGAAGAAATGCGAACTTACCTGGCCGCCGCCCTCAGAGCAGCTGCTGCAGGTGCAGGTGGAGCTGCCGCATCCCAACCCGAAGCTCACCCAGCAGCATCCCCAGCTGCAGGACTATCAGACGCGAAGGAAAAACAAGGCCAGAGCCAGTGCAGGTGGTGTGGCGGGTGGAGGCGCCGCCGCGAATCCGAATCTGCCGCAGCGAAACAAGGATCGGTATACGTGCAAGTTCTGCGGCAAGGTCTTCCCGCGATCCGCGAATCTCACGCGGCACCTGAGAACACACACCGGCGAGCAGCCCTACAAGTGCAAATACTGCGAACGTTCCTTCAGCATCTCCTCCAATCTGCAGCGCCACGTCCGGAATATCCACAACAAGGAGCGACCCTTCAAGTGCGAGATCTGCGAGCGCTGCTTTGGACAGCAGACCAACCTGGACCGGCATCTCAAGAAGCACGAATCGGACGCGGTGTCGCTGAGCGCTCTGTCCGGGGTGAGTGAGAGGATGCACTGCATCCGACGCTTCTGCGAGAATCCCTCCGAGGAGTCCTACTTCGAGGAGATACGCAGCTTCATGGGCAAGGTCACGCAGCAGCAGCAGCAGCAGGAGCAGCAGCAGCAAGAGCAGGAGCGGGAGCGCGAGCAGCTGCTGGACCAGGAGCGGGAGCAGGAGCAACGTCAGTCAACGGCAACATCGGCGGCCAGTTCGTGTTCCTCGCCCTCGCCCACCTCCTCGCAGGCGGAGGAGGCCACGCCCACGCCATCCCAGGAGGAGGAGGACTCGCAGCCCATACTGGAGCTGAAGAAGACGCTGACCTCCAAGCTGTTTCCGCCAAAAGAAGTCGCCGCCGCTACGACCATCAAGGCCGAGGAACTCTAACTTAAACTACAGCAATCAGCCAGCAATTTCCACCACGAAGAATCCTAGCCAGAGCTGAGAGAAGAAAGCTAAAAGTAACCAGAAGAAGGCAGACGGAACAGAAGAGAGCTGAAGAAAGCAGAACTATGTCTAAAGTCTAGCTGTAAATATCAACCTAAAACCTAAAGCCCAACCCTAAATGTTCTTCTACAAGCGAAACTGCAACAACTACGTGTAAATCTAATTGTACAAATCGAAGAATTGGCAGATCCCTAAATACCTACAGATCTACAGATATATATATATATAAATACTTAACTATTATTAGATTTATGTCTTAAGCATTGGTATTTTTTGTACATATTCTACAAAATGACAAACAAAACAACAAACAACGCGCCCACTGTTTAAATAAAAAGTTACAAGTTTTTGAAATTAACTGAAGGTTTTGTGTCCTTTTATTTAATTAATTGGGTAATTTTTCTTTCTATAGCTGATATAGGAACTATCGGACAAATAGCAAGGGTATACAATCTTCGGATCCGCTTGAAGTAAGCTTTACTTACTTGCCATTGTATTTATTAATTGTATTTATGTCTTATTTTATTTACAAACTAAGCTTGATGAATTCAATGTAAAATCTAGACACAAACCGTGGTGGATAAGTTACTTACAGATTAGTACTGACTCAAACCTTACAATGTATAATATTTGGTTTATTTTAAATTTATAATTTACTTAGGATACTTAGGATAATAAGGTATACAAATTTGCATAAAATAATAATTATTAAAAATGTATTCAAAAAAATTTAGTATTTACCAACTGATTTAATCAGCCTTCGTTTTTACACTTTTGCAATCAGGTCTTACAACACATGTTTGCCATAAAAAAACAAAGGAGAGGACAAAGTTCTCAGAAAGCGAAGATTTTATACTCTATACAGTTATTACAAAATCGGTTTAATATAAATTTCTGCACTTTCTTTTGACTCATGAATTTAAGCTTATTTTTGTGTCAAAACAAAACTAAAGCTCATTAGCTTATCAACTCAAGAACACTTTTATTATAAACAATCTCATCTTTCCCATTACATACCTTCCCATAAAACGAAAGTATCGTAGCTTAGGGTATAAAAAACTCTCTTACACCTTATCAAAAAAAAGCTAAAAAGAAAAGAAAAGAGCAACGACGTCATGGAAAACAAAATCACAACACTTGTGGTCTCTGCTTGGCATGGCAACCGTAAGGCAACTGACAAAAATCACAGATATCCGCGATCTAAAGGATCTGCAGAGCCTGTATCTGAAGGATTGGCCGAGGAACTGTGTTGGTTACTTCTGGCTGGATAACTACCTCAGATGGTTGGCCAAAAACCCCAATTTAAATCATTTAGCCTTCTATACTCTGGACAATGATTGGCAAAGCGATGGCTTGTTTCTATTGGTGGTAATTAACGAAGACATTTATTAATGATTTGAATAATTATATATAATTTGCATTTAGCATCGCTATCAACTATTCTTTAGCAACCTGAGCAGGCAGCAATCGAATCTGGAGCTGGCTCTGAGATTCTTGGATTGGTCTGGAGGCTACAAAGTCAGTGCTATTTACGAGATGCATCACAAGATCTACAAGGATCTGGTGGGGGAGCTAAGCCTGACCATGGATCGCGAGATGAACACTATTATGTATAGTCTGAGTTGCGAGAAGGCCCAGAAATTGGAGATAAACTGTCCGGAGGGCTATTATTTGGATAAAGTGAGATTGGAGCACGCCGAGCTTATAAATGATCTCTGGTCAGCTCGACATCCTGGATCCCTGAAGCTCATTCAGATGTTAATTGCGAATAACACCAATGTGGGCTTATATGAAAACGATACGGGTTTGCTATGTGCCTGGTGTTTGAGGTGAGAATTTCTGAAGATATTTATTACTTGAATATATATTTTACATATCATAATACTTTACAGACTACAGAGCGGCTTCCTCGGCGCCCTGGAGGTAATCCAAACCCATCAACGTCGCGGCTTGGGCCTGATAGTGGCCGCAGCCATTTCCAAGGCCATAGCCACCGATCTTCAACAGGATATTACGGCCTTAGTTAATATGAACAATGCGGCTGCCTGTCGAGTATTTGAGAAACTGGGCTTCCAGCTATTCCCCGGGGAGCACTACTACTGGAGCATGATCAAGCCAAAGGGTGGCGGGCCGATATCTTGGCCAAACAATGAATAAAAATAATTATAAGCCAGACGGCAAATAGAGATCTGGAGAGATGCAACCCCTAGACATCTATAAAGCACGTTTTAAGATAATTTTCTGTATAAATTGGATCAGTGGCTGGTTACTAGGGAGCAGTTAGAGAGATGAGTAAGCTACAGCAGGTCGGCGGCATCCAGCAGCTGGTGCAACTGAAGAGTCTCTACGTCCGAGACTGGCCCAAGTACGGCAAGGAGTTCTATTGCCTGGACAATTTTCTGGAACTCCACAGAAAGGATACCAAACTAAAGAATGTGAAAGTTTACGCTCTGCCTGACCTCGAACTCGGACTGTTTGTGATTGTGGTAGGAATAGTTTTTGATTTGTGTGGCATCCTGTTCTTTTTTTATTTGTTTGTTATGTGAAACGATAAAGGATCGCTATCAGATCTTCATGGGTTGCTTGGAGAGCGAAAGATCTGAGGAGCTATTGAGGAATTCTCTGGATCAGTTAGCTTGGTTCGGGGGGATTCAGTGTGCCTCAATGCCCCAGAGATACTTCAAAGCCGCTACCGAAGTTATTCAAGCCAAGAAACTCAAGCTACAAGGCAATCATGTAACCTATTCTTTGGTTTTAACCAGAGAGGAGGCTCTTCAGTTTGAAGTGAAGTGAGTCTAAACCAAAGATAATTGTATTACTTCTTAAAATTAACTAAAATATTTATTTAGCCCTCCAGTCGGTTTCTACTTAAAGGGTCTAAGTAGAGCGGATGCTCAGGTTATCGATGATCACTGGAAATGGAGTGAGCCGGGTAGCCTGTTCTTCTTGCAACGACAAATTGTATGCAACATTTGTGTGGGTTTGTATGAAGAGGAAAGCAATGAACTCGTGGCGTGGTGCATCAGGTAAATATATATTAACCAACTTTATATTATATTTAAATGTTCTAAAGACTTTTGTATAGAAATTTCATAAAGAAACCTAGCTTAAAGCTTTATCAAGGGTGCCACAGAAATCGCTATACAATCAGAATTTTTTAAAGAAAGTATATACTTCTTGGCCGATCTTCAAGTGATTTAATATCCAAAGTTCTATGGCAACCTTTTATATTTATATATTTGTACAGAATTAAAAATATTTAAAATAATTTTCACAGAGCTCAGGACGGTTTACTTGCTGCTCTTCAAGTCAAGGACTCGCACAAACGCCGCGGCTTCGGTGTCCTCGTAGTGAAGGAGTTTTCTAGAAGAGTAGCTCTACAGGGTCAGGATATAATGACTGAAGTTGATCGAGAAAACCAGGCATCGTCAGCTTTATTTCGAAAGCTGGGCTTCAAAATTATCGATCAGTGCCACTGGCTAATGACGGAGGCCGAAAATGGGAGATTTCACTGGACAGATGGCGAGTGATAAGGTTAGGGAAATGTTTACGAATTTTTATCTTTATATATGTGGATTTTATTACTGTAATTAGACTTGTTGTTAGTTGACTTATATTTTGATAAAAATTTCAAACATCTGGCCAAAAAAAATGTTGTGTTTATAAAATAAAAAGCAATGATAATTTTCCTTAACCATTCATTGACTTCTGCGGCTTTTGCGGTTCCCTAACATGATATTATATTCAGATCCGGAAAATTGATTTAATTTCTACTGAAAGCAGCTTCAATTGTATCGTTTCAGTAGACAGATGCCAGTTATAAGATTAAAAACACTTTAATAATGTCTATATATTACTTATTTTATATTTAAGACATGCAATTAAAAGATTACCATTTGTGTCAGCTGGAAACTAACGAAGAGCAAACAACTCAAGAGAGCTTTCTTGCTGATAAAGTTCTCTTCAAACGTTTTTTAAAAAGGCTTATATTTAAGAAAATTATTAGCAGCAGAACACCTACTGCAATATGGCCTGTTTCTATGTCAGAAAATTGATTTGAATTCATTTGGATAAATATGTATGTACATACAAAACATTTTTAATCAAAGATACAATTCATACTAAAATATTAATAAATATAATATAACACATAATATTTTTTGTTTTATTATTACCCCAATAGTGAATAGGCCATTCTGTTAGGGTACGAAGTATGAAAAGATGCAAAGACTAAATGTTGTTGTTGGCTTCGAAAGAAAATAACCACGCATACATGCATCCGTGCACCGGTGTATGTAAATGCATAAACACGCACACATACAAGGCTCATTTAAGCGCAGGGCAGCTTTCTTTGAGTTGCGCTCCGACAGATCTGAGAGCGCGAGCTAAAGAATGAGAATAAGAATGAGTGCAAATTTGCCGAAAATAACCGAAGCTGCGGGGCCTGTCGCATTCGGCTCACCGTTGCCTGACTAGTCTATACATCCATACATACATACGTACTATGTTCTATGGTAACTGTTTAAGCCAGACAGCAAACAGTGATAGAGAAATCCAGGAGAATGCAATTCTATAAAGATAAAGCTCACCTTTAGATATTTTTTTTTGTATAAATTGGATCACTGGCTGGTTACTAGGGAGCAGTTAGAGAGATGAGTAAGCTACAGCAGGTCGGCGGCGTCCAGCAGCTGCTGCAACTGAAGAGCCTCTTCGTCCGAGACTGGCCCAAGTACGGCAAGGAGTTCTATTGCCTGGACAATTATCTGAAAATCCTCAGAAAGGATGCAGAAATCAAGAATGTGCAAATTTGGGCATTGCCAACCCTAGAGCTTGGATTATTTGCGATTGTGGTAGGAAAAGTGTTAAATATGTGTGGCATCCGGTTCTTTTTCTATATTTTTTGCTATATTAAACGATAAAGGATCGCTATCAGATCTTCATGGGTTGCCTGGAAAGCGAAAGATCAGAGGACTTATTGAAGGAATCCCTGGATCAGTTGGCTTTTTTCGGGGGTCTTCAATGCTCCGCAATTTCTCACCGATATTTCAAAGCCGCCTCCGAAGTTATTCAAGCAAAGCAACTGAAGATAAGGGATAATCTAATATCTTACATTTTGATACTTAGCAAAGAGGAGGCTCTGCAGTTTGAAGTGAAGTGCGTAAATCCAGAAGATATTGTGACTATTTAAGTAATAATTACAATTTATATATTTATATAGGACACCAATTGGTTTCTCTTTAAGAACTCTAAGTAGAGAGGACGCCCAGGTGATTGATGATCACTGGAAATTTAGTCAGCCTGGCAGCTTGTTTTATATTCAACGACAAATAAAATTCAACATTTCTGTGGGTTTGTATAAAGAGGAAAGCAATGAACTCGTGGCATGGTGCATCAGGTAAGTAGTTTAAAAAGTACATATATAATTTAATAACAAACTAATATATAGAATTTTGAATATTCTACATTATTTTGACAGAGCTCCGGACGGTCTATTGGCAACTCTTCAAGTCAAGGACTCATACAAACGCCGAGGCTTTGGTGTCCTCATAGTGAAGGAATTCTCTAGAAGAGTGGCGCTACAGGGTGACGATATATTGACCGAAGTTGATGAAGATAACCAGGCATCACCACTATTATTTAGAAAACTGGGCTTTAAACCAATCGATCAGACTCACTGGCTAATGACGGAGTCCGAAAATGGGAATTTTCAATGGACAGATGGCGAGTGATAAGATTAAAGGAATGTTTAAGAATGTTTATCTCTAAATATGTGAATCCGATCATTAAAAGATAAGACTTTCGTGCTGCTTGGCAACGTATTTTTGAAGAGAACGTGATGTGAAAATAATAAACAATTTAATTTATTATAGCTTGAAAAGTGTAAAGTTATATTGAAGGAGAAATGTTCAGTGTATAATATAATGGTAATAAATATGAGAAAACTGCATTTTCCTTGACAATTTATCTTATATCAGTGGTTTTTGCGGTTTCCTAACAGATATTATATCCAGATCCGGAAAATTTTTTCAGTTTCTGCTGACGGAAACTTCAAATAGAAACTTTCAGCCAGGTGGCGATTAAGGAAAGCCCTTTATTTATGTGTAACTACTATTTAATATTATCTTTAAGGCTTGTTGTTAAAAGATTAACATTTTTGCTGCTGGAAACTAATTTCAGATAGTGAAAAGAGCTTCTATTGTTTATAAAGATCTCTTCCATTTATTTTTTAAGAGAATTCTATTTAAGAGAATTTCTAAAAGCTGCCTGGCAAGCTGCATGACTTAATCAGCCGCCAGCTAACCATTTGTTGTTTGTTTCTCGTTCGGAAAGGTTGTTCGTTCAATAAAAAATGTGCACAGATTTGGAAGCTATAGACTTGCCAGTTCTTCAGCGATTTCAAGAGCTCTACAGAGTAAATTGGCCGAAATATTGTCAGGAATATTACTGTCTAGACAACTTTGTAGAGTTTCTAAAGAAACAGCCAGATATCAAGCATTTACAACTCTTTACTTTGTCCACAAAACAAGCCAAAGATGAGGGAGTCTTTGTTATAGTGGTGAGTTCTCTATATACTCTATGCATTATTTTATCTGAGACTAAGAGAGGGACTATATCTGTATCTCTTAGGATCGCTATCAGCTGTTTGCTGGCAGCTTGAATAACACGAGTGGTCTTTTGGAGGAAGCTTTGAATCTACTGGACTGGTCGAAGGGTTTGAAATGCAGCTCCATTCCTTGGAGACATATCGAAGCCTTGGACAAGGTGGTTTCATCCAAACAGTTGGCATTGGTATTCAGAGATCCCACGGATTTATTTTACATGACGGCGAAGGAGGCTCTCCAGCTGAGGGTTGAGTAAGAATGCATTTTTATAAATCTCTTAAAGGAGATAGTAATTAATACAAAATTATATTTATCCAGAGCACCTGCTGGCTTTGTATTAAGGTCTCTGAGTGTGGAAGATGCTCCTTTGGTCAACGACGAATGGCCCAATCATCACTTGGGTTCTTTGTACTTTATTCAGCGTCAGATTCGCATGTGCGCCAGTGTGGGGCTTTATAATGTTGAAACCCAGGAACTGGTGGCCTGGTGCATAAGGTAAGCTCTTTAAAAAATACATTTAAGATGAAATATAACAACTAAATTAATATTTCTTTATCTCAGATTACAAGGCGGCTATTTGGGGGCCTTGCAGGTCAAGGACTCGCACAAACGTCGCGGATTTGGCAGCCTGGTGACCAGGGAAATTTCCTTCCGGCTTGCCGCCCAAGGACATGATGTGATGGCCCTCGTGGGACACTTGAATGCCCCTTCCGCCGGCATGTTCAGGAAACTTGGCTTCCAAGCAATCGACCAATGTCTTTGGCTGAGAACAGAGCCCACCGAAGGAGAGTTTGTATGGCCCGAGGGCGAGTAACTACTTTTGTTATCGCTTTACTCAGGATTAATCAGTCTGAAGTACAAGTTAATGTTATGTATTTGTCGTAGGAAGGGTTGATTGCGTTCTTTCTTGTTTTGTTAAATGAAATATCGGTATTTTAAAGGAGAGAAGTAAATAAATTTGAATTCTATGCTTTCCATTTAAGTGTGCCCAGGTGCAGCGAAACATGACACTAAAGGTCTTGAGCCTAATTCCACGCACAGTCTGGCAACGCCAATGTCTCAAGGGATTTTCAGGGTATCCAAACCGCGTCTCGTGTAATTTTTAGGGTTTTTAATCCTTTTTTCCGGGAAGAAAAATATTTGTAGTGTGACCTTTTTCTGACGACTTTTAGCTTTATGAGCGGTGGGCACACTGCCCCAAGTTCTAATTACACGTAAACTTAAAAGATTCGCCGGCCACAAAAGAGAACGAAGATAAGCTTAAGATAATGAGATCCAGGGACTGTTGGCCAGCTATGCTGGCGTTCCTGGCCGCGGCAATGACCGCCACGTCTGCGGACAAGCCGCTTCCACCGCCCTGCCGCGGCTGCAGCCAGCTGGTGGCGTCCTTCAAGGCGGGACTGGAGCGCACGAAGCGCGGCCATGGTGGTGGCGACACCGCCTGGGAGGAGGAGAAGCTGCGCTCCTACAAGAGCAGCGAGGTGCGGCTGGTGGAGATCCAGGAGAGGCTCTGCTCGGACCCCGAGGTGGTCAACAAGGACCACTGCCACAACCTGGCCAACGAGCACGAGGCGCTGCTCGAGGACTGGTTCACCCACAAGCAGGCGGAGAGTCCCGACCTGCACACCTGGCTGTGCATCGAACAACTAAGCGTCTGCTGCCCGTCGAACACCTACGGAGCGACCTGCCAGCCCTGCAGTGACTGCAATGGAAACGGTAGGTTCTCTTCCACCTCCTGCTCCTCCTCAAATCTTAATCTTTATGGTTTTTTTGCAGGCAAGTGCAAGGGTGCTGGGACGCGGAAAGGCAACGGCAAGTGCCTGTGCGACGCCGGCTATGCGGGACCCAACTGCAGCGAGTGCGGAGCGCAGCACTACGAGTCGTTCCGCGACGAAAAGAACCTGCTGTGCACCCAGTGCCACGCGGCATGCGGCGAGGGCGGCTGCACCGGAGGGGGACCCAAGAGCTGCCGCAAATGCAAGGACGGCTGGAGCATGGACTCGGAGGCGGGCTGTGTGGACATCAACGAGTGCCTGGAGCAGCAGCGACGGCCGGACGCCTGCCGGCCGCAGCAGTTCTGTGTGAACAACGAGGGCTCCTTCAGCTGCCTGGAGTGCGATCGCTCCTGCGACGGCTGCGAGGGCGACGGTCCCGACATGTGCAAGAAGTGTGCCGAGGGCTACAAGCTCAAGGATGGCAAGTGCAACGGTAAGTAGAGATGGCCCCAGGCTTGTACTGTTTCGCTTCTAAAATATCAAACGTTTCCCATGTCCATGTCTTGCGCGAAAAGATCTTTCCTCGGAGCAACGCGATTCCTATGTGAACTTTACGCGGCTGCTCACCTACTTTGGGATGTGCGTCGCTACCTGCGTCATTTTCCAGAGCTCCACCCACATTGCCTGGGGCTGCATTGTGGGAGCAGCCGTGGCCGTGTACATAGCCGCCTCCGAGTACTGGCTCAACTCGGCGGCCGAGGGCGGCGGCGGGCACAAGCCCGAGATCGACACCAAGCAGCTGGAGGAGCTGATTATGAAGTCCCTATAGGCACTAAGTTTATTCTATGAATAATTCGCACCAGGGCATTGATGGGATCGGACCGGCAGTATTCTTTACTCTAATGGAATTTCTGTGTACTTTGTTTGCAGTCAGCAGCAGCGACGAGTCAGAGGAGTCCGAGGAGTCCTCCGCGTCCCCGCACGACCAGGAGGAACTGTAGACGCCGCACAGAGTCCAGTAGCGCGCACACACCCTTTGTAGTCAATTTTAGTTGTAAAATAGGTTCTAATATTACCAATTCGTAATTATATATGATTTGCCAAAGTCCAATGAAGAAAATGCACAAAACATGTAACTCCAGCCACTGTTATTTGTATCACATTTACATATTTATTATATTTGGTTTCAAAAATGTACAAATTCGCATTTACAGCCACACCATCTTGTACACACACAAGTTCTCCGGCTTTCGTGGAATACTGCTTGAAGCGGCTAGATAATAAAGGAACTGCCATTATAATACGAACGAAATATTGCTAAAGACAAGGACATAACAAGCGCCACCACCACCCCGTACAAAGATAAATAACTAGACAAAAACTTAGGCAATGACTACGATCGATCGTTCACTCGTTTGGCCACCGAGGTGTCGGTTAACACAGCCACAGGAATTCCATCTCCTAGCACAGCCTACGATCGCGTCAGATGACTCTGACTTGTGCTGGACGCCAGCCCTATCTCCTCGTCCGACTCATCCGAGTCCAGGGGACTCACGCGTATGGCCTGGTACCACTTGTTGGTCAGGTCAGCCATCTGCGACTTGCACTCGTGCAGCTCCTGGCTGTTGAAGCGGCGCGTGAAGAACGGTATGAAGTACTTGCGGTCCAGGCGCCCGAACCGATCGCGTGCCTGCGTAAAGGTCACATCCTCCTCCTCGGTGAGCTCGGACAAGTGCTCCGAGTCAATGGCCTGGCCCCACTCGCGGGTCTTCGACAGGGAAATGGACTTGGAGCGCTTCCGGCCACTGCCGCTACGGCGTCCACCCTCAGTGCCTGAGGAGCTCCGTGGCAAAGAGCCACGTGTCCGCCGCTTCTTGCCCGGCTTCAGGTACTTGAGCAGCGGCATCGTGGATCCGCCCAGCACAAGCGTGGTGAAGAGCACGATTATCAAACTGAAATTGGGATATTGGGGAATAATTAGCGGGTGATCAGGGCAGGCAGAGCGCGCGCTTACGTGGTTGTTATGATGACGTGGCGCTTCTCCTGACTATCCAGGTTCAAGTGCAGCGACAGCGCATAGGAAATGGCACCGCGCAGGCCCGAGAACCACATGATAAACTGCATCTTGTTGTTGATTTTGTGCTCGCGGAACTTGTTGACCAAAAAAGCCAGCGGAAAGATGTTGCAGGCCCGGCCAATCAGGCACAGGACGATGGCCCAAATAACGAAGGACAGTTCCACTTGGTGCTTGAACGAGAAGATGGCCAGGCCGAGGTAGGCGAAGACGCAGGTCTCGGCGATGAAGGCCAGGGTTCTCATCGTCTGTTGCATCGTGATTTGAGTGACCTAAGGGGAAGTATTGAGTTAAATATAGAATAAGTGCGTCAGAGTGGACCGCCTTACCGTGGACAGGTTGAAGTGGGTGTAGTGGGACATGACGATGCCACAGAACAGGATGGCCATTATACCTGTTGCGAACACATTTATTACTCAATCGATTTATAGCTCTAGGAAGTGCCTTACCGCTCAGGTGTATTCCCTCGGCCAGGACATAGGGAGCGTAGGTGAACATAAGCATCATGGCAAACTCCAGGGATGGGTGCTTCCTCAAATCGATGTGCTTTAGCAGCAACGCTGATATCAAGGCGAATATCACTCCAATGCCCGCCGAGGCAAAGAACATGGCGCAGAAGGTCTTCAGGGCACTGAACATGGCCTCGCCTGTGCTCGCCTGGGCATTGGCAGTGGCCGACTGGGTAATGGAGGCAGTCAGGACAATGGAAATGGCATCGTTCAGGATACTCTCGCCAAACACCAACATGTTGAGTATGGGATCCACGTCCAGGGCATGGAAAATAGCCACAGTGGCCACAGGATCCACGGCAGAGATGAGCGAGCCAAAGGCAAAGGACTCGGAGAAACTGAGGCTATATGGGAAAAATAAAAGATTAGCATTACAGAGATTAAGGAGCTCGCTCTGGAACTTACCGGAATGCCACCTCGGCCAGGCCCAGCAGGTATATTCCCGCTCCGATGACCAGCGCCGAAATGGTAGTCCCGAAAATGGCAAACACCAGGATGGAGCCGATGTTCTGGAAGAAGTTTCCCTTGTGCAGATTGTACCCCGACTCGAAGATAATCGGCGGCAGGAGGACCAGGAAGAAGCCCATGGGCGAAAACACCTCCTCGCGCTTCCAGCTGCCCGTCTGGCCGGACATGACGTTGAGGGACAGACCAATGAAGGCGCCCAGGAAAACCACCACGATGCTCTCCGGCAGGTACTGGAAGCCCGTCTGGAGCATGGAGTGAATTAACAGGATGCCCAGCATGATCACGCAGATGACGAAGAACAGGGACAGCGAGGAGTTGTGCTCCTGCTCGACGGCATGGGAATCGATGAGCGGCGGTTCCGTGGCCACGGTGGAGGCGTTGCCCGACTTCGTGGCGCTTCCATTACCTGGAGCAGCTGTCGAGGCTGTGACATTGACCAAGGGAGGACTGCTGCTAGGGGAAACGGGAACTTCTGGAAGGGGCGGTTGGATTTTGCTACTTCCCGTCGCGCTGGAGCTGTTGGCAGCGACATTCTTCTGCTCCTCCTGCCCGCTGCTGGTGTCTGTCGCAGCCGCCTGGATGACGAGGCAGATCACAGCCGCTTGGAAAAATAGTCGCAGGCCCCAAAAGTTCATTTTGAGCGACGACGCGGCATTTATTTAACACAAATTCCAGCAATTTGTTTTCTTCTCAACAAAAACAGCTGTTTATCTGACGTTTATCACCCGTGATAGGACTGCCAACTCGGGGCGAATGGCCGTCCACGTCCAGTTGAAAGGAAATAACATTCAATCGGAAATTGTGCATGTAATAGCGTTTAATTGATTTAATACACAAAAACAAGATTATTAATCATCAGATTCAGAAAATGAATCTGTCAAGTCACGCTCTGGTGCTGGAGGCCACCGAGCTGATAGCCTATGTGCAGAAATCTAGCTGAAAACTTCAAATAATCTCATTCGAGACAAAGGTAGATTTTTGATCTATTAAGTAAAACATCAATTATTGAGAGATTTCATCAACAAATATTTATTATAAATCTACACATTAATGAGCTCGATAGGAACCTTACACAGGAGACAAGAAACGCGCCTTCAGAACTAGTTCTTTCAGTCTGTTCTTTAAGGATGCGAATTTTTATTGGGCTCCTGTCATAGAAAGCTTTCCCTAACCGTTATCTTGACGTGAATACAGATCACATTTCCGTTTTCAGGAACGATGTACTATACTTGCACATCTGTTCAAATTGTTTTCCAGCCACACGCGATCGGGATCTTCCCCAGACCCCGGGGGGTCAGGTCAGACATTATTTGAATGATAATGCTGCCTGTTGTTTTCGGTTATTTTCAGTGGGCATTAGAATTTTTAGCAAATCTACATATGTACAAACATATATGCACAGAGAGCTGATAGCTCGATTACCAAGCGCCTTGATCTTGGCAGACCTTGTTTGTCTCCATAGCTTTGACATGACGTGGGCACTTTTTCGATTGCACAGCGATTGTGAAAATGGATCGAAACCTGTAAAAGTGGTGTACGGTTTCCCCTGGCCACTGACCACTGACCACTGATCCTCATTCTCAGCGAAAGGGTCGATCACATCAAATAATGTGGAAGGCTAGAATTTCATTAATAATTGTCATCCATATAGCGTTGCATCGTATTGCGTTCCACGAACCGATTGATAATACATATTTAAATATAA
Organism: Drosophila kanapiae; assembly: GCA_008042475.1. Taxonomy (NCBI): domain Eukaryota; kingdom Metazoa; phylum Arthropoda; class Insecta; order Diptera; family Drosophilidae; genus Drosophila; species Drosophila kanapiae. The sequence goes on from VNJM01002939.1 coordinate 381,536, forward strand.
AAAAGAGACAGTCAAAAAGGGAGAGCGAGAGTAATTACAGATCCTAAAAAGTATATAAATATAGAACACAGTCGTATATAGTTTTCTATTGATAAGCTCCCGTTTCTTGTCGAATCATCTCGCCAAACAAAAATTATAAATTAGGCTTCGCTTTCCCAAATCAGTCACAGTCAAACTTTGTCGGAGCAGGAAGCAAGTCGAGAATTTCGAGCGCTTACAGGTCCAATCGCCGGATTTTGCAAGTCCTTCAAATTCAAATCAAAAGTGAGTAGAAAAGGATTTTGAAGCCAGTTGGCAGTGCCCATGCAATGGCACAGTGTGACCAGCTGGGCTTAGTTGCCTATGCCTGGACCAAACCGGTAGCAGCTAAGGAATTTCTCGGTATCGCCCGAGAACGGTAAATTCCACCGCGGCCCCAACGAAGAGCTCCAAAATAATCCCCAAAATACGTGCTCTGCCCGTCAAAGAGAACCGCCAACCCGCTCTTTGCTCGCTCAGCAAAAGCAGCCATCCAGCCGACCTCTCTGCTCCCCACCCCGCCCTCGCTGGCAAAGCGTTCCGAGGTATAAATTGAGAAACTCGTGAAAAGTGTGCGCTCTTTTTCTACAGAACCGTCGCCAAGATAGGACGTGTGTGTTGGCTGCGCCGCTGATTTGGTTGCCGTCGCTGAAACAGTTCAAAAATCAGTAGAATCAGTGTGTACTATATAGTTCCTAGATCTAAGAACCAACTCAAACACTAGCGACTCTCTGGCGTAGCTGGGCTGCTACGTCCTGTAACGTAACGTAACGTGCGTGCCGCGTGTGTAACTGCCCGCGCCCCCGCCGCCCCTGCGAATCAATGCGGTAAACATCAGCCGCATGCCGAATAATATTGGGTGAAATATTCACTTATGTTATATAAAAAACTATTCACTATTCAAAGAGAAGCGTGCGAAAAAAACCGGAAAAGCCCCGCGGCGGCGGCAGCGGCAGCGACATGCGAAAAAAAAAAACTTAGTTGTGCTTTTTTGTGTGTGAGAGTTGGGAAAATCAATTTCGTCAAGCGTTTTAGCAAGCGTCTAATCGGTGGTCTTTCTCCATTCCCCAACAGCTCCACCACCAACCCAGCTCCAAGCTCGTGCTGAAAGCCCTCTTCCAGCCAGGAACCAAGACCTACAAATACAACCGCAAGAACTCAACAAAATCAAAATGCCGCAGAAGACAAACGGACACAGCGCCAACGGCTGCAATGGCAGCAATGGCAACTCCTACGACATGGAGGATGGCCAGACATTCCTCTTCACTTCCGAGTCCGTGGGCGAGGGACACCCAGGTGAGTCCGCCGTACCCCTCTCAGCGCCCCATCTCTTGCTCTAGCTCCCTGCTCTTGCATCCCAGCCATCTCCGATTGCATCATAGCATGCAAGCATGGCCCCTGCATGTGCGTTATGTATACACACACACACGCATACATAGACGCACAAGTGCTGGTGTGCGACTGTGCTGGTGGTGTTCGTCTGCGTCGCTGCTGGCGTTGTTCCTAACCTAACCGAAGCGCTTCTCCAGCGCCCGTGGCCTGTGGCCCCTGTGCCCCCCGTGCCCTCCGTCTACCTTCCGCTGTCTGTCTGCCTGCCAGCCTGCCCGCTGAGATCTAACAAAATGGCGACAGAGTGCTGAGACGCATACCTTTGGCCGAGACCCGGCCAGAGCCAGAAGCCAAACCCATTGTTGATTGCTTCCCAATTTGCGCTTCTTTGTAGTGGAAACTGGTAGCGAAAAAACGTGCTTGTTTACTCAGCAGGCCGCTCTCTTGGGGTGACCAGTCGATAAGATCTTAGAGGTGAGCAAAGAGGAAAGGGATGGCCCTTTGCCAACTGCATCCTTTGCCGGCTTGGCCTGGGCCACCACTAAACAGCTGCTGGTCACTCTCGCTGGCCCCCGCACACACAGAGACAACAGCTGCGGCTGCGACAGCGACTGCGGCGGGGCCAAAACCTTGCCGACGCAATTTATAGACTGGTTCTTTATCGCTGCCTCTCCCGCAGTCGGAATTTGCGTCATGCGCACCATGTGCTTCTGCGGAATGAGAACTGCAAACTGAGAAGCGGAGCAATCGGAGAACTCGGAGCACTGAACGCCTCAGAGCACAGCCTCTGGCCGCTCTCTTTGGCACTTGTACTTCGCAGAAAGACGATCAAAACAAGGGCCAAACTAAAACAAACCCACCACGTTGCTCCCTGTTCCTCCTTCTCTAGGGAGCCCAGTCATTACTTCGCCAGTTCCAGCTTTCCAGAGCTTATCTTTCTGGCGAAACCACGTGTTCCGTCGCTCGAGCTGCGAGCTGTGCTAGCTGGCGAGCTTTGCCGCTGCCGCTCCTCGTTTGTTTATATCAGCGGACAGCGTATTTGACTTCATCATCTGCTGATAAGGGAGAGCGACCTTTTCTGCGGCGGATCGATTACTTTTCCCATTTTGCTGCTATATTTCCATAGTTTATAACGCTAATTAAGTTAGACCCGGACTCATGATGACTGATAAGTGGCGAAAGCCTCCCGAAAACTACTTCCGGATGTGCTGGCTTTAATTTCACCTGTCTTGGCATGACAAGCATGAGTGACAGTGTCGGAAGCGGGCAGGAAATGCGGCAAAAGTTGATGAGAAATGATAACAGAGTGTCCTGTAACATAGTCAAGGCAAAAATCGATGTTAAATCGGCTAAGAACTATGTTTTCTTTCACCTCTACTTGATACATGCAAAGCAGACATTGAGCGATTACTCTCCCAGCTGAAATCGAGACACTGCGCCATTTAAATGAGTCAACACTTCTTCCAGAGTGGCGACAAAATCACTTCCATAGAAGCCTTCTCTGCTGACGCAATATTCAAGTTCAATAACGATGCTTTTTCCACGGAAAAACCTGTCAAAGGGCCCAGGCTCAGGCTCATGCTCAATCTCCAATTTCGCGCCCCAAAACGCTGGCCATGCGCCCGGCGTCTCGGCCAGCTCTGCCATCATATATCATCGTATATTTGCTGTTTGCACAGGCTCGTGTTCTCGCCGAGTTATAGACATAAAAGTGGCATTGAATTTCGCTGTCAATCGCAGACTGAAACTTAAAATAAACTGCATGGCCCGGCAATTTTCGTTGGCGGCGTTTGCTCAGTGAGGGGAGCGAGAGCTCCCATATCTGGCGCACCGAACACCGAACATATTCCCACCGTTTGCTCACTCTCTACCTATCCTCTCCTCTCTTTGCAGACAAAATGTGCGACCAAATCAGCGATGCTATCCTGGATGCCCATCTGAAGCAGGATCCCAACGCCAAGGTGGCGTGTGGTAAGTGTCAAAGCCTCCCTTTTGGCATCCGCCAACTCCAGGCTAGTGACCTTTGAAGCGAGATCCCGAAATCGGTTTTTGATAGCGGCAGCACATCAAAGAGGCGCCGCACGAACACACACAGATTTCCAGTGTCTGGGATCGGCGACAGACCATCAAGAAAATAAACTCGTCCCCAAAGTAAACACTGGCGCAGCCATCAACGCGTGTGCAATGCTTTTGCAAACCGCCTAAGGCGATTGCCTGGACAAATAAACAAAGTCAGAGCTTCTGTCTTAGAGATGGTTGTGTGGTTTCTTTGGAGACGAGTTCTAGATCGATTTGCCTTGAAAATGCTTTAAATTTCCACCCTTTCTAATCCAGAAACCGTGGCCAAGACCGGCATGATCCTGCTCTGCGGTGAGATCACATCAAAGGCCGTCGTGGACTACCAGCGCGTGGTTCGTGAGACCGTCCAGCACATTGGCTACGATGACTCCTCCAAGGGTAAGTACTTAAGACTAGGCTTAGGCTCATAGAGATAAAGATTTGCGGGCGGGCCACAGGATCTAAGTCCTTTGTAAACACTGTATTAAATCGCAACAAAATCAAAATTGAAAAAGGTTTCGATTGGAAGACCCTAAACCTGCTTGTCGCCATCGAACAGCAGTCGCCCGACATTGCCAACGGCGTGCACATCAACCGCGAAGAGGACGACGTCGGCGCTGGTGACCAGGTACAGCTCCGATTTCCTACTACCCACCGAGAGTGTGTGTGTTCGTTCGTTCGTTACGTTTCCATTGTTGTTCAGTGTTTCATTGAAAAGCGGATTAATCTCCCAGTTCATACCTTCATACCCACAACTTCTACCTCTAAAAAAACACCAAAAGGAAGCGCTAACACTCAGAAATTTCCCCATAAAGTAAGAGTGCCAAGATCAAAAGGCATCAACTGGGTTGAACTCATGGCATCTCCACAATTGCGAACTACAGTTCGCTCTAACCTCATAACCCCATCATACTACCCATAAACGGATTCACTTAACCTCTTTCAGCGAGGGGTTTACAACAGAAAACCTTGCATGCGGCATTATCCCCTCAGCGAAGACCAAAGGCCAGCCACAAACACACACATAAGAGACCTCAATTTCCATTTAAGAAATATTTATCTATAAGCTAGATTAAAAAGGGTGAACTTAAACATATTTTAAACATTACTTACAGACATATTTTCCTGTGCGTGTGCGCTCCTCTCTTTTATCTTTCTCTCTCGTTTCATAACACGAAAAACGATAAACGATACCATAATTTGTACGATTATTTTGCTCGGGGTTTCCGATAACCAACCCATATAAAGGTTTTGATTTCAAAACGTGCAACGTGCTCTTGGCATTGGACCAACAATCGCCCGAAATCGCGGCCGGAGTGCATGTCAATCGTGCCGACGAAGAGATCGGTGCCGGAGATCAGGTGTGAATTATAGCAGCAGGGCGGCCCTTAAAGGCCCTTTCCAAAGAGAGCTAAGCATTGAAGTCACTTGGTTATGGTTCATGAACTTCATGGTGGTGGGGCGTAACTAAGCTCTTTTGGAGGGGGTCTCCCACCGCCACGCCACCTTTGTACAATTTCTGTGTTCTTATTTGTTTCTTATATTATTTATTTTCGTAACTAATCTAAAGATAAATTATAAATTATAATAACTATTATGGAAATCATTTGTAGTATCCTATAGCCACCACACACATGTAGCGCTGCAGCTAAGCACTCGATAGCCTTGTTATTGGAAGCTTCAAAATCCATTCCTGATGCCTGCTTTGTGTTTTTCTTAAGTTACCCAGGCTAGTTTCGAATAACCAAGGCTTGATTTGTTGCATTTTGCATCCCATAAGTACATTTTCCTTTAATAACTCATTCCTGATCAGTCCACACTCCATGAGCTTGCTTCATCCTCTTCTTTGCTAACCCCAAAACCCAAAATGTTCCTTACTTACTCACCACTAACCTGAACTTACCACTCGGGATGTCACAGAATATCAAGATATCGATTACATACCGATATTTAACGCGAAATCCGATATATGAATCGTTCTACAACATTTGAGATTAAATATAGAACTCGAGTTAATATATAAAAAACGAATAACATAGATATTTGAATGTTAGAAGTGATATTATTACTTCACTATATATTTAGCGCCCTTTTTTTGGTTAATCATAACAAACTTTTCCACTCGATATAAATCGATACATCAAAGTCGGAATTCTCTTTTATATTTTGAACCAATATAAACTTAAAAAAAAACAAATTAAATAGAACCTGACATTTCTCTTATTACTGTTTAATAAATATCCATATTTAAACGTTAATCTATAATATAATCTTTAATCTAATCTATAATCGGTACATCAAACTGTTCTATGATATTGAACGCTATTTCTGTCGGACTTTTCCTCTCGATATCTGCACATCCCCACTCACCACTCTATTTGGATTTGGTTCTCTCTGTTCTCTAAATTCCTTACTATATACAATAACTAAATACTCTTGGAATATTTTGCAGGGCATCATGTTCGGCTATGCCACCGATGAGACCGAGGAGTGCATGCCCCTCACCGTGGTACTGGCCCACAAGCTGAACGAGAAGATCGCCGAGCTGCGTCGCTCCGACGTCTTCTGGTGGGCTCGGCCCGATTCCAAGACCCAAGTCACCTGCGAGTACCTCTTCAACCAGGGTTCGGCCGTGCCCAAGCGCGTGCACACCATCGTTGTGTCCATGCAGCACTCGGAGAAGATTTCGCTGGAGACCCTGCGCTCTGAGGTTATGGAGAAGGTTGTCAAAGTCGTCATTCCCGCCAAATACATTGATGCCAACACCATTGTGCACATCAATCCCTGCGGACTCTTCGTCATCGGCGGTCCCATGGGCGATGCCGGGCTAACGGGTCGCAAGATCATCGTCGACACCTACGGCGGCTGGGGCGCCCATGGAGGCGGTGCCTTCTCTGGCAAGGACTTCACAAAGGTCGACAGATCCGCGGCCTACGCCGCACGCTGGGTGGCCAAGTCGCTGGTCAAGGCCGGTCTGTGCAAGCGCTGCCTGGTCCAGGTCTCGTACGCCATCGGCCTGGCCGAGCCCCTCTCCATCACCGTGTTCGACTACGGCACCTCCCACAAGACACAGAAGGAGCTGCTGGACATAATCCGGCGCAACTTTGACCTCAGGCCCGGCAAGATTGTCAAGTGAGTGGGAAATGTTCCGCAGGCACTCCCTGGTTGCTTACTAATTTCGTGTTGTGTGTGTTTCAGGGACCTGAACCTGCGCCAGCCCATTTACCAGCGGACCAGCACGTACGGCCACTTTGGACGCACCGGCTTCTCGTGGGAGGAGGCCAAGCATTTGGAGATCAATTGACTAGGCGCCGAGGCGTCGCTACCGCAGTCACCGTGTGCTAAAAGGTTGAAGCCATCGTCTCCATCGTCACCGTCATCCTCCGCGTCAACATCCTCTTCAACGGCAACAACAGCAACGTAATTTTTAGTTTCGTTTTTTTAAAGTTACAAGAAGTCAGCGAAGCCCGCTGACAGCTGCCTGGGCCATCGGTTCGAACTACAACGGAGCGCCGAGCTCCCTGCTATCTTAAAACCAATCTGATGTAGTTGTAGTCGTCGTCGTCATGCTACCCTGCATATATATACTTAATAGAGAGCTCTCCACCCCACAAATGACAAGCTTTAGTTATACATATACATAGTGTAGAGTTGTCGCGTCGCTCAGTTCTGTTATCACAAAAGAAAAGGAAAGTAGCTAGTCTCCCCCTCAAATTGTCACTTGGCCTAATATATATAATGAAATTGTATAAAACTTGGATGTCCGTTGCCTAGAAATTATGCACACCACTCTCATGCTTAATTGTACACATATTTTTGTATCTTTTACTATTGCCTCTATGTCGTCGATTGTGTGCGTTGTATGTATATGTTTAACAAAGGTTTTAACAACTCGATCGTATGTATATTACACCCTATACTGTACTGTAGCTGTCTTTGTACGTTCTGTAGCCAACCAACCATAAGATAATGTATTTTCCTTTACAAAAATATATTACAAATACAGATAAAGGAGTTTGTAACAATTATCCACAAAGCAGAATAGAACGGGGCATTTTAATTGTACAAAAAACAAACAGAACCACAGCCAAGGCCTGTGCTGCAATACATTAACACACAAGCAACAATGAACATAAACAATTACCAGTTCGAACAGCTGCTGCGCCAAAAGACGCCCCCCTAAGAAATAGTTAATCCGAGATATTTATTTACGTGTGTGTGTATTGTACAAGAAAAACTTTCACATGACAATGATCATTGCAATAAACCTAATCGACAGTTTACAATTAAAACAAATCAGCTTTTTTTTTCGGTTGGGTTTGAAATGCAATCGAGGTAAACTCGACACAAATATCAATCGATTCCCGATCAGGAAGGAGTTCTCCCAGTTAAAATATATCAACTGCAGTTCCAGGCGCTCAGCATGCAGCAGGAGGATGATCAGTCTAAAGATATTTCATTTAAGAGATCTGCTCTCTTCGATTTTGTTGGCCACTCGTACGCTTTGCTAGAAAGAGAGCAAACGATCTACTAGGTGCATCGCTGCTCTACTGATCTCTGTTCGCCTGTTACATGAAATGTAAGATTGTTATTGGATTCGCCAAAAAAAAGTTCGCAATCAGCAGTTTCCCAGTACAAATTTATCAAATTCTTGATTTCATGTACCAGGCGCGCAGAGTGCAGCAGGAAGCCGATTAACTACGATTTTTATAACAGCTTATAACTGTCTCTCTCTCTCTCGCTCTCTCTCCATCCGCAACTTAACATATTTGGTGCAGCCTAAAAGTATGCAACTATAAAAATATGCAGAAATGCTCATCTGGCTGGACTGCAAAATTGGGACAAAGGGAAATCTCACTTCCCACCAGAGATGCTTAGCTGGCTATATTGTACAGTTGGCACAAAGTGACATCACACTCGCCAGCAGAAATGCTCACCTGGCTATATTGCACTATTGGGACAAAATAGTATCGCTAATTGTGCAGTGCAATCTGCACCCTGCCAGCAAAACTAAGTGCCTAACGCCATCTATGTGTCTGTTACGGAGGTTAGTCAACAGCGTATGTAAAACTGTGTTCAGGCTGTACATAGTATAGGTGTAGCGCCATCTGTTACTACCACCCATAGATGGCGAGTTTGTAAAGAGCGCATGTAAAATGGTGTAGAAAAATGTAGAAAAATATAGAAAATCTGCATTGCATTCTTGGAAAATAATTGCATCTCATTGTCACCAAAGATGCTCTGCACTAGGCGCTCAGAATGCAGCAGGAGGATGATCAGTGTGAACAGATTTCATAACTGTTTAAAGCTCTCGCGAGAGCTGCTCTCTTTGATCTTTTTAGAAAGAGAGCGCAAGAGAGCATAAATAATTATGTGCATCGCTGCTCTGCTGCGTTCTGTTCGCCTGTTACACAAAATGTAAGCTGCGTGAAATTTTAAAATTATTATTAATGTTTTCTTTTAAATATATCTTTATATACGTATATCACTCGCAATTATTTGAGTCAATCAAATAGTCTTACATTTAAAATGTGCTCCACAACTGACACAATATGGCTTAACCGGTGATTTAGACTGATCCCGCTTAGAACTAACTGCTTACTTAAGGTCCCACGCACCGGAACCAAACCAACCTCTCATTCTTAATAATTATATGACGTAAAGTTAAAGTATTTCGTTAGAAGCTGCAGAACATAGTTCACAACCGGGTTGGTCCCCGACTTCTTCAGCCGCTGTCGTATCATAATGTAGGCCGAGATGGTGAACAGCAGATAGAAGCCCATCAGGCAGGTGAGCGACCACACATAGTGCATGTTCTCGAAGCCCAGGAAGGCCAGGAGGACCTTCGACTTCTTGAAGGAGCAAAAGATCTCAGTGTCCTCGCAAATCGTATCTGCCCGTCCGTAGTCATAGAGAGCGGCCACGAGCCCCTCCATGCCATGACGCAGGTAGCTAAGATGCATCAGGAATCTCATGAGGGGGGAGACGTAGCTACCCCGGCCATAACCAATGCCGTGTATGGAGAGCAGGATGAGGGGCACGGCCAACACTGGGCCCATGAACATGGCGTTCTGGAAGGACATAGAAGCATTAATAGAGGCATCTCGACAAGGGATAGTGACTTACCACCAGGCTCAGTCTACTGGAGATCAGCAGGCCAAAACTATCGGAAGTCAGGGCCGTTACGAAGGCAATCATGAATAGCATGGCAAAGCGGAAGAACTCCAGCGGCTGGCTGGACATTAAGTACACAATGGACAGATAAATAACGGCTAGGACGAACATGGATGGCAGCTTGGAGCAGACCATGGCGGCATAGTAGGAGCTCAGGCGGTACCACTGGTTGTTGTACTCCCTCTTGAGCAGATTGATTTCCGAGGGAACTGAGGGAGAGAGCACGCTTGGATTGGAGTACTCTGATCTCTAAGATGCATCTCTACTCACAGTACAGGAGCACTGGCATCATAGGCAGGTACAGGTATGCTATCACAATGGTGAACATAAATCCGAAATTAAACAGCGCCTTGGAGGCCGAGGTGCCCATGCCGAAGTACAGGGAACCCACCAGCAGTGCCAGCACTATGTTCATGTAGAACTTCAGCTTGATGTAGGACTGCAGTCAGAAGGAATTATATAGAAATATGTTAATCTGGATAGCAAGCTTCCTACCTTATCCCTCCACATCTGCAGGAGCATCCTGCTCAGCAGAAGCTTGTACTGCATCCACCAGCTGCACTTGGCTTGCAGCAGCTTGGGGCTAATCTCCTCCTCGAACTGATCCATTTCGTAGAAGGAGGAGGCTCCCGATGTGGTGTCCGTTTTGGTGGGTGTCACCTTGCCATCCTCCGAGGGAGACCATCGCGTCACCTTGCCATTGCCCACGGCCTGCACCATGGGTTCGTGATAAGAGTCGCCATACTCCAGGCAAGCCACCTCGATGATAAAGTCAGCCGGATTGTACGTTATGGGACAGCTTAGGCCCAGGTGCTCCATGTAAGGCACAATGTTGGCTCCACTTCCCTGGTAAATGCACTGACCTTCGGCGAGAACGTACACCGCGTCGAGCATCTCAAAGATCTTGGCTGAAGGTGTGTGGATCGAGCAGATCACAGTGCGTCCGCCGGCGGCCAAGGATTTCAACAGAGCAATGCACTGAGAGCTGGATAAGTCATCCAGGCCGCTGTGGCATAAAGGGAGTGGCATAAAATAATTCTCTTTATATTTATATGAACTCACGTCGTGGGCTCATCTAGAAAGATGACAGGCGGGTTGTTGACCAGCTCAAGGGCGATGCACAGACGCTTACGTTCTCCCCCGGAAAGTTTGGGGGACATGGTGTTCTGGGAAGCCTTCAGGCGAAGCATGATCAGGATTTCGTCTATCTAGAGGAGGTTTCAATGTGGTAATCACCAGTCACAACATGCAACTAAATAGAAGCTCACCACTTCCAGTTTTTGTCTAAGATTGAGTTCGTTACCCAACTTAAGATGGGCGGCCAGTAGCATCATTTCGTGCACCGTAAACTGAGGATCCAGGACATCTGTCTGTGAATATGGGATACAATATATGATATATATATATAGTAATAGTAATATCTAGTAAAAGGAACCCAAGAAAACCCTAGGGAATGCCTACCTGCATGATGTATCTTGACATTTTCCGGAACACTCGCATGTCCCTGGGATTCTGGTTGACCAAAACCTCACCAGAGCTGCTGGTGGCGCTAAAAATGTGGATTATTAATGCATTAAGCTGAGGTTATTAATTTTGGAGATATGCCGCTTACCCAAATCCCGCCAGCAGGTTTAGCAACGTCGTCTTGCCAGCCCCCGAGGGACCCATAATTGCGGTGAGCTCATGAGAGTGGAACTCCCCGTTGACTCCCCTCAGAATTGATTTTTTCTGTGAAGCTGCAAGCAAAAATTGAATAGTTTATACAACTATTAGCTATTGGCATGCATTTGATCGCTGGTTAGTACAAGATTAGGGCGGATAATTTCCTCTTAATATGTGCATTTTAAGCTGGGAAAATAATCTAGGCAATTACTGAGGAAATTAAGTGCAATTATCATCCGTAATAGACCATTATTAACACACGAATGTCAAATAACTCACCGTTGGCCTGGTCGGGGACCTCATAGCTCAGTTCCTTAAACTGCAAATTAACTGCTGGCCAGGATGGCAAGTACTTTAATCCGTTGACCGACTGGAAGTCCTCCGAATGCTCAGGCAGCTCCAAACTGATGGCGTTGATGTCGCTGCTGTACTGATCGGAGCTGTGCTGGGAACTGCTGGTCGTTTGCATCTTGAAATCGTACTTCTTTCTTTATCTTTTGATATTAGGTCATGGCATCTATATTTCAAGGTAGCAAAGGTACAAATCTATTACTTTGGCTATTAAAAAACGGTTTAGGCTTAGAGTTCGCGGAGCTGATAACCTTTCGGTGGCCGTTTCGGAGCGTAATTCTCGAGAATCGTACTCGCGGCTTTCGTTATATTGCGCAGATCCATCGGTACAATGGGAATCAATTAGTAATCGCACACAAAAATTAATTTTCGGCTGCGTTAAACCAGTTTGCAAAAAGTTATCTTAACCGCGCCAAGCGGGTTTAATTATTTTATCAGCTGCGCTATTTGCATGCCTGAAATTCTGATTTACGACTAGGGAGTAGCGCCTTCGCCCTTCTTTGTGTTCTGGACGCGAATTTCGCACTGAGCAAAGGCCTCTTTTCTTTTAATGTATTTCATTTCTCCGTGCCGGAGCGGAACGCGAGCGTTGCTGCCCGAAAAATAAACTCAGTTTTTCAATTGATGGAGGGCAGTACGTACTCGACCGCCAGCCTGCTCGAGTTCTGACCGAATGGCTGACTGAGCGCCTGCCCGGCTGTCAATCAGTCTCTCTGGCTGTGTTGGGGGCAGCGTGAGTAATCTTGGTTGGATTGGAATTTCGCCATAAACACGACTTGGAAGTGGCACTGGCTGTCGTCTCCCTGATAGTGTTATCAGTGGGTCTTCATAGCGGAAACTTATAAAGACAGACATTTGAGAAGCTAGCCAAAACCCGGCTTTGTGCTTAGAGATGGTGCGGACACTGCGTATGCGCAATATGGATGATATTCTAGGAAACTGATTATATTTGATATGTATTGAAAGATTTCTATATGGTACCCTGTTAAATAGAAAAGGGTATGCTGAAAGTTTGAATCAGATTAAACAATCTACAAAATAAGGAACTACTTGACTTAGCAAATAAAAAGACGAACAAGGCTGGATTGATTCGGCTGCCGATGCTTTCTTTCTTTGTAGCTCTTTTACATATATTTATGCAGTTATAAAAAAAGTTATAAAAGCATACGCTTTTCCGTATAATAGGAATTACCCTAAAGAACTTCACTTAGCAACTGTTGCACCAAAAAGCGGACAAGGCTAGATCGATTCGGCTGGTGATGACTAAATCTTCTTTAGAGCAAGCCTTCTGTTAGAAGAAAAGAATACCAAGAAAGGGTATACAGATACGTACGACACAGAATAAACTCTTGTCAATTATAACCTATGATTTTCATTTCTTTCTTCCTAATAAAAGCGTGTAATTGGGTTATGTAAACTTTCCGACAGTGTCTGACATAGTGTTCCCTCCATTTGGCAGATCTTCTCTTGACTTTTAACAGATAACATGCTCCATATAATACCCTAGGCCCTAGACATAAATATAAATACAAAGCGAAAGCATTTATCGCCACCGTATGAATACAAATTTAAATCGCGCAAGTCGCTGGGAATCGTGTGCGTGACCATTGGCCCCCACTTATGAGAGCGAGCTGTGTGTCCACCGTGTAAACAAATCAAGATTGGAGTTGCTTGGGCTAAGCTAGCACCGATTCAGTGGGGGAAATACAGGGTATACACGAGTCGACTAGCCGGCGGAGTCTTTGTGTCTTTCGATGATGTGTGAGTAATGGCGCATGCGAATGCATTGAAGCGGCGAATGTTGACCTTTGTTGTTTTGTACAATCCAACATTGTACGATGCTTAATAAATATATGGAAGTATATATCTATAAAACATCGAAGCCTAATTATATATATTGTAGCTCGTGGGTTTATCAGGGCATGCATGACGATGTGTCAGCTTTATTTGTAAACAAAGCAGATGCTAGTGACATGTTCACACGGCTGTTATTATCCCAGAATGACTGGTAAAAACCCTATGAAGAGTTCATAGTTCACACTGTTATCCGAGGAATACTACCGATCGTCACAAAGAGCTGATAAGCAGGCGCTCATCTGACCCAGAAATCGATTAAATAATTAAAAGAGAGCGCTGCTCACGCCACACAGCACAAGTTAGAATGGTAAACAAGTGACCAGTAATTCCGTAATTCCCGACTTTCAGGTTCAACGAACGCGCCTAGATATGGCTTTCCGCTGCCGCGTAAGTGCAGCACTCACTGGCAATGCCACTGCCAGCGGAGGGTGGAACGTGCTCCGGCGCTGCACTTACTCCACTTTCTATTCGTAGCTGCTGCTGGCTCTCCCCCACTCTCTCTCTCTCTGAGAGTCGGCAACCACAAGCACACAGCGAGCAGGAGGCTCTTGTTGTCGTCGTCGACTTGTTGCACCGCCGACGGCCAAAAAAGTACTGAAAGCGGGCACAGGAAGAACGAGCGAGTGGCTACTGCAGCTGGCGAAGCTCCGATTCCCCCCTCATAGCAGGGAGAATGCTTCTGCCCTTTCTAGAGGAGATCGTGGGGCTATAAAACAAGTTTAGCAGGATACTGCAGTCTATTTATAGAGTTTCCTGAGGAATGCCAAGTGGATATGCCACAAATTGTGCTGATCCATGCTGCAGCTGCCTGGTCAACTGCTTTGACCTACCTCAATCCGCTGGAAGGGCTCCAGGTGTGACGTCTGCCCCGAAAGCTGAATGAAAAAAATGGCAGAAAACTGAAAAATCATTCCCCGAAAGGCTTGCCAAACGATGATTGGTGAGTATTAGGAGCCGCACGCTGCACGCTGCGATTACAAGCAATTTCTAGCATATCTGCGGCTAAATCGCAACTCATTGCAACAGCCGGCACAGAACGCATGGCAAGAAATTAAAGTTACTCAACGCCGCCGAAACCTGGACTCAGCCTGAGCAGCCGAAGCCAATCTCCATCCGTTGTTCCTAGTCTCGTGAGGGGCGGCTGTAATTGGGAGCTTGAATGTGAGGCACGTACTATGCCAGTTTAATTGCCGCTTTGAAGGAAAAGCCAATCGCTGGGGTTTCAGGTTCACATTTCAAGCTTGTTCGCAGTGTAACGGTTGCCAAAAGCACACATGTCCGGCAGTGGGCGCTACTCAGAGAGCTTTTTACACTGGGGAAAAGCGTATATGTAGATGTTGCACAGTTCTAGCTTTTTTTTAGCTATTTAAATGTTGCTGGAAAGACGAAAATGGCTAGATCGAGTTGTCTGGTGATTGTAATAAAGAATATTTATAGTTTTCTGGTTTTAAAGCTACCTATTTCAGTAGGATCCAACTTTTAATATCGATAATAAACAAGGCAGTCGATATTTTTGTGAAATATTACTTTATTTCAACTTTTCAGAGTTCATAGATACCTATTTCAGTAGGAACCACATCATAATATCAACAATAAACAAAGGAGTCTATATTTTTGTGTATAATTACTTAATTTCAACTTTTCTGGGTGCATAGTTACCTATTTCAGTAGAAACAAACTCATAATATCCATAATAAACAATTAAATCTTTATTTTTGTGTATAATTTCTTTATTTCCTCCAAGAATGCACTATTTATAAATACAAATGTGATTATAAAATATGTATATGTTGCAGACACTTAAATACCATTTGGATTTATATCGTAAACCTGTATTACAAAGATTTTATATAAAATAATTACATACATAAAAGCTATATATGCAAGGGCTTTGCTTTGTATTAAAAAGATTTTATTCACAGACATTTATAAAACATATAAATACACATCGACATGTATTTAAATATTCTTTCCTTTTTTTTTTCTTTGTTTCTTTTTTGGCAAAAATATGGGGCTTCTGATGTTGAATAACTTAGGTCCCTATGATTTCCTTACATCGAAGATGTTGTGTGTACAGCGATTTGGTTTTGTTTTGATCAATTTGTTGCAAGTACGACTTAAAGTACGAATTTCGAAACTAAGAACTAGGCAAAAATAAATGATTAAGAACCCAAGACGCTTCGTTGATAACTAACTAGATAGTTGTAGGTACATTGAAAGCTTTTAGAACCGAAAACAACAAATAATGGGGCCGCTCAGCGCACGGTCTTCAGCTTCCAGCGCAGGAAGAGGTACGCCGACACACGCAGCACCACGAAGATCACAATCAGGGCCACAATGTCCAGCGTGAAGTTGGCGTTCACCATGTCCAGCTCCTCGAGCGTCGTGATGGGCGACTTGAAGTGACAGTAGGTCTGGAAGCACCTCAGCTTCTCGCGTCCATAGCCGTACGTGGCCAGGGCAGTGCCCTCGAACCCGTAACGAATGTAGGAGAGGTATGTGATCCATCTCAGGTACACCGGTATAGCGTCGAAGGACACGAAGAAGCCGGAGAACAGCAGGAAGGGCACGGACATCACGGGGGCCAGGAAGACGCCGTTCTGCACATTCATGGCAGCGCCCACCACCAGACCCACGGACTGGGCCACGAACGAGATGAGCAGGCAGGCCGACAGGAACATGGAGAAGCGGAAGATCTCCCAGGGCTGTGAGGTGAAGTAGTACACGATGGTCACATAGATGACGCAGAATATAGCCTGAAGGAGAGCGCAGAGTAATCAGCAAGGGGTAATCTTCGGATCAGACGAGTGCAACTCACTTGAAACGGCAGATCCGCTACTGATATGGCCAGATAGTAGGACTTCAGCGAGTACCAGCGATTAAAGTTCTCCTTTAACAGAACGGGCATCTCCAGGGGGACTAGAGAGAGAGAAAGATTAATAATTATATATTTCATCCTGCAAAGGGACATCTCTTACATGACAGAATCGTGATGGTCATGGACGTGTACATGAGGAAGAGCATGTTGAAGAAGAGGAAACCCAGGTTACTCAGCACCTTGGCTCCGTCGTTGCCTATGTCGTAGTACAGGGCGCCGATCAGGAAGCCCACCAGGAGATGGGCAAACAAACGCAGATACATGAGGGTCTAAGGAAGAGTATAGCCTTGATTAGTTGCCTCCAAGCATCTCCAACTCATCCCTGAACTCACCCAATCGCGGTAGCTGAAAAGCAGCGTCCTCTTCAGAACCACCCAGAACTGGTGGAACTGCGAGGTCGGGTAGCGTTCCGGCGAAGTGATCTCCTCCGTCAGCAGGGCCGTGGTGCAGTTCGCACTCTTCTCCACATCGATCATGGCATCGCCCTTCTCGTTCGTGGTGACCACAGCGGAGCTGGCATTGCCATCCTTGACGATGTCGTTGACCATGCCATTCAGCAGGCCATTGTTCAGGGTAAGATTCTCCTCGTACTTGCTGCCGCTCACATTGGATGCGTCGTTCTTGTCCAGAATGGCCTTGAGGTTCTGCACCTTCACCAGATCGTTGCGAGCCTTCAGGTTGGCATAGTCCGCCGAGGAGCGGATATCCCGCTTGCCATTGTCGATGGCCTCCACCAGCTTGCGCGTGTGGTCGCCGTGCTCACCGCAGGACACCTCAATCACGTAGCTAGCCGGGTTGTGGTAGCTGGGGCACTCCAGGTTCAGGGTGGACAGGAAGGGCACCAGCTGCTTGGTGCTGCCTTGGTACACGCACTGGCCATCGGCCAGCGTGTAGAGCTGGTCGAACATCTCGAACAGACGAGCGGACGGCTGGTGGATGGTGCAGATCACGGTGCGTCCGCCGGCGGCCAGCATCTTCAGCAGATGGATGCACTGGAAGCAAGTGGAGCTGTCCAAGCCGGAGGTTGGCTCGTCGAAGAACATGATGGGCGGATTGCTGACCAGCTCCAGGGCGATGGAGAGACGCTTCTTCTGGCCACCGGACAGGTTGCGCGTCATCGTGTAGCGGTGCTCGCTCAGGCTGAGAGTCAGCAAGATGTCATCGATCTGCGGGAGAGACAAAAGGTGAGAAGTGGATTTGGGTTTTATTTTTGGTCACTGGTCGCTCCATGACTTGCCGGAATTTCTTTGTAAACAAAAACAGAGCTGAGCTCCTACCCAGAACTGGTTCTTCGTTCAAAAATAGACTTGCCATCTGATTAGGGAGCTATGATTGAGCGTGACCAATGGCCAGACATCGACTTACCATTGAGTTCTTCTCCGGCTTGGTGAACTTCTTGCTCAGCTTGAGGTTCGTAGCCACCGTCATGGCTTCCTGCACGGTGAGGTTGCCATGGAGCTGATTGTCCTGCATGATGTAGGCGGACAGCTTGCGGAAGGTACTGAGGTTCCTCTCGGCGCCATTCATGGTGACGCTTCCTTCGATGCTCGAGGTTCTGTGGGTGGGAAAAGGGAATAACATAAGGCATAGGGATAAGGTTCATTAAACGCCCAAGTCCTGTAGAGTTTCCTCACCATTTCTGGCTTGTTTCCTGACTTCTTATCAAGAGAACAGAGCTACCTACCATAATTGCCAGTTATAATCGGCCCTGTGTTTTATTTTATTGTATTTTCTATATCTACGCACGGACACTTGTTTGATAAACCGAACCGTTGACGGAGTCGGAATGGGAATGGGAATCGAAATCGAAATCGGGGTACGAAGTCCGGCAAACTACCAAGTGTACATAGCGAACAACGTATCCCCCCTGCTCGAGAGGTGTATGGAAATAGCTGAGTAAGGCGATAGCCTGATTACACCTCGATACGGTCGATATATCATGGGGAAATCGGTCTTTGCTCCTGGTAACCAAGCCAAGCAGTTGAATTGTTTATGATTATTAGACGCAACAGCTGAATTTAGCGTTTTCAATAAACGAATAAAGATAAAGAAGTCGCTGTTCTGCGAATAAATTATATAATTTACAGAAAGAGCCTCCGGAGAACGAGCTGGGTGCGGAAAGGTCGCCGGTTCAAGCGGAGGCAGAGAGAGTGCTTATCAAGGCACAATTATTTCTGTTGATAATAAATGGCTGGCTAATATAATTGTACCCGCACTCGATTCGCCATATTCTGGCCCCAAGGTCAGCTACGTTTTTGTTTTTTATTATTTTTTTCCAGAGTGTGCGTGCGATTCGGATTCCAGCTACTACTGCCCGTCCCCACACGACGTTGTGAATGCAAATTATCAGTTGGGAAGAAGGAAAACTCACTTGTAGCCAGACAAAATGTTGAGCAGGGTGCTCTTGCCAGCGCCCGATGGTCCCATGATGGCGGTGAGCTCTCCCGACCTCAGCCGCCCACTGACGCCCTTCAGAATGGTCTTGGCATCTGTAATAAAAGCACAAATACAGCTCATTATTATAAATTATCACTAAAAATAGTTGGGCAAGTGGTGGGCGGAGGCTTACGTCATTGGGCTTAAAGTACCATCGAAACCGTCGAAGAAGCGGCACTGCTGCTCGGGTCATTGGGGGAGACCAGCTCGATGGGTAAACAAAAATTGCAAAAAATTTGACAATCGAACGGTCATTGGCCCCCCATTGATGTTTCTTTTGTTTCCACCTCCACTCTGATTCGGGCTTTTGGCCATAAAGAAGGCATTCCATGACTGTGATTCAGGGATCTGGTGAACAATTGCACTTTCCTCAAATGGAATTCGATTACAACAATGGATCAACAAAGCAGGAGATGCTATTGTGAGTTTAAGTAACTCTTTGCCGCTGTGAATAACTAATTGGGCTCTCGAGTCTTGGACAAGATCGGCCTCCGAATGGGTAATTTTGCGCATGGCTTCTAAATGGAACTGATGCGGAAGTGGCTTATCAACAGCGCATACCTATAAAGCAATAAACCAATAGATTTGGCACGGCACACACTGCCAGCTGTGCGGCTCAACGGAAAATGCTAATAAACCTGTTACTTCGACGGTCTTTGCCCGAAGATGGATGGAAGCCAGAGTGTCTTAGGTTGGGGATTTGAACTAGATTTAGGGGGTAATATATAGTAAATAGATCCTGTTTCTGCACTTTATGCTTTCGGTTACATAGTCTACGGGTTGGCATTACAAAATAACTCACTTAGGGCCTGTGTTTAGCCACCGTGACCCTCTCTCAGAAGTGAAATCTCGGTTTTATGAAGCTCGTGCAAGTACAGAGGGTCGTGTAATTATTTTAAGACAGCTTGCTTAATCGCAAGCTGTGTGGCAGTGAACCTCAGCTGTCAGTCTAGCGACTAACTAAGTCGCAGTCGTAACCAAGCAGCCACGCAATGTCTTTGCCAGTCAAAAACTGGGTCTCCAGCTGGGATTATGCCTGACAGAGCCAGCTCTGAGCTCTCAGCCCCAATGTTTATGGTCAGCTGCGTCAACAAGAGCCGCCTTTCAGTTCGCCGCAAGAAGATTGCGCAAAAAGAAGTCCCAAGGGCACTTGCACTGCAGCTTTGTTTCGTTGATTCTGTTGCGACTCGCTCGCTCGTTCAATGCCAATTACGAATATAATATACATCGCTTCAGCTGGCCAGGGCATTCCGCAATCTTGACGACCATCTGAGAACGTACTGACCAGGTACACCGCCTCGACTGGGCAAATAACAAATCGCAAGTCGCAAATCGCAAATCGCGTAGTTAAAATGCCGAAAGCAGCAGCAGCAGCGTTGATGCCACTTTATTTTGTATACATTATTGGCCCAGAAACTTAGCACGTCTCTCCTCTGGAGGCGGCGTGCCATCTGCTAGCCCAGGTGAGCGACTTGCCAGTGTAATAGCTCTGTGTGTGTATATTCTGACCGCCTCAATTAAGTTTGATGGCCGACCTTTGCCTCTCTCTCGCGGCTGAGCAAAGTTCGTCTCCAATTACTTTTTGCACTGACACTGACCGCATCAGCATCAGCATCCGCATCCCAAAACAGGCTCCGACAGCAAGCGGGATGCACCCAACAACCCGTTACATGCACAGCTAGCTATAGAGACTGGTTGTCCTTGCCCCAAGTGGGGGCCGCTGCTGGGAGTGAGCTTTTTATTGATTGTCCGAAGTGCGGGGGATATATTCTGAGAACAAAGCAGCTGTGCTCGGTGTACGAATACCCAATTATTGCCAATATTATCGCTGGCCATCATTTCGAATTCAAAATGGCCACGAGGGAGGGCCACTCCCTGCTCTCTCGAGGGGAGTACGGACCCCCCTGATAGATAGCTATCCAGACGGGGCTATGACTAAGCCCTAATCGCTCTGCTAGCACGGACAGACACGGACTGACAGAGACCGAAGTGGCACTCAAACCAAACAAAAGCATAGAGATGCCTTGCTCATTAGCAGCCAGATCTAGGGCCCCCCCTGGGAGGCGCCTCTGTCCCAGATACACACACACACACACAGTGCTGGCGGGCGGGTACATGGCTGGCATTCCTGATGGCGCCGCCGCCGCCTCAACTTGTTGCTGGCGAAAAAGCGTTAGATGTGTGTTTGACGCGGCTTATCGCCTAGCGAGCGAACTTTGGCCAGCTCCAGTGTCGCATCGTGTAATTGGGAACGGGTTAGTCAGCCCCAGCTCCCGCTCCCACCCAGCCGGAGACCCGCTGATACTGCTAGAAGAACAAAGAAACCAGAAACCAGCACGACGAGGCGAAGCGCTGCTAAAGCAAACGAGTAAAACCCGCTGAAGCTACAGCCCCGGAGGGGGAAGTGCGTAATAGCAGCTAGAAGGCGCTCCGGAGACGCAGCAGGGAGCAGGGAGGAGGAAGCAGGGAGCAGGCTGCACGGAGCACCGCCTGGTCACAAAGAAAGAAAGCGAAGGTGAGCGGTGGGGCCAAGGTGTCCAGTATGCTAAGTAGTAAGTAGCTAAGTGCGGGGGGAATGGGAATGGAACTGGAACTAGATATCTATATATACTTACTGCTGCGATTGCCCTCCTTGACGCGGTACGTCAGGCTGTGGAAAGCCAAATCCACGGCCGGCCGCTTGGGCAAATGCTGCAGCGTCTTCGGCTGGGCGGGCACTATCTGCGCCTTCAGCTGTCCTCCAGCTCCAGCTCCCGTCCTGTTGTCGTTCAGCAGATTGGCATTATCGTTTTTAGTCATCTTTGCAGTTTGGTATTATTATTTTTTGGGGTTGGAAAAGCAAAATGCAACCACTGTGGCGCTTTGTCTCTCTGTCTCAGTGTGTGTACTCGCAGTCCCAATACTTTGCACTGCACGAACAGCTCGAGCTGCACCCGGGTTAAGTCGAGTTACTCTTATTGCCCTGCCGCCCTTCGCTCCCGTTCCCGTTCCCTTGTCTGGGTTTCGGGGTACTTTGGGTTCACGTTCACGTTCCCGTTCCCGTTCTCGTTTCAACCACCGCCGTGCCGTGTGTGCGCTGGTGGTGCGGGGAGAGAAATTTTCCACCCGTTGTCGTCGTCTCTGCTCGCAACGGAACTCCCGCTTCTCGAATTTTAGGACTTGACTCGCTCGCGCCGCGATCGCAACTGAACTGGGCAGCAATTGCGGCAGTGGAACAAAGCCAGAAATTAAAAGCGACTGCTGAAGCAGAGGGGTATACACCGACACACGCATACTGCCGCTAGCGACGCAGCCCCATTGCTGCGTCTGTGGTTAGAGTGGGACCACACTAGAGGCACCAGTTCTGGTTAGCATTCTAGCGAGAGCCAAGCTGGCAGAGTGTGTGTGCGTGATTGGGGGCTCTCTCTCATTATCTCTCTCTCTGTGGCTCTCTTCCAAGTAGAACAGATTCTTCTGGGGGAAATCTCAGCCAGCGCTGAGGGAAATCTTAATCCTAATCTTTGAAGCTACAACTAAGGTACTTCCTGGCAGAGAAGAACACGCCAGGTACTGCCTTGTGATAACGATAGCTTGTGCGCTGATAATCCAGATAATAATCGGAGGAGCCTGATAATAAATAGTTCTCAAACTCTTTTGAGGAAGAGGTAGTGCCTTCTTAAGGCACTAGGAAGCTCGGGTACTTGAGTGGATTCTTTACAAGCCAAATTACAAGTTCAGGGCCCAGGGGCTACTCTCATGACTCATGACTTATGGCCGCGGGCTTATCTAGGAGTTCCAATCTGCCGCTGATAGACGTATGCACATATGTAGGTGTTTCCATTCAGTCGTCGATAATGGGGCTTGTACTTTGAGACCATTGGCGGAAAGAGAGAACCTCTAATGGCTTTCATTCCGCGTTGGGGCCTTCAGTGGTAAGAAATGTCATACACACGTCCAAGTCTGACAATGTGAGCGCGTTTTTAATGGTCACTTTGTGGCGGGGACTGGTGACACCCCAAGTTTTATGTGGCATGAGGTCATTTGTAGCGCGTTATTTACTCCGAGGAGGAGGAGTAGGCGTGGGAGGTCCTGTCCTCAGGACTTGGCACCCGAATCCAGCCATAAATTAGTCGGGATGTGAGAGGGAATTACGCCCCAAATGGGGCCATGTACTGCTCACTATATATTGCATTTTAATCACATTCGATTATGGCGTGAGAGATGTTATCAAAAGCCAGAAGGCAGCACGGGCTCTGGCTCGGTTCTAACAATATTTGCTAGACTTTAGCCGATCTCGGACTCGGACAAATCGCACTGGAGTGTTAGCCAGAGAGCGTTGCAACACGAAAGTAAAGTAAAGCTTAGGGAAACCGGTTTCGTTTTCCCAATGGTTTTATAAGTAAAAGTCCAAAAATGGCAGGCGTTTTCCTGGACTACTTAGGGAGCAGTAGTTATGCAAAAATAAAAAAAACCCCTGACTGTTCCCGATGACGCTTGAGATGGAAATTCCTGGGGCAGGGCAGGGCAGGGGTTATTCAAATCACAGAGATTTCAATTTGCAATTGCAAACCGGTTGACACCTGTTCGAATCTAGGTGCAGCTTTGCATTTTGCTGCGGAACCCCTACTCACAGGTTATTGTTTTCCAAAAACTGCATCCATGAGTGCTTATTCATCGCGGCAGCATTAGCATTAATCTCTGTGCAACAAGTGGCCTTCGCAATCTCCGGCCAAATGGCCAAATAACCAAATAACCAAAATGGCCAGCGGTAATGTCAATGGGCCAGTCCCAAAGTAATAATATTTTGCGTTTTTATGGACTTGCTGTCCATACCACAGCGCAGTTAGTCTGAAACCGAATCCCAGTCCGACGACGGAGACCGATACTTGCGTGGCGCCTTGCGAAAGAAAACTGAAGCCGGCCATCCAGTGGAAGCGATGCCACGCAACTGGAAAAGCGTAGTACGAGTGACTACATATTGGAGGCGATGCAGCGCTGTTGCACACACATACAGAATCGCCGACAGTTGATGGAAATTGGCACTCACACCACGAGTTGATTGCTGGCTTTTCTTTCTCCTCTGCGCCTTGTTTTTATACTTTTTAATTATAGAGTAACGAGGGTATATTGCTTGAAGGATCACAATGGCAGCTATATGATATAGTCACCCGATCCGGCTTGTTTTTGAGTCTTTTATAGATAGAAATATAGAAAGAAGTTTTATCCAGATAGCTCTAAAGCTGCGAGACTAATTGGCGTAGAAAGGAAACAAACGGTCAAGGCTAGATCAGCTTGGCTGTTGATTTTGGGGAAGAAATAAAAGAAAGAAAATGTAAATTAATTAACTAAATAAATAAATAAATAGATTTATATCGAAATATTACTTTACATCTTAATTTGGAGAAACGCGACAATATTTAAACCTCAAACAAGAAAAAAGAAACTCAGTCCAGGGTATCAGTTAGCCGTGAGCCGTACCACTATCTCTCCTGTTTGATTTTTGTTATGGCAACCTGAAGCTCGGCCAAAGTTATGTCAGCCGGCCCCAAACCAAAACAAAAAGCTTGTTTTCCCGCCACTCGGCGTGGTGCGACGACGACAACAACGGAGAACGTGCCAATTGTTGCACTGCGCCAGCTTAGCCCCAATTGTCTGTGTGTTGACTCTCTTCCAGTCTTACCTTCCCTTCCAAAGGTTTTGTAACCTAAAAAGAATATATAAAAGAATCTAGACACCGCCTGCTAACGAACGGCGCCTGTAAGTAGCGTATACGCAGTCGACACACTCCCATCTCCGCCTAAAAGCAGGCTATATTCTGCGAGGGATCTTTGGGGATCCAAATCAATAGTTTCCTCCTCCTCCGCACACAGAGTTCATTGTTTGGTAAATAACAGCTGATACCCTTGAGTGTGTTGGGTGTGCTGAACTTTGTACCAGAGGCGGCGGCGTGTGGTATCCGTTTGTTGTTTTTTGGGGTGGGCAGAGAGAGAGAGAGAGAGAGAGAGCTCTCTTCATGCGCAAAACAAGATGCGGAACTGTTGCTCTCTCGTGCAACTGCAACGGTGCTTTGCTATGGAAGTAAGTGCTGTAACAGGCCGAGGGAGGGGGGATGTAAAGGTTGTTTTGTTTTGAAAATAGCAACGAGAGAGAAGAAGAGAGAGAGAGCGAACGAACACTAAACAGTGCCAGTCACAAGAATAGTTACACTCTCTAAGAGTATATTTTTGGATTTTGTAATGCCCCCAGGTGTGTTTTTGGCTGATTTTTATTCTGTTTTCTTTGGCTTTGCATAGTTTGCAGTGTAGCGAATCAGTAACGGTAGATTTCGCCTAATCGCCAAGCCTTGAAACATTCTGTGGGGCTGTCCGCGCCAGCTCTCCGAGAGATTCCGCGTCTGTTTTTGGTAGCCGACCCCCCCTCGCTCTCTGGGAGGCTACATATGTATGCCTCTGCCGCGGTCGCTGTCACTGCCAACTGCACAAACGCGATAAAGAAAAACCCGAGGAGGCGTACGAGCCGAATCGAAACAAAATCGAAACGAAAAGCGGAAAAAAGTGAATGTTGTCGCGCTAACTCTGCTCACAAGCCTTCCAAACCTCGTATTGGTCGGATGTCCTCAGCAGCTCCGCAGCAGCCTCTGAAGCAACAGAAAAGCAAACAAAAAAAAAAAAAAACAGAAAGTCCCGCTAAGATCCGATCCGAAAATCCAGAGAAGACCTGCAAGTCGAGCATATACGAGACGTAACTGTAAAGTGGACAAGCGAGCAGTGAACAGTAAGTGCCGCCACCTGGAAAGGCATCCGGGAAAAGTTGAGGAAATTCGTATAATTACATAAAAGTGAATCGGCAGCATCCTTGAGCTACTGCGCACATACATACACAGCGAAGAAAGTGTGTCCTTTTGTCCTCTAACCCCCGCGATTCCCCTTGCTCTTCTCCTTTTTCCCGCTGCCCCGCAGGATCATGGCATTCCGCGTGGCCGGACTCTTCCTGAAGCGGGAGCTAGTGGCTCCCGCCGCCCAGCAGCTCCGCCTGCTGCGCACCTCCGGCGCCGCGCGTTCCCAGTTCCTGGCCAACTCCCCCAACACGGCGCTGGACAAGAGCATCCTGCAGCGCTACCGCAACCTGGAGACCCCCGCAAACCGGGTGCAGGCCACCTACCTGTGGATCGACGGCACCGGCGAGAACATTCGCCTCAAGGACCGCGTCCTGGACAAGGTGCCCAGCTCCGTGGAGGATCTGCCCGACTGGCAGTACGACGGCAGCTCCACCTACCAGGCGCACGGCGAGAACTCGGACACCACCCTGAAGCCGCGCGCCCTGTACCGCGATCCCTTCAAGCCGGGCAAGAACGATGTCATCGTCCTGTGCGACACCTACAGCGCCGATGGCAATCCCACCGCCTCGAACAAGAGGGCTGACTTCCAGGCGGCCGTCGACAAGATCGGCAACCAGGAGCCCTGGTTCGGCATCGAGCAGGAGTACACGCTGCTGGACGTGGACGGACGTCCCTTCGGCTGGCCGGAGAACGGCTTCCCGGCGCCCCAGGGTCCCTACTACTGCGGCGTGGGCGCCGACCGTGTCTATGCCCGCGATCTCGTGGAGGCGCATGCCGTCGCCTGCCTGTACGCCGGCATCGACTTTGCCGGCACCAATGCCGAGGTGATGCCCGCCCAGTGGGAATACCAGGTGGGACCCAGCAACGGCCTGAAGGCCAGCGACGACCTCTGGGTGTCGCGCTACATCCTGCAGCGCATCGCCGAGGAGTACGGCGTGGTGGTGACCTTCGATCCCAAGCCCATGGAGGGCCAGTGGAACGGCGCCGGCGCCCACACCAACTTCTCCACGAAAGCGATGCGTGCCGAGGGCGGCATCAAGGCCATCGAGGAGGCCATCGAGAAGCTGAGCAAGCAGCACCAGCGCCACATCAAGGCCTACGACCCCAAGGAGGGCAAGGACAACGAGCGGCGTCTGGTGGGTCGCCTCGAGACCTCCAGCATTGACAAGTTCTCGTGGGGCGTGGCCAATCGCGCTGTGAGTGTTCGCGTGCCCCGCGGCGTGGCGACAGCCGGCAAAGGATACTTCGAGGACCGCCGGCCCAGCTCCAACTGCGATCCGTACGCCGTGTGCGGCGCCCTGGTCCGCACCTGCCTGCTGAACGAGTAGAGGGATCCGAGCGCTGGTGGGCGTTCTTGTACATAGAATATAGTTGAACTTTGGAGCGTATTCCGGCGATTCGGATTCGGATTCGATGGAGCAAAAAGACAGAGGAGGAGCGGCACGGCACGAGCGGCGTGCGGTTAGCATTTAAGAAACCGGGCGGGGTGGCAAGAAGAATCGGAGAAGAATCGAGGCAGCCGACGGGGGCCCCGAAGCATATTCTGCCATAAATAATTTACAAATTATGTATACCTTATCTTTGCTTTAATCTAAATAATAAATACCCAAAAAATGTAACCCACGAAATACCTGCTGAGAAAGGGAAGGAAAATCAATTGGTTCCGGCCAAAATCCATTTGTAGACTCTAAAGTTTTGACCTCACTTGTTAAAGAAATTGAATATATATCACTGAAATTGGACGATTTCGATATCTATTAATCATTCATATCCATATACACACATATTGTTGCGTAGAAGTTTGTTGAATGCAATTTTAAAGAAACACCTAGTTTATATTATAGAAATGCTTATATATAAGACTCTCACTGTTCGCTCTCTATATGTACTTATCTTATAAATGTCTCTACGAAATTCCACTGCAATTCAAATAAACATTTCGCGTAAAAGCACAAAGTTGTAAACAAAACAAACTAAATTCGAATTTATTTTCGCTCTCGTTTGGCACTACTGCTCGCTGCAGCAGAATTTTAAAATTAGGAACGTTTTGTTTTGTAAATAACACAGGCGACCTGAAGCAAGACCTTGTTTTTAAATGGAAACTTTTCCACCAGTCACAGTCCGTCCCCTTTGGCTGACACTGAAAGTTTTCCAAGATTAATGCCTGCGGCCCGCGTTGCGACTGTATTCGAAGAATATATGTAAAATACTATATGCCTGGTGCTACATATAGGCCTTTTCTGTAAGATATGAGTTGCGAGAGGAAAGTTTTCCATTGATGGTGATGACGCAAAGGGAGTGGGTACTGACCCGAGTGGGGACAGTGTCTCCGACGTATTTCGAAAACTCTTTTACAAAACAAACAAAATACTGATAATTAAAAGAGGATATAGTACAACTAATTTTATATCAAACTAAAGGCTATAGTATACTACACCAAATTATAGAAAAATCTATTTGAAGATATAGTGTGTAAGGTTCGATTTTTTCAGGTTTTACTAAGGCTTATAAAATCATAAAGATATTTAAGATTTGGGTATTTTAAACCAATTTTAAGCAAGTAAAAAAGGTATCTTTTCAGATCAAAATTAGATCAGAAAAATAAGATATTTTTAAGGTTTATGTCAGGTTCATGACTCCCCACATTCGGCATGGAAATGGGTATGGAAAATGGGTATGTTGACATTCCGAGGTGCAGCTTGCAGCGCGGCTTGTTTGCGTCGGATTACGGATTACGGTACACGCAAGTGCAATGGGGTCGAGAGCTGGCAAAAGATAAGGCAAAACGGTTTGTCCGGCTTGCTAAAAAAACAGAAAAAACAAGGCTGATTGCACTGAGATGGGCGCAGTGCTGGGTAATCTGTGGCAAGGGCCCAGGGATTAAGCGTAGTCGAAAAATAATGATAAGCCGGGCAGGCAGCAGATGTTGGTGGGACGCATTCCACCGCCCAACACCGAAACCCGTTTCTCTTTTTCCCCCCCATGCGTGAGCTTGGATATCATGTATTTAACAAAGCCCATAAACAATGATAATCAAGACTCGTAGAACTCGAGAGATCGAGAGTTCCGCACCGCCACTGCCCATAGACCAGATCATTAATGAATGTGAAGCAGGTTTATATTGGTATGCATGAAACGAGTTCGGGGATGTCAACACCAACATCTTACAATGCAGGTCTCCGAAAAGATCCAGTTATGCTGCTTACCAGATTTGCATAATACGGAATGATAACACCCCACAACGACGTCGTTAAAGAAATGTTGTTTTTCCAGCGAAGAACCCACAATCTAATCGGTGAATCAGCTCGATAATACCTGGTGATAAGTGGGCTCTATAAATAGTTGCATTTGCAGTTCTTAAGCTCAAGAATATCCGCTTTATACTCCTATAATATAGAGTAACAACCAATCTAGTTTGCAAACTGATAAAAGAGGCCGAAAAGCCCCGCTAGACATTAGCACATCATTTGAATAAAACAGTTTATACGAGCGGCGTTTAAAGTCCGTCCGAGAGCTGCGCTGATAACGCGAACACAGGCCACCATTATTTGGCCTTCCGCCTGCAAAAGTCTGACCATTATCTGCTGGCATTTCTGGCGTGCCGTCTAACTCGGTCAACAGAGTGGCTCCTTCGCTCGGTTATCACAGGGTCATAAATCATACCGCCAGCTGATGGCCGGAAAATAAAAACATTGCGCTCTGAAACGCTGGGAATTACTTTTAAAACTTAATTGATGTAATCAATGTGGGGCTAAACGCAGGCAAAGGAAACATTCCACCCATACATACATTCACTTGTAGCGCCGAATGTTTAACCAAATAAATATAAATATTCTATAAGAACGGGGCGCGCACGGCCACGGCCTCTGAACGTGATTGCGAATGCCCCGATCTAGGGAGGGTACAGTGGGGCCCAAGAAGGTTGGATAACCAGAGGATAAACGAATATCATAGAAAAGATCATAGAATAATGACCTTCAAAGAGATTGTCTCGAATAGATGATAAGTAATAGATCATAAATTTGATCTAAGTAACTATTTGTCATGTGATTACCAGTTTGGAATTGAAACTAATAAATGTATATTGATATTATTACAGATATTTACAATATAAGTTTGTTATTAAGTTATTTATCTGTTTAAATAAATATCATAATTTCACAATTGATCATTTTGATTTAAATCAGTACTCTGACTAGAATCACTTGGGAATTATATGAATAACTTTCTTATTTAGGGTTTCAATAGAGTTTTATCTTATTAACTTAATAGATATTATCATTTATTTGTACTAAAGTGTACTTAAAATGGTTAATATCATGGTAAAAATCTTATTCTGAACTAAATCAACGTTTACAATCCAATTAAAGTTAGATCTATATGGAAATTATATAACATTTATAAATATTTATTGTTCATATTGATATTTATCATATCAATTTGATATTAAATCCCTACAAATTCCTAAATTGATATACCCAAAATATTTATAATAATTTTATATAGTTAATATTTATTTTATGTTATATTAAACTGAATTTCCCGGCCACATTTTGTTTCTGTGTAGCCAAATGTCGCGATCGCGAAACGCCAATCGAGAGTGAATCCAGCTTTACATGGCGCCAAAACTGGGACAGTGGGTCAAGAAACCCGTCGCGGGAGGTGAGCTGAACTACTGATA
Source organism: Drosophila kanapiae (assembly GCA_008042475.1). NCBI lineage: Eukaryota > Metazoa > Arthropoda > Insecta > Diptera > Drosophilidae > Drosophila > Drosophila kanapiae. The sequence continues at coordinate 411,797 of VNJM01002939.1, forward strand.
ACGCCAGATTTACAGCCCCATTATAGGGGGCATTATAGTATAGACGTAATGCCGGCACCAGCTCGGGCCATAAAGAGTCAGCAAAAACAGAGCCTAACCTGTTTATGGATCGCTCCGATCGTTGCTGGGGGGCATTGTTTATATTTTTATATTTTTATGTGTGTTTTCAATTGGCCAAACCAACTGCCTGTTGAGATTACGCTTTACGGCTCCCGTTATAGCCAAAGCAAGTCATAATTGATGGCCGGATCGAAAATATATGACCAACACTCGGGACGAGATTATAAAACCTGTCAACTGCCTGCCAGATATCAGCATTTTCCGGTGGCAGGTCCTGAGACTGATGTCCGAAAGTGAATCGGTCACGTATCGCACAACTGGGTCATAATCAGGAGGATTTGGCAAGGTGTTTGGGCAGGAATCACTTTTATCTGTGGCGCGTGTCGATATCGCCGAGAGGGTCTTGCGAGGCAGACAGTCAGCGGGTGCTAGTGCCGTCTTTTATCTGGCCTATATATCTAGATTCGTACTGCTCACGCCATTGCCAGTATTTCGGTCGTGATGGGGGCGGCCCGGCTATATATAACCCAAAGAACTATATAGCAAGTAAGTAGTCTATGGAATGGCCAACTGAATCACACGAGTTCCCTCTGTGACCGCTTCCCGAATGGCCAAAGATCTTTCGGGCGCTAATTTATTGCAATGATTCCATCGCTACTTTCCCTGTCCCGTCCTGGTCTTTGTCTCGGCCAGCACACGCGAGTCGCAATATTTGCGTCATCGCCGCCTCACGCGTCTGCCAAGTGATCTCTCCTCCGTTCTGGCATTTGTTGATATCTGCAGCGGCGAGTTCAGTCCTCCGGCTGGCGATCTTTGAGGTAATCACCGCCGGCGAACCGATGACGGACACGGAGGCAGCCAAAGGTCGATTTGCCGAGGCGCATTATTTTAATTTGTAATTATTATTAATTGCCAAAAACTTTGATTGTGATGCCTCTAGTGTGCTATCTGCTAATTGACAATTGAGATAATGAAGCAATGGCTATGCTCAGCTGGAAGGCATAGATTACAGCAGCGGAGAGTTGAACAAACAAAAGGGCAAAGACATTGTTTTTTTTGGCGGTGCAAGTCGCTCGATAAGGGCCTTTCGATAAGCTATACTATAGTTAACTGGGAGTTGTTTACCCAGCTTAAACGATATCAAGGTTGCCTGCCTCATCACCCACCAGTAACGAGCCAATTTCTTTTTTATTTATTTTTTAATATAATTTAAATGAACAGATTTTTTGCCCCATATATTATATATGTATATATTTCTTTGTTCCTTTGAGTTCATTAACTCTGCCCGTCTACGGCTGTAAATGGCTGATTCCCCGCTCATTAACCAGCCCCAAAAAAATTGTTTGGGAAGACCTAGAAGAGCCCAGCTGAAGTTGCTCCATATTGACTCGGTTAGCCGTGTGGCAATCGATAAATATAATTAATTTGGGAGAAGTTTCAGGGAACCTTAACAAGAGCTAGCCAGCAAAAATTGTTTAAATATGCTTAAGACTCATTTAAGGGAGAAATTATAAACTTCTTAGTAAGAAATCACAAGTATTTTGACTTTAAGCTGTATTCACAATTACTTATCTATGAAATCTATATATTTCAGACTGTCAAGTAAGTAGGAATTGTCTGTTTTTAAGTATAAGTATAAACTAAGCTTCTTTCAGTTTGAAATTGAAGTAAATGTAAGGTCTTAAGAGGTGTTAAGAGTCTTAAGAGTCTCGGATTTAAATTGGGTAAGTTTTCAAAATTTGTACGTAACTTTTCTATGAAAATTCTATACTTCAGACTGTAAAGATCTTTAAGTAAATATTTTACATTATTTTGCAGACAAAATACACTGAGCTTGAATAATTTCAAGCATGCTTCTCTGGTAAAAACAAAATTCTGTGGTATATTTTCGGGCTTACTGATCTCTGAAAAGGTGTTATTTTTGATGTACTTTCAGCAATCTCTCTCTGTCTCTTTGATTTATTCATTCATTGGCCCCACACGACCTCTTGATCACCTTCCCAGCCATAAAATATGTCGACAATGGCCTGAGGCGACCCCTGGAACCCAGTTCCTCAAAGAGACCGCCCTTCACGGAGAAGGTGTGCTTGGGCTGGTAGAGGAGGCTCAGCAGCGGATTCTTCGGGCTGACCTTCATGTTGCCCATGCTGTAAGTGCCGGGGACCAGAGGACAACTCAAGGAGTAATTGCTCTGCTTCAGCATGTTGTCCTTGACGGGCTTGAAGAGCGGCACCGAGTTGAAGACGTTCTGCAGGTCACACAGCTTCATGGTGGCATTGTAGATGGTGCGGGGCTTCTCCTTAGCCGAGTGCTGGAGGATCAGAAGGCGGGACACGGGCGAGGCTATCTCCTCGTTGATGGTGGTGACAGAGCCAATGCCAGTTTGGTTGGAGAAGGTCATGTTGACTATGAAGCGGGGTCGGTCATCCGTCCAGTTGTAATGGGTGAAGTATATGTAGTAGCAGCTCTGGCCGGGGAATCATAGAAATAACTAAGCTGTGTAGGCATATCCCTCCTGACATACCCACCTCCTTGCTGCCTATACCGCTGAGTTCCAGCAGGAGCATCCAGGTCGTAATAGACACCACCGCTCTCCATGAGGCCCGCATGTTGTCCCAGACTGACGCTTAACGAATGCCAATTTCACCCTAGAGAATAATAAAACAATTAGCCAGGGGCGTCCATTAAAATCCCATTAGTTTGTACTACAGTTTGTTGTTAAACAATTACACAATATATCAGATTAGTATAATATATCAAACTGTTTGGCCAAACTCAGAATCTGGCTCAGTTTCCGTCCAATGCGCTCCGAACCCGCATTCTTCAGCACATCTGCGAGTTCCTTATCCACGGAGGCTGAGGAGGAGTCGCCGCTGTCCGCCAGTATGAAGCGGGTCATGAAAATGGCATGGGGAACCTGGATGTACGCCACTCGCTTCACTTCCGCCCGGAACCTGGGGAGCAGCGATAACCATTAGCTAAGAGAGTCGCCAGATTTCCTTACATCGTTATCTCACGCCGAAAAGCTATAGCCCGCCGTATCGGCTCCCACACGGCGCAGACAAGCCACAAAGGCTGCGTAGTAGGACTCCAACATGTGTTCGAAGTGTATCTCCAAGATAGCAGTATCGACGCTTGATAGCAGGAAGGCGATTATGTCATGAACCAAGGAATCGAACTGGGCCGTCTGGAAGTCGATTATTTTCAGTCGGGTGGGCGTTCCCGGGGGTTCTAAAAAGATAGCGATATCAGCGTTATCAATGCCAAGTATTATTATTGCTTTTGATCAGAAGATTCTGATTGAAGTTTCTGCTGTAACTGGTCTAGTTAGTTGTGAAAACAGGCAACAATAGAAGTTACCTTCATATTTATATGCAAATGAGTTCGATATCTTTGCTTTTATAACGAAAAATCAATTGTAAATCGATTAATATCGATGTTTTCCTGTACTGACCATATGAAAACATCAAGTTATTGATCCAATAGTCACAGTGTATGATGCTGGTGAAGGGCCCATCGGGTCTGTCCGGTTCAGCGGCTAAAAACTCAAAGAACTTGTCCGATAGCTCCTTCACACGAGCCACCAGTTCCGGATCGTTGTTGGTGGCTCGTCGAATGTCCTCCAGGGTCTCGGTCTTCATAATAGCCTTCCATTCGGGAGCAGCTGCATGCCAATCGAATTTGTCGAAGAAGGGTCGCACCTTTTCCTGGAACACCTTCGGTTTGAGCTGTCGCAGTCCCAGAGGCAGAGCGTGGAACTCGGCCAGGTATCGGAGGGCTAGAAGAGTATGAGGTAGGTCAAAGGGACGCAGTCTCTGGCCAGGAACAAAGCCGCTGAACCGTAGATTCTCCAGCACCAGGACGGCATCCTGATCAACTGTTGTAGAGTCTGGATCGAGGGATATCCGAGAGCCATAGTAGCGAGGGAAGCCGTCAAAGTGGCTCTCCTCTGGGATGCCTGCCTCCTCCTGAAGGGCCACCAGAGCCGGGGCCAAGACCTCGTAAACGGCGTTCTCAGTGAGGCAGGTCCGTTCGGGCTGGAAGAACTGCCAGTACTTGGGATCGGTGGGCGGTACCTTGGCCACCAGCTGCTGCTCGAACTGCTCTGCTCCCTGGGGGCTCTCCAGCTGGGCCTGGATAGCCAAGAGCACGCTGCCATAGTTGTCGCCCGGCTGAGTCAAGTTCCTGGCCTGGTAGCCAAGGAGTCTTGCCCCAGCCAAGTGCGGTTCAATCACCCGACCGAGATCTTGAATCTCAGGCAAACTCTGCGTCTCCATGTTGTTCAGCTAGCGGGTGCCGCACTTGTGACCACAATCTTGTCGAGATTGTAAGTAGCAGTACTTTGTAGTGAGAGCGCAAACAAGGCGCTCATTAGGTGGCTGATAACACTGATATGAAGGGGCCCAGAGGTGACGAGGGGCGTGTTCCTGGTTAAAGTATTTATTTGGGATCGTGACAGTGCGGAATTAGACTACTAAAAAACGTTGAACTTCTTGCCCAGCCGCAAGATAGCCTCGAATTTCGTAACAATTGTCTTGACGCCCGTGTTCTTGGATAATACGGAAAAGTCCACGTCTTTGAACTCATCGGGAATGGTGCTGTTGTCCGCCAGGATGACCTTCATCATGAAAAGTGCATGGGGCAGCTGCAGGTGGGCCACACGCTGGACTTCCTCAAGGAATCTGTGGAGGGAATGCATTGAGGAAACTCCTTTTTTCCAGGTAAGGATGTGGTCTTACTTCTCATACGAGTAGCTGCTGGTGTCCACATTCACGCTGCTCAAGCTGCGGATAAAGGCCTTGTAGTATATGCTGAGGAAGTTGTAGTAGTTGTCCTCCAGGACCTTGACGTCCACACTGGAGAACAACAGAAAGATAATGTCGTGCACCACGGAGCCATACTGGGCGATCTGGAAGTCCACTATTTTCAGTTTGATTGGAGTTCCCTCCTCGTCTGCAAATAGAAAAGATTCAGCTTGAATACTCCGTTCTCCCGAAGACTGATCCACTTCCTACCGTATTTCACCATCATGTTGTTGATCCACAGATCTCCATGGACCAGGCTGGTGAAGGGTCCGTCCTCTGGGTCTTTTTCAGCCTGAAAGGCATCATATGCCCTCTGCAATTCCCTGACTCGCGCCACATCGCGCTCATCGCTGGTCACCGCTTGGATGTCCTTCATCAGTTCATCGTCCATCATCTTCTTCTCTTCCGGATTTATGTTGGCGTTCATGTCGAACGCCAGGAAGTAGGGACGCACGTACTTATCGTAGGCCTCCGGCTTTTTGAGACGCAGGGCGATGGGCAGGGCGTGGTAGCGAGCCAAGTAGTTGAGGATGAGCACGGTGTGGGCCAGATCATAGGCCTTGTGCCTGTTCCCAGGTTGATAACCTCGAACCGTGACATTCTCCTGGACCAGCACGGCATCCCTGTCCACCTTAGATGCCTTGGGGTCCAGCGAGATGCGGGAACCGTAGTAACGCGGGAAGCCGTCGAAGAGATCGGCGGGCAGAATGCCTGCCTCCAGTTGCAGCTTGTCCAGCTCTGTGCCCAGATACTGGTAAACCGCATTCTCCGTGATGCAGGTGCGCTCCGGCTGGAAGATCTGCCAGTAGAGGTCGTTGGTCAGTGGCGGAAGCTTGGCAATCAGCGGCAGCTTCCGCACAGATCCATCGGCATTGCGGATCTCGGCCTGGACAGCCAGCATGATGCTGCCATAGTTGTCGCCCGGCTTGGTCAGATAGCGACATTGGTACGATTCGAGGGTGGAGCCCACCGGCAGATGGGGCTCGATCACCTGCGGCAAGTCCGTGATCTTAGGCACTTCTCCCATGTTGCTCCTGGTGCTCTCTCTCTGGTGGGGATTGCGCTGCTCCGCTGTCAATTTGCGACTGAATGGGCTCGTGTGCCAGGTTACCGAAGGTATTAAACCCACGAACACACGGTTTTTTTATTATTATGTGTGCTGCTAGTATGCTCTATTTGCTGAGTAGCGAGCGACGCGAAATATTGGCTCAAGTGGCGTTGATAACGCTTGAGGGGTAGCCGCGTACTGAGTAGGTTGTCTGTAATCGGGCATATCATATTCACTCAATGGAGTGCACTCTATCGCCTGGAATTTCGCCAATTTCAAGCATATTTTAATTTCCTGCTGAAGAGGAAGTCTTGCCTACAAAGGAACTATTTCCGAGCTAGTTACAGGGTATCGGACCTTCGAGCACATCTCCGCTGTTGCGTGTTTGAGCCCCCAGCCAGCCTCACATGACCAAATAGCTGCGCTTGATTCATATCACCGCGGCCGGCGATGATGACGATGATGAATTGTGCAAAGCTCGTTCAAAGAACAGCTCAATCAGCAGCGACAACAATCGGGAACATCTGCGGGAGAGAAGTCTAATTAAAATGTCTACCTTATCACCGATGACGCTTATATGCCGTCGTTTTGAAAAAACTGACTACTGATTTTGTCGATTTGGCGGCACTGCGCGAAATTTGAATTCGGCTTACTCACCACATGCTAAATCTTACCTTATCAATCGATAATTCTCTTTATATTTTTGGTAGGAAATACCAGGCGACCAGAAATAACAGTTGATAGACACTTCGCCTAACTGTAAAATGTATATTGGTTTCCATTCTTTTCTCTTTATCTTTTCTCTTCTTTTAAATGTATGGAACAGTAGTCGCCCGCTATCTAGTATTTCTGTGCTCCTGGTACTTAAAACAATCTATTCAGTGGTTTTTTCCTTCGCACTTCTTATATTTGGAGGAATGAAATACCAGGCGAACAGAAATGCCAGCAGGTAGACGCGTAACGATTCTCTTAAATGTAAAATAACAGTTATTTTGGAATATCTCTTGTTCTCTCTATCAGTCACCGTCTCTTCTTTAGATTTAATAGTCGCCAGCTATTTATTAATTCTGTTTGCCTGGTACATGAAACCCCGCTGCCTAGTGAAGTTTCCCATTAAATTATATCATCACTGGGAGTAAAATTCCTAAAATGAATAGAATAGAATATTAATTTGTAAATATTTGATTTCTGGGTTATTATCTGAAATAGCAAAAGAAGAATATGAGGATTTAGAAAAAAAACAATAATTCTATGTTTTATTAATAAATATTACATAATTAAATCGAATAATTTAAGTATATTATAATCTAATATAAAATAAATAAAATACTTTAATGGTGCGCGAAAACCCACCACTCGGAACCAGTTCATAATGGAGAACTAGTCCCCATGAAGTCAACGCGACCTATCGAACTGTGGCCATCTCCAGAATCATACACAGCACTGATTTCCAAAACAAATTTGTGTTGATTTTATGAATTGCCGAGAATCATGGACTTCCAGGCAATGATGCAAGAGATGTACAACAATTCGGGAGGCATGCCGATGATGATGCCACCGCCACCGAACGACTACGGATACGGACTCCAGCAGCAGCCTTTCTGCCCCTTTCCACTCAATGGGGTCGTCGAGCCAGTGGAACAGCCGGAAGACGATTACGAGGAGGACGACAAGGAGCAGCGCACATTGTTCTGCAGAAACCTGGACGAGCGCGTGACGGAGGAGATACTGTACGAGGTGTTCCTGCAGGCTGGGCCCATCGAGGAAGTGCGCATTCCCACGGACAACACGGGCAGGCAGCGGACCTTTGGCTTCGTCGTCTACCAGCACTTGTGCGCAGTACCTTTCGCCCTTCAACTGTACCAGGGCCTGGAGCTGTACCAGAAGAAGGTCACTATAAAGAGACAGGGGGCCGACAGAACCAGGCAGCAGCAGCAGCAGCTGCCGCCGCAGGCGTCCCCTTTGAATCACCTGCGCAATCCATTCATAACAATGGAACCGCCTCCCATGGGCTCACCACAGACGCCGTACCATTCCCGCCACCAGGCACGCCACAGCATGCACGGAGCGAAGCCCTACGACCGCAATCCGGGCGGGCACAACGAGGATCAGCGGCGGCGCAGCGACAGCTCCGTGATGGAACGCAACCGGCCGAGGCAGCAGCAACAGCACCAAAAGCACATGCCGGGCGGAAGCAGGCGTTCGGACCAGAGGCACAGCCACAACCAGCGCCGCCTGCTCTAGGAGATTTTATTTTGTAACAAGGTTTTATTAGTCTTTACGAGATTAGCTTAAGAACTCCTAGATAGAAATGTCGACTAGCCATCTAATATTCATGATAACATCACCACCGCATGCACGCCGTGTATTTCTGTGAGTCCAATCGAGAATGTGTGCCTTAAATATACCTAAGCTGTACACCTATTGAGCGGACTTGAGCGGGTTCTCTCCTAGCGCGTGATGCCCCTCAGCGTCTTCTCCACATTCCGGTACGTGCGCGGCGGTATCACCTCCAGCAGCAGACGCTGATACGTGTGGTGCTCGGACAGGGCGCGGAACAGGGACTTGGCGTAGCTGCGTGTCTCCAGGCTGCCCTCCAGCAGCAGATTGGCCCCCACCACGAAGAACTTGTCGCGGTTCTCTCGCCCCATGGCGTACACTCGATCGCTGCCCAGTCGCTCGACCAGCCTGAAGAGCAGCTTGGCCGTGGTGGTGCGCACCAGAGCGTGCTGATGCTGGGCCCCCTTCGAGGCCAGAATGTTCAGGATCTTGGCGGGCTGGGCATGGTCCACCATCGACTCCAAGGCGTGAGTGGCGTCGGCGCGCAGAAAGCGATTCGTGTCGGCGGTGCGGTGCAGCAAGGCACAGACCAGATCGTCGCACTCCTGCTGCAGACTGGTGGACTTGAGGGCGAAGAGCTCGGCGGCCGCCTGGCAGGAGGCACGAGCCACCTGGGAGCGCAGATTGCGCACGGAGCGGGTCAGCTGGATGCAGGTCATGTGCATCTGATTGTCCAGCGTGTCGCCGTGATAGCGTATCAGACGCACCATGCTCTTCAGGCCGGTCACGTTCATCTCCCAGTTGCTGGAGTCCAGCTGGTCGAAGGTCTTCAGCAGGGCATCCCGCGGCTTCTCGAAGCGGGCCATGTTCTGTGGAAAGAGTTCCGCCTGAGACATCTTGATGGCCTGCTTCACCGGGGAGACGCGTCGTCGTCCGCGCAGGAAGTACGCCGTCTTGGACTTCTGCTTGAGCGGCGTGTGCTGCTGCGTCTTGCCAGGCATGGTGGCCATAACCTGGGAGCCAGACTCTGTGGTAGTGCTGGTGCTGGTGTCCAGGGAACCCTGCTTCGAGGCTGGTCGAGCTCCGTAAAGTGAGTCCAGGGAAACGCTGCGCGAATGGATCACTATGTCGTCATGGGAGATTATGGGCTTTGGACGACTCTCGAGGGTGGCTGCCACTGGTTCCTCTGGGAACTGCAACTTCACAGGAGTGGTCTCCGGCGGCGTCGACTCTAACTCGTGCTGCACATCCTCCACCACCACGAAACTGTTGCTTTCCTCGATATCCTCTTCGATGGGCAGCGACTTGACGGACTGAGCCCGCGAGAGCTGCGGCGTGGTGTCCTCCAGCTGCGTCTTGATGCTTTCCGTCTTGCTGTGCAGACTGTTCACGCTGCCCTGCCGCTTCAGTGCATCTCCGTGGACAGCCTGTTCCGTTTCCGCCTCCACCTCCTCAATGTCGTCGACTACCAGCTCCCCAAAGGCTTCGATGGGATTGCGGTCCAGGCTGAGCTTATCCACACCTGCCGACAGCCGCTCAATGGGACCCATCTCGACGCCGTGACTGTCGAGAGACTTGGCCGACGCTGTGGACTTTTGCGAGTAGCTTGTGGACTTCACAGAGAGAGGAGAGCCGTCGCCGTCCGTGGTGTCTTTGACCGCTGTCGCCGCCTTTGTCGTTTCCCTGTCGCTGAAGGAAAGGGAGAGAGGGAGAAGAACTAGGTTAGTATATATCCTTAGGCACTCTCTAGCGACTTACAACTCCTCCTCAAAGACGGGAAATGCTTTGTCTATGTCTGTGTCCGGTGTCCTCAGTGGCTGAAACACCGTGAAAGTGGACTTATCATCGACCAGCTGGCTGTCCGTATCAATTTGCATCGATTTTCTGCGGGTCTCCGGGACCACCGTGTCGGTGCAGCAGGTGCGGCAGGTGCCGCACACCGAACTGTAGCCACCGACGAAGGCGCCCGCAGCCCCCTGGCAGATGCAGGCCCTGACCGACTGGAGGAGACTACGTGTCCTACGCAGCAGGTTAAGCGGCTGACCGCGACAGGACAAGGCATTCTGCATTTTTCTCTCCCAGACCAATTTGAATAATTGGATCTTAGTTGTGGCTACGATTTCCCACTGGCATGCTCCGAGCTGTCTCTGGTTTAACCGCAGGTGTGACCACTCCAAGCAACGCGAACGAGCAAACTGTTTTGCAGTCCTTTTTGAGCATTTCGAAGGCACATTTCCCTACCGGGGGAATCCGCGGCGAAACCAAAGTTGCAAACGAAAAACAGGACATTGCGTTTTCCAAGCAGTCACACGAATGACCACACACACACACAGCCAGAAATGCTAAGGAAGTGCTCACCCACTGGGAAAGGTCGCAGGATGGTCTAGCCACGAGCTCTTCGGCCAACTGGCCATTGGTCTAGCTTCGGGGTCTAGCCGTCAGGCCTTCCCACCTTAGTCTTAGTCATCTTCGGGCGCCTTCGTGCTGCCACGAAGCCAGCCGAAGTGGCCACAACAAACAGGTTTCCAAGAGGTCCTTACAAAGGTATAGGTATTAAACTCTTGCCTGGAATTTGTCGCACTCTCGAAATCTAATCTGAGGCGTGGGTGGAAAACTTGCTGGCTGGACTTTCCCTGAAGAATCTAGTTTGATTTTCGGTCTTAGGAGGTCCCTCTGTACAAGCCCCCTTCCTGGGCACCACTATCCCTTTGTCAGTTACACTTTTAAGGATTTTTTATGGTGTGGGGGGAAGAGAGGCGCCTCGCCAGTGGTCACTTGAAGGTTTATCGGAGTCGTCGGCGACGACGTTGACCGATGTTCCCTGCCATATTCCTAAATTTCAGCAACGCGCAACCCACTGCGCATTTGAATTATTTAGGTTAAAAAAAACAACGCGGCGACACCTTTAAGTTCGCCCAGGTGCGTGTGCCGGTCGGGGGAGGCAGCGAAATTCGCCACCGGGAACCACCCTGCCTCCCAATGAAAGGGTGGTTACCTCCCCCCGGGACGACTGGTCAGAGAGTAGGGCGCTCAAAAATGTAGGTTAACATTCGAGCACAGTCGGGGGTAAATCATGGTAAATGGGCCCTGATGCCGGTCCGTAATTGAGATACGGAGTGGACACTTACACTGATTTAGCGGAGTCGGCGCACTCGTGCTCCCCCGTGGAAGCCTGTCTCCTGTTCGCCTCGTTTTCAAAACCTATAACAGAAATTTAAATTAAAATTCGCAAGGGAGCTATAAAACCAAGAAGGTTGTTGCACTGACCTGAAGCTGGAGCCAGCGTGAAGGAGTGCTGGTGCTGGAGCTTCTTGCGCTGCGGTTGCTGGGCCTTCGGCAGGACCTTTGGGTAAGCAGGATTCTTCACAGTGTCCGGGTAGGTGTTGCGGTGCATGCTGCGCATCAAGTTGTTCACAAAGTCCGTGTGCTGGTTCATTGCGGGAAATCTAAGGGGGGAAATTGATAAGTTCAACTGGGAACTAAAAAAGGTGGTTTCCTGATGATTTACCTGGAATTTACTCCTGATGCCTGACCTGCGGTGCGGTAAGTTAGCTGAACGAAGCTGCTGGTGGCGCTTCCACTGCTACAGGTGGTGGTCGTGCTGTCAGTGCTTCGACCATCCATCGAAGTGTCCGAGCAGGCCTTAGCCACCAGGCGGCGGTCCATAAAGTTTGCGGGATTTCCTGAGGTTAAAAGGGGGATTAATGTGGTGTGGAAACTAAGATACCCAAGGAAAACTTACCGTTGATAGTCTTAGCGCCAAAACTTAATCTTTGCGAAAAGTCCTGAGAGAAGAAATTAGTTATTATATTTAATTCCCTTAAAGGGACTTGAACTCACGGCTGTTGGGCTAGTCATGTCCAAAGTTTCAGGCGGCGAGTGAAAGGAGTGACGATGCAAGCTCTCGTTGACTTGACTGAAACTAAAGGTTTAAAAACCATAAAATAATGGTTAAGAAGGGGGAATACTTTGTATTGTATATACAGAAATATATTGACGCGTTTTTATGACAGTTTTAGCTAACTATTTGAAATATTTTATTTAAATTTCAAAGAGCAAAGCCTATATGTTTGCGACTTTTTTACAACCGAAAACATATCATTTTTTGTGTCCCAATAAGGTTTTAAATACATTAGATAGATTTTTAATAGGAATCCCCTTTTGGAATGGTTTTGGTTCTGACCTTGTAAACTCTGATTATCGACAATTATTATATATATTAATATCGATTTAAAGGCCTTTAAAGATCCCTTTAAAGCTTCAATTTTTGAGGTATTTCAAGGATCATATAATGCCTTTAATGAAAATGATTGCCAAAAGTCATAAGTATTCCGATTCCTTAATAAAATATTGATGATGAGACCAAATTTTACCCAAACCTTCAATCCTTCGCAGTTTTATCTGTATTTATCTGAAGAATCAAGTTTATTTTCTTCCTCTTAAGCGATATTAACCTTGTTTTTGTTTAAACCATTCTTAGCCTACCTCGGAAACATGTCCTTTTTATCCTTTCCTCCCGTGCTCTCCTGCATTCCACGCTGACTGCTCGCAGCTCGCATCCGTCGCCGCTTGATGGTGTTCGGTGAGGCGGATCCCTCGCCCTGGCAGATCCAGTCGACGTCCGCACCCGATCTCCTTATTCCTGGCTGATCCGTCTGGTTGAAGACAAACATCACGGCGCTATCCTGCGTGACAATGGGAAGTTGCAGGCGGGAGAGCCGCGCACTGGCCGCATCCAGCATGGGCGGCCCAAGGTCCACGCTCTGGGCCATTTCCGAGACTATGGTGAGGACCTCCTTCTTAGACGAAATGTCTGCCAGGACGGCGAGGACCTCCAAGGCGGCCTGCCGCACCCGTCGCTTCCGATTGAGCAGGGAGTAGACCGCCTGAGCCGTCAGCAGGTTGATGTCGAAGCAGGTGCCCGGAAAGGTCATCAGGGCGAAGATGGACATTTGAAGGGCGTGGTCCCGAAACTAAAAGGAAAGGGCAAGGAGCTGCATTAGGCAAGGTTCAGTGAGAATGAGTAAAAACCCTCTCACCTTTGAGCTCTTCGCGTGCAGAAACTCGGGTGCCGTGAGCTTGGCCACAATGGTGCCCGCGGGCAGGCGCTGCATCAGCGCCTTGCACACTCGATTGGCACCCGCATTGCCCTGCCGGCACAGTCCCGTGAGGATCTGGGGCGTGCGCTCCTCCAAGTTGTCCAGCGGCAGGCGTGTGATCAGGTTCACCAGCAACTCCCGCTTCAGCTCGGCCACCTCGAAGTGGCGCTCCGACGAGAGCAGCGTCCGCAGCAGACTGTCCAGATACGGCTGCACCAGGGCCAAGGTGCTGGACGAGCTGAGGGCCAGCTCCAGTTGGGCGATGCCCAGCAGACGGTTGCGCCAGTCCTGGAAAGAGTTGCGAAAAAAAGGTGATTACATTATGGCGTGGCAAGTGTTTATTTTTTTTTCCTTGCTTTTGCTTTATGGCCCATTTGCGCTAATTTGGCAAATTCGAAAATGTATGCCAGGGAAATTATTGCTGAATTTATGTGTACTTTGTGGAGTGGAAATGGCGACGACCATAGACTAAGTGTCACTCCACAAGGGGGACATACAGGGTGTTTATGCAGCAGGAAATTGAAAGTTCCGCTTTGGGAAAGTTTATATTTTAGGATGGGGTTCGAAAAGAGTCTAAGATTGAGAGATTTGGGGATGAGATACTATTAATTTAGCTTGACTATTTGATATCTAACAAATTACTTCAGCTTTTAATATCATAAGAATCCTTCTGAGACAGTTTAAGGCCTTATCTAAGCTGGGCTAATTTAGCAAATTTGAAATCTATGCCATGGAACTTCCTCTTCTAGAATGAATCTATTTTAAATAGGATCCGATCAAACAGCAAAGGTTTGAAGGATTAAAAGGAAAGCTACTACTCCTTGAGCTTAGCTACTTGCTAACTGATAAATACTATTACCCATTACTTTCTAGGCCTTTTAAAATCCATTTCTCAGATGTATTTCTGAGAGGTATCCTTAAGCACTTGTTAACTTCATCAAGTGACATTTTAATGCAGAAAAAGTCAGCTTGATTCGTTCTGCCAGAGTCCATAAAGCACCTTTTCGCTACTTGTATTTAGTACGCGCTATAATTTCGGTTAATGTTTTTTATATATTTTCGTTCGGACTGACCCAGTTCTTGACACGCTCTCCGGCTACCTTTCCCTCTCCACCCTTTCAGAGCCAGCGTCTTCATCAAACACTGTGCCGTAACGTCGCGTCGCCGTCGCATACGAGCTGCAAGCTGGGCGTGAGTTATGGTTCTTGCTCTTGTTTTCCGTTGAAAATCGCGTGCACTTAAATGATTGACCGGCCAGCTATGGAGGTGCACCAGGTGCTACCAGGCCAGAGAGCTGCAGTCCCATCCATGCACATGCAACTGTGTTACCCGGCGGAATCCCGAAAGTTTTTTGTGTTTGCGCCACTCAAAAAGTTGGTCCTGATAAGGGGAACACATCTACCGCGTCCTCTGAGTGCTGTTATTTTGCTGACGCACTAGCTCTTAAAAATGTTAAATATGCCTCGCTTTTTATTAGTTGCCAGCGAGAGCTTAACCCCATTTCTGACAGAGTGAAGCAGCACTAATAATTCTTTATTTTGGCCACTGGCTATGACTTGAAAGAGTTCCAACTCAGAGGCCATAAATACTTCCAAAACTACCAACTATATATAAACGTCAGGAAATTAATAGGTCATTGGTACAGTGGCTTTGTTCTCCATACCAGGGCATCGATACGGGTGAGTCCCCGGGCCCGGGGCCAGTCGCTTATCGCTGAAATTTTCATTAGTAAGCCAGGGGGGGGCAGACCCGTCAACAGGGGATATAATAGCAACAGCCACTGTGCCGGCGGCGGCGGCAGTAGGAGTGATGCGTGTCTCGTCCGCCATAAAGCCGGCCGGGCGGCAGGGCAGCCATTATGAAGGCAGAATTATGAACGCATATGAAATTGTACATATCCTAGTGACCCAGTTAGGCCCGGACGCCGCCCGGAACCCTGCGTTGGGGTAGCGTGCGGTGTAATTTCATTGCTTTATTTTCGGATTCAGATTCAGATTCAGTTGCGGCGGCAAGCGGCAATTGCTAAATGTTGGGCTCTAATTTCGCTGCAATTACGGTTGGACTCTTACCCCGGAACGCAGGTCCATCAGCGTCTTGTAGTTGACAATGTCCAGGTCCTCCCAGGACTTGGGTGTGGCCGGCGACTCTGCTGAAATCACAGAGTCCGTCCGTGTCCTACGTGGGGGCGGTGGTGAGGGAGATGACTCCAGGTGATGGCTCTCCACCTTGTGGCTGGCTTGTTGTGGCTCCCCCTCATCCATGTCGTCGGAACGCCGCTGAGATCTTGGTGAGGGGTCACGCTGGAGGTTGTGCAACACCTCGATCTGCTTGTGCGGCACCTTGGGACTGATGTTGTTGCTCCCAGAGGGACTGGTGCTGCGGCTACGGTTGAACACAGGAGATCGTGGCGATGTGGACACCTTTCCATCCGTGTCCTGTCGCTTGCGCGGGCTGCTAGACGAAGGCTCGAGCTCCCTGGACAAAGAGGATCCCTGCCTCCTCGGAGAACTGTGCGAGCTGAAGGGTCGTGTCACTGGCAAAGGCTTGGTGTTGTCCGAAGGTATCTCCACGACCAGAGCCGTGGCCATGTCATCGCTGGGAGGACTGAGGATGTTCACTGCTGACTGCTTTTCCACGGGAGAGGGTGAAGCGTCTCCCAGGATCAGAATGGGTGCACTCTCAGTGGCGATCCTGGAGTTGTTTGTAGAAGAGGCGGCGTCACTGTCAGGTGTCCGCATCTTCACTATCTCCCCGCCGAAGGTTACTCTTTTTAGTCCCCGGGAGGGAGTACTGGGCTCGGAGACGCTCTCCCGATGGCCAGGCCTTGGCTCATCTAGCTCCGAGTCACTTATGACCTGCACAATGCCCGCCTCCACATTGAGTCCCTGGTTGACCAGGGGCCGACAGACCAGATCCGAGGACTCCACATCCTTGCCATAAGTCCTGGCTGGACTGTCGGACTCCTCTGTCTCCGTGTCCGCCTCCAGGATACGCATGGTCACAGTGTCGTCGTTGATCTTGATCTCCGTCTCCATAATGACTTTGCCCTTGTCGGAGCAGGAGTGTGCGTTGTCCACGTTCTGGGCAGAGGAGCTGGTGTTCCTCCAGCTCTGGTCACGGGGCAGGGCGCGCCAGGCTCCCGTCTTTGCCGACTCCCCAGATCTCTTAGCCTTGCCGGATACCCCGTACACCTGGCACAGTTGATAGTACTTGGCCAGGGCATCGCTGCGATCCAAGTCATTCAGAGTGTCCTCGAACTCGTGGACGCCCAGCAGTTCTCGCATCTTGGTCAGCACCTTCAGGGCAATCTCCTGCTGGGCCAGTTGGTCCAAGTGCTGCACCACCCGCTCCAAAGTCTTCTTTACGATGCGATGCCGCTGCGGGATGTGCATCACGGACTGCAGGAGGGCCGGAAGGGATAACAAAACTCCGCAACTAAGGCGACCCGGGTGCTCCGACTCCATTTGCGTTTGCTTGGCCAAGCCTGCGTCCAGAATCCTCACCATGACTGCCTCGGGAATAGCTGTCTCTGCCAGATAAACCCTGAGACAGTCGAGGGCTCCCTTGCGCACGGTAGGAGCCTGATGGCCCAAATTTTCCACCAGCAGGACGATGAGCTGGTGCCGCTCCATGTGCTGGTCGGCCTCGTCTTGCATCACCACCAGCACGTCGACGAGGACGCGCAGGGCATGCTGGCGCACCTGCCACTCCGGGTCCTGCAGGCGTTCGTGGAACTCGGCGAACATGGAGTTCGAGCAAATGGTTTCCGGCAGGCGGCGGGTGCGGAGAATGTGCTCCCACAGCGGCGTCAGCTGGACAGCTCCGATGGGGGCCGCTTCCGTGCGGCGTTGCTGCATTTTCGTGTTCTGGGAGGCACTGAGGGCTGGCACTGCCACCGCCACTGCCTGGTTGTTATTGCTGTCCTTGACTTTACTGCCGAAGTAAGTGACACTCTCGCTGTCCTCGCTGTTGTAATCCGCGGTAGTCATAGGCAGCGGCGCATTACCGCTGCTATCCTTGCGTTCCAAAATGCGACGAAAGAACATGGTCTAGCGATTATCTGACCAACTGCCTCCGGGCTTATGCACTCGCTTTTAATTTTTAATTGTCACGCACGCCTGCATCCGGTCGTCGCCGTCGGGCATTTCCCGATTTTCCGGCCCCTTTTTTCTTGTCGGATTTTCACTTCGATTTGCACTTGGATTTCCACTTGACCACAACAAATCGCTTCAGCTGGCTAGCAACGAATGCCTAAGTTGGACGTTTGCTCGGCTCTTTTGTAGCCAACGTTAGGACGGACTTGGCTCAAAGCAACAGCCCGACTGCGCATGTCACCTTCGCTCTCTGTCTTCGGCTTCGCAGGACACGCAACAGTTTCGAAGGATCGAAACCCGGCTAGGGGAATCCCTTTCTTAAGGGAATGATTGAGTCACGAACTCAGACAAGCAAAAGGATGTTACCAACATTTAAGTTTAAGTCAATAATAAGCAAGAAAGATCTTTCTTAATTATTTAAATTTCTTAAATTCATTTACACTGCAAAATATGAAATAAAAATCAATCGCGATTGGTTAATACGTATTTAATAACATTTTACTACAAATTACAATATATAAACTAGCTTTATGTCTAGGGGGACATGCGAAGTATTTCCGAAATGAATTTGTCTATGGCTAACGACTAAGGCAGTTAAGGAGGGTAAGGATGTTGGCGAAATAATAAGTTAGAACAATGTTAAGATGTACTTAAAATGGCGACATAAATATCAGTATCAGTATCAATATCAGTAGAAGCAAAGGCTGGAACTAACTTAATATAGCACTCGGGAAAAAAACATGTACACAAGTCCAGAAGTTAGGCAATTGAATTCGATGTCGATCCAGGCTCCATTCCATTACGGATGTATCAGTCAATTCGGTTGCTATTGAAGTGCACTTAGGATGGTTGGCCTTGATACAAGGCGTTCAGATAGCAACTATATATATATAGATCCTTAATGTCCAACTATTTGTAGCTTACTTAGGGTCTAACTTCGTTACGTTTTCATTGTACATTGCGAAATGAAATGGCATTACTTAACCTCAACACTTTACACAGAAATTTACACATAACTTTAGGTCGGGCGGGGGAACCACCTCTTTCCTTGTACATTTCAATAGGAAATGGCTTGCCTGTAACACCTAGGAGCAGCTCAAGCCATATCCCTTGGTGTGTCTTACACATACTCCTCTGGCGCCGCTGGTCCACTGGATGGCATCCTCAGCGTGGACGCCGCTTGGGTCTGCAGCGTCTGCTGCTGATTCTGCTGTTGCTGCTGCTGCTGCTGCGACGGCGGGCCATTGGTGTCCGGCAGTTCGGCTATGTCCTTGAACACTCCCATCAGGTTCTCGTAGCTGGGTCCCCAGTTCAGCAGGTACTCCCAGCCCGGGGAGGCAGCCCCGTTCGCCTTGCGATAGATGCCGCTCAGGTGGTTCGCTATATCCTCATCGCTGGCCACCAAGGTGCTAAGAGATCCCCTAAACGAGGACTCGAATCCATCATAGGCATGCGGTGGAATGGGCGGCGTCTTGACCACAGCGGGGTTCCGGCTAGGCTCTCCGCTCAGAGCTCGGGCCACGGGACTCCTGCCATCCAGGAGGCTCTTGCTGGTCGAGTACTTGCCGTCACCACTCAGGCTGTTGTTGTCGTACTCAATCTCGGAGCAGGTAAAGCTATCGTTGCCGCTCTCGTCCGTGGAGGTGGAGCTGTGCGCGTCCACGTCCGTGTTGTGCATCCCACCACCCAATGACATGTGCAGGGCGCTGCTGGGCACTCGCGGCGCCTCGCTGCTGGAGGAGACGGCGTCCAGGGTGGAGACCAGGCTGCAGGTTCTCGGTCGAGCGTTCAGCCGCTCGATCTCCTCGGCCGTCAGACCCATGGAGGTCGGAGGCGGCGCCTGCTGCGGCACTCCCGGCTTCTGCCTGCTCGCGCTGGAGCTCTGGCCGGACAGCTGCGACATCACCGGGCTGTTCAGGCTGCGCTCGCTATTGCTGTGCAGGGCGTCCTTGCCCACGCCGCCCGAACTGGAGGTGGTGGCCAGCAGGGCGCTCTGCAGCGGCTTCCCGGAGATGTCGTGCAGCGTGAGGATGCGCGGCTGCTGCGAGCTAAGCTCTGAGCTGGGCGAGAGTCTCGCCAGCGGAGTGCTCTGGTGGGTACGAGAGGCACTGGTCGGCGGCGGCGGTGGCTGGCCGCCCTGACCGCCGCCGCGGCTGACGAAGGGTGCACCATGGCGATGCTGCTGCTGGGCGGCGGCGCTCTGGTGCTTGTGGTGCGTGTAGGCGGAGACGGGCGGGGCAGTGGCCTTGTACTTGCGCAGGCCGCCCGCCTCCCGGTAGCCCTTGTAGTGGTACACGATGTCAATGTCCGAGGGCGCAATGGAGCTGGCATTCTCCAGGTCGTAGTGCTCCGGATACTCGGATCCTAAATCCACAGAGCCGGCGTGCTCCAGCGGCAGCGGATGAAGGGGCGGCGGCATGGCCATGTGGTGCTCCTCTCGGATCAGCGGACTCTTGCCCACCACCTCTCGCTCTATGATGTCCGGCCGCTGAGGGCGCTGCTGCGGCAGCTCCGCCGTGGGCGTCAGCTCGCTGCGCTCCTTGAACTTCTTGGTGAGCAGCTCAGGCCCCACCAGGTGGTGGGCGCCCACTGGAGGACGCATATGGTCACCCGCTCCCACAGGCGGGGATGGCGCCTCACTGGGATGGAGACTGCGAGCGAGGACATGGTCCACTTGGCTCTGCGACACCGGGGGGCTGCCACCCAGCACGCCGCCAGGATGCTTGATCTTGAAGCCGGGCACACCGCAGCTCAGGCTG
Source organism: Drosophila kanapiae (assembly GCA_008042475.1). Lineage (NCBI taxonomy): Eukaryota > Metazoa > Arthropoda > Insecta > Diptera > Drosophilidae > Drosophila > Drosophila kanapiae. The sequence continues at coordinate 431,942 of VNJM01002939.1, forward strand.
CCGATCTTCTCCTGCTTGCCACGGAATCGATAGATCACATAGGAACCGAGTATGGCCACCACCAGGATGACGAAGAAGACTATAACCAGGGTGATTCCTATGCTCAGGGGATCGGCCACCTGGGCGGCGTCCAGACCTATGCTGCCGCTGCATCCAAACTCCACCTTGCCGTGGTACAGCACTTCGGGAAAGATGCTGCCCGAACCATTCAGGGGCTGCACTTCGCTGTTCACCGTCACATTGGCCACGCAGCCGACGAAAGACTCCTCGCCAGGAGCTCCGCCCACGCTCAGCGTGGTCAGATACGGATCCAGGAAGTCGTGCACGCCGGCTATGTCCAGCTCATCCCCTGCCTGGCGACCATCGATGAGCAGCCGCAGGCTTCGACTCTCGCTGTACAGGCTCACGTTGTGCCACTTCCCGTCAGAGAGCGAGGCGGGCTCCGGCACTGTCATGTTGATGGCCAGATGCTGCCTGGAGTAGTACACCAGCCGGCCTCCATGGAGGGACAGCGAGGTGAACATCTGGTTGGTGGCTGCGTACAAGAGCAAGCCCTGATCCACGAAGGTGCGGAAGCGCAGGCTGAGCATCTTGGGCGCCTCATAGATCTGGGAAGCAGTGCTGATGTTGTGGCCTTCTGCTCCCACTCCCAGTCCCACCTGGCGGCGCTCCCTGGGCCCGTTGTCCGACCAGGCGCTCTTGGTGCTGTACAGAGTGTCCAGCAGCTGCATGCGACGATGGATCTCGGACACGCGGAACTCCACGTAGGCGCCGCCGCTCAAGGTGATCGGTTCCAGGGAGTCGGCACAGTCGGGCGACTGCAGCTGCCCGCCGCACTGGCAGAGGGAGCTGGACCAGCGGTCTATGCACTGGCCAGCGAAGCCTCCGCAGCGTTCGGCCGCCAGGGCTGGCTGGCAAGCCTGGCGATTGCATCCTGGCAGGATGCCTCTCTGCTGGAGGGGCGTGCTGAGGTTGAGAACCCGTCCTCCGATGTGCACGCTGTGCAGGCAGCCCACTAGGTCATCGCTGTGCACCTGGCCAGGTCGCTCCAGGACGGGATCAGCGGAGGCCAGGCCGCCGATCAACAGAGGCTGCTTGTTGAAGTTGAGGGTTCTGTGGGAAGAGTGAAGGAAAGTCGTTAGATATGAATTGTATGTTGTATCCTCCCATTGAGAGCCTGACATAAATATTAGCAGCACTTTCTACTTACCCCACAGGTCCCACTTCGTCGGCATAGCAACTGGAATCGCTGGGCGTGCACTCCATGCACACCTCTCCCGAATCCGCGCACTTGGCCACGCTCAGGGACATGACGCGTCCATTCCGGGTGGCCGTCACCTTGTGCCAGCCACCGTCCGCCAGGTTTTGTCCGGCAATCACAGTGCTGATGGCCGTGCGGGCTCCTCCCGAGGAGAAGTACGCCTGGCCGTGCACCAGTTCGATGGCCAGGAAGTCGGAACGGCCGCCGCTCTGAATGCCATAGTTGTAGAGCAACAAGGAGTTCGGTTTCGTGGTGGCAAAGACAATAGAGATGTCGTTGGTGGTCACATCCAGGGCGGGGAAGGTCATGAAGGAGAGCGGCTCGAAGCCGTAGCTGAAGCGCTCACAGTGGCGTCCATACCGGCCAGGAGTGCAGTTGCACTTGTAACCAGGCTTCAGACTGACGCACAGGCCACCGTGCAGGCAGGGATTCGGGCGACACGAGTCGGCCACGCTCTCGCATTGGTTGCCCCGGAAGCCGGGGCGGCACAGGCAGAAGTAGGAGGAGCCGTCCGAGCTGCGCTGGCAACTGCCACCGTTGCGGCAGGGCTTGCTCCAGCAGACGTCGCTGCGCTCCTTCTCGCACTGCTTCCCATCCCGGTTGGCCGGACACACGCACTGGAAGTCGCTGCCCAGCCGACGGCACTGGGCCTGCATCTGGCAGGGATTGGGCAGGCAGGGATCCTGCCTGCGGCTGCACTGCTCCCCGGAGAAGCCGCTGGTGCACTGGCAGCTGTAGTCGTGCACGATGCGGGGGCCACTCAGCACGAGAGTGGGACTGTCCACGATGTTGAAGGTGTGCGTGTCCACCAGACGGATGGTGGCACTGCAGACGCCTCCGTTTTCGCACACATCCGGTTCGCTGCAGGGCTCGTAGCCCACGATGACCTCCTTCTGCAGGAGCTCCGACAGAGCTGCCCGCTTCTCCCGCAGCCGCTCAATCACCTGTCGAGGCTGTTGGTAGCTCCTCTTCGGCGAGCGCACGGCCATGAGGATCTCCAGACTGGTGGCATTGCCGGCACCGCCCTCCAGGAGGCTGTAGACGAGCACTTCGTCGTCGTGTCCCAGCCGCTTCTTAAGCATCTCCATCAAAGGGCGATAGTGCTGGGAGAGGAAGTGCGAGGCCGTCATGTTCCTGACCAGCAGGGACACCGTATTGGCCAGGGTCTCGTTGCTGAAGCTCTGGAAGCTGACGCCGAGCTTGGAACTCACATCGCCGTGCTTGCCATCGTTGCCCGTGTAGCCAAAGGACGCCGCCGTGGGCGTGGTGTGCGAGGTGGTGTAGAGATCGCAGGCGCGCAAGATGGTCAGTTGCTGGGCGGGATTCTGCAGGCGGCAGCGGTAGTCTCCCACGATGTCGATGTCGTTGGGTCGCACATCCGCCAGTTTAACATTCGAAGGCAGATCCCCATTGAAGAGGCTTACAGCCACCTGGAGATTCCTGCTCGTGGAGGGATTGTCGTTCTGGTCGAGCACAGTAATCCTTAGGGTGTGCTGCGATCTCTGCCTGGGCTTGCCGCTGTCCTCAACTTCGACCAGAGCCTCTAGGGCAGGCGTGACCTCGCGATCGAAGCTGACCGTTGACTTGACCAGGCCCGAGTTTCTGTCCACTTGCAGCCAGGACTTGTGCTTGCCGCCCACCAACTGGTAGGTGAAGGGTCCACCATTGCGTGGTAGGTCAGGATCAGTGGCGATCAGGGTCATAATGGAAGTCCCCGCCGGCTCGTTCTCGGAGACGTAGCCCATGAGGGCCTCGGGTGTGAAGGTGGGACCATTATCATTGACATCGTCCAGGTCTATGCGCACCGTGGCGCTGCCTGTCTGAGGGGGCAGCCCGGTGTCTATTGCTCCTATGACCAGGTTGTAGGTGGCGATCTCTTCGCGATCCAGCTGGGAGGCTGTGCTGATCTCGCCAGTCTGCACGTCGATGCGGAAGCTCTGCTTGAGGTTGCCGTTGATGATGGAGTAACTAAACTGGTTGTTCTGCGGTCGCACGTCCTTGTCGATGGCCTTGACGGTGGTGACCTTGGTGCCAATGGGAGCCGCCTCCGAAATGGTTGACGTGTAGTAGCGCTTGATGAACTCCGGCGGATCGTTGCCGTCCTGTATCGAGATGATGACCTGCGCCTCGTCGGTGTCGTTGCCCCGAATGCTGCCATAGTTCTTGGCCATCACCATGAGCGACACGCGGTTCTGGGTCTCCCGGTCCAAGTGGCGGGCCACGTGGATCACCCCCGTGTTCGTATCGATACCAAAGCCTTTGTCGTTGCTGGAGCCGACCAGCAGGTAGTACACCCTTCCATCCTCGCCACTATCCTTATCCGTGGCCTGGACAGCGCCCACGCGAGTGCCCACAGCGGAAGTCTCGGAGACGTCAAAGTGGAAGACGGGCTGCAGGAACTGCGGGAAGAACTCGTTCACGCCGAGGATGTGGACATACAGCGTGGCATAGCTCTCCATGCTGGAGTCGGGGTTCTTGGCCTTCAGCTGGAGCGTGTAGGTGCGCCGCTCCTCGTAGTCAAAGATGGCGGCGGAGGAGATGCTTCCATTGCTGGAGTTCATGCTGAAGAAATGCCTATCCGTGCCGCTGGGCAGGAAGGAGTAGTGGATAATGGCGTTCTTAGGGGAGTCCTTGTCGGTGGCATGGGCCTGGAAGACAAAGCTACCGACTGGCTTGTTCTCAGCGATGTAGCCATGGTAATCCATGTGATCGAACAGCGGCGGGTTGTCGTTGACATCGGTGAGAATGATGGTGAGCATGGCAACCGCCTCCAAGGGCTGGAAGCCGAGATCTTGCACGGTGATATTGAGGTGATACTCCTGCACCAGATCGTAGTCCAGCTGCTGTCGTATCAGTATTCCTCCTGTGCGTTCGTCCACGCTGAAGTCCTGCCTTTCGTTGCCGCCAGAGATGGAGTAGCGCAGCAGGCCGTTAGGTCCCTGGTCCTCGTCCGTGGCACCCACTGTGAGGATGGTGGAACCCACAGGCTCGTTCTCCAGCACGCTCACCTGGTAGCTGCTGGCCGAGAACTTGGGAGCGTAGAGATTCTCTCCAGTGACCACGATGGCCACCCGAGTCTCATCCGACTGAGGAGGCACGCCACGATCGGTGGCACGCACAATTAGCTCGAAGCGTGAGTTGGGAGCGACTTGAAGGCGCTTGGCCAGGGAGATCCAGCCATCGTGACGACCGATAGTGAAAATGGAGCTCAGATTGGAGCTGACCAGGTAGTAATCCATCTCGCTGGCGCTGGCCACATCCTGCTTGTCGGAGGCATGCACTCGAACGATCCTCTGTCCCGGCTGGGCATGCTCCGGCAGGGGCGACAGATACTCCTCCTGCTCGAACTGCGGCGGATTGTTGTGGGCGTCCACGATGTTGATGTTCACCAGGCACTCGGAGTACAGCGGTGGCTTGCCATTATCCGTGGCCAGGACCGTAAGGGCGTACATGTTCTCCGGCGAGCGGACATACTGCGAGTGCTTGAAGCGAACAGCCTAAGGGAATAAGATGAAGAGAGAATTAAAGAGCTTCCTCAAAGATTATCTTTTTAACTCACCTTCTTGCTGAAGATCTCCCCGGTGGCCGGGTCTATGCTGAACATGGGCGACGGCTGCTGCAGGGAGTAGGAGATGACCGAGTTGGGGCCCTGCTTGTCCCGATCCGTGGCTATGATCTGGCCCACCATGGCGATCGAGTGCTGCAGCTCCGGGAAGCTGAAGCTGTAGAAGCTGTGCTCAAACTCCGGCGCATTGTCGTTCTGGTCTTGGATGGTGATGGTTATGGGCGTCTCCGCCCGCCAGGCGCCGTCAAAGGCCACCACCTTCAGGACATACTCGTCCTGCTGTTCCCTATCGAGGTGCCCAGCCACGGTGATGTTCCCGCTCATCGGCTCAATACGGAACTTCTCGCCGGGATTCTCGCTGAAGGAGTACGTGGCATTCGCATTGGGACCAAGATCGAGGTCAGAGGAGGTCACGCGGATCACAAAGCTGCCAATCTCCGCATTTTCGGTCACATTCAAGGAGAAGAGGCGCGTGAACTTGGGCGGATTGTCGTTCTTGTCAAGCAGATGGAGCAGCACACTGGCCGTGCCCGTGAGATGGGGCACACCCTGATCCACAGCCTCCACGACAAAGGCATAGTCGCCCAGCTCCTCCCTGTCCAGACGCATTCTCGTATAGATCTCGCCCGATTCGGTGATCTCAAAGGTGCCTTCGTAGTCGTTCCTCAGGCGATACAAGACCCTGCCATTCTCCCCAGAATCTCGATCGCTGGCCTGAACCTTGGCTATTAGTTGCGGAGGCGACTCCTCCTCCAGGACCTCGGCATTGTAGATGAGCCGCTCCATCACAGGTGCATTGTCATTGGCGTCCGTCACGTTCACCGTGATCAGGGTGACGCTGCGCAGGCTGGGCGTGTCATTGTCGGCCGCCTCCACCCATATCTCGTAGAGGTGAGTTAGCTCATAGTCCAGGCCATCCTGTCCCACTCGCAGAACTCCGCTGCTGGCATCCACTCTCACGGCATCTCCTGTGTTTCCGCCTGCAATGGCATAGCGCATTTTGCCCGCCGAACCCTTCTTGGGCGATGTGGCACTCACTTTGGTTATGGTCTTGCCCGGCTGCACGTCCTCCGGCAGCGTGAAGTGGCTGTTGGTCATGTAGGAGTAGCTGGGAAAGAGGTCACCGGGTCGCAGCTCCACTGTGAGTTCTGCCGAGGAGTTGAGGGGGCTTGAGCCTCCATCCATGGCGTAGATCACAAGACTGTAGGAGGGAGACTTGCTCTTCAGCTCCAGCTTGGTGCTCACCACTCCCGTCTTTGCATTGATCTCGAAGAACTGCTGGTCCTTGCCCCCAAGGCTATACTGCACCAGGGCATTCTCGGCCTCATCCAAGTCAAGGGCACGCGCTCCAAACACAAACTCGCCCGTGCTAATCCTGTCCGGCACGGCCACTCGGTAGCTGGCGGCGTCGAACTTGGGCACGTTGTCATTCACATCCGTGACTCTGATCGTTAAGTTCACCGATGAGGCTTTAGGTTCCGTGACGGAACTATCCTGGGCCATCAGTGTCAAATGGTAAGCCGCCGTCTCTTCTCTGTCAAGAGCGATAGCTGTGGTGATCTCTCCCGTGGCCGAGTCAATGTGGAAGCGCGTCATGTGCTCACCGAGCAGGCTGAAGCGCAGCTTGGCGTTCAGTCCCTCATCCTTATCCGTAGCCGTGGGTCTTAGGAGATGGGTTCCCGAGGGCAGGTTCTCGCGAACGGTGGCATGATAGGACTGCAGCTCGAAGACAGGTCCATTGTCGTTGATGTCCTGCACCTCCACGCGCACAATGCCCGTGCCCGTGAGAGGCGGCGAACCAGTGTCCATGGCCACCAGTGTCAGAATGTACTCACTCTGCTTTTCCCGATCGAGGGGCTTCAGGAGGGCTATATCGCCCGAGGAGGCATTGATCCGGAACAGATCCGTGTCACCTTCCTTGAGGAAGTAGCGAACCTGCGAGTTCAGCGGCGGAGTGTCAGCATCGTAGGCGTTCACGGTGAGCACATAGCCACCATTCGGCGGCACCGTGTTCTCCATAACACGAGCCAGGTACGGCGAATCCAAGAACGTAGGACGATTGTCGTTTATGTCCAGGATACTGATTGTTAGCTCCGCCGTATCACTGGCGGGATTCTCCAAGGCGCAATCCTCGGCGCGAACCGTCAGCGTGTAGCGAGACAACCTCTCATAGTTCAGGTTCTTGGCCACCCTTACCACCCCAGTGTCCTCGCTGATGCTAAAGTCATGGTTCTGATCCCCCAACACGATGGAGTAGCGGATGCGGCCATTGGCACCCTCGTCCACATCCGTGGCGGATACCTGCAGCACCATGGCTCCAATGCTGGCGTTCTCCGCCACCGAAGCGGAGTACTGCTTCGGGTCGAACACGGGACTGTTGTCGTTCTCGTCGAGGATGCGCACCAGTAGCTGGGACTCGGAAGACTGCGAAGGCTCTCCACGATCGCGGGCCGTGATGTTGAGGAGGTAGCTGGAGCGCAGCTCCCTATCCAAAGAGTCAACGACGCGCAGCAGCCCATCGGTGGGGCTCAGGGAGAAGGGCAGGGGCTCGGGCTGATCCAAGTCCCCGTCTTGGTCCCCAGTCGCCTCCTTCAGGTGATAATCGATGAAGCCGTTACGGCCCTCGTCGTTGTCAACAGCCTTGACGGCGATAACGAGCGTGTTGATGGCCACGTTCTCCATGATCGAGGTTTCGTTAGCGGAAACGAAGACGGGCACCTCGTCGTTGACGTCTTTGATGACTATCGTTACCTGGAGAAGAAGATGGAAATGGAGTTGAAGCGGAGATTAGTCTTGGCTAATTGTAGTTCAGATAAAACGGTTAAGGTAAGGAATGATAACGGCGAAACAGGTTTATCAGACAAGTCACCTAATTAATTAGGGGACAAGGAAAGGCCTCTAAATCACACTCTTTGAATATTTCTCTATGTTCTGCTTTCAGTTATCCTGAATCTGCACAGGATGTCAGCCTACCTTCACCGTCGACGACAATCTCTGTTGCTTCTGATGAGCCAGGAACTGCTGCTGCTGTTGACTATGGTCATAGCGTCTCGGGGAGCGATACTTCAGCTTCAGCTGCGTCTCCTCCAGCTCGCTGAAGGAGGCAAACTCATCGGCGCAGTCCCGGGCTGTCACAGTCAGTGTGTAGCCCGAACGATGCTCTCGGTCCAGCTGGCGGCGTGTGCGGATGGTACCATTGCTATCGATGCCAAACTCTGAGTCGGCATCGCCTGCCGTTATACTATATTCAATCAAACCATTGTTGCCTGTCAAAGGAGTTCACAAGTTAATAAAAAATCCCTTAAAAATCTCTACCTAGTGACTAGGACTCACCTGAGTCTATGTCCTTGGCTGAAACAGTGACCACCTCCATGCCAATGGGCACGTTCTCTAAGACCTCACTCGAATAGCTCATGGGGTCGAAGAGAGGAGCATTGTCATTCAGATCCAGGACATTGCAATAGACTGTTATGGTGGTGGACAGACTAGGCTGGCCATTGTCCTGAGCCTGCACGATGAGGATGTAGTGTTGAACCTGGAGGGAGATAAACAGAGAGCATAGAATAAAGGGAGTTGAGAAAGCTACAGGTGACAGACAACTCCTACCTCTTCGTAGTCCAGTCGAGCGGTCAGGGTCAGCATCCCTGTTTGCGGATTCAGACTGAACACATCGTTGGCCCAATCGGAGACCACGCTGTAGGATAGTTGGGCATTCTGTCCCAGATCCGCGTCCTTGGCCACAATCTGGCCCACCTGATAGCCACGCGGCGCATTCTCCGGTATGTCAAAGGAGTACACAGAGTCCTCGAACATGGGCGGATTGTCGTTGGTGTCGGTCACCTAAAAAGGGGTGAAGAAATATGTAAAATTTGGTCACAAGGTCACAGATACCTCCCTACCTCTATAGTGGCATAGGCCTCCGTGTACTGCACTCCATCGGACACCCGAATCCTGAGCTCATACTTGCTCTTCGTCTCCCTGTCCAGGGTGTCGTTGAGGAGCAGCTTGCCCGAGGCGGGCTCCAGGAGGAACTTGCCATCATGACCGTCCATCAGCAGGAATGTCACCGAACCCAGGGTATCCGGATCGTGGGCTCGCAGCGTGGCAATGGTGTGTCCAATCTCCAGATCCTCGCTGACATTGTAGGCGAACGGGGTGTCCAGGAACTGCGGGGGACTGTCGTTCTTGTCGAGAACTGTTACTCTGACCTGGCGGCGGGAAATAAAGCAAGCGGTTTTCGTTGCGTCAATAACACTGACCCACTTTCCGGGGAAGAGGAGTACACGCTGGCGATGCCATCGAGCGGAAACTAGTTCCATATTTGGCACTAAATGCACAGAATATTCTATGTGCGAGCCGCCGCCTCCCTCCACTTCTGTCGCAATGTCAATCGCATTCCTCATCTCTCTCTCTTAACCTGGCCTGGGCTTGACCCGCTTACTGGCCTGGCTCTGGCTCTGGCTCTGGCTTTATGGCCGGGCTATTATGCGCGAAGCCAGTCGCTGCTGGCCTGGCCTGGCTGAACTTTCGGGTTCGAGTTCGAGTTCTTTATGACCGAGCGAATTATAGTTTTGGCCATTTCTCCAACTGCTCCGGCGGTCAGGAGAACACGAACCAAACTGGCTTTGGCTATGGCTCTATAAAGTGTGTGTACCTTCGCCTGTCGCCATTGTCACCGCAAAAACATTCATTTGAATTTGATATGCCTGTGCGTGCAGCATGCAGGTTTTTAGCTGCTCACTGCAGGCCTCAATTTGTTTGTCAATGAACTTGTTCTCAATAATATTTGATAAATGTTAGAGCTAGGGCTGTGTATCGAGATACAAAATGCGATATGATAGTACAGCTTATCGAAAATATCGTAAAGTATATATATCGCATTAAACTTTGAAATATATTGAAACTTATTGAAAAACAATGAGAAGAGCTTCCTTCTAGATATCCTTGTAGTTAGAACTTTAATAAAAATAAATACACACTAATGCTTGATGCGAAGTTCATTGTCGTTGTATCATTTTTCCGGAGTTAATGCAGATAAAACACTTAAATATCGATTTTGCATCTATATACCGATACTATCTGCCATCCATAATTATAACATAGACAGAGCTTAATCGTAATACCCATAAATTATGACTAAATTGGTAGCAATATTATATTACTGTACAAAAATTATGTTCCTGACATAAACTTTTAACTTTCTTGCTAAAGTTAATTTAAAATTTAGAATTTATTAGTAAAAAAAAGATCGGTAAAAGGAAATGCCTGGCAGACGTTTTTTCCTTTCTAAAGCCCTAAAGCCATAACCCCGGAGGAACATAAACTCCGGGAGATTTTGAAGATACCTAAAGCAGATGAAGAATCCCAGTGGATCGTCTAATAAACCCGCAGTAAAATCACCAGCACACAGGCGGTCGAGACCTCGTAACTCTCTCCCGACACACACACGGAGAACAAGGACCCAGAAGGCCATAAATACGCCAAAGTAGCGAGAGAGTGGGGGCTGTGGACACTCGTAAAATATAGCATCGTGTGCTGGGATGGTGTTAAGTCGAGGTGCTGGGTTCTCTACTAGAGTAAATAGTGCATTTGTAATAAAATTTATGCAAATCTGTAACATCAGACACCAGCAGGCACTTTGAGGAGAGAAGGAGGCAAGGCTGTGCCGGGATACGAGATGCACTCGATGCATTAGTGGGCCGCTTTGGCGGAGAGTCTATCAGCAAAAGACCATTTTGCTGGCAGCCCCGAGCCCGAGCTTGGCTGAAGTGTGTGGCGGCTAATTGAACTAATTTGAGCAGTGGAAAGCGGGTGCAGCAGCTGCAGAAAATGTAACCATTTGTCAATCCGCTTAATGGCCCGCGAGAGAGCCCATGGAACACACGATTCCAACTGGCAACGGAACGGAGCAGTAACAGGCGTTGGGATGCCCATAAATTTGCCTGGAATTCCAGCCCAAAGATCGGGATCGAGGGGACATTTTGATGGACATCGCTGGCCTGCTCGCTAGCTCTTATTCTTATTTTTTAATTGCAATTATTTACGAAAGCATGCCAAGTGTAATTGCCTAGACTAGAAAGCAGCGATCATTTAGCTAATGTAAGCAAGATTCTGATATGGCTAAGCCCCTTTCTTTATTCCTAGACTCACAAATAACTTAATAAATTATTTATCTTCCTGAAATTAAACCTATTAACTTGATTAAGAACCCCAAGGCCCGGGGCTAATCTCTAAATCTGTCACCGATTTAAGGACCGGATGAGGGTACACCATTCGGCAAATATTTAAAATTTAAAATGGAAAAACATGACAATCGTTTTAAATCAATGCAACAATGAGTTGATTGAAACACTCTTCGCACGCGAGGCTGCGAACAGCGAACAGCGGACAGCCACTAAAGCATAGTGGCTTGTACTAAGCGCAGTCCGCAGCAGCTTCGTGCACGAAACTGGAACTGGAACTCCATGCCCCTCTGCCACATCTTCTCTGGATTTGCATGCGTGCATTGTTGGCATACCTACGCATACAACGTGTCGGCCATGAACACGCGGAGGCAAGGAAGCACGGAGCCAGGGAGCCCAGGCAAGGGCAATTCTCCAAAGCTGAAGAATCTGAAGCTTCGAAAGAAAGAAGGCAGCAGTCTTTGTGTGTCTCTCTCTCTCTCTACTGTTCGTTTTTTTCCCTCGAAAAACCAGTAAAGGTTGAAGAAGGCCTGCAGAGTGAGTGGCTTAGGCAGTTGAGGTCCACGAATACCCTTCGACCGTGCAGGGAGGCACTCTGCGAATGCAGAGACCCCAAGCCAAGATGAGTAAGGTACGCTCGCCCGGCATAATTAAAGGCATCTGCCAATGAAGCAACTTATTATAATTCTATCCCTGCGGCCCATTTATCCAGAGCTCCGCTGCGCTGTAAAATATTTTCTCGATACACAGGTCTGTCTGGTTCGGGATGATGCCCCCCTGGGACCGCCAGCAAATTCATTCAGCAGAGATAGCAGGGCTTAGGGACGAGCAGACCCCGACACTGGCCTGTTAATTTGCATCTTCCAAGAGCCACAAATGCGTGCCAGGCCAGAGAAGGAGCGCTCTGGAGCTCTGGAGCTCGAGCCCGGGCTGGAGTGCTTGGCGTGTAATCAACATTTCATATCAGCACAAGACATTAAAAGCGCATTAGTGCGGTCTCGACTTGCACTGATAAGCCCTTGAAACTGCCCCAGAAATGGCCGCCAAGGCAACTCTCCCTTATGCCCTCCATATCCTCGGCCTCTCGAGGTGCCTGCCTCTCGGGTACCAAGTAAAAGAAAGGTCGGCCCTCCCGAGTAAGTAATCGGGATCTGATAAGATCCTACATGAATTAAGAGCGAAGTGATCAAAGTGAATATTATGTGGCGCAAATTCTGTGAAATTCTGAATAGTTTTTATAGTTTTTATAGTTTTTATGGTACTACAAAATCACAGTAAACATAAAAACAAACTACTCAAAAAACTCACCTTTGTCCTGGCCGTACGCGGCTGTCCACCCAGAGCAATGGCATAGACCTCCACTTCGTAGTCATCGGGTCCCGCTTCACGGTCCAACTCCGCAGCCGTTGAGAGGATGCCCAGCTTGGCGTCAATGTCGAACAGGCGATCCACCTGACCGCGCGAAGCTCCACTGCCTGCCGTGACATTGGTGACAAAGTACTCGATCTCAGAGCCCGCCAGGTGAGCAGTCACCGTCAAAATCGTAGTGCCAATGGGCTCATTCTCATACACTGAGCCGGAGAGCATGTTACGTTGCTCGAATCGTGGCACAGAGGCTTCACTGTCACCAGAAGCAGCCAATCCCGAGTTGATGATGGTGATGTAGACCTCGCTGCTGCGACGTTCGCTCTGCACCGCCTCGTCCGTGGCCTTCAGGGTGAGCTGATACCGCACCTCCGGCTTGTACTGGGCTCCGGGTGTAAAGGTAATCACGCCTGTGTTCCTCTGAAGCCTGAACAGGTCCTGCTGGCCGCTGACAATCTCGTAGGTGACCAGGCCATTGCTGGAAGAGTCCGCATCCTTGGCCAGCACTTGCATTACTGCCAGGCTCTTTTGGTTTGCCTGAATCTTCGAGGGAAGAATCGCTGCATTCATGGAAACAAAGACGGGGGCATTGTCGTTGATGTCCTCCACAATCACTGTGACCAGCTTCTCTGTGGAGAGCTGTTGCTCCGAGGGCTGAGCCCGATCGGTGGCCACCACGGTCAGACGGAAGGTATCGATGGTCTCGCGATCAATCTCTCTGAGCGTGTGGATCACGCCAGTCTCTGTGTTGATGCCAAAGTGTCGTCCTGCCGGCAGTTCCGGTTCCTGCTTGCTGATGGCGTAGCTTACTTTGCCATTGAGTCCCGAATCCGGATCGTCGGCTGTAATCGTAACTATGGGTGTCTTCAGGGCAATGCCCTCCTTAATCTGCCGCACAATGGCCGTGCTGGGAAAGATGGGCGGATTGTCGTTGTCGTCCACGACCAGGACGTTGTAGAGGACGGTGGTAGAAAGCGAAGGAGTGCCGCAGTCGGAGGCTGTGATGTTTAGGGTGTAGCTGGTGATGTCCTCATAGTCCAAGAGCTTGTGGAGATAGAGACTTCCCGTCAAACTGTCAATGTGGAAGGTGTCCCGGCGATTGCCCGCCGATATGCTGAACACCACCTGGCTGTTGACGCCCTGATCCGCATCACTGGCCCTAAAGCGCATCAGCTCCGTGCCCGTGGGACTGGTCTCTAGCACGGAGACCTCGCTGCTCGATTGGGTAAACTCCGGGGCATTGTCATTCTCATCCAGCACCACCACAGTGATGGTGGCATTGGAGCTTAGAGGATTCTTTATAGCAGCATCCCTTGCCATGACGACAAGGTGATGAATCTCCTGGGATTCCCTGTCCAAGCTGCGAGCTAGGGAGAGCTGACCTGTGGCGCTGTCCAGACTGAACTGTCCCGCCTCGTTGCCCTGGGCCAGCGTGTAGTACACATCCCCGTTCAGTCCCTCATCCGCATCCTGGGTGTACACGTGGGTGATGTGCGTCCGCTCGGAGGCACCCTCGGAAATGGTGACGTGGTAAGGGGCTCGCAGGAATTCCGGTGCATTGTCGTTGACATCCGTGACGTACACCATGATCTTGACCTTGTCATGGAGGCGGGGTATCCCGTTGTCCGAGACGGTGGCCTGCAGCATTAGTAGATTCTCGGTGGGAAAGCCCCACCTGGCGCCGCGCTCATCCTCCGTTTCGCTCTCCAAGTTGCGGTTCTCCTTCACCAGCGATTCCCGGTCGAAGGGACGCTTGGTCTTGATGAAGCCGTTCCTGGTGTCTATCGTAAAGTCCTGCGTGTGCGTCGTCAGGGTGAAGCTGAGCTCCGCATTCCGTCCGATGTCTTTATCCACGGCCGTAAGTTTCCCCACAAAGGTGTCTGCTGGAGCATTCTCTGGGATGTCAAAGGTAAAGGAGCTATTTGTGAACTGCGGAGCATTGTCGTTCTCATCGATCACATGGATCACCACGGGCACCACCGACGACCGGGAGGGCTGGCCAGCGTCCCGACAGGAGACTGTCAGCGCATAGTAGTCCCGCTCCTCGCGATCCAACGGAGCGCGGACGAACAGGAAGCCATCGGGAAAGACGCCGAACATGAGCTCTTGGTTGCCTTCGATTATTTCGTAGGAGATCCGTCCGTTCTCGCCGAGATCAATATCCGTGGCGGGCAGGGCAAAGAAGCGAGTGTTTACCTTGGTGCTCTCCAGCAGGGATGTCTCGTAGGAGGTGTGATCGAACACAGGCGTGTGATCGTTGACATCGGCTATATTCACCGACAGACTGAGCCTGCTCGAGAGGGGAGGACTACCCGCATCGGTGGCCATTAGTTCCACTTGGAGCACCGATCCTGGCTCCGCTCTCACAGGCCGCTGGAGGTAGAGCACCCCTGTCACGGGTCCTATGCGAAACTGCTCCTCAGGATTGTGTGTGAGGCTGTAGGTGATCCTGCTGTTGATGCCCGCATCCCTGTCTCTCACTCTGGACAGGTAGATCTCCTGTCCCACGGCCGCATTCTCCGGCAGAGAGATAGTGGGCTCTGAGTCCCGATCCAGGGCGAAGATGGGTGCATTATCATTCAGATCTACGATAGCCACGTTCACAGTGCACTGACCGTACAGCACAGTGGAGGAGCTGCCTCCATAACTGGAGCTGGCCAAGATGGTGAGACGATAGTGGGCCTGCTCCTCGCGATCCAAGGCGCGGGCGGTGGTAATGCGTCCTGTCTTGGCATCAATGGCAAAATTCTGAGCCCTATCGCCTTGGATGATGTCGTACTCGATGGGAAGCATGGGTTTGCCCTTTGGCAGAGGCTTCACCTGCACCACCCCCACCTCGCGACTGGTTGGCTGCTTCTGCGGCTGCTGCTGCTGCGGCTGCTGCTCGTGATCCTCGACCATCTGGAACTCATAACCGCCCGGTCCCTGTCCGCACTCCAGCGTCTCCGCCTTGGACTTGAGCACAATCTCCACCACAGCATCCCTCTGGCTCCTACGCTGGCCTGCGTCACGTGCCGAGACTAGCAGTCTGTAGCGGGGCTTCAGGTGAGCGGACGACGTCGTCGTGCCACGCAAGCTGATGGCCCCCGAGCGGGCATCCAGCTGGAAGAGGCCTTCGCCACCTGACTCCAGCCTGTACTCAATTAAGGCATTATCGCCAGCGTCCAGATCTGAGGCCGTGACATGCAGGAGCATCCTCTCGCCCTTCTCCGCCTCCTTGGTCTTGGCATTGCCATCGATATCGGCCTCGGTGAGCGTGTAGATGTAGTGCCTGGGATAAAACTCCGGATCGTTATCGTTCGCATCGGCCACGCTCAGCCAGACGGTGGCCGTGGCCGACTGTGGCGGCGATCCCTGATCGCGGGCGATCACAGGGATCTCGTAGCGCGCCATTTTCTCACGATCGAGGGCCAGGCGCGTCGTTAATTGGCCCGTTAGCGCGTCGAGGGCGAACTGGCGCGGATACAGGCGCTCCACGCTGGGCGCCAGGGCGAATGTCACCGATCCATTGGTGCCCTGATCATGGTCGGTGGCCGTCAGCAAAGCCACAAGCGTCTGCGGCGGTGCATCCTCCCCAATGGTCACATTCTGTAGCCGCTGCCCGAACTGCGGTGCCTCGTCGTTCTCGTCCAGCACCGTAACCTTTAGCTGGGTATAGGCAAACTTAGGATTTGGACCTCCATCCCTGGCAGAGATGCTAAGCTCAACGCTGTCGCGCACCTCCCTATCCAGCGGTCCTGCTGTCACAATCAATCCCGTCAAGGGATCCATGGCGAACCACTTGAGCTCATTGCCCGAAAGAATCTCGTAGTGAACCTGGGCATTGACGCCCGTATCTTCATCCGTGGCTGTAATGGAAGCCACATAGCTGCCCGTGGGCGCCAGCTCGCTAAGCACCGCCGAGTACTCGGATTTCTCAAAGACAGGCTCATGGTCGTTGACATCATTTACGCATATAATCAAGTATCCTATGGTAGTTCTCGCTGGAGTACCTTTATCCGTGGCTACCACGGACAGGTTGTACTTGGCAATCTCCTCGCGATCCAGGACCCCGTTGGTGCGCACTATTTGGAGGTAGGACAGCGTTTCCAGACGGAAGTGACCCAGCTCATTGCCAGAGACTATCTGCGTGGTGGTCTGGCCATTGAGGCCGTAGTCCGCATCAGTCACGGATATGGCGGCGACAACGGTGCCATTCTCCGCATTCTCATCCACATTGGCCATCCTGAGGGTGGGCGGAAAGTAAGCAAAGCTAATAAAAGGATCATGGTCGTTGTTGTCCAGAAGGTTGACCGTCACATAGGTGCGTCCATCCTGGCGCGGGGAACCATGATCCCTGGCAAACACCGTGAAGACGCAGCTCTTCTGGTTCGAGCCACTCGTCTGCTGTGGACAATTCACCCGGTCCGTGGTGGAGATGACACCGGTCTCTGGATTCACTGTAAACTGGTGCTCCGTCTCGGCCAGGTAGTAGGTAATCTTGCTGTTGTCCCCCAGATCGTTGTCAGAAGCCATCACAGTCACCACAGGAGTGCCAGGCAGCGCCGTCTCATTCAGGGACACATTGTAGTCGCTGTGATCGAAGATCGGCGGATTGTCGTTGACGTCTAGAATGGTGACGTTCACCTGCAGGAAGCCCAGGCGAGGAGGAGAACCTCCATCCCTTGCGGAGATGTTCAACTGGTAGCTGCCCTGCGACTCGCGATCGAGGTTGCCCGTGGTCTCCAGGTGCAGGTAAGAGTTGTCTCCACTGGGATTCGTGGTGGTGGCCAGCCGGAACTTGTTGTCCACGTTGCCAGCCACGATCTCGTACTGATCCGTCACACCGTTGACACCAGCATCCGCATCGGTGGCCGCATCGATGAGCAGCCTGGTGCCAGAGGCAGCGCTCTCCGAGAAGGACACAGCAATGCTCGGTTCGGGGAACTCGGGAGCATTGTCATTGATGTCCAGCACCTTAATGCGCACCTCGATGGGATAGGTGGGCTGCGAGGAGAGCACCACCAGGTCGTAGTGGTCGCGCATGCCCTCGCGATCCAGCACCACGTTGGTCTTCACCTCCCCGGTGACCGGATCCAGGGTGAACTCCCGCGGCGGTTCGTTGAAGCGGTAGGAGAACTTGGGCTTGGTGGGTATGAAGCCCACCGAGGTGCCACGCGGCTGTCCTTCGAGCACCTCGAAATCCGCACTGGTGTCCACGGCCCGGGACTGCATCTCGCCCGAGGGCGAGGAGGAGCTTCTCCTCCTGGGAAAAGCGGCATACTGCTCGTAAGTGGTGGCATAGCTGCGGCCACGCGGCGTCATCAGCTCCAGCTGGGGTCTGTTGTTGTCGTCAACCGCCTGGCCGAAGGAGGAGGACTGCGTGGCCAGGAGCAGGAAGAATAGCAGGAGCAGCAGCGAGTGCTGTCCTTGGCGCCCCTCCATCTTGGCTTTGGCTCACTCTCGGGAGCGGATGGGAGGCTTTAGGTCTTTAGGTTTACACTAAACTCGTCACTTTTTCGTTGCTTTTGTTTGCTTTTCACACATTTACTCTTGATTTTTGTCACACTTTTATGTCTTGTAGCTTACACTGGGAGTTCATCTTGAAATTTGAGTGATTTGTGGGTTCGTCTCTCGCCTGAAAAGTAGAGAAAAATAGCGTTTAGTTGATTTTGGAAAAGATTCCAGCTGGCAGGAATTATCTACCTCTCCTTTCTGGCAGATTGGTGCATAAATAATATACTTTAATTGGTTTTAAAGCGTGCTTAAGCCGTGCTTGCTTTCAATTAGCAGCTTTCGTGGCCAACGCTCCACGCCAGCATATATATCAGCTATTTTATACTTCGTTGAGCATAAAATTGGACTTGAACAGAGCTCAAGCGCTAGCTCCATACGGTATAAGAGGCGCCAGAGCGTAAAACCGACTATAACTGATAGTTAAGTTAATTGTTTTGAGTACTTTTCTGATTTATATCATGTGTGAATGCATATTCGTTTGCATAAGCCACAAAAAACAGGAAAATGTGTCAAATTTTCACGCGAAAACAAAAGACTTAGGCAACAAACTTGCCAGAAATGCATCCCCCTTTAACCCTAGGCTGGGCCTTTGTTAACTGAATAAAAATGAGCCAGCGTTTTCCTCTCATGAGACACCTCTGCATCAACCCCACCCTATTCCGCTAGTCCCAGCCCACGCACTGGTCCAGTGCCAGAAATACTGCGGGTCCCCGGACCAGAGTTGATTGAAAGCCAGCGACTGCTGCTGGTGCTCCTCCCAAGGCTTTTAGGAAAATCTAATCAAGATTTAGGCGGCGTCTATTAATCAAACGAAATTCCGAGGAGCCAGCAGCACCACCAAAAGAAGGGAAAATTTCCATTAATAGTATGCGTGTCAGCTTTTCAGACCAAATTAATGCTTTGTGGGCAATCTCTTGTTAGCCGGAGACTCTAAGAACTGCTGCAGAGCTCTAAAAACCAGCTAACTGATTCGTATTTTGTATTCGTTTTAACACTCTGCCACACAGCATCCATCTAGTGACGGAGAGTGATGGACTAGAGAGCACCCTACATATATTTATTGAATCAAGGAAACACACAATTTAATCACACAGCCAGCGACAGCTTTGACTGATCAATCATTATGGGATATTTCGTATAAATTAATTTAAAACTGAGTCAGGTATCTGCGCTGATATACCCCTAACTAGGCAGACCCGCAGAATCTGTCAGAATGTGGGCTGTATACGGATCGGTTCAGTTCAGTTCGAATCGAAACGAATCGAATCGGATCTCTCTGTCTCCTAAAAATGCGTCGTAAATTTCGTTTTTGTTGTCCGAACTGAAGCTTTTCAAGCCCCTCGAACCCGTTCATTAATCTTCGAAATCTACCTGCTCTAATGGTATTGTTAGCTCTGCTCTCTGTTCCTGGCAATCTTCTCCGTTTTTTTTTTTTGTCTCTATCAAAGATATTTTTGATGTCTCGGTGTGTGTTTGTCTTCTTTATTATAGACGTAGAGGTAGAGGTAGAGGTAGAGGTGGGAAGGTCTATGTCCGTCTCTGGAGCGGCTGTCGGTTCCCTGTTTCTATCGCATGCCTATTGCATTAGTAATCCTCTTTTGAAATGGCTTCCTCGAATATCCAAACTCTAAATGGAAGTGTCAAGAGAGGATTCAAATAAAGACAAACCCATTTTTATGATGAAGTATTTAAGCTGTCTGATAATTATACATTTTGGGGAAAGGAATATTTGCCATACTAAAGTGTTTATTAATAAATAAATATATATTTTAATGGCAAAATATTTAACCTTCTTGCTTCTGAATCTTTTAAGGGATATTGTTTTAATTAAATATAAATATTTGGGCTTCAAAAGGTGTGTTTCGATAATGAAAAGGATAGTTAATGGTGAAATTGGTTTGTTTCTGATCTAAGTGGAAGTTAAGTTTATTAAATATGAATAAATATATATTTAAATTGTAAAATATTTAATCTGCGTGATTTTAATTATTCTCAGAGGAACTTCTATAGATTAATATCAATATATTCCATTTTAAGTTTAAACTTAATGTAAGCCTCATTAATATTTTGATCACGACTTGAAAAACTGTCAAAACTTGGAAATATGAAAGCGGAAATGTATAGTTTTCCCACCTCTCTCAAAGTATTACTTTCATTAACTCTACTGTGTCTTAGCTGTTCCGCCTTGAACCCGCTCTGAAACCCATTTGGAGTTCAATATTCACAGTTCACAGCTGGCAGAGAAATTTAAATATTTCGAAAAAGAAATACAAAAAAAAAAGAAAAGCAAAACACATTTGTTTGATTGATGTATGCATATATGGCTTTATCCGTCTCCTTTACACTTTCCCATACGCTGGCCAGGCCGGCTTATGGGCTATCTGGTTTCCACGCCATTAATATCGATACTGCGGCTATTTTTAAGAGCTCATAAATATATCCATACCCGGCTAGGCGACATTTGCATTGCAAAACTAAAACCAAAAACCTCACAACAAAGGGCTGGGGCCTAGAACCGCCGAAAAAAAAAAAACCAAAATGAAGGAGAAGAACACAGAAACCAGAATGGAAAAGCATCGTCGTGATGATGCCCCAAGCGGGGGCTACTCCCTGACTCCAACTCCGATCTCGATTCCCTCTGCCTTATTATTATGAATTTTTATTTTATTTGAGCTTTTCACTTTACATCTCACTACAAGTTGCAGGCGGGGAAGGGGGAAAGCAGTGGAGAAAACGTGTTTTCCATATTTCCATATTCATTTACATGAGAGCCACAAGACTGACTCTGTGTGTCCACCAGCCAGGAATATTTTCTTTCTTTCTTCTTTCTCCCCCTGTTCCCGATAATTTCCTACTACTCTGTGAGAAGGAAACAAAACAACAAAAAATAACAAAACAAACCGAAAAACGACAATTTTCAGACATTACGTGGCAGCGAGGCGTTCCGTGCTCAGCTCCACTCGATCTTGGCTCAGCCACAGCCTCCATCCGCGGACCACAAAGTCGGACGACTGCCTACGTTACCGTTGTGTTGGCTTATAATAATTCAACAATTAATCTTATTTGTGTTGGTCGCTGGTCGCCCCTCCAGTCGCTGTCGATGATGTATTTGATGTACATTCATATTCATCGGCATACCACGGCACTCTGATTCGGTTATGAATGCATTAGCTTTGGCTTTGACTCAAAACTGAAGCTGGCGACCAGCGCGTGGGCTTGGGAAAAGTGATTTGCGTTCCGCTCGAGCTTATTGATTTTATGCAAATCCCGGGATGGATTCTCTGGGAGAACTAGCCCGAACTGGGTTCCGAAATGGAAATGGAAATCGCACAAGTATCTGGACAGTCATAGGAGGCAGGAGGTTGGAGTAGTGCCATGGATGTTTATGAGTACCTACCATTTTTCCTCACATTTTTACATGCATTTTGGTGTTGGTGCGCTGGTCTTGGTGGCTCTCGAACACACACACACACACACTCACTCCCAGGAGCACTCACGGACACACACTCGCACATGTACGGCCATCAGACGCAGCATATTTTTTTCTTTCTTTCAGCAAAACGTGTTTTGCCTCATTTTTCGCTCTTGTATATGGCTTGTTGCTGGTTGCTGCTGCGGCTGCTGTTGCTGCTTGGAGCAACGTTGTTGGAATTTTTCACTTATAAAAATTTGCAACGGCAACACACACACCGAACGAACACACACACCGAGACACTGAGGCACTGAGACTGCACTTTGGGGCAGCGCGAGGTTTGGGGGCACTGAATTCTCGCCTTGGCCAGCTAAACTCTCACGGGGTTGTTGCCCAAAAAAAGCTCAGGGTAGTGGCTATCAAGGGGTTGTAAGTGAGGATGCACTGCAGCAGGGATCACGGATCTAGGAGCACTACATTCACTTTTTTTTCACGCACGCGCGCCTTTTAGAGCCAACGGTGTGTCGGAATCGCTGAACTCGGCCCAATCCACTCGCTCAGTGGTCGCAACGGAACTGAGTGCCTGGCCTGGCCCCAGCAGAGATTCGGTTTCGGATTCGGCTCCAAGCCAGGCCTAGCCTGGCCTGGGAAAAGCCGTTGGACGGGTTTCTGGCTTCAAGAGAGAGAGAGAGAGAGAGAGATCTAGAGAGAGAGGGAGTGCTGCTCTCGTGACTCTCAGTGAGGACCAAGTACCTCCTCTCTACCTGCAACACATTTTTCACTTGTTGCAGTTTCGTTTTTCATTTTCTTGTTCGCTCTCCCAAAGAGAGGCGTCTGGAGAGCCGCCCCTCCGACTTAGGCCATAATGCTGCCCGCCGAGCCTACATCTCGGCCTGGTCTTCGTCTTCGTCTTCGTTTTGGTCTTGGTCTTGGTCCAGTCCAGTCCAGTCCAACGAGATTCAATAGCCACCGGCGACCCATACACAGCGACAATAAAAATTACTGGGGACGGGGTTTACTTTGGCGACTTCAGGTACGCTGGGAAAAATAGTTGCAGACCTCTATTAAATAATAATTAATTCCAACTAGAGCTGAGGAAGGAAACAACAAAGTCCAAGGCACACAAGAAGCCTACGCTTAAAAGGCACTATAGTTCGAATAGGAATCTAGAAGATTCTTTAATTTTGACAGCTTCTTATACTGATGAGGATGTTGCTCCTTTAGGGAATATCTTTATAACCTCGATTGAACGTTAATAAGAATTAAATTCTACCTCGTTCTTATCTGCTAATAAGACCCTATAATACCCAAATACAAACAGAATAAACTATAAAGAAGGGGTATAATTATGGTTTCTCTAGAAGATCTATTTAAACAGATTTATTTACAAGAACTGGCTTTTCTTTTCTGGGTGTATATAGTAGTTTATTATTATAATTTCTTTGAAGAATCAATAACTAAGAGAGTTTGAAATAAATATTTAAAAAAAATATACCAAACATCTTGGAAATAATTCTAAGATGCGTTCTAAGCTCGAAATTTGTCCAAGATTCCACCTCAAAATATGTCAAAATGCGAACTGTTTGTTTTTTAATTGTTTCTTTATTATATAAATTGCAAAAAGTTCATTTAAATCCAATCCAAACCCACTAGAACATTGTTTCTTGTGCAGGCCTCTCGCTGTTTGCGTTGTTGTGCTCAGTCGTGCTCACTCGGTCCCACTGCAGGCCTCCTCCAGTAGAAGAGCTGGAAAGGAAGGAGCACCGCAGTTCGGGGCTTGCAGATATAATAAATTCTTCTACAGAGCTCTCTTTCTCTCGAGCCCATCTCTGGCTCTCCCAGTCTTCCAGAGAGACTCTGGAACTCTCTGTTTGTGGGCACTTTTTATTTGGTCACTTCCCTGGTTCTCCTCCGATCTTGGGCCGTAGAATTTTGTTTAGCATAGAAACTGGTTTCAAATTAAAATTATCGCTGGTCATTTTTCTTATGGTTAGTTGTCGTTTACTTTGCCGTTGTTGTTGCTCTTCCTTTTGTTGTTCTTGTTGCTGTTCTGGCTGCTGCTGCTGCTGGTGGTGGTGCCTCATTTTTTTGGTTTTCTGGAATTTCGGTGTTTGGTGTTTGGGACCTGCGTTTTACTTCCCTTCGCTGCCCCAGAGAGTGTGCTGGTGCGATGGCGATGCCGATGGTGGCGGCGATGTTGCTGGTGTGAATGTGAACCTAGCTCTCGGTCTCGGTCTCAGTCTCAGTCTCGGTCTTCATCTTCATCTCCATCTCCTCCTTCCTGCCATGCGTGTGTTGTCTTGGCCACTGGGCGCCCTATACGTGAGAAATTACATTGAGAGAATAATATTTAAATAATCTTTTCATGTACAATTTATATACTTTAACTCTTACTTCATCCTCAGTGTGCTGGCTTCATTAGAATCATCTCTGTCTTCCCTCACTTCTCTCAGTGTGGCAAGGTCTCCGCCGAGAATGGGTCTCTGTCTGGGCTCTTGCTGGATGCTGCTGCCTGTCGGATGTCGCTGGCTGGCCATCTTTATTCCTATTAGGCTGGAAATTCGAATCTGGGCCTGCCTGAATTCCAGGAATGCCTCTGACAGCACTCAAACTATCTAAGCGCGAGACCAGAGACCGATTCCCGCCACTCGATCTTTATCTGTGTGAATATTTAGGGGTTAACCCTAAGCTAGGGTTAACTGCTAACTCTGGGAATATTCAGGGGTGTATTTAGGGTCGGGTTGGCACCTAGCAGCTCGTTGGGAACCATGCCTGGAAACGCGAAAAGCTGCCTCGTAAAACTGTCACTTAGTGTAGTAAAAAGAGCACAACAAGAGTTTTGTGCGATTTTATTTCTTTATGAATGTCGTCTTGGCCGTGGTCGTCGTTTTGCTTGCCTCCTAAATGCCAGAAATGCAGCAGCAACAGCAGCACCAACAGCCCCAGTCCGGTCGCATTCTTATCTTTTGAGAAATATTACAAAAACACGCAAAGCCCGCGCCGAGTCCTGGCTTCTGCGCTGCTCAGTCGTCCCGAGTGCTATCCCGAGAGCCACCAAAGGCAAGCCAATAAAAATAGCTGAGCCTACGAAGCGGCCCGCTCTTGTTGCTGTGCTTGTTGCAGTTACTGTTGCCCCATGTCCATGTGTGTTTATCGCTGCCTCCGTTCCATTTCCGACTTCTCCCCAGCGCCCGAGGCGCGGGCGATGTCTTAGAGTTAGCCTTCAAGTCCAGTGGCTAGTTGCTGGGGATGTCGTAGGTGTGATTCTACAATTTCCGATGATGGAGCCTGGTGAGGAGGCTAGAACACAATGTTAACTGGATGGAGCAGGGGATCTATACTTCCATCTACCTTTTATAATTCTTTTCTTGTAGAAAATGTGATGAGTTATTAGCTGATCTAAAAGAACTCTTAAGCAAGGAACTGAAAGATCTGAAAATATATTATATTTTCTTTGTCTTCCTTCTAGTTCCTTTACCTTGTAAATTTTTTAAAGTTAAATCTGTTTTGTTATTGGTCATTTGCAGTGCTGTAAAGTGCCACTAACAGTTTTTCAATACATTTAAATAATTATAAAGAGGTCTAATTATAAGAAAGTCCATCATTATTGCATTTACCAAACCCTTTTGGCTTCTTTTCCTCTTCTTACATTTGTTTAATTTAAGCTGGCGCGCTTTATCTTTTTTCCAGTGCTGCTAACTGCCACAAACAGTGTTGCAAAGCATGTAATTAAATATGTAACGTCCAAGTGTGACTTTCTCTTTTTAAAAAAAGACAAAATCATGACTTAATACTATAATATTTAATGCTTTCTTAAATGGGGATTCAATTGAAATAAAATAAATATTTATAAGAAATAAATTCCACTCAAAAAAATAAAATAGGTGGCGTCATTTCGGTGATTAATCCTGACGTGGCGCAGATTAGTTGACAGACATGAGGTTACTTTTATCTGCCTTGATAGGGTGGCTTATCTCGCTGCTATCCACGGTGACCTGCTCCCGAGGAATACTTAGCCCCGATTAGATAATGCCTTTGTCTCACACTTAATTTATTTGATCTTCCAACGCTGCGGAAAGGAGCGAAAAAAACACAAAACAAACATACATACGATAAAGTACATACAATTAGGCCTAAGAATGCAGCTAGCTGGTTGTGTTGGTTGCCTTGACTATGTATACTGGAGTGATTACATACAATATCTGGGGAGCATGTGGATATTGCTAATGCTAATGCAAGCTGCGAACTGTTCCCAAGACAATCCCCCACCGACGATCCTTTAATCCTGCTTCTTTTGTGCGGCTGTCTTTTTGGTCACTGTCGCTGTTCCTGCTGCTGCAGATGCTGCGGGTGCCGCTTGCGTTGCAGCAGCTGCTGCTTCGATGGCTCCATTGGGAGTCGCTCCCGCCACCTTCTTGGCATCCTGCTCCATCTCCCCCGAGAAGCCAAACTCGTTGACGCGCTTGAGGTCGACGCGGTACTGCCAGCGCTGGTAGAGGAACACAAAGAAGATGATGTCGTCGCGGAAGCAGCCAAGCCGGTACATGGTGGGCATTTTGATCACAAAGGCAAAGATGTCGTCGATGAAGGTGTTGAGGAACTTGTAGGTCATCATGCGCCACGGCATGTGGGCCACCGACTTGAGCTTGTAGTTGATGAACAGCTGCGGCGTCATCAGAATGAAGCCGAAGGTCAGCAGGTAGCCGTAGAGCATGTTCAGCACGAACGAGTACCAGCCCTTGTGCTCGTTGTAGATCAGCGAGTAGACAAAGTAGGCCACCAGCAGCGGGAAGCAGGCCCAGCCCAGGTACTTGAAGGCCAGCTTGTCATACTCCTTGGTGGAGCTCTCCGAGTAGGAGCCCTTGTCGCTCAAGGTGATGCGCGGCAGCACGCCCAGCAGCTTCTGGTCGTGGTCGTAGTTGATGTCCACCACCTTGTGGATCTTCCACACCTCGATGCCCAGGCCCACGACGCACGAGATTCGGATCATGAAGTTCGTCTCGTTGTCCAGCACGTACAGCAGGATGATCAGCGATTGGAAGACGCCAAAGAACACTGAGCGCACGGAGAGACCCTCGAGGGACTTGCGATTGTTCCAGAACTGAATGTCGTTCTTGAAGGCCAGCAGCTCGAACACCGAGTGCAGGATGGACACGGCCACGGTGATGCCCAGCAGGTAGATGTTCGTGTCGAGCAGCGTCTCCTTCAGCGAGTCCTGGTCCTCGTCACTCTCCTCCGGCTGGCTGGCGGCCATCAAGTCGCCCAGCATATTGCCGGCCCACTTGTTCTTCATCTGCTTGGCGGCGTACAGCTGCCACTTGAACATGCCCAGCGGCTGGAAGGTCAGGTGCAGCTCCAGCTCCGGCGTGGTCTCATTGACCGGGAAGTACTCCCGCTGCAGGTTCCAATAGTCGTTAACGAACAGTATCGGCAGGTAAGTCTTGCCGCCGTCCACGAACATAACGTACTCATCTAGCGGCGGCGGCACCGATCCCTGCGCCCAGTTGGTCTGATCAACCACCAGGTTGACGGTGAGATTGGGGTGCCAGTGGGAGACGATGGTGTCCTTAAGATTCGCGTGCTTCAGCTCGTGCTCCAGCTTCTCCTTCTCGCTGGCCAGCAAGTTGTAGTTGCGGTTCACGCGCAGCTTCTTGAACTTGTTCAGCTGATGCTGCTGATGGCCCATGTGGCCGTTCTTCGCGTAATTGGGCGCCTTGGGGTCCGGACTCTCGCCAGACCGCGTTACGAAGGCGTGCAGGTAGACGCTACCGTTGTTCATCACGTGCTGGCTGGCCCTTAGCTTGAGGCTGTGCGTGTAGATGCCGTCGCCGGTGGCGCCCGAGGACCAGTCGCCGTAGGTGAGGTCCTCCTGCAGCCACAACAGGTTCGCCTTCTGCTGGAAGTTGACCGTATCGGGCTCCTCCGACAGCCACACGTGCAGGTCAAAGTCTGTGCCGTTCTCGAAGAAGTTCCAGGCCGTGATCTTCGGCCCCGCATTGGCCACGCTCTTGTCTTGCGGCCCGGCAGTCGGCTGCGGTCGTCGGAAGAACGAGCTCACAAAGTAGATGATGAGAGCGCGCAGGATCAGAGACTTGGTCATTGCAAAGAATGACTCCATGCGGGTGGGCTGCTGCTGCTGCTGCTGCTGTTGTTGTTGCTGCTCGCCGCCCGCATCTTGGGCCAGCTCAGCGTTTCCATTGCCAGCAACCACCTGAGAGAGAAGGAAGGTCGGCAGGTTGAAGGGGGTTCATTGTTCGGGGTTCTAGAAAGTGGGACAGTCCCTATGGAAGGTCGTTGCTTACCGCTCCCTCGGCCGCGGCCTGCCCCTCGCCTGCTTTCGACATTATGTGAGGCAGATCCACGTTTTTTCAGTCACTTCGCTAAATTTCAGGGGCTGCGCTGCTCTCAAAGAAAAGTTGAAAACCTATCGGGTTAAATTAATTTTTCAGCTGGCTATCGGCGCAGTGTGGCGAATTTAGCCTTTTTCCCGCCAAATCTGCCTATTATCGGATGGAATTAAAACAGCTGGAAATCTGGCTTCTTAAGTTATTGTTGTTTTTTGTTTGTCTTATCACTCACTACAGAGGTAGGAGTGGAAAATGCTTCCACCACCATGGAACATCTTGATACTGGAAACGTGTGAACGATCGCTGAAGATGAAAGTCTCTAATAAACTGATATCGGGAATAATTCCATTACTTTCAAAGAGACATCAGGTTTCAGTTAGAATTGATAAGAGCTACTTTTAATAAACTGTTTATATTTTACAAATTCTGTATGTACAAAACTGAAGGTAGTATTATATATATATACAGTATAAAATATTGCCATCGATTAAGACTCTATGTTAAATTTATTTTCTCGATAAATTTACTGTTTTTCCAAGAATATTTAAATCAGGCAACCTAGAACTGCTCACGGCAAATATTTACATACATCTACGCAAACTGTTTTTATGTTTCTAATTCTGGACTGAAAATAATAAGGATAAATATAATAATTAGGGAAAATATACAAATATCACTGTAGGTAGGTAGGTTTTTGTTAACTACGGAACGATTTTTTTTAGCAGAGTTCCCTACCCTTATCAATGCCTTGAAAGTTTATTATGACAGATTAAAGTGCTTGATATTATAACTCGTATCGATTGCGGTCACACTAAATCGAGTCTTTTGACAATATAGCTATACGGTCTCACAAAATTGCCCTTTTCGAAAAAAAATTGCACTTGGTAGCACGTTTCTTGAGGTAAGTTTGCTGAAATATTGCCCAAATGGCCGAGAAAACCCGAAAGCGTTCAACAAATGCAAGTGCAATGGCTTAGTTAGGCCCATGCGTGCGGCGAGGCAGTCGAAAAAGCGAGGCGACGGTCATTTCCCCGAGGAAAACCCGCCTGCAGGTCGGACCTAACCTAAAAACACCGCCACAAACACAAAATGTGACGCTTTCGGGTTCGAGTTTTTAGATGGAGCCTTGGATTAATTGACTTTGTATTGGGCTTACAGCAACGACGCCACCATGCAGATCTTCGTGAAAACCCTCACCGGCAAGACCATCACCTTGGAGGTGGAGCCTTCGGACACCATCGAGAATGTGAAGGCCAAGATCCAGGACAAGGAGGGCATTCCCCCAGATCAGCAGCGTCTGATCTTCGCCGGCAAGCAGCTGGAGGATGGCCGCACTCTGTCCGACTACAACATCCAGAAGGAGTCGACTCTGCACTTGGTGCTCCGCCTGCGTGGTGGCATCATTGAGCCCTCGCTCCGCATCCTGGCCCAGAAGTACAACTGCGACAAGATGATCTGCCGCAAGTGCTACGCTCGCCTGCACCCCCGTGCCACCAACTGCCGCAAGAAGAAGTGCGGACACACCAACAACCTGCGCCCCAAGAAGAAGTTGAAGTAGACGACGACGACAATTCAACGGGTATCCAACTTTTGGGTCCTTGCGCTGCTCCATGGTTAACCATCTAAGTAAATATATGTACATTGTGCGAAACCAATCTCCGAGAGAAATGTAATTGTATTTGCCACAAGGCGCAGCGCACTTGCCCCCGTTGTATCTGTCTTTCTGTGTTCTGCAGAACGGGTTTCCTCGGGGAAGCTCTTATACTGCCAACTCTCTGGCATCTGGTTCCAGTTCGCGTCCAGGAAGCGGGCCAGCAACCGCAGGTAATTGATATTCCATCTGCCGAGCGTGGAGGAGACCCTAAGGGAATGGGAACGGGAACGGGGCCGGTCGCCACGGATGGCTGCCGCAGACCTACTTGGCCAAGACGACTTCTGTTCGCTTCGGATACAGTTAATTGGTTTCATTGACCGCCGAGAAAGACACTTGTCCAGCGAATGGCTTCCGTTGCCAACAGCAAAACTGGTTGTTGTTCTTGGGCTTCAGTCACTCCTCCCTCTAGCTCTCGCCCTCCCCCTTGGGCATCTTTTTATGAATCTCTTAATAACCCAAGGGTCACCAAAAGCGGGTGCTACCTGGTGACGGGCCCAAAGGGTTCGCGGCCCCGTGCGAAAAGTCCTGATAAACAAGGCCCGATAACAACCAAGGGCAACGGAAGAGAGGAGCAGCTGCAGGAGGAGGTGAAGCAGGGCCAAATTGCGGTCAACATTAATTAAAAATACAGTCTGCGGGGGCGCAGGCTGCGAGAGAATGGACCCAAGGCAGATGTCCCAGGCCTCGCCGAATGGTGTGGAAGGTGGCGGTGGCTACAGGATGTTGGGTTGTCTCCATCTGGCCGCTGCCACCGGCGGATCGAGCAGAATGCAAAAAAGTTCTCAGGCAAAGCTGCTTGGATAAAGGTGGGAATGGAGGAAAGCAACAACTTCAGCGCAGGCCTAAGGGCGCCATGCAGTGGCTGCCAAACTTTAAACTGTGATGGTCTAAAAAAGAGCAGTGAAGGTAAAAAAGGGGGTACTATGGGGTAAAAAACAAAGGTACAGTGTAGCTTATGATTAATATAGGGTTTTCATGTTTAGAACTTTTATATTTCTTCTTTTTGAAGGATCAATATTGTTTATGAAGAAATATTTAAGTAGGTTTTGCTATAAAGAAAACTAAACTAATAGTTTAATGTAGAGGAGAAGATCCTATAGATTATTTGCAGAGCTTTTTCTTTATATTTTTTTATTTAAATAAATATTTATTAATTATTAATAAATATTTTTAATAAATATTTAAATATTTATTTATGTTAAATATAATTGTATTTATATTAGGGTTTACTCTGAAATTTAGTAACTTAAGAATAAAAATATAATATAATCAGAAAAATACAAATGACAATATCGATATTTTGAAGTAAATGCGTAAAATATAAATATTTAAAATTTCAATACATTCAAGTTTACGATATTTTCGATATTATATCGAGTGCGATATTTTTAACGATATATCCATATCGGAATTGGTACTATGAAGACCTTCCCTGGCCTATAAGTAGTTTCTGAGTTATACAAATATCTCAAAAATTCTAAACAAGATGTAAATAAATTTTTAAACTTCTTAAACTTCTATTTGAAGAATGAAGTCTTTAATTAAGAAAGAAAACCAAAGAGAACTAATTTCTGTACCCCAAAACTCTCATCCAAGCTCTCTGCGGGCCACGTACTCGGAACATGTCCCGTCCATGCAATATATAAAGGTGTTATGTGCGGGGGGCGTGGCACTGGCGGAGGAAAAAGTATTTTAAAAATTAAGGCGCTGCCGCCAGGAGGGAGTTCCACCTGCTTATTTATGGGTCCCGGGTCCTGCCTTCAGGCGGCCAGGAGGAGCTGGAAAATGCCCGAACAGGTTCCGGCTCTGCTCTGCTCTGATCCCACCTCTGGCTGGCCCGGCCAACCAAGTGCGTGGCTTTCGTTTTTAATTTTTTCCAGAGGCGGAGGCCACGCCATCATCCCTCGGTGTCTTTTTGTCTTTTGGGCGACACCGCCTCCGCCATTCTTGGAGGGAGGGAGGACTACGGCTTTTATGGCCCCGGTCACAGTTTACATAACAGATGTGACCAGAATAATTAAGAGTGCGCTTCGTGGTCGCCACTCGCCATCGCCTTCGCCTTCGATTCGACTGACCCAAAATGTCCCCAAGCCGGCCCCTCACATTGTCGAGCCTCCCTGCCCTTCCACGTGGCCTGTCTCCGCTGGTCAGTCGCTGGTTTGACACTCTTAACGTTTTGGGCGTTGCTCCACCTCCCCCGCCAGGCTGAGGCGCATTAATATTGCAGAGCGGTGCTCCCGATCCCACCTCCTGCTCCTCCTCTACCGCTGCCACTCCCACCTTTGCCCACTTTGCGACGAAAAGTGCTCATTGAAAATTGAACGTTTTGGAAGCCTCCCATTTTGCGGCCGTGGCACTCGACGGATTCCGATTCTCCTCTTTTCCATATGCTGGCGGGGATTGCGTGAGTTATGGCCGCCGCTTATGCTACAAAGTCAACTCCTGATTGCCTGGATAGTTTTCACAATTCCCCGTTTTCTGCTCTGCCTGTAAGTAGCTCTAAAATATGCACTTCGCGGCAAGGAATTCGGATTGAGAGGGAAAGAGGACAGGGACTGGCTCACTGAGAGAGCGACCATAAATGGATTTTTCCATCGGGCTAAGAAGAATTTTCAATTTGAAATAAATTTCTGGCCCCGACTGGGGCATTCCTCGCCCAGTTCCTTGCGCCAGCAGCTTTCCCAGCAGCTCTCCTTAACCTCGCCCAGTGCGCCCCTTTTTTCTCTCTCTGTGGACGGGACGCCAAGTGTCCTGGCCTGGCCTGGCCAGGCCAGGCAGGAGGAAAGGAAGGATCCCAGAAGGAACGGCCCGAGATAAGGCGAACAGCCAAACGTTTATAAATTGGGCGCTAGTGTGGAATCCCAATGGTAATGATGTCGAAGGGGCGCGGCTCCGCTCGACTCGGCTCGGAGCAGGCGAGCGATTCAACTGAGATGTCAGAAATACACACGCACAGGCCAATAAGGAAAAATAAATTGCTCTGGCGGAGCACCGGGCGGCCCACGAATCCGTTGGATACACGGAGAAATACACAAAGAAACCCACATCGATTGATATATAATAAGTATGTGATTTTTGTTAAAAACAGATGCCATTACTTTGCATTATTATACCTTGTTATGACTTGCGTATCCAATTCTCGCTAAAAATAGTCTTAGTGTGAAAACAAACCTAGCAGTGTCTTGTCGAACCATGTTTTCAGGTGCAGCATTCCGTGCGGTTGAGTTTAAGCGTTGTCCTATGAACTTCCAATCTTTCTTAATTAGCTATTTACTTATTTTTAGATTTAATTGTATAAAAAACATAGAAAGACTCAGTATAATTTAAACTCCCTAAAATACAAACATCAAGTACAAAGTACATTCCTGTTTAGCCAAGAATAAAACTCCCGGTTATATCCCCTAAGCCTTGATTGGCCTTAAATCTATTTAAATCTATGTTTATGGGCAAGGAGAGCAGCCTAGTTTTCGCCTCAGTGTACGCAGATATACAAAGGCAGGCGAGCAAGCGAGCATGGTAAGGCAGTGCGTGTAATTTAATATGCATAAATCGATACTTGGCTGCCTTCTTATACTTACTTCTGCCCCCTCTTGTGAATGGGATTGGCTATAGGCTCCTCCTTCTACCAGCCCCAGGCCCCAGCCCCAGCCCATCCCTTTGCCTTTTGTGTTGTTTGTGTTCTATTTTGAGCGCAAAATTGTTATTTGTTTTTACGTATTCTCAGCCTTCTTCTTCCGGAAATGGCGGGAGCTTTGCATATCTACAGTTTATGGCTTTCATACAGTTAACATTTTGCCATAGATAAGCACTTCTGGCACCGCCATGTGCTGTCTCGGAGCCTCTCCTCCCTCCTCCCCCGCTCGCTGAATCGCAAATAATTTGAAAAGTCATTTTATTCAATTTCAATTGTGTCCGTGGGGGAGTGTGTGCTATGTGGAGGGTGGAGGTGGAGGCGGAAGTGAATGCTCTCGATTTCATATGCCCAGATATGAGCGGAAGCTAGGCACTGGCACAGGCACAAGCACAGATACAGCTACGAGATACAGCTACGAGATACAGCTACAAGATACGGGAATGGACCGAGGGCAATCGGTTAGGCGACATATTGATTTCCTTGATAAATACTTAATAAAAACACACTCAAGTGCCGCATCCGGAAGCGATATATGTGTGCCATATCCCAGAGAATGGAATGAATCTAATCACAGTACACACAGGGAGGCGGCATTGCTTTAAGATGTGTCGACTTCCTGCCAGGAAGCTAGGATAAAGTTATCTCTCTGCCCTTTAAGCGCGACATCTTTTTCCTGGGGGAAGGGGCGGAACTCCCAAAGTCTATTTGCATTGCGCACAATAACATTTCTATAACTATTCCAGAGTAAAGAGAGAGCAAACTCAGCACTACACAATCCCTGGCATGCCAAAGGCGCAGGGTCTGGGTCCCGCATCATCGACAGCCACAACTATTTTTCTTCCAGCTGAACTTTTGCCTGGCCTCCTTGCCGCCATCCTCCTCGCTGACATGCACCACTGTGCTGCTCTGCGATTAACCAGACATCAATGGCCAGGCCAAAACCGAAGCCAGCTCAACTGGTAGCTGTGGCCATCGCATCCTAGTCCTGCTCCTGCTCCCTCCTGCTCTCCTCCTTTTCCCTGGTGCAGCCTGGCGCACCGCAAAGTTGGAAATTAGTTTGTTTTTGCTGTCAAGGTGCCGTTGGAGCTACTTGGATTTTTGGCTTTGTTGGCTTACATTGCCCCAGTGCCTCCTGCACCTCGCCGACCACACTGCCTGCCTTGGTTCACTTCAAACTGCTGTCTTGGTGCCGCCTTTAATTAATTTTAATGTTTATTATATTTAGTTGGCTTTTGGGATGTAATTTAATTGTTTTAATCTATTCGGAGATTCTCTTTACGATGTCCTTTTGAATCCATAAAAACTACTATTTGTTCTTGGGGAAATCTTGATATTAATTCCCAAAGGCCCCAAGCTCTACCCATGTTTGCTATTAAAAGAAACCCCCCAAAACCACTTTCAAGCCTCAATTAAAATCTAAAATCGATCTAAAATGGATTAAAATTAGTAAATTCCTTTCGTTTAAATCAAATTCTTGACCTGAACAATGGTTGCCATTGTCCGAATTTGTTCCATTCAAAGCTCCTGGGGATGTCTCCTTCGGGCCATGGCCTGCACTTGCATGCAAATTAAGTTTTCCAATCCTCAATTGGACGCGTTTAAGTTGTCAAAGCTTCACTCACATGGCAGGGATGTGGACGGACACAGGACACTCGGAGACTCCGGCACACGGGGTCAAGGGTGCGAGAGCGATAAAAGCATAACACAAATCAAATATTCTCAATTGTCTCTCCGTTGCTTCCTGTCTCGTCCGACGTCCGACGTCCCACGTCCATTTCCTACTTTCGGATCGAGTTGAGGCACTTTGCACAATTTCGAGTCATTAAAAATGCAAACGGCTTATTGGCCAGACAGACTCGACTTTGACCAGTCCAATCCGCCTCGCTTCCCCCGCTTGCTGCGAGTGTTTGGATGTGGGCGTGTCCTTGCCTCACCTCCCACCCACCCCTCACGAGGGACAACCAATGGTCGGTTCCAGCTGTGCGTGTGTTTGTGCACAAAAGTTTGGGCAACTTTGCTGTTTTTCAAAAATATTGACACGCAAAGTTTGTGCAATCACCAAACAAATTACTTCATCAATTTTACAAAACAACAGAAATTTAAGATCTTTTAAAAGTTTTGTGCCAAGCCAGCAGCAGCAGCAGCAGCGGAATCGCAAACGTCCCTAAAAACACGGAAGTGGATGTGCCTCCTGCCGTCCGTCCGCCAGGACCTTCATCCACCACTTTCCACATGGCCAGGACCTGCAGGCCGCTTGAAGCACTCAGAAAAAGGGGTAGGGGTTTTGTTTAAATTCAGTGTAAATAGATTTTTATTTATGAATAGATTGTATCACTTTATTAAAGCAGTAGATTCTGAAAAATGCCCACCCATAAGGATGTTTCAGACTGTTTTGTTTAGTTGTAGAAATATTATTTCAAATATTCTTGCCTTTATTTAGTTTGGAAACTATTCAAATTACGTATTTAATTTGGAAACCATTTAATGTTAATTTTTCCCCAAGTGTAGCTGCCCTTTGGACACGCACCAGTATTCTGTAGGAGCTATGGACCGAGGCATCTAGGACGGCGGAGGCAGGAGACCATAGAGAGAGGCACAACAAAGGCCGGCAACAGAAAAGTTTGCAACAAATTGCTTATGCTCCCAAACATACACAAATATACACGGGGTCGTAGCCGTACTCGGAGGCAGTCCTGAGAAATGGAGAAGCCAGGGACATGCGCTGGAACTTGTTAATTTTGACCAGCTGTCTCGGCAGTAAACTGCCATCCACCAGGCTCCTTTCCCAAGCCAAGCCACATCCTTTCGAGCGTAGGAGGAGGAGAGGCAGGTCGGAGAAGGAAGTAAAAATGCTACTTCTGCATAAATGAAATCAGACAGATAGATGGGGTATAGATATATATATAGAGAGACAGACAGAAAGTCCTCTTGTGTGGTTTATGGCAACAATGGAACTTCCTTACCAGGCAGACTCATGCCTGCACTCGGCGAGCATTAAAAGCGCATCCCTAATTTACGTTCTGCTTCGACGACGTCCGAACCCGAAATAAAATAATGCCCCCTCCTCTCTCTGGGCTCTGGCAGCATCCTCCCTCCTCGTAAAAAGTTCATTTGCAGCTTTGTTTCTGTGGGGGAGACAGTTTTGACAGTACATTTCGTAGCTGGTAACATGCTCTGCATATTGAATCGGCCATCCTTCCGCCCTGTTTGTGTTTATGTAACATAGTTCTGGGGTCGACACTGGGGGCTGGGACACTTTGCGGAATTCGATTTTGACAAGTTGACTTCACTTATTTGCAAATTACTTGTGTACACTCTTCCCCCCGCAAACCGCACGAGGTCTTGTGTGTGTGTGTGTGCTTATCGGAATGTCCTGTCATTAATTGCGTGATACTTGGGAGAGCGCCCTGCCGCTCTTTGCTCCTTGCTCCTTGCTCCTTGCAGCCGCCTCCAATCGATGTAGCGCACGTGCTCATTGCCCTGTCCCAGGACGTTGTCAATTGGCGCGGCGATGTCCGTGACAAGTGGCTCATTGATTTTTAGCACTTTGTGCCCTGCTCTCGGACACTGGCAGAACACCAGCACTGGAGTGGCGGTGGCAGTGGCAGTAGCAGTGGCAGGATGGGGCCTGTCTGATGGGCAATTGACGGTCAAGCGAACGGGTAATACGTGTCGGCCGTGTCGCTGTTTACGGCCATGCACGCTGAATAATTCATGCAATTATGCTCGCTGTCCGCCATCCATCGTCGTCGATTTCCATATGGATCCTGTGCACCGTGCACAGGTGGGCACCCCTGTCTCCCTCGAGTGAGAGAGGGAGAGTGTCGTCCGGCTGCAAGTTTAGCAATTTCATGCATTTCTGAATAATGTCCACAGTTGGTAAGACAAACATTTGCCCAAAGTTCCGCAAGCAAGCTGCTGCTGCTCCTTGGTCTTCTCCTGGCTGGCTGACTGGCATTGTTTTAGTTTCCTGCCGGAGGCCATCGAGCAGCTGCGTCCTGCTGCCCCGTGTGTGTGGAGCCAACTTTGTGTGAGGTCTCTAATTAGTTAGGTCTCCGTGGGCGCGCCTTGATCCAGGCTGATGGCATACTATGAGTAAAGGTGCCGGCATAAGCAAGGAACACCTGCTTCCATGTATATGGGGGAAAAATATCATGCTTAATAACATATCGAACGAATTGTAATTATCAAAATAAATATCGAATAATATCGATTTTGAAACCTAAAATATAGAGTTCTTTCTGCCATCCCTAGTTCCATGCACGTTGCAAGTAAGAAACTTTTGTTACTTTCAAAGAGTTTCTCAACTCAATTTTCCGTGTTTCCCAATCAGAAAAGATGCCTCTGTTCATAATTATTCAACTTCAGACTTAAAGTTCGATACGAGAAGGTTACAGAGTGTGTCACACAATGGCGCAAATTGAGTTATCATCCGCACTCCGCTGCACTCTGTGACGACCCCAAGGATCCCCAAGGATTGCTGATGTACATGTAGTTGGCAAGCTTGTCAGGCAGCACATAATTCTATTGCACACATTTGAGCGATAGACTAATCCTTGACTGCAACTGGGGCTTAATCGCATTTGACTTTAAACTTGTGCAAAATTACAATAAAAATAGGGAGCGCTCTCCACCTCTCTACCCCTCCACCCGCAGCTCGCTAATAGTTTCAATTAGAAAAGTTAATGAGTGCGGCTATGTGGAGCGTAAAGGACAAAGTTTCTAGCTGCGCCTCGGTCGGAGGGCAGGACAGGACAGGGTCGGGCCGGGTTCGATCTAACTAGGCGTGAATTTTAACACAATAAATATTGGCAGACGTCGACGAGTGCCAGAGAGGGGAGCTTGCTCTTCACTGGCAGTCATGTTTTTTTTTTTTTTGGACATCCCCCGCCGTGCTTCCTGTGTGCTCCTTGGCTGCCTCGCCGCCCTTGGCTGCCACTTTTAATGACCAAAGTGTCAACGAGGCGCGCGACTGTGAAACTGCCGCATCCTGGCACATCCCGGCATCCTGGCACACACGCAAAACGACACCACACACACACACATATGGCGGAAAAGTTTATTTAAATCTGAGACGTTAATTGCCGCTGAACATTTATCTTAATTAAGTCAACTGCGAGAGCGAGTCAGCTTCTATTTAAGCAGAACTTTTGTGGTGGAAACGGGACTCACATGGCACTCGGAACTAGCCAAGAGGTTGTCTCTGCCACTAAAGGCTAATTAGGCTGCAGAAGAAAACCAAATCAAAGTGAAGTAAAGCCGTAAAATCGTGGTAAATGATTTCTTTGCGGTGTATTCCTTCTTTTCCTGCAGTTTCTGCACGCCTTCTCCTCTTGTTTACTGACCAAGTGTATGCCCACATCCTCTGAACGTGCGAGGACTCCTCTGGGTCATGCATCTCAGTCTGGAAACTAACTCCTGGCGCTGGCAAAAGTAACAAATATAAATCATGGCTAGATGCCGCAGTGGAACGTTTTGGGAACGCCGTAAGAGCTGTAAAAACTTGTCAAATTTCCTGCTACTTTTTGTGCTGATGCTGCTTCTGCTTCTGTTGTTGTTTGTTGAAAATTATATAACTAATTTACAGAGCAATGCCACTTTGTTGCCAACAGCAGCAGCAGCAAAAAAAAAACTTTTCAATTACCACGCAACGGCAATTTCCGGTCGTAGTCCTGGCGGCGGTTTCCTTAGCCTTCGCCTTTGCCGTCGCTTGCCGAACTTAACAGGTGGACGACAGTTTGGATAAACGAGCTCGTAAAAAACGCATTTAATGTGTTTTTGATGACATGTCAAGTTGCCCCCACCAGGCAGCCAGCCAGCCACCCACAAGCTTAAGGGCGGCACCTGCGCCAGCCAGGAAGGGACATACCGTTTTTTTACAGTTCAAATTTGTTTTGTTTCGCCATTTTCCTTCCAGAAAAGCCAGCATATTTGTGGCCGTATTGTGTCGGGACACTGCAAATAACTTCCTTGCCCCTTAACAATGCTTGTTTGTTTGAGCCAACATCCCCACACTCCCAAACAGGGAAGGACCTCCACACACACACACACACACATGCGGAAGTGCGTGCATAGAACATGGCACCGCACTTAGGCGGACCACAGTGCGTATACGGAATAGTAGTTTCCATTCTCTCAGAGAGAGCGAGAGCAACGAAAGAAGAAATCATCTTGAGAGCTGGCGAAAATGTGAAAAATTCAAACCTCGATGGGTCCTCTAAGTGCAGATTGTGCACGTGAGCTGAAATTTTAATGAGCAGCCTACGTAGTCCGCAGATAGCGGCATGGACCTGGACACGGACACGGACACTGTCACTCCAGGGTCCTGGCTGAGGGTCTGTCAGTCTGTCTGCCGGCCTGTGTATGGTAAGTAGTTGGGCTGCGGTGGTGAATGCGTTCGTTAGACTGCTAAATACATAGACCAAGAACGGGTTTGACATTTTTTTACGGCCC
Source organism: Drosophila kanapiae (assembly GCA_008042475.1). NCBI lineage: Eukaryota > Metazoa > Arthropoda > Insecta > Diptera > Drosophilidae > Drosophila > Drosophila kanapiae. The sequence continues at coordinate 471,311 of VNJM01002939.1, forward strand.
AGGTTTAAACGCTACACGGAGAGAAATATAAGCGAGAAAGGGAGACTTCAGATGAAACCAAGAAAGAGCTCAAAAAAGCAGTAGGAAGGAAGTAGAAAATAGGAAACAGGCTTGGCAGTTTCTGCTTAAGTAGTGGCTTGACTTTAGCAGACAGTATAAGCTGCAATATGCGTAAGTATCTTTAGTATTTTTATCAATATTTCACTAACAAAAAGTAGCCTTAATTTAATCTTGAAATCTTGAGAACAAAATCGTTTCCAGTGCATGTACAGGTTAGCCACGTGTCTGATGGCACTTTGTTAAGCATACGCAACGTGGGCCACAGCATAGGTAAGTGATTTTTAACTTATGCCAGTCGGTGTGGAAAGCATAAGTGTTGTTGGGACTGGATATCAACCCGCTCGTTAGCCCCAACCACGGATCCACGGATCCCACCTTTTAACTCACACTTACCCAAGACGAAACTCAACGAAAGTTTCATTGTCCCCATGATAGGAGAAATTTATTTTGCAAATAAGGAAAAGTAGATAGAGAGGAGGATAGAACAAGGTCGATTAGAGTCGGGGCTAGATGAAAGTTTTGCTTTGCCTTTACGCTCAATAATAATGCCCACCTAATGCCAGAGCCAAGGGAGGTGGCGGGGTTCGGTTCAGATCGGGAGTGGCTGCCAAAAAACTGAAGCAAAGTTTCTTCAACCGGAAATTAATTGTCCTGACCGCAATTTCCAATGTCCTTAAAGACCAGTCAGCAAACTTCAAAGCAGAACAAAGCGGCCAACTAAAACAAAGGGCGCCCAAGAAAAATGGCTGAGAAGAACAAGCAAAAGTACAAGGGTAATATGTTTGAGTTCTTAAAGCGAAAGGAGGACGGCAGGACGACGCAGGCAGCCCCAGAAATTTTCGACAAGCACGACCAGATAAGCTCCCGGAGAACTCTCTCTCTCTCTTGGTCCTTGGTCCTCTCCTTTTCTCAGCTCCTCCGCTATCCTTCTCCCTGGCCAAGACGATGTCGTCGGGGACAACAAAATGTGCTGCTAAGCATATTAACTCAAAAATGCACAAAAGCAAAACATAAAGTGGCCAAGACGTCCAGAACTCGTCCAGACAGCGACCGAGCAAGCGCCCAGATAAGATGGCAGCGACTGAAACATGTAAATGACTTTACAGAGGCGGCGGCGGTGACGGTGGCGGATGATGAGGATTGCTGGGATGGAGAGGGGGAATAGCTTGTCGCTGTCACGCGGCCAGATGAGGGACTGAGTAAGCGCCAACGGAAAGGTAGCCCGGTGCACAGAGAAAAACCAGGAATTAGCCTCATTTGATCCCTTAAGACGACGATAGGATCCAAGTTGAGGGAGGTCATGTCTATTATGTATCACGGGATAAGATCTCACCAGAGTTTTATATAATTTATTCAAGTTATTAGGCTTGAAACACATTACTCATACGCCGTGAAGGCTCATCATAGGTTTATAGTTTCAAGAGTTTTCTTCGATTACCTGGCATCCCGTTCGAACACGACCTGAAACGACGTCTTTGTCTGCCGTGTATGGGGGATTGAGCTGGCCAGGAATGGAGGCAAGGACACTGCAGCGCAGTGTAACGACCAGGACGATGCTGTGCTGGCATTTACACAGCCGAGTAATAAAACCCAAAAGCTATGCAAACATTATTATGCGCCTCTCCCCCTCCTTAGCTGGATGTTCATGAAGAGTTTATGAGATGGCAGCGCTCAGCTGAGTTGACCAGATCCGGAATGACGTCGGGGCCGGGCAGGCACCTTTGCTGTCACAGAGATACACTTGCAGGACTTCGCCCGGGGGAGTCGACTCTGGAATACTTTCAGCTCCGGTCTCTGGACTCTGGAGCCTGAACTCTGGACTCTAGCAGACAGCGGACTCCGCCAGACTCCGGCGACAGCCGCAGGCCTAAGCAGCTTATAGAGATACACGGCCTCGTAAGCAGCAGATTACTTGGGAGCCAAGTCCATCATAATTTAGCTATGCGGAGGAGACTAAGCATTTATTGATGAGCTAATGCCACTGACCTAAATGCCGGTCATTACGTATTTTATACTCGTGCTGAATATAAAAGGGCTTGAGCTTGATGGCTCTTTAAAGCCGTATTTTACTTTATAATTTAGTAATTTGAGTAATTATAGTATTTTGAGGTGACCTTTTGGGACGACTTTAATGCGATTAGACACGACACAAATAAGGCTATAGACGGACGGAGTTTAATGTCTAATATTTCCAGGAATATGTGCGACCATAATTTAATATGTTTCGTGGCTTAGAGTTGTCATATATTTCGACTTATCATTTTCTATTAATAGTAAGTCATGCCTATTAAGAAGGAAATCAACTTGGGGTTTTCTTTTTACTTTGTGAGAACTTGCTTAAGATAAAGGGGTTCTGTATATTAATAAGTTGCAGCAATTGTTGTAGTTATCGTAATAAGACAAGGTCATTGACCAGAAAATGTACCGTCAGAGTACAAAAGCATTCTTTGGAGATATAATGTCGCTCCTATCCTCCCATCCTTAAACAAGGATTACCCAGTGTCCCCTCGTTTGTATTTTCTGCTGTTTATTGTTTAAACTCTAGTAGCTCATTTCCCACTCTGCTACTCCGACTGACACTCCACGCTCATGTGTTTGGGGTTCGGTGGAGGAGCAAGGAAGGAAGGGACGGGAAATCCTCGCAATGCGCCATCTCCTTGGCATCCGGTTCGGTTCGGTTCCTCTTTCGTCTGGTTTGGTTGCAATCATGCAATTTTAGCTTCAATTGAATTGAAACAATATTTTTCTTTTCCGTTTCCGCTCTGCCGCTTGTGCTATTTTCCCCCAGCTTTTCCGCAGCAGCCTTTTCCCTCCTCCCTGTCCCTGCGCCCGTTGAGATGCTCCGAAATATATCTATTTTCGTTGGCTGCTGTCAGCGGAGGCTGCCGGGCGAGTTTATATCGCGTGGCGTGCCGTGCCTTTTGCTTCATAGTCCACCTAGTCCTCCTTCGTCGAGCCAATCCTCCCGCTGCACAGCGGTCGGTGTCTTTTACCTTTCAACGGTAGGAATGGTGGCTGGCTTGGAGGAATGCATGAGGCAGGAGCAGCGGGAGATGGAACGGTGCTGAAACTGGGCAGACCACAAACAAGGCAAAGATACGAGCAACGAAAAGGAAAAATTTATAAAATGTGAAAATAAAGCGGGTTTACTGTATTTTTCATGGCTTTTCCCCGGCTTGTTCTTCTGCGTTTGCCTTTCCTTTCTTCCTTTGGCCGCCCGGCCAAGTCCCAGACAGAAAGCGGATGAAACCAGGCCAGGCCAGACCGGGCCAGACCAGGACGAAACGACGATGTGCACATTGAGGAGTCCAATTGCAGCAATTCAATAAGGACACAGAGCCTGCAAACCGTAGGGCGTGAGTGGCTCCTTCGCATCCTTTTGCATCCTCTCGCAGACTTTGCAGACCCTTCTTCAAGCCTTCGCCGCGCTCGTGGAAACAAATAAAGAATTTGTGATTTGGAAAATTAAATTTTTCGCTGAAAGCACACTGATGCCGAAGCCCGTAATAAAATTAGGTATTTTGAATTCGTTCGAGAATTCAACGAGTCCTGCTGCGTGCTCCCTTTACTTAGTTGCCTTTTGTTAAAAGGAGTTTTCCTTTTTCGCTCCTCTGCTTGCCTGATGCCACAGTAATTGGATCTTTACTTTTAGTTTATGGACGGGAAAAAGGGCAGATCAAGAGTCAAGTTCGATACGAACTCAAAATAATAAAGTGCAATTGAAGGGAAGTTGTGATTTGTTGAGGATAATTCTAAAATAATTGTATTACTGAAATTTGTTTTCTTATAAATTTCCTTCCGTTTAAACGGATTATTTCTTTCGAATAGGGAAAGGAAAGAAATATTCCATGACTTAAAGAAGGCAGACATTTATGTGCAGTAATTTTCGGCTGTACGGGACACATTTTAAAACGAATTAAGTAAGCCTTATAGCAGGGAATTAAATAAATTAAAAATCAAACAATCAGCATTTTGCCACCTTTGAATTATTCCGAAGCGTACAACTTAAGATCGAACCCTTTTGGTTGCCGGGTGATCTTTGAAAAGTATTAATCAAGAACGTATTTTCCATATTTAAGATTAAAGCCCATGTCCCGTGAGAAGCTTTCGATTAAATTCACCCAGAATATACCTTCTACCGATGTTATTGCCAGCGACAAAGGGCAGCAGTGAGTCAGCTAATCATGCCATCGGCTGGCATTTTGGCAGGCAGCCACTCGCCAATGGAAATCGGGGCCAACTGACGTGCGCTGACCAGGTTCCCTCTGTTCCACATCCTTTTTGCCATATCGACGTTCGGGACAAACAACAAAATTAGTCAGCAAAACACGGCCGGCCCTGCAATTAGCATCATGAGAGCACTATGCAATTTTGATGACCGAATTGCCGTAGACGACGACCGGTCACTGACACACTGGCCTGGAGCCCGGAGCCGGGAGCCCCGGCACAGGGGAAACAGGGGACACAGGACAGTGTACTCAACTGGGCGATAATCACGGAACACTGAACCGCACGCTGATGCCAATCAAAATTCAAAATTTCGACAGAGGAACCACCACGCGCTACTCACACGCACCTCCCAGGATGCACAGGATGCCCGGGGATGCAAGGATGCGAGGATGCAGCGGAGCGTGGCTACGTCGATAAGTCTCCTCTTTGCCGGACACAATGGACGGTGGGTCGGCTCATCAGGCCGACCACTGCGGCGCTGTCCAGCGTCAAATTGTGGACTACTCGCAGCATTAAGCAGATAACGCATGCAAATGGGGGCCACGGCGGCAGGAGCGGCGGCTGTGCGGAAAATTCACCAGTTAAAGTGCAGTTTCGGTGACTTGAAAAACGTGCACACTCATCGGGGTCTGCGGAGGCCACGGGGTCGGTGCATAAAACTCCATTAGAGCCATAAAAGTTAAAAGCATTTGCCTTCTTTGCAACGGCTGGCAACTGGCAACTGGCAACTGCAGATTCCCAACTCCAGGCTCCATACTCCGCCATCCAGAATCCAGACTGCCAAGAGCCTGCCTGGAGCGTTCGATTGTTGCTGCTCAGTGATTGGAAATGGGACAGCCAGAGCAGGAGGACTGCGCGGGGTAATGGCAAACGCAAACGAAATACAATAAAAATAAAGCGAGTAAGCGAAAAGAAAACGTTCGCCGGAGGAGCGCGACTGCGGAAGGGAAGACGGCGACGACGCATTAACCAAACACCGTGAGTGCCAGAGGCAACAATAACCATGCTCCGTGTTCCGAGCTGCGAGCTCCTTGCTCCCTGCACCCTGCTCCCTGCTCCTTCTGCTCCTTGACACCCCTTTTCCGCCTCCTCTCCAGACGCTGCGACATGTGTGCAAGACACCTTTGACCTGCAGCAGGGTTGCCAGGATTTGGATTGCGAAAATCATGGAGAAAAAGCTTCCTATAAATAAGGCATTAAAGTTAAGGATTGGTAATTGTTCTTATTCCTTCCATATAGAGTCAGAGAACTATTCATTAAGTCCTTAAAATAAACACATTTTATATCTTTATACTTGATCTGAAATATCCTTGTGCTAGGTGCTGATGAGATTATACAGGAAACTTTATCTCTTAAAGCATATTCATTTGGCCAGAAATTAGCAGCCCGGACAACTCCAGAGTGTAGATGCTGAGTGGCATGATATGGCCACTGGCACCCGTTGCATCCACGGGGTTTACCCATCACCATTGCCCGTATGGCGGATGACAGCCGGAACTGGACACTTAATGTGGCTCCCATGCCGTAATTAGCAAAGCAGGCCAAGTCCTGGCACAACACAAATGTGAACTTTTAATGAAACGGAACGAGAGAGAGAGAGCGCAGCAGCTGCGTGACCGGTGGCGCGTCGGATTGCTTTTGTATCGATCTGGCCCCGATGACGGCGGACAGGAGCCAGCCAGGGTGGAGCACGTGAGGCTCCCATCTAGTCTGGTCCTGCTCCTGCGTAGAGCTTTTAATCCAACCCACATAATAAACGAATCCGACACGTCTCTGCAGTTGCTGGTGGCTGGCAGCCTGGTTGGTTGCCTGGCTGGCTGGCATCGGGTTGTCAAAATAATTAAAGAAGACAGCCGAAGGAAAATGATTATTTTTTCGATACAAGCCGAGCCCGCATCCACCACATGCGACCCACCCGAGGGGCAGTTGACCTGAGCGCGTGCATCGCGGAAGCCGGAAGTGGTGGTAACCTCACTCGGAGGATCACTGGGAGAAAATAAGAAATAGGAAGCTAGTTCGGAATATTATACAACTTTTATTATTCAACATTTTACTAATTCTTTGATTTATAAACCTCTAAGTGTGATAAATGATTAAGTTGCTTAATGTTTTAAATAAAATGAGAGACACAAAGGGAGTTCATAATCTTGGAAGACTTATGTGATGTTACAAAGTTTGCTTCTGATGTTGTCATTGTTTTAAGATCCCCAAACTTTGATAAAATATTAATTAGTTCTTCCAGCTTCTCATCTGATTGGGAAAATGCAATAAATACTCATAAATTACACCATTTTCCACAGTCCGCTTAATTTTGGAAATGATTCAATTCCAAACTTTGACAGCGCAATCTTGATGATGGGTTGTGGATTTCTGCGAGTGTGGGGTTTTATTATTATCTGCATGTGTGCATGTGTGTGTGTGTGGCGGCGCTACCTTTGACCCAACCTCAACCCAAGCCCAATCCGACCTGGTCCGGGGCCAAAACAATTCCAGGCAACTCCAGCATCCCAACCCATCCCAGGCCCATCCATCAATAACCACATCACGTTTTTGTTATAAATTTGTTTTATACATTTTTCCAGGGCAGACCGAGGCACCGCCGCTCCACTTTATGTGCAAATTTATATAGCCATACACACACACAAACACACACATGCTGAATGGAGGTGTAAATCCTATTGGAGAGCGCTAATGTGTGTGTGTGTGTTGCGAGTGTGTGTGTGCGCGCTTTTAATCAAAGTTCTTGATGCGTCAAATCCTTGTCGCGATGCCTACAAATTAACTTTTGCCGAGCGTTGAGAGCGAGTCGCGTCGAGTCCCAAAGTCAAGCCAAAAGTTTCGAAAAAGAAATTAGCCCGCCGCCTCTTCATTGTACTAAGCGTTCCTTTAGAATCAGGATTACCTGGGGGAAGGGGTCCTGCTGCCAAGAGGAGCACTCAAACTGCAATTATGAAACTTCAAGTCAACTTTAGGTGCAAAACTCGAGCTGCAGTAACCATTAATGCAACATCTCTGGCAGGATCTCTCCGAGGGGGCAGGATCTCTCCGACACACTTTAAGGACCCATCGACCCCTTCCCTTTTAAGCTCTCACGTTCATTTGGGTAATGACATTTTATTCACATCGCACAGAGCCATAATGAAAAATCTAGCGAGAAGCTAAGGAAAACATTTCCTGTTTACATTCTCAAAATTGCCAAGTTGCAATTTATGGCGCGATTTGTTTATTTTTTGTGCTTTGTTTCTCTTTCAAATGCATCTATCCGAGTGTGTGTGCGGGGTGGGTGTGTGTGCTGCTTTTGTTGCCCTGCCAGTCTGCTACATATTTTACAGCTTTGTGCGCTTGAAACGTGCCTGCTGGACATTAGTCGCCATTCGCATTGAGCTCGTTCCACTTGTCGAACGAAGGGGCAGCTAGCAGGAGCCGGAGAAGCTACAGAATGAAGTGCTGGGCTGGGACGGCCCACACACATTGAGCAGAAGAATGCAATAATACATGAAACGCAGCAGGGAAAACAGAGCGGTCAGAGCTGGCATCCCGGCCAGGCATGCTCTCCTCTTCGAGAGCACAATAACAAGCAAGAAATGAGATAGAAGTTGTGTTTTTGGCGACTAAAAGATACTCAGTATGAAGTGGTTATATAAACAGCAGAGACAGGAACAACTACTTCAATGTTAAAAGAAGTCGGGAAAGGAGTATACATTCTTCTTCAAGGAGACAAGGGCTAGGAAGCTCTTAAAATATATGAAATAAGGGTCCAACCTTAAATAGATTTGTAAAGTGTGTTCCAGGTGGAAGCACTCATCGAAGAGTGGCTTCACAGGCGGTCTGATTGATTGGCAGCCTCTCTCCGGTCCCGGAGTCTCGAGTCTCAAGACTTGCGTCTCTGGCCACATTACGTATACGCCCCGTGGAGCTGGTGGCACAACCATCGCTCATTATACCACGACCACCCCGTAGCCGGCATATGCAGCAACTGATGCAGCACCACCAGCCCAAGGACCACCCACCGGCCATTTTCTACACTCTTAGATAACTTTTTCACGCTGCGCTCGCTCTCTCTCTCCGCCCGGCACGTCTTTTTGTTCTGAATACAAAAAACGCGCACAATGTGCAAAAGTGTAATGAATTTTTCCGCTGTTGGTGCACATAAAAGAAATGGACAACAACAGGAGGAGAGTCAGCAGCCAGGACAAGAGCAAGAAAATGAGGCAGCGGAAAAGCAGGAGGAGCAGGGACGCAGCTGCATAGAAATTTACTTTTTGTTCTCCAGCACTCACAAAGAGCGGCTAATTAATGTCATTGTTTTTTGACAGCGCAGCGTCCGCTGCATTATTAAAAATGCATTTGGCAAAGGACAGCGAAGGCGGCAGGATGCCTGGGTTGGGTTGCGTTGGGTTGGACACTTGTGAAATTGCTTGGGGCCAGGGCGGAAACCCTTTTGCCAACATTACTCGCCCCCGCCTGGATGCGTGTGGGCGTTCTGCTGCTGCTGCTTCCTTTTGTGTCTGGCCAAACATCACATCCCATCACTTTCCTTGGGCAAATAAGGCAGAGGAGACTCGCAGGAGACTCGCAGGAGACTCGCATACAAAGGACTAAAAGGCTGTTTGCATAACAATTTCTATTGATTATTTTTGTTTGTATTGAACTTGCGTCGCCGCCTCTGCGCCCATGTGGCAAACAATGCAGCCCAAGTATGCCGGGAATTCCTATTATAACCGCAAAACAAAGGGCACACACACAAAGTTTCAATAAAAACCCTCTATCCGCCGCCATGTCAACCGTTAATGCGTGACCAGGGGGCGTGGCATCAGCTTTGGCCAAATATTATCGCTCCGAATGATTACCATTCCTAGAACGGAGGAGCTGGGACCTTCTCCTAATTGAATTAGTTGAGTTGGAAGCCAGATCCCGCACCTCCCTCGGAATTCCTTCGCCGTCCTGGACGTGCAACAAATTCATTTTGCAACTTGTGCCCCGGACTCCTCACCAGACTCCGCCAGACTACTGGTAATTATAATAAACAACAACTGCGTCCTGTTTACTTCATCATAATTAACATAATGGGACTTCAAGTACAAAGATGTTGACAGTAAACAAGAAAAATATGACAAGATTTTCATGTTGCCGTCGCGCGTTGCCGGTTTACGAGGCTCCTCCCGGGCCCATGCCAGGCGAAGTCGGAGCAAGTGAAGGAGCCACCAGCAAGGACGACGGGCAGTAACTCTTTGCCGGGGCCCGTCCTTGTGCCGTTTGGCCATTTTTCCCTGTTACTCGAATGTTTGTATTGTCATTGTCTTCGCCGAGGCCGTGTGTGAGAGGGCACGGCGAGAAAATGGGAGTTTATAAAGGGGCTTAAGATTAACCAAGACATCCAATGTTTATAAACAATTTAAAGGCATTAAAGCAGGCTTAATTCCGTATAGAATTACCCGTACTGGCAGAAACATGGGAGTATAAATAGATTAGAAGTTTATAAAATTATAGTTCTAGTTAGACTGTGATCTGAGATGTAGTTCCCAACTGAAGGAAATTTTAAACTATCTCTTTACAATTTATACTATTTTTTTCTCTGTATGTTTGGTTGTAAAAAGGAGTTGCTTTCTGCCGTTGTCTTTCTGGGTCCTGCTCTCAGCTGAGCGCCTTGGCGCTGCTTCATCTGTGACGGCTTTGTTGCGCTCCGTCTGTGCTTTCCCAGTCCCTGTTCGTGTTCGTGTTCGTGTCCTGCCGCGTTGTCCTGTCTGTAACGCACTCAAATTAATGCGACTTCATTAACACTGTTTACCCGTAAATGTGCCGTGGTCAGGAGGCGGAGGAGAACCAGGGCAGGAACAACAAGGATCTCTGGCATGCAAATGCTTTCACTTTAAGGCGCGCATATTCAAATTACACCGCAAAAACGGCAGTCAAATAAGCAACAAAGCTCTTTAAAATAATTTAGCCAGCAGCCCAGCCGCCTTCCCCCCTATTTCCCCTTCTTATTTTATATATATATTCCCCTGCAGGAGGTTGAGGTTGAGCCTTGAGGTTGACGCTGACGCTGACGTTGACGCAACTTTAAAATGCGACATGTCATTTCTTACTGTTCAGCATTTCCCAGCGAGAGCTGCCGAGCTCCGAGCTGACGGTAATTTGGTTGGGGCCACGCCCACTCCATTCCCCGCTCCCTTGGGAGTAATTTTGCGTTTTGTATTTTGCGGTTTTTGTGTGCGTTCAGGAGCAGCGGCAGCTTGCCAGCTCGGCAGCTCGGCAGCTCCTTTGAGCTTGGTAAGGCGGCGTCTTTTTTCGCGCCGCTATCATCTTGTTTTTTATATCACAATCTTCTCACAAATTTGCTGAGCTACACATATGCTCCTGTGTGCGTGTGCACTGAGCGAAAAGGCGTCTGCCACTTTAGTGGGGAGTAGTGGCGGTATCTGTTAACCTCGTCGCTGGCAGATAGGCTTTAGTCTGTCGCACTAATCAAACTTTATCTGAGCAAGTTTATGCCTGACTTTGTTCCATGCCCATCTCCCACTGCCAGGACCCTTTGGCATCCTGTTCGTCCTTGTCTTTAGTTCTCTGTCTCATTTCCCAGCAGCTCCTAAAGCCGTAGTCAAACACAAAACACACACAAAATTTTGGCCATGTAATCAAACACATGCGGACCAGGACGAGTACCAAGACGAGGACAAGGACAAGGATGAGGACGCGCTCTTACATAAGCGCCGCGCTCATGTCTGTGGGTGTGTGTGTACTGTGTGTACACAAAATACACACACAGTTGGCGCTCGCTGCATGTATTTGTTTTAAGATGAGTTAGAAATATTCGTGCTTGGTTTGTTTTATGGCACCATAAATGCTTGTTTCATTGCAAAGTCGCACATTTATTTCCTTTTGGCGTTTTGCGGTTACAGTTTGCGCCAGGCGCATCCTTCCCCTTCCTAGCATCCAAAGGAGCAACCCACCCCAACCCCGTAACCGCACATTAAAGCCGAGTCGCAGCCGAATTGCTTTAAAGCCCAGCCCAGTGTGTATGCAAGAAATCGAATATAACTTTACTTTATGCCCGATACGAGTCGGCGCTATATTGAAGTTTATGCGAAGGCAGCGAGAGTAGGAAAGAGGGATGGCATCCCCGATGTGTAGGGGATGGACAAGTCAACGCGTTGTGATAATAAACGCAAATGACTGCTACGGGAATTCGTGAACAAGCGACGCCTTTGCCCCTGGACAGAAAAGGAAACAGGACAGGGAGTTGGGGACGCTGGGAGCAGGCCTGAGGAGGTGGAAAGCTGGTAGCTGGGGAGTAGCAACAAAAGCAAGGGTGGCGCTGAAGGGGGAAAAGAACGGGACCACAACGGTAGCCTCAAGTTAAATGCACTTAGAAAAACCGCTCAGGAATGGCAGTAAGACACAACAGGATAAGCCAAGAGAAATACTAAACAATATAAAGAAATATTTATAAAATTTGCACAATAGATTTAATGTTTACTTATGTTTCTTGTTGTTTTAATTGTTAAATGTTTATAGTAATGTTTATAGTCATAGTAGGTAGAATTCTACGTAATTTAAATTCTTCATTTTATACGCTTATGAAAATATTAAAAACGAAAAACATACTTAGCAAAATGTAGAATTTTTCCACCAATGAAATAAAATGGAAGGGGTTTAAATTTCTCCATTGATTACCTCGATCCATGGACATTTATTCAGTTCCAAATCAAGTAAGCACCCCTCACTTTCCTCACAGTGCAACCCCCACACATTCTCTTATTTAGAGAGGGCGCGGCGAAATGATTTTGAAATTACAAAACAAGAGCGAAGAAAACGGAGTGAAGAAACCCGAGCCGAGGCTCATTACGCATGCCAGCGTTTTGGGAATACGGCAAGTTCACAAACACGAGGCGAGAGCACAGCTCGAACTCCAACTCGAACAAGAAGCCGCAGAGGCGGAGGAGGGACAGCGACTGCGACTGGGAACCTGAACCTGGGACAGCAAGCAGCGCGAGGGTGACACACAAAACAGGAAGCTTCGCAAAAGGACAAGGGCTCGGAGGCGTCTTGAAAGGCGTTCCCTGTCCATGGCAGTCGTTTTGGCCCGTAATGAGCTAAAAATAAGTTGCCTAGACCACACAGCAACAGCTAAGGCCCGGGACCGGGACCAGGACCCAGACCGGGCACCAGGACATTGGAGTGATGTGAGCTGCCTGCTGATGTCTGTGCATGGTTTATGCATTAGCAGGAGCAGGCGGCAGCAGCAGCAGAGTAAACCTCAATCAAGCGCGCGGAAGGATAGTAGTGGAGGCTCCTCCTCCGCCATTAACGTCTTCAACTTCCTGTTAGTGAATATTTCAATTATTAATGCTGCCGCGCGGCTCTCTCACTACCATTCCCATTCGCATTCCCATTCCCCCCGTTAGCGCCAAGAACACACACATAAAAATGTAAAGCAGCGTCGACTACCTGTCCTGCGTCCTTCAGACTCCATCCTCCACCCTTCCTCCTGCTTCCTTCGTCCCCATCTTCACCAGCTTGGTGGAAAGTTTAAGCTGATGACTACGGGGGCGATCCCAGCACTGATGATGTCGTTACAGTTGTCGTTGCCGTTTCCCGCCCTTGCCTGCTCCCAGCTCGTCTATGCCTCCGTCTCCGCCTCAGCTTCCCTGCTAAGCTCCGTGTGTTGATGGCACATTGTGCATTTTTCATAATATGCCTGCAATCGTAAGTGGGAAATGTCGCCTCCTGCCCATTAATGCAGCTAACTGCGATGGGAATGGGACATCTTTGGGTGCGTTGTCCGTGGACCACACGAAAGTGGCTTAGCGCAAAGCTGGAAGAATGCGCGCTTTCCGCAGACCCAGCTGAGCTCCAGTCCGTCTTCGTCGCCTGCCTTCGTTTTCCTTTTGGCTTCTGTATGTCTCCCGGGTTCGGTGCTCTGCCTGCTCTGTGGTCTGAGCGCTTTGTTAACTTATCCGGCGGGATTGAAAACAAGCTGGTGCCCGGTTATGGCTGAATGACTCACTGACTGACTGACGGACCGACTGAAGGACGAACTGAAAGACTGGCTGACAGATAGACAAGCAGAGCCAAGCCTGCCATCTTGACTGCCGTTGACATTTGAGGCATGGCCATTGGGAGAAAGCGGCTACACTGAGGGGAAAATCATCTAAGCTGGAGGAAGTTCAATAATCTTGCCGAGCAGTAGCAGTTGGTCCTTGGATTTATTCAGGCTTATCTTGAAATGTGGTTAAAAATAACAATTTAAGATGTTTTAGCATTCTCGAAACCCAACCCTCTTCATGTTCATCTGATTTCTAGCCGTGTAACTTGTACTTGGTCCGGGCCAGAGCAATTTCTTAGGATCTGGGACATGCCTAGGGATGCAGCGGCGCTTTGAATTATGCAGCCAGGGGAGAGTCCTGGCCGGAGATTGATGCCCGCTCTCCAGGGTCGAACTATATGGAAAGTCGACGGCGGCGGCGGCGGCAGACCGACCACGTGCTCGGCATCCAGCCGGGCTGCCGCCATCAGTCATTGATACGCCTTCGTAATCGTTGTCATTGCCGCAGCGGCAAATCCACGCCCAGTTGGGCGAAGGCATATCCCGGACTTCATTACAGCAATGGCAGCCGGGTCTGTGCACGGCGAATTCATTTACATCGGTCCTCAGGTTAATTTTGACAAATGGCTTCGATCTCCCTAATGTATTGGAGTAATTTAGCAAAATTAATGCCCTAATTAATCAGGCAGCGTCCGCATCGACTCCGTCTTCGTTACCATACCCCGGGATCCTCTCCATTACGCATCCCCCTCTACGCCTCATCCTCTAAAGACAATCTGTCCGTTATCTCGGCCTTATCGATGTGTATTGGCTGCCTGTCTATTTAGCAATCAGTTGCGCAGCTTGTCTGTGTCTTACCTTGCCCCCACCAGAGGGAGAGGGAGCCGGGAACGGGGCAAGTCGTATAATGAGGCTTAGTTTGTAGCTCAACTCGGTGGCGCATTAGGCGTGGAGTCTACGGGTGTGTCTACGTGAGCGCGTGAAGGGAAGGAAAAGCGAGCACAATACGCCAATCAGTGTGGCAAATAAATTGGTATAGTTCGAGGTGGGTGGAGGTCTCAGTCTCAGCTCCTGCTCCTCCTTCAGCTCCTCGTCCCTGATCTAATACGCAAAGTTTCTGATTTAATGCCGACGACGCCGATGCCGTTGGCGGACAGCTGGATCTAGATTACAGGCCGTAATTTGAGATGAGCCACGTCTCCGCGGCGTTCAATTATCAACAACTCATTTGGAATTCGGCACTAATAAGCCAACAAATCTGGCGGCCAAAAATTAAGTATTATTAAGAATAACATATTCTGTTCTTTAAAGACTTTTGGTTTATAAAGAGAATGTACTCTATTAAGGTGAAATACTTACAATCTAGATTTCTAACATAACGTCTAATATCGCAATTTGTATAACCGGTATCAGTAGGTTAGAAGAATACATATCCTATCCCGGCATTAGTTGTTGTCCCATTTTTTGTGTTCTTCCGACTTTAAATATATTTTTGATTACAAATTAAAGCTTGAAATTTAGCACTCGACTTCTGTTCCATATTATTTTTGCTCCGCTTACCCCAAGACAGATCCGCTCCCCATAGAACCTATTAGATCGATATCAAAAAGCGATAGGCTCCGTATTTTATTGCATAATTATGTCATTAATATGGGAATCATAACAGATGCGAGGAAGGGAGCGCAAAAAAAACTCAATTGCTAACAAAGATATTTAGCAATTTCCGGAAGCGAGCTGAGTTCTGCGTTCTGTGTTCATGTTGATAAATTCGCCTGAAAATAATTTAATTTTGTAATTTTGCCGTTACGACGGCGACGTGGTTTCGATGGGAAAGGGAAAGGGCAAAGGAGGTGGAAAATGGCAGGCGAGTCTTGCCTCCTCAGCCGCGTAATTTTTCCACTTTCGCTATCGACTTTTCCGATGTCGCGTCTCGCGTTGCTGCGAGTTGTCAGCTCGCCAAAACGCAAATTGGCATAAATGTTTCTCAGCATTGACAAAACGGTTTTGGCATAAACACGAAGCCCTATCGGTATCCTTGATCTAAATTGTGCACAACCGCAACCGATCAATAAGGGACGAGCGGACGCGGACGCGGACGAGGACGAGGACGTGGACGAGGACTAGGACTTGGACAAGTATATTACAGGTCTAGGCGCCGTTCGCCTACGAGGTCAAGGATGAGGGCGGCAGCTCGGCGTGGCAATTTTGCATAGAGAGAAGTTTGGCCTTTCAACTTTTTGCCGTTCATAAAGTTTCATTCTCCTTCTCCGGCTCCATCCTCTTCTGCGCCTGGGGCTCAGCACTTTGCTCCTTCCTTCCTGGCCACAATAAAAACTGTATTATGAAATTAACAAGTTGTAAAAGCAATTTTAATAAGCATTTGTGCAAATAATTGCCGTTGTCTCGCGCCATTTTTAGCTGCAACTGCACATTCTGGTGACAAGATGGGCTCCAGGACGCCAGGACTCTACTGCTGCCGCTTCTGCTGCGTTGGCATATTCTTTTAATTTCGCAATTAAATATTTAATGAGCACAAACTGCTGCTGCTGCTGCTGCACTCTCATTAAGAGCAGGGAATCGTAAAGCAGTGGGAGGAGGAGCATCTGAATAATAGTGGTCCCGGTTTAATTGCCGACATTTAAGCTAACTTGGCCTAAGCTCCTCACTCTGAATTGTTCGGACTGCCAAAACCTGTGATCCCCCTCAATGATTCACCTGGAATTCAATTGCAGCAGTACCTTCTCCCCCTCTCTCATCCGGCATACTAATGAAGAAGGTTCGGCCAGATGTGAGTATCGATTCGTGGCCTGGTCAGGTGCCTAATTGTTCCCCTGGAATATGGAATATTTCTGCGAATTCAAATGCCATCGTTTCCGTGTTATGTGCTCTTCACATGCAATTGCAAAATTAATTGCAGTTCAACTTTAAGGCCCGCCGACTTCGTGCCGGAACCTAACCGCAGGACTCGGACACGGACTCGGACTCGGCTTTAACACCGCCTACACGAATAGCAACTGGCGACAGGCGACATTGTGCAATGGTCTTGCAAATCGAATGTCAATTTTCGACTCATTTCACGGAACACTTGAATTGGTTTGCAGGAACCAGGAGCCAGGAGCCGCCGTCGAACCAACGGAGCGACCAGCGAGCACAGCTCTCGCGCCGGACTTGTGTTTGTGCTCCTTTCGTTTGGCTTAATCGTAAAACTTCTGTTTTCGATGGCATCGACGACAAGCCCAGTGCACAGTGTACAGTGCACAGACCAGTGGGGTGGTCCCCGAGCACGCTGACCGGCCCAACTCAGTCCCCGGATTTGTTTTCTCTGGCTTTATTACAGCTGCCGCCTCGCTCAGAGCGTTAGATGTAGGATTGTATGGGTATATAATGGCGAGGGCGGCTACGAAATATATATTTTGCTGTACAATTCAAGGGAGTTCACTTTAAATAGTATTTGATTTAAGTTATTAACTTTAAAATTAAAAATTACCTCACTTAGCTCTTGAATGTTGAGAGTTTAGAACAAGATCGGAGCATGGAAATTATAAACCTGCCTTAGAGTTAAGAGGAGGAATGTAAATCGAGTGATATCGGGTGATATTATATCAAAAATATCAAAATATATCCACAGCGGCTCAGCTATCCCCAACAATGTGTTAATTTGGTTTTTGTACCCCTCGTACACCTCGTTTAAAGCCTTGTTTAGTTTCCCTGCAACTTAAGCATTTTAAAAACTAGAAAGATCAGATATTATGTAATATTTAAGAGTAACTGTTGGTGTCCGTATCCTGTTGTGTCAACCCTCGCCGGGCTCACGAGAGTCCGTACTCCTGGCCGCACTGCTGTCCGCCGTAATTGCGCGGCGCGTTGTGGCTCCGCTTTCGCTGTGGTCCGACGTTCGCTTAATGCTTTCAAGTTTCAATATATATCGTCAATGGGCGCTACATACTTCAGCTGCAGATAGCGCCCAGTTCAAGGCTGGCTCGCCCAGCCGGCCAGTGGTTAAGCCCCCTAATTGCGTGGCCCCTGACACTGCCGTCGCCGTCCTCTCATCTCGTCGAGAATCGTTTTGTGTGTGTGTGTAAGTGTCCCAAAAGTGTGTCAGCTGGGAACTCTAGAGGGGATGGGAACACAACTGTGTGTTGCAATTTCTGAATCGCTTAAGTTGTTGCTGCTTCTGCGGTCGATTTTCCATTAAATCGAATCGTCCTGGCACTCGTATTGGTTTTGCGGTCATATCACCGCCGTCCGTTGGTCACTCTGCACTCTCCTCCCTGCGCCACCTCATCATGATCATCATCATCATCATCGTGGGCTGTGTTGTAATGGCCATGGTCTTGGCCATCGAGTGTTTTTGGTAGTCAAGGAAATGGACTATCCACCGGAGGATGCTTTCCGTGGACAACAGTGGTAGCTCCAGCACAAAGTTGCCGCCGACGTGCATGGTAATTCCGTCTGCCAGTGGATATTTTCAGATATTCTCGGATATTACCCCATCTGCGACAACGTATTTTCATGGCTGTTCAATAAGTGGCAAAGTTCGCGGCATATATAACTCGGAAATGGAACTGTGCTTCTGAAGTTCCGCAACATTGTCTCACTTCGCGTCACATACATTATTTGGAGGATGTGTTTTGATGTTTTGGTGTTTAGTTTTAAAGTTCAGAGGGGAAAGATTACGATTCGTTCTATTTTATATATGAAAATGCGGTTGCCTCAGATGTTGGCCTTGATGTGTGACCCCGCTCCGCTCCACACTGATCCATTCCACTGGCGGATTCCGCCTCCATGTCCTTTGTGCAGCGAAGTGCAAAACTTTTCAATGGGCAGCCGAGTGGAATTGACTGCACACGTAACCCCCAAACCGAACGCGCTCCTGGCGGATGCCAGCAGCTGGCAGCAGGACCTCCGGCGTTTTCCTCGCTCACTCCTTTTTCTGAGTGTGTGTGTGTGTATTTCGCAAGACTTTTAACGAATTTCATTTAAAACAAACGGCGGCGACTCTCCCGGACACATAAAAGGTGTCGCACCACAAAAGGCCAAAACGAAACAAGGATAACCACCGCAAATGCGCCAATTGTGTGTGTTATTTATGGGGCGTGTGTGCGTGTGTGTGTGGGCACAGAGAGAGAGCGAAATCTTGTAGAGTTCTTTCCTCAAAAAACTTAAGAAACTTAATTTAAACAGAGTCAAGCCAAGAATATAGTAATTTCTGGCAGTGCCTCGTTGCTTGTTGATTATTTATGGGCTCCCCGGAAAAACGGGAGCAGCATTCATTAAATTTGTATACAACCGAGCAGCGAGTGTGTATGAGGATGTTGGATATTTATGCTCCGCACCAGCCCTGTGATGCTGGTAACATAAATTGGTACATTCCATTTTTCGGGGCCCCAAAAGATGGGGTTATGAGCGCGGCCCCCGCCCTTCGTCCTTACATACTCGTATACTCATTAGCGTTGCGCTGCCCGTTATCATCAATTTGCATTAAATAACGAAACGCTAAAAAAGTTTAACGACTAAACAAATTGCCAACTCCCGACAGCGCCAGCGAAGGGGAGGAACACAAAGGAGGGGAATGCCCCTTTTTTGCCGTTGATTAACAGTTTGTGTGCTTTTGCTGCTCCTCCTCGCGGAATCCTTGCGTGTGCGTGTGAGGTGGGTGGCTTGGTGGGTGGGTGGCTTGCTGCCGCCGCCTCTTGATGTATTTATTTATGCGACACGCGAAATGATAGATTTCTGCCCTCCACATATTTATCAAAATGAAAAGCAGGAAAAGCGGCAACAGCAAAGGCGAAAAGAAACGAGAGAAAGGAAAACAAAGCTCGAGGGAGCTCTCTGGGTTAGAAGAGGGCATAGTCGAATCAAGGAGGACGCTGCAGCAGTGAGAAAAAGTATTTAGAACTTTATTTAATAAAGAAAACGTACTAGAACTTAGATAAAATAAATATTTATAAACTAATAATCTCTGGAAATTTTAAGAAACATCAAAAGGAACTTAAAAGAATGTCATAAGAACTGAGTTAATTAATTACAATTGGAATAGGAAGTATTTATAAAGTTCTACAAAATGTATTTTAATTAGGAGTAGATTTTTTAGATGAATTTATTTTCTTAAAAGAGGAGATTCTTATACACAGGCAGTAGCCTGTCAGTTGAGGCTGGCCATGTGGCACCTCCTCAGTAACACTGCAGGGCAGCGGAGCAGTGAAAGCTGGCATGATTTTTTTTTGTTTTCTCTTGGCCTTTCGGGGCAATGTCAGGACGCGAGCTGAATGCCAAAAATGCGCTGATAAATTATATGACATGGCATCATGTGTCACACACACACAGACACACAGAGTCGGGGCGAAAGTAGGGAATCGGGAGCACAAACACAAATAGACGTGCCAGGTTGAGGTGCTGAGGAGGAGAGACGCCTCCTGTCAGATTCGGAGGCAGCAACGCAAGTGGGAAATAATTTGAATAATCCCCATTGTTGGGGGAATTTGTCTAGCTTCGGGATTCGGATTCGGATTGGGATTCAGGGACGCGGATCGCACCTGGATGTGCGAATCGGCCTGATTGCTGGCTGGCTGGCTGGCTGGGAGGACGGGAATGTGTAGAAATATTTCATCTTTATGGCTTTAATATCCTGTGTGGCTGCAAGCAGCTGCCAATATCCTGTCTGCACTTTGCTAAATTTCCAAAGGATCAAAGAGCCCGTCCCCGGCTCCCGCCCACCACCGCCAAAGCTCAAACATATTAACTTAATATTTCTCTCCCTTTGCCGCTGCCAACAAAAGGGAGCGTTATATGAGCTTGTTTGTATGAGTATGAAATGACATTTTAATGCCACGTTATATTTTCATTGTTGTTGCTGTTTGTCACCGTCGTCCTTGCGTCCCGGCGCCACGCCACCCCAACGAGTGGTGGCGGGACTTGGGTCCCGGGACCCGCTCGATGCTCGCTGGCATCGAACGCTTTGTGGCAACATGTAAAATCCATTTATTTTGACATGAAACACATAAATCTATATTTGATCCATTTCTTTCGAGGGGAAAAGAAGGTGTAAAGTCATTTCCTTGGCTATAGAAATTCTCCCTTTCTTCCTTCTTCTCTGCTGCTTCGGCTCTTGCTGCTTTTCACTGCTTCAAAATAAAAAAAAAATCAAATTTGACGTTTCTTATGGAAAATGACATTTATGCTTTTCAGGTTTCAGGTTGCCTTCACCCAGCCACCTAATTGAACTTAGCCGGGGATAAGACCCCTGAATGGTTGGTTGGTTGGTTGGTTGCCTGCCCCTGAATGGTATCTAGTTCGATGATGGGAGATATGCCGACTCCTGACAGCTGTACTGCACACTGCATCGGCACCAGGATGAGACCCTTCTTATGCCAGCTTCTGGTATCAGTGCCCAGCCCAGCATAATTGATTGCTCACAATTGCAGTTGCAGTTGCTGTGGCAGTGGCAGTGGCAGTTGCACAGTGTATCTAGTCGAATGCCACGCCCACTGTGGACCACGCCCGTGCCAGAAACAAGTGTGTGCCATTAGTACTCTTCATTGCGGCCCGATCCTTCCCTTGTTCGGATTTGTTTTTGGGGATGTACTGCCAATGCGTTGACAAGAAGTTTGGAAGAGAGTATATATGTTGGGGAAAACTATATCGGTTTGCAAGTGAAATATATATATCTTTGTTAGATTTAATTCGTCAAGTGATAAAAGCTATAAGAGTGAGTTAGTAAGTTTCTTCGTAGGATTTCATACTGAAATATTTATTTAAATATTAAGAATATTAAAAGATTGCTTAATATTACAAACTTCTTGTTTATGATTATTTCTTTTGCTTTATAAAGTTTGTAATATATTTTCACTGCAATCAAAGGTTGGATTTAGATAAATTTATAAGGATTCAAGAATTTTAACCTAATTATTTTACTTTCCCCTATAGATATCCCAACTAGACACTAGTTTACTCCTCTAGTTAGCAAAATACTTTAGATATATAGACCACAACGTCACCATAATTCCTATAGGGCATATCTGTGGCGAATCCAAGCTATTTGTTAATATGAATTATGTTGTTAGCAATGTTGCAACAATATTTGCCCCGCAAATGCCACGAGGGAGGTCTCTAATTCTGGCTCTGATCCTGCTGCTCCTGTTCTTGTTCCCGCTCCTGGTTCTGCTTAAACAGCATGCTGTTTCTGCTTGGCCTGCTCTTCGATGATTAATTGTATTGCTTTTGTTCTATTTCTGCTGTGTCTTTTGCAATCCAACGGACTGTTTGCCACTATGTGTTATTGTGTGTGTGTGTGTGTGTGGGTGTTTATGGGAGTGTTTCAACTTTGTTGTTGGTTGGTTGCCCGTATCTTGTGGTGCTGCAGCCAACGCATATAATTTATACGTATCTGTGCACTTGTACATATCCCCGAATACACAGTAAAACAAATTAAAGCATAAATAATAAAAATGTAATTAAAAGAAACAAATAAGAGCACCAACATATACTGTATATAACATAACATGGATATCCGATTTATATAGTTATTTATTTGTATAAATAATTGTAGTTATAAATTTGTCTTTAAATTAAAGGCCTTAAGCTTTGCTTACCGGGTATTCCTTGGTCAAGCACAGCTAATTTCAGCTTTCTAACTTTATATTAGCTCAAAAGAATAAGAAGAAGCTTACCTGCAAAAGATGAATATCATGTTAGCTCTTTAATTATACAATTTATAAAATAATTCCAAATATTTGTATAAGTCTACATAAGGGAGCCGAATATTTTCTCAAACATTTTTCCAAGTGCAGTGCCAGTGTTTTGCTGGCAATTTACATTGTTCGCCCGGCGCTGCATTCAAACAATGCGGTTTAACACTCGGCACTAAGAGTCACACACACACACTGCCGCGGCACACTCGCCCTGCGTCTGTGTGGGTGTCAACGCCAGCAGCAACAACAACAACAGAAACAAGAGTAACAACAAGAGAGACAGAGCCCAACACACGTTTATTGTATTTGACATTGTTTCAAAAGTTAAGTTGGCTGTGGCCACATCAGCTCACAACTTATGTAAGTCCGTCCGAGTGTGTGTGTGTGTGTGTCTGTTCGTGTGTGTAGTGGAGTGTGTGTAAGTGTGCAATGAAATCATAAATCTAGGATAGCAATTGTAATCATGTTGTCCTCCACAAGAACCAGGGAGCTGGCTGGGCTTCACGTGAGAACTTAAATAATTGCAGCTGCCAAATCCCTCTCTCTCTGATAAGTATGTTACACATAAAGAAAAGCCCAATACAGGAAAATCCTTTAGCACAAGGTTGTGCTTAGAATTTCCAAGAGAGAGACATCCTTAGAGTCCTGTGGTTTTACAAATAGCAGGCCTTTCTTAGACTTTCTTGAAACAAAATTGAATTTGAAACACAAAAATCTTATCAGTTTAAGCGTACCTTTTTGAGTCCAAAAATTTTATCTATTTTGTTTTTAGAAAGAAATTCTAACAAGACCGCCATGAGTTCCTTGAAGCCCAGGATCATTCGAAAAAAGAACAGGACCACCGTTAAGCATGTTCCCAAAACGGATCCCAAGCAACAGCGCGTCTTGAAGAGCCTCTTCGTGGCCAGGAGTTCAAGCACCAAGAAGAGATCCTCTGGCGCCATCCGCCGCCCCTCTGCCCCGCTGCCAAGCCAGCAAGTCTGGCGTCGTACTGCCGTCCGTAATATGCCCAAGCCCAAGCCCAAGGTCAAGCTGCCAAGGCTCTTCCGCGTGGATAATATGACGGGGCTGCCGGTGGACTACGAGCGGAACGTGGAGCGGGTCATGCACTATGTGAATCCGCATCTGGCTAGCCGTCCCAATGCCGAGCAAGCGCTAGAGGAGCTAATGACCAAAATGTTCATGCAGATGGTATGCCAGGGTTCCCGGGATCAAAGGGAGCCAGAACACAAGTGCTGCCTGGATCACAATGCCAAGCGTAGCCTGCAGGCCATGCTGAAGGCATATTCCTGCCAGACGGGCCAGTTTCCCAAGAAGATCAAAATGGATGGCCAGATAAACCAAAAAAAACGGGAGGCAAACGAGGATCTCAGTGACTTTCACATGGCATGGTAAGTGGGCTGGTGACACTGGAAAAGTTTAATCTACCTTCTATTCCCACGCAGCAAGCGTGGTCCCCGCCCAATGAGCACCAATCTGGGTCCCACCCAAGCGAATAAATTCAATTTTAACAAGCTGAAGATCAAGAGCCACTAGAATCACCATTTATATAACCGTCGTAATCTAAAATCTCTTTCTTAATTAATAAACTTGAAACCTCTTAATCAATGTTATTCTAATATTCGCTCTCAATCGAGGGCAGGGCAACTTACATTTCATAGTACTTATATTTTAAGTAAGAAGGTTATAGTTTCTCCTGTGATTCTGCATTATTCTTTTTATACTTTAACGGTTTCAAATACATGTATGAATGCATATTGGAATTAAAATTTATTAGTTACTTATCTAGAGCTTAGATAATGCTTTAAACGCTGAAATAAATAATTCTACAATTTCAACCCATAAAAGTTGACATTAATTGAACATGATTTTAATATTTTAATCTAGATTTAAATCGGGATAGCAGCCTTAAATTGCACAGAACATTGCCTTTATGAACAGAGATTCCTCTGTCTTTTCAAATATTCGTGTGTTATTTAAGAGAACTCAAAGGCCAACCAAACACACCAGCAGTGATTTAAATAGAGATTCTAGAGCTTCCCGAGCTGAGCTTCAAAATTAAATTTGAAAACTGCATATATTGGCAACACTTTGTGTGTGTAAAAACCAACTGGCGTGAATAAATTCGTTCAAAGTGCAATGTCGAATGGTCAGTTAGGGTCACTCGGTTCGGCTCAGTTCGGTTTTCGGTTTTCATATCTATGAATTTATTTGCGCTTTCGCAGTGCAAAATGAAATGAGATTTATGGCCGGCCATGGCGGCGGGGTGGCGGCAGTTCATCCGGCCCTGCTACCGCAGTTTCAACTCAACTCTCTGGCAATTATCGCCGCAGACAATGGCCACTCGAATGCATTTAACAAATTGAATATAAATTCGTCGTACAGCTTCAATTCCACCTGACACCAAGCCCCCTTTACCGGTTCCTCGACCTGAGCCAAGGCACACGGCAAACAGCCAATCAGTGGCCAAATCTTTTAATTAAGAAGTTTGCTCTCGCCCGCGGCAAGGCGGAGTGGCTTTGGCTACGTGAGCTTTACTCACTCTCCGAGCTGCTGCCGCCGACTTCCTTGGGTATAATAAAATTCACGCTAAACTTAACTAATTTCGCGAAAACTCGATTGAACGTAAATAAAAGCCAAATGAAAATTTCACAGCAAGACGCCTGCCTTGCCTTGCCTTACCCAACGCCTTTGGCTCAATGCGAATCAATGCGTTTGCGAATAATTCATAAAGGAGCAAAAAATAATATCAGTCGAGCGTGCTAACAACTTGGCAGTCACCTCCTGCTGCTGCTCCGGCTCCTCCTGCTCCTCAATCTGCTCTCCTCAGGTATTTCAGGGGAGTCCTGTCGGCTTTAGTTATTGATGAGGCTGTGCGTGTGGAAGGACCCAAGCTCTGGCGCTTTTGCGGCATTACGTATACGTAATATGCAATCAATTCTCGCACAAAGAAATCTGTTCGGTCGCATGCAGATTGCATAAAGGGTATTTCAGGCTCTTTGCTCTTTGCTCGCGCTTTCGGACATTAAAAGCTGCTTTCAATATGACGGCTGCACGGCGAAAAAATTAAAAAATACCATTAAACCTCAAAGATATTCAACAAAACTGCTTATTAAAGAGCTTGCGCGCTGGATTTTCTATTGGAATCATAATATTTGTTCTACTGGAATGAAAAATACAGAACTAGATCGATATAAAATATATATATGTAGGCTTAATTACTATCTCGCTAATTTTCTTCACTGTAACGAGCCTGCATTTTTTTTAAATACTTCAATGCGCCTTTGTTGCTGCTTCATTGGTAGCTTTACCTACAGGGATATATTTAAGTTAAGTGTCAGAGTAAATATTTAAATTAAAGTCAAAAATACGCGTATACATTTATAAGCCGTAGGTAAATCCTGGCTAATTTTATAGCAGAATCCTTGGAATCCTCTCGATGACCAAGCTTTCCAAGTACTGATTAGCATGCGCTTTTTCAGCAGTGCTACCCGCCCGACTATGAAGGAGGCTATCGGTGCCAGAAGCACGGGCCACGCCCATTAGTTATTCGCAGCAAATTATGCCAAAGTGTTTGGCCAATACCTCCCGCTGCTTCTCCTGCTCCTCCTCCATGTTCCTGCTGCTGCTGCTCTCTGTCACCCTTCGGTGCTCCTCATTGGGCGCGACAGCTAAAAAGCCAGCTACGACGCATTGATGTCAATGATGGCGACAAGTGCACTCCGCTTCCGCATCCGCGTCCGCATTGTGCCGCTGTCAGGCTGGCGAATCGATCGAGTGGCGAACAGAGAAGGAGGCGGTGGCATCCCTACCAGGATTGGGAACTGGGAACCGGGACTGGAGCCACTTGAGCCAAGTTGACAGACAGCTCGCAGCGAGAGAGCGCGCATTTAACATTGTCTGAACGAGTGCCATTGTGGAGCACTTTGCCAGCGGAGTGGAGCAGCAGCGGCATTGCCAATATATTTGCCACCATCGGTCGGGAGGGATAGGGAAGTGGAGCAGAAAAGCAGGTCCTGCAGTCCCGTGCGTGCGGAAAGTCGGTTAAGCGCCTGGTAAATACACCAAGTAGCCACTAGCCTGTGTCCCGTTCCCGTTCTCATTCCTCATCCGGCGGAGGGGCTTTGTGTGCACTAATTTCGAGGGGCCGGAGTGAAGGATGTGCTTTCCGTCCCGGGCATAATTTGATGCGTTTTTTAAAGGCAATTGCCATGCCGTTTGGCGCAGTACATTTGCCGGAACATTGCGGAGCATGCTTACCCACTAGTAAAGAGCTCTAAACTCGAGAAAATAAACCCGTCAAAGGCTCATGCTCATGGCCAGAGGCCATCATAATCGGTGGCACCCAAAAGCAAAGACGACAGCGCAAATATTCGAGTGGCTAATTATGAAGGAGGCTCTTCTTGGCACTTGGCAAAAAATTACAGCGTAGAAAAGCCTAAAAAATAATAATAAACTTAATATTTTCCCCCAGCAAACTAGCTCTCTTTAGAGATCTTCAAGAACCTAATTTATATTTACAAAACTGTTGCCTATTTCATACAAAATCATCATATTGCAGCTCCTCTTCAGGTAACTAATTTCCATATTGTATTCTTAACAAGTCTGTTGCTTTTTCCACAAGTGTAGGCCTTGGTCCTTTGGCCTGGGCGGCGCAACTTAAAAATGTATAATTTAATTTTGCGGAAAATAATGTTGCGCGTGGCCGCTGAATATTCATGGCTAATTTATCAGCTGGCCCTCGTCCTCCCTGTCGTGCTCTCATTGCTCTGGCTCTCACCCGGTCTCTGACTCTTGGCTCTGGCTCCTAATTAGCATTTACAAGAGCTAATTGGCATAAATACCCAAGGAGCCGGGACAGAAAGAAGCATCCTCGAGAGAGCGAGAGATTCTGCCGCGCGGCTCGGATGACCAGATGGATTTCGCAATCCCTCCGAGTCCTGGCCTGATCCAGGAGCACAGAGTGTGCACACATCGCACTCTCCCCACTCGAAGCGTGTGTTTGTCTTGAACGAATGTGTGTCCACTTAAAGCTTAGCTGAAGTGTCCAAAAAGATTCGTGTTTGCCTAGCGAATGAGTACTGCTCATTGAGCAGGACTTACATTCCCATTCCCATCCTAGCCCTCAAGCCTTATCCTCCATCTCCCAGCCATACGCGCGACTTCTTTTATTTTTCAAGGCAGAGGGAGTATCACGAACCC
Source organism: Drosophila kanapiae (assembly GCA_008042475.1). NCBI lineage: Eukaryota > Metazoa > Arthropoda > Insecta > Diptera > Drosophilidae > Drosophila > Drosophila kanapiae. The sequence goes on from VNJM01002939.1 coordinate 498,539, forward strand.
CTCGAGATCTCAAGTCTTGTTTCACTGCCTTTTTAGTCCTGTTAAACTTTGCCCGAAAGTCGACTGCAGCCCTTTATCCTTGGCGAATGCAATCATGGCTCTGGAAATAATAAAAAAACTTCATTCCTGGCACTCACACACTTTGAAGTCACTTTGTAATAAGACGATGGCTCAGTGTTGACTAAATTGGCTAAGAAAAATGGTAAAGATTTACTTTAATTAGATTTGTTAAAAAAAAAGAATTTATATATTATAATATTTATTTCCTATTTCCTATTACTTAACCTTTGAAAGGCTATATATATTTTAACTTAAAAAATCTGTGAGCTGCCAGCACTAATGAGGTGTGGAACGTGAACTTCCTCTAACAGTCCTTGATTACGTCTGCCGTTGAGTGTGCGAGGATTTTACGATTCCCGGGCTGTGATTTTCAATATTAAACTCATAAAGAGAGCTTCTCAGCAGGATGCGCTTGATTAGACAGCTGCTAATCTGTGCCGTTTGATTCTGAATCTAATTCCCGTTGCCCGCTGCCTGTTGCTCTGGACTTGTTTACCTTGAAGTCTCATTGGGTTCTGGCGATGATTTGGCCGGCGACAGATGGCCAAGCGTTCCCCTGGTCACTGGGGTTGGACCGGGGGGCTGAGGGCCTAGTTGCTGCGTGTCGCTGGCTAAATAAACAAACTCACATAGCTGTGCCCCGCGTCAGGCACCCGGCATTGTCCTCCTGTTGCTCTCGACGACTCCCATTCGCCTGATTGCTTTTCTTGGATATCCTCCGCCTGCTGTTCCCTTCTGTCGCTCCTGCTTTTCCTATTGGTGTGTGCGTTCCCATAGCTGTTGTTGTCGTGCAACAATATTGAGATATCGTCTCAAGTGTAAATTGTTATTGACACTTTGCGTGGCGGACAGAACTCGCACCCGACCTCGACATCAGAAATATCATCAACGGCAGGCAGTGCCACCCGGTTATTTCTCCATCGTCGTCGCTTGTTTACTCGGAGGTTTGTTTGTTTTGTGCATTTGATCAGCGACAAACAGAGCAGATGTCCAGCTGCCCTCCTTGGAGAGACCCAGTTCTCTTCCTCCTCCGGCTGCTGTGAAATTTTTAATTAAACTGCAAAATGTATTCGCCACTCTTTACGGTCGCATCCAGTTAATTAAAGCTCCGGGAAAAAAGCCACTGGAGAGACATGACAGAAATATTCTCTGCCAGAATCCCTCTATAAGCCTTCCATCACAGAATGTGAGCTGGGTTCATTGTCTCTAACATCAGCTGACCACCAGTGCTACTCCTCCTCACAAGTCAAATCAAACATTCAAAGGAGTCCGAGGAGAAGTCGGAAATATGATTGAAAGGCCCAGACAAACCCTTCTTCTGGCGAAGTCCTCCTCTGGGGGAAATTCGCAATAAAGTGAATCGTTTACTTGAGCTCATTTCAGTATTCTGTTTAAGCATTTTATAATAATATCGTTGTGCCCTTTTATATATATTAAATTCCGCAGCAGCAGCAGCAGCGAGTGACGTCGTGGCTTCAGATTCATTTTTTATGTGCCATCCTTGCTCCGTTGGCCTTTTCGTATGTTAATAAAGTGCGCAAAACTCGGCCAAAGGCTGAGGCGGAGTCCTGGGAAATATGCATGATTGTGTTGTGCCGACCCATAAAGCAAACACACGTACGCCTGCCTGGCAATACTGGCTATACTGGCTCTCATGCATGCGAGAAGGACATAAACAAGGACTCCGAATGACAAGAAAATCGTATAAAACCCGTTGCCGGCAGCCGTAAAGTGCAACGCAGTCGCAAAATAAAGAAATATGGAGTCAATAAAGCCAGCCTCGATCCGATGAGGCGCAATTTTGGGCAAAGATTTGACAAGGAAGGAGATCCTTTTGATACGCAAATTTCCTTGCAGGATATTTGGGTCTTTAAACAGTCTTTAAATATGTTTAAGCTCCGCTAATCCCCGCCATAGAATCATCCCCCCCGCCCATTGGCAACTAAAAACCTAAAACCTAAAACCATTTCCAATCCAGCAACTTTCTATTAAGCATAATTTGTTTTCATTACACAAAAGTTGTGCCTGAAACTTTCTCTGCTCCCTGGACAGGTCCGGGAACACCACCTAATGTTCCCCCATCCTGCCTTCCCCCATCAGCTACTGTGTGGGGCAGCTGGAATTTAATTGGGGCCCACGGAGGAGTCGGGTTGAAATTTATTTGCATGGCGGGGGTAAGCATCAACAAAGGCTCGAAAAATCATACAGAAATCAGAAGCCAAAAATCACAAAAATTGCCCCGGGCTTTGGTATTTGTTCGGAGGTGGGGCAAGAGCAGGAAGAGACTCTCCCAACCACAGCAAACTTACAATCAAAGTTAAATGTAAAACTTTGCTGGCTTGCCAAGTCCAAGTGGAAGTCATTTTCATTACTGTCGCGGCGATTACTCAGCGAGTGATTTGTGTTTGATCTCTGGGCCACTTTGGAGGGCACTCTCACTGGGCTCAGGGGTCCAGGGATCATGAGTCCAGGGGTCCATGGGGTCGGGGGCTGTTGTCAAACAAATGATTCGGCATCGTGACGGGGACGGTAACAGTTCATTGCCTCGCCTTGCACTTCCAGTGCTCTAATGAACGATATCCTGCCAGATATCCTGTCGTTGGCGCCGGCAACTGGTCTCCGTCCGGCCCCCGAAAAACCGGGGCTAATATGCAAAGGCTCTTATCTGAAGTGTGACGTGGCCAGGCGGTGGTCGGTGCTCGATACTCGATGGATGGTAATGGTGATGGCAATGGCTCAGTCCAGTCAAAAACAAACCCGAACAAAGCCGGAAAACGTGGCAATTGTGTGTCGGCCCAGGATATCCCATTCCCTCGGACATTTTCCGATGCTGCACTAGGAAAAAGTCTTCGTTTCAATCATTCGATTTCCTCCATTTCAACTGTAAACTGCTTTCAAGAATGCAACAAAATAGTACACACCCCAAATATAAATATAAAGCAATTTAAAACCTATCTGAAAGTATGCAAAAAATCATTTTTGCGAAAATATGCAACGGAAATCTGTAGAGATTTAAAATCAATTAGGAAACCTCCCCAACGTGTGCATTACAATATTTTACAGAATTTAACAGCCAAAATTGGCAGCCTTAATTAGGAAACATCAATTTTAAAACAGTTTAGAAATAAGCAACCAAATATTAAAAATCCCGATTGCATTGTAAATTTAAATGGTTTCTTTATGTTTATATATAATTTGTATATATATTTTTGATTTAATTTAAATTTTGTGATACTCTTTACATTCATAACGTAATCCTAAATATGTTAGGACACAATTCCTCACATTTCTCTCTGTGTAAGCATCGCATGGACTAAGGCGAAAATTGCCATTGTCTTCGACGTCGCAGACGGACTCGTTGTTGGTGGTGTCGTTGCCAAAATACAAATATTCATTTGTATATAAGCTGTGAAGGTCGTTTTATGAGCCCGGCCAAACCGCAACAAGCCCTCCATCACCGCCATCAACCCATCAAGCCATCACCTCCATCACCATCCCATACCGTTGTCCCCTTCCCCGAGAGCCAGCGAAGCGTGTAGTCTTGGTCGGGACCAATTTCACTCCCAAAACTCAGACCCAGACCCGTACCCGGACCCGGACCCTGCCATTCATTTGGTTCGTTGTGCTTCATTCATTAGCTTGCTTTCCGTTTCCGCTTCATTCAATTCTCCTGATGCCTTCGCCACTGCCTTCCCACTGACTTAATGCCACCGACATCGACTGCGACTAGGGCTTGGACCCGTAACCGTAGCCGTGGTCTACATCCTGCGTTAAATGCCCCGGCCTGATGTTTATTTCTATGCGGCAATTTTCGACTGACTCCGTTTGGACCTCCTTTGGCTCCTTGGGCTCCTTCAGCTCCTCGGGCCCCCCTCGCAATTCATTTTCAATTTATCTTGCCTAATATCGACATGCTTTCGGGTATCGCCTTCCAGGATGCTTGCCTGCTAACGGTCTCAACTGGCTGACAGCAAGGAGAAGCAGGAGATGAGTCCTCGGTCTCAGACTCAGTCCCTAGATGGGTTTTGGCTCCGCTTGATTGTGTGGCATTTCGTGTAGCTTAGCTGCCATTTCACTTCTTGGCTTATCGACTTTTATTTGCGCATTATTTCAGAATTAATAATTCAATTTCGAGACGCCGAAAGTGGAGCAGCAGGCCAGCTCCATTCAATTTGGGGCCTCGAACCATCGCTCAGCTCCAGTGTTTGCCTGAAGGCGAAGTCCATGCCTTGCTGAAACTGAAATTTCGAATTCCGATTGATTCATTTGTGTGTCAACCATTTGGCCGCTCCCATTGTGGACGCTGTAAATCTTTTGTTGCACTTGCGTCGCCGTCGCCAGCGTCCTCTTTGGATTAACAATTCCGGCAAAGTGCTCCTCGCCAGCCCAGCTCAGCCCGGCTCTGCCCACTTTCATCTATTTTAATAAAGTTAAAAGCCACCCGAATCTGGCTTGAGCTCTGCGCTAGTCTGCCGGTCTGCCGGTCCGCCGTTGTGCTGGTCTGCTGCTCGGATGCTTGACACATTGCCAGGCGCTGGCTAGAAGCGGAGGATTTCCAAAATTTAAAACAGTTTTTTGGTTATATTTACAGGTTTAGTATATTAGAGAGTGGCAGAGTCCTTGCCAAAGAGGGAAAATGCAGGGAAAGCCAGGGAAAGGCAGAGAAAGGGAAAGCACACACACTCATTCATAAACATGCGCGCGGCTGGTCCGAGAGGAGACCTAGTCCTAGTCCTGGTTCTGGTCCTGCTCCTCCTGCTGCTGCTGCTGCTTCTGCCAAGTCAGCCAGTTCAGTTTTTCCAGTTGCACTTTTCACCGTTCCCCAGTTCACACTGTTCGTCTCTGTGCCTCGTCCTCCTCCTGGCAAGTGGAAAGTGCTTACATTTTTCTGGCAGCGGAAATGCATATTGCTTCCGGCCTTTTATTCATTTCCCCTTTGCATTTTTTGCGCATTTGCCATTGCTTTGCCTCCGCTCCTGGCCAAACAACTATTCCAAAGGCTTGCTTGCGATCCTAGTTTTGTTTCGGGGTCGTTTCTTTTTTTAGGAGCAGGCGCCGGATGAGGACGAGGAGAGGTCAGGTTGGTATGGAGCCCCGCGTCGAGGGGCTCTTTACAAATTTTTATGCTGCGGTCATGCCAAAATGCATTGTAAATGGAGGAAGCGTATGCGTGTGCGTGTGAGTGTGTCTGCCTCAGTGTAAATAAGTTTTGAGTTTGTCTTTCGCTGATGTCGACCACACACACAGTTCCTCCTCCTCGTTTCACTCACCCCGTCTCTTGGCCACAGAAGAGGGCAGTGCGAAGAATCGGTGGCAAAAAACTGCAGATTGTTATGGCTGTCAGGGCCCGGACTCTCAGCTACAACACACTGAGCGAAATATATTCGCGAATGTCAAGGGTTTCTTGGGCATACTTTTAAAAGAGATTTAGTTTTTATTTTACACTTAAAAATAAGCAAAAAACATTGGGATGAAGACAGGAATAGCCTTCTTTAAGATGCAGTTACTAATTATAGTATTAAAGAGAGATATAAGATCTTTCTGGATAAAAAAGGATTAAACATTAATTGAAATGTATTCTTCCAAATGACTTTCTTGGGCTTGCGCAAGATATATTTCAAAATTAGTATAAAACGTTAGTTTTTTCTGTTAATCGGAGTTAAAAAACAACAACCCGCAAGTCGCAATTTACACAGAAAACCACTCCTGTTATATTTCACGTGTTCCCTAATCTAAAATTAAATCCCTAATTAGATCAGTCTTAAGTCGAGAACAGTTCAAATTCCACACCAGGATATACTAATGAGTATCATTTCTTGAGGAAGGCAATGCCTTCAAAGTCATTCCGCTGTTAAAATTCCATATCCAATTGCTAAATAACACGACTCTGTTTGTACATTTCCTTTTATTGCGGTCGCTCGTTCATTTGAGAATTTTTGCAGTGCAACACGTTTTCAGTGCCAAATTTCACACACAGTGAGATACTGAGCGCTTTTCCCATCCTTGCTCGTTTTTGATTCTCTTTTCTTCTCCTCCTGGCTGATGATGTTTTTGTCGTTACGCTTTGTGTGGTGTTGGCATTGGAGCTGGGAGTGTCGGGAGTGTCGGGAGTGCTGGAGTTGATGTGTTTCTGCGGGTCGGTGGCAGGCAGGCGTCAGGGGTCAGGGGTCAGCTCTCGACAGCGAGCTGTAAGAGGGTATCGTCGCCGTCGCCGTCGTCGTCCTGCGGCCATCATCGAGAGTGCTACACTAGAATTAATCTTTGTCAAACGGCGTGGCTTTTGAGTCGCTCTCTGCCAGCGACACGGCCAGATGAGAGCCCGTTGCCGCCACATGGCAATTGAGATACATTGACTGGGCGGATGGCTGGCTGGCTCCTGGCAGCTGCAAATCGAAGGACCAATCCAATGCCAGGCTACGTGCACTATCTGTCGATCGGGGTTTGGACAGGCCTAAGCCGGCGATTCCGCATGCCTCTTACACGGGCCAACAGCCAGCAACCCTTTGCTCTATATAACACTCCAATTCCATCTCTATCTCCTGCTCCTGCTCCTGCTCCTGCTCCAACTCCTTCCTTGCCAGCTCATATGCATAACGTTGTCTGAAATTTGGCCTTGCAGGGCCTCCATGGCAAACAAATTTGCAACCAAAGTGCTTCGCTTCGTGCACATTGGCACATTTTTAATACACTCCACACGGTCCGGCAGGGTTTGCTTCTTGGTCCTTGCTCCTTTCTGAGTGAGTGGGTGAGAGTTTAAAAAAATATATGTGCACATGGAGAAATCTTACAATATTATAAATATGACTTATTATAACTTCCATTACGAGTTTACCACAAATAAAAAGTGGCTTAGTTGGTTGATCTAGAACTTCCTGTATTTTTCCTTTATTAATTTATACATATCCTGAGCTGTAGAAAACCCTTTTAATAGTAGCTGCCCAACTTTTTCTTTCAGGGTGCTTTTCTTGGTAAGTAAGTCTAATCTCGTTCCGCACACAGACTCGCCTTCGCCTTCATCTTCACCCTCTTGCCAGCTGTAGTGGCCCTCGCTGTAACACGTGTCTGGTAGTTTTCAAGTGCTTGCAGCTTGATTTGATGTAATTTATTGAAAATTTATACAAATTTGTGCTTGTCTTTGCACAATAGCCCTCGTGCCCAGTTGCCCCAGCTTGCCCAGCCTGCCCAGCCTCATTCTCGTCCTCATCCGGGCTCCGGGCCCTCCTGCCAGCCTGAACTCGTTTGTACTCTGTTATTGGCAAAAACTCGAACGGGGCCCGGAGTCTTGTGCATGTGGGTCACGTAGCCATGTGACTTATACGAAATGCAAATGAAATAGTATATTCGGAGGGGGGATCGGGTGGATGGAGGATGGCGGACGAGGGTTGGAGGATCCTGTATCCACGGGTGCAAGTGCCAAACTGCCCACATTCGTTCGGCCCGTAGTCGAAGTCGTAGTCGTAGTCCGTGTCGCTGTCGGTGTCCGTGGACACTTTGTGTGCCATGGCCATAGAATGCCAAATCCAAATCCGAATCCATGCCAGCAGCTGTAATAGAATTGGTTTTGTGCCGCCTGGCCTCCCTGGGCTTCGCTCCTTTTTTTTGCTTTCTTTCTGCTTGCATAAGATAAATGTGCGAATTTGCGCCAAGTGAAAGTGTTTTTGATAAATGTGCGAAAGAGAGAGAGAGACTCCTCCTCCGAATCGTAAATCGTGGCATCGAAGGACGACGCTGCCAGTCCAGTGTGATCCTTTGATTATTATTCAACAACAACGGAGGTCCTTTAAAGAGCTGTCGGTTTCTCGCTGCCTTGGTTACAGCTTCCAGCTCCCAGTCCAAAGCTCTTTCCCCATTGTTCGGTGTCCGCTGTTTGATATTGGTGCCATCCTCCACACACTTGTCCGGCAACGCAGTCCTTGGCCCCTCGTCCTGCCTGCTTTATGATTTCGTTTGATTGTTTTGTTGCCGGCGTTACTTTGTTGCCATTCGCCGTTCGGCGTTCGCTGTTAGGGCCAAAACCCAGCTGACTGTCTGCAAGTTTGCTGATTTCATTGCTTGATTTCCTCTCCTTTTGGCTCGTTGATACCCTGCCAAAGGTCCTGGGTAAACGTTATTGAATTTAGGGAATTATAAAGAGAGATAAACCTATTTTAAGGCCTGATATACTAAAGTATTCTTTTTATAAACTCTTTAAATTCAAGATTCATTCTAAAATATATTCTTGTAATAATTCTTTAATATTGCTTACATTTCAATTATTAGAAATTAGTTTAGACATCAAGTTAAGCTCTAAGATATATTTCAACTTATAATCTTTTCTTTTTACTAAAAAAGATACTATTTTTCCTTGTAAGTTAGGGCATTTCATTTCGATCTCTCATCTTTTTTTTAGTTTTCCCTGTTCGTTTTCCTTTTATTTTCCATTTCAATTTCGTTAAGTTTTCGCTTCTGGTGTCTGTCTTGGTTGGCGTCCGCGGTCCTTTCGCCAGGATACGTGTGGGTTTACTCTCAGACTCCATAATAGAATTATTTGTATCAAATTGTGGCAAGCAACAAAAAAATGAAATGAAATGAAAGTGGAGCAGCAGCGGCAGCGGCACCAGCAGCAGGCTGGGAAATAGAGAGTGGCAAGTGGAGAGCGGAAAGTGGAAGACCACCGGCAGACGCACACTAACACAATTGAAAACTTGCACAAAGGCATTTTTATTCGCCTATGGCCAGAAAGTGCCCGAAATTGAATTAAAAGTTGCCATTTTTTTGCTCTGTCCTCCTACTTCAGTGCCGCTTCCTGGTGCAGTGGCTCCTTGGCTTGTTGTGAGCTTATCTGGGGCGCAAACATTCTGCTCTTCTGGCTTTCCGTTGAGCTGTGAAGATTCCCAAGGACTGCCACCGCCTGCAGTGACAAATGAACCCGGGTCGGGGTCACCACAGCGAATCTGGAGCATATCTGGAGCATAACGAAGCCCTCTGCCTGCGACTATTCGATTTTCGGGATGCGAATGCAATCAGCCAGCACCTGGCCGCATTCCCTGTCCCTATCGCCTTGCTGCTGCCGTCGTTATGACACGAGCTTTTGTGATCAATATGTTTTCGAGAGCACCTGCCTCGCCTTGCAATTTGTTAGCATCACGGCTCCACCTGTCCCACCAGATAGTAACTGCTGACAGCAGCTCCCGGCCTGGCCTCCTCCTGGACTCTCTCTCTCTCTCCCCCGTCCTTTTTCCTAGCTGCTGACAAAGACGAATGGCAAGTGCGACGTTCGCGCAATCAGCGGCGGAATAATCAAAAATGAAAATAAGCATTGCATACTTTTGCTCTGCGGAACGAGAAGAAACCGTCGGTTGCCGGGACAACGCTGGAAATATTGTGGCTGCTGATGGCGGAGGGGTGTTTTTTAACAAAGTATGTATTTATTAACCTTTTTGCGGTTAATATTTCTGGTGGTGGTGGCTCACGCACAACTTAATACCTTTTATGTATAATTTAACCTTTAAACATTAAATGGCGAGAACTACTGCTTTATTTTTGAGTATTTCCAGGCTCAAAAGATATTTTTATGCGTGCACCACTGTTTATTGATGCCCCAAAGTCCTTCACTAAGTTGGTCACCCCCACCAGAGGCATCCACAATGACACTTCTACCCCTCAGACCCTACCCCCGCCCCCCTCCCAATGACAATCCGCCCCCCGTTTCTTTGTCGATTGATTTATTGAGAGATTAATGCCAACGATTTCTTTTACTGCTGGCGCGTTAGTTTTTTTGCACTTTGCCATATTGGGGCCATGAAAGCGCTGTCACTTCAATGTGCGGCTTTCTCCCAGTGTGGGCGAGGGGTGTGTGTGTGTACCCGGCGTCTGGAATCGCTGCTCCGCTTTGGTTTGCCGGGAGCGTACACATGAGTTATTGGCTCGATAGTGCAAACACTTGCATATGCGGGCGCATCCCGTTGGGGACTAGAACTGGAACTGAAACTGGGGAGAAGACGACTTTGTATTGCCGGTGAAACATTCATAAGTTTTTGGTGCTACCTCTTAATCAGCTGTGGAGGCCTTTCGCCTCTCAACTCTCTCTCCTAACAAGGTTATGCAAATTCCTTGCCACTGTCGGCATGAATCTCAATTTAGAAGGAAACTTGGGCCGGCGGGCAGGCATCCTTTGATGTTTGCTCAATTAACATAGGCGAGAAGAGCACTCTCTCCGCCTGCAACACTTAAGCGGATTATGAAAGTCTGTGCAGTGCAAGTTCTGATTTTTTAATAGCCTAAAACTTCGGCACCCACTGATGAATCGCGGAGGAAGCCAGGAGCCAGGACGACAATAGCTTAGACACACTAGCAGTAAAAGCAGGAGCAGCAAGACTTTGTCTATCTGCCGGGTGCAGCAAGACAGCCTTATCCGTTGACAGGCAGAGAAAATAATAAAGGAAAGTGACACGGATTCCCTGCCACTATTCTTATTTGCTACCTTAAACTTTATGTTTGATACTTTAAAATTAAATTAAGTCTCAGAGTATTTTATTATCATTCAAGTTAATATACTGAATCTATCCTAAATACATTGAAAAGCTTTTCTCTCTGTTTATAACAGCGCACACATCATACACTTTTGTAGCTGGAGCCCTTTCAAAAGTTTTCCCTCAACAACTATGGCCACAAAAAGAACCCTTTTCCGGTTGCTGCTGCTCCGGCAGAGATGTGGATTATGCATACATTGAAGTGGGAGCACCGCAAGAACCGCTCCACTCCAGGACACCGCACACTTGGAAATGCTTAATTTGCTGCCGAATATACATATTTGGTGGCACCATCCCTGCCTCGCTAACCCGAAATGAGCTTCGATGAGCCCAAATAGTTTCGTGTTTCAGGCCAACAACTGTCGCTGCTAAGTGCTTCTTGTCAAGGAGAGATCCGGTGCTGTTTTTTCTCCTGTCTCTGCTCCTATCTTACCGCAAGGATGCCGCGTAACTTCATTAATGCTCCCGAGGACGATGACTGCTCCTTGCGGGTGTTGCATTTCAGGCGCTAAATGCATTTCGGCTGCTCGATAGAGAAGGAAATGTGGGTGGCAAGGGGTTCGTCTGCCTACGGGTAATTTCCTTCAAGGCAAAGCAAAGTTTAATTAATTTTCCTGCGGCTTTTGGCTTCGGCGGCAACGTCGTCGGTGTCGGCTCTTAAGTGGTTCTGCTCCTCCGCAGCAGATGCTCCCTTTTTTCGCCGCAGGTTTTATGTCTTTGTCAAAATACTCGGTTTCGTATTTTCCAATTTTCGCCTGCTTCTGCTCTTTATTGCCTTCGCTCGCCCCTCTCTCGCCTCTGGCAGTTTCAATTAAGTGGCGGCATCGGCAGTTCATTATCTCTCCGCCCAAATATAGACCACTTTTGGCATAGTTGTAGAAATATTTCACCACAAAATTACACAAATCAAATGCATAATTCTGTCCCTAATGCCTGCGACCCGTACGTATAAAAAGATCAAATGTAGTGACAGCATTTGTTTTTCGATTTGCGAACCGCAACGCAATCAATTGCAGCCCAGACACAGGGAGGAAGGGGGTTGCAAAGGACATCCATCCATCCATCCGTCCGACATGCAGGAACGACCACAATAAAGCATGTAAGTGGATTAAGCTGAACCACTCATTAAATTACGAGTTTCGCTATGCTATGCGAAGTGGGGACCGCAGCAACCGCAAAAACATCCTTTGACGACTATATAGGGACCCCGTATTGATATGTCCTAATAACATAAATTGTCAAACAGCTGAAAGGGAACGGACGTGAGTGAGTGTGAGGATGGACCCACGCCCTGTCGCAGGGAATCAAGCTTACAGCCAGGACGATTCACACCCTACTTCCTGCGTCCTAAATGGCTGACCGGAATGGTCGGAAAATATTCCATAAACTCAATGGATTTCCTGGCCATTAATGCGATTGTAGCGAACAAAAAAAAAACCCCCACCGTCAAGCAGCTTAAAGAACTGTCAGCTGCTCCTCAAAGGAGGCCATAACCGGAGAGAGAGGAACAGGATGGAGGAGCAATGCGATTTCGAGTCAAGTGAATGGCAAAGGGCCCGAGTCATCTCCCAGAGATGTCAATGGACATCGCACCGCAAGAAAGTAACCAGCGGACTGCCAGCTGCCATAACTGGCTGTGGGCTGTGACTGGTTCTGGTTCTGGCCGGGATGGGCTGATATGGCATGGCTCGTTGCCAGCTTGGCTTATTGATTTTCGCTCTTTTTTTTCCCCCTCACAGTTTACCTTTACTATTTGCGTTGCGCTGACCTGTTGTGCTCCAACACTCGTTATAGATACTTTGTTTGTATATTGAAAAAGAGCTAACCTGAGTTTCTGCACTTCAATTAAAAGTGGAAAGCTATTTTCCGACACACTCGAGAGCTTAAGGTGGAGTTTAGATGGGAAAGAAAATGCATGATGAACTTGTTCAGTGATTTACATTTATAATTGGTTCGAAGTTTGTTAGCTTTTGTTAAACTTGACCGAAAGTAGAGATTCATTTACTTGTTCAACATATTTCTTCGCCTGACAAATTAAGAATTGATATAAAATGTCTCCTATAACTTTATTCGCTTCTTAAAATGCCGAAAATAGGCCATACTCTTTGTTAATCGAAGAAGTACCCTCTGATAGTTGAAATTAAATGGTAAAACCTCACTTTCAAAGTTTATTTTTATGTTTTTTTTAAATTGTAAAACTTATCTCAGGGTTAAGTGTGCCATTCAGTACTGCAGAGCTCTCCCTTATCCTCCTCCTCCAGACTTCAACATAAAATGCTGCATGCAAAAAATGGGGTAACAAAAAAGGGCAACAAAATGGCGCCCAACATTAATTGTCAGCTCCCCTAATTGCCTGTTTTGGTTGCACCAAAAATCCGCAGCCGTTGCTGCAGCAGCAGCATAATAAAAAGTATCTACGGCACACGAACCCCTGGCTAAGTAGGAATCGCGCCGCAGTCAGGTCAGGGATCTGCGATGGTAGCTGGGAGCTCCCGAGGCCTGCTGCTGGACGTCCTTAACCCGAGCTCCCAGCTCTGGGGTGCTGCTGCAGCAGAACTGACACGGTGACCTAAAGGCGACAACAGCCGCATGCAGAAGGGAGGCAGAAGAAGTCACAGAGTAGCGGCGACACAATGGAAGCCCACAAACAACACACAGAATGGTTTGCTTTGTGCCACGTTGGCTGCTGCTGTTGGTGGAAAAGCCACTGGCAGGGCCAATAAACAAGGGGCTTGGAATAGGGGCAGGCTGAAGCAGGGACCAGGAGCAGGGACCAGGAGCTGGGACCAGGAGCTGGAGCTGGGTTTTCGGTGGCAGACGCATCTGAGACTTCCTGCTACTACTAGATGTTTTTAGCTGTTTTACGCTTTTAGGGCAATTTGGGGACAACGTGGCGTATGCGTATCGTGTCGTGTCTGCCTTTGCAGGTGTCAAGTGCCAAGTGTGTAGTTTACCGTAAAGTGCTGGCCCTCTCTGCCTGCTCTCGCTCTCTCTGCCATCATGCATGCGCCATGTTTTAGTTTTCATAACCCGAAGCGGTAAAAAATAACAACAAAGGACTAGGACGCGGATGAGGACGAGGAGGACAACGTTTTCCATTCGACAAAAGCCACTGCGGCAGCTATAATGGCCCGACCGCAGACGGGGCCTTAAATTGTTCAATTCTAAGGCTTTGCCGGAGCATTTACGAGCCAGGACAACGCACACAGGGAGAACAGACAGGGAGAGCCAGGGAGCACAAGGAGCACAGGGAACAGGAGGTATTGGGGTCGTTAAATGCCAGGACTGGCTGCCTCTCTGCATATATTGTTCAGCCTGCGACTTCAAAAAGGAGTGAAAGTTTTCTTTGTCATCCATTAAAGCAGGCATCCTTCGTCGTACGTCCTACATCTCATATCCTACGAATGATTTATCCACTCGTTACACTCGGATAACCATATTCGCTCTCGAAAGGAGACGTGGCACGAAAATAAAAGTTTAACTAGAAGCAATTTTGGTTAGATATCCTTTAATGGTGGCTTTAAGGTTAAGACCCGTAATCGGCTGCCTTTCCTTGGACCCAGAGACTTTGTCTGTGTAGCCGGGGCCAACAAATTAATTAGTTTTCAACACTCGAGTTACTTTAAATGGCAATTCGTATAATTAATTTCGCACACATTGGCACGAGAAGTGCAAAGCAAATCGAAATCAGCAGAGCGGCGCCCAAGTACTCAAGGCAAAGGACCTGCTCGAGCCTGGGAACCTGCTCGAGCCTGGGCCAGGTCATGGGTCACATCTATGGCAACATTCAGAGAGATAAACGTCGACTGAGAGATCCAAAGGAAGCAATTTTCTTGCCGAATGCCCTTCCACAAAGCGAGGATATTGCAGCGGCAGGAATGTGTGTGTATGTGTGCATTGGTTAAATTGTGGTCCCGTCCAGTTCTGTCCTGTCCTGTCCTGTTCAAGGACTCCCCCTTGGACTCCCTGTGCAATCACTCAAACGGCTAAGAAATCAACTGCCAAAGTCATAAATTTTCGGTTTGCAAACTGCAAATTATTTCAGCATCATCCTCTGGCTCCTTTTCCCGGCAAAAGTTAAATAATGCAAGGACTGTACAACACATGGGGCGGGGGAAGAAGTGTTTGGTGAGTGGTGTGTGGGAGCAGCACCCACTTTGACTTTTCCAGTGAAAAATTGTGCAGAAATATTTAAACTGCAATTCCAAAGCGATTTGTTTTATGGCCCTACTCGGGTATTGTTTCGTTTGGCAACTACTTCTGCTCCTGCTGATGCTCCTCCTCCGGCTTTCACTCCGCTGCACCCGGCGACTGCGACGACGGCGTGGAAAACTTAACTCGGATTTGATGTGGCCAAGCAGCAGCTGTTAATGCCGCATGATTTATGCCAAGCTGCCTTCCAGGCACAGCTCATTATATGCTACTAAATCAAGGCTCAGCTCCGACCGGGTTAGGCAACGTCAATGTCGCTCTGCATTTTTTGGAGGCTTCTCTCTCTGTGTGTGTGTGTGTGGTCAATGCACCGCTGCATCCGGTACCGTCTCCGTTTCCGTTTCCGGATGCAGCGGTCGTAAATTTCGGGACAGTAGCCGCTTTGCATGTTCACTTTATTATTTTATCTGCAGCTCCGCGTGACTGCCAATTGTCCAGCGCATCCTCGCATTCTCCTGACAGATCCAATGCCTCCGTGGCCTGCCTCAGTGCTCCTTATCCTTGTGGTGTGGCCTGTGTGCGAAATGATTTGTTTGCCCACCCGCCGCACCGTCGTCCTTGCTCTGGTCTGTTTTCCCTGCGGTCCGCGATAAATCAGCACTCGACCCAGACACAGACACAGCCGAACAGCGCCCAGGACACAGGACACTCCCTCGTGCGGCATTTAGTTTTGGGGTTTGAGCTTACGGATTACTATGCATTAGTGCGAAATTAGAACTATTATATTTATAGCGCAAATAGTCCGCACATCATTCTGCAGCGAGGCAGGCCCAGGTAAAAGGCAAAAGCCAAAAAGGGCTACAGCTAGGCAAAAAAAAAAAAATAGAGAGCCAAAAAAGCCTAAGCTTTTACATTAAGAGAAATATTTAGTTAGAAATATATATAATATAATTTGTTATTTAACCATAAGAAACAGTAAAAAACTGACTCAATGAAACTGACTTAAAAGGGGCTTAATTAAATTTGTCATGATTTTGAATACACTATTATTATATTATATATTATATAAATGTATATTATATATTGATAAAAATATTGCGCTCTCAATATCATATCGAAAATATCGTATATCGTAGCGATGAAATAGATTTCGTGTCAAATATCGATGGTGTATCGATAAATAGATATTTTGCCATTCCTAGATGGCATAAAGTCCCTTCTTAAATAATTAGACGCCTTTTCTAGTAAACTTTTTTAATAATGACTTCAGTAGAAGCTCATGACAACTCACTAAGTTTTAATATAAAATATTTATCTATAGAATTTAGCTTGAAATATCCCCTCTTGAGGAGCCCTTCTTCCGGTGTATCCACAGAGCCATTAGACACGCCTAGCTGCCACTGTCGTCGCTGCCTCGCTGCCTCACTGCCTCCTCTCTGCTGGCTGTGTCTGGCGTTGGGTTGTAATAAAAACATAAAATGTTGCACATTATGCAAACAAACACACACACACTCACACAACAAACACACACGGAGGAGCGATAGGAAGATTTCAGCTTTGACGGTGGCGCCGCATGTCTAACATTTCGTACGCCATTCACATACATACACACACACACACGAAGGACGAAGGACACACCGAGGATACCTTGCGCTAAGCAAAAAGCAAACTCCACTCACCGAAGCCCGGCTCTAGCGTCTGCAAGTGTGTGTGAGTGTGTGTGCGGAGAACATTAAATTTATTTGAAATTATTATTATGCGCATTTACCTAACATTTGCATAACCGTCAACGGTTGAGCGGTGAGGGAGTACACACACCACACACCACACACACAGCGCACACATTCAGCCAACTAGGCAGAAGCTCTGCGGGCCAATTTCCCCGAGAAATGTGGCTGGGAAAAATGGGGAACTGGAACTGGGCCAGAGCAAAAGCCAGCAACAACTTATAATTTGATTGAAAAGCCCGCGAGGAGTGATCTCGAAAGAAGGAAGAGGAGGAATCAACTCAGTGGCTACTGGGGACTGCTGTCCTTCGCCTCGGCGAGCATTCATCAACATTCACCACAAAATTCCAGTGAGATAAAGAGATATTTTTTGTCAATCGCCGTGGTAAACAATTTTAAGCGTTCGCTTTAAGCGCTAGTTTATGGGGCTTCCCGCTCTGACCGTCATAAATAAGCGGAAAATAAAAAATGGAAGCCAGCAAAAAATTTATAAAAAAAATATGAAAATAAAAACATGGCGAATAAATTAAATGCAATGCGCACTAGATTCCCCCACATTGCACACACATCGGAAAACGGTTTTAAATAATTAAATGCTGGCGCTGCACTTATTTACACCATTTACCAAACCCGTGTGTGTGTGTGTGTGTATACGAAAGGTGTGTGTGTGGAGGGAAAACAAGATAAATGACACAGCTACCAAATACCCTGTGGCCTTAAAAACGAAATATAAACAGAAATATATTTGCTTTAAATATACTGTCCTATTAAAGGTAGCTTTTCTGTTAATAATTTTAAAGTCTGAAGCACACAAGGAGCTACAATAGCTACCATAGTTATTAATAATATTATTAGTGTTCTAACTATTAAAAGGTCCTTGCTGCTGTACTAAAATCTCGCCTCTAGTCTGAAAATATTTGTAGTTTTGTTTATTTCTCCAGCAATTCAGAGTAAACATAAGTTGCCATGACCCCAGGAGCCTTTTCGAAGCTCCTGGACCTGTATCCCCGGCATAGAGATGTTTTTATGTGTGTGCTACACACACACACTCACGATAAAATAATATAAATATTGCACACACTGGCAATGTGGCTTGTTTCTGCTTTATTTTTACTGTTACTGGTCGTTGGTTCGTTTTATTGTGTGATCCAATGCTATTTCGTGTGGCATAGTTTGTAGGTTTTCCCTCCTAAACTCTGCCAAGATGAAGGGTACTGGAGAGGACGTAGATCTGCTTGCTGGTCACCGACTTTTCCTTGCCTTCAAAGTTCATGTAAATGTCAAACTCCAGGTCGAAGATGTTCTCGGAGCTCGGCTGAACGCCGAACACGCCCTTGATGGACTCCCCCTCCCGCACCGGTAGCGGTGCCTCCAGGTAGAACACCGTCTGGTTCCAGTGCGTCCAGGGAGCACTGGGCGACGTGGTTAAGCTGACCCACTGCTGGCTCTTGCTGAACCCCACATCGAAGTAGGCGAGCAGGCCGTGGACATGGCCGTTGCGCGTGACCTTTAGGTCGTAGAAGGAGCGGAAGACGGAGGCAACGCTACGCACGGCGTACAGGTCCAGCGACTTGATCAGGTACACACGGCTCATCACCTGCTCGCTGGTCACGTGCTCCACCAGCGCCTTGGCTGCGAATCTGCGACGAATGGCACTTAAATTAAAGCCATGGACGTCGTTCCAGAAGCCGAGATCTTGGTCCTCTCCCTGGAAGGCGGTCAGGTAGAGCTGGGCCGAGTCTGGGAAGATTTGGCCTCCCTTCACCAGCCACTTGTCCCGAGCATATATCAGCGATTCAAGCATGTTTTCCGTGAAGAGGCAGTGGCTGTCGGAGAGGTTTTCCATAGGGTTAAGGGATTTTGGTCGGGGAACCCAAGATAAACCTACCCCATCCAGTCACAAATAAGGATGTCCACTTTCTGGATATCCTCGGGCAGCTCTATGTCCTCTACTTTTCCCCGAATCACTGTGATAACTCTGCCATAACCATTGTCCTCGGCAATCCGGCGAGTGTAGTCCGTAACGTTTGCTCCATCCACAGCTATAACTCGGGAAGCGCCAGCCTTGGCGGCAAATATAGAAAGCATGCCCAAGCCACATCCCACTTCAAGCACCACCTTAGGGTTTAGAAAGGATCTCTCAGAGAAAAGAAGCTCTTTTCGCAGACTCCTTACCTTTTTTTTAAAGGCCTTGTTGTTGACTATAGCGTCACGGTAGGCCTTATTTCGTACACGGTCCTTTAGCAGCCATTCCTGCACCTCGAGGCGGCTGTAGAGCTGGAAATACACGGCCTCCTGTTCGCGTTCTTTAAGGGCTTGATCTTCATCATTTTCTAGTTCTGGCAACTTGGCAACCTCTTTTACTGAGCCGTTGAACATTTTTCCTTGACTTTTTTCTTGACTTTTCTCTACAATCTATTTTGTACAATATCTTAATCTTAACAGCAAACGCCCAGGTATGCTGATGATGTCTCTAGATCCTACGGAATGGCTTAATTTCGCCTGCGTTAGTTTTTCATAATTAATTCCTTAAATTTCCACCCGCTGCCCGTGCATTAACTAATTAAAAAGCTCATTAGCGTACATAAATCAGCGTTATGCAGACATAAATTTCATTATTACATCCCAGGAACAGCAGCAGCAGCTGACCTACTCCGGACAATGGACCATGATGAGCTGGCAAATTGGGAGCTGGGAGAGAAAACAGAACCCAAGGAGCTGGGCAAACAAGTTTGCTGGAGGGATATCATTCACTCCGCGGGCAACACAGCTACAGCATCCCTCCCGATTGAGGACATTGTCTTCGTCTAGTCGGACTCGCAATTATGGCCACACTGCTTCCGGACATTCCCAATTCGATTGTGGGAACTGGGAATGGGACCGAGAAAGTGAAAAGTGAAAGATGTGCCTTGGCCAGAGCTGGATTCTTGACTTAAGCAGGGCACAGCGGAGCGTGAAAACATCATAAAGATGAGAAATTATTATCTGCCTCGGCTCGTAGATGCGGCGGTGGTGGTGGTAGCGGGGGCCGGGGGCATTTAGCTGCTCTGTTAGCGGGCCCTGAATGAAATATCACATCCTGCAGAGGAATAAAAATCAGCGTCGGTAAAAAATACACATAAGAAGAGCGCGGCAGGGCAGGAAGCAGCCGGAGCTCGAACAGGAAGGCGGCGCACACGGATACACAGACACAGAAACGATAAACGCTCGCAGCGTCAAAAGACAATGACGAGACAGGGTGCGGAATAGGAGGGTATTGGGCAAGGGATTGGGCAAGGGAATGGGAATGGGAATGGGTCTGGCCCTAAGCCGGGCCAAAGGAATATATATATATAGAGGGGAAAATAAACCGAGCCGAGTCGAGCCGAGCCTGGAAAGTGACGAAAAATTGTAAAAATAAAATATAATGGAGCCAAACGCAGGACTCAAGTCCTGGACTTGGGCGATAATTTTTTATTTGTATGCCAGCAGCAGCCGTAAGCTAAAAGCAGTCCAAAAGGGGTTACGGGGGGTATAAGTGGGGGTAAATACAGACATACACACACACACCCGCACAGAGAGAGAGTCAGAAGACAGGACCAAATACAAACACAAACACTTTGCGGCCATCGCCGTCAAGCTGCGCGTTATCCTTTGTGTAATTTCTGGTTTAATGAGGCGGCATCGGTATGGTCCTGTGTCCTGTGTACCACCACCCCCCATAGGTAAGCATTTTTACACTCATACATTTTTACGACTCGAGCATTAAGTTAAAATTTGTGTTAAATATTTTATTGTTTTTATGGCCACATGAACACCTCTTGCAGCGACACGAGCCACGGCAAATTATGGGATCCAGCTAAGGGGAGATCCAGCCTCCCGCCCTCCCTATGCGGTAAGACACAATAATTTAAGCCCCTCTTCTGGGAGGACAGTGTCCTTGGTTGTTATGCACGTGGCAAGAAGCAAGCAAGCATCATAGAAATGGAATCAAGAGGCATAAATTCAAGAATATCATACGATTCTCATAGAGATATGTGGTTAGAAAGGTGTAAGTATTAAACGCTAGTGATTTTGAAGAGGAGGTTTGCATAATAAGGGATCCTAGTTGCACTTTAAGGTACTTGAAAATGTTAGAAACTAAAAACAAGTATTCAATATGCTCTCTTTTAAGGGATTTACTTGATTTAATTATTATTTCGGGCACCTCAACATGTTTGAAGCTAAACAATGTGTTATATGCCTGCTCCCTTAGGGGATTTACACAATTCAATTACAGTACACAATATCTCTGACAATTTATGAAAGAACACAGAAAGTACTCATTTGTTCCATGCCAAAAGTTACCTCTTTGTCTTTACCAAGCAGGACACGTTCCGGCCAACTCTCTGGAGGAGCTGAGAACCCGAATCTTACTCACTGTCTCCTACCTGGTCAGTCGACGTATGCGTGTGTCCATTAATATGTGGCAAGTCTACCCAGATTGGTCAACTACAAGACAATCTTGGCACCTCCTTGGCCCTCTTTGAACTCTTACAAACAAATTGAGATTTCGGCGATTATGGAATTGGCAATTAGTTGACAGAGCAGAAGAGGGCTCTGTGACAGCTGCCGCTTGTGAGCATAGCAGGTAGAATCAACTCAAGCATATGGCACACTCTTAACCCTTGAACGCCGGGACACTTGACAGGCAGACATCAACTGACAGACGAATAAAACACTCGGCGAGGCGTTCACCTGTCTGGCGATGGCACAAATTAGTCGCTATCTGAGAGACCTATTAACGGGGCCAAGTGAATTATGATTACGGCTCTCGCATGCACACGAAGTTTATGGCATGTAGAAACCGGGGTATTCGCAGATTTATTGCAGCTAAAAATCAACGCTAATATAATGCATAAATCAGAGTGCTTAAGTCAACATATTACGGACGTACGTAGGGATAAGGCTTCGGGGGTAGGGTAACTGCACTAGCAGGAGGTCCTAGCCAAGTGAAATTCAGCGAAAACGAAACATTTTCGGCATAGTCCAAGGGTGGCGGTGGGTCTTGAGTGGGTGGTGGCGGGTGATTCCGTCAAATCGAGGGCGTCTCTCCCGCTATTTCTCTCTCTCTCTGTTTCTCTCTCTCGGCTACTCTGCGAATCTCCTTTTTGCAGAGCAGCGCAGGCGCTTAGGAATTCCACTTCCAGTCGCTCCTTTTTGGACTTTCCTCTCACCGGCCTACAAAATGGGAAATATACCAAGGGGAAACAGGGGATTTTCTTGGCAGCTGTGAAGGCTAATTAAAATATTACACCGTAGGTCAGGCTCAGCAGCCGTGGGAATTTTATGACTTGCCAAAAGAGTCGAGATGCCGCAATGCAAATGGACCAGCTCATCGTGTCCAGATGCAGGTAGATCTCACACAGATCACCCGTAGCATTCCCAGGCGTAATTAAAAAGCCATTTATGACCAAGAATTCCACCAAATTATCCAATTATCTGACCCCGGGCACGGGGGTCACGCTCCTCTAGCTTCAAACATTAAACAAAATTGTTTTCTTCTTGGTGTTTTGACGTTTAACACATTTCCACATGGCTTCTTTCGGCCTTTCTACCTTTTTTCGAGCTGCCCGCGCAGGCGCTTTCCGCACTTTCTTGGCTTTCTGAGCGCCAAGCCAAAGTTTAGAGTGGAAAACGGGTTGGGAGTTGGTAAAGTTTTGCAGAGCAGCGGAGAAACTGGTTTTTTGGGTCACAACAGCGCGAAGGGCCCCGAGAACAGGTAAACTCGACGAGATAATTATTCAATGAAGCCGACTTCGAGGGCTCTCACTCCCCACAGCCCTCGGTAACCCTACCCCAGCTTATGGAGTTCTTCATCGGGTTCTCAGGGTCCGACGCGGAAAGTCATGTCAAAGGGTTAGAGCCGAGGACAGGTTCGACTCGCACCCGATTCCCGGCCAGCATCAGAGAGAGAGAGCTAATGCGTATAAGAGAAGCGTTTAGAGCTGCGCAGTTTCTCACCGGAGAAACCCACTCTCTCTCACTCTCTTTCTCTGTGTTTCTCAATGTTTCTCCACGGCTGCTGCTGGTGCTGCCTCCTGACGCGGATTTAGTACTCAATTGTTGTTCTGTCACGGCGTACGTGGACGCGGACGCATCTCCGTATTGTTCGAGGCAAACCCAAAACTCATTTTCAATCGCTGTAAGTGAGTGTGTGTGAGTGAGAGTGCCCAGGTGTGTGTGCGTGTGACTCTGGCTCGGAAAACTGCCAAGAAAAATGCTTAATCGGATTTAAATACAAAAATCAAGAGTGAAAATCAGCAGAAAAACAAAAAGCGGGCGGCAATCGAGCGGAACATTCCCAATCCAGGCAAAAAAAAACAAAAAAAAAAGGAAACCACCCACACAGCATCGTCAAGGGGGTGGAGGGTGGAAAAACACGCTCTCCCTTGACTTAATGGAAATTCGCTCCGCGTTTTTCGGCACTTTTCTGGCTGTGTGAATTGAGGAAAACAGGACCACACCCGCGCGGGTGCACAACTTGAAAAAGGAAAAGCAGCAGAAAAGCCAAGAAAAACAGAACTGCGAGAGCAGAACGGAGAGCTAATCGGAGTCTGCATGAAAAATTCCAGTTTCCCAAAGGATCGCAATGAGAGAGAGAGAATCAGAGGGAGCGAGAGCAATACCAGTTGTGCTGGAAAGGCGAGAAATTCTCGACAAGATGTTGAGGGGCAGGACAGTTGCGCAAGTGAGCAAATCCCGTTATTAGGGGGGGATTTGTAGCAATCAGGCGGCTGTGCTGGTCGTTACGCATCAGCTGTTGGTTTTTAACCCAAGAAAAGATCTTTCTTAGGGACCTTAAAATGTCACAAGAAAATCCCATAAAGGTTACCTAGATATTTGCATAATTTAAGTTTAATTTTAACTTTTAAAGTAAAGCAAAGTTTGCAATTTTTGTGTGCTTCCTAAATGAAACCCCGTATTTTTCCTGCTCAGTTCTGCCTTGGAAAACTGGTAATCGTCCCTCTCTCGCTCCGCCTGGCTCCTGCTCTCTGCTTTTGTTTCTGTTTTTCCTTTTTTTTTTTTGGGAGCTCTTTGCAGCCGCGCTTTTCCAGCGAGCTGGAGTGTGTTCGGTTCGACAGCGCGCCGTCAGTCGAAGGTTTCAAAAAACGGCAATTGGTGTGGCGGCACAGCTGTGAGCTAGAGTCCTCCTAACTACTAGGATTTTTCCCAAGAAAAAGCTGGGACTCAGGTCCAAAAAAAGAACTAAAAAATAAAATTTAATACAAAAAATACCGCGTCAAGTGACAATTATATAATGTACTCAAAGGCTAAGGCGTGACCCGACCCCCTTCTGGTCCCTCTGATGAGTCACGTGCTGTGTGTGTGTGTGTGTGTGTGCCAGTGAAATCGTAAAAACCAAAACGGACCTCCCTGGAGCGAGACAATCAAGAGTCCTTTCTGTTGACCAGACGCGACAATTACCACATCAAAAGCGAATACCCATACAATAATCCTATTTTTACGCCGTATTGATTTTATTTGTTGTGCATAAAAGCCGCGCCTCTCGTCCTTAGCGTATATATATTTATATATATCCCCATTCATTTTACGCCTTATGTCTTATGCCTTGCCTTTGTTTTCATCCCCACACTTCCTTCTCCAATCAAATAGGAATAACATAAAAATCCTTTGTGTCGAACGGAAAACGGTTTCAAAGTCCTTCGTCAAACGCATATACGCGCAAGTGTACTCGAATTGCTGGCAGCGTGAAAGTGTCATAAAGTATGCGATTATCCTGTAAACAAAGTGTAAAACGCGCAACCGAAAAAAAGTAGCTAAAATCTAGAGGAAAAGCCAGAAAGCAAACAACAAATAACTCCCGGATTTTACGACTTTGAGAGCCATCAATTTCGGACTCCCGAGGACTCTAGGACTTCCCCCAGCTCACAACTATAGCCCCCGGATCTGAGCACGTCGTATAATGATTGCGCAAGTGAGGTGAGTCACTCGAATAACAACATGAACTATGTTACACTCGGGGTCCCAACAGGGAACTAACTGAAAAAACTGCTCCCCGGGGAAGGCTAAAAACTAAACTAAAACACATTCGGGGGGAGAGCGCAGCTACAAAGCTGCAGGGGAAAATAGCCAATACACTCTCTCTATTCGAATCGAAACAATCAAATACTTTCGAGTATCCGCAGGCTAGAATTTAATTAAAATTTATGAAATTTTCAATTACAAACGGCAAGTGTAAATAAGTGCGAGTGCACGGGTATTACGGCACAATTCAATTACGGAATAACTGAGGCCAGAAAAAACATAGCCGAGCACTGGCTGCTGGCTGGCTGGATGGCTGACTGGCCCAAAAAACAAACAACTAAACTGGGCCAGAAAACAAACGAGGCAGGGGAATTAAAGGGATTGGCTGAGGGCATGGGAGTGCAACTTGTTTGGCTGGGGCTAGGAGGCCTGATTGGTTTTGTGGCTTTGTCCACATCCTCCTCAGACTTGCAGACTGTCCAGGCTCTGGTTAGATGGACAGATGGCCATCTGGCCAGTTGCAGTGTGGAAATAACGAAGCAGCAAACATGTGTAACCGATGACGACGATGACAAAGACGATACAAAGGGGACAGAGTTATTAGTGGCATCTGTGGGGATGGCCAGGAAATTGCAATTCCCTTAGAGGAATCCATATGGTTTATCGCTTCGCTTCACTCGTTTGCGTTTATTCGCATTTCCCCCCTTTTGTTAAGTTGCTTTTTCTTGGCTAAATATTGATCTATGTATATGGATCGAGGAAGGCCTGTCTGTCTTATATCCAAATCGATTTCCCATTACACCGAACATATTTATTTTTATATATTTATGTAGCCAGAGAGGCCGTTGTAAGTGGGTGCTTGCGTGACTGCCGAGTAAGGTCACCCACTCGTGGTAACTTATTCAAACGAGTTACGACCTCGCTTAGCGGCGGCGATAACGATAACGATAACTATGCTCACTCACGAATGCAGTCTTTCCTCCCCCCAAAAAAGACCTAAAAACTGACGCGCAATAAAAGTGTAAACAAAAACAATAAATCGAGGGCAGAGCTCCAATAAGATCGACGATGTTAATGCTCTTAATGGAAAGAGGTATTGTTTATATCAGGAAAATATTGCTATATTTCAAAAGAACTTGTGTTTATGTAATTTACAAAAATATAGGCCAAGGGTTATCCTATTGGAACTATTAAAAACACATTTAATCAACCGGATTTCCGATTATAACTACAATTAATGAGACAAATTATTAGCCCTCAGTGAGCTCTTTTTACTTATTTTATTTAAAATGCTAAAGCAATCCCAAAGATGTAAAGAAAAACGCAGCTAAAAACCTATATTTTTAATACAGTAACAATTCAAAAGAATAATATAGTTAGAAGTTTCCGAATTTTATATATTTAGTCCACCTTTACTCTATAAAAAAATCTAATAAGACAATTCCTAAGCTTCTTTTACTTTGTTGGTTACAAAATGAAACGGAAGAACGCCATTACCCTCTCAGTTTTGTTTATATTTCCGAAGAATAAGGCACCCAAATTCCAAACAAAAGCGTGGCGGGGAACGGAAGCTGCGGTCAGTCAGTCAGTGAGTCTGCTTAGAGTTTCGAGCAGTTCGCTGGAATTTGTACTCCGATTCAGACCCCCAAAAGAGATTATCCAACAATATATGAACCAGAGCGAACGATCTTGCTATAAGCCGAAAGCCTGAGAACTTTATCGGCGCAAGTTTCGTGTTTTTTTTTTTGGGTATACACACACAGACAGTCTCTCGATCGGACAACTCCAGAGTTGGCGCCCAAATCACACGAAACCTGAGCCCAAAACATAATGTCCGAGATGAAGAAGGCGTAGAAGTTTGGGTGGACGGCTGGGATGGGGGCTTCGGGTCTCGAGATCGGCTTACACACCGAAGTGGTACATACAAGTAAGTCTGTATGTACAGCTTCAAACTCCACTTTGAGTATAAGAGAGCGACGAAGCTCGAACTTGTTTTTCTTTGGTTTTTTTGTTGCTGTTTGCCTCGATAGATACACAGAATTTCCTGCAGCAGCAGCAGCAGCAGCAGCCTCTTGGCCGTGTCCAGCGTATTATTGAAGGCGGAATGGAAGCCAGCCCAAGATGCAATTTGCTGTCGACGATCTCTAGTAAGAGCCCGAGTACTCGAACTCGTACTGCTTCTTGTAATAACAACAAACTGCAGCGCAGACACGCACAGGTAGTGCAGGTAGCCAGGGAAACCAGGTTCCCATACACACTCAGACACACACACACACACACCACTCACACTCAGGTGGAACTGCAGGGCTTCACTCAACACCTCGCCTTGCACCCACATCCTCCTGGTGACGCTTTGTTCTTGGCTCTTGGGTTCTGTTTTTGTTTGTGTTTTCTCTGTTGTTTTTTTTTCGAGTTTTTGTTGGGTTTTTACACTCCATTGGCAGTGAAGCGTTAAAATTGACCCAGTTGTTGATTTATTTTTACAGCGAAAATGTCGTGGCATTTCTCCCTCGTTTCCACTGCAATTCAAATGGGAAACCCGGAAAAAACAATGCGAATTTGCGTTCCCAATTGAAATGCATGAAATTTTTCGGTATTTGTGAAATATTCGACCAGCCAGGCACGATGTGAACTCCACTCTGCACACGAATCGACTTGCTTTAAGGTCTTTTCAGTCTCCCGTCTCCCGTCTCCGTGCACGAATGCATTTTCAATTTTCTGGCTAAATTCCAGGCCCCCGAGATGATGGCTGAGAGAGCGAAGCAAGTTAAAGTTGCAAATTGTTTGCATTTTTTCCTGGGCTGGCGATACAAAATAAGTACGAGTGCAGCCAGTTCCCAGTTCCCAGCACCCAGGAAGGGGAAGAGAAACAAAAAGTGCTGGCTGGCAGAGACACAACTTTGCTGCTTTTTGTTACTTCCCTTTTTAATAACTATGCGGGTTTGCTTTTTGTTTTCTTACGGCCAAAAGTTTCTTCTTTCTGGGCGAAAAAGCTGAAAGTTTAAGTGCAAAGCCGTTGAAATTAAAATATTTCCATACAGCGCAAGTGCAAGGACTTAAAGTTGGGTTTCTATACAGTAAAAAAACGCCACAAAAAGTGGCATTCGAGGTCTCTAAATACCCCCCAAGGTAGGCCTCCTCCTCGGGCCTGTGTAAAGTGTTCGGTGTTCATTATTTCGTAGTGACCCATTAAAGTAATTTGCCACACTTGTCGCCGGGCCATTAGGGCCCATTAAAGCGCAATCAGAAATCTTGCGGCCGCTCTCCCTCGTCCTTCGTCCTCCACTCCTTGACCAATACTCGAGTATCAATTTGAGGAAAAACGAAAAAGTTGCCCAAGTTTTCCCCCAGCACGGAACCCCTTTTATTAGTTTTGAGATATCGACAGGCAGGCAGGCAGGCGGCGGCCTCCTACTGGCTTTTAATAAGGACATTCAGGCCACAGCGGCAAATAGTTCAATGGACTCGTCAAAGCTGTATGTAGCCTAAGACGCAGCTTAGTCCACGCTGAAAAATCAATAGCCTGCCAAAGTCCCTGGGTCCTTTGTTCGAGTTTTAAAAAAATAATCGCCGCTTTACCTACACAAAGAGCAAAGTAAATGGATATTTCGGCTATTTTCCTGGTTTTAAGTTACCAAAAAGGCCCGAAGAGGCGGAATTTTAAAGGATCTAGGGTTTCAGATATCTAAAATATATGTTTTCGACTCAAATTCAAGTCAAGAAGAGCTTTGCAAAGGCTCCTAATTAAGGAATTTCTCTCTCTGCATTAAAGCAAACATCTGGAATGGGTCAGTAGCCAATAGAAGGAGGCAAGGAAGAGCTCGGTCTGTGCCTCTGGCCTCCGTTGTTGTTTGCTTATTCAATTTGGCGCTGTTTGAACTGCGCTGATATGCCCATTACAAGGTGCTCGGAGCTCGGTGCTCGATGCTTGGTGCCCTCCGACATGGAGCTCCATGACGTATACGTAATTACGTTTGTCGCTGCTGCCACGCCACCGCCGCCATCGCCTCCTCAACGATTGCCACTTTAAAGCATGGAAATTTATTTATTGCATAATGGGAAAAGTTTTGCACTTCAGTCATGATTTGCCCCGCTACCTCTCCCCGCCTCTGTTCATCTCCATCTCCAGCGCCGTCGCCATCTACATCTACATCTTCTGGTGCTATTCAACTCGCAGCATTTCATTTGATGCAGCGGCCAAAAGACGTGCGTAAACAGGGTGGTGCTGGCTGGGTGGCTGGGTGGTGCCTCCTTTAGTCTCCAAGTCGAGCTTCGAGTGCTAAACTTTTTTGCCCCGAATCCCGTTTGGCTTTTTTTTTCTGCGCCTCTCACTCCGGATCCAACTCGAAATCAACTTTATGCGAGGCGCAAAAGAGCCAAGCAACGGCAGCGGCAAAGTTTATGGTCATGTCCGCTCGGGGTCGGAAAGTATGAGGGGCGGGCCAGGGGTAGAGAGGAAGAAGGAACAGAAAAGAAGCAGGAGGAGGGGACAGGAGATGGAGGTGGGTATGGGTATTTCGAGGGGTGACTGAGAGCCTCGCGGGGTGGCCGTTCATTAGCGTTGCCATTACATTTATTTATTTTTCTTCATTCCTTTTCTGTAACGGCGCCCTGTACAGGATGTCTGATATACACAGGCAAACTCCTGCCCCGCCTGCTCCTCACAGTTTGTCCAAAAAGTCTAGAGACTAAGGGTTCCCTCTCTCTATAGTTAGTGCAGGGGGAGCTTTAGTTTCAACAAGGTTTTTTTTGGAAAAAAGTTAAATGAGACACACAACAAACTTCACATAATAGTGAAGAGATTTCGTCGTTGCCAGGACAGTAATCAGGAAGGGATCCTGCCACGCATGTCTGCAGTTATTAGACCCCGCGTCTTTTTCAGTCTTCAGGGTTCTCAGTTCTCAGTTTCTCAGTCAAATTGCGGTGGAAAAAGTTTTCTTTTTTGAAGCACTTTACAGGACTTATGTGAAAGGACGGAGAGAGACAGGCCTCTGTGGCCAAAGAAAAGATGGAAAAGTTTGCTAAATTTTCACTTCCGCCCAAGCTTTGCTTCGCTTTCCTTTTCTTTTTTTTCGCTTTACTTTGATATTCCATTTTGCTCCGCTCCGCGCGGACTGCATAAATAATAACACAAACTTTTATTATTAATTTTGCTTAATCGAAATGCCGCAATTAAGCATGAAGCATAAAAGTTTTCCTTCGCCAGCCCCCCTTTTCCACGACTTTTCTTTCAAACCTCCTTTTGCTCGGACGCCCCTGCAGCTGACCCGCCTTTTAGTTTTTACTCCGCCAAATATGTATTTTCCAAAGGAAAAAGTTGCAGCGAAACCACCAAAGTTTTCTGCACTTTTGCCGAAAATATTATTAAGAATTTAATTGCTTCAAAGCGCCAAGTTTTTCCCCGCAAGAAAAATGTAAAACGAATAAGCGAGAATCATCATCGGCGGCGGCCAAGAAATTGTGCCTGGTCATGGCTACGGATCTCCGCTGTCACCCAGAGAGAGAGAGAGTTGGCCAATACACAATGGTCTTACAATGGCCAGTAAATATGAGCCCGATACAATCCATTACAAAAGGCTACTGTTGCCACGGCTATTGCGTAATGGCTCACCGATAAGAAAGTGAAAACTAAATGAGAAGCACAAATAAATTGTAAAAAGCATAAACGACCACGGAGCCCCTCATGCTCGTCGTCATTTCCTGTCCGGAGACCCACTGTCCGTCCGTGTGGCCATTAGGCGGCCCATTACTGGCCACCCTCCGCTTTGTCCTGTCTGTCCCGTCCACGCCCCCTTTCAGGCTGGACAGGAACCCGCAAACATCCTGTTGATGTCAGCAAATTTTATTTATTTGTGGTTCGTGTTGTATTACAGCATTTTAGAGCAATTAAAATTGTACAATGGCCGGGTCTCCAGCCGGGCCATTTTGCCATTCCTGGCCATTTTGCATGGTCCCTAAACTTGGCCACTCCGCGCAGTCGGCAGTCCGCAGTCCGCAGTCCATTTGGCCGCATTTTTTAGATCATTTAAAGGCAAACTGCCTAATGATATATTGACTTGGCCTGCCTGTTTTCAAACTTTTACGTTACACGCCCCCCCAGTAATGGCCCAAGGAGACGGAGGCGTCCTGGCCATATTCTCCGTCTAATTGCCCGCGGTGGGAAGGTAAAAACTCATTAGATTAAGTGATAGCAGTTCGCTTTATGGCCCCTATCTGTTGGCCGCGGAACATCGTTCGGAATTAGCCAAGGATGCTGTATGGCTAACTCGGCCACTGGCCATAGCGGCTGCTGCTCGAAAACGGAGCCAAGGATTGTCAAGGAGATGCTGGAAGCTCATTGTTCTGCCGTTGGCCTACATCTGGGATGGCCTCTCCTCTCTGTCTCTCTCTCTCTCTGTGAATTTCTCTGTTTCGCTAACAAGCTTACGAAGGGCTGGCCTAGGGGCTCATTGCCCAAATGTAGAGGAGAGAGGAGCATAAGGAGGGAATACGGAGGCGGCGTTCGTTCCATTTTATTAAAGTTTCAGGGCGTACTATGCGGCGTATGAGTGATACTAAAAAAAAAAAAACGAAGAAAACAGCAGAAGGGACACACATTCCAAACCCACCAAGGGCTGAGGTGTTGCACAGAAAGAAATTAATTTAAAAACTGTAAGATAACTTCCTTAAGTGAAATATATTTTGGATTCAGACATATTTCAGAGATATTTAGAGGGATATCTTTACCAAAAACTCCATCTTTAATCTCAACATATCTTCATCTACATCTTCCTACACTTTATCCCCATTCTTACTATTTTTTCCTCTGTAAAATATAAAACTTATACGTGAAATGGTCTCCTCTTGCCTCGCACAATGTGCAAAAATTTGTTGTTTTGGCGCTGAGAGGGGCTTCACACACAGCCTGATACACACTCGCTCTTCATGTAAGACTCTCGAGGGCCTGTCGAAATGTCTTGGGGTGTGGCAGCGCGGCAACTGCGACAAGACCGTGAAGAAGTCCTGCGGATTCCGGGCAGCTCCCGGAGCAGCACTCGCCTTTATTGAAGTGCAATGAGCTGTGGTCGGGATCCCCGGCTACGGCTATGGCCAGGGGGCGTGCCCAAGTCTTGTTCCCAAGTTGTTGCGCACAACATGCTTAATTAGTTTCTGAAGCCAAAAGGCTGTGTGTGTGTGTGGTGACGGGGCTAGAGGTCAGCCAGTCCTTCGTCCATGTGTGTGCGAGCCAAGTGAAAATAATTTGCGGCTTTTCAGAATGGAAATGGGAATGGGTCCCGTCCGGCCAGCGAGGGTTTTTAATTAAAAGCGCCTGCTACCCGGCGCCACCGCCGTCGACCTTTCCTCCATCAGACATCAGGCATCAGCCAGGCCGAATCCCCCAGCACGTAATGCAAATGAGCGCCAAGTAGCCGCCGTGGAAGGAAGATCCGCATCTCCGATGCGGTGGCTGTGTACGCCGGAATCCTGTGCCGTGTGTGCAGCCAACCAAAAAGCAGCAGCGACGGTGGCAGCGGAAACGGATGCCATAAAGTGCTGCCACCGCACGGCCAGAAAATAAAATGGCCGCCATGCGAGGCAGCTTTCAGAGCAGAGAAATGAGCACTGAACGAAAATTAGTTGAGATTTTCAGGGGAAATATATATCTTTACAAAGAGAAAATTCATAGAAATAAAAGAAGCAATAAAGATGTCTTGAAAATGGTTCGGAGAATAGTAGAAAAAAGTCCCTTTTCCAGGTTCTAAGATAAGCAAAATTAGTTTAAATTTTCACATATCACGAACAATAAAGATGTCTTCTTTCAAGACATTAAACAGAATTTAGGCTATAAAAATGTACGGCCAAGTACATTTTTCCAAGTGTATGGAAATGTGCAGCGGCCCAAATGACGAATGCTGGTCGAAGGGCAGCAGCTAGATAGATGGCGGGTGACAGAGAGACACGGGACACGGGACACAGGACACGGCCAGCACACACATTTTAATGACAACGACGTGGCCGACGACGACAATTCAGTTATGGGTCTCATGGCACACCGCCCACAAAAACACACACCCACAAAGTAGGCGACGGATAGGAAGGGGATGGAGGCATGTCAGGGGCGAACCAATCAACTGATTTAGTGCACGTCCTCCTCGTCCTCCTTATCCCTTCTCTCGGCTCGTCCTGGGTGTATCAGCAAATGCAATTCGTTTGCTGATTTGTCATTGTTTGGTTGCCAGCAACCCGGGCCTGCCCCCTTGAGCTGATTTACAAATGAAATCATACGCCATGGCGGGCATTTCGGTAATGAAAATTCAGCCATAAGGGAAATCATTTTTCCGGCTTTTGTTCTATTTTAGTTGGCTCTGTGACGGTGACTGTGCCTTTGCCTGTGCATCCTTTTTTTTGGGGGGGGCCAGGATCGGAGGACACCGCACACTTAATGCGATTTTTGCCGCTTGCTTGTTGCCTCTCTGCTCTGGGCTTTTAGTTTTGATGTGGTTGGAAGGAGCAGGAGCAGGAGCAGAATCAGGACCAGGAACCACGCTCAGTAGCGCTGAGGGATTCGAGTGCGCTCTATAAATAAATTTCGTTTTAATAAACTTGTCATAATGGCGGGGCAAAAAAGTTTTAATAACGCTCCACAGAAACCTTGACGTTATTAAAATTTTACATGTCATGCCGAAAAGGATTAAATTCAACGCACAAGGACTGGCAGGCAGCCTTGTTGTGTTGCTCTCTCTCACTCACCGGATGTATTAAGTTATGCATTAAAATGGCACTAATGACGTTTATACAGCTCTGTCAGCCACGAAACTTTCCTGTACACACACACAGGACCCTCATCCTGCGGGAAGCTGAAGCTTTGCTCGAGTTACTTAATTGCAGTGACAACATAGAAGGGGGTGGAGAAGGCGTAAGGGCTGCTACCCCTCAGGTCCTTATTCCTACAGGACTGAAAATCGTTACAAAAATGCCTGGCTTGCAATTTAAAATACGGCGAGTGTGTGTTGGCTGTGGCTTTGTTGTGCGGGTGTAGTGGCTGGGGTAGCTTTACGACGCCTGCTTCTATTTACGTGGGAAAGCAGAGACAGAGCGAGTTTCATTTCTCGCAAATTGAGCAAATTCCGTTTAAAGCATTCCAAATAATTTAATTAAAAGCACATTTTCTGGCTTTTTGTTCTCCCAACTGAGAATGACAAGGTATTACGACAAGGCATACCTGCGGCCAAGTGATAAAATTCGCCAGGATGCCAATTCAATTAACTGCAGCGAGGACACTCAGCAGCACCTGGGTTAGACCCAAAATCTGGCCCAGAAACCGACAAACTATCTGGAGACAATAGAGCATAGAAAAGCCCCCGCGGCGGCTCTGCCCTCTCCGTATTATTTGCCAGACGGATCCAACACGAGTTTTACATTAAAACGCAAAGTTTTATTGCCAAACAACAGCGAAAAGTTTGCTCTATTTGTATAGGAAGGAGTCCTCCTGGCTGCCGCACCCCATCTCAATCTGCTAAGTGGTGTCCTTATCAGTTGTAGCTACAACATATTAGCTGCTTAATTTTACGGACGTGTGTGTGCGCTGCCTTGGGTGTGTACCCTCCGAGTGTGTGTGTGTGGGGTGCGTGCTCCAGGACGAGTGTTGAAATGGAAAACTTTTGTTTATTAATTTGTCAACGGCTCTTAGAAAGGACGCTGTTTGAGTTTGTCCAAGATTTTGGGATGTCGATAAGGTTTACCTTTGCCTCTTTCTCTCTGTCTGGCAAAGAAGTTTTTCTAATGTTTTTTGGGGGGGAATCCTAAGGGACTGTGAGATTGGTAAGAAAGAAGTTACTTAAAGTGATGAGAGATTTTTTTTAACATGAGTATAGTTTAGTTATATTTATAGAATGAGGAGAGTATTTCACTTTACAGTCTTAAGAATTAATTGAGCTGAAGCTAGATATTGAATGTGTAATAACAGCCTGACTCTTTCTATCTCTATTCCTGTACTTTATATAACTTATTAAAAAATTCATAAATATTACCCTCGAAAACCTGCATAAACTGCATTGGGTTGACCCAGTTGAGATTTTTCACCCACTAAGGGTTGGGGAGACTCACCCTCCCAGAGAATGTCTGTTGACACTTGACGCTCCTGACACTGACGGGTGATGGATGATGGCTGAAGGGACGTGACAGCTTCATCAAGTGCACCCAGGTGCGACTGCAAGGCGTTCGCTCTTTCATTGATGGAAACATTTACCGCAAACAACACTCCACTGACAGATCCCTCTAACTTTTCGTTTATCCTTCTATTTCTTCCAGATGACGCCACTGCAAGTGAGAAGGATACGTTAGGAGCGCGGCGGCGTTGACTATGGGAACAGAGGCATGGGCGTGTGCGCGGACCTTGGGTCTCATCGATGGTGTCAGGCACTGAGCCAGAGCCAGAGCCAGAGCCGGCACACCCAGCAGCAACCGGAGGAGGAGCTCCAGTCACAGCCCCAAGAGCAGTCCAAGCTCAGAGAAGGAGCAGGAGCAGCGATTGACACGACAACGATTCCCGCTACCGAAACGCTGACGGCATCGCCAGCGAAAACGGCAGCTTTCACAGTGAAAACAACGAGGAGAAGACGCCGACGACGGGACGGCACCAGCACCAGCACCAACACCAGCAGCAGCAGCAGCAGTTCCATCTGCGTTCCCAGTTCCAGTCACAGGTCCATCTGCTCCGCCACCCAGGTGCTTCAGTTTGTGCTGGTCTCGTTGCTGGCTCTTCTGGCGCAAGATGCACAGGCGCACAATATTCCAGGTGAGTGCAGTGCGAGGACGCGGCTTAATTAAATTTCTTCAGCAAATCGCTCGAAAGCCTCGCTTATTCGCGGCCCAAAAATGCAATTGAAAATTTCGATAAAACGCTTTTTTCTTGCTCTGTTTTTGGGATGAAAAATATATCCCCCCGAGAGAGGTGAAAAATCATATACTGTATAGAGAAGCCGCGGCGAAACTAAGCTCATGTGTGGACGGAGTTCGCTTGATTTTTATTCGCTGCTCGGCGGAAAATTTAATGGCGCACAATAAGCGGCTTACGTGCGGCCAAAGCTGATTACATTTGGCAATTAGTTGACAGAGGGGAGCAGTGCCGAGCACCGGCCAGTGGCCAGTGGAGCCAGCGAGAGAGAGTGGAGCTTTTATTTAGGCATTTCTATTTTTTTTGTATTGACCAGAAAAAGGGGTCAAAAAGTACTTGAATTTATTTGAATGCAGAATAACGAAGGAGGCATGAAAAATCGTTGAACTACTGACAGCACTTTCCATAGAAAAAGTTGTAGAAGAATTTCTATATTAGCTAACTAAGTTCTCTATTTAAATATATTGACCAGAGAGAGCCCTTGTTAAGTTAACTCTAAAAAAAAACCATAAAATATATAAAATTCTATAAAAGAAACGCCAAAGGTCTAATAGATTTATGTATTTGACACAAAGGGAGAATGTCAGGGGTTAACTGCTCATCGAGGAACCTGTCGGTGTATTCAGAATTCCTCTTCTGAGTTCCCTGAATTCAATGGTCTGACCTCCATCGAATTTTCTGTCCTATTTCCTGATAGAATTCTTCGCCCCCAGCCCCCACCTTCCACTTCCGGAGGACATTAAAAGTTGCCACTGGCTCCGCTCAATGTACCGTGTCGACGACGCTCGTCGAGTGAATTAATTCAATTTAATTTAGCCGAAAATTGGAAAAACCGCTTGAGATTCCTTGGAGGCGATGGCCACTTTGCAGCACGGTCGAAAGGTCAACGTCGAGTTTCAGTTGGGAGGTTGACAGGCGGCGATGGGCGACAGGAACCGAAATGAGTTCCCCGAAAGCGACTCAGCTTAAATCAATGAAAACAAAGTGCGCTTCGCTGAATAACTCAAGCCAAACTCGTGTCAAGTGCTCGACGGGTGGCTATGACGGAGATGAGATGGCTGTGGGTGTGGGTGTGGGGGTCGGTCTGAATATTGAGGAGTGGAAACGTCTGCCTTTGGCTGAAGGACATTCTAAATGGAATAATGAAACCACTTTTGCATGTTAACGCCATCAAAAGGCGCGGCAGAGGCGAAACACACGCGGGTACTCCTCTGACATGCTGGCTTCCTGACTTCCTGCTACCCTCGAGTACTTCACTTGGCCCCGGCGACATGTCTGCAACATTATCAAAGGGCAATAGACGCATAAGTACGCCGACTGTCTACAGAGAGAGAATTTAAATACAGTTGCTAAAGGCTACAGCTAGCTGTAATGGGTTAAAGTTAAGGATTTAGGAGTTATCCTTGTATTTGGCTTACAATTCGCAACTGGTTTATAGAATGTTAAATGAGCAAGTAGTTAAAAATATTGTTTTTCAGTAAATTATCATTTTCCAATTAAAATACTTGTATATTATTTTATATTTATATTTTATTCCCAACTTGTTCTGCCAGTTCAAGTGAAAAAGTAACCAAATGTTTTATATTTTAGTGACAAGTTAATTGATATAATTTGTAGTCGAGTAAATTACCCTTTTCAAGTTATTTCTCGCTGTTCATCATCACCATTCATTCTCTACCCCATTATAGTCGTTGTAGTCATTGTTTTTGTGTCGCTCCTGATGTTGTTTTCTGTATTTTTTTTATTTTTTTTTTCGGTAGCAGTAAGCGGCGGCTGAGTGGCGATGCAAATAGTATGCCAAAGCTGGCCAAGTTAACATAAATTTATGCAAATGCCAAAGTCCACAAGCGAGGAGTGCATAAAGGGAGCAAGCGAGACAGCCAGCTAGTGGCTGGGATGTTGGCTCTGGATGTGGATGAGTGAGTGACTGACTGGTTGAGTGCCTGCTAGCATCTAGTAGTGGAGAGCGGCCAACAAAGACGTCATGTTGCTGAAGTCCTTTGCCAGGACTTGTCTCGGCCTTCTTTCTTTCACTGCTCTTCCGTCAGGAATTAGTGCAAAACGCATTAAGTTGATTTTTTGTCCGGACAACGCCCGAACAATCAAGGCCAGTTTGCCAGCTTCGGACGTTGGTCGTTTGCCTAACCCTATTATCGACACAGATACAGCTGGGCCAGAGATACAGATACAATGCCTTCTCTCGACAAGGACACAGACTCGGCTAAATCGCATGTGCTCTGGGCAGGTCAGAAGTTGTTTGTTAACAAGTTTAGTGTCATGCCAGGGCCAGAGTCCGGTTTCTACAGCAGCAGCTGCAGCTCCATCGCATCTTCAAGTGGCGTCTCACCCCCATGTGTGTGTGCGTGTTACCGGATATGCTCCCTTATTGGATTGCTCCTCGCCTGCTGCGGTTCCTGCTTGTGATGCTCCTGATGCTGCTGCTGTTTCCGACAATTCATTTGCATTTCCGTTACCGCTTGCCGAGCTTTGAGCTCTGCTCCAATTGTAAACGAAATTTTCAGCCTGGCTGACCATGTCAACGGCTCAGAAAAGCTCTCTCTCTCCCTCTCTGCCTGCAGCCCAGGGCGGTGCATACATAAATAATGCCGGGCACATTCGCACCTCGGTTCTGGGACAGGAATGAAGCGTCCATCAAAGGCAGCAGCAGCAGCAACAAGGAGCCTAATCAGCGCCTGTCAAGAGTCGCACCGCACTGGGTCCCTCCACTACCAGCTGCCAGGTGCCACCGGGCCACCCTCTTGACCTCAGAGACTAGTGACAAACGCTAATGAAATGTCACGAGGCGTTGTCAAGGCGGGGACAGTCAGTTGAAAAGGTAGAAAGCAAGATTTTTTTTTTGTCAATCAAAGAGAGCTCTCTCCGAGTTCCCATCACATGTGGGTGTGTGGTCAGCACGCAGAGGGGGAAATGTATAACAATAAAATAGGGATTTCTTTTTTTTAATGGATACAGGCAATATGTTTTCGCTAAAATGAAATAAATCATAATAAATTCGGTAGTAATTACCATTTAAATTGGTTCTGCCTCCATTATGTTACTCGATTATCAACCTAGAGTCAAAGAATCCAGCGTATATATATATATAAAAACTTTAAAAACAATAGCTTATAGATGGTAACAAACAGACATTAAATCACCCTCAAAAGATTTCTCTCAGTGACTGATGACTGCACTCCTCTGCATACATGTACTGCCCATAGTTTCCGGAGTCCGGACAGTCACAAGTCACAGACCTTCAATGGGGCTAACTGATTCGAAACCAAAATGGAAGCCGGGTCAGCTATTGGTCCCTTGAGGGAATGGGGAAAAAACATCAGTCAATGACCAGCACTTGACATGTGACCGACGTAGCCATCAACAAATCCATTTAAAAGTAACCCCTGGCATGTTAGTTTTCCCATATTCTCTCAGTCAGCGGATGAGGATTGCCAGGACAGGACAGGACGGGACAGGACGATGGGACAGGAGGCGGGGCAAGAATGACATTTGTCGGGGCCACGTAAATCGTGCTGAATGTCACGTCTAAATAGAAAGCAATAACGAGAGCGGAGAGGAGACCAACGACTGGCTGCGGCTGTGGCTGCGGAATTGGCCGTATTATGGGCGCATCACGTTGGGGAATCCTTGCGGTTCCCGATTCCCGTGTAATATATATCTGCTATATTTTCCCCCTCTTTTTTTTGGACTTTACAGAAGATGCCGTTCACATCACGGCCATACTCGGCGAGGGCGTCATCTTCAACTGCCATGTGGAGTTCCCCAACGACCATCCCGTGCCATATGTCCTGCAGTGGGACAAGAAGGTGAGCGAAACGGTACGATATCACAGTTAACATTTCTTCTCTAAACTCTCTTTTTTACATTGTTGTTCCGATACGCAAAAACAAAGCAAGAAAAAGTAAGAAACAGTCTCGAGTCACGAGAACAGACAGACCCACGCCAGCAAACGAATATATGAAATATATACCTGCTATACAACCTCTTACTCCTCCTATATACCCTCTATTCAGTGTTCTCTCAGCTAAACTCTATACTCAATATAAGAGCCTTTCTTTCCCCCATTCAGTTACTCAGCTTGAGTTGTTTCATTTTGTGTTCTTTATTATGAGCTTCAAGCTTCAAATTCTCTGTTTGTGTTGATCCGATAAACGAAATAATGCCCGCTACAGATACTACTATATATCATACTCGTACCATATAGCTTGAGATTGATCGTACTCGTGTGTATGTGTTTATGTGTTGCCCGATTGGTACTTTTGCCTTTTGCTTTTCCTTAGTTCAAGTTCTCTCATTGCCATTCCAATCAGTATCTATCTATATATCCTCCGGCCAGATCCCGGAGGACGACACCCGACCTATCACCAGCAAAAACAAACGAAAAACCAAAAGAATACACTCCATTGACCGTCGACAGAGCGGGCGGCGATAATATAAGCTACAAGATGAGTAACGAGGAAGAGACTGCTCCCGCTCTCTGGAATTTGATTGAAATTCTAAGAGAGCCTGTAGGCAGCACGAAAAATTCGTATGCTGTTACTCTCCTAGAAGCTTGTTTTTACCATTTGGAGCGGTCTTTTCTAATCCCTTAACACACACACACATAGTACAACAAACACACACAGAATAATGTATATATACTGTAATTCCGAAATTATTTTTGCGGCAAATCGAGATAAATACGAAAAAGATGAAAATTAATCAAATTATTTGTCAATTTGAAGGAACCGGGCTTCACAGCACCCGGACCCAAACCAAAGAGAGCGAAAGAGAAGAAAGCAGTCGAAAAATTCCACAATCCACATTCCACATCCCCAGAGATGAAAATGAAATTCCATTTGCAAATCAAATCAAATCGAAATTCGTTCGCAATCGCAAAAGCATTCACCGAAAAATCTATAGCTTAGCACACACACAAAAATCGCAGACAATTTCCATTCCTGTTATTATTATTCCTCCAGCCCCTCCTCATCCATGCAAATAAATACCCAAACAATTAGCCGCAACTATTCATAGACGAGCAACAATTTATAATATTGAAAACAAATTAGACGTCACGGTCACCAAGACTGCCATTCGTTCGCCTGCACCGTCCCAATACACCCTAAAACAGTGGCAGGAGTCGCCGAGTTTTGTGGAAATATGCTAATATTTAGCCAAGTTTAGCCGCAGATAAGCAGAGTTTGGAATTCGGTCGGTCGTAGTCGTAGTCGGTCGGTGGTAGTTGGAATTCCATGGAGATAAGCGGCGCAAACTTTTCAACTGGCCCACTCTTTCGGGCGAATCAGTTAGTGACATATTTCCAGCACTTTCAAACTGACTTCTGCCACTGCCAACTCCCTGTAGGATAAGCAAATTTTATTCCAATCAAAGATACGCAGCAACACATAGAGCACAGCCACCCACCACCGATACTCTGTCTCAGTCTCTCTACCTCTATCTCTATCTCTATATCTAACTCCAACTCCGTTCATCGTTTTCATTTGACTTTTCTTTCATTTGTTGTAATGTAATGTAACGTAATACAATTATTTCCCAAGCTTTTTGCATGCTTCGAGTACACTGCAACTGCAACTAGAAACTTTGACGAAGCCAACTAACGTGGGCAACCTCAAGTGCAACCTCAGGCTCCACCCTGCTTTGAACCTGAACCCTCGACCTCAAACAGCTTACTTTCCATAATTTCAAGCACGCCTAAGCCAGGCAGGCAGGCAGGCAGGCAACTAACTTTCTTCGGCTGCAGCCAAGGATAGCCAAGGAAAAACTAAGAAAAACCGCAGGGATAATAAAGTGGAAATGTTGGAAGTGCCAGGATAAGGAGGCGTCAAAGTCACGACTGTCCTGCGGAATGCAGCCCAAGTGGCGGTGGGTCGTATGTAGATAACGTCGCCTGCTTTTTGTGCGCCGAAAGTTCAAAGTTTTACAAGCAATTTTAATGCCAAAACAAAGTTATAAGTACTGCGAAAAAGTGTGTGTTTATGTTTTGTCGCGATAAAAACCAACGTGTGGCAATCGCACACACACACACAGAAAGAGAGAGGGAGAGGCAGAGAGAAAGGACAGTCGGTAAATGGCCGAATTAAAGGGATTAACATGGCTTTGGCTTTTAATTTATGCGCTCGTATTTCTTGCTCGCCGTAATTACATGCATTGCTGGCCTCATAAAAGCCCCGCTTTCGTCAGTTCTTTCGTCGCGTATCTTCTAGGAAATTCATTAAATGTTCCCTACTTTACTGCGCTGGCTCTCGCTCTCTTTAAAGAGCCCAAAGGAAGCAGGCCAAAGGACACAAATCGTGGAGAGGAGATGAGATGCTTCGTTCAGAGGGCGTGAGGCGTCGCGTTGCCTTAGTTGCAATCTAAATTAATTGCTACTGAATAAATTAAGCGGAAAAATGTTTGCCGAGGCCAACTTATGACGCTTCTGCGAGTGCGAATATTAATTTCGGGGCCCAGGCCAGGCCAGGCCCGGCTAGGCCTCCCTCTTACTCCTGTCCTTCTATCTGTTGGGTTGTCTGCCTGTCCTGGGTGTGTATGTCCTGGGTGTCCTCTGTGTCCCTGAATGTCTGCCCTGTACCTCGGGCTGCTGTTGCTGCCAAAGCAAATTATTTCATACGTCAGCCGAGGAAATTATTAAAACGTCTATAAGTTTTAATAAGCGACACACACAGAGCCTATCCTATCTCCCATCTTTGCCTCTTCTCTCTCGTCTAATTAAGGGAATAAATCGATTAGCTCTGGCTGGGGATAACATGGCGTATGAGCAATTTGCTTACCAATTATTTATGTATACGCAATTATGGCAGGATGCGAGCGCCTCTCTCTCTCTCTCTCTCTTTCGCTCAGTATTTATTATTATTCCTCCCAGGACTCGGTGCCCCGATTCAGTGTTAATGCTTGGCCAGACTCTGGCCATTGCCGGGTTGCTGGTCATGCGAAAGAATTCGAATCCAAAATGCATTCGGTTCAATGCATTCGATGTTCGGTCCTCCTCTCCCTCGGCCAGAGATGCAACGAATAAAATAAACAAAGGCCAAGCTGCACACAAGGGTTTAGATATGCCAGGATATGGCAGGATGCCACTGGGGGGACTTGTGTGCAGGTTAACCCCAATTTTTGTTGCCCACCCTGCTCTGCTCTATCTCTCTCCCTCTCTCTTTCGAAATATTTTACATGCACATTTTTTATCAGCACAAGCTAGAATTTCAAATGTATCTCTTTGGCCCTCGTTGTTTTAGTTGCTCCCACACACAGGCACAGAGCACACACAGATACAGATGATTTATTGTTGCCAGCGTGTGTCCCTGGCACACTACGTAGTGTGTGTGTGTGCGCCTCCGCCTCCAGCGATTCCTCCTCCGGCTGTTGATGAGCATGCAGGCTGGCTGAAGGGAAGCTAGCGATGAGCCCAGGATCTGGGGAGTTTGTTGTGTTGACAGTGAAAATGTGTGACCATGTGTGTGTGTTTGCCTGCCTGCCTGCTTGCTTGTTTGTTGCTGAGCTTGTTTACCATGCGGCAGCGCAATTTCTCCACGTTAACGTGATGAGTTTTTGTTTTGACTGTTTTCGTAGATTTTACTTTAGCAAGGACACAGTCACAGTTATGCTGTGTTTGTGTGTGTCGCAACTCAATTTATTTGTGACAGTTGTTAGTTGTTTGCCATCGTTGTTGTCGTCGTCGCGAAAGTTTCCAGAACTCCCGATTAGCGTACGCAGTTTAATCTCTTTTCCCTACTACATTTTTCTGTCTTTTCCCCAGTGTTTTATACGTTTGCACCTGCATGTCAGCTTAGATTTAGTGTTTAGTGTTTAAAAATGGCAATTTGCATGAATTTAGTGAGTAAGCACACTATTTGGTTGGGATTAGGGAGTTTCTACACACTTAAGAATCCATTTCCAATGGGAAATACATCATAAAATGTATATAGAAGCTCTCTAATTTCTTCCCTCTACTGTACATACCCCAACTCGCGACTCATTAAACCGAATCATAGCCCTAGGCCACCCACAACTGTGTCTGTGTACCATGTAAATGTAACCAAGGGCAATATAAATGAATAAGATGCGTAACGCACTGCTATGGTGCTTTAATAATAATATAATATCAAATCATTCTTTTACTGCATAAAAATATAAAAATCAAGTTGATAAGATGCGTAACGCATACCGTTGAATAGCTATATTCAAGCAATTCTTCACCTCCGGAATTCTTGCATCTTATTCATTTATTTAGTCTTTCATGTAACCCTGTAACCAAAGTCGAAGCGTACCAGAAATCGTACTAATCGTACCGCCGTTTGTCGTATGTACAAAATGCCATGGCACATTATTCCATGCATTATAACGCATTCCAGAAAGACCAAGATCAAGAATCAACCTAGAACCTTATGTATTATCAACGACTAATCAAAGACTAATGTATCAACTATATTTCTATACACCCACCAACAAAATAGGGCTCCGATCTGCCCATCTACATCTGGTA
This sequence comes from Drosophila kanapiae, assembly GCA_008042475.1. Classification (NCBI taxonomy): domain Eukaryota; kingdom Metazoa; phylum Arthropoda; class Insecta; order Diptera; family Drosophilidae; genus Drosophila; species Drosophila kanapiae. Next base: position 542,372 of record VNJM01002939.1, read on the forward strand.
TGAGAGCTATCCGGAGCATATCGAGGAGGGGTACAAGGGACGCGTGTCCCGCGTGTCGCAGGACTCGCCCTTTGGCTCCGCCTCGCTCAACCTGACCAACATCCGGGAATCGGACCAGGGCTGGTACGAGTGCAAGGTCGTCTTCCTCAACCGGGACCCCAAGCAACACAAGAACGGTACATGGTTCCACTTAGACGTACATGCACCGCCGCGCTTTAGTGTTACGCCAGAGGATATTATATACGTTAATTTAGGTGAGTTCAAGTCCAGACCCTAGCTCTCTGTCTGATAAATCGCGCAGTAATAAATAACCGGAGGAGAGAGGAAAACTGACTGCTCATATTTGGGAAAAAGGCTGGCAAGGAATGCTGCGACAGATTAAGTGGAGAGTGAAGAGTGAGTGGTGTGTGTGTGTGCGACCGACCCACTTTCGAGTGTGTCAAATGGCCGGCAATTTGTTGCAGCGCCCCGAATGAGTTTGTCACCTTGGAACTTATTCCCAGGAGGAGGCAAAGGAGTTATGGCCGCCCATTTGTCATCTTCTGAATGGAAGAGGTTTGAGCTCCGCCGCCAAAAAAAAATCGATAAGCTCTTTATGTTCGCAATCGCATCAAATCAAATTTCCGTCGCTTAATCAAAGTTAAAATGTTTACAAGTCCAAGTGGCATGGCTCCGGAGACGCCACCCAAGAAACAATGGCAGCCTCGCTTCGCCTCGCATCGCCGGAAATGCGTTGAGAGAAAATGGCGCTGCAGCGCATAAATCAGACAAATACAACACACACACACACACACAGCTGGTGAATAGTGAGAACAACGGGGCCAGTGAGGCGAGTGGCAGCAGCTGTGGGAGAAACTGCAACAAAGAGCCTGCCTGGCCCCATTGTCTGCCGCAAATGGTGGCAGCTATAGCCACGAAGGACAAAAGACGTAAAGCCCCTCCTGCTCCGTATCTTTCCCCTGCTTCTTGAAACCAAAAAGCGTAACAATTGCCACCACTTACCTTATTAATTCCTCGCTCTCTCGTTTCTCTCGCTCACACATTTCCTTGCAGGTGATTCAATTATACTCAATTGCCAGGCCGACGGCACTCCGACGCCGGAAATACTCTGGTACAAGGATGCCAATCCCGTTGATCCCTCGCCCACGGTGGGCATCTTCAACGATGGCACCGAGCTGCGGATCTCCACCATTCGCCACGAGGACATCGGAGAGTACACTTGCATTGCACGCAATGGTGAGGGACAAGTCTCCCATACGGCCCGTGTTATAATCGCGGGCGGCGCTGTAATCATGGTAAAAACCTAATACAAATCACTTAATTTTCCGAGATAATTCTAACAATAGTTAGTATTCAAAAATGAGAGTGTTTTTTTTTTAAAGGGGAATACAAGGGGACTAAAGGTTGTCCTGAATAGCAAAGGTGAAGCATTGGCCACAAATCTCTCTCTGGGGCGGGCGGGTCGAACCTCAGCACAGGTTACTAATACCCGTTTTATTCTTTACCCTGTCCAAAAATCCATAAAACCCTGAACCCTATCCACACGTAGGATAAAGCGGCGCCCGACAAATACACGCGCACCAAGTCCAAATCGAATGCCGTCAATGAGAGGCTGACCATCCGAGTAAGTCCCAAACTGCAAATCCGCTCGCATCTCGCATCCAGGCATTCCGCATTCTGCATACTGCATAACCAGTTCAGCGCTTTCCCATTAACTCTGGATGCTGCTGCTCCTCCATTCACAGCAAACTAATCACTCTAAAGGCTTTCGGCTCTGGGCTCTGGGTTTTTGGAGAGCAAAAGCGGCCAACGGCTTCAGAAATCACCAGACCAAAGCATGCCCAGATCCCGATTCCATGGATTCCGGTTTCAACCAGGCCGTAAAAAGCGTGGAAACTTTTTGTGTGTCGGTGCCTTCATTCGGCCCGTATTTACATGCTCCTCCATACACCCAACACACAACACACACAAGGAAACACAACAAAACAGTAGAGAAGAAGCAGGGCGGGCACATATGCAGGAGCTCCTCACTCGGTAGTACACTTGACATGGTCATTCGCCTAGTCTGAGCCAGATCCCCCTATTTACAGCCAGCATACAAGCATGCTCACATGCCTCCATGATGTCCTGGGGGGAGGGAAAGGAGGTTGCTAGCTCACTCGTGCCCCGTGTGCCACACGTCGTCGTCGTCGTCGTCCTCTGCCTCGCTATGTATAGTATACTTTTGTGCGCGCCCGCTAATGCATTTGCATTTCGGTTATTTACAGTTAGCTGCAGCTGCAGGAGAAGCACCCTAAGCCGGCACTTAGAGAAATATTCCATGGAAATTCAATTATTTATTTATTCACATAAACTAAAAGTTAACTTAATGTATAAGGCCTATGTTAGTCCTTTATATAAATAGAATCCCTTGACATCAACTTGTTTAAAGTTAATTTCTGATTCGGATTTTAATCTATTTTTAGTTAAAAACTCCTTTATAAGCTTCTGCTGCAGGCGCAAAATTTATTCATTAAAATCCCTCAATTTAAGTGGAGCTAGCAGGCAAAAATCGTTCCGTTTTTCGCCTTTCCCGTCTACCGCTACATGCCACAATTTGCTGGCGTCTTGAAGCGCTTGAACTTTGACCTTTTGCGGCCGAGAATGGTGCACAAACCTCGTACTTCAATTACCGCTCAACCATTCTGCAGCAATCTTGGCCATAAATATTGCAATAACATTTATCTGGCCGCAGGCAAAGTGGACATTTAATATAGATTGCCCTGGGGAGAACCGAAGCCAAATCAACGCAAAGGCTTAGGCCAGTTCAAGGCAATTCAATTTGAACCCACATCAATTTTGGCCATAACTAAAACTAATTCAAATGAAACAGTCTGTCGGCAAATTGCCCGAAAGCAAAGCGTCCCATTAAATAAACCAAACCATGGCCCCAAAACAGGCAGGCAGGCAGGCTGAGAATGCACTCATGCAATTACCAGGACACACACAGGCAAAAGGGGTTCCTAATGTTGGCTGCCTGACAGTTGACTGACAAGTTGTCAATGGCAGCCAGCCATGCTTTAGGGGAAAAGCGAGGGGAAATGTCATAGCCGTGACAGCAGAAAATGTTACTTCTCGGGAGCGCGAATGCAAAGGATATATCGATGACGGCGACAGCCAAAAATTAGCTGTCAAGCTCCAGGCTCCATAGGGATATACAGAGGGTGGAAGAGGGTTTGGTAGTGGGTCCCTTCATGGCTCATGATTTGAATTAGTCAACAGTCAACAGTCCACAGTCAACCGTCATAAGTTTGCAGTTCGTTACCCAGTTTTGGAAGCCCTATTCTCATAGCACCTTTTCCACCTCTATCTTACTCCCTGTGTCCACTATGTACAGGTGCCACCGACCAACCAAACGAAAATCGAGGGCGACAAAGTGATATTCTCCTGCGAGGCTAAGGCGATGCCCGGCAATGTCACGGTGCGCTGGTACCGGGAGGGCTCCCTCGTCCGGGAGGTGGCCGCCCTGGAGACACGCGTCACCATTCGCAAGGACGGTTCGCTCATCATCAATCCCATCAAGCCGGACGACTCGGGCCAGTATCTGTGCGAGGTGACCAACGGCATTGGCGATCCGCAGAGCGCCTCTGCCTATCTCAGCGTTGAATGTAAGTATTCTACGAAAAGTATATGTCAGTAAAGTAAAGTCAGTGCTAAAACTAACTAAAATATGATTACAACAAAGCCACTTTGGGCATCAGGAAAAGTAAATATTCAAAATTTAGCTCAAAAGATTGGTTTTATTTATTGAACTAGTTAGGAATTCCGACACAAGCTCTGAAGTCTATATATAAATTATACAATTTCACGTTATCTAACAATAAAATGTATTTTTGAAAAGCTTTCTACCTTGCCAATAATCATGTTTAATAAATCAAAAACACTGTAAGTAATTATGATTTTAAAATGCGAAATCAACTAATGAAATAATCGCTGGCAATCGCGTAAACATAATCAAATTAGTTGGTACTAATAGCCTGATTGAGTGCTGATTCTGTACATTCTAGTTAGTTAGTTTAGTCATAATCAATGGCTGTCACATTATGGGCAAAAATTCCATTTAAAACGCTTTCATTGCATTGTTGTTCATTACCATTAAGTATACAAATGGGACTGAATTGGTTTATATACTGACGGCATCCACTCGATTACGTTTTCTCCCAATAATCCGTGTATAATCAATCAATTTCTCCCTATGCCTCCCTTTTGCAGATCCCGCCAAGGTCACATTCACGCCCACGGTACAGTATCTGCCGTTCAAGCTGGCCGGCGTGGTCCAGTGCTACATCAAGTCGAGCCCCCAGCTGCAGTATGTAACCTGGACGAAGGACAAGCGCCTGCTGGAGCCCTACCAGATGAAGGACATTGTGGTGATGGCCAATGGGTCGCTCCTGTTCACCCGCGTGAACGAAGAGCACCAGGGTCAGTACTCCTGTACGCCGTACAATGCCCAGGGCACGGCGGGCGCCTCCGGGATAATGGATGTGCTCGTAAGGAAACCGCCCGTCTTCACGGCAGAGCCAGAGACGCTCTACCAGCGCAAGGTGGGCGACAGCGTCGAGATGCACTGCGACGCCCTCGAGGCGGAGGGCACTGAACGGCCCACGATCAAGTGGCAGCGGCAGGAGGGCGAGCAGCTATCGGAAACGCAGCGCAACCGCATCAAGATCTCCGGCGGCAACATTACGATCGAGAACCTGCGTCGCGAGGACTTTGGCTACTACCAGTGCGTCGTCTCCAACGAGGTGGCCACTCTGATGGCCGTCACCCAGCTGGTGATCGAGGGCACACAGCCGCATGCCCCCTACAACATCACTGGCAAGGCCACCGAGTCCTCCATCACGCTCCAGTGGATGCCGGGCTATAGCGGTGGGTCGGAGTACAAGCAGGACTACACGATCTGGTTCCGGGAGGCCGGTGTCAACGACTGGCAGACGATCTCGGTAACACCCTCGGACAACACCCTGGTGACGATCAACGCCCTGGCCTCGGGGACCACCTACGAGTTCCAGGTGGTGGGCAGGAACGTCCTCGGCGACGGGATGATGAGCAAAGTGATGACCGTGCGCACTCTGGGTGAGTTCTCAGGATCCTAATGTTCCGTTCCCTCCGTTCTTCCGTTCTTCTGTTCGCTTGCTCTCCTATTTTTTTTTATTCTTGCTGCAGTCGCTCCCCGGCACATTCTATATATATACATATATATATATATATAACTCATGAAAAATCCTCTGCACAACTGATCTGGATTGGCTCTAACATAACGCTCTCTTGTTTTCTCTCGTTTTCTTCTCTTTTTCCTCACCGACCTCCATCGAACCAAAAAAAAAAAAACCAACAAAACGCTACTCGATCTCTAACTTTCTCATACTAATCATGCGCGCAAAAATCAAATGCAATATGCCAAAATGCCGCCACGAAATGACCACGAATTTTTCATGGGAAAATCCAACCAACGGAAAATTCGGGTTCACTAGAAGACGCTCCGGCAGCGCCACGTAATGTCAAGGCTGCAACACAACCGCCCGACTCATTCTTTCAGCTAATGCCAGACGAAGCTGGTAAGAGAACCGAACCCAAGTCCTGAAACTTAAACCGAAACCGAACCCGAACCCTCTGTATCCTCCTATAAATCCCCAGCAAGCATAGTTGTAACATATGAATATAAATCGACGCTCAAGGAATTGTTTAAAGGAAGGCTCAGCGCAGGCTAAGCCTGGCAAAAGTCCTGAGAGGCATTATCCTTTGCATTATTTTGTTGCTGCGCCAGCGTTCTCAGTCCTTTTTTGTGTTACCTGTGTTTACCTGACCTTAGACTTTAGATTGAGTGATGTATATATGAAGCAGGGGGTGCATATCGAGAGAAAGAATGCCGATATGATATACCGAAAACAATATTGCGCTAAATATTATATCGAAAACATTGATATATCGAATTTAAAGCTAAATGTTCAATAACAACTTAATATTAATTTCTCGCAATGACAGTTGAAATAATTATCGATGTATTGCACATATTATTGGTAAAGTCTAAAGTCGATTAAATATCGATATATCAATATTTTCTGTCATCCCTAATAAAAAATACCTAAAATAAATTAGAGAAGAAAACTATTTCTGAATATAATTCACATTATTGCATGAAAGTATAGTTCAAATTAGCATTTTAAATGATTGAATATTAAGGAAAGAATAAAAGAAATCATTTCAAGGAATGAATGAATGAGCGAAACGCACCGTACACATTATAAAACCCCTCCTTTTGGATAATAGATCCCTTGCTCCTATCCCCTTAGATTGCATGAGGCTAGAATCAAGCTAGCTGTAAATAGCTGAATGTATTTTTAAATTTCATCAGGCATCCTTTTCTTGTGCCCCACACTCCATTTCCCCAATGAATTCAATATAGGGAGAAAGCCTACAATTAAATATTCAAGCCAATTATAGCTGGGCTCGGATGATAGCCCGATGCCCGTCTGCTATTCTGTTCCAGACTGGTTATTGGCTGCCAAAGCACACACGCCCCGAATTCGCGCCATTTCCCACGGGTCATAATTTGTGCCACATGTGTGTGCCGACGAGTACAGGATTGGTCTCTCCTGTATCCTCTTTGGCCTGGAATTACAGATCCGTGTGCCTGTGCCAGTGCGTGCGTAATTAAAACAGTTTGTCCCACATTTAATTATTTAAATTAATTGAACTGTTTTTACAATTGCGGCGCAGCGACGACGACAACGAGGAGGACTACAGTTCGCTCGTTCGTATGCCGTGTCTTGCAGGTTGTGTGCGGTCGATATGACAACGCCCACGCCCAAAACAAGGGGCGTAGGGTGGCGTAATTTAAACAACCATATTACCAAATGCCGAGGCACATTTAACAAGCGCTTTCCTCGCCCCCTGCCCCGGCCACATCCTTGCGCCTGCTCCCCTTTTTGTGGGCGCTGTAGGTGCGGCAATTTGAATGCCTTTGTCGACGTTGCCGCGTGTTTTTCCAACCGCTTTGCGATAATAGTTAATTTTATCCTCGTTCTCTTGCTCGCTCGCTCTTGCTCTTTCTCTGTGTGTTAGTTTAGTATATACCCCCCCTCACACACACACACACACAAACTCACACACACCCACACACACAAATAAATGTTTTCCCCCATTTAGCGTATTTAATTTACTTGCATTAGTGTGTGCCTTGCGTGCGAGTGTGTGTGTGCTTGGGTGTGCGTGTGTAACAGTGCGTATACGTGTTTTGGCGCACGCGTAGCTTAAAAAATCGAGGGAAAAACAGAAACAGCTACAAAATAATAGCAACAACAACAACAAACAGGATAAAACAGTAACCAAACAAACAAAAAAAAAAAGCATCGACAGGCGGCAACTCTGGCGGCAAATGTGCGCCGTTGTTGTGTAATGCAACCCTGGATATTCGTGTACGTGTTGTGTACCTTTTTTTGGCGCTTGTAACGAAACACCTCCGACAACGAAATGAAAAAAAAAAACCATCCAATGCCACCCCCGCCCATCCACCGACCATCTGTCCAACCGTCCATCCGCCACTACAGACACCAACACCACCACCACCGCCGCCCGCCTTCGCTGCCTTCCCATTTTCATTCTCAGCAGAACAGCAAGAAGAAGTAGCAGCCAAACGCCTCGCCGAAATTGTATTTCTTTCTGGCTTTTTTTCTCGCTTATATTTCTTATAATATTTTCCCATATACAAACTTTTTTTTTTTTTGTTTCCTTAAATCCTGCATAAAACATCAACGGTAAAAACCATTGCACCCCCTGCCCGGGCAAACCCCTTCTGCTGTCACACGTGCGCGCATTTGTTTATGTCAAGCAATTTCCATACGCCATGTATGCCGCTGCTACTGACGCACGGCACGTCAGCTCCTCCCTCCGTCCTGCCCCGAGGCGTGTTGCATAGCTGTGCGTGCTGCTGCTGCTGCTGCTTTTCATGGCAGCGCTTAAAAATTAATAACAACAATGCGACCAGCAAGCGCACCACTTCAACAGTTGCAAAATTTCAGCGCTGACACATTCGGGAAAATAAAGAACGTTGAAGAAGCAATTTTTGCTAGGCTAGGAGATATCCTTTACTAAATAGAATATAAAAAAGTTAGGTAGGAAAAAGAAATCAATAGTTCTGAGACTCAAAAAATATATGTAAAGGGCTTAATATAAAATATTATAAAAATAAAACAAAGAGTCAAAATTTCATAGAAAATAATTGAAAATTTCCGACTTGCTTAGATAAAAAGATAGAATAAGAGATGCCTTACTCCAAGGTTAGAGCTAGAGACTGAGTAGAGATATCACAACTAGAAATATCGTTAAGATTTCCTTACTCACTCTCTCCTGATCCGGCATCATACCCCCTCGAAAAAGAAGTGAAAGCTAACCGAAAGAAAATGCATGTCAAGGCTGATTATAACGAGCAAAAATACAAACATATGTATGTACACGTGTGCACTTATGAATATTCAATGCATTTTTCACTGTCATAATTACAGGCCGAGCTCTAAGGCCGTGTCAAAAAGTTTTTAAGTTGAGGCTGAATTTGCATTCGATCGAAGAGAAACTAATCGATAAGTTTCTCGTGGAAGGCCTCCTGACCTTGCTCTGGTAGTTAGTACATCTTTCGGTACTTTGGTTTGCACTCTCCTTCACTTACTTTTTTCCACTGCACTGCACAAAACATAAACTTTAGTTTTAACACATGTATTTATCCAATTGACTTGATTTGAATTTTGCGTTCGTTGCCGATTTATTTGCAGACCTCTTAGCCTATTTTGACATTTACTTTCACACCGACTCGGGCGGCCGGCTAGTTTATTCGCCGCCCCAGCTGAGAGTCAAAGGTACTCGTATCGGAATAATAAAATCACTTACATAATACACTAAAACAACACCTGCCTGCCACCCAGTTCCCTTTCCCGTGTCCAGTGTCCTGCCTTAAACTCATTTTTAAGTATTACTTGCAAGTTGGCGACCGTGCTGCAAAGTGCAGATTTACTGCGGGACACGCCCCCTAGAAAGAGAACCCTCCTGGAAGCGCCCAGCCTTGGCTCGGCTTGCTGCAGTCATAAATAACATTTAACCGTGCGACGACACTCGTACCCGTTGTGTACCCTGTGTCTACCCTTGACATTTTTACAGTCCGTCCGTCTGTGTTGTCTACCCATCTCATTTAGGCCTCTGGCCTGCGCTTTTCCTGCCGTTTTCCCGGGCCATTTTGATTGTGTTTTTTTTTTATGTTTGTCACTTGTCTCGTTTATGTTATGTCAAATCTGCGCACATTTTTTATGCGGGCCGAGGATTAAAGGGTTGCTTGCGCCCCATTCGCATAATCAACTTTTGATATATGCGCTCGAGGATGCTGATGCTGATGCTGCTACTGATGCTGCTTCTGCTGCTGCTGCTAAGGCTGCTGCGCTTTCAAATCCCGCGAGGACCCTTTAAAAGCATTTTTAATTAACATACATATACATACATAATGAGCGTGGCATTTTTCGTTGGCGCCATCATCATCGTCATCGTCATAATAAATGGCTTGCACTTATTGCCGCAGCTCTGCACCCTGACCCCGGAAATTATAATATCCTCGCATTCGCACCGTCAGCAGTTCATATCTAAGCTCGCACGCAGATACTCAGATACAAACTCACACTTGACATCGCACACACATCGTTTTAAATGCTGTTCAAAATTACATAAGGAGGAGGAGTGAATTGGGGGCCCCATTTACATGACATATTGTGTATTTCTCCAAGCAGCAGTTTTAATTTACATTTGCCGAGTCCAGCATACATGCCTCAGTCCCTGGAGAGACAACCGGCAGCTAATTGCAACAAGCCGGAGAGCGTTCAGCAATGCGGAATAGATCCTGAGACTTCAGGTTGTCTACTCCTATAAATCAGGGAAGGGTGTATCCTTTGGGGTATTTTTTTTATCACGTTTTTTCGAAGCGAAACGGAAGTATTCAAATGCGCAAAGCGAAATCCGAAAATGGAAAGTTTTATGTGTGCGTGTATGCTAATTAAAATGTGTTTTTGTCAATCCCGCTCACATCCAAGGCTCCTCCCGTCGTTGTCATGAATAAATGCATGCCGAAAAAAAGAAAGGAAAAGGGCTGGCAAGAGAGTTGGAAAAAGCCAAATGGAATTTTCATAAAGCTTTTAAGCGAAACGAAAAAAAAAAGAGAATGAAATAAATAAAATCACATCTAAACACCAAGAAGGGTGAAGGTCTGCCCTTCCAAGTTTACACTGTGAAACATATTCAAACTAGTGAGGTTTTTTTTTGTATTTAAACATTCTTCTTTTTATGTAAAAATTTACTTGTTTTTACCGTTTATTTTGTTCTAAATGTTTAAGCAATAAATTTATATTAAAGCGTAGGATTCAAATGCAAGCAAAGCCGGATCACAGTCAATAGTGTACATTCTAAATGTGATAATATGTTTCAATGGAATAAGACTATTAGTCATTTAGTCATATAGGAAACACCAAAATAGAAGCAAAGCAATAACCACAGAATTTCAACCCGAGTTGTCACATTTTTTAAGTCAAAAACAAAGGAATAAATCATAGAATTGGGTTTTTTTTTTCAAACAATAAATATTCTCATTTAAAGTAGGATGAGAATGGGAAATTGAACGAGGAAGGTTAACAACGAGAAAAGGTAATAAAAAGGGCAGTGGAAAATCCCGCGCGCAAATAAACAAAAGCATAAAATGAAATGCAAATAAATCAAAAATAATGCAAACGATTTAGCCAAACACGACCAGCCTACACTGGAAATATAAATACAAATATATATACCATATATCGATTTTTACAAAAAGGTATATAAATATTGGAAAATCCAGGGATAATCTCTTATCGAAACTCAATTTATGTTTCCATTATGCTAATATTATCTTTAGCCCTTCAATGATTCATGAATTATATTGGTAAATTTGCAATCGTTAAGCCCCACAATTATTTTCGGTGTATGCATATTTCGATGTCGGAATTTACCTTTGTATTTTTGTGAGGGGCTTAAATTGCTGGCTGGAAAACAAGGCAGGACAAGGCATCCCTTTCTCCCTACACCACCACCTTGTGTACATACTAATGTTTCCTTCTTTTTTCTCATCTTCTTCTTCAACTCCTTGCCTCTCCGGTGGCATAACAGGTCCCAAGCCCGGTCCGCCCAGAAATGTGTCCGTGACCGAGGTATCCAATGGATTCCTCATCACGTGGCAATCGCCGCTGGAGCGGGCGCATATCGTCAAGTTCTATACCATCAAGTATCGGACGGACGCACAGTGGAAGACCCTCAACCGGGGCCAGATCCGGCCGGAGGAGACACAGTATCTGGTGAAGAACCTGGTGGGCGGACGCACCTACTACTTCCGGGTGCTGGCCAACTCGGAGAAGTCGTATGAGTCCAGCGACGAGGTGAAGTTCCCGGTGCCGGCACGTGTCAAGCACAAGGCGATTACCGCCGGCGTCGTTGGGGGCATCCTGTTTTTTATTGTTGCGATCATTTTATCGGTTTGTGCCGTAAAAATTTGCAATAAACGTAAACGACGAAAACAGGAAAAAGGTAACACTGAGGCCAAAAGCTAACACACACACTTGAAATGGTTTTTGATGACAAAATCACAATGATATTTAATAATCATAATGATAATGATAAAATGCCACTCTGCCTAACGATGATCCGAACCGTGCGATAACTAATACTTGTAGCATACTAATCGTAATAATCGTAATAATCGTTTTTAATCGATACCGATTACGATGTTCTTGTTGTTGGCGATGAACGCAATGTCTGAACCCTGAAACGATTAACCCTAACGATAATAGTATAACCCTTGAGGCCCAAACTAACTAACAAACTAACTGGCTTGGTTAATTATATTAAATCTTTTGACGGCGCAGGCCACCTAATTATCGATAGCTTTTTTTTCGATATTAATTAACGATAGCCCCTAACTGATAAGCAATAAATGTTAACTTTCAATGTTTTTTTCCAAGACAGTATAATCTTCAAGATGCGTAACACGAAATTCAAGTGTATTGCGGAACGCATCTTATTATTATACGGTCGTTGGGTAATTGCTGTGCTTTTATAAGTTTTGCTTAGGCTTGCAGCCTTTTGAGTTTGAGTTGTTCTTCCGAGAAAAAGGACCTCTTCCGTTCCCATTGGTTTGTTCGACGACAACAACAACAGCACATTGGAATTTGCATTTGAAACCGTTTTTAAAAAAAATATTATATACTTTTTGTGACAAAATTTGCGCATATATGAAATTCTCTTCATAAATTATGCCTGTCTGAGAGAGTATGATGATTTGTACGTTTTTGTTGTAGTTGTGCAAGTAAAATTGAGTTACAATTTGGCGAGAAAAAAATTTGCTTCAAAATCTCTGTATATATATATATTATATTTACATACTAATTGGATTTCGGTTTGCTTTCCTTCATTTGGTTAACCTTCTTCTTTTCAGTTTTTGATTTCTTTATGGCCCTGAGTGCCACCCCTGCCCTCTTCTGTCTGTGGTCCTTGCTCGTGGTCCCCCCTCTCCTTCCGCGTAGATAAAAAGAAGATCTTAGTTCAAAATCGGCTACATCAGACTCCTCCAATTATCCGTTTTGTGTTTGCCTTTCATTACTTAAACTTGTGTTATATTTTTTTCGTATTATTGGACCTCGTTTCCCAGCGTTTGCCTGTCTGTATCTTTGTACCAATCTTCCTAACCATATAGCGCTTTGCAGCCTGTTTAATTTCGAATTGGAACTCAACGCATGAACATCGTATAAGTAATACTACAACTACAAGCTACTACTAGTATTTGCCACTTTAGTTAAGCATTAAGCGTTGCGTCTGCCTGCCCCGAAACTCTCCTTTTAAAACTCCAGTGCGAAGTAGAGCGGAAATTGAAATGCCACATCCAGAAGTCGTGCCAGGACATCCATTATTCGAAGCTCGCTGGCCTTAATGCAATCGAATTGAATCAAATCCCAACCGAACTTAACTGGACCAAACTGAACCGAACCAAGTCCGACCTGAACCGAACCGTGCCTATACTCGTATCGAACCTCTGTCTGCCTCTGCCTTTTGTTATGGTTTTTCTGCTTTCAACCGTATTTTTAAGTGGATTAATTAATGTTGCGTTGTTTAAATTAATTATTTATGTATTCTTTACGAGCCCAACCCCCCCTTAGCCCGCAACACACACTTTAAACACAACACAAGAGCAGGGAAATTGCGAATTTTTGTTGAAATCAATGCAGGCCATTAACTGCGAAATATTATGTACATACATATTCTATAGCAGAACAGCCACATTGTTCTCTTTTGTATGATTTTTTTCCTTGATAACGTAATGATATCGAAATTGTGACAAGCTGATAGCGCTGATGATAGACAGACAGTGAGATGAGTGAGAGAGAAAATACCTTTATCTCCGAACCATTGACAAGCATGTTCTTGGCCAAATCGTCGTTGTTTCTGCCCAGGGCTGAGTTCATGACAGATAAAGGTATTTGTAAATAAGAGAACGAAATAACTATATACATGGCAGATGACCATTTATATAGCACAATACTGGGCAGACGTTTTTTGTAAACAATTCACGCACAAAGATGGTAAAATATATTGATAAAAGGCCCACAGAACCAATGTCGATAGAGCGATATATAGAGCTTAAGGAGAACCGAATCCAAAAAGCATAAAGTGATCGCGTCGCCAATTGATCGGTTATCCTGACTGCCCTTGACTGCCCAATTTCCGGGACTCCTAAAGAAAATCTATTTATACTGTAAGGAGTCCGAGTTGGGCAGCCAAGTGACGTCAAAAGCAATCCAAATTAAAGTTAACGATAAAAGAAATTAAGTAAAAGCCCCCACTAAGACCCCAACATCGGTGTGCTAGCAAAGGGTAAGTTTTTGCCAATCATTATAAGTCGATGTCGTGTGCCACAGATCCTGAGTACTGACAAAAACAAAACTAAAGGTTATTTTCAGACGAGTCTCCTTCTGCCCACGTAAACCCCACCTAACCAACCAAGTACCAAGTACTATCCAACTAACCAACACACTGACACCACCACAAGCCACCACCACCACCACCACTCGTCTCTGTGCATCATCGATTAAGCATCCGCATTCCACTAACAATCCGCAATCTGTCGGTTCCGTCAGTCAGTGCAGTCAAAGCCGCACTTTCTCGAGTATCTCAAGCACCTCACAGACTCATAATTACCTCGAAAAACAACACACACACACACATACCACACACAAGCCGAAACAAAAGCAATACTCTCTCAACCAACACCTTTCGTTCGTTTTTTGTCTGCGAGAATCACTATCGAGCTTTATCAGGCTCAACTTTTATGTTGTTTCCGCTTCCTTTTTCCCCCCTTGGTTATCGTATATCGGTTTGCATAATTCCCATAATCAGCAATACATTTGGTTTTCGATTTGCATTCAACTTCTGTTCAGTTCCGTTCCATTCTCCCTGTATCCTCTCTATGTTTTCCGTTGGCACAATTCGCAACTTGACCATTCAAAAGCCATTTCACGTGTCATTGTTTTTCCAAACCATTCGAAGCCAGATCCTGAATAAAATACTGCGAAGAGCACACACGGCTGCATGTACTACATACTGCGTGCTTCCTCGGAGTGTGTCTTGTGATGATATATATACATATATATATACTTGTGCCTTAGCTTTCCGCATATAGCCGTATGTATATGGGTCTTGTGGGTGGGGTCAAGTCAGCCTCGATTGTGTGTGTGTGTGTCTCGAATTAGTCTGTCATCGACGACAACGACGACGTCAACTCCCAGCTGGCCCCGATGGGAGAATTAAGTTTCGATTTAGTTCGGCATTGTCTTTCTACTATATACATACATATATCCGTATCCCGTATGTCCCTCTGAACAGCTAAATTAGCCTGGCTCACTAATTGGCCCCGCATACATGTAATTGCAACCGTAATCAAGTGAAACAAACTAACAACATAGCTTAGTCGTAGTCATCTAACTGCTAACTGGTAAATGGCAACTGTTAACTTGTAACTGCTAACTACTAAACTGGTAACTGCTAACTGGCGACTGTTTAATGCTAACTGTTTACCCCTAACTGGTGTGTCCCCTAGTAATAGCTGCTAGTTAGTTACTGCTCAAATCTAAACAATCTAAACTTATTAGCGACGACAACGACAGCAACAACAACCTGAGTGTGTGTAGTCTCACTATTCTGGCATGCAAATTGGCATAACCCACGAGAGTCCAGGTGTGCACAGGAAGAAAAGGGATAGAGACCGAACTAATTTGCAACTTAAACATACAATTCTAAAATATTTAAGACTGATTCTAAATTATTTGTT
Organism: Drosophila kanapiae; assembly: GCA_008042475.1. Classification (NCBI taxonomy): domain Eukaryota; kingdom Metazoa; phylum Arthropoda; class Insecta; order Diptera; family Drosophilidae; genus Drosophila; species Drosophila kanapiae. The sequence continues at coordinate 557,787 of VNJM01002939.1, forward strand.
TTAAGCCAGTAAGAAAGTGGTGCATGTCGAAGCCACAAGAAGACAAGAACAAAAGGATTTCTTATTTCCTTTGAATTTTAAAAATTAATTACAAAAAATCAATACATGTTTAGGAAAGAAACAGCGACTTTTCTTCCTGTGCACCTAACCTCAATTTGGGGCCCGCCCTCGACAAACAACCGACAAACATCCGCGTTATGCCACTTTTGTCCTCGATTTAAACAGAATTTTGACCCAGAGTAATCGCATTTATATATACGTCTATATGTAGAGAGCACCGTAGATACATATGCATATACATTATCATACATATTTCGAGCCTGACCGCGTGTGTGTGTGTATATAGAGAGTGTGCGTACAAGGGTATTTTATTTACCGGATAGGACGGCTCACGCTGCACGCCAAATTAATTGTAGAAATTATACGTTTGCAGAGTTCAACATGGTAGCTTGCAGGATAACGGACGCTCGTAACATTGCCGCCAATAATCATCATTTGCACAATCGCAGTACGGGCTCAATTTCCTCTGGTCAAGTGCCTTTAAAAAAGTGAGTATCATCTCCTCAAGCCTGGCTAGTCCCAGCTAATTGGATACCAAAGCTCTCCTGTATCTGTAATACGCTGTCATCTACATATATGTATCTGTCTACCCATATTTCACTCTGAATTGGCCACACCGCCATGCACCACCACCGATCTTCTATCTCTCGCTCTCCGAAATATAGCAATACTGAACATTACCGTGATTATGAAAGCGTTTTTATAGTTCCAGGTCCATCCTGTCATAATCAAAATCGTAAGCAAAACATTTCTTCAACTTTTAACAAAGTTTTCTTAGCGTTTTTTAGTTCGAGTTTAACTCGAGTTAAGTGATTTTCTTAGTTTCAGTTTAATTGGGTTAATTAAAGGCCTGTCCAGGCCACGTTTCAGTTTAATGTTTGCATTATCTTATGGTCTTTTATACTTTTCTTTCATTTCTTTCAATGTTCTGAGTTGTTCCCTACTTAAGAGTTCTTTCTAATGCTTTTTTACTTTCTGTTTAGGTACAAACAAACCCGAATATCAAGTCTAACCGCCATTCTCATTGCCATACTCCACTGGATCTGGCCACCGGATCGCTGCACCAACTGCCATTCCATCTACAGCTCGCCGAATCTCGAGGATGGGGATGAGGGCGGCCGGCGACGCTCTGTGAGTCGCATCCAACGTAGTCTCGACGGACGCTTTGTGCTGGACGTGGATGGCTCCAAGCTTGGCTACTCTCACACCACCCTGGATGCGGCGGCTGCGGCAGTGGACGTGGTGGATGGTGGCCTCTTCGAGCGCAGGAACAGCAATGTCTCTCAGAAGTCCTCCAGCGATGACGGGGGTTTCCTTTCGCGACGGAATTTCATCACAGCGCGAGCCTCCTGGCGTCGTCCTCTGGTGGCCTCCTCCAGCCAGCTGAGTCTCCAGTCGGCAGCGGACTCGGCAAGGGGATTCCTTCAGGGCCTGCTTAAGATCGGCGGCGTGGCGAAGCAGCCCTATTTCGACGAGGCAGCTGTGAGTGGAGCCCGCTACCAGAACGTCATGCGTCCCTATGCCAGCAGTAGCAGCAATAATCTCTATGGAAATGCCGACCGGAGCAGGCCGCTGCACATCAACACCATCAGCGGCAGTCTCAGCCAGCAGCAGCACTACACGCCCTCTAGGATCTCACGCATCTTCTCCAGCTCCCCGCAGCAACAGCACCAGCTGAGTCACCTCCAGCACCAGCAACAGCAGCCACTTCTGCTCAGCAGCAGTGGCAGCGGCACCTATCCCACGCACTTCAGCGACCTGAGCACCGTGTATCCACCCAACTCCGCTGAGCGCTCCTCGTCGACGCACAATCTGAGCAGCAGGTACCGCTACTACTCCCAGGAGCTGCCCTCACTAAGAACAATCCAGGAGGAGACCCGCCGCCAGCAGCAGCAGCAGCAACAGCACCAGCAGCAGCATCATCCCCTCGAGGAGCACTTTGTGCCGCTCCAGCTGCCTTCGCCGCCGTCGTGGAGGAGCTACTACCAGGCGCAGGCCCAGCTGCCGTATCACAGCTATCGGCCCCGCACTCGCTGGTATCCGAGGCACCACTCCCGTCTCTTCGGTAGCCGCCAGCAGCATCAGCACGAGCTGCTGTCCCCGCTCCCTGATCTGAATCTGCCACTGCGCAGCGGCCTCTCCATGAATCCTGGAGGGCTGGAAGCCTCGCCAGAGTCCCGTTCCAGCTCGAGTGGCTTTGGGTCGAAGAACACCTCCAACCATCCGGGCAGCACCAGTGAATGGAGGCTGCTGCCGCCCTACAGAGCGCCTCCTTCGCCGTCCAAACACTTGGGCTACTTTGGAGCCTCTCAGCAGGGTGGCGGACAGCAGGCTCAGGGACAGACACCCCATGCCGCCGGCGCCTACTCCTACCCGAGGGCCAACACCCCGCCCTACACCATGGCCCACTGGCTGGAGATGATCTCAAGACTGAACGCGGCCACCGACAGCAACCTGCCCAAGGCCGGAGCCGTCTGTCCCGTGGACGTGGGCAGCGTGGACGGGCACTATGAGTTCGATCCGGCCACGCCCACACCCAGTGCCTCCAGCATGCTGCGCGAAGATCTCAACCTGCACATAGACACGCAGTCGCATCACCCGTTCCATCACTACCATCACCATACGCTGGGTCCGCTGAGCGGGAGTCTGCTGCACAGCCACGCCCCCTACTCCACCGCAGGGGGGCGAGGGAAGGCCAGGTCACTGCCCCTCCACCTGCCGCCGCGCTACGACAATGTGGAGGTCCGACTGCAGGCCATGCGGGAGGAGTTCTATGCCTATCGCAAGCGCCAGGCGATGCAGCAGATGGAGAGCGTCTGCTGAGCCAATGAAGCGTTTAATTGGGAGACCCAGGAGCCACTCCCATGCCCACATCCACGCCCTCTGTGCTTCAGTTGGCAGCCACAAAGCACATCACCCGTAGATACTCACAGAGATACTCCAGAGCGAGAGGGAGAGAGAGAGAGATAGGCGGTACATGCTACTCGTACACACTGGATCAGGCCCCGCATTCGGAGAGGAACTTAAAAAGTTTGGACCCTGCAAAACCCCCCAACACCCAAGCCCCCCAGAAACAATTAGTAGATTTAGAAGGAGAAGGAGAGAAGATAAGAGAAGAGCTGTGTACATATATTGCAAGGGGATGTACCATTCCCACAAGTTTAAGCATAATATTTAACATGAACTATAGCAATTATAGCAACATATTATTACAGAAATCGATAAAAAGAGATGCGTAAACGTAAACGTGGATATTTAACGAAAGCAAGCAACAAATTACAATTACAATTAACTATTATTTACCACTCGTCGTACTAGCTACAGAGCGAGATATGTTAAACATTAAACATTAATTAACAATCCACAGCGCGTAAGCCTAAATTATGTTCATTACAAAACTAACTAAAACTAAAGTTAATACGGAATATGCTAGCTGTTAAGCATTTAGTTGTTAACAACTAGAGCCAACGGAAGGACGTTGAAATAAAGCGCAAAAAAACTTAATTCAAATGAAAAGAAAATAAAACAAAGAACATATAGAGAAATTGTTTCATAATTAAATTATTTAACGACAAGAAAAAAAACCACAAAGAATAAAAACGAAAAACAGTTTAATGAAAATTTAAATGAAATATAACTGCTGCATATATGTTTACTGTTGACCTACACACACACACACACACTCCACACACAAACACACACGATAATTAACTAATTAATATTTATTAACCCACAAGTAAAACAAAATAAAACGAGAAAAACAAAAGAAATCTAAGCAGAAATCGAAGAAACGAAGAAAAACCAAAAATGCGAAGCGATAAGAAACCTATTCTTTCCGGTTTTTGACTCAAATACACCCAACCCAAGACTACGTCAATGAATAAGCTAGGAATATTAGAGAACAGAAGAAGAATACCGATACGATCCCGATTCGATCCCTATCCCACACAGTTTCCTCGGTTCCCCCACACATGTAGAGAAAGGTATTGATTGGTCTAGGTTATATATCGGTCAGTTGTGTAAGGAACAGCGCCGAATCGCGTTCGTTTTTTTAAGTACTTGTTAACGATTAAACGATAAACGATAAATTGATTAACGATAAACGATTAACGATCAAATTGTACGGAATGAGATGGTTTGACACAACTTGACGCCAAAACACTGCCAGAGCGAGAGATGCGTGAAGACCGCGAGAGTGTGTATATCGTATGTGTAAATTACAGAGCATATATACAACAACTATAATACTATATATAATACTATAACGATAATAATGATAACGATAAACGACTAACACTATTTCAGGGGAGGGTTTGAGCGCGAAACAAATCAGAACAAGAAGAAATCAACTACGAATCCGACTAATGATCTCAAGCATTTCTCTTAGCCTTCGACTGCTGCGAACTGAGTTCCCCCGACTTTCGACCTTTTCCGATAACTGATTTCCGATTTCCGATAACTGATTTTCGATTTCCAAGCCTTTATGAGAAAATCGTATTTAAATAGAAGCTAGGAGCCAGGTTCAGAAGAGCACAAGAGAAAATCGAGTTGTGTTGCATGCATATTTTGTAAATGTTGAGAGGGTATTCTTCAAGTGAATATGTTGACTTTTTGTATTGCTTATAGGGAACACACACTGACACTGTGACACCCACACCCACACACACACATTAAGCGTTTAACTAGAATGAAATAAATTAATTAATTAACAGATGCATTAACGGAAAGAGAGAGAGACGCGAAGAAAAGTGAGAAAAGCGCGACTAATGACAGCATAAATTGAATTTTAATTGACGATAGAAGAGCAAGAGCAAGAGCGCAGGACTTTACGGCAAATAGATACATATATATACATATATATATATATATATATGATTATTTATACGAGTATATGTACTGGACACACACACATGTACATTAAGTGTAAGATTACAAGCTAAGTTTAAGTAAATCTAACGCTTTAGTCTGCCACTTTGATTTTTGGACAAGGTGTGCCAGTTAACTCTTCGACTCAAGTGGAACGAAATGAAATAGGAACTATCAACAGAAAACAACATTAAAAATATATAAGAAAGTGAAATCTATATATTCTTTTTGCACCACCCACTCTTTCTCCTTTCATTCCAACCATCATTTCCCCCGACACCTTTCAGCTTCCGACTTTCGCCTCACTTTCCACAAGACTTTCCCCACACTGCAAATTCTCCAATTCAGCATATATATAAATATATATAAATCGTACAAGGATACAAAATCAGTTTAGAACGAAATATATTGTAATTAACACAACAACAAAAACATGACACACAATTATAAAGAGAAATTAGCAAAATGAACAAAATTTTTAAACAAATAAAACTTACAAAAACAAAAGTAAAAAAAACCAAGAAACAAAAACAAAACAAAAAGAAAAAACAAACAAAAAACGAATAAAAATAAAAAACTTGAAATTGATCAAATAAATCGGTGTTTTTTCTGCTAAGCCCTTTATTCCCAGTGTAGGATAACCCGGAAGCGGGTCTTAATTGATGCCCACGAATAAAAATATCACTCATACGCCAGAGCGGCCGCAAGAGGCAATTAGAGTAATGAAATTCACACAAATTCCATTGGAATAACTCACGTAGTGGACGACGATACTTTGCCCTAATAACCTGGTAAGGGTATTCCCACATTAACTAAGAATCTATCGATGCATCTGGCTGGTATGGGATAGTTCAATCCACACTTTGGCTAGGTTATCGCCTTTAATTGTTTAAGTGGATAAACGTCTGCGAAAGCGAATTGTGGGGGAGACTCGGGCCAGACAAAGGAGACCCAGACCAGACCACGCAGCTGGCGTGGGCGTGTGTCAAATGTCACAAGCGTTTGACAGGCAAGAGATGAAGAGTTCTCAGTCTAAGCCCGAGAAGAAAGCATAGAAAAAGCGATCGGGTTTCGGCTTCAGCTCGTCGGCGGCCTCATCTGTCACTCGTTCTGCAGCGCTGATCGCGGTCTGTTCTCGGCTTTTTTTGTGTGTAATCAGTAGCGCTTCTACAGCCGATCTGTGCAGTTTGCGACCCCTCGAGATCCGCGACATACTCGGCGCCGCCACCGAAACGGAACTGCGCACAAAACAAAATCATATTTAATTTCAGCAGATCTCGCGATTCGTGCGCCTTAGAATTCCGCGAAAGATTCCACGGAGAGCTCAACACTTCCGTTGAGGGTCAATTGACCTGATTTCGGGTTGAATTTTAATTTGATTTTCGCGCCGACACGGAAACGGGATTATTATGCAAGACGACGCCGCGCCAGAGTGACCGAGTGCAAGTGCATCCCCATTACCCCTTTCGAAAAAAAAAAAGAAAAAACAAACACACACAGATTGCAATGCCAGCGAATTGCAGCAGAACACTTTGGCTCACCGCCGCCACAGCCGCTCTTTTGGCGCTCTTAATGGGCGCATCCTGTGCCAGCGGCGCCCGCGATCATCGGCGGCAGACCAACCTGGAGGCCAAAGTCGGCTCCCATGTGGTCTTCAACTGCTATATCGACTTTCCGTTCGACTCCCCCATCCCGTATTTGGTGCACTGGAGCAAGGATGTAAGTTGCAGGCACCAGACTTCTCTTCCAGGTTCACTCCTCACTTATTCATGCCTCTGCCGACATCGCGCACGCAGTTTGTAAATGAAATTGTCGAAATTATTAATTTATCAGACACACGTAGGTGGTCTCCGGCCGACTCCTTACTCCGGAGGGACGACCAGGGCCAGTCCGGAATGCTTGGTTAGCCTTAATTGCGTCTGCTGGACGTTGGTTGGTGCTGCTGTAGCGCAGCATGGAACGCGACTCTCACATTCATTAAAAGGGTCGGATTTTGCGGCAACACTGGCCAAAAATGTTAAAAAAAAAAAGCAAATTAAAAGCTCAAGAGATTAAATGAGAATGCTTTTAAATTTTAGAAAGCATAAAGAGATACGTTTTATATAAATCAAAATATATAGACTAATCACCAACAAAAATAGCTCAGCATATATGCTTCAATTACGCAGAATCCCTTGTCTATATTTAACATAGAAATAATTAGTTTTTTAATATTTTTTCCGAGTGCAGTCAACGCGTTGCATCGCAGTAAATGCAATCGCGCTGGGAGGTGGGTGGAGGGTGGCTTGGCCAAGGGTGGTGCTGCTAGGTGGTTGCATCGGTGTGTGTGTGTGGTGCCCGCCCTTGGCTACTAATTAAAGCGCAACCACATGCAGTCGATCGAGGCCACATCCTGGTGCCTGCCTGCATTCCATGCCTGCGCCTGCCTTCCTTCCTCCTTTGCTTCCGCTTCGGCATTTAAATTTTAATTTGACGCCTCACGCAGATTTCACTTTAAATTACCAACAAAACAGCAAAGAGTGTCAATGTGAAGTGTGACATCAAAGACAGACAGGCAGAGGGATCGGGGCTTCGGATCGGTATCGGAATGAATCGGGGTAACTGACACACACCGAGTTGAAATCAATTTCAATTGGATTCAATCGAATTGAATGGCTGGCATTTTGTTGACAACTGTGAGTAATGCAATTTAATTCAATTGCAAATTCATTGCAGACGGAAAATATGTATGCTCGCGCGCTCTCTTGTATTTAAATCGAGTGAATTACTATTCATCGCACACACGCTCGTCATCAGTCATCCAGTGCCCCCTTAAGTCCCCTCCAGACCCCGCCACACTCGAGGTAATCGAGGGGCTGGGTCGCGCTTATGTTTTCTACTATTTATCTAGCTGCTGCTTAATTTGATTTTGCTCCAGAATCTGTTTTTGTTCTGTCACTTTTTCTGTTTTTTCCCCAGTGGTCACTCCCCTGCAGGCGCTTTTTTTCGGTCAGCGGGTCATGATGTCATTTTGATAGATTCACTTTAATTGCGCTTGAAATAGTTGCCACTTCGCCAGTAATTAAACAAATTTCCACCAGTCTGACCTGAGAGAGAGCGTGAAATATGCATAATGGGACTGATTTATGGGATTATCTGCAAATGTATTCTATATACTAATAGAAAGAGACTTTCACGGTCACTGCGAATGCGACGAGGTTGATTTTGCTAAAAAAATTTCGCGCCGTTGCGACGCGAAGGCAAAACAAAAATTACCGGATAAATCAAGTTACGTTTTTCGTAATTTGTTAGATAATGCTGATAAATGTGTGTGGTGTCGTCTGGCTTGACACACAGCTGGGTGTACCTACTACATAATCATAGTTATGTGTCGCCGGGGCACGAATCTTGAGTGCATCCTAATCCACAATCCGAGCAAGGCCTCGCAACTGGGTCTGCCACTGATGACATTGATGTCATATTCCAGGCGGTGTAGTGCATCTTGATGACTGTTTCCCGATCCCAATTAAAGCCGCCAACATAAAATGTCAATAGATCAACTGACACCCACTGCAGCACAGCTCACAATTAATTTTGATCCACTCAAAATAATTCTAGCTAGTTCATTTATATTGTATTAAATGTCAAGTTTATATATAGCTTTTTCAAGAGATAGGCAATGTATCTCTTATTCTGTTTAGTTACCACCCAGTTGCAACTAAAACTAGTTGCGAATTTAATGGTCAAGCAACAATTTGAATTTAAAAAATCATTTATATACGAAAATAGATCTTAAAATTTGGCTTAGGAATTTAAAACTATATATCATTAAATTGATCTAACATTTATTATAATTTCATCTCTTAAATTGATTGCAATCAGACCTAGTTCTTCCCCGAAAGATAAAATTGATAATTTCCCAGATTATTTTTATATTTCACATACACTTTCTTTCGATATGAAATGAGATCAAATCTATCCCCAGTTCCAATTCACTATATATTATATATATTCTTATTTTCTGTGTGCCTTATTGGCGCTGCCAGTTGTGCGGTCGTCGGCTATCAATAACCGGGGGAACCGAATCCCTAGCATGCGGTTTATGGGTCCACATTTAACTGCTGGTGTGACAGACAGTCCTAACCCGGCAAAACTATAAACACGGATGCAGATGCCGATACAGATACAGATACGGCTGATACTGGGCCCAGGCTAAAGTCAAGTGCATAAAAATGTGATGCGTTTGTTTAGAGCCAAAGCAATTAGAGCAGCCAGCAGGCAGCAGGCAGCGGCCAGCGACCGCAGCGCCGATTCAATTGCATTTAAATAATTTAAGCTTAACTCCTATGCCATCTGATGCAACGCAAACACACATTCTGTTTACTCGCATTAATATTATTATTATTGCGTTTTTCCCCTTTTTTGTGTTGCCTATGCCAGCCATATTTAACAAATATTGACAAATATATTCAGCATTAATTAAAACAAAAATAATTTAAAATGCCACACACCAAAAAGAACCGCAAAAAATAGCATAGAAGCTACAAAGCCATCGAATTGAATTATTATCCGGCCATAAACCGATAAAATATTGCATGTAAATCCACAAAAACTTCAAGGAAATTCAACTTTAAGCCGCTGAGAGTTTTTTTCTATGAGAAGGAATGTTATTATTATTTATGAAAACGGCAAATAAATACTATTAAAAAATGATATGACTAAAGATGCATATTGATCTACTTAAATGAGAGTTTAATGAGTTTTCTAAGAGCTTAAATAGTCATAACCAATTAAGAATAACAGAATAAATAAATAGTTAATCGATTTCTATTATTAAACCCATCGATACCTGCCTAAATCCTCAAGAACAGGGTGCCGCGTATTAATTTAATAAATTGAAGGAATTATGAAAACATTTCACCTTATGGACAGCTTAATCCGTATTTTGCTTGCAAATCCTGCTTTCGAACTGCATACGGGTACAGTAATACCTGGCCGAGAGTGCTCTGAATCCCATTCCCTTGGAATCCCATTTCAGGGGCAGCAGAGTGAGAGGGAGGGCTACCATTGAGCACTTCAAGTGCGCCGCGCCACGTGAGCCCATTTAAATTTGTCAACAAAGTAGCGGCATGGGTCCCACGCCTCCTCATCCTCCTCCCACTCCCCCGCTCTGCGCTCTTCTCCTGGTTATTGTTATTCTTCTCAAGGGTTGGGTACCGGGGGGGTTTGGGTCTGGCAAAGCCGTTGGCCACCGCTGCGCCACGTCACATGACGGTCACAGGCAGTACGAGCTCAGCGGGAGTTTGCGAAAATTATAATGGCGCATAGGGAGAAATGGGTGGCGGCAAAAAGGGCTTGGGGTGGGAAATACTGAGATACTCAGATACTCGTACGGGCATAAACAATCTGACATTAACTGTTTCACTGCGACTGTGTGTGGGGGCGGTCCCTCCGTATAGATTCCGCATTGCAGATGATTTACAACTGCAATTGCAGCCAAAATCATAATCATGCCCAGCAGAGAACATTTGTATTTGCGTATTTTGTACCTAAGACTTGCAATTTTCATTGCCCCTTTGCGCTCCGTAATTTGCAACAAATATACTCAGAAATCTTATGCAATTCCGGCAATTCCAAGCACTTTAATTATTTGTGCAGATATACATACATAATTCAAGGCATAATTGTAAAATAAATGCTTGAAAATTAATGGACTGTACATGAGAAATTATTATAAAGGTATTTTGCATCAACAAATATTCAAGTATTAAATTAGTAAAGCATTTATCCTTGACGATTTAACAAGGAAATATAATTCCTACAAGTCTTCTTACCCAAAATAATATTTGTGAATTAAATCTAATAAAAAATATCCATTCATTTTCTCCAAATATTCCTACAACCTTCTCTAGGTATTATCTTCTGTGAAGTTCCTCTTTAAACCTTTTAAGTTTAATCTTCATTAATTTTATTTGATTAATTTATCCCCAACAAAAACAGAACAAGAAGATCTTCACTTGGTACGAGCAGGAGACCTCCACCAATGACCTCTTTAATGGACGCCTGCATCTGGTGGAGAATCACCCGGAATTCGGTCGGGCCTCCGTCAATCTAACCGCCATTCGGGAATCGGACCAGGGCTGGTACCACTGCCAGGTGATCTTCCCCAACCGCTCGCCCTCGGTCCGTAACAATGGGACCCGCTACCACCTGGCCGTGCAGGGTGGCTCCCTCATACGCATTCCACCGATCAATCAGACCATCCAGGAGGGTCAGACAGCCTTTTTCCACTGCGTCATGAAGTATCCGGACAACTCACAGGCCTCCTGGTACAAGGACGGTGTGCTGCTGCAGGAGGTCCAAGATTTGGTGAGACGCTCCTACATGGGTCCGGATGGTAGTCTGAGTATCGATCCGACCATGATGAGCGACCTGGGCGAGTACGAGTGCAAGGTGCGAAACAGCGAGGGCGAACTGCAGACGGCCAAGGCCTTTCTCAATATACAATGTGAGTTTTTTTTAGATGTATCTTCATAATTAATTGCATTAGAAAATTGATTAATAAAATTATGTTTGGTTTCCCAGACTAAATCATTCAACAAAAAGATTATATGTATTTCCGAATATTCAAAACAATAAATAAACAAAATATGCTCCATTTTAAATCCAATTAAAAATCTTTTATTTCCAGATAAGGCCAAGGTGATTTACGCCCCGCCGGAGGTCTATCTGCCATACGGCCAGCCCGCCGTCCTCGACTGCCACTTCCGGGCCAATCCCCCGTTGAAGAACCTGCGCTGGGAGAAGGACGGCCTGCTCTTCGACTCGTACAATGTGCCCGGGGTCTTCTACAAGATGAACGGCAGCCTGTTTTTCGCCAAGGTGGACGAAAATCATGCCGGCAGCTATACGTGCACGCCCTACAACGACCTCGGCACGGATGGACCGTCGCCGGTCATCAGCGTGATTGTGCTCCGTCCGCCCATCTTTAGTGTCACGCCCAAGGCCATCTACATCCAGAAGCTGGGCGAGGCCGCCGAGCTGCCCTGCGAAGCCATCGACCGGGACGGAAACAATCGGCCCTCCATTGTCTGGAGCCGGGTGAGTCCAGCATTGTCAGGGGAGCTGAGAATGGGGATCGTGCAGTTTCACTTGATTGCATTTTTAATTATGCATGCTGTGGCCATGGTGGCCCCCCACTTCGACTCTGACTCTCATTTGGCAACCCGACTAATTTGCAGAAGGACGGCCAGCCACTGCCAGCGGACAGGTTCAGCCTTAGCGGCGGCAACCTGACCATCACGGGCCTGGTGGAGTCGGATCGCGGCATGTACGAGTGCTCTGCCACCAACGAGGCTGCCACCATTACGGCGGAGGCCGAGCTCATGATAGAGAACATAGCCCCGCGGCCCCCGTACAATCTCACAGCCAACAGCACGGAGACCTGCATCACCATACGCTGGCAGCCAGGTAAGGAGAAATCACCAGGTGGGGGAAAATGGGCGGGAAAATGGTGTGAAAACGGGCACAGAGGACGGATGTTCCCGATTTAATTCGAAATTGAGTTGCGTGTGCCTTTATTTCCCCTGATGGAGTCCTGTGAAGTTGTAAATAAATCAATGGAATGCCGGATTTCCATAAAAGGAGACGCATGAGATGGAAAATGATTACTTTTTAATCACGATAAAAGATAAATTTAAATTGTATTGTTTCCTATTTTATTTGAAATTTATTTGCTAAAAAATAATACTATATATCTTGTGTATAAGGTGTTGTTTCAGCTTTTTAAAATCAATAAGAAAAATTGTAATTCTCCCGAGTAAACACATCCCCTTTCAGGCTACCTTCGTCCCAACCTGGAGTACACAGTCTGGTATCGTCTGACAGAGTCTCCGGAATGGCGAACCCTACGCGTCTTGGACAAAAAGGTAATGGAGGCCACGGTGCAGCATCTAGTGCCTGGAAAGGAGTACGAGTTCATGGTGCTGAGCCAGGACAAGTATGGCGATGGCATGTTCAGCAAGCAGTTCCGCTTCCAGACACAGGGTGAGTTCGAAACCCCTTTTCCTTTCAGGGTAAATATTTCAAAATCCGCCCTCTTTTCAGCATCTCCCATAAGAGCCGATGACTTCGATGCCCAGCAGCTGCAGCACGATGATCTGGGCCAGATGCCAACCTCTGGCACTGCCGGGGGCCTGGGTGCGCCAGGGAACCTCACTGCCGTTGCAAATCAGCAGGGCTGGCTCCTGCACTGGGAGCATCCGATTCAGGGACTAGAAGGCCTGCGACTCTACGCCGTGCGCTGGTGGAAGGAGCCGGAGCACTTCCTCATCGGCCACGCGGAGACCTTTGACAATTTCTACCAGTTGCGGCACCTCAAGGAGGACACCACCTTCAAGGTGCAAGTGCTGGCGGTGGGCACCAACACCGCGCTGTCGGTGCCCAGCCACGAGCTCCTCATCGATGTGCCATCGCAGCGCAAGGTGCGAGCCCTGATCATTGGCAGCTCCGTGGGCGTGATCTTCCTACTCTGCGCTCTGTGCGCTTTTTTATACGTGAAGCGGAGCTGCCTGCGACATCTGTTCGCCCAGGATAGCTCCGCGGGGGAGGGGGACGACGAAACGGCGGAGAGCGGTGACTGCGACAGCGATGAGCAGGATAGCGTCAAGATCCGTCAGTCATCCTGAGGATTGCTCCAGATTCGCTGGCGCTTCGACCAGGCCAGTGACCAGTGACCAGTAACCAGTGATGTCGCCCAAAGGAGGCGAACAGGGGAGGAGGTTGTTCAACGTGCACCAGTCACCATCCGTGTGTGAAACTGACTTTTAATATACGTCTCTAGCTGCTATCTGTACCATAAACTCCACTAACTGTAAAGCTGAACTAACCCAATTCGAAAACTAATTAAATCAAACAGAAAACCTTAAAATGCCTTAAAATTTATTTAGAAATCGTTCTTATTAATTAATTGCAATAAACGAAGTTAGCTGGGAACTAGAACTGAAAGGGTATCGAAGTTCACGATATTTTTATATAAAAACATCGATAATCATCGATGATTTTCCAGCTCTTGTGGGGATTTTTGAAGTAATAAGAAAATATACGGATGGCAGGACAACTTATACATTTTCTTATGTATGTATGTAGTTATCTAGCAAACTATAAAACTCTTGTATTAATTAATAAATATATATTTTATTATAAATTGAATAATTCGCGTTATGGGCAGCACTTTTCTGAAAAAGCTTTTCCCAACGGCCTTATATAGTCGACTCTTTCTTGCCTGAGAAAGCAGTTTTCTGCTTTATAAAGCTACAGCCAGACCAGCTTTAACTTCTAAAAGCTTTTTCCGTTGGATTTAAATCTTAAGAACCCGCCATTCAGACACATCGGTCATTAACTACCAACTGCCATCGCCCACGAGCGTCTGTCTGGCACGAAATCAACCCCCAAACATGACGTGCCAGTCATAACGAGCACTTAACAGTCAATTACCGAGTCTGTTGTACTCTGACTGTTAGTAATTGCTTCCAGAACGCATCACAGAATCAATGTACTTGGCAATACCAGACTTTTGAGCACGGAAAACACCTGAATGCACCGCCTAATGATCACTTTTATCGTACACCAAACTGAGCTTGATTACGGAGTGCACTTAATGGATTGCGTCAAAGAACGCGCCAAACAATTAGCATAAGTTTGCAGTCAGAGAACTTGCACTTGAAATTATATTTGAAATGAGCAGGGCCGATAAGAAACTCAATGACGTTACCGAAATCGAAATCAATGTGAAATCGAGTGAGGCTATCGTCCATTGGCACTTGCAGTGCTAATTCCATTGACTTATTACATAGCTGAGCGGTCCACGATTTAAATGCCAGCTAAGCTAAAAAAAAGCAAAACAAACTGGCGCTGATATGAAAAAGTATGAAAACGAACTATCATTAAGGTCGCAGCGATTAGCCGTTGTCCCCCTGGACTGCGCATTTAGCTCGGAAACTAGGAACTTGGATCGAGGCGGAGTATAGCTCACGTTTCGTTAGCAAGCAGGCGGGGAGGAGGATTACTCATGCGGCACTGATATCGACCACCCGATGCTCTCCCGCCACCCACCTCCCTGGCTCGTTTCTTCTTTTTGTTTTTGTTTGAATTCACTTTGTTCCAATGCTTTGTTCTGCGATCATGCGGGTTCAAAGTTCGCTATAAGCCCCAGACTGGTAAGTGATTGCAAAAAAACAGTCAATGAGTCTCAGGCCTTTCCTTCCCGGGAGATCTCATTACAGAGTAAGAAATGAGGTCGATATAAGTGGAAGAAGGGGTCTCATTAAAACATAGCTTATCTTCTGTCATGAAAAAGTAATGGGAAATCCCCAGTTAAGATAGTTTTGTAAGAAGAGAACGTGTTTGAGCATGGTAAAATACTAGAACCTCAGGTATTTCCTAAGATATTTAAATTAAATAAATAAAATTACCAATATCGCACTAGAAAGGTTAAATTAATGAAGAAAAATTACTCTAGTTATGGAAATCCATTGTAAACTTTGGTCTAAAATGTGTAATTACAAACAAGTTCACCCATTATAATTCATTATTATATCATAAAGGTAAAAATATATTGCGTTCTGCGACTTAGTCTGGACTATAATATATTCCTATTGCCCTTTGGCTTGAGCAATTCGTATTTAAGCCCATCATTAAATCGTAAATGGCTTGCCTTGTTCACGGTGTACTCAATCTGGGGGTTCGCCGCTCTCCCCGCGGAGTTGAAAATCCAAGTGCAGGCGTACCCAACTAGCACTGAATTTCCCACTGGGCACACGCACACCACACTCGGTGTGTGTTTACGGTCAGCTGTTTTCGCTGTCTGCTGTTTGCAGCTACGGAACCCACACATGCGCACAACCAAAGTGTATGCCCAGCATTTGAATTGAAAAACCGAAAACTGAACGTTAGACACAACGCCAGAGAGAGACGGGGAGCGAGAGAGAGCACACACTTCCCATTGACGAAACCGAATAGTATCTGAGACGCACTCACTCACTCACAGATACAGATACAAAGCGCTCTCAGCTGCTGCTGCTGCTGCGGCTGTCGTAGCTTAGCAGCCCCAGCAGCAGTTTCAGTTCTTCGTCGTCCGCGCTGCCTGAACGTTGCTTGCTTCGGTCTAGACTTGCTGCCGAGCGGAGCGGAATATATTTTGGGCAGGAATCGAGTCGAAGTGGATCGGATCGCGTTGAGCAAAAACCCGTTTTCGCCCCCCAGCTGGAGGAGTCTTTCTCTCTCCAGAGTCTCGTGCCCGTATCCAGTGTCCAGGAGGAGTAGATTCTCTACCTCGCCCTTGTGGCGCTGCTGGCATTGTTTTGTTATTTGTTTGTTTGTTTGCTGTCTCGACCATAACAAAGAGAAGCAGCAGCAGCAGCAGCAGAACAGTGCGAGTATCTGAGTAACCGAATTCAGAGTATCTGAGTATCTAAGTATCTATGCGGCGACCAAGTGCTAAAAGTGTTTGATGAGCGAGCGAGCGGACTGTGAACTATCTCGATCTCTGGCGGTGGCCAAAAAATATATAAAACCAACAACAAATAATGCTATATAATGCTAATAAACCAAAAACACGTTTTATGCCCTCTGTGTTTTGGCTGCTGGGCCGCCGCTGCTGATGTTCTTCTTCTCGGAAAAATTACTCATCCAATTGCGAGTCAAAAACCAAAGGTGAGCACGTCCAATTCGAGTGAAGTAATTGCGTCGTGGAAGCAGAGCAGCAGCGGTAGCAACCTCCTGCCTGCACTCTGCACTTTCCACAACGAAGACGACGGAGAACCCACCCCAATATAAACTCCGCAGCTGGAGCAGCACCCGCTCCCTGCGAACTCATGTGTATCTTTAATGTTTTCCTGCTTGTATCTCGAAAGAGCGCCTGCGCTCTCTGCACAAACCAAGAGATATATTTGCCATGTTCTCCCGTCGTTGAAATGTTTATTATGCCTGCCTTTTGTTAATACATAGCACATGTGAGGATGGATGTTGAATATATTCCGTGGCCGAAAGTCGCGCCACCCGAAAAACAAACCTGATCAGGCCAGAGACCAGCGGAGGAGCTCGCTGGTGTCGCTGGGTCAGGCAGGCACTGACCTACTTTGATTACGGTTAGGGTAGGACCTCTCAACATCTCGGGTCAACCACCCACAAGAGAGATGAGTGGATGTGGGAGTGAGAGTGGGAGAAACCCGCTTTCAATGGCAATTTAAGTTCCGCGAATCTGGCCAAGAATTCCACACAACGTCGTCCCATCGAATTTCGATTCCCAGATTAGACAATCCGCAGCTGTGCGTGGCCAGCTCTCGAGTGCCGATAAGGAGTCGATGGCCGACAACAGCTGGCCGTCGTAGCCGTCGCCGACGGGCCATAACCCTTGGTTCCTTGTGTGTGCGATGATTACGCGCCTTACATCTCCGTCCGATTAGCGAAAAGGAAACCCGGGGCCAATAGCTCGGAAGCCTATCGCCCCCGCCCATCTAATCGCAAATCGCTGAAATCGCGCGCGTTGAGCTGCAAACACAAACAAAAATAATACAAATCCGTACACTGGCGGGAAATGGGAGAATATTTAAAGCTTAACAGCAGACGGTGGGCTTATTTATTGCATGTTTGCATACAATTTCATGCTGTATAAATAAACAAAATACTCAAAAGATTTCTCTGACTAAGCAAACAAATAATATGCGTAATTTGCATCCTTATTTCATGTTTATATTTGTGGGGAAAATATTTCCTACGAGGGGAAAACTTTAGGAAATTTAACAGAAGACTTTTTCAGTCAAAACTTGTTAGTAAAATTGAGCGATTTGTAGCCTTCTTTGTTTAGGTTTTGATTCTCAATTTAATTTCATGTCACAGTCTGAAGTTAAATAAAATATTGTATCTGAGCACGACTCTGTTGACATCACATTAGCTTTGTTATAAAATGAAGCTGTAGAAGTACAGGAATTAATGCATTTTTTTTCTTTTATATTATTTAGTTTTTGCTATTTCCTAGTCCAACTTATGCCACAAGATCGATTTCCTTGCCTTTATCATATGAGACATTTCCCCCAGTGTAGTGACTTTGGGAGAATTCTCATCGTTAAACGCTTAAATGAAACGAAATCTTATCAGAGGACGGCCACCTGCAAAACCCCTGCCTGACCAGTGCAGGCAAACCCAGCACATCGCCGGTCTCATCGATGCAGTGGCTTCGGCCAACCGCTGGGTGCGGTCGCACTGGCCTAAACCAGAAGTTCTTGGCCGGAACTAAGGTCGCCTCAAGTGCCCGGTCCGGCATTGGATATATCCGAGTATCCAGCGCTTATCGAGAACGAGCGTTCTTGACGGTTGTCGTGTCGATGTGTCGTCGTGGTATCGCTGTCTCTTGCTCAACTACTGGGTCTGGGTCTCGGTCTGGGCTGCTGCTGGCATTGTTCAGTAATTAGAAATTCATGTTTGCTCGCCGTTGTCTATTGAGCAACCTTACGAGCTGGGCGCCATTTCCTGGCCCCTAATGGTGTGATGTAATGCTGTGCGAGTGTGCTTTGCAGTGCTTGAGAGTGTATGATGCTGGAATCAATAAACAATGGCCCCCTGTTACCTCCGATTCGAATTATGCTTGATTTGCAAATCCGCTTTTCCTTTTCCTTGCAGAGCTGAACTGAGAACCACATTATATACGTACTTCCAATGCAGATGCCAATTCTCAAATCCCAATTAAGCCGGAGTCCGTGAGAGTCACAAGAATAAACACAAGAAGCGAGCCAAATGCTGACGCAACTTTGTGCCAACTAAAGAACGAAAGAAATAAAGAAAAAAAGGAAGTCTCAAAGGAAACCAAAGGTAATCCCACAGACAACGCAACACTACCTGCAACGCCATGAACGAGCTGCAGGCCTCCAGTGTCCCGCTGGTGGACAAGTGCTCCGCCCACGCCGTCATACTGCCGGCGGCCAAGAGCCCCAACAAGGTCTCCGACTCGGCGAACACCACAACCAAGCCAAATTCGGTGCTCTACACATCCAGTGGCAACCTGATCACCACGACGATCGCCGCTAATCCCAGCAACAACCCGAATCCCAAGCAGCAGGAGCCAGTGCCTCTCCTCAACCAGCTGAAGCTGACCAACGACCTGAAGCAGAGCAACCACGGGTGAGTCTGGTCTCTCTTCTCCTCCAGTTCTTTTCCTTTAATTGCATTAGCCGGGATTAAGTCCAAGTGGGGAGAGAGCAGCTGTCACTTCAACTAGGGGATTATGGAAGGGAATTGAATTCAGTTATGTCCCCTCGGTTCCCTTTGGGTGTATTATATTGCATTCAGCAATTTCCGCTTTGTGCCGCCAGCCAAGGACAAAGTTCTTGCCTTGGCTGTGGGTGGTGTCACTTTCTGCTGCGGCGACACTTCCATTTTTAGCGCCATTAGACAAATCAGAGCCAGGAAGCAATGAGCGGGAGTGGGAGTAACCAGGAGAAGCTATTAATAAGACCGCGTCAAGTCAAAATTAGCACGCATCTGTATCTCTGCGGCGGTTGTATCTGCCTTCCGCCAGGAACATGCCACCTACCACGCCAAGCCACGCCATCAAGGTGTGTCGGAAAAGGCAGAGAAAGCGAGGAGGAGCCAAAGGAAGCGCCGGAAAATCGATGACTCGACTCCGCCGTCTCACAAATCGCGTGTCGGCATGGAGAAATGGTGCCAACCACACCTCCTCCTGCTTGTGCTGCTCCTACTCCTCCTACTTCCGCTCCTCCTTTGAGAAATTAAAACAGTTGTAAAAATAATTTAAAATTTCCCAAGAACTCAAAAGTCTGGGGTCTTAGGTTGGTTTAGGAAGCGAGAACTTGTGGCTCTGTCAGCAGCCTTGAAAGGTCCTTTAGAAGCTTAATTAAAATGCAAATGGGAAATCCTATGCTAAGTGCACGCCTACATAGAAATCAATGCAGGTCACAATCTAATTAAACTTGTGTGGAATTGGGGGAGGTGGTACAGGTATAGGTGTCAGGTGTCTTCAGGGACAGGTGCTGAGGGCAACCCACTCTCCTACGTATGCTGCACAATCCCGGCAATCATGTGGGCCAAGTCCAAGGCTTCCAAGGGAAACGAACAGGAAGGCCCGGGCACAGTCATAAAGAGCGCCTTAAATGCCAACCTATCCTACGTGTGTCCTTTCTACCAGGTCCGCCCCCTATTACCGTTCCCGCTGTCGGCACTGCCATAAATAATAAGCCACAGAAACAAACGCACATATGGGTGTATGTGTGTGTGTGCCAGGGGGCAAGATGGGACCAAGAGGGTGTGGGTGTTGGAGAAAAAAACATGTAACAGTGAATGAAACGCCGCCAAACGGCAAAAGCCGTAAAAGCCATAAGACCAAGCAAAACAATACAAGAAGAGGCAGACAAAAGGGGTCCTGCGGCTTCAGAAACTAGCAGCGAATGGGAGATACTCTTAAAGGGAATGTAGAGAAGAAAATCTGATACTAATTCGGATGTTTAGTTCACATAAAAGGTGCTTTTAAGGACTTAACCTTATCAAACTCAATTTTGTTCAAAAGGTACTGGCGAAGGAAACTATTGTTTTCACAAAAGACAGGATGCCCCGACACAACTTCCAATAAACCTCTTATTTCTCATCCTTAGTCAGAGGACAAAAGGACTCTGTGAACCGGAAAGGGTAGCCAGAACCTCTGGGCAAAAGGTGGGAGGGGCGGACAACAGTCGAGGACCTCGCGGCGCCGCGTGCCTGGAAAAATCGAACAAGGCGCTGCCGCCAACCAAAAGCTGTCCAAAGTCGTGTGCCGCAGTCAGCAGTTGGACGCCGTTCGGCTTTTTAGTCCTGTGAGAGAGCGGCTTGCGGCAAAACAGCGCGTCCTGCCAGTCGTAGTAGTGTGTGCGGTTTCTGGCTTAAATATTTATGTGCTTATTAGAAAAATCCAAATGCGCCGCCCACCCTAAAAGAAAAAGAGGGTACACTGCCCATTGTCCGCCACGTGGTTGCGTTTTTACGGTTGAATCTTTTTTTTTGCAATCCACTATGTACACACCGGGTTATGTAATGTGAAGTTGCCGCAAAACTTTAGAGGAGGAGAGTGAGACGGAGGTCTAGCTCCTTCTCCCCAGTGCAGTGCCAGACTCTGTGACGCCTACTTAAAAGACAACCTGCGTATCCTTGAGGGCGCTTCGACGACCGAAAAAGTCAGTCTCAGTCAGCCAGCTAGCACTCGGCGCGAGGCCTGTTGACCTTCTCCCCCGCTTCGAGGGCACAGCTGACAGCCCACAGCTAGCAGCAGTCCTGGACAGGTCCTTCTCCCACGCTGCACGCTCCACGCCCACACACACACATCCGTTTTCCTATTTGATTGGCCTTGCCCGTTTCCTTAATAGTCTGAATAGGCTGGCAGCAATACCGAAAGCCCCCTGATTGTTCGTTCGCAGACACAAGGATTGAATGGCATTCGATTTCTATTGGACGAGGGATATAGAGAATTGTGAATAAATCTTATGAGCACGCTGTTAGGGCTCCCTGAATTCATTTCAATCAGTTAGGAATAATTTATAGCATATTAAATGCATTATTACGAAATAAAAAGAACACTTGAAGGCTCCCACACGCTCGGAGTTACAATTACCATTGATTTTTGTGCCTGCTTGGGAGGGATTAACATGCTGGAGGAAGGGTTTCAAGGGTTCCATGATAAACTTATAAATCAAGAGCCTAATAGACCGAAAAATATGCCAGAAATGTAGCTAACTTTCAAGGCCATGCCAACATACCATAATGCCTTTCCTTTTGCTTTTATTAATTCATTTATTAATCGCAATGAACACTGTGTCTCCATGGCATTTATGCGAATCGCTTTGCTTAATTGTCGCTAAGCTGCGGATGATCTAACCCGCGCGCGCCAGCTCTAGATATTTCCGGTCGCGCTTAATCAGTGTAACTGGCCAAGGTTCGTCCCGGACTGTAAATTAAACTGTGGACAACATAGCTTAGTGAGACTACAGTGGCTACAGCTGCTACAGCTGCTACAGTAGCGGCTTTATGGCCCACAATCAATCAATTAAGTAGGGCCCGCAATCGATCCTCCAACCTGGCAACAATTACCACGCATTAAGATTGATAAGCAATCAAGAGGAGAGACCCGGAAGGGATTGCGTGACTACTGAACTCCATTTGAATTTAATTGAAGGGTCGAGACTATGGAAGGAGGCGGTGTGGCTAGAGCTACAGTCTTTATTTGCCATTCTCTGGGTGCACATTTCGCAACTTCGTTGGGCCTTCGTTGAGTTCGTTGTCGTTGAGTTCGTGGGGTTCGTTAACATGCACTCTGAGTGCATGCGCACTTGAAATGTACTCGCTCTCCGGGTGCTCGTGCACCGAGATATTCGCGGGAAACGATTTGCAAGATATATGTACATATTCCGCAGCTGGCACAGTCATATTTATCGTATCTGAGGGGGAAAAAGAGGCCAAAGCAAAGCAAAAGCCAAAAGCAAAACAAAGCAAAGGCAAATCGAAGCGAAGCACAGAAACAACTGAGCAATGACGCCGAAAATTGTTTATCGTTGTTGTTTCTAGCCTCTCTCCCCGTATGTATCTTTGTATCTGAATTCACTTAGCATGGCTCACAGCCAAACAGCTGACTGCTCCCCCTGCCGTTGTCTACCAAATTTTAGCTTTAATGTCTTGCCTCGCCACCAAATTAGAGACATTCGGCAACGGATTCCGCTGCCGGTAATTGTCTTAGCTCTATACGCGGAGAAAATAAATCCATTAAATCGCAACTATATTTAGAGACACTCCACGGCGGGACAGCCCCTTAATCATTATAGAATTATCATCGGGCTTTAATCATTTCAATTCCATTCACGAAACTATGCAAAAATTGTGCTTTCGAGGCACTTGACTAGCAACAAGGGTAATTATCGGATAGAGGAGAGACTAGTGAACAGGAAACAGTACTGCCTATAATGTGAGAGAAGTTAGTTCTATAATCTGATGAATTCCCAAGATCTGCACATTTTTGTATGAATCATAATAATTATTTTAGAGCTAAAGCTTACGGAAATAAATGAAATGTTCAAATCTATGTCATATTACAAATATCGTAGTTTAATATATCGCAATATTGAAAAATATCGCAACGTTAAAATATCGATAATAAATGATCGAAAAATATAAATAAATAAATACCATATCCAATAGTAATAGGATCATAGGATTTTATCAATGATATATTTCCTGAAGCGAAGTAATAAAATAATCTTTAATTAAAAGAACAATAGAAACCCCAAGAAATAAATCATCAAATAATAGCTGTTCTTAGTAATCCCTCTCCAATATATTTTATTGCCAAGTTCGTCACTTAAGCAGGTTTCACTGTCCCATTTGTAACAGTCATTCCTCAGGTTGTCACCCTGTCAGGAGATAAGTAGCCACTCGCAACTACATCTAGATACACTGACCTTTAAGCCCCACAGCCCCCACGTGTTACTTGGCCGGCTTTCCGCGCTTTGCGGGGCTTCGGCTTAGCAATCAATCAATTTCGCTCAACCAACTTGCACCCAAAAAGATGTAATGTTAATTGGCATTGGCCTGCTGCAGTGCTCGTCGTCGGCGGACTTATCAATCGAAGTCTGTCCGGCATGCGACCAAGCTCTAATGAAAACGCACTCGGCAAGGTATTCTATGAATGAAACAAAGGCGGCGCGAACTCTGGCCTTTCCGACGTGGAATTGCGGCATTGCGGGACTGTGGGATGGTCAGAAGGCTGTCATTGAAGGGGAACTAGCTGATTGATCGATTGACTGACTGATCCAGGTCGCTTAGGGGCATCATGAGCCGCCGCTGAGAATAAGGTGCTATCATGGAACTGAAGCTGACCCGTTGCGTGAGCGTAGAGAGCGGTGGCATACAGAACTCTAGCTTTGAGAGAGCCGCATCCCAGGCGGATGTGCATCGTAGGAGATCCAATGCCTACGCCGAAGCCTATGCGGAGATGCTGCATGAGCGCCGTTCCATGTCCGTGGTCCAAGCCAAGCTGACCAAGAAGGGCGGGGTTAGCAGCGCCCTGCAAAGGTCAGAGGACGAAGCAAGGAACTGATCTCTATAACTAGTAATCCCTTACTAAACTCAACCATTATCTTTTCTCCTTTCTTTTAAGGTCCCAGAACAACCTCTGCAATGGCGGCCTGGGCAGCAATGTCATCAATAATCACAGTTTGGCTCCCAAGGTGGACAACAGTAGCGCCGCAGCGGGCAGTCCCAATGGCCAGAAGAAGGGCACCATTGCCCTGTCCCATTTGCCACAGCGGCCGCCGGTGGACATTGAGTTCTGTGATATCTCCTACTCGGTCACCGATAGCCATCGGCGGGGCTTCAAGACCATCCTGAAGAGTGTGTCCGGCAAGTTCCGGAATGGCGAGATCACGGCCATCATGGGTCCCTCCGGCGCCGGCAAGAGCACGCTGATGAACATCCTGGCGGGATACAAGTGAGTTCCTGATACTTTTCTCAATGGCTCCCACTAACTGAATCATCTCTTTCCTGCAGAACTGCCCAGCTTAGTGGCTCGGTGCTGATCAACAGCAAGGAGCGGAATCTGCGACGGTTTAGGAAGCTCTCTTGCTACATCATGCAGGACGATGTGCTGATCGGCAACCTCACCGTTAAGGAGTCGATGATGGTGGCCGCCAACCTCAAGCTGGGCAAGAACATGATCAGCTATGCCAAGGTGGTGGTGGTAGAGGAAATCCTCGAAACCATAGGCCTGAAAGAGTCGGTGAACACGCTGACCTGCAACCTGTCTGGCGGTCAGAGGAAACGCCTTTCGATCGCCCTGGAGCTAGTGAATAATCCACCCGTGATGTTCTTCGACGAGCCCACCTCCGGCCTGGACAGCTCCACCTGCTTCCAGCTCATCTCGCTCCTGAGATCGCTGGCCAGAGGAGGCCGCACCATAGTCTGCACCATCCACCAGCCGTCGGCGCGTCTCTTTGAGAAGTTTGACCACCTGTACCTACTGGCCCAGGGCCAATGCGTCTACGAGGGTCGGGTTAGGGGTCTGGTGCCCTACCTGTCGTCCCTGGGCTACGAGTGCCCCTCGTATCACAATCCCGCTGACTACGTCCTGGAGGTGGCCTCCGGGGAGTACGGCGATGCGGTGCCAAAGCTGGTGCAGGCTGTGAAGAGTGGCGCCTGCAAAAAGTACGCGCACAAGGACTATGTCCGGACGCTGGCCCAGAAGAAAACCAACCAACACGACATCATCAAGGCTGAGAACGCGACCGGGACGATAACCGCCACCCTGACCCTGGAGGACGAGAAGCCGCCACTGGAGGACAGAGAGGGACAACTGGAACCCTCAACAGTCGGAGACGATCCCGCAGAGCTGAAACCACCGAAGCTGGAGACGCAGCAGTCCCAGAACTCGGACTGCAGCGTCGTCAACATGCCCACGACGGCCCTGGACGACAGCTGCAGCTTCAGCTCCTCGAAGGGCACCCATAATGCGGTGGGTTCCGGACCCAGTGCGGTGGTGGGGTGCATGACCTCGCTGCTGGACTCGCACGAAAGCGTCGTCACGCTGCCCAACAAGACGGGCTTCCCCACCAGCGGCTGGACGCAGTTCTGGATCCTCCTCAAGCGCTCCATCCGCACCATCCTGCGCGACCGCATGCTCACCCACATGCGCCTCTTCTCGCACATCATTGTAGGGGCGATCATCGGGATGATCTACTACGATGTGGGCAACGAGGCCAGCAAGATCATGAGCAATGCCGGCTGCATCTTCTTCGTGTCGCTGTTCACCACATTCACGGCCATGATGCCCACCATTCTGACGTGTAAGTTGTCCTGAATCCTAGAGATTTTTAAGCGGAATTTATAGGGTTTATTTTGTGGTTTACAGTTCCCACTGAGATGTCGGTGTTTGTGCGAGAACATCTCAACTACTGGTACTCTCTGAAGGCCTTCTACTTTGCCAAGACATTGGCGGACTTGCCGTTTCAGGTGAGGTTTAGAGCTAAAGCTTGCGATAATTAATAGCATCGTTGGACAGGACCACAAAAATCTAAATTAATTTCAAGCAATTAGAAAATAAAAGCAAAGAAATTAGGCCTGTGTATAGCGCAGTGTTTGTCCATGACGATGTTTAGATTTTGTTAATTTATTACTTAAATAGTTCCTATACCTTATTATTTATTTTCCCCAACCTCACGCTTCAGCACGTCTATATTTTGATTTGTTACTCAAATAACTATGTTACTGCCTAATTTATTTCTTAGAATGTAATAAAGTTCTTATATCCCCTCCTAAAATATAATATTCTCTCATTCCAGATCGTCTTCTCCAGCGTCTACGTTCTGGTGGTGTACTATCTAACCTCGCAGCCCATGGAATTGGAGCGCGTTTCGATGTTCGTTCTCATCTGCGTGCTAAACTCCCTGGTGGCGCAGTCGCTGGGCCTACTAATCGGAGCAGGGATGAACATCGAAACGGGAGTGTTTCTCGGCCCAGTGACGACGATACCGACGATATTGTTCTCCGGTTTCTTTGTGAACTTTGACACCATACCGGGATACCTGCAGTGGGTGACGTACGTCAGTTATGTACGCTACGGCTTCGAGGGTGAGTTTTTAGCTTTACTTAGTCGGGGAAGGTACTTAACTTAATATTTATTACAGGTGCCATGGTGGCCATTTATGGCATGGATCGTGCCAAGATGCAGTGCAATCAGATGTACTGCCACTACCGGGTGCCCAAGAAGTTCCTCGAGGAGATGTCCATGGATAATGCCCTGTTCTGGGTGGATGCCGTCGCTCTCATTGGCATCTTCTTTGCTCTGCGCATCATCGCCTACTTTGTGCTGCGATGGAAGCTGCACATGATCCGTTAAGCGTGGGGATCGTGGGGACTTGTTCATAGCCTTAGGTTATTATCATTATTTAGACATCACCTGTACATACATATATAGGGAAGCGAAGGGAGGGAAAGGCGCCAGGAGGAGGAGGAAACTGGACTGTAGCTAGGCATAGCGTTCTATCGCATTCTTCATTTAATTTCTACCAGACAGAAGACAGACAGAGGAAGCATGCATCGTTTCTAAAAATATATATATATAGACCCAACAGACCCGTGGATATATCTTCTATATACAATAGCTGTTCTGCAATACCAAAACAAAACGGAATTTATACATTCATATATATAAATAGGAATGCCCGCGCGCGTAGAGCCACATCTTACACTTACTTAAACTTACACTGAGGAATAAGTATTGTGACCAAGCAGAAAAGAGTCTGAACTTAAGTAGGTTGAAAAAGCACACACAACACGACACACAAAACATAACAAATTGTAGAGCTGCAGCCGGCTAGAGCTCACTCCTCCCCAGAAACTCTCGTTTTCTTAACTTTAAACCCCTTTTAAACCAACCATAAGCCCCAGTAGAGATTGTGCAATAGCAGGGCCAGGATCAGGCGGCAGGAGCAGGAGCAACCATTCCCTTGTGATAGTTAGAAAGCGGATTTTGGTGATATGAAGCAATTACTATTATTACGAGTGCAGAGAGAGGGAGGAAGGAAGGCGGGCAATCGGCGTATATTTGTGATTATTACATTTTAATTTAGTAACTGTGTTTAGTTTAATTTTTGATACGTCAAGCTACATTTATCCAAGCCAAAATAAATGCAATTTTCATTTGAAAAAAACCTAAACTTTATTTTCTTTAATTTCCTCCCCCCTTTCACATTTATTTCCTATGCCAAAGTGAGGAGCGGAGATTGTAGATCCAAGATCGGTATTACGGGTTGGCAGGGGATTCTTCTTTCTGGCAAAACGAGTGATAGTTAAGCAACAAAAAAACTAAATAATAATACTGATAAAAACACGAAACAAACAACATATTCAGACTCCTTGGAGGAGTGCCCCGCATGAATATATATAAACAAGAAATATATATTTAAACATTTATTGTACATTTCGGTAGCTCGTAGCGCATGTTATCCTGTAAATTAATTTAAAATTGGTAGAGTATTTTCTAATAAAGAACCCCCCAAATCATCATCAACAATTTTTCGATTTCCACATTTTCCGCTGCCTTAAAAAATATAAGAAAATAGATTTTCGGTCGATTTTAGTATTTTTTCTTTTTGGCGCCACCTATTGAGGATTTGCCCAACATCTAGCAGATACAAGAACCCCGTACCCTACCATGTACAAGAACCATTATATAAACAAAATTATTTTACATTAATTTAACACTCGAAATAATTCAAATAGTAGGTGGCTTCAGTCGAAATAAAATATGTTAAAAAAAAGAGAGCGTTGCTTGATAAAAAAAAACATGAAATTGTGCACAGAGGGAGCCGCATTGGTTTCGTTAACTGAGCACAAGATGTCGCTAGAAATTAAATAAAACTGAAAAAATTGTAAAGATTAAATACTAAGCTTTATTAATTATCACTTAAAAAATAGCTGTGAATGTAAGAGATCCTTGCGGTAAAGTTTCATAAATTTTGTACGTTTCGTACGTTTCTCGCATTAAAATACCCTTTAAAGAAGTGGAAATAAAAGAATTTATAATTTATTACAGCACCAAACCCTATTATAAAATTATTTTTGTTCCATTCAAACTACAGAAGAAAATAGTTTTCGGTTTGTTTCTATTTAAATTTTACAAAACTTCCATAGACCCATTCACACCGAAAACACTATAAAAATTACAGCACTGATAGAAACCCATATAAAACCTTCAATATTCCAATAATAGAAAACTTTTCCAGTGCTTCGAGCATACAAATATATTCGACTGAAGCCCTGTATTTCTAACATCAATATTGCAGCGTCGTTTGACATTTTGTTACGCCGCAGCAGCAGGAGCTCAGGGGGTGAAAAGGGGTCAAAAAAGGGCTGAAATGGGGGGAGGCTGAGTAGAGGTCAAAGAGCCAGGGTAGGCGGAAAGATGCAATTGGTAATGGAGAATGGGGGAAAAGGGAGCCGAATGGCATGGCTGTGGCGGCAGTAGTTGCAATGTCACCGGTCAAACGGAGTGATTTTTATTGGCTTGTTGCTTTTTCGATTCACTGATAAATTGTTAATGTCGCGACACACACACACACACTCACACACACACCATGTGCTGTGTAAAATGGCAAACGTTGCAAATTTATTATTTATGTCCCCGCTAAGCTTTGTGCGCCTAGACGCGGAGGCACGGGATGCTGGTCCAAAATTCCGCGACAATTTTAGTAAAAACATAGAAAGGCACACTCAGAGAAAAATAGGATTTGGCATTGTTGTAATATTTAAACAATAAAAAAAGATACAACAATATTTTTTTAAGATAAAAAGAGCTTCAACAGACATAGATCTTGATTTGAAATCAATTTAAAAGGTTCCCTATGCACTAAATTATTTAAAGTTTCATTTTTACTCTTTTTTTATTTTCTCTTCATTTATTTATTAGATTGGTTTAAAACACTCCTTGAATATTATAAAAAATATTTTTCTCAGTGCAGATCCCGTAGGAAATGATGTTATTTTTTGACTAAAAGTTTTTCTTTTTTGCACAGAAAATTCAAGCTTTTTCAAGCTGCACTTTCAATAAATCAAACAAATGATTTTGGGCAAAGGTTTTGCAGGGAGAGGGAAGTCAGTCAGGGGGACCGCGGCAATTAATGCCCACTGCCAATTCGGGGAACTTAACAACAACAACGAGCAAAGTGCAGTTCGCACTTTAATTAATTAGACATTCATTTGCAGCATTCCCCGAGGCAAGGTCCGTCTGTCCCTCTGCTCCCAATCTCTCTCTTTCTCTCTGTGTATGTGTGTCTCTCTGTTTGCCGATTTGTAATGTCCCCTCGGCACCAAGTGGCATAAGGCAGGCGGCAGGAGGCCGGAGAAGATCGGTGGCAGGTGACAGCAGGCACCAGCACCAGGCAACTGGCAGCATGCACCGGGCACCAGGCACCGGGCAGCTGGCATTATGCTCCGCAGGCGTAATAAATTAGCACAAACATGCCACTAAAATGGCACGCCCATTCGGATGCCCCAAAGGCGACTACTGACCCGCTCCGCTCCCGCTGCCACTCCAAAATGCTGTCAATGCAATTCGCATGCCAATGCAATTCCCATCCTCATCCGACTCCAACTGCACGCCTGGGATTTGGCTTGGGATTTGCGCACAATGTGTTTAGTGGCAGCAACACCAGAGCGAGCTCTCTCTTTGGTCCGAGGAGCAGGAGTGGAGTTCAACCTCCTCCCACTCCTCCTCAGCCGGTGATGAGGATAACTAAATCAAATGAAATGCATGCTATGCCATGCAATGCATAGCCAAGTAAGCGGGTCCAGTTGCCAGCTGTTGCTCGGGGACTCGGGGTATTAATTGCAAATGCAACTTTAAAATTCACAGGTAACTGCAGCACATAATATAGATTTGTGTCGCAGCGACATGTATAAGGGATTAGAAGATTGCCAGTTAATAATTACAGGTAAAGGTAAATTGTGTAAATAAGGAAGCTTAGACTAAACAAACTTTACTTAACGAGTTTCCCAGTAAACACAAGAACGAACTAGGATCGGAAGTCAAGGAGAGGAGGCTAGTTTGCTTAGAAACCGACAGACTGCTGGCTGATCAAGAATATTTATATGCTTAATGGGGTCGCTAATGTCTCCTTCCCTGGACTGCAAATATCATGACAAAATTATAATACCCTCTGCAAGGGTATGATCCTTACTGGCCACTTCTTCACTTACCATGAGATGCAATTTTACCCGCTTCGCCCCTCCAAACTTTACGCTGCACTCGAAATTTATGGTTTTTATTGTGTGATTTATGCATCGCTCGTCCCGCTGGCGCACGCAACTTGGCTTGGTGAAAACGAAGGAAGTTGCTGCGGCGGCGTGGAGATTTTTACGCCGGAAATGTGCCCATCGACTGCGTGTTAAGTCTCGCACACACACATAGCACACACCACCACCACACGCACTGTCAGTGCAGGGGTAGAGAAGCAAGTTTTTTATGGCCGTCAGTTTTTATTGCCGGCCATTGCAAGTTCCCAGCTCGCTCGCTCGTGTTTTACTTATTTAATTTCTCAGCTCAGTTCAGTTCAGCTCCGTGTCCGCGTCCGTGTCCATGTCCGTGTCCATGTCGCGAGACGGCGGAGAAAGGGGAGGTCAAACACCAGCCCCGGTAATTGACAGCGGAAGGAGCACGTGTGAGGTCATTGATATGGCGCAGACCCGCTAATGTGTCTGCCTCCAATTCCATTCCCAGTGCCAGCATTATGCCCCCAAACAATGGCCAGCACAGGGGGAAGCACAGAACGTGCCATAAATTCCAATCAAAAGGTGGGGGAAGAGGCAGGACCCCCGCCATTTCAGTCAACAATCAGGCAGATTACGCATACGCTCCGTTTGCAAGTCACAGATCGCAGATTCATCACAGCGCCTGACTCTTTGGCTACACGAACTGCTGAGTTCCCTAACATAATGTTACTAATGGTATTTGGGGTTTTATATGCACTTTTTAAACTATATTATTTATACTTTCTTAGCTTAAGAAGAATAGTCAATAAGTGGAATATTATATTTGAAATAAAAAGTCATTGAAACTTATTTAGAAATACCTTAATTATGTTTCATTTATTAAATGCATAGCTTATTGAGTTATATTCCAGATAAAATGTAATCTAAATAAAATATTCAAATCTAAATTATTATTTTCCCCATAAAACTTAAGGCCTTTAACAAGCAATTACGAGGTAAACTTCTTTAATATTGCTCTAAATCCCTAAAAAAAAAAAAATCCATAAAGGGGGCCTGAAAAAGCAGATGAAATACAATACACCTAGTACGCATAGTCCCCTTTTATGGCCGCCAACTTGAAGTTTAAACCGAGAAATAAAAGAAATTTATTGCACTTTTGTAATTATTGCAAACCAAAGCCATAACCCAGATCCAGGCCTATGGAGGGCAGCCATTCCCAGGCCCAGGCCCATGTGCGAGTCCCATGTGCTTGACATTGCGTTTCACGCCTCGCTAACTTGTTGGCCATGGACACACACTCGCTCAGTGAGGTTCCCGAGCCTCTTGCCTGAACGGAATTCCAGTTTTATTGTTGCTCGACACTTAACTTTATTAATTTTCCAACCAATGACGATTGGGGGGCCTGCTCAGAGAGCCCTCTGCTTTGGTAATCCATTACCGCAGGTGCCGTAAAAATGCTTAGTTTACGATTTGCGATTAACGCGAAACAAGTGCGCCATAAAACGCGCCGAGAGGAGTCACAGTCGGGACCCAGTTGGGGTTCCCCTCGTTTCGATTTGCTTCCTCGTTCCCTCGCTGGCATCTGGCCATTATTCGATTAATTTCAATAAAACGAATCGAAAATTTAACAGCCAACACACAGGACCAGGACAACGACACACAGTTGACAGTCTCTCTTGGACATAAAAATCCTTGTAGCAGCTACAAAATCCGGCTGCCAAAGTGACACTAAATCTTCGACGGCGAAGAGCGCGCCTTTAATTAAAACTTGCGACTCCGTGAGTCAACTTTTACGATGAGTATCCTCTCCTGGCTGGCGCCTCCTGGGAATAGCCTCCTCCTTCATTCTGACCAAAAATTAGGCTGACAAATTATGCAAAAAGCATAAGTGCAAAAAGCGGCCCACTTAATCACTCAACTTCCACTTCCTGTGCCATCCTAGCTGCTCCTGCTGCTGCTGCGGAAGCGGCATCAGCCAAAAGAAATTAAAGTGAAGTATGCCCAGAAAACTTTGGCTGCCTTTCAAATGGTCTCCACACCGGATGGCGGCCAGAACTAGAGACGGCAAGGACATCGTTGAATGGCTCGGCTCTTGCTTCGAAAGCACATAAATTTTAATAATTTATCCCATATTATTCCACTTAAGTCGTTTAGATTTTCATAATAAATTAATAACGACAAGCGCCGCGACCTTGCTGTTGGCCACTCCAACTCCTGTGCCTTCCTTTTGTCCTTCTACAGGGAGAGAAAATGTAGTCTAAGTCTAGAAATTACTACTGAGAATATATCTAAAAAGAAAGTATAACATTTTATAAACTAGCCTCCTTTGGCATAGATTTAGAGACTGTTTTGAACTAATAACCTCCTAAAGACACAATATTTCTGCCAGTGCCACCAAGGGTCCATTTCTAGGCCCATTTCAGTGTCCCGAAAGGCGGCCACGTCAATTGCCAAAGCACAAAGTTCTAAGATTCCCAGATTCGACTATTAAGATGCCAAAGCAACGGCCCAAACAGAGAAGTGATGCCCATGATGGTGATGAGCGAAGAGGCCTTGTCGAAGGAAATCCCAGGATCGGGGCCACCACTGGGCCGCCGGATGTGCCTGCTATGACCACGTGCGTTTTGGGCCATGTTCGTGGCTTATTTATACGCTTAATTTGCGCCACAATTTTATTTACAAATTGTTGTTGTCTGGGCCGCCGCCACCGCCGCGGCCGCCTGCCGAAAGTTATCTTGTGGTTGGTCTCCGTCTCCGGCTGCTCCTCCGCTTGGCTGGGCCCCGGCTGAGATTTGCGGCATTTTCGGTTTATGAGACAAAGGCGGAAATTTATTGTGCCTGCACGCACGGTCGCGAGGGGGTTGCGGCTGGCGAAATTTATTGGCGCTCGCCGAGCGACAATAACAGCGGGCTCAAGTGGCCCCCGGCTTCCGTGCCGTCTCCGGTTTTGGCTCCAAGGTGCAACGCCTCGTTGATTAGCCGCAGAGCAACTAAGAAGGAGGGGGAAAAGCAGGAAGAGCAGGAGCTGTGCTAAGCGAGGAGGCTGCATCTGGAGAAGCGTCTGTTAACAGCTCGTCAAATACAATTTGCACAACGAGGGCCACTCGCTCAGCCTTACTCCTGCCAAGCCTTCACATGTCTCGTCTTCATTTACACTCGAAAATTTCGGGTTTTATGCTGCTAGAAGATTTATTTCATAGATGGAAATACATTTTAGACATTTTAGGAATTGGCTAGTATACCGAGAACCATATTTAGCTCAACTTGTACAAAATGTAGTACAAATATTATAGATTAAAATAATTTTTACTTCAAACAAATCCATAAATCCCAACTTTATTTATTTGTTAGCATCCTTGGTAAGTTTTGCATACAAAATATATTATTTTACGGCTTTAATGTTCTCTTTGAGATTATTTTATCTTGACAGATATAAGCTTAAGAAAAAATACTTTTACTGGGTTATTCTAACACAATTTCCTATTACTTTATAAGAATCCGAATCCCTGTTCGTCCAAGAATGACAGGAATTAATATTTATTTAAACATATTTAAATAACTAGGCTGTTACTTTCTTCCTATTTAAGTCGAAGTATCGCATATTTCTATTCATAGTTTCGGTGTATCTACTACCTCTCCTCATGATATACCTTCCTTCTTTGCTGTTTATCAAATTCCGGCGCTGTCGAATTGAGGAACTGGCAAAACACACTCATCACAAACACACACACCCCCGGCAATCATGGAGCGTTTTATTATAAACAAGATCGAACTGCCCCGGCTCGCTTATCCTTTTCCCCTGGAGGCCACTTGCATATTTACAACATTTATCGGACCCAGCCTCCTGGCCTGGAGTTTCAGTCGGTCAACTGGTGCTGCTTGACATGCACACAGTTTCCACCACCTGGAAAAACGGAGAGGAAAAGCCAACGGCCATCGAAGCTGTCATTATAGATTTTGCTATGATGGAAGGCCGAACAAAAGTTGTTGATGCTGCGTCTGTCTGTCTGGTTTTTCCTTTTCCCCGATGAACAGGATGACATGTAGCAGCTTCTGGGATATGAGTGTGTGTCTTCCCTTACTCATATCTTGTGGCTATCCCAAGCCCGGCCCCCTTTTCATTACTGAACCTCCTCCAGCTCGTGTGTGTTCATTTTCCCTCTCTAAAATTTCAATGGTTGAGGCATGTGTGCCTGTGTCGCTATCTCCGTGTATCTGTATCTTTCGGTTCGCCATCTGCATCGGCAGCATCTGCATGCCCATGAGTATCTGTGTGAGTTGTGTGTGAGTTGGTTTCAAGTACCATTGAATTGATTGATGTTTGATGCACTCAACCACAACGATATGCAGCTAACCGCATCGCTGCGGCTGCCTGCTGCTCCAGCTTCTGCCCCAGCTGCCCCCTTCTTTCATTGCGCATTTGTGCAGCATACTTTTTCGAGTGCCGCCAGATCAAATGAATTCTCGGAGAGGCAATGCAAGGCAAGGCAAGGCATCCATGAATTACACATCGCGAGGAGCTCGAGACTCGAGTGCAGTAATCTGACCGCACATAAATTCTCCACCGGATTCGCACATAATACTTTAAACACATATATATTTTATATGGAGAGGGGGTCCTTCCCGCAGCTGTATCGAATAATAAATGTGCAAAAACGTTTTGATTTACACCACGCTTTTTTAATCATATTTAAATAAATTAAACATTTATTATAGAAATGCAGCCATAAATAAATTGAGTAAACAACACGAACAAAGCTGAGGCACTGGCTCTCTCTCTCTTCCTCTGGTCGAGTTTCGTGTTTGTTATGGAAACTCAATTACCCATCAGTTACCGCTTAGCCGCACAAATTCCATAAAATTGAAACAAACAAAGGTCCACAGAATTTTCCACTTTCCTCTGCAAAAACGCCTATTAATCATGGAATATTTTTAAGAGAATGTCACAGCTTTTTAGGCTTCGTTCTAGGGTATTAATGGACTGCATTTTGTGTGTGTGCTTTTATTTTTTCGTGTTTCCCCAATTGATTTCCATTGACTTGTTTACTCAAGGCTTAAGCATTTGCATAATTGCCACACAGAGCCGTTGAAATTAACCACATTTATCAAATCGACATGGCAATGGAGCGTTGAGAGAATCGCCTGTCCCCAGGAAGGACTCCTTCCTGGCCGCCTCTTGGCCGCCTTTTTGCGACGCAGCGAGTGCACAACTATTTTCGCATTTTGCACTTCGGCTATAAATTCAGGAATTTATGGTGCGTATCACTCGCCCGAATGTTTTACATGCGATCCTTGGCTCCGAAGCCCGAGCAACACAACTCAAGTTGCAGCCACAAGGCACCCAGAGAAAAGATTCGTTTGATTCACAAAAGAAATCATAAAAGACCGCAACAAACTGAACTATTATTGATATATTTTATGCTTTATAAAATATGAGGGGATTTCATTGTGCAGTTATTTTATATATAACAAAATTATATTGTAAATAAAGGGCTTCTATGTATGCTTTTTAATAAGCTAACCATAGTCAGATCCCTTGTATCCTGCTTGTTAAAATTCTCCCTTCATTACCTTACCCTCTTTCCTTATTTGATTTAATTTAAAGACTTCTGTTTTTTCCTAGTGTCTAGCTCAAGATGTTTCCCTTGGAGAATGCGTAAACTCCCGCCGGATTTGGGATAGAGCAGCAGCAGTAGCATCCGAAGAGTTATGCGTCTCCAACTGAAGCCGAAAAACTTTCACGACTGCAGAAGGAAAAGAAGGAAAAATCCCAAGTAGCAGCAATGGACAAAAAGGACTTAAGAACCGTCTGCTTCTCGTGGACCCTGTAAAAATATGAAAGCCTCGACTGGCGTGTTGGCTCCTCCTCCATTTAATGAGAGCCCCTCCTTGGTCCCTGGTCCAAGGCTAAACCAGTTGGGACAAGTTTAAGCCACAGATGGCTTGGATGGGAAGGCGACGCGTCGCTGCAGCTGACTGCTCCTCAATTCGCTGCCGCATTGCGATTTGCGCTAATTCACGTGTTTCCGCTTCGCTCAACTTCGGCATTGCACTCTCTGCATCCTTCAAGCTCTCTCAGCGCCCCACCAACAACAGCCACTTGCCAGAGCAGAGGTCCTTCTCCTCCACTTGGCGCTGCTCCTTGTTGTTGCCACGTTGTTACACGGAAAAGTGTGTAAGACTTCTAATTTGCCTGAGATTTCCCTTAATTTAGAGGAAAATAATAGCGGAAAATAATAAGAGAACATGAGGTTTCCTTTATATATTTCACTAGAAAGTAGAGTGACTTGAAGAAGGGGGTTCTCTACGTTAAATACCCTTTTTTTAGTTTCTAAATTATATTTCCCTTTGTGTAGGGGTCCCTGATTCGTGGCTGGTCAAGGATTCATCTGCAGAGCTGCTGCTGCGGCATTCTCTGGAATTGTAGCGGCGGTCGCGGCTTAGCACTCTTCTTTCTCCACACACCTCTCCCTTTGCAGCCCAGCACATCGGCTCCACCTAAGCAGGTGGCAAAGTTTAGTGCTGTGTTGCCACGGTTGTGATTCCAAAGTTCCAGCGATGAATTATTCCAACTTTGCTGGGAGGACTGGAGTATATATAGTACGCATTGCAGGAGTTGCTGCTCCAATCTCGACTTAATTGTTCCCAACGTTTCGAACACAATTACGCAAAGTTTGTGGATTTGCACTGGACATTTAACGAGCTGTCTCTGGATTGGGATTGAGTAGCGTATCAATGCTGTTTGTCCGAGTTGCAAAACT
This sequence comes from Drosophila kanapiae, assembly GCA_008042475.1. Taxonomy (NCBI): domain Eukaryota; kingdom Metazoa; phylum Arthropoda; class Insecta; order Diptera; family Drosophilidae; genus Drosophila; species Drosophila kanapiae. Next base: position 595,244 of record VNJM01002939.1, read on the forward strand.
TTACCAGCAGATCGAATTTGCGTCAACTTTGGTCCAAGAGAGAGAGAGAGCCCCTGAAAAGACCCATTCATTCAGTGGCCTCTTCCACATCATTTCCGTCGCCAGCTGCCTCTCGTCTCCGTCTAGCATCATTATTTATACGAAATTTGCTTACAAGGTGCTTACAATTTTTCCAAATATGCCAGCCAGCCAACCAGGACTACGAGCAGGAGCCGACAGACAGCCAGAAACAGCCGCACTCAAAGTGTTATTAGTTGGTCGAGAAAGGAGGGCGGAAGGGTGAAGTGACAGCCAATGCATCGATAGCAAATACATACAGTGTAAAAATAGTTTATAGATATTCAAATTATTTGAAATATAAAAAATATACAGAGCGAAATAGATAAAAGCCTGCAGACAAACTCGGATAAATATCCCCACTTTTAATGTGAAAGTTAAACAAGTTCTTTTATATTCTTATAGTTCCATGAACAATCTCTTTCTTGTATGCCCTATTCTATAAAACCTATAGAAACCTAAAAATATTCCCAAAATATATTTAAAACCATTCTTAAAGGTTTGCCTTTCAGTGCACCCAAGCTACCAACATTTGCATTGCAGGCACTTGAGCCATATAAAAAATATATAAAAAATGAATTGAAAAAGCAGTATCCATTTGATTCCGTTTGCCAGCGATGCCTGCTTGCGGTGCATTCACCGCCACCTGGAGGAGGTGGGTCATCCATCGATTTGAGTGCGGCGAGGATTTCATTCCTGAAGCACTTTAAAGGGGCTTAAAGTCTCCGCCGGGAATTAGCAATCATCTCTTGATGATGAATTGCAGGCGATACAGAGGCAGCCGGCGCACATTCAGATACGGATCCTGAATTCTGCCATCGATGCTTGCCTCGTCGATTCTGCGATATATTGAAATTCCAGCGCGGTCCACAGCAGAAGGCTGTGCATTTCCTGCTGGCCAGGACAATGACAACGACAGCGGAAAAAAAAGGAAGAGAAAAATAAACAAAATTAACGGCGTTGCGCCGCTGCTCCTTTTCCTGTGCCACGAACGGCCTGCGTTTTTGGTCATTAGAAGTGACAGTGCCGCAAAGCCACGCACTGGCCTGGTCCACCTACCACTTCTCCTCATCCTGCTTTCAACTCCAGCCCCTTCCCCTCCTCACTAAATCCCCGGCAGTCACAGTGAATGTTCAGCGGTTGTCCCGTTGTCCCCCGTCGGTCATTTGTCCTGCCTCAGTTTTTGGCCTGAGTTCAATTTTCTGGTCATGCACATGGCGGCCGCTGCAGCAGCCCCGTCGAATTTTGTTCATTAGGCACGCACACACACGCGGCTCCCTGTCCTGCCCTTGGTGACTAGAATTGTTCCGTGGAGAGGCGGCGCCGCTGCCCAGGATCCGCAATGTAATCAACGAAATCGCTGGAATCGCCAGAAATCGGCGTTTTGTCTAGGAGCGCGGCAACTACAGCAGCATTGGGGCAAAAAACACCGGGAGCGGTGGACAGACAGGGCGGTGGACAGACAGCGGTTCCGGCACTAGGACGTGGACCCGAAACCGGACCAGTATCCCGCCCAAGCCTGGAGCAACACACGAGAGAAAAAACAATGGAGGAATAAAAGCTAAAATTGGGTATAGCCTCATCTTATACCCTTGCCTAAATAACCTAAATAATCTTTTGGAATGATTAAATTAAGAAGAAATATATCAAAATGTGGAAATAATTCAAAGTTTGGTAACAACGCTGAAGTATTAATTATAAAGATATAAAAAATCTAAAAAAAACCTCCTTTTAGCGGTAACTATTACTGATAACAGGAGGTCCTTGTCTAAATCTTGTATCCTGATGGTGCCGTTCGGGATTAAACATAATACTAATACCACTACGCGCTTTGACCTAATAAAATGCTGCTATCCTATGGATACCCTTCTGAAAGGGTATAAACAATCAGGGGCTGGGCTTTCGCTGGTGTTGCCACTGCTGCTGTTTCAACTGCAACTGCGGCCATTAACGGTAATTCCGGCAGCGCTTTTAATTGCGCATACAGCGAAGCAATAGCATGGAAAATGAGTTGTGGCCATGGATTTTGAGCCAGCGATTGCACACCCGGGACGTGGGCCTCCTCTGAAATCAACAGATTATGATTGTCGGCCATCGGTGGAGCTGAGGATATGCCTTCGGGCCCGCTGCTGACAAGGCACAAAAGCAAAATAATATCAAAATATCCAGTAATAATAATAGCCGCAGGCCACAATCAAATTTAATTTGTGTCTAAACTTATTAAAGTGCACAAGGAAATCGTTTAAAATATAGTACAAGGACTTAATAACCTAGTTTTGAACGTTTGAGCTGCTAAAATTAAGCTTATCACACAATTTGCGTATAAACTTATTAAAGTGCATAATGAAATCGTTTAAAATATAATACAAGGCTTTAATAAGCTAGTTTTGAACGTTTGAGCTGTTAAATATATGTTAATCACAAGAAAGCAGCTGCTTTTATTCAATTAAAACGTAAGCAAACTCAATCCTATGGATTTCCCTTAGATCAAGCAACAGTCTGGGCTCGAACTCGTGTTATTGAGACGCTCAGTTCATCATGGCAGACACTTCCGATAGACTGCAGACTAATTCGTGCAATTACGAATTGGTGGCCTGCCAAGGGACCCAGAACTAAACAAAAGTCGCATAAAAGTAATGCGAGATGGTACGGAGATGGTAAAAAAGGGGCAAATATATACGAGAAGCGGAGGGAGGGTGGGTGCATGGCAATGTAATGAAAAACTCATAACCTGTGGCTTTTTTGTCATGCGGTCACACGCACAGACTGCCAGACAGACACACACAAGGAAAACCCAAGAACGAGGACGACACGCAATCCCCGCGTTGAAGTTGTGCCAAGGCGAACGTACGGGGAAACTTTTCCTTTTGGCCTTTGCCATCGGCTTCGACTTGGGTTACTGTTTCTGTTTCACATTTCACATTGCCAACTTTGAGGTCTCCCCCCCTGGGTTCAGGCGAAATTGAAACCCGTAAAGCCCAATTCCACCAACCGCCCGCACGCCTTCAATTTCACTTTGACATACTGAAAACGCAACGAAAACTTCTGTGCCGCGTTGACAACTAAATTCGATATCGATTTGATTTAGTTAAACGCTGAAACATCGCCTCAATGGGAATGGCAATGGTGATGGCGATGGCGATGCCGATGATGACGATGGCAGGACACTTTTCCCGGGCCGCCTTGGGCAATGAAATTCCGCATGATTGTCGCCTTATGCTGTGAAAACAAACAAACAAACGGACTGACGGGGCGGAGGTTGAGAGACGTGGGCCCAAAGCAAATAGAAGGACACAGATAAGCGAAACTGCGATTGAAAATTGGAACAGGGATTGATTCACACTTGGGGAAAATCGGGGGATAAAGCGTCATAGGTGCATTAATATATACATACATATATATTTGTTCTACCGGAATTTAAGGCTTGTTTATGATCCCGTCAAAAATTGTAGCTTAAGTTTCTATAGTCCTTGAGATTTATGTCTGTATAAGAGCAAACGGGCAAGCGGACAATCCTCTAAGAAAGTTGTTATAAAATTTAAGTGCTCTAGCTTTTATGATATCTTAAATCTCATCTGGTATTGCTAATTACCTAGGTTTCAGGGTATAAAACTATTTTAAGACTAGTTTCCTTGAAACATGAAAGAAATTGCTGGTGGTTTTAAATTTTTTAGTAGTCATTGATATCAAAAATTCTTGTTTTATCAGTGTAGCGTTGATAACTGACATTGGTTTCTGGGGGCGCGGAAGCAGAAGACCCCAAGACCATCAGCTTAGGCGCGCGAAAGTGGCTCGAGGGGCGAATGGAGTGTGTATATGTGTGGACGGAGTGTGTGGGGCAACTTCTCCTTTGATAACCCGGCCGCAGAAGGGAGCGGGGTCCGGTTACTACTTCCCATCACCTCCTGCGTGTCCTGCGTCCTTGCTGGAGAGCTGTCTGTCGACACACTCGGTGCGTCCGTAGAAGTGGTCGTATGCAAATTAGTGCAGCTCCTGCATGTGGCCACAGGCATTACCCGGTGGCTCATGTGAATTTCAAATGTGCGCCATGTTCTGGTCCTTCTTCGACTCCTTAGACACTTTGGGCTCCTCCTCCTGGTGCCTCACTGCTGAGTCAGAATAGGGATTAAGTTGCTGGCCGCAAAAGACGCGGGGGAGTCCGACCCGTCCAGAGATCCCACCTCTATCTGGCATTTTTATCTACATTTCTTTCACATTTCCACCGACTTGCATCATAAACAACAAACGAACATGAACAGAGAGAGCCAAAAATTAACATAGACCAAGGACGAGGCAGTCGGCACGCCTACACTGGCCATACACACATGGACAGTAGCAGTGTCAGTCCCACAGGACGAACATGTTGGCCAGAAAACGGAGGAGAAAGCCAGAGAGAAAGCCAACAGACGCCATCAAGCGAATTAAAACCAAATCACTTACAAGCGGCCAAAAGTGTTAACGTGTAAATTTCCATTTACCAAGATCGAAGCGCTCCGATAGCAGGCAGACACTATAAACATGCAGAGGGCGGGGACAGGTGCCCAAAAAGGGGGTGTGTGGAGTGGAGTGCGGCTCTTACCTGAAGCAGCCTTGAAGGGAAGTTAAAAATAAAACTAGTGGCCAGTCCAAGGCAGGCGGCTCTAAGCGCTTGGCCAACAGGAATATACACAGGTGAAAGTAAAGGTATTGTATGTATGGAAAGGGGGGTCGGGGCAGGATCAGGGAAGCAGTTAAGGCGCACACATATATACACACACACATTTACATGCATAAATAAGCAAGGAGCCCCGGCAGAACTTCTTAACTCAATGAATTCTCCCTGCAATTTCGTAAATTAACACTTTGCACGTGGGAGGCGGCGGAATCGAGCTGTGAAAATCGCACAGGACCAAGGTGCTGATGAGGGGAGGGGGATGATCGGAGGATGGGGCATAGACATTCTCGCACTTACTTCCAAGTCATTGGAGCTATCTACACCCCTCCTTTTTACCCACCCGTTTCCCCAAACCCGAGTGTGTTTTGGTTGCCAAAAAGTCTACTACAGCGGAAACAATCTGTTCGCTGCGCGTCGAGGCAGCAGCCATAAACAGTAGAAGAGAAGTCACTCCCCACACACTACAACCTCTCGCCCCGTCCCCCTTTCTCTGGCAGTTCTTTCCGTTCGAAATTTGCATTTTCAGTGAAATTGATATTCTTATATTCGCTTCCATTGGGGCTGCTCTGTGTGTGTGTGTATCGGTTCAAGTAACCCAAAGGGGCATTTTTCGAAAAACCGAGTAAATTATGGGTGACCATCCCACACAAAAAATAGGAGCCAGCAAGAGAAAGAGTTGCTGAATTATGGGAACCGCTTTGGGATCAGATTAAATTGCGCTTTCTTCATATTTTAATTATATGTTCAATAGGTTCAAAGCTGGTAACATGAGTATTTCACTAGAACTAGATTAATAGGCTTGAAGAATATTAAGAAAGGTAGCTTTTGTGAGCATCTTTAATGGAATTAGATCCCAACCTGAAGTGTTATTGCTCTGAAACCTTTATCAAATCTTTATAAAAGATTTATACGATACGTTTTTAAAGCTTAAATAACAAACAACGAATTTATTTTCAATTTAACGTTTAAGTAATTTGAATAATCCAATATTCTGATCTTAACTATATATAGAAAACATTAAATAGGCTTTTGGGGCTGTAAATTTTGCCTTCTTAATGATAATAAATGATTTCAAGTTGTTATCCTTTTCCAGAAATATTTTCTAATAATATATATTAAAAGTTGTCTTTATATATATATTTAAACAACTAGTAAAAGTATTTATTTACGCTTCAAGTTAGTTCCAAAGAGAGTTACGAATATTTTTAAAAGCCAACACACATGGCGCTTCCATTTCTCGTTTAAAAGTGACGAATCCCGCTCATATTGGCACTTCATTGCGGTCCCTGTGCCCCTCCTTTCCCACTCACCCACCCACAACCCCAAACAATTCACATCAACCCCTTCTTCCTCCCCCTTTGCCTGTCGCTGATATCGAAATCTGTTTTATCAGCTCCCCGGCGTTATTGCTTTTGTTGCTGTGTGACTGTGCACTGCACCAAAAAGGGGTGAGGACGCTCAGTCACCCCCACTCACCCCACTCACCCTACCCCCCAGCCAGGAGCAACCCCTTTTCGTACATAAATTTATACGCGATTTTGTAATTCCCTTTTTGGTTATAAATTTCGCTACTGTTTCGGTTTCGGTTGAATGCCTCGCCACCGCTCTGCACACCCCGCTCCTTGTCACATCCCCGTGCGGTTGCAATCAGTTTATCAGTTTATTTGTGTATTGGTGTGGGTGCAGGCGACTGAGTGTGTGCCTGCGAGTGTGTTTATTTGTTATATGCAAATAGTGGAAGGCGCAAAGGGGTGGCCGAGGGATGTGTCACCTCTGAAATGTTTGCCCCAAAACGTTGGCACAGCGCGGCAGGAGGAGAAAGAGGACTTCCCGGCTATTGTGTGCGCTAAAAATTACGCTGGCTGCAGATGCAAATGCGACCTGCAGTATGGAAAGGAGTCAAAGTCAATGATGATAAGCAATAGGAGTAATCAAATAACCATTTCGACAATTGGGAATATCGTTTCCTATATCCTGTCGTATCCTGGAATGGTAACAGAAAGTGTATCCTTTAATTCCTTTTATCTTCAGCAAGAAGGAAGTGCAGTTAAGAGATTTTATTTAAGGTTTTATTAATTACCTTAAGTGGTGTTCGCATTATAACGTTATGTACACAATAATGCCTAACGTACATAGCCTTCCTAAAGTACAACTTGAATTGTAACCAACTTAGTACACAAAACAAAACAAACATTCAGACAGAACGTCAATAGTTATGTACTTTTCCTATCGCGCCTACTAGCACATAACCCTAACAAGCACGTGCACTGACCGCAGTGCATCAACGTCCAAGAAGTTTGAAGATTGAACATCTCCAGGCATATTATATTTCTCAAAATATATATACTATGTAACAATTGGAGATAGCTAAAAGATTATTATGCATAATTAGCCCCAAAATCTAGTCATTTTGGTCTAATTTTTTTATTATTTACTTGTGTAGTTATAACTATTTATTGTTGGATTCCTTTGAAAAAGGTTATTTGTTGGCAAATCCTTGATATTTCAGGCGCAGAGGTAGCCCATGGATCTGTTCCTCCATTTAGTTGTTACTGGTCCGTTTCAAAATCGAATTTCATTGTTTTTTCGGTTCTTTTCAGAGTGAGAGTGTGACTTTATAAGCGTAGGCCGATTGCTCATCTCATTTGGTGTTGCAAATTTTAAACATTTAAAGCATCAGTTCCAGGACAATTGCAGAAAGCCCTGGAGCACTGTGTGTCGAGTGTGTGTTGTGTCCTGGAAAATACGAGTTACGAGAGAGTACAGCCTCAGGCAAAGCCGTTGTCCGTCTCCATTTCCTGCTCCATATCAGTCACCCCGTCGACAAAGATCATGACCATACCTAGGGCTGGTACCATGTCCGACGGCATGTGAGCATTATCGCCGCCCAGCACAACCACACACGGCTTCCCGATGACAAGGGGTGGCAGAAGACGAGCCACATACTGGTACAGGTTGTGGTTCGCGCGGCGAGCGTTCAGGGTCGACAGACCCTTGGGCCAACGGTTCTCGTGGCAGCGGTCCACCATCATGTTGAACAGGTGCATCGGACACCCGCTGGAGCGCAGGCTGTCGCGCACCATAACATGCATGGGTACGTCCGGCGTGGCGACCAAGCTGCCCCAATTGCGGATGGTGGCCAGGGGCAGGGCGTTGCCCCACTGCATCAGCGAGTAGCGATCCAGCTGTTCGCCAATGCCATGGATCACCGGATTGCTGGTACGCAGCGCCGAGATGTAATACTGCAGCAGCTCCAGCTCCCTGCGCTGGTTCACGATGCGCAGCTGATGGCTAGTCTGCGACTCCTTCAGTTCCTTTAAATCGCATAGCAGAACTTTCACCGTCTCGCGCAGCTCCTGCACACAGTTATGGGTGGCCAGCTTGTCCCGTGGCACCTTTTAAAAAGCACAAAAAAAATGTAAAAGAAGTATCTTATTACGATTGTAGAGCTTGCCTTGATGCCGCAACCCTTCTTGCACTCCACAATCAACTTGGGATTATGCTGGCAGCAGGCCACATGCTGGCGAAATTCCTCCAGTGGCAAGAGCTGGTCGCATCCGTTCTCCGCGAAGCTGCACTTGATCTGCAAGCGAGCGAGCATGTTGCGCATCAGGCGGGACACGCCTACCAAGTGTCCAGGCTGCAAGGTGGAGCGGTCCACCGGGCATATCTGCTTCAGACGCAGCCACTGGTCAATGCACAGCCGGCAGTAGGCATGTTCGCAGCTCATTGACTGCACCGGCTCCTCCAGGACATCGGCACAGATTGGACAGAGCAACTCGTCGTCCACGTGGCCCACAATAAAGGAGATATCAAAGCCCATGGTGGAACGCAAGTATTAAAACAAAATTTCCAAAGACTTTTCACTGTTAAACCGAAAAAAAATGATCTACTTTCCAAAATACTCGATTTCTTCTAATTTTCCGAACCAAATGTGAGCCCGTTGTGAGTACAGTGACAGCAAATAAAACAAGCACTTACATTTTGACATGTAGGTCAGGGCCTATTAGAATATTAGAAAATTGGTTCGGATTTTTGTTTTACCATAGTCTGGTCACACCGACGAAAGATGAAAGAGGTGAACAATAACAATCGTTGCAATATACAATAAATTTATAAGAACAAACTTAAAACTAGTTTGAACCTGTATTTTATTGAATATTAAATCATTGGTTTATAGTTTTCGCTGTGATTTCGTCCTTTATTTATTCAAACCACTTATTAAATATGTTTTTAGTATAACGTTCTCCCATTCCCATACAAACTGGCACTAATCTTGGCTGAAAAATGTTCAGCTAATGCGATAATAAATGCAATTTAAGCCGCTGCAGTATGCTCTCTGAACTAGCAAGGGGCAGCGACAATTTACAGCGACAATTTACAGCGACAATTTATTAAAATATACGCCTCCTTGAGAGGGCCTCAGTCCATCTACTCCCCCACTTTCACCTCAATCTAGACGTGGGCAAAGATATTGTGTTAATTTGCCGCAGTCATGAGCCTTTCTGAGGTCGAGTACTCGCTCGCGAGTTGCAACAGCAAATTTGTTGCCGTTTTAATTTTTCTGTCAGCTCGCGCTCGAGCGCCTCCTTAACTCCCGCGTCCTTGCATGCCACATGCGAGGACTTTTAATTGTTGCAACAGCTGCAACAACAACTTAACGAGAACGCGCGTCCAGTTGAGGAGTCAGTGCATAAATTAGAAATTGGCGACCTGCACGGGCGCGCCTGAAGAGGTTTTTGCGAGAGGAGAGTGTGTGCCTCCTTCGCATGTTGTTGGTGTTGCGTTTTGCCACTCGACGGGTTTTGTGTACACACAAATTACAAGGGACACACACAGTTACAGGCTCAGGAACTGGATGCCCCTTTTTTCCCCCATTTTCCGGCCCGTTTGCATGTTCCGCGCGGGGTTAACCGAAGAGTAAGCATTGTTAACAGGCCTCAGCTTAAATGGAACACGGCGAAAAATATTTGAATAAAATCAAATAAGAAGTTTTTGGGATATAAACAGGAAACAGGATATGAGCAAGAAATATTAAGATCAAAGTCCGACCAAACGAAAGAAAGGAAGTCAAAAAATTACCTCAAAGGCCCCGATAATATGTGTATTATGTATTAACTTGTTCTAATATTTAACGGGCAGTGTAAGGCTCAATCAACTTCACAACTTTCTCACACATTTCTACCTTTTTCTCCAGCTCTCTCTCTCTTTGTGTTACTCTCCCTCTATCCGACTTACCTAGTTCGCTTAATTAATAAATACATTTTGATTAGCGTGTCGTCGCCCGCCCCCTTCTTCCGCCCTTGCAACTTGAGCCGTCCCTCACCCTGTTCCCAGCTGACACGACTTGACCCCAAAACTCTGAACTGACCTGACTTACTGACCCCGCGCTGCTCTTCGCTATATCCCCTATTATTTTGTTCCGTTTTGCTTGCCATCATCATTAGTCACTCTTTCTCGCTCATCCTTTCTCAGCCTGTCTTCGTCTTTCTCTGTCGCTCCCAATAAGAATCACCGTTATTTGTTTTGCTGTCAGATTAGCCTCACTTGTTGATGTGCTCTCTTATTTGCACACGCACACACACACATACATATATAGGAAATATCTCTCTCGCTTTTTTTGCCATTTCTTCTTGCACTCACCTTCTTTTGCTCTTTTTCTTCGCAGGTGACGTTGGGCATCATTAGGCCATTTTGTTTTTACTCGTTGACTTTGATTTGTAAGAAAAAAAAACACTGAAATATTTTTTATAGAAAACAGCACACAAAAAAAAAACACTTCCAGGCACATTCACATTCTATTTTCGCTATTTTGATAAAAAACAAACAAAAAATTAAAAAAAAATAAAAAACACGGGGAATATTAACATATTTTGATTTATTTGCGGCTTTCAATAAGAAACATAGCACATACAAAAAAATGAAAATAAAGAAACACTTTCTAATAGTGGGCTTAAGCCACTTCATACTTGGAAACATTTTCAGGGGAATTCCATATTGGAATATCTGCCTGCACGTACACACGACACTGATAAAAAAAAACTGCACTTTGGGATCTGCACAAAAATTCCCGCGAAATGAATACGACTTTCTCAATACCCGCCAGATCTTCCCGCCTTTTTTATGCACACGTACACAAGTAGGTTTCTATGGATGTGTGGGTGGCCCGGGGAGCGCTAGCTCGGCACTTGTTGCAAATTCTTTGATTTCTTTGCATAAATCACTTTTTCACGATGGAAATTCATCTTCCAACAATGCAGCGTGTTGTTAACTAACTAATTGATATGTTTTTCACGTTTTCCGGTGCACAAAACTGCAATTATTAAAATATTTTCCGTTTTTTCCCGCCGAAGTATGTTGCGAAAAGAAGAGTTCGAAAGTTGTGAGCGAGCGATCGAAACGAATTCGAAGTTTAAGTTAAAGAGAGAGATCTCACGAGAGAGTAAGCTAGCATGCGAGTGTTTTTGTTGGTTTTCGAAGTCGAACCAACGGAATCCAATTGGAAGGGCTACCGCGGACTAAACGGTAAATTCCTTTAATTTCATTTTTCGCAATGCAGAAAATGTTTTTTTAATGTCGGTATTAAGCAATTACTCGTGCAGAAGAATTTGTAATTAGAGACGATTGCTTTGCTCGCATAAATAAGCCTCATTTTCCCGTACTGATTTGCTGCAGCCCTTTCCGATCCTGCGCCACATGAGCAGGCGAATTGTTGTAAATGAAATTCCAGCAACATTTTTGGCCTGTAATTTGATTTTAATGTGGGTCAAACGGCTGCCAGTACCGAGGCTTAGTGGAAATAAAACTAACAGAAAAAAAACACACACATGCACTGCAAAAAAATCAGAAGGAGTTACAAATTAATTTTAATAATATTTATAGGGAAATAAATAATAAAAATACTCCTTGAATTAGAATAAATTTATAAGTTAGCCACAATAAACCTCTATATCTCAGAAACTAGAAGAACTAAGGCTATTAAATTGAATACCTTTCACATTTTTATTTTTTATTTTCTTTATATTTTGAAATATTAAAATAAATTGTAAAATCAAGAACTTTAATAAATATTCCACTCTCAAGCTCTTCCCGCCTCTTCCATCCTCTCAGTGTTGGGAAAGCCGTGTAGTAACATGTGCCCGAGAACTGGCTAATGGCCCTAAAAGCCGCTTCCCGTTGATTGCAGCCCTGCTGTTGTGTGGATGGAGAGGGGGAGGCGGGGAGGGGCAACACTTTGTGCAATTTAGCTTTTGGCCAAAGTCATTAAGTTTGATGTTAAAGCCACTGCTTTGCCCAATCCTCAATTCCTGCTCCTGTTTCTTTTGCCAGCTCCTGTTCCAGCTCCAGCTCCTGTGGGGTCCTTCCTTTTGCCAGTCCGTCTCCGGTTGGCATGTCAACTGGCGCTGCCTCTGCTGCAGGCAGATTTACAGTCAGTTGCTTTTTCACTCCGTCCGTCCGTCCGTCCGTCCGTCAGTTATTCCGTAGAGGAGACTTCGTCCTTGGTCCTTCAGTCCGTTCGTTCGTCAGCAGCGAGGCAGCCGAAAGCGGATGCATTACAAAGGACATCAAGTCGGGATATTGAGTTTTGTGTGCAACAAAGAAAAGCGCATACAAAGCCGGGCGCAAAATAAATGCTTCTTTGTTGGAATTGTAGGCGGCACCAGGCGGAGGCGGGTGGCAGCGAGAAAAAATTGAATTACACGCGAGCCAGCAGCTTCTATGCCCCCGGTCTCCCTCTGTCTCTCTCTTGTTTCTGCTCCTGCCAGCCCACAGCCCCCATCACCATCTCCTTATCCGCAACCGTATCCGTATCCGTCCGAGCTTACCGCAGGCGCAAAACTACTGTGATTGCGTGCAAAACACTGCGAGAAAATTGGGTTTTAGAGGATGGAAGTTAATCAAAAAACATTTTTCAAATTTTTAGAAAGAAAAACGATGAAAATAAGGTTTACTTTTATATTTTTCACATCGAAATAGGGGAGTTTTGATAAGAATAAGGAACTTTTATGAAAAATAGCCTCAAACATGGTTGGGCACTAGATTTTCAAGGTGGGAGCCCGGTAAAAATTAAAGAGCAACATTATTCTTAAAGAATATAATACAAAATGGTAACAGCTTTATAATATAAATCATAATAAATACTTACCAACCGGTGTATATATCCCCGACAATCTGTAAGTTTTGTTTTTGTGGCCCTAGGCGCGCTATTTCGCTCAAGTACATTATTTTTTTAAAGCGTATTTTAAATATTTGACATTCTGCAACCCATTTCCCGCTGTGTGCCACGGGGCTTGTGGGCGTGGCCGCAAACTGAGGCGGATATGATGAAGCGGCGGCACAAAAATAAGCACAAAAGGATAATGCTTTCTCCGCGGCTGCCTACGCGTTCTCTTCCACACCCAGAGGGAGGGAGCCTTTCCAGAATTTTCCCCGCCTTTGCGCCAAGTCGTGGCGCTGCTTTTTTGTAGCTTCATAAAAAATTTCCCAAGCGGAAATGCAATTTAATTAAAAATGTCCTGCTGCTGCTGCTGCTGCCTCTGCTGCTGCTGGCGGAGGAGTCTCCTGCAGTCGCTGCTTGCTCCTCTTTTCTGTTTGCCCGCGGAGCAACTACTTGGACACTGAGTTGTAGGCAAACATGATGAATCTCTTGCACAGATTTCCCGCTGGACCCTGCCGCGCCTCATTTTCATCCCTTTACCGAACAAAATCGTTTAAGATTAACAGCCAGCGATAAACAGGCGGCCGCCACTGAAAATGCAGCAAAATTAAATGGCCAAGAGAGCTCGGTCCACCACTGAGCCCGCCTTTCGCTCTCATGAACCCCGCCTCGGCTTCGGTTAAGTGAATTACCATACTCAATTAACGTTATGCTTATTACGCCCTAGCTCTAATCCAATTCTGAACTCTGAATGCAACGCAGGCAGAGCAGCAAAGGGCGGAAAAGCTGGACCGAGGGAGCCGAGGAAAACACTTAGCCCCGGCGGCATTCTCAGAATGCCAAACAAAATTAGCCAAACATTTATATGGGAAGGACGACGACAGAACAATGCATGAATGGTTGCGATTCAAAACCTCAGCTAATCTTTGAAATTCCTGTTTGAATGCGGCGTCTAAATCACGAAGAAAGGCGAAAAGGCAAGTCTATTGTAAATGATTTGCTCTAGTTTTCCTCAGCTTTTTGTTGAATAAATTTCCATAGTTCTTAGCTTTAGCAAAGTTTAGCTTTTGATTTTTATAATATTCTAGCTTGGGAAAAGGGAGAGAGATTAACAAGTAAGAAAGCTACACTCTAGTGTGACCAGAGCTTTCGTTCTATTAATTACTAGACCAACGCGTTAGGCGTAAGTAATCCCTAGTCTTTATTTCCTTAAAAAAGGTTTTTAGGTTTTAAGGTGACCCTTTGAGTGATTATCGTCAGAAATAATATAAGGAATAATAAAACGCTATACAAGTTTCAGGTTAATACGCTTTACGTATCTTTATCTTTATATAGTATTTGATTTAATAATGTGACGACGTTTGGTAGCTCAAGCTCTAAAAGTACCAGAGATCTGGGAACAGAATCAGCTGCAGACACTATCTATGTACATTCCAATTATCCCAAAAAACTTAGTCGGTATTCTATGCTGCCATTTGTCATCTATAACCTGTTGCTGCCTCCTGACGCCCCCGTTTCCACACGTGTGTGGCATCATCCATGTAAATTTGCATGTTAACAACGGAGTTTTACACGCGAGAGCTGGTAACACGAAATTTTTGGATATATTTTTTAGCTGCCAGATGCCACTGCCGTCGCAGCAGCCACAACAACAACAACAACCACAGAAGCAGCCACAAAGGACATTGGCTTCTCCGCAGAATTGGAATTTATCAGTTCCTTTTGCGGGGACCCAGGACACAGGACAGGACAGGACACGACACGACAGGCTGGACACCGGCTGGGCGGCTGTGTGCCGTCAATTTAATTATGCCATTACTTGGGGTCAAGTGTGGCCAGCCGCAGTCTGCCACGCCCACCATTTCGCCCCCTTGAAGTTTATTTGTTTGCACAGTTTTCGTTGATTGTTAATCGAATTAGGACGGCCGGATGGCAGGACCAAGGACCCAGGACCAAGGACGGCACCCCGTTCGATCTCCGGACACTCGCTGGCGACTTTAATTAAATTTAGGCATTCAGCCAGGGCTTCAACGTACGGTTGTAGCTTTTTTTTTGCACTAACAAATATGTTTTTCAATTAAATTTTTGAAGCGTTAAGGACTTAATTATGCTTTTAATTCGTTCGTTAAATTTATATTTTTGAATGATTTTAAAGATTCCCTCAACTTTGTTATTTTCTCCAACCTGATGACAAACGATGGGTTTCATTTATTTCTCTCAGTGCACACACATTCTGTGTCTCTGTGGCAGCGATAAAAACCGCGTGGCTCGCGTCCGCGACGGCATATGGCGCTCATTATGCAGCTGGATCGTGTAAATGAGCCCCGGCTGGCCACGCCCGCCCGCCCCCAGTGAGCGGCCAATCCTGTTTCCCCCCCCACCCGACAACCATTCCGCCCACCGTTTTAACACCCCTCCTTCCGCCGCAAGCGCACTTTCGTTAATTACGCAACAACAACAGTTACAGCAAAGGCAAACCGGCAGCCGGCATCCTGCGAAGAACAACGGGCGTCGGAAAGAGGCAACTTACAAATCCTCCGCGCCATGCTCCATCAGCGGATGCGTTGCATCACTTTATTGAACTTAATTGCATGCAATAAAGCCGGCGAGGGGCGAGGGGCGAGGGGAATGAAGAAGAGCATGCGAGGTGGGGATTCGTGGGGATGCGGTTCTAGAGATGAGAGCGTGAGGCAGGAAGTCAACTATATCGAGGAGCATTTAAGGAATTTATTAACAGTATGTATAACTATAATATAAGGATTTATTTTTAGGAAGATCAACTTGTAGACTTAACGGCTTGACCTGAAAACCTAAAAGAAAACACCACACGTTCTGAAATAAATCAAAGGAGCGCACAAAGTATTAATTAGTTTATTAGCCCACCTTTAAATATACGAAAATGTGAATTGTATGTTATTTAACTATAATCTTTCGCAATTTCTGTGTTATAAACTTGACTAAATTCGTTTTCTAATATCATCTTTTTAGTTTTAAGTAATATATCAGAAGATAGCTGTCACTCGCTTTAATTCCTTGAGCATTGTGACGTGACGGGCGCTTGAAATATTTCCGAAAAGCTGTAGAAGACACATTCCTATTAAGAATTAACTTAAGAAGGAACCTTCTGCTATTTCTTGAAATTTTCTTGGAAACAGGGTGCTGTCAAAGCTGGTTTAAAGGTTTCCCACAATTTAGTCACAATTATTATTCAATTTTTATCTAAAATTTCTAAAGATATATTAACTTCAGATGGTTATACTTAAGTCACTCTTGCAACCCCATATGCCATGGCTTATATATATTTATTCAGATTACTTTTCGGCCGCAATTCATTTGCATTCAAAGGCCTTTTTCACCTGACTTTTCCGTGCGGAGTTTCAAATTGAATTACCTGGCAAGGCGGAGAGTAAGGCCCCGCCTCTGTTTTTGTCATTAATA
Source organism: Drosophila kanapiae (assembly GCA_008042475.1). Classification (NCBI taxonomy): domain Eukaryota; kingdom Metazoa; phylum Arthropoda; class Insecta; order Diptera; family Drosophilidae; genus Drosophila; species Drosophila kanapiae. Next base: position 611,551 of record VNJM01002939.1, read on the forward strand.
GATATCGAATAAATTTATACATATGGAGTTGCATTTTGCAAATTAAGTGGGTGGCTGGTATCATTCATCCGCCATTCATGACTGCCTTTTGTGCTCGACTTTTGTGCACCATCCGTGCGACGTTTCCGGTTCCGGCGGCAGGGTACCATTGTCCGAAGCGGAACGTGCACGTCTCGAGCGGACTTTTTGCGTCCGTCACGGGCCATATTTTATTATCCTGCCCCCCATTTGTGATATATACATATATTTGAATTATCGCATTAAATGCACTTTGATTCGCTGCATTATTGGGGCTTTTGTGTAAAATTTAATCAACTTGGGAGTTGAGCCGCCGCTGGTAACTAAATTATGAACTATTTTTGTTGCATTATTAAATGCAATTTTCGACTATAAATGCAATCTCCCATATTCCGGTTTTTAAGCATTTGTTTTTGTTTTTATAATTGCATTAAAAATGCGCCATGGTTGCCGGCTAAAAATCAACAAGAGAAAATCTTTATAATAAAATCACATTTGGGACATTACAGGCTTTAAAAAGAGAGAGAAAGGGCTTCCCTCGAGACATGTGGATGCATTTTTAAATGGTCTAAAAATGATTTACAAATAATATTAGATAAAACTTTTAACTCTGTTCTTTAAAAGACAGAATCCCTACGAAATAATGTGTGGTAATCTTAGAAGAGAATTATCTATACAAACCTGAAGGTTCTTATTGGCATTGTTTATGTGGGAAAAATACACAAAGTATTTCCTGGTTTATTAAGTTTTATATTCGCCTAAAAATACATAAAAGTTAGGCGTAAAATAATAAGTCCTAAGTCCTTGGACATTTCCTGCAGTAAAAACTATTATATCCTATGGAAAATCTTAAGTTTAGAGGAACTTTCGTTGTTTATATAATGTACAAATTAAAGTAGCATAAAAGCAATAATTTCCCAGCTTTTCACGCTTGCGAAAACGCTGCGATTTCAAGGAAATCCTGGTGCCGTAACCTATTTCCACACGAGACTCTTCGATCAATCCCTGATTGATCCCCACGGTGGGCAATTCTCGCTGGCCGTGTCAGAATTAATTGCCATTCGATATGCTGGACAATCCAGTGGCGGGCCCAGTGTGCAGTCAAGGGAGCACAGAGCCCATCAATTTATATGAAAATTGCGTCAGCACACACACGGCTCAGAAGTCGGCAGGAGAAGGAGCTGCAGCTGGCCGAGAATGCTCCGCCAAATGTCAAAGGGAAATGAGGACAACAACATGAGGCGGAGGTCGTGGCGGAGGCCTTTATGGATATGGCAAGCTTCAATGCAATTTCCGTAATAGTGCAGGCGGGAAGCGGGACAGCACAGGATCACGGATGGAGCTGAGATTGAATGAGATGCAAGCGGCAGCGCATGAATTTAATTACCAAGGAGAGCAGGGAGCCAGCGAGCGCTGTCTCCGCGTCATGCTCGTCCTGCTGTTGTTGTTGTTGTCACTCCTGGCTGCAATGTTAATCAACTTCATTACCACAAATTGCTATTAGCATATGTTAGTGTGCCTCCGCCGAAGCCACATGGAGTCAGTCAGACCAGAAGGTGGCTGCAGGAGGACTAGGAGGAGCCAACAGGAAGTGCCCGGTGAACACTCACTGAGGAAATCGTCTTTAGATGTTAAATGGAAAGCGGAATATATGATCCTTTTTGTTGTGTTTAAAGTTTAAACATAGTACTTTACTTTTTAGTATTTAATGCGAATATTGTATTAAAATAATCTCCCGGTATGGTTTTTAGGTATTTTTCTGTAAAAAACAAACGGTCACACTAAACTAAAGACGAAGAAAACTAACAAGCTTAAGAATTTAAATACAAAATTAGAGAAAGATCAAGAAAACTATCTAATTAAATTAAAATTGGCTTAAAAAGCTTAATGCTTATACACTCAGACTTAAATAATACATATTACACGAAGTAACACGTTAGTAGTTAATAAAAGAAAGGGGAAAATCTAAAAAACTTAAATTTAAAAGTAAAAGTTTAAGGTTTTGTAAGCTTTATATATAAAATTCCTTTTAACAAAATTTAATAAAGTTTCTTGCCTTCTTAGCTTAATTCTTTTTCTTTTTTTCTAATACATTATTCCTATCCTGCCTTATTCCTTGAAATGCCTTAATTAAGAGGTAAACAATAGCTTTTTTGATCTAGTTTTCAAACATTTTGTATTATAAAATTTACCAAATTTACTTTTCTGCATTAATATTTTACCTCCAATTCCGAGGTTAATTTTCTGAAACTGTAAAAATTTCTGCGGACACACACGATCGTAGTAGAGACAGTGAGACAAATGCACTTGTCCCGGCTGTCAGGGCGGCAGCACAGCAAACAACATCAAATGATGCAATTATTACGACAGGCAGGAAGGTCCTGGGTGGGATGGGAGGAGTGAAAATTGAGGGGGCAGAAGGCCGACGCCTTTCACTGCAAGTCACGCGCTGGCTCATTGCCTCGACTTTCGGCGGAAACTTGCGGACGCACAAAATCGAAATCGACCGCCGCTAATATAATTAAAAAGCCATTAAGCGCACAAACAGACAACCTTGAGACGACAGCGCTGGCTATGGCGGATATATTAAGAATATATATATATATATATATAGTGTAAGCAAAATCAATCACTGCAGCTTGGGTTTTTTTTTGCACTTTCTAATAGAATTCAAGGGGGAAGCCCTTTAAATTAGGATTCTGTGCGCCAGAAGAGTGTCTAAAATTCCCTGACTTCTTCCGCTGGCCTTGTCCACCACTTTTTTATGCTCTTTTTTTATCCCCCCCGGTTTCAGACAGCGCCTGCCATCGCCATAAATTATAAGTCATTGGCTGGACGAGAGTCCTGAAAATGTGGGGATAAGAACGCAATGCAGGGGATGAGGCTTCGGATGCGGATGACTACGGTCGAACGACGTTGGCGGATGTGGACGCGCATTAATATCCCCAACATGACTATGACTTTGAGTGAATGCTTCAAATTAAAAAGAAATTTACCATTTACCGCAGCCGAGAGACTTGGATTAAAGGCAGGCGGCCCCCGCCCACCGGCCCCACTGTCCCCACTCACAACGTGGCGTATACGTAATGTATCAAAAGTCGAGCGCGTGTGTTGAGTAGGTCCCTCGCCTTGCCAACAACAACGAAATGATTACGGCCAACTAATGACGCTGTCTAAAATGATTTATCTCGTTATATGGCCAGCAGAGAGGGGGACCGGCGGAGGTGGAGGCGGAAGACTTCCCCAGAAGTCACATAAAAAGGCGAGGCAGGCAGGCAGCGGCCATAACTCAAACGTGTTTATGATGTACACAGCCGATTTCGTACGGTGCGTAGTCCTGCTGTCCCGCCGTAAGCTGTGCCGGAATTGCGACACAAATCCGCAGAAGAACAAGCTGCCAAAGGAGCACCAGGAGCATCTAGGAGCTGGCGAAAGTCCGCAGGAGCTGAGGAGGAAGATAAGCTGGAGCGGAGCTTGGGGTGGCATAACTATGAATGTGCACTATGAACTGTGCACTCCACAGTGTATACACTGTACAGTACGCTACAGTAGTCAGTACTCAGTACTCTCAGCGGTTTAATGCCAGCACTGTTTAATGCGATGCCCATACACACACGCACACGGAAGGACGAACAGGAGCAGGAGCAGGAGCAGGGGATGGGGCACTCTCTGTTGCCGCCTAGCCAAAACCGTATTAACATGCTGGCCAGAATAGCACAAATGCTTTACCATATACAAATTCATGTTGCCTTTTGGAGGTCAACAAGGGGTATGTTTCGATCGGTATCTGAAATGTAACATTATCTATGGAGAGGATCTGGGAACAACAAGGAAAGCTAGAATATAATAATAAGAAAATAATAACTCAGAAGAATTGAAGTCAGATCTAGATGCATTTAGTGGAGTAAACTAGGAACTGAGCATCTTGAAAGTAAGAAAAATCAATATTTTTAATTAACAATACAACCTTTTCAAGGTGAAATTAGGCACAAGACACATTTATTTCGTGATTATTTCTTTACTCAATTTTTATATTGAAAATTATATACTAAGCAAATTTATTCAATAATTTGATTCATTTTTATTGTAGAAGATCGTTTACCTTCCAAATTATTGAAGAAATTCAACGATGGATTGATTTTTTTAAGAACTGTATATGTCTGTAGTTAGGGAAATATTGTATATTAGATACTGAATCGATATTTGATGCTGCATTAATATTTGACCGAAATATAAATTCTAAGAACAAATGCGATATTTTCCGACATTTCAAATTTCGATATAATAAACTTATATTGTCGATAAATCCTTATATTAAGCTATCGTATTCCGAGACCTTTTTTGTACTAATCTTACTATATATAACTAATGCAAAGCTTCTGAAATAATGCCTATTAAGGATTTATATCATGTATATAATATAATATTTCAATTATTTGTACATCTATCAACCATTAAGTTGTCTTGCCTTCGAAATTAATCATTCAACTAATGAAAACCCCTGCTGGATGATAATTAAACCACTTTAACTATATACCCTGCCCCAGTTAGTGTATCAACGCCTCGTTCTTGAGCAGTTTCCCGACCGTTCTTCATGTTTTCCCCATATGCATGTGTATTTGTTGAGCGCAAATCGCACATATAAGCGACGGCAACGTATGCATAGATGCCATTTGAATGTGGGATCTACAAATGGGGCTGGGAGTCGGGACTGGCTCTGGAACTATAGTTGTATGTAGCTGAAGCTGAAGCTGGTAGCCGAGACTCGGACAGAGACTCATGCCGGAGACTACTGCCTCTGGTAGTGGCAGTAGCATCTGTTACTAATGGATAGTAGCAGAAAACAAATGGACAAGCGCACAGATTCACACACACACCGACCGACACACACACACACACCCCTCCCACATACACTTAGATGGACGTCAACAGCTCGTGCAAACATCTTTGTAGATTTTATTTCTAAATCTCATTACCAAATGGTGTCCCTTTGGGCGGGCGGCGAGGTGGGCGCTACGTGCGTGGGTGTGTGTGCCAAGGACTTACTTACCCACACAGACGCACGGCTATAAATGCAATAAACTGTAAGTGTGTTACTACGGCTTCTTCTATTCCCCTTCCCCATAGCATTGTTCTTGGACTTTGGGACAAGTTTCCACCAGCCCATCTTTATTTGCACACAGAGAGAAAAATTATGATATTACGGGTGTTAATTTCGATTTTATTTTTGAGGGAAATCTATGAATTTATATAAAGAATAGAAAATGATTAAATATATTCGCTACCACCAAGATTCTAGCGATATTAAGTTAGAATTCCCAACTGATTCTGACATCAAACGAAGGTTGATATTGATGTAACTTAAACTTACTAAATGAGAATGAATAATGATATTACATCAAAATCTCTCTTATTTGAAACCTAAAATAAATACATAAAATTAATAGAAAATAAAGCTAATCTTAAAACATTTCTTCTCATGTAGAAACATGCCCTTCATCAGCCCCCTTCCATCACTAAAACTATATTCCGATGTGTGTGGGAGCTAGCACTTCGTTTCCCATCCTCAGTCCTCCATCAATTTGAGCAGATATCAGCTGTTGCAAATGTTTTTATAATCGCAACAAAAGCGAAACGATATAAATTGTCCCAAAAAGTTTCACGAGTGCTCTCTGGCAAGAAAACGGAATGAATTTTCCGCCTTGCCATCGATCTGCAGATGGAAATTCGTTGAGCATATGTGGCAAAATAAATAAATACATCGCTTTGTCTATTGAAGTTTTCAGAGGGCTTTCAAAGAAGTGCAATAGCTTAAAGACATAAAATATCAATGAAGAAATGTTAAAGGAATTAATTTAATTTAACACTCAAGTGGGATTTCTATTTATGGAGTGGTTTTAATTACGATTTGGCTATGTATTAAAGTTTCTATAATAGCTCATGAAAACGCTCTCAGGGCTGTCTTGGTCCGTGCAAAAATATATTGCACTTTAGCAGAACATGATTTCGAATGCTCGGAATGCTCCGCAAGCAGAAATAACAGAAACAACACGAAAAATTGTTTCAAAAACACACGACAAAAACTTAATCGCTCGTGTAATGACTACATTCGACTTTTGTAATTAGCAGCCCGTCGCTGGCCCAGCCACTTTTCGCTCTCTCTCCCTCTCTATTGCCCCCTCTCGACCATGGGAATAAATATTAATTTGCCATGGCCCCCACTTTTCGCCCCGCCCCTTTTCCCTGCCAATGCAGCACGAAAATTTATGTGCAACGTACAACAAATTTTCACTTATTGCCAACGGAACGGAAGGGAAAGGAGCGAAGTGGAACGGAATGGAATGGAATGTGTCGCGGGGCCAACTGTACTTTGCCTTTACTTTGCTTGTTTGTCCGGCTCTGCCGCTCCTGCTCCGTGACAAGAGCCCGCGCGAATGCAATAAATTGTGTATTTAATTTTCAATTCGTTTTGCTTTCATTTGGCCCCGGCCCTGGCAGTCTACGTCGTCGTCTTCCTGGCAGTCCTTTTGGCCCAATGCCAGCGCTCTCACGGAGCGTGGCTGTAACTTCCGGACGGAGGAGTCCAGAGTATAGAGTCCAGAGTACAGAGTCCAGAGACCGGGTGCTATCGTTTTTAATGGTGCACGTCCAATTTGATTACAACTGTCATCTGTTTGGGGGCCAGTGTGCAAAGCTTGGCCAGCAATTGGCCAAAAAAGGGCCAAAACACACCAACTGAGCCACCGTCTAATGAAGTAATTTCAATTAGAGGCCGTCGGGGGGCACAGATGCGGGTGAAGCAGCCCCAAAAAAAAAACCACAACAGCAACAAGGCAGTTAAGGGGTTCCAAGAAACCACTGGGAAATTAATTCAATTATATATGGTATCATGAGAAGGAAAAGAAGAGAAGGTAGTTGGATATTTTCAAATGAACTGGATAATATTGAAGATTTTGTATGAATTAAAAGAATTATAATTAAAAAACTTTCTGATGTTAAAAGCTGAAAATGTCGCAAACTTTTTTACAAAAATACGCAAAGTTATTTTTCAAAGACATCAGGCTTGGAATATCAAATGTTTTAATAGAGAGCTAACCTTCTTTATAACTATCTAATGTAGACATGGCAGAAAATATCGAATATGTAATCGATATTTGAAGCGAAAGGTGATAAAAGATTGATATTTTATCGTTCCGATATATGTGCGATAAGTCGATATTATGTTAAATATATCGAACAAAATTATTAGGAAAATATATAAATTAAATCCGAAACCGTTTGCATATTTTATAATTACATAGACAAGATTGGTAAATCGTAAGACTTATAAATAAAATTATATATTAACTAATTTGTTGATCATATACTTTTATACTCTTTAAGAAGAACCTCTGAGATGACAGCTCTTTTGGGAAATAATCTCATGGGCAGAATTCTATGGAACTTTCGGGTGACTTCGGGGCGACCTTCTGCGGCATGTGGCGCATTAACTTAATTGACGTACGTTGACCCAAATCAAAGGGATTCCCATTCAATCCCCCTCATCAGCCCCGGACAGGTGGCACTTGTCCCGCTGCCTAATTATGTTAATTCAGTTAGAGAACTGGCCAAAAGTGGAACTCGTTAGGCGCAGCAGTCCCGTCTTGGTTAATGCGGAGGTGTCGCCGGCTAATTTTTCCTCTTTCCCTTGAATTTGCCGGAATCCCAAGGCGAACGCCTCTTCGTTTTCTTCTCGTTCTAAACAGTTGAATGCATTTATCAGCATTTATCTTCCTGACTTCGATGGCAGCCCCACCAGCAGAAGCCAGAAAAAGCATCGAAAGCCAAAAGTGAAAATTTGCTTTTATCACGCAAACAGCAGCCATGTTCCACCCCCTAAACTACCACCCCAGAAAAAAGCAACCAACCTTCTCACCGCAGCAGCAACAGTTTCTGGGAGTTGGTCGGAAAATATTTGCCAGTTTGAAAAATGAAAAGCGGTTCGAGGAGGAGCTTGGAGCAGGAGGAGGAGCGATACCAAGCGGACAAGTGGAAAACCATCCACGAAGGCCAGAGACAAAACGCAGTCAACTTCATTAAAGACGGATGAGCGACAAAAGTCCAAAGATCGACTGCAGAAATGAGCAAAAATGAGACAGTAGCGGCAGTTGAGAAAAGTGGAGAGAGCACGGAGAGAAATAGCTCTAGATTTGGGTGGGGAAAACAAGGGAAAGCCAGTGGGGCGGACGAAAAGTTTACATGAAAGATTTAAGCGGCTTAGCGAGTCAAAGACAGGCACGAGACTCTTTCTGACACTCCTCCTGCACGGCAAGAAATTTAATTTGGAAGGTTTTCAAAGAATATTAGAATTCTTCATCAATTATTAGTAGTTTTTGTGTCAGAATAAGTTGGAAATAAACCAAGAAACCTCAGGCAGAGGCAGTCTCTCTATAAGCATCATCATCATGCAAATATCCGGGCTTATTCGTCAACTCAGATGTCGGAATCAGTATGGAATTTTAGAAGGAAATCATTAAGAAAATAAAGGCAGAATTTACCTCTTTCCGGGAATAAATAAACTATTTATTATATTTCTGAGCCTCCCAATTCTCTTTCCCTCAGTGTCGCATTCCCATGACTCCATTTCTCGCAATCCTGTTGCCGCTTTTCTCCGTCTTTCTCCCACTGCAATCGAGGTAAAAGTTTTGTCGCTGGCTTAAAAACGTTTTCTCCAAAAGTACTTGGGAACATATTTGCTATCAGTTGGCGTCCAGTTGCCTCAGTTTCCCCCGCGTCCTTCGTCCCCGTTGTCCTGCTCCGCAGCCGCGACTTCCTCTGTTTGTTTCTCCCTCTATCTGCTGTCCGTTTGTTTGTTTGTTGCCACTTTCGGCAAGTTTTTGCCAGCAATTTTTCAGCCACGTCGTGTCTGGCTATAATTTTGCGCTGCCTGCTTCGCAGGAACAGTGGTGCAAGGGAAATTGTCCTGATAAATGGCTTATTTAGCTGAGCTAATGATATCTGAAGCATTGAGAATAACTCTTTCAACTAGAGATGGAAATACGCACCAGAATTTGGTTAAGAAGCAGCAGCAAACTAAACCATGTTTCGGAGAAAACCCAACCTCCTGCATCATCGCATATTTTATTAAAATCTCCTGAGATGCAGGAAATTCCCCCTAAATATTTTAAACACCCAAAAAAAGAAAACAAAACGTGCTTTAAGTCGACAGTGTGCAAAGTCGACGTCGAAGTCGTGCGGTTGGCAGCGCTGCCAAGTGTTGCATCCGGTTCCTGTTGATAGTCAGTGGCGTGTAAATAGAATGTTCTCGTACTTGAATTTATTTGCTTCCCACATCCACTCTGCTCCTGCTATATATATACATATATATATACCGATTTCTCCCCCTTTTTTCGCTTTGACTCCCCCACTCGATCTTTCTGTTTAACAAAGTCAAACAATTTCATGCAATTAAAACCGTTTTTCATTAAAAATGCAAATTTCAAATGCAAAACGAACTCGAGTCACGTCAAGCATCAGCTCGGGAGTCCTTGTTGTCCTCGTGCAAGTTGGCTCTCCGCTCTCCGCTCTCTCCTCTTGGGCTTCTGGGTTCCAGGTACTTAACTTGATGTCACCAAACAAAAGCACTTTGTTTCAACATGTGCCTGACACTCCACCCACCCTCTCTGCGGGTTAGAGGTTGCAATGCAGCGTGCCTAAAAGCCGCTTGTCTTGTAAACAATCATAAAAAATAATAAAATGCCATAAAGTCGGTAAGGAAGGAAACGGGCTGGGGGATGTGTGTATGTGGGAGGCAGCTGAAGCCCATAATTTCCCCTCTTCTCCTGTATCCTCCAAGTGACGATTAAATTTAAACACGTCCCTCGAACTGTCTCAGCTCCCAGCATCAGCTCTTCTTTTTTGCACTGAGAAAAAGGAAATTAAGTTAAGTAAGTCTTTTTATTAAATTTAAGTCATAATAAGATTACGTTTAGTGGGATTTAATGTATTAAATACAAATAAATGAAACGTACAAGTAAATAAATCAATAATGAACACATTCCATACAAAAATGAACAAATAAGCAAAATGAACGAGTGAACAAATGAACAAATGAACCAAATATTTAAATAAATCCAGGACAAATACACAAATGAATAAACTAATAAAACAATAATAGAATTGAGAAAGATGAACGGAATAAGCCAAAATTACAATGAACAAATTAAGCGAGTAAAGAAAGATACTTCGATATCAAATCAAAGCAATTTGTAACTTCAGAAATTTCTTAAGTAGTTTAGTTAGCTTTTCCCCGATTTTTATTCACAGTGCACACCTCCTTGTACCCCGCTAGCCTGGTCTTTTGGATTATTCATTGTCCCTGCTCTTTGCCTGACTTTATGGAGTAAAAGGAGGAAAGTCGCCTTTGTTTTCGCCGAGTGCTCAGCCGCCCAACTTCCTCCCCCATCTCACATGTCGCCTGCAGTTGACAGTCTCATGCTTTCGGGTTTTGATTGTCCTCCCTGCATTGTTGTTCCCGCTCGCTAATGTCTTTCCCCTCAACCGTTACTCCCCGCATTAGCATGGCAACACATAGGACATTGTTACATTTGACAATTTTAAGCGGATTTTGGACCAGAGAATGCCACGGAGGAGATGGAAAGGAAGAAGGAAATGTCTGGTCCACTTCAACTTGGTCTGCGCTTCTCACAAGCGTACACCATGAATTTTCAATTTTTAAAATCAAGAAATATGATTTTAGCTAAGCTAAAACCTAAGATTCTATTTTTTATTTGTTTTTTCCAAACCTTTTCTCTGTTTTCCTTTCCCAATTGGATTCTGATTGGTTTGACTACGAAATCTCACAAACTAACTGTTCGTTTGCTCTTTCGAACTCGCTCTCTTTCGAATTGGATTCGTACTCTCATTCCAATTGCTCAAGTCGATCGCACGCCACTCTCTCATTTGGAAAAAATTTTCGGCGGGAACAGTTCTGACGCTTAGTGAAAAAGAAAAAATGTAATTAAGTGCAGATTTCTCGGCAGAAAAACGTTAAAAATGTGTCAATAAGTTAATTAACAATTTGCTGCAGTGTCTCGCGATGAATTTATCGTAAAATAACTATAATTTGCCACTTTTAGTTAGCTGGGGCTCCTCGGGACAACACGCATAGGAAAATATAACTGTATGTGTGCATGGATAAGCGGAAAAAAGTCCAATAAGAAAAGAGTGCTGTTTTATTTTGCGTGACGGAAACATAAATATATTTATTGTAATTAACAATTTGCTGCAGTGTCTCGCGATGAATTTAAATCGTAACTAAACTTTAATTTGCCACTTGTAACTAGCTAGGGCTCCGCGGGCCACCTACACATAGGAAACTATACGTAAGTGTATGTAAGTGTGCAAAAAAAGGCGGGAAAAGTCTGGCAAATAAGAAAAGAATGATTTTTTATTGTGCGTGGCGGGAACATATCATTATTTAATGCAATATTATTGCGTTCGCGTGACTTATTGTGCATAGCCTAAAGTATAGCTGTTTTTTTTTGTATTTTTTTTTTGTTAAGTGTCTCATATTTTGTGTGTTTGTGTGTAAAGTGTAAAGTGTGTGAAGTGTAAAGTGTGTAAAGTAGTGTAAAGATATTCCAATGTGGAATGTCCATGGAACTGATGCCAAGTGAGATCACGTGTCTTGAGTTCGGAAATGGAAAGTGTGTTCCAATTGCGTTTTTTTTTTTTTTCGTTTGTTATAAAGCAAAATATATTGATATATTCCCAGTGTTTTTTGTTGTTTTTTTTTTTGTATTGAAAGTGAAAGAATAATAATGAAAAAAGTGCAGTTTCAAAAATATCGAATAGATTATTGTGCGAAGTGTAGTGAGTTTTTGTGTTGGTGCATATGTGTAAAGGCAGTCCAAAATGAAATGGGACTGGAACTGCCTGATCTAAGCCAAATAAAAGTCTTGAGTGCAGTTTTTTTTTCTTTTTTTTTATGTTTTTGTTTTTGTGCTGTGAAAAAAGCTAATTTAAAAATAAAAGTGAAAGTGTCAAGTGCTTGGTGCTCTAAAGTTAAAATCCAGCAGCAAAAAAAACCGCCTACTGATGATCCGTTACGTGCAAAGTGAAAGAGGCAAAGAAGGTGAGTGCAAAGAAACGGCAAAAAAAGAGAGCCACAAGCACAGATTTCCCTGTGTACGTACGTATGTGTGTGTGCAAATAAGAGAGCACATCAACAAGTGAGGCTAATCTGACAGCAAAACAAATAACGGCGATTCCTATTGGGAGCGACAGAGGCAGAGGGAGATAGAGATAGACGAAGGGATGAGCCAAATAGAGTGACTAATGATGATGGCAAACAAAACGGAATAAAATAATAGGGGTTAGCGAATCCCGTTAGTAAGTCAAAGGCAGCCAGGTCAAGACAGGTTACAGCGGGGCAGGCTTAGGGTTTGCGAAGGTCTAGAGTTCACCAGGAAGGGATTAAGAAATCAACCAGAATTATTACGTATAATTAATTAATTTAGTGTAGTATATAGGGTGATAATAATATTTTAAATCTTGTTTTTTAGATGGAACAATTTGTAAATAGCAAAAAAAGATATAACAGATATTTTGTTATTATTCTCCTTCACATACGGTTATTAATTTAATTAAAAAATAACCCCAAATGCCTTTTTTTTGCGTGGAAATAGTTTTTGGAGCTAAAGTAGATTATCTGTGGCCAAGATCTCTGAACACAATATCTACCTTTATTTGCTATAAATTATAAATTGCTCTTATATCCCTAGCTATTTTTTAAATTAGGCCATTACCTTCTTCAATCAGCTAACCCCTTCCGAGTCTTTTCCTCTCGCTTTCATCTCCTATTAGCTATTTTGGATGGCGCATTGACTTCGCTCTTTCGCTGGCAGCTTTTTAAGCATTTTCAGCTTGTTTGTAAAGTGGCTTAAAAACTGACTGGCAGAGGAATGTGTGTGTGTGTGTCCTAACTCCTCCTTGCGCTTCTCAGCTGTGTTTAAGCTTTACTTGCCATTTAGCCCCGAGCTCCTACGGATGGCCAAAGTTTCTGGCATCGTCGTAAGCCGGAGGTTGGCTTGCCCAATTCTAGGCGCTTTTTGTTATGAGTACGCTGGGCTCTTCTCACCTTTACCTGGCGTACGCTTCATTGGAAAGCATTTAGGAAAGTTTTTCGAAGGCGCCAACTTTAATAAACGCCTCGCCGACGCCAACAACGACGACGACGAGGACGATGCGTTGTGAATTTAATTTTCAACTTGTCTGACATTCCGTAATTGAAAGCACAGACATTGACACTTGACACAAACACCCCGAGCATCTAAAGAGCGGGAGGGTGGGTGGGTTTTTGGAACGATGTCGGGTCCAAGACTGGTTCGAGGGCTGCGTATGGCGCATTACTAATACGCAGTGTGTGACAACCACAAGAGACAATTTGGCAGCTGCCAAAGGGTTGGCTGCCACACACAGACGCACACACGCAGCGAGGTGGCAACCGGAAAGGCTGCTGCCGTTGCAGTTAAACATTCTGCACTGTCAGAGACACATACACACTCGCACACTCAGGCCGAAACAGGCACAGAGTCACGCACACGCGATGAGAGATGCCAGATAAGGGCGTGACAGGATCTGGCTGATCTCAACGGAACCAAGGGATATAGGATTCATGACACAAGTCATGTAAAGAGAGAATTGTGTGAAATTTATAGTTAAAAAAAAAATTATATAAAAATTAACTGAATCAGTCCTAAGAACGACTTCTCTGCTTGTATTTATACATATGTATAAATATTAATACATTTTTAATAGAACTTGTTTTGAAATCATTTTATTCCTTTTTTATTAAAAATAAAGTAAATCTTATTTCATTATAAATATGGATTTTGAATATCTGTTTCCACTCACGTTGCCATCACTCTTGGCAGGATCCGGAGGCATCCACAGGCGCACAGGCATTGTGGCTGTCTCGAAAAACCAAAAATCGTGAGCGCAGGCGAGAGGCTTCCATGGGTGTATGGGGGAGTGTGGGGAAGCCGGGAGCATGTTGCAGGGGAGGACCAGGCCAGGATGGTCGTCCGTCCATTCGTTTGGCCCGATGCTCGAGTGGCCGCAGGGCAATTGGATATAATTTCTAATTACACGCTTGGACGGACTTTTTACTGTCAGCTTAGTTTACTGATGTCTCTATATTTCTGCTCCTTGTGCTTCCTCCGACTGAGCGAGTGTGTGTGTGCTGTGTAATTTGGTGAATGTACAAGTGTAATTTGGCATTTTGATTTTTAATTGTTTGCCCATACAGCTGGCAGGCATGGAAAAATAATTTGCACAATACACAAGTTTTCGGGTTCTTTAATTAAGACAGGGGACTGGCTGACTTGCTATGGTAATTCTGGAAATTACAAAACCAACTACACACACATGAAATTTGCATATTATAATTCCTGAAACAGTCCTGGAACAGTGACAGACGACGACCCTCATGCTGCTGTCCCTGCTGCTGCTGCTGCTGTTGTTGCATCTTTGCCATAAATTGCTGCTGCAATTGCAATTGTCGTAGCTCTCTCTCTCTGGCTATGCTTCTGTGTTTTCTTGCTATTCTGCTTTTCTGCTGGCGATGTCAACACTTGAACACGCGCCAGCAGCCCTGCAAAAAGAGCGCCCGAAATTATGCAACAGATTCCGAATTTTTGGCTCCTGCCGCGTCGGAGGCGAGTTTATTTTTGCGCAATTACAAAAAGCGCGGCAAAGAGTAAAAAATAGCGCACAGCATCGCTGACATCGCCAGCTTCAACTGTCAACTGTCGGCGACATTTTTCAGTCCTTGCGAGTAGCGTCCTTTTGATGCTGTTGCCGTTGTTGTAGCTCAGATGTTGCTGCTGCTGTTTCACGCCATTATATTGCAATATGATTATTATGCGAGCGCCAGAGTGTTGACGTTGTCACGTTTTGTTGCATGTCAAGTGCAAGGCGGTGCTGTTAGAGTGCCGTCCTTCGGGTGGGTATGGCGGGAAAAGTGTTGCCTACTTTCGCTAATTAGCCCATTTCCTTTTTATGGAAAATGCCGGCAGCAGCGAAAGTAGGGGGGATTATTATTAAAAACTGGGAAAGGATTGCCTTGGATAAGTCCGTGGCTTAATAAGGGACATAAAAATATCTCTTATTTGTAGGAATACTCTTTAAAAATAACCATAATAAATGTACCTAATTTTAGCCAATGTTTATTGCTGTTTCAAAAGATTTCTGTTACGCCTGAAACTGATTTTAATTTGACTTTAATTGTTTTTGGTAGAAATGTTTTAGGATAATAAACATACTACTTAAATCTGTTTCAGAAGTCTCACTTCCAGAAAATCCTAAGGTTGTAGGTATAAAAGGCATTCTCGATATAAAGAACATATAATTATAATAGATTTGCTATAGAAAAGAACATTTATTACTTTTAAATATATAAATCACCAACATATTTAAATTATTAAGCTAGTATATGAACAGGAACAATTCAAATTCTTATAAAGAAAATATAGACTCTATTCTAATATTCCTGAAGTACCAAATAATGTATTATGGAATGTCTACTGTAGACGCATAATATATCTCTCAACTCTATCTTCCCGGACCGCACACACATGGCGGACGGATGAGCAACGACTCTCCTGGTCTGGCCCTGGGCGGCAGCACCAGCATCCTCCTCGGCTGCGTTCCCATAAAAGTTGAACTTTTTGGAGTTGTCCGAAGTGGTCAGGCGGGAGCAGTTGCTGGTCTGCCCACCCCGGTTCCTGCTCAGTCCATGACGACCCTCATCAAAAACGATTTAGAAGCCGAAGCAAAGTTTTTCCTACTTTTTGGCAAATGCGCAAATAACAAATGATTTCGGATCTGCCATCACCCACTTGTAAATAAAAGTGGCCTCCTGTGTTGGTGTGTGGGACGTGTGTGTGATGTGTGCACACCAGCATGTTTGTTTGCCTTTGTTTTTTGTGCCCTGTGTGCGCCCTGTGCCTGTCATGGCCGCATTCGCCTTTCGGCCAAATCAAACGTAAGCCACAATTAAAACATAAAACTACCAAAGCGATTTTGCTTTTGTTTTTGTTGCGGAGGTGGTGTGGGGAGAGTATGTGTATGCGAGTGTGTGTCTTGCTTTACACACATCAAACATTGTGTAAACGTTTTTTTTTCGTCGGCTGTCGTCTTCAGTTCACACACAGCTTCAGGCTATAATTAGCTCGAATTAGCTGCGTCTGGCGCTGCACTTGGCAGGTGGGGTCCCGGTCCCTGACCCTTTTGCCCAGTTTCCCCCCTTGTCTAAGTCCATGAACAAGCTCCTTTTTCCTGTAACATAGGTCCAGGCCATTGTCCGGCCAAGAAGGCAGCTTTAGGTACCTCTTAAGTCTAGTGAGGAGTGTGACTTATATGGAGTAAAAACTTAATACAGAGTTTGAAAAATATATGAAGACTTGATTAAAGATTTTTCTTCAACATAAATCATGTTAAAAATATTTATAATTGAATATTGATTAAATCTAAGATTCAAAGCAAGAACAAATTAAAAAACTGTGCTATTCACATACTATTAGGTTTGAATCTATATTACCCTGGGTAACTTTTCGTTGAGCATAGTTCTCCCGCTTGAATGGTCTCCTTGATGCCCACTCAGACGTAACCCAATGCTGGCGATGCTAGGGATCTGGTTGAGTCTTCTTTAGGACAGAGTAGTGGCCAATGGTGGTGCCATCGACGCTGACGATGTCTTGTCATAAATCCGAGAGCCTCGCCGCCATCGAGGCTGTCAGTAATTAGCGCACTGAACGCCACTCCCTGCAGCCCACAAAGCTAACGAGTCACTTTGCGATAAAGGAAGGCTGCCAAAGAGGAGCACGAGAAGAAGCAGGAGCAGAAACAAGGGGAGGAACAGCAGCAGAAGCAGTCTGCAATTAGTGAGCAGCTCTCTCTCGGAGGCAGCGCGCATTTAGTGGCGTCTCCCTCATACTGCCTCGCTCCGTCAGTGCAACAAAGTGGCTCCGACAACATGACACCGTTTTGGAAGAGGCCTCCATGTTCTCACAGGACTGACGAACTGATGGGTTGACAGTCTGACGGACAGAGTGACTGTCTGATACATTCATTTATACGCCAGGCTGCTCTTGGGCACGTTCTGGGCCTGCCGAGAGCAACAAACAAGATGCCACTCGACTTGCCAAACCAATTGGCGGTGCTCTGGAGTGCACTTGCCCCTTCTCCACTCCTCGGGGATGTCAAAAGTCATCACCTTTATCGCTAGCCAGAATCGGCGACGGAGGAATCCGGACTGCTTGCCAAGCCGGCCATTTAGACGTGGCATTAGCTGTGGCAATATTATGACTGCAGCCGGAGAAGGAGAAGGACAAGGAGCAGAGGCACTCGGGTATATTGTAATTCATAATCCTGCGATTTCCTTGCCAGAAGACACTGCCAGCGCCTTACTTCCTGTTGTGGTTGCCCACGGCTTAAGTGGCGTCTCCGTCTTCGACTTGGGTCGTCGTCTTCGAAAATTGTGACATTGATTGTGTTTGTGCTTGGGCTCAGCTGAAGAAAGGCAGTAGATAGAAGGAGGTCCTGGGAGGATCTAAGTCGTTGAGCACTGAAAATATTTCACTTGGCCGGAGCTCCAGATGATTGCAGTTGCCATAAGCGGTCATAATTGTGGCAGGAATCTGCCACTGAGGGGGCTTAAGGGGTTAAAGGAGACTGAAAAATTTCCCAAGAAAAACTCTGTTTTAGTTCAATTCATTTTGGTTTTTTATTTATATATATATATATTCTCCACTGTCATATCTCTATACAATCCATACACATTCCTTTATTGGTATCCTTTTTATTTTCTTAACTAAAATGTACAGACATAACGGACAGAAAACAATCTGGAGAAGCCAAGTCAATATATAATATATCGTATATATATAGTCAATAATATGTTTCCTCATATTTACAATCATTTACATGGATATTTTAAGTACATTACGAGTAGTTACCCAATCATCGTTCCCATAGATTCTGCTCTTGATAGCTGTACAGCAACGTTCGTTCCCTTAACAGTTAGATATTTTAATTATTGTTCTCTCTGTCGCTTCTCCATCTGATTCGGTATCTGTATCTCTGTATTGCGGTATCTGTATTTGTATCTGTAGCCCCATCTCTATATTCTGTGACATTCTCTTTGGTCGCTGCTTGGATATTTACACGGCTGTCAGCTGCTAAATGATATACATATGTATCGAAGTCCTTTGTATAAATTCTGTAGAGTTATCTAACGCTGCCTTTTCCTATCCCTTTCCCTTGCTCTTATATAAAAATATGTTCTTAACCTAAACGTTAGCTCCTCGTGTCCACTACAATTGCTAGACATTCGTCACACCCAGCTTGGCCAGGTTGCCCAGCGTGATGGCATCTCCGGGCTGAAGTCGCAAGGCCGCCTTGTAGCTGGCAGCCGCATTATTCGTTCTTCCCAGCAGATGCAGGATGGCCCCCAGATTGGTGTGGGCATGGGCATCATCCGGTCGCAGAGCCACAGCCTGTAGAGGAGATACCAAATAAGGTTTAAAATAAGGTTCATTAGGAGGACCTTTTCTCATAGGAAACTCACCTTTCGGTACCACATTTCAGCCTCCACCTTCCTGTCCAGCAGACGCATTGCCGTGGCAGCTGCCACCACCAGAGCATAGTCCTTGGGCGCCAATTCAGCGGCTCGGCGATGATAGATGGCGGACTCATGATGTCGCGACTGCAGCGATAGGAATTCGGCTGAAAGGAGGGATAAATTTATACGGTTACGTACTTTCATTTTGAGTTAAAAAAAGTCCTGAACATCTTACCATAATGATGATAGACGCTGGCCTGCTCGGGTGCCAGTTGTAAGGCCCGCTTGAACCACATTTCCGCCTCTGAGGCACGGCTGCTCTGCAAGAAATAGAGGGAATAACTCAGAAATATATTCCCTAACCTATTTAAAACCAAGAAAACTTACATTTCTGGCCAAAGTGATGCCATAGGAGAGATGCGCTGCCACTTGGTTGGGTTGCAGTTCAAGAGCAGCTCTATGGTGTCGCTCCGCTTCGTCCCACTGCTGCAGACGTCCAAGGACATCACCTATTCGCTGGTACAGGACCTCTCGCTGTTGGGGCAATCCCGGCAGCGAGGACAGTGCTTCCCTGTAGATGGCTAGAGCTCTCTGGAGCTTGCCCTGCTCCACGTAGAGGGCGCCCAGTTGCAAGTACGACGAGCTTCTTGCCTGGTCATGGGCGCCACGGTCTCGAACCGAAGCTCCGTCCAGATTAGAGCCCGCCTGTAGGATCTCAATGGCTTGCTGGCGCTTGCCCAGCGCTATGAATGATATGCCCAGGTTGAGGTAGGCCACTGTGTCGGTGGGGAGCACATGTAAAATCTGTGAAAAGCTGCAAAAAAGGCAAACTCACCCGCCAGATTCGGTCGGAATTTGATGGCGCGCTGAAAGCACTCCACAGCCGAGGGATAGTCCTGCTGGTTCTGGTGCAGGATGCCCCTGAAGCGAGAGGAAGAGCAAGAGTGAAAGTGTTGACATTAATAGACTGAACTTGTGTCCGCCTCTCAAGATCTAATTAGAGCGTCCAAATCGGAGAGACTACGTCGGTAGTTCGGTCCTCTTGTTGGTTTCGTGGAGCGCCGCCTAACAAGCCGAGTGCCCGCCCCTGAAGGTTTTGAAGGGTGGCTACTTACACAGAAAGAAATTACATTTCTCAGAAGCTTGCTTCCCTAGAATTTCAAAGCAGCCAACCTTCAGCGAAAGTGTACTTGGATTTATGTAATTAGTTTGCTGTTGGCTGCTGGCACTTTTCCCACAACATTTTCTCAAGCAAAAAAAAGGGGGGGAAATGCAAACAGCAAATGCCGGAGGAAGAGATGGGAGGGTTCTGTTTCCTTTTCCCATTTCCCATTTCAAATGCAACAAGAGCAGCAACTGTGGCAAAACACCAACAATAAAAGCTCGAAAGTAAAGTAAAAAATCAAATTATACAGCTCAGTGATTTTCTGGTTTCGGTGTTTGGCTACTCGTGGCTCCAGCTCCTGAACAGCACTCCTGCTGCTGTGTGTGGGAGTGTGGAGCTGGATATATTACAGTGTACGTTAGAGAGTCGAAATTCGGGGAGATGGCAATCAGTCAAGCAAGCGACATGCGCCGCGAGCATTCCCATTGATGATTTGATCGCCGTAAATAATGTATGTACAAGATGTGTATCCGCAGGATACGTTCCGGGTAGTGGCTGCGGCTGCTGCTGCATTGATTTTCGATTAGTGCCCAGCCTGTTGAAGGGTTTCCACAGGCCACACACCACGCACATTACGGCAGCCTTAGCAGTGTGACCTGGTTCTGAACCATTGACTTGGGTATGCCGGCATTAGCCGCGGCAACGGCGAAGAGGAGACCTAAGGACACTAGGATCCTGGCTGAGTACAAGCAATAATCTGGCCTGCGACAAGCCCGCTGCTGTCTGACGTTGACAGACAGGCGGTAAAAAGGAAACCCGAAATGACGCACTGAATATTCAAAGCACACAACTCCGCCGCGCTCACTTTTCTTTTTGCTTTCTGCTTTTCTTTTTTTTTCTCTGTTTCTCCCAGCTTTGTATTTCCGCTTTTTCCTGCTCCTGCTGCTGCTGGCTTTTCTTTCTTCTGTCGCATCGCATCGCGTCGCGTCGCTGCTGTGAAATATGCGCAATGAGCAAAAATGCAATGCGAACAGACAACAGACAGCAGACAAAACACAGACCCAGCAGCAGCACCATAGAAGTACAGCTCGGCACAGGACATTGCGGAACAGGACTGAACAGAACAGAACCGAACTGAAAGCGAAGAACACAGCACGCTTACAGACTTTGTCAGACGTTGACAGACGGAACGGTCGGAGCGGAGCGGAGAGGGAGAGAGTGTGAAAGCTAAGGACTTTTGTCGAGCATCCTGAATGGTACATCATGAAAAATATATAAAGATTTCTCTGGAGATAAACCTAAAGATCTTAACAAGATGGGAATTTATAAAGGGATGCTTACCACTATAATTAATTATTAGAAAGTGATATTATCTTTCATTATTTAAACATAATGCTAAATAAGACCTTAGAAATGAGAGATTTGAAAAAAGATTTCCTACTCATTGTTTTTGAACTTCTTCTAATACTTTTCCTATACAAATTCCCTCCTATTCCCCTAATTTTCTCTCCGTGTATGCGTCACAAAATGCGCATAGTTCTGCAGCGGCACGCAAATGCCCTGAGCAGGATACAAATGGGAAAGTACGCGGCGAAGGATGCAGTTTGCATGGCGACTTGGAGTAGGAGAAGGATTGTTGCGTGTCTCTCGGGAAAGGAAAGGAGAAAAGAGGGAGAAAAAAGGGAAATGGGCTTCATTTGACAGCTTGTTCGGCATTGTATTGCCAGGCTAGGGACGAAGGGCGATGGAGTCTCTCATAACTGGGATGCTTCGCTGCATAAAATGGCCGCGCTAAATGCGCACCCAAGCAGAGTCCTGAGGGCTGCGGGAGATGGAGCTTGGAGGAGGGTCGGAGAACGCATGGAGAGATAATGAAAATGGCTGCCATTTATCGCATCGCTTTTGCCTGTCACATATGGGGGTAGGCAGCCAGTAATGCGGCCAGTTCCGGCTTACACTTTTCCTCTAAAAGCGCAAAAACTAAATAAAATCACAAGGCAGAAAACTCTTTAAAATCATAAAAAATACATTTAACAAACAAAAACCTCCATTTTATCCGAAAATAAGTTCCGTTTGATGTACAAAAAGGCATAACAACTCAAATTCCACTCTAGATACTCCCCTTAATGGTCGCTAATGGCTCGAGAGTTATCCTAGTTATTGACTACTCACAGGTTAAAGTGCACATCCGCCATGTTGGGCCTGTAGCGAATGGCCTCCTGTAGCACCTGTTTGGCCTCCTCGTAGCGTCCCTGCGAGCTAAGCACACTGCCCAGATTGCCCAGCGCTGGAGAGAAAATCAAATTAGCCGGATCGCCGCGGGAAAAGAGCGCTCTGACTTACCCTTTGGCGGATTGATGGCAATCGCACTCCTGTACAGGCTCTCCTCGTCCCGCCAGTCGGCGTTCCGCCGCACAGTCCTCAGGCTCATGGCGGCCAGCATGACACTAAGGCTCAAGAGCAGGGTGCAGCGAGTACGCTGAGGGCAGGCCATCAGCTTGGAGACCCCATAGCCCACGAGGAGGCAGAAGCCCACGCTGGGCAGGTACAGCAGTCGCTCGGCCACCACGAAGCCCACATAGAAGAGCAGGTTGCTGGCAGGCAGGAAGGGCAGGGCCAGGAAGCTGCAAGACATGAGCAGGACGCAGGCGTGCCTGTTCGCCGGCGACATGCCATCCAGGGCATAGTCCGAAGAGCAGTGGAAGCTGCCGCTCGAGTTGGAGCTCGACGAGGACGAAGAGGAGGAGGAGCTTGAGCTGGAACTGGAACTGGAGCTGCTGCTGTTGGTGCTGTTGCTGCAGCTGCTACTGCTGCGGGAGCCGCGAAAGGCGGAAGACACGAGGTGATGGGGCTGGCCCTGGGCGTGGGAGGAGCTCGAGGTGCTGCCCTCGTAGACGTAGCCACTGCTGCTGCTGCTCTGGTTGTTGTTGTTGCAGTCGCGGCAGGGAAGCGCCTCCTGATGATGGTAGGCTGCCTCAAAGGCTTGGTACTTGCTGCTGCTGTTGGCCAGTCGCTTGCGCTTGGAGCGGGACTTGCGACCGATTGCCACCTTCTGGATGTGATACTGGGGAAAGGAGGAGGCGCCGCTAGCCACGCCGCTGGCCACCTTGTGACCGCCGAGGAGAAGCTGCCGACAGCTCCGCCACGCCACGCCCACCAGCACCGAGTAGAAGCAGGCGGACTGGGCGTTTCTCCTGTCCCACAGCGAGGTGACCCTGGGCAGGGCATCCATGCCCCAGTCGAAGCTCAACACCTGCGGCTGCAGCAGCAGTCTCAGGTTGAAGACGGGCAGGTAGAGGAAGGTCAGCAGGCGCGTCCAGGCGGAGGGAGTGCGGGCAATGGGATTATCGGCACTGGAGAATGCCGTCTGTGGTCCAGGAACGATGACCAGTCGGCAGTATATGCCACAGCAGAGAGCGCCGAGGACTATGCAAACGGATCGAAGGCGTTGCTGGAAGGGTATCACAAAATTAAGAGAAATATATCAATAAATCGTACGAAAACGTCAAGAGAAATCCCTAAAAATCTGCAAAAGTTGAAAACACTCACCTTATCCACTTGACCGCTGAGCCCACGCACAATATCGAACAAGGCGCAGACTAGGAGCGCCGTTACGGCCGTCTCCTTGCACAGCAGACCCGCCAGGGCCAGGACCAGAGTGATTCCCAAGGCCAGCCACTGGCGAGGATCGCCGGACTCGCGCCAACGCATGTGACGCAGATAACTGAGGTACGTGAGCAGATAGCAGACGCAGGCGGCGACATCCGCCCGCCCCACAACACCAGCGACCGCTTCCGTGTGGATGGGATGGGCGGCAAAGATTGCCCCAGCGGCTAAGACAGCCCATACAGAGGCCAGCAGAGTGCGAGCAACTCGCACCACCAACGCGGTGGCCACGCAGTGGAGCAGGTTGTTGACCAGGTGAAAGCCCCAGGGCGCAAAGCCGCTGCCCAGCAGATAGTTGAGCCGGAAACTGAGCACGCAGAGTGGACGCCAAGAGCCATGGGAGCCGTTATCCGTTAAAGGAGTGCCCCAGAAATCGTTGGCGAAGCTCCGTTGCCAGGGACCGCTGCCAGAGACATCCGCATTTGCCAGAATAGCGCGTCTGCAAAGGAAGAATATAAGAAAGTATATTTTAGATAAAAATTCAAAAGATATGTAAAGATATCTAATGAAGAATCTAAGGACTTCAAGAAGTTAAAATTTTTAAATAGTATATGAAACCTTTAAGTATGTCAGTTTCCTAGCTTCCAGAGAAAACCCTAACCAAACTTAGCCCCAGGACTGGTAAAAAATGTAGCCCCCATATTGCCAGATTCCTGAATTTCCAACCCCATCCCCAAAGAAGGAATTAAGTGCTCGAGTTGCAGCAGGGAAAGGGAATCTTTTGTCGAGGTTTTTGCCTGGCAACTTTTGTCCAATCATTAAGACCATTCCCGCACACACATATGCATTTATTGTGCACATTTTCAGCCGCAGGCCAGCCGAGGTTAAAGCCAAGCTGGCTGCGTCTCGATGTTGTCACTGATGGCATCATCATCAGCATCGACATCGGCATCCGCACGCAGGGCACTCTACAAGAGGGCACTGCGAGAAAAATACTTACAATATAAACCTCTTTATTGGCAATCTTTAGAGATTCTCAAAAGCTAAAAAATGTGCTTCTCTTTTAAAAATGCGGTAGGATATTATTTTATTTTTATTTGTAGCAGCTTTCTGAATTAAATGAAACCCCTTTTTTGCTGTGCACAAGGACAGCGGCAACTACAATTCTGAGAAGGACTTCCACTACAATGCCAACATCATCGACTGCTATCCTGTTGGCTTTTCCCATACAAACACATTCACGCACACAAACCACCGACTCGTGCCTAGCTTGCATTTTGGTCTTTGGCGGAGAGTCCTACTCCGCTCCTGCTCCTTCCCACTCCTGTCACTCTCCTCCTCCCCCTTTGCATTCTTACCTGTGCCACCTGTGCACTCTTTGCACGCACGGCAGGCGGACTTTTGTAGGATTTTGGCCGGGTGTTCGTGACAACGACGGCGGCGGTGCCAGCAGCTCGTATATCATGGGAAATGCCGATGAGGTGGAGCTGCCGGAGCAAGCCCAGTTTTCCCACCTGTACCACCTTTCCGCCCGCAGTGGTTCACATAAACAAATGCCACTCTAATGCCGCATAAAGTCGCTGGAGAGCGTCTCCTTGTCAGTGTGGTGGGCGGGCGGTCCTGTGTTTGCCTGGGCTGAAATTCGATTTTAAGCACCAACGGAATTCCATTGCAGCATCAAGGCATGCCGCAGGCGACCTTTTACCTTGCCATTTTCCTAATATTTTTTTTTCCTTTCACAATGTTGGGGAGTATTTCCTATCGCAACTTTAATAAATTTGCCTGGAAGCTGCTGCTTGAACGTTTTCCTCCCACATTCGCAGCTGCTTGAACTTCCCCTAAATCTAGGCCATAATGACTCTTACCTGTCGTCGTAGACGAAGCCGGCATTCAGGGTGTTCAGATACAGGATGAAGGCCAGGCTGCAGCAGAATAGACACGTGTAGTCCATGCTGGAAAGGGAAAGAGGGGGATGAGTAATCGATTAGTTAAGACCAAAAGCTATTACAAGACAGAAATCATGTTTGTGTTAGTAATGTATATTGGTTATCATGGGAAATATTAAAGTTTAAATGGGATTGAACCTTAATTGAGTATTTCGTATTTGAAAATACAGTGTATGGGAAATAAGATAGGAACTCTTAAAGCATTCCTTTTGGAAAACCTCCAATTAATTTATTACAGATTTAATAGATTTTATATCGCTGTAAAAAATGAACTCCCTTGGCCTGAAAATGAGTGGACGAAAGTTGTGACATTCTTCCTGGACTGTGGATCATATTTCCCATTACAGGTATTTGCTGTTGCTGAGTAACTGCTGGCAGCAGCTTTTCCTCTGGCTTTCTTTTACTTTTCCTTTGCCTTCCGCTCTCGGGTTGCCATTCCTTTCAGGGCGGCAATGCAATGCAGGTAGATTGCATTCATGACTTCCTCCTTTTTGGCGCATTGTCATTGTGTTGTCCTTTCGGACTCTGTGACACAAGTTGTTCTTGTTCTTGTCCTGCTGGAATGTTGTTGTTGCTGTTGCCTTTGTTGTTGTTTACTGGCCGTTGATGATGTTGCTACAGCCATTACACATAATGAGAGGCAGCAGTCTGTTGCCGTTGCTGTTGCTCTTGCATTTGCTTATCCCGCCCCGTACCCTTTTCAACCCGCTTTCAGTACCCTTTTCTCTGTTGCTCTGACGCTATATGCACATTTGTTGCTGCGGTTGCCAACGTCAACAACGCCCTCCTCCTGGTACTCCTACTCCTGCTCGAACTCCACCAAAAGATACAGGCCCTTTTGAGCGCCAACAACAGCGTCGTTGACATTAAGAGTCGCAGCAGTTGCAGACAATAAAGGCTATCAACGAGCCCTGCCTGCGATTTGTGTAGGTATACTCGTTGGCTTTTCCAACGATTAATGAACACACTCACACTCCAGAGAGACCTTGGCTTATATTCAGCTATTACCTCTTCCGACTTCCCTTCCAAATAACTAGATAGGGTTTTCTATTTAAAAAGGTAAAATCCTATCATGTTCATTAGCTCCAGTCAAAAATAAGTTCGTACAAAGAGGTCAACAAGCTTTATAATCATTTTAATCCTCTCCCAAGATCGAAAGCAAGAAACTTAAAATATATACCTTTGATCTACATTTTAAATTAAGTCCGTTCTTATTCTTAGCATTCATAAGATAAGTCCTATGTCCTTCCTATCGATATTCGTTACGAACTAGTTCTCGGGATCAAACCGAATTGCGCAACACCAGCGCTTTTCCTTTAGCTTTCCTTTTCCTTTCTTTGGCCTTGTACATGCGAGTAATAAGCAGTTGGCTTAGGCTCCGCTAAGTCTCACAAGGGGCGAGAGGAAGAGCAGGGTTGGAGGGTTGAGGTCTCTCGGTAAGCCGGCATAGTTTTGTCGACGTTGACACATTAAGCGAGAGAGAGAGAGATTTGGCATTATGCACGAGGGGCCGGGCACCGGCTTATGGCCAAATTAGCAGCATTCAATATGCGAGTAAGCCGCCAAAAAGGGAAAATGGGAAAAGCGAAAGCCAAGGCACAACACACACTGGCACACACCAGCCAAAATTGCTTTGCTAATGAGCCATAATGATGAGCTCAGAGCTCGTAGCTCGGAACTCGGAACTCGGAGTTGCTTCTCCTTTTCTTTTGTTGGTGTTTGCCTGATTGATTCGCCTGCAGTTTCCGCCTGTTTCCGAGCCATTGACTGCTGGGCCAGCTTAGCACGGACGGACCTTGTATCATTTCCAGCTTGTCAACTCATTTGGCGAGCGACTCGCATACCAATTATCCACAAATAATTGCCCACAACTTGAGCACTTTATATAAGAAGAAGGTCCTTTGTTTGCTGGTCGTACATTTCCTTTGCCTTCCTTCCTTCCGCACAATCTCGCTCACACATGGAGGAGAGGCAGCTCCTGGGGCCTGTCCTGGGGCCCGGCCTGGCTAGGGCTTTATCGGCTAGCTAGTCTCGGCCATAAATCATGTTTTATTTTCGTAATTAGCCCGGCCACACCACATAAATAACGGGCTTTTCATTGTCTCAATTTTCGTGGGAGTGTGCTCCTCGGCTTTGCTTTTGTTGTTTGCCTATTTAACAGTTCCAGGTTTATTGTTGATTAAATTTCCACTTTGTCTTATTACTTGCGCCATGGTCGCACTTTAAACTGTTTGCCAAGTTGCCACTTGCCATTGGCCATTTTCCCTTGCTTTCCTGTCACTTTCCACTTGCCTCGCCTCATGCCAGTTGGCACTTTTGTTTTTTTATTGCCCTGCCACCTGCCACCTGCCATCCTTTGCTGCTGACCTAGTAAATTGTGTCGTCTAATGGTTTTTCTAGCGTTGCGTTGCTTTTGCGTTTGTTTGTTGTGCCTTTGACAGTTTCCGCTTCCGCTGGGCAGGTGTTTCCCAATGTTTTCCACACTTCCCAACGAATACGAAGGTCGACCATAACCCGTTGGCTTCCTCGGATGCAGCCGTATCGATCCAGGGTCACTCTGCAGGCTTCAATTAGCCAGCATAGCTGGACTTTGGGTATTAAAATTCGAAATTAATGGCCCGAAATGCCAAAAGCAGCAGCAGTGGCAGTATGGAAATTAGAAACTAGCCCAGGACTCTGGAGACTAATAGACGTAAAATTTAAGCGCATTGAATTAATTTCCCCCCACACCGAAACCCGAACTCCACACGAATAAAGTTATTTAGGGGTCCGGGCAGCAAAAACTATAATTAATAGGCGTTTTTATTTCACTTTGCTTGATTATGCATAAAATTAATTATATGCCGACACCTGCGGCCAGCGGCCAGCGGCCAGCCTGGTGGTCTATGTACCTGGAAGTTCGGCCCCTCGGAAAAAGGGGTTAACCACCCTCGACACCCACGACCTACACCTGCTGCTTTTTTTTTCTTCTTCGTTTCCACCCCGAAAATGTGAACAATCATTTGCCGCTTAAATTTCCGTCGAATAAGGCTGAAACGAAGAGACTCCAGTAGAGTAAACCTGCCAAAAGTGAAAGTTTATTATTATGCGGTATGCACCGTTGGTCGGGGCTTTGCGCTGCATTTTAAATAAGCCCCAAAAAAGCAGGCAGTTGCAGTTTAGCTTAGTTCAGTTCTCTGCATATTCCCCAGGCTCTGTATATAGCTCGTTCTCTATGGCCCAACCGGACATCAAAATAATGAACGGAAAGGCAGCCATTTTGGGAAAGTACCGTAAAAATGCCGAAAAACGTTTTAAAAATGAAACGATTACACCATTGC
Source organism: Drosophila kanapiae (assembly GCA_008042475.1). Taxonomy (NCBI): domain Eukaryota; kingdom Metazoa; phylum Arthropoda; class Insecta; order Diptera; family Drosophilidae; genus Drosophila; species Drosophila kanapiae. The sequence goes on from VNJM01002939.1 coordinate 640,150, forward strand.
GGCTTGCAAACGACCAAGTTATGATAATGTTTGGCCAACTAAACTCGTTTAGCTTGCCAAATACGAATGCAGCCACCACGTGGGGTGTGTGGCATGTGTGTGTGTGGTGTGTGCGGATGTGCAAGGTAAGCCGCACAGCAAGTGCGCAATACATGCAAACAAGTCGGAATCCGAACTGGAGAGTGCACCCAAAGTGGAGTCCGGAGTCCCGGCCTGACTTTCCGGTCAGCTTTCGTTAGGCCCGGGGCTGCCAATATTTTCTGATGTATTTGGAAGCCCGCCGAGCTGAGCTTTGTGGGTGTCTTTGGTTGAAGAGAGCAGGACTCGAAATTCGAGTAGCAAGTATGAATGCTTGTACGGTCGAATTGCAGTTGAAAAAGGAGCTCTGACCGTTCTGATCTGGAATGGCTAAGAATATATTTAAACTACTTTCAAAGCTCGTTTATGCGCTATAGTGCATTCATCCCAAATTAAAAATTTGCGTTCTTATATTTTGCAAGTTCTTCTAAGTGAAATATCCAGTTCCACCAATGTAAAACGATAATCATTTTGAGATCTTTTAAACCAATAATTACTCATATTCATTTTTAATTTCTTTAAAAAACCTATAACATTTTCAGAAATATTTCTACTAGTGTACTAGAGTCGAATTCGAACCCAAAGCAAGTAACAGAGTCAGACTTTTGGCAGTTTTATGCTAATCACAAAAAGGCAGTTTCCCGCCCACACCCACACACACACATATGTGGGGGCGTGGCTCGTGTTTGAGGAAAACTTTTCATATTTCGGGGTCCGGACCAGGGCCCTGCAGTAAAGTTTTCCGTTCGCTTTGGGGGCTTTCCTCGAGTTTCGGTTTTATAACTCGTTGAACATTTGCCCAACAGTTCGTACAATTGCAGTGCCGTTGTTGCCGCCCCGTGCAAAAACCTGTCGGTGAGCGGCTTTTCGAAGGAATTATGGAAGTGCCGCAGTTCCGCTTGGGGCTTAGATTGTGTCGAAATTTGAATGCGCAGCTGATTTTCTATACGCTCGGATCGAAAAGATTAGTTGGAAATACTTGAGGAGATTCCGGCTGCCGACAGACACCCTAATACCGGCATAAATAATAATTGGGTAATAATTAGCATCTGTCAATTAACGCAGTCCTCTCGATATGCTCTCGAGTTTCGCTCCGCTCCGCTCTCACACTTCACGGCCATAATTTAATTTAAATGCCCAAAACTGTGAATCGTTTAATTATGTATTCGCTCTCGCACACACACTCGCACAGCGGAAAATGGGTGGAAAACACTTAACGAGGGGCGGGGTGGCGGTGTGGGGGAAAGGATGCTCTACGGATTTACTATGCCAAAATGTTTTGGCGACCGGGGAAAACAAAAGCCAAAAACCCAAAAAGTGGAATCCGAAGCGTCTCGATAATCGTGTTGGGCGGAAAATTGGGCGAAAATCGAGGGGTAAAAGGGAAGCTGCGGCCTAGTTACGAACTGAGTATGTTAGTGGGGTGTGCGTGTGTGTTGTGTGTGAGCTGCGTTAATTGAATGCGCAACTGTCGTGCCCGCCCTCTGCCGTCCCGCTCCTCTCATTTGCGTAAGCCTGTTGAACAATTATAACCGGGATGTCCAAAATGCCAGCCAAGTGCCTTGAAATTGAGTCCGACGACCAACGTGGCGTATGCGTGTTGCTCTATATGCTAATTAAAATGACATGTACGTATATAAGCACGATTCTCTGTGTGTGTATCTCTGTCGCTTTTTGTCTGTCTGCCTCATGTGTGTCTGTGTGTGCGCTTTGTGCTGTTTGCATTACATAATTATAATTACGCATACGCCATGTTGGCGCGCATATGATTTGCCCGCTGTTCTGCACTTGAAAAATATAACGGAAGCTTTGTAAACAAACTAGATTTAATACAAATAAAGACAATTATATCCGCTTTCGATTTCGTATTTTAAAAGTGAATTTGGTTGTCAGGCTCCGATTTATAACCAAGAATACCATTTTGAACCTTAAGGTTAGACAAAATAATACCATAATGAATTTTCTCCCACTGTACCTCTATCAGTAGACCGAGTACTTGTACATTCGTTCATACTGTGGGATTGTGGCAAATATTTACGATACTGTTGCATTCGTACCACCAGTTTTTTCAGCCCAGACTCCCTGTTATTTTTTTCCCTTAGCCCTTAAATAGTTGGCATGGAATATTAAACATTTTGACGCGTAGCTCAAACAAGCCGGTCAGCAAAGGGAAAAAAGAAAACTCCCAGCAAATCGAAACATTAACTGGTGGCGGGTAGCGGGGGTTCGCACGAAATAATTAAACGGCAAACCATATTTGTGCCCATCAGGTGTCCAGTCCCCTGCATCCTGCATACATCCCGCTGCGTATGTGTGTATATAGGGTCCGAAAAGAAATCCAATTGCTAGCCGCAAACATAATTAAAAACTTTGCGCAACCACAATCGATGGCAGCGGGATTGCGTTCCGATTTCTGGACATTATACAAGCCACGTGGCAGGGACTGGGACAAATGCGGAAAATGGGGAAAGGAGAAAGGAGCTGTTGCAGTTGCAATAAAATTGAGCGGAAATGCTCAGGGGCTGCGTGACACGAACTGCAATTTTCTCTCTGAACCTCCATCCCCCCAGCGTCGATTCGTACGTGGGCATAAATCCAATTAAATCACAAGTTACGCAATGTGATAAGTCACGTTGTTTATTGTTTCAGTGCCAACACACAGGAGCAGGAGTCTGAGCATCTGCAAGGATGGGAGGCAGGACTCGCACTCGCACACCGCAATTTATGCACAACCGACAGGCAAACAACGAAACAAACAAACAACTCACGCCGCCAGCAGCCGTTGCGGTGTGCGAAAAATAAAATAAAAATAAAAATAAAAAATAACAAAAAAAAAACAACAAATGTGGTGGCACGTTCAAATGAAGCCCCATAAAATTCAGCGCAACTAAACGCAGTCCTGGCTGTGGATTTTCAGAGCGTATATCAGTGGAGCTGCAGCCACCGCGATGGATAATCCCGGCTAGCCACCTCCGATGCACTGGCTCCTATGAATGTATAATAATCCTATGAAATCCGGAGGTTTATTTTGAAGTTGCAGAGAGCATTAAAGAAAGGTTATAAATTTAGATTTTAATAATAAATGTGGCTAGGCTTATATAAATAACTTTCTTTAAACTCACCTAAAGAGCTTTAAAGGTAAGCAATCTTCAAAAAATCTATTCTGATTTATTTAAGAGAATAAGATCGTTTTTTCAAGATTTTAATTTCACAAGAATATGCTCTTTAAGTTATTAAAAGCCACTTTCCCTTGAATTTAAATACTCGTAAGCCCCAATAAAAGCCATTGACAGAGTCATGAAGCTAAAAATAATGCCCCTCTTTCGCCGAAGACTGCTTCGATTTTTGTATGGCTTTCAATGAATATCTTTCCCGGCAACGACGACCCAGTTTATGGCTGCTTGACCAACTCTTAACATCCCCAAATCCCCAAACCTCTGCTCGGGCTCTCCTGTCTCTCACTCATTATTTACTTTTTGGGCACAATACCAGGGTGAAATATGAGTTTGAAAAAATAAAAGGAAACACTGCCAAACAATTTTTGAAGTGCGTTTTCGGGGCACATTGAAGTTCCGTGTGGCTTTCAGCGCTGCTCCGCGCAAACTTGATTATATTTCTGCCAAACGAACCACGGTGGGTGTGGATGGTGCTTCGGGGCGTGGTCAGTCCCAAAAGGTAAGCCAGGGTTCTGGTTTATTGAAGCATCAATTCCTCCTTTTTTTTGGTCAGCCAAATTATTTATTAAGTCCCCAAAAGGGGCAGCGATGGCGACGCCTCACTAAAGATTCGCCGCAGATTCCTTCTAACCGCAAGAAAAGGGTTTTCCCATAGCAGGCGAACTTTTAATGCGAAAATGGGGAAAAGCAGCTTTAAGACCAAGACAAGACGCGTCCTTTTATGGTTTTTTAATGCTGCAGCCTTATTTTTAGGTGGCTTCTATGCTTCACTCGCACTCGTACACGTCCTGCGGCGACTTGAACGGCGCGTTGGAGCGTTAAAATTTGTCACGCGCGCACATGGGGCGTATGTGTAATTTTTGTGCACTCTGCCCAAGGCGCACTTCCCCATTTCCGCATCGATCGATGGGTGTGTGTGTGCCAGTCAGTGCTAGCTGGCAAATGTATATCGCAAACATTTCTATCAATCATTCAAAGCGATTGATTCGCAATGCAAACGAAGTTGGAGTAGGAGTCGGGGCGCACCTGCAGCTGCCGGTTTCCATTGCCAAAATAATGCACATTGCAATATCGTCCTAGCACACACACACACACACACACTGTCGCAAATTGACAGCCAACAGTTTTTTTTGCCATTGTGCAAAAATGCTCGTCGTGTGCGGGCTAAACCTCGCCAGAGATACAGAGATGGAGATACAAGTTCGGATGTAGATACAGATTCAGACCAGGACACAGGGCAAACAAGCAAATAAACAGGACCAGCCAGGCGAAGGCAAGGGGGGAGAGCAGCTGCCACATGCTGGTAGCCAGCACAATTTGCTGTTGCAAATTTGTATCTGCTATGAAATGTAAGAATGTAATTGATGTGCCATTTGTGGCGAAGTGGTGATTGAGCAGGCAGGCAACAAGAACAGCAGCAGCAGCAGCGGGTTGCAGGTGACCCCGGTATTTTCAAGATACAAAAGGCTGGCTGCATCGCCACGTACATCGAGAAAAATATATATTTTCTAGTTAAAAAGAGGTCAAAGCTTGCTATCAATACATTTTTCTATTTTTATTTAGATCAAGGGTAACTTGAATCCCTCTAATTGAGGGGATATATTATTTATTGATATTTTCATGCTTGTATTTGACATTAAAGTTTACGATATTTTCGATACTGCTTTCCTAATGAGTAAGGTGTTATTAGGAGATTTCCTACAGAAATTACCAATTCCTAAAATCAAACTTTATAAAAGGTATTCAGTCTTTTTATTCTTGAAAATTTTAATACATTTTCTCTTGCTGTAATTTATTTCGACTGTTGCCGGTGAATGCCAACCAAACACTTTATTTTAAGTGAATGAAATGAAAACAAATATTGCAAATTTACACAATATAGAGAGAGCACGCTGTTGCCGGCTTGTGTGTGGATGTGCGAGTGAGTGAGGGATTGGCATATCTGTGGTGGAGCTGCGGTTTGCGGGCAACTGTCCATTATGCGGCTGCCAACAGTCGCGGATTCGCATTTGCACTGACAACCCCTAACTCCTCCCTCGCTTATTTAATCGATGATTTATCGGGTTAACAATTGCACTGTGCTCGTCCTCCAAAACCAAACTAATCGATGATTATTGCCCGAGTACCGATCTTGGCTACCTTCTCACTCTTGTGGGCACACGAACCATGTTTGAGCTGGGCAAATACAACTTACTGATTTTATTGCAAATTGATTTTATGTACACCTGCCACGCCCACACACACATCGAAGGTCCTTCGACTGCCAGCCAGCCAGCAGTTTAATTCAAACAAATTTTTCATGTTTACATTGTAGGGCGATAGTGGAAACTTTTTAATCAAAGTTAATTGGAAAGTTTTGCTTTGTCATTGCGCACACACACACAGGAGACAGAGACAGATGGCTTTATATAGACTTCGTCTGGCCAACACACACACACATATACACGCAGGGACGTGCATAAAAAGGGCAAAAACTAAAAACTGAAAAGTAGAATGTAGGTTATCCTTCGGCGCACACAAAATGGTTCTCGATTCTCTGTGGGTTACTCCTCACTCGCTCGCTCTCTCCCTCTACATATATATATATATATATATTTCTGTCTTTATCCCTATATCTATCTCTATCTCTATCTGCTGGCTGGTTGCCGTTGTTGTTGTCGTCGCCCCACCTTTGATGATAAAATGTCATTTTGCTCGTTTACGTGTTCGGTGCCGTGTTCGGCCTTCGCCCCTCCACCTTCCTGCTCCTGCTGCTGCACGCTCCTGTGCCCTTTTTAGTCCTTTTTACTGCTGCCAGGGCCAGGGCTGACATTCAGCGCTCTTGATTAAATTTTATGCAGTTTAACTATTTCTTTTTGGTTTTCAACCCAGAGCTGTCTCTGGGAGAGAAGAAGAGGGAGATGGATGCAACGCTCTTTTTATTACGTTTGAAGGCTGACGGACAAACGAACAGCGGATAGACTTACGGACAGACCGGCCGTCGCGTTCAACACTTGAGCGTAGGCCCCCCTTCTTTCACCTTCGTTCACAGCCACCACGCCACTGTGTCTTCTCTGTAAGCTTCAGTTTATGCTGCAACCGGAAAATTAATCCTAATGAGTGCTGACACACACACACGGGAGCAAGGAAGAGAGAGAGACAGGTTGAAAAGCCATAGCAGGAAAAGGGAAAGCCAGGAGGAGGTAAAAGCGATGCAGGCAGTTTGTTTGCGCATGTGAAGCGATTTATGCTTTTTATGCTCTTTCTACAGGTGAGGGTATATAGTAGATCGGAAGGATATATGAGTTTTTAAGTTATCTCTATGGAAAATTCATATTGTATTGGGAATATCATATTTTTGGGCAGGTAAATATGATTGATTCTTCCAAGAAGATTGGTGACTTAAACCATTTTAGAACTTCTCAATAAAAGTCCTTAGGTAAGTTTCTCAGAAAGTTTCCTATTAAATAAATAATAATAAATAAATTAGCGCCTTTAGGGCTAGTGATCATAACTTTATTTTATTTATTGATACAAAGTTCTTTGATTAAGGTTATTATCCTCTCTTTCTCTAGTTTTCTACTCAAGTAAGCGTATTCCCCCATTCGTTTTTCCGCTTTCGGTCTATCTCTCTCTCCGGTTTCTCTACCTCTGTTGCTTCGGGCCAAGTTGGGTTTTTGTTGGCTCTGTTGTTGCACACGTGCGTCACATGTAAAATGCAATTCCCACACACGCACACTCGCACACACAGTGACTGTGATTCTGTGTGTATGTATAAGGGGGATTCTCATATAAAACAACATTTTGTAAGCATTTTATAGGGCCATAGTGTGGCTGAGACTCACAGTGAATGGCTGGCTGGGGTGAGAACAGGGACGAGTCGCAGCCAGGGTAGCTCGCTGCCTGCCTGCTTCCCTTTCAAAAGTGTTAAATGCCGCGTTTTGCATTAACTTGCATTGCTCGCGCTTTCCTTTGGATCAAAGCCGCCACCTTTTACCCTCTTTTTAGACCACCCCTCCCACATCTCCCATCCATCATCAGTGGTGTCTTTTATGGGTTTCTGCCATTGAAATGCGACTCGAAATAAAATCAGTGTCAATGTGCACAGGCAGGAAATTCATTTTGCCAGCTTTAAATTAAGGCGAAGGAAATTAGCTTAGAGCGAAAAGGATATTCCTTGCCGGATTTTCGATTCCAAGACATAACCGCTAGTCCATAACTTGCAATCCTCTGTGGAGTTGGAAAGTTGGCCCCGCATCCTTGCCATAAATACCGCACGTTGATGTCGCCAAGTCACGTAAAAGTGTATTTAGCCGTGTGTGGTGTACGGTGTACGGTGGGTGTCGGTGCCAGGCACCTCCTCGCAACAATGGGCGCAAAGTAAACAAATTAAAATGTATGCACAGGCACACTCACGGTGGGGTGTCGTCAATTAGGCAAAGAAACACACACAAAAAACAGAAAAAGTCGACTGAGTGAGAGGCCGGGAAAAAAGATGATTGCATAGCGCTGGGGGAAATCATTTTGCCAGCGATTTCAGCGATTTTCGAGTGCACAAATTCTGTTCCCTCTCCATGTGTGTCCTCGATTTTAGCTCACTTGCCAGCCAGCGAGCCATCAACAATTGTGGCAGCCATTTCGTTCCCCCCTGCCCGCCCTCTTCTCTAGCATCGCATATTTGGTTCATGGCAGATTACGTATACGCCCCGTTTTCGGAAATCGTTTGCATTGCTTGGTCTATGGGTGGGTTGGGGACTGCAGCCTCCACTGCGCTCCAGTTTCAGTTATTTTGGACGGCTTTTGTGCCCGAGCAATATTTTGGTAACAAAAGAGAAGAGTAGCAGGTTTAAAACGCTTTTTTTTTTGTGCCCATTACCTGTACTACACCCAGGGCTATGCTAAAAGAGGGTTAAACCAGAAACATGGGATCCTTTCACTCGCTTGATTGCTCAGATAATACAAGAAATTAAATAACAAAAGTCAATTGGGTGTTTTTTTTTCTTTAATATGGTGTTAGCTCTCCTTAGCAATTTTTAACTTCTAATTAAGGAAAAATGTATAATAATAATCTCAATTAAAGACTATATTTGTCCCTTTACTTTAGATTATTTTATAATTTTAATAAAGGCAACTTCTTTGCCTGATCTTCTATTTAAAAAAAAAACAATTTATTATCTGTTAGTCAGTCTTGTTTATTTGGTATTCTTTGCGAAATTAGGCATTAAAATAATATAAGCTAGATAACTATGACTTCGAGCATACCTTGTAAGTCCCGGCAGCATACATACTTGATTGTTTTTTCGACGGTTTTGTTATTTCTGTTTCTGGTACCCCTTTTTGCGCATGTTTGACATCAATATAACTTTATTCGTTCGCCGGAACACCCCCCGAATCTCCTTCCACCTCTCAATTCACTTGTTCCAAATATGCAAGAGTTGCATTTTTTCCATAGGTTCGTTTTTGCTTTTGTTCTGCTTTTGTTTGCCTATTTTGTGCTTTGCTGAAATTGTCATTTGTTACTTCTGCAGCCAAGCACACACATATGGTAATGCATTCTGTTTTGGTTGCCTCGCTTGTGGCTGGGAAAACACAAACACACACATTTTTATGGCAAAGATTTGCAGTCAGCCATTCCCCCATTAAAGCCGTCGAAAGTTCGCCCTCGGAGTTGTGTTTAATTATTTATCGTGTTTGAAGTGAGTGTGCAAAAAAAAAAAAACACAATAATCAAACAAATTTACTTTTATCTGTCACGCCCATTACCCCGGGTTTCTCCCAGTGCGGCCCTGCCACCCTGCCTCGTGACATTTGCAAATAAATAGGCAAGTGTAACAGCAGCAACAATAACCGGCGAGATATATATAAATAAAACCGTAGAAACGGGAGCAACAAACAGTAACAACTTTTCACATGCGCGCAATTTATGGTTGAAAATGAAATTGCATTGCCTGCGAGTGTGCTGTGTGTGTGTATATTTGTGTGTTTGCATTTGCAGTTTAATTTAAATATATTTTACACCCACATCCATCCACACACAGCGCCCACTTGCCGCGTTAAATTTCGCATTCTTTCTTCCCCCCATTTCGAGTCTTTAAAGTTTGCCAGTGGCTTTTCGGGGCCCCGCTTCCTTTCACCAATATTTAAAATATGAAGACCATTAGCTAAATATTGGCTTTGGCACGCTCACGCACACGCACAAAGAACAGCAGACGGGAGTAAGAACATCCCCGGGAAGCAGTCAATAATATTAACTCGGAATTGGGAACGGGACAGCCCGAGGAGGAGCAGAAGCAGAAGCAGGAGCAGGAGCAGGAGCAGGCCAGAGCCTGCCGTGGAATTGGAGTCTGCCCCGTGCTGTGCATACTTATTTGGAGCTCAAGGCGGGGGTGTGAGTGCATAAAATAAAAATAAATGTTAACAATGGCAGAAAGGCGCTCGGACTGGATTGTTGGCTTGGTCGGTGGCGAGAGTTGGCGGCGGTGTCAGGCTCACGCGGCGCAGCACGGAATGCCGGCAACAACACCGCACAGCGCAGAGGAGACACAGTGGCGTGGGTATCACCACCTCCAAAAGGATAAATTCACTTGGAGAATTCCGGGAATTTAAAAGAAATTCCTTAAAGCCTTTTTTAGAAGCTTAAATACTTGCAAGTATTTTTTTAATTGCTTTATTCCGTGAAATTAAATGAAATATATCTTAGAAATCGCTTCAAATCATTTAAAAATGCTAATGAAAAATATGCTACTACTGTTTCCTCAATGAATATTTCTGTCTACGCCTTTGTGTTTTCGTGGAGAGGCGTTCTTTTTTTTTTAGGGGGTCTGAGGGCGGCAATTTGTTGTTGCCTCCGCCTGTACTTATGCTAAGTAAAGCGATGATGTAAAAGACAATAACAGTGAACTGAGGGGGAAGCAAAAGCCGCGAAGACCACAAATTCAGCCTCCGACGGGGCTTTCTCTCGGGTTCGGTTTGGCATTTCATAAAGTGCGTAACAATTTGTTTACATATACATCTCTGTGTGTGTGTATATCCGTGTATTTATCTTTTATGTAAACTATGGAGGCAAAGGAAATAGCAGTCTTTAAATATCTGAGATGATTAAAGGGGATTTAGAAAATGAGACTAGATAGGAGTAGGTATTGGAGTATTATATGCTTTAAATCTTCTGGAAGCTCGTTCAAAATGTTAGATTTAAGTGGCATAGAGCAAAATCTTATATACATTTAGGCTAATCTTTGTTTTCACATTTCTTTAATCTGCTTAAAAATAAATATTATTGATTCAACCATTATTTTCTTTCCCATTATTTTGACCCCGTTTGTAGCATATCCTTATGTATGCAAATTTATATGTATATTTGGCATACACTTTTGCGGTTCATCCGTTTTGATATTGTTGCCATTTATGTTTTAATACTTTGTTGCCTGGTGCGGCGGGGCGAGGGCTAAGACCAGAACGAGGACGGGGACGAGGACGAGGGCAATTTGTTGCTGCCGTTGGCCGCAGATAACTCTCTGCCAGTCGCATACACACCACACACCCCCGAAAAATTGCGGTGGTCCTTTAGTAGCTCCTGACACTCGCTGAAAGCTTAGTTCCTCCTCTATTCCTGCCCCGACAGACTCGGGCCTGGCCTGACCGCAGAGACGCAGTCGCTCCACAATGTCATTAGGCAGCTGTGCGAAAGTTTTTGCTCACCTGTGCAACGGGTAGGGCCAGATGAGATTGAGGGGGGTGAAAAGGGGCAAGAGAAAGGCCGGAAGAGGAAGCTGGAACAGAAGTGGAAGCAAGTTTGGTCGCTCAGCCAGCAGGCTTTAAAATTAAATAAACTAACACACAGAGCATACTCGTTCATACATTTATACATATATTTTATATGTATATAAAGAGGAAAAGAGCGGCACAGACACAAGGACACCCACGGAAATGTAACTAACGCACACACACAGTATACACAGCACACACACACACACACACATATATTTTAATGCAAATTGAGCAGAATTAATTTAGTGCTGTCTGTGTTTATCTCTGGTGCGCTTAATATCAAGCCGTCGTCGGTCTCTGTTCGCTTTCTCTGCCGTCTGCCTTCTGCCCTCTGCCGCCTCTCTGCCCTCTATTATATCCATCTCTTTCTCACTCCGCCAGGACTCTCTCCTCCCCTCTCCTCTCGTGGCTGCTGGGGCATATGTTAAACGCTTGCCAGTCGTCGTCGTCGTCGTCGTCCCTGGGCTTTATTTTATTAAAAAGTGGGCAGCTGCCGCCGCCGCCTCCTTCGTTTTCTTGGAAGCAGCTTGCGGCTGTCTGTCATTGCCCTATTCCTGTCTTCCTCTACCTTTCCTTTCTTCCTTGTTCCCCCCTCACTCTGTATCTCTCTTTTCTTCTCTTTCCCCTATTTTCGGGTGCAGAAATATGTTGCCTACTTTCTGGCATCGCTCATACATTTACTGCGGCGAGAGTGAACACACAAAGAAAGCAGCAGACAATTTGACAATTTTGGTTTCGGACACCGAAAGAAACATTTAAATAATGTGTGTCATGTCAAGAGAGGTTATTCTCTAATTTATTTACATAATTAATAAAGCAGTTGTTGTTTTTAAGCCATAAGAGAGTTACTTCATATATAATTACTAATAAATTTGCAAGTGTAATCAGTGCTCAGCTTAGGTAAACGTATTGTTAAGATTTTAAATACAAATAAAAATTATTTCAAATAATTGAAAACCTTTTTATACCCTATTTTAATTGTTTTTAATCAAATAAATAAAATACAAACTAAATATGTTGTATTTAAGCTTATTTTCTACATATTATGTACTAAAAGCCATTAAATCAGTGTACATTTAAAACCAATTAAAATGCTGACGAATAATTTGTCACTATAGGTTTGTTCCTTATTATTTTATAACTAATAAAGCTAGTAGACACCTTTAGAATTGATTTAAAATATTTAATGCCTTTAGAGTCTTTTTTCTACGAGAACTAACATTTCCAAATCTAATAAAGGTCTTGTAACTTGATAATCCAAACTAATACAACAAATGTATTTTTACTCTGAGCTCAATATTTATGTGGTATCCGTTGTTCCTGTTTTTGCAGTGTACATTCATATGTAAAAATGCGTTCTTTTTTGTCAGACTCAATTCCCCCCTTGTGGTTAGTACGAAAGCCTTTGTTCGGTGGCCTCCGCCTCGCATTAGGCACGCATCATTTGCGCGTTTGTAATCAAGCGAAAGTGTTTCGACTTTCAACGCTCTGCTTCTCGTCCTTGGTCCTTTTGTCTCAATTGTTCCTCAAACACACATACATACAACAAGGCGTACATTTCTAGTTTAAAGTAAAAGTTTTTCAATTTCAAGTTTTATGGGCGACAAGTTCCCTAGCGTCCTTCTACCAAAAAAAAAAAAAAAAAACACAAAAATCGACAAGGAAAGGTGCGAGGTGGGAATTTGGCCTTATTTCGTTTTATTTCCCTGGCTCTACGTGCTCACAATTCCTGATGCAGCCCGGCCAGTCCGTCCAGGCTCTTTAAGACGACCCCAAAAAGCCACCTTTCCACAACAGGTGGCCTTCGTGGCCAACGCTTGGGTTCCGCTCAGCTTGGTCCTTGGATGCGGACGCTGATTTCAGTTGGCCTCGTTTAATTTCACGCTTCGCTGCTGGCCAAAATCGCAGCGGCAGACAATTAAATTCCATTAGAGAAAGGAATAGCGAAAGCTGCAACGAATTCGCGCCTCATTCGTGGCATTTTCTTCTATTCTTTTTTTTTTAGTTGCCTTCTTGTAGTTATTGCCCAAATCCTATGGAAATTACCAACGAGCAAAGTTGCAGGAAGGCTGCAGGAAATTCCCACCTTATTTCGTGACATTACCATTTTAAGATTTACCTTGCTCCTATTTTCTTTCTTTCGAAAGATGCAACTAAAGTTGCTGTATAAATATGCAAGTTCTGATTTCATGTGAACAATACAAGGGGGAAGTGAAGAAGGAGGCGGGGACACACTATAGTATTCCATGCATTGTTCTACTCCCTGCTTTTTGGATTCCTGCCTCGGCATAAGTTTGCCCAGAAACTTCCCCCATAGCAACAGCCAGCTAGGAGGAGAAGGAAAATGCCGAAGCTAGAGCTGAATTTTATGAAAATAGCTGAAATAATTTTCCATTAAATTCTTGCGCATGAAATTATCGCATTAAAACGAAACAAAAGCCGCTTTTTTCGAATCAGAGGGAAGGGACGAAGGAACCCCTTGCTCGTTACACTGCCAGGCCACGTCCATTGTTTGCTTAAATTTCGTACAGTTCCTCAGCTCCATTGCCTGGTCCTGCTCCAGCTCCTGCTCCTGCCAGCACTCTTCTGTTATTTGCTTGGTGTTTTACTGTTTGCATTCATCTTCATTATTTGTTTGCACTGCCCCCCAAGTGGGCGTGGCAGAGTCTCTCGGTCTCTCTCTGGGAAAGAAAGTTGCCTGGCTCCTCTACCGTTGAGCACTTGGCAGCGAAAGTTTTTGACACAGTTGATTTGCATTTGAAATCCTTGCTCAGGCTACCCAGCTCCTGGCTCTTGGCTGCTGGCTGCCAGCTCCTCCTTGCCCTCCACCCTTTCGCTTCTCACTGACAATCCCAATCTCAACTCCACCGCCAACGCCACCGCCGCCCACACACAATGATTTATGGATTTTCATCATATTCTGTTGATTCAGGGAATATTTATGATTCACCCAGTACTTCTTCTCGTCTGGCGTCCTTGGGAAATCTGCTGCTCCCCTCGCTCGCTCATAGTATTCATATTTTTCGGCAGCGTTTTTGTTATAAATTTTTCAAAAAATAAAAAAAAAGACCAAATCGTACTTGCAGGACAACAAATACAAAACAAAACAGAGAGAAAACGGAAAACAGAAAACAGAAACAAAAGCACAACGAGGAAAAATGCTGAATATGCGCAAATTGAATTTGATTTTTAAGCACTGATTGCTTTTATTGTTTTGCTCTGCGGGTCCGGCAGAAGAGAATCCGGGTTACGGCGGAATTTTAAATAAAATATTCTAAAAAAGATAACCAAGGGAGGAAGGAGTAAGGGAACGCCATAGCGAAGGACTATCCCCAACAATCTATAGGGTTTCCGGGAACTATGAATATGAAGGATTACAAAATGAAAAAAACCCACAAATATGTATATATTAATTTATTGATATTGAGCTTTTATGTTGGGCGAGAATTTGCATTTTTTTGCAGGAAATAGTTTTTGCTGCAACAGCAACAATTAGCTGAACATTTCAAGCTCAAAATTGATTTTTGCAATGCATTTTCATCGCTAAAAAAAAGAACCCATTAGCACTGGAATGTGCGCAAATAAATACTTAATAACCCCGCGCGAGGAGACAGACATTAGCATGAGAATAAAATGAAATTACAGTCTTTAAAATAAATGTATGCGAAATTTCGCAGCCAGAAAATGACAGAAAGTATTCAACTAAATGCGAAATAAATTTGCCAGAAGACAAAGCCGTGAATGGAGTGGGCTTAGGTTTGGGAATGTCAATTCCCTGGGCGTTGGAATGTGCCGCCATCGCCGCCGTTGCCGCCGCCAGGAGACGCAGAAAATCAATTTCGGCTACAAGTTTTCAATAAAGTGAAAATAATGTCGCCTCTCTTTCACTCTCTTTGCCATTATCCCCGGGAGATAAGGGGAGCGGCATATCGGAGATATAGCGGAGCAGAGAGCGGAGTGTCAAACAATGAGGGTCGTTAGAGGCGGCAAATCGAAGGAAAAGCCAGCGCAGGAGCCGGAGAAGCAGGAGTCGAACGAAGCAGCCTCCGAAGTCAAGTGCACAAAGCGTCAAATGAAAAGGAAACCCAGAGGAGTGGGAATCTGGGGCCCGAGACTGCTGGGGACGACCGGGATAAGTCTAGTGATGCGTAAAGCAACGCACTGTCAAAAAATACCCCGCCAACGGCGACGCGTCGGTGGAAAAGTATCAGCAAATCCCGACTCCATCGCCGTCTCCGATGGCTTCTGTTACTGCTGCTGGTGTTTATTTATGTGCGTTGTGCCTTGTGATAAATCACTGACATTGATGCCCGCAGACAGAGCAGCAGCGGCAAGAAAGGTTCTTTCGGTTTCCCATTCCTTAACCCATTTCCGCCCACACCTAGGATCCAGTGCTTATCAAGCGTTTTCTGCTTACTTTTTGGCATGTGTATGCATTTCTTTTATAGAAAATAAAGAAAACTAGTTGATTGTTTATGTGAAAATCATAGATATATTTAGTAGTAGTAGTAGTAGTAAAAAAAGCCTTAATCCTTACAATTACCTTAAAAATTCCTTATAATCTCCTAAAAATCTTATTTTACTATTGCTTAAAAGTCATAAAAACTCTCTCAAAATCTTACTTGTTCCTTAGTAATTTTATTTATACCTTTAAGAGCCTGCTTTTAATTATATTTACACGAATTAAATTGTATCCTTGATACTACTATCCAAATTTAAATACAAATATGGCTTTCCTCCTAGCCTGTGCCTTAAAACCACAGATTAGGTCGATTTACGTTAAAAGTACCCATTAGGGGAAGCCGATCAAAAGGCTGTTACGTAAACATATCTGCTGTGTCGAAAAGGGGTTAACCAACCAACCCACTTTGGCTGCCTCGCCTCACCTCGTCTTATTTACTTTTTTTTGGGGAGAGGGGTATGACAACCGACCGAACTTTAAAGGACTTGAAATAGGCAAAGGCAAAAGCCTAACAAGTGCCAACCCTCTCAGGCAAGCTCCCTCCCACCTCTAAGAGTGTATAATAAGTTTATCAGAAGTCAAACAGGCGTCGCAGGAGGACAGGAGGACAGTCCTTGTGGTCCTCGATGGCGCCGCCTCGCAGGAAATAAAGCGGCGCTCAATCACGGGCGCACGCCGGAAATCGGAAGTTAGCAGGCTCACGATATCGGAGAGCGGCGAAAAGCGAAAAACCCAAGTGAAGGCAACCGAAACCGAATCAGAAACTGCGGAGCTGAAACTGAGACACAAACTCTGCCGCAAAAGTTGGAAAACTGGTTTGGCAGCGCCAGATAAAATGTTGTTGATTGCTACGCAGTTGAGCGTTAATAATTATTATTTTTGTGCCACCAGTCCTGCAACTCTCTCCGTCTCTATATATATATATATAGAAATATATATAAATATATATACTATAAGGAGCTGATTTTTGATGGCTTACAATTTGTGGCAGATTTATTTGTGCATTAACCTCGAATTTGCACTGCGTCCATTTCGATTTCTCTGGGAATTCTCCGGATTTCTCTTCACGTTGCCGCAGTGATTATCGAAGGACCTCCCCCAGAAGACTCCTAGTATGTGTGTGTGTGTCAATAAATTCCTTCTAGGAAACAGGAGGAGCAGCAGCTGCTTGTCCCGAACTTAGTGATGCTGGTCATGTCCTCAGCTTAGTAATGGCAGCCCACAGCTGTGGTAGCTGTGGCATTGATTTTTCTTTCTCTTTCGGGTCTCTCGGTCGCACTTTTATGGCTTTTCATTTATGAAATTTTTTGACAGCCACTTTTGCACGAGTCCTTGCTTAATTATAACATTCATTCGGGGCCAGGGAATTTCCACCATTAAAGCCGTCTCCGAGGGCTTTTCGGGCGCAAATCGATGCCAATAAAATATACGCCGAGAATATATATTTTTGGGAATACCAAATAGACCTTTTTTTGTGTGGGTCTTGTACTCGTTTTTAATGCCGCCGGTAACCCTCGTCACTCTCTCTGGCTTTTAGGCTTCGCTCAGGCTCAGTAAGTGTCGCGGAAATTCCCCGGCAAAACACGGAGAGTTTTCCTCTTTTCATTGGAAAATTATAAATAGCAAGGCAGCCAAAATAACTTATATTGTTGTGAACGAATTTATTGGAAAACTTGAGCTAAATTTAACAACCGGAAACTGGACAAGTTTCATAACAAGTTGGAAATTAAATTGATTTCTCACAGGCTTCGGAGAATCCCAAAGAGAGAAAGCTAAAGAACAAGATAAAGGCAGTTTAACTCACTTTGATTTATGCAGACGGAGCCGCAGCCTCAGCCAGGCCTCGCCGCCACCGAGCCAGGGTCCCATTCCAAGACTTATCAGAGTTTCCTTGCTGGGACTCGACTTCGACTTCGAACTCGACTCTCGTTTAGTTTGAATATTGTATGTTTGCGAGTTGTCTGCTTTTGTTGTTTTTGTTTAATGCATTCTGCAGATTTCCTGGCATTTTATGTGATTTTATTTGCTCTGTTTTATGTTTGCATTTCTCCTTCGAAGAGCCAGCTGCAAGCAGAAAATATATACAAAGGTTAGTCAGCAGGTCGGGTGCAAGGACAAATATCTTTAATTATGGTAAATATATGGCTAATAAATTTCCCGGCACGAAAAACTGTTCAATTTATATCGATGACAGCCGGCTAGTTGGCGTTTTAAGCGCAATTACAAACAGGACAAACAGGATGTGTGTGTGTGCGGCAAATATTTCCCATTTTTGTTATTTCCCCTAATTAATTTCTAGTTGTTGTTGTTTGCGCCGACTAAAACGTGATTATTTGATCTACATTCGTCGATAATTACGGATTATTGAAAGTTTTGTGTTGAATTAATATTGAAATAATTTCCACGACAAGCGGGGAGGAAGGCGGCATAAATAATTACCAAAATAAAAAAGAACGATCTAGGGGCAGGGTGAAATAATCAACATAAAAATAAATGGCCTCATTGATTGCCATTGTTCGGTGTGTGTCCAAATCTATCGACTTTATCGGAAATTGAGGTTTCGGAGGTTTGGAGGAGGCCTGTGTACCCATGCTTTTCCATGTGATTGTTGGCTAGAAATTAGGTTAATTAGTGGTCAGTCGTCGGTTGTGCAACCTGTGTGCCGTGTGTCCTTTGATTGCTTGTCGTTTTGTTATTATTATTATTATAATTTTTTTCTTTTACCAGTTATATCGGATTCTGAGCTCTACTCCTTCCGTTCCCTTAACAATGCACAATTGCGGCATATCTTTGCCCCCATTTTCCATTTCCCATTTGGCCATTTACCCCCCTTGCTTGTGTGTCTGGCAGTAATGAACTTTTATGCATTGTCATTAACTTTTATTGTATATATCTGCCATTCATCCAAACATACACACACGGACACATCGCGCACCTCAGTGTCGCGTTGCTGCTGGCATTATAATAAATTTAAATCATTTGTTGCATTTATTTTAATTATGCGCAATTTAAAATGCATTATGCAGCCGGCGGAGAGGCTTTAAAGGGCTCCTGTTATAACCAGACAGGCGCGCTTAGGGTAGGCGTAATTTAATTTCGTTGACAGAAATTCAATTATTTGCATTTTCCATACAAAAATGTTTTGTCAAAATGCCTCACGCGTAGTACAAAAAAATAAAATCAGGAATGAGGAACGAGGAACGAGGAACGAGGAAGGAGGAATGAGGAGCAGGCAGCGAGGCCCAAGGCCCACGCTGCGTATACGTGCTTTCATTAAATTTTTATTTATTCGCCGCTCATATTTCCACAAGGCAAATGTGTCGTCTGGCTGGCCGACAAATTCTTCTGGTGTAATTTCATTACTTCAATGTTTTACTTTGCTGAATTATAAATGAGAGAGCCCTTCTCCAACTCCTCCTGTCCCTCCGCGAGTGACGCAGCAAGCGCCGCCCGTTTATAGCTAGTCATGTGAGGTGGTTTCCAGGACCCCGAAGCAGATGTTTCTGGCTGTAAAATTCGAGGGTGTCCCCCTCTACTGGGTTGGGTTCCCGGTGACTTTTGGGGGGCGTTGGTGTCAAAGTTCGCCTCCAGCTCCTGGTACAAAACGGCTCCAATGAGCCAGCGGGCCAAACCCACCTCTATACATACATATCTCTCTGTGTATTCCCCTTCATTAATATTTGATAATGTGTGGCTGTCAGTTAGCCGTCCAATTGAGTGATTTCCATGACTCCCCTGCCCCGAGTCCCGAGTCCCACCGAGTCCCACCTTTGGCTGCTATTCTATTAACGTTTTCGTTCGTTTTTCCTCTTGTAATTTTTCACCGGCAGTTGCACTGGTTCCCACAATGCAGCTGGTTTTCCCCCTCAAGTGCCAGCCATTGACACATGACCCATTGGAACACGCCTCTCTCCCTCTCTATCCCCGTCCGTCTGACGGTTAGTCTGGCCCTGTGACAGTTTGACATCTGGTGTTGTGTTGTCGTTGTTGTTCTTGCTGGTTCTGGTTGACATTTGGACAAAATGCTGAGCAGGCAGGCAGGCAGGCAGAGGAGGGAGCAATGAAATTGAATATTATTAGCTCATTTCCGTGTAATTGCTCTGGCTTTAAGTATGGTAAAGGTAGCGAGTGGCAAGGGGTATGGAGAGTGGAAATTGGAAATGGGAACTGAACTGGGAATGGACTCCAAATTACACATATCACACATACGCCGCGTGCCACGAATCGCTGGCCGATCTATTGGCGTGGGCGGCGCCATTCGACTCACTATCATTCGCTGCCCATTAGATTGCAGTTTGGAGCTGAAACGAGGCAATCTAGAAAAACAAGAAAGGAGGCTAATGTCAGGGCTCTAGAAACAATAAGTATCTATTGGAAGTTAGTGCGACGAGCTAGATAATAGTTATGAAGCATATTGTCATCCGATTTCGTTGGCGTTAAGCTGTTTATTCTATACATAGTTAGTTTTTACAAAAACCTAATGAAATATGATGTGCGGGTAACCTATAAGAATGTTGTTTCTCCTTTAGCTCTGGTATCTGTATCCTTTGAGTTTGAGATCTAGGCAATCAAACGGACAGATAAACAGACGTTCAGATTGAGTTTTAAGCGGGAAGCAGAACCTCTCCTAGGGCATATCTAGGCCAACGACGCGTATACGCAATCGGAGAGGAAGCTGCCAGCAGCTGCCGGCACACTGATTAGACAAAGTTGGCCCAGCAAATTAAGGGCCAGCACAGAGACGACAATCACGGACTGTAAACTGCAGACTGCAGCTAGGAGCAAGCAGCAGCTGGCTGTCCAGGAGCACCACGCCGCCTGCCACAATGGCCTGGAGTCTCCTTCGTCGTCGTCGGCAAAGTTTCCGGGTGCAAACAAAGACAGTCAAGGGAAAACGATGGCAAGGTGGAGGAAAGCAGGAAAGGGCAAGAGCAAGAACTTCAAATTTGTGGCAACGGCGGCGGCAGTCAAACTTTGCGACAAACAGCAACAAATGCTGGTAACCGCTTGCGCTTAACACTTTCCGCCCTGCCGCCGCTTGCCAAAGCAGTTTTAATATATTTTTAATAACTGAAGGATGGAAAGAGGAGTAGGGGCAGCATCGAATTTAATTAGAAAGTTCAACAGTCGCCAGATGGATTCCTTAGATTTTCCTGTGACCTGCATTAATTTCGATACTTCTTCCGAATGTTTCCTGGATTACAGAAGTTATATTTTTAAACAAAAGTATTCTTAATCGAGACTGTAAAACTCCCTGTGTGTATCGGGTTCGATTGCATTTGTGTGTTATAGGGGCTTGGAGTTTTGCTCCCAAACCAACCGAAATAAGTTGGCCAAAATAACATTTATCAATGTCGTCTTGCTCCCTTTTTCCACCCAGGATTTGTCTCTCGACTACGAATTGAATGCATCAAACAAGTTGTGTGCATGCGAGTTGGAAATTTGTTTGTCTGGGCGGAAAATGGAAAAGTACTCGATGTGTATGTAGTTCACACACACACACACGCTGTCAAAGTATTTTATCAATAATTCAAAGTTGCCTCGAACAACTTTCTGGCCGCATTTAGACGGAGATTTTCAGGAAATCCCAAAAATTAGCTCAACTAGATTTTTGGAACAGCGATTTTCCTGAGCCCCAGCTTTCGGCTTTCCTCCTGTTCTGCCTGTCACTTGATTAGCGAAACTTTCGCCGGCATTTTACATAGCTTGTTGTTAGGATCCTGCTTTACATATATATATATATATATATGTATGTATATATAGTGTGTCTATTACCAGGGGTGTATGCGAAGGCTAGTTCGCGAATTTCTTTCATGATTTCTTGGGTTATTTCATGAAAATTTAGGAAGCATGCTAAATAAATAATAAGAGTGGTTATGGTCTTAGAAATTTGTTAAGATCTATGCAAAAAACATGCCCCAATATGTTATAGTTTAGTTAATTTTACATTTTGAATACATTTTCAAGCGATTTTAGATCCCTTTAAATTTTGGTAACCCTTTCTATATATAAATAATCGATAGTTAAGCAGTTCTAATGATATTTCCTTTCCCTAATTAATACTCGTAACCTAGTCTCTTAGCTCTGTTATCAAATTCCTAGTTTTGGTTTTGTTTTTCTTCATTGTTTTTCCTTTTCTTTTTTGTATTGGTGAAATCTCGAAATCCATAGCATAAACTTGGTGTGAAAGTCAGCTTGTTTCAGTGTCTGTGTCGCGGCAATTTGTTCGCTGTCACTTTGCACGCGGCTGCGACATAAATTTCGCTTTTGCCGACCCAATTTTCGGAGGCGGCATCGGCGGCAGCGGCTGCTGGTGCGACTGCTGCTGCTGCTGCTGCTGCACAACCCGAGAAGCGTTGTCAAAACTTTGCAGTTGGCTTTTATTTACATAGGGAAGGGGTGAAAGCGGTGGGTTAGGGTAACTAACCAAAAAAATTAAAACAAAAATAGACCATAAATAAAAACCACAAGCAGCAGCACCAGCAGCCGGGGTAGGGACAGGGGCAGCAGCAGCAGTAGCGGCGACGGCAACACACAGAAAATAATGGAAAAAGTTAGTTTTGCATAACGCGCAGATCCCGAGCACACTTGAAAGTCTCCACAGCGGTCAGGGAGAGAGGGCTTGGGTTAGTTTTGAGGGGGGTGTAGTTGTGAGGGCGTGTGTGAACCTAGAACAACAGCTGCTGTGGCCTGGTAGTGCTCCTGCCCCTGCTCCTCTCCCTATCTCACCCAAAAAACAAATGCTGGGAGTAGAAAGGACCAAGGACCAAGGGTGAGTGTGTGTGTGCGGCAGCAGGAGTTTTGCATATTTACTGCAGCTGCAGACAAAGTTGCACTTTTACTACCAACTTCAAGCAACTACGAATGAGCTGACGATGCTCTGGCCCGTCGCTTCGAACACCGTAAACTGGTCCAAAATCGAAAGTTCCACATTGAACTTGCTGCCTGCCAGCCAGTATTTTGTATTTACCAAATTTCGAAGGTATTTTCCTGCACAAATTGAAATCGAAGAAGGGAAGTGAATCGACAGTGAATGTGGCATTTAAATTCTGAAAGTATTCTACTAATTGAGCTACATTAGCTGGAGAAATTTGACAGAACTTTGCTTGAAATTAGGTTTATATTTTTGGCTGTAAAGGAAGAAGCTTACAAGGGGAATGAGATCATGAAAATAATTGTAATTTCTTCATTGTAATCCTTATTCTCTTCTACATTACTTATTTTGATTTATTTCTTTCAGATATTTCAAGAACGAAGTCCTTTCAATTGGTTTATTGGTGAGTTTTAAAACAGAATTTCATTGTATTTCTTTTTTTACTTTAAAAATTTCGGAAATCCCTAATCCCACACCGTAATTGATGGGGCGCAGGCCTCTAAAATACTACAAATCACCGAGCATTTCCCCAAAATTTATTCAAATCTTCCACAATCTCTCACTTGTTTAATTATTGCCAAAGCGAATTACACGAAAATAATTTATTTATGGGATTTTCCATGCTGTCACGAATAAAGGAAAAAGTTTTCTAAGCAAAACTTTGCACTTTCAGGGAGTAAAGCGAGCGAGAGCAGAGTCCTGCTAATTGAATTCCTACACATTCCACACAATAATTCTACTTATTCACTTCACTTTATTCATTTGCCAGCAAACTAATTTGCATGTCGCCAGTGTCCGCTCACTCACTCACTCACTCCTTGCTCACATATATTCCCTTAAATCACTGACAGTTTGCCCAACTTTCTGGGGGTTATTCTGGGATTATTTCGCCTAAAAGCGAGAGCCAACAGCTAAAGGGAGATTACACAGGAATTTGAGCTCATTATTGGCACTTGCGAGGCACACAAATTTAAGTTTTCCACATGAAAAAAATGTTTCTATAAACTCGAGAGAAACGAAGCCATATTTAAATAATATTTATTCCATTTAAAGATAGATATTTTGTGGCTTGTATAGGTGTTTTAATTTCCTGTTTATTGTGGACATAAAGGACTTAAATTTAACTGGAATTAAGCGTACTTTATTCTTTTTTTCTCTGTCGAATTAAAAATTAAATAAATACCACGGAGGCTGAGGGCTTAAGCAAAAAAGTTATGTCTACAATATGCTGGCTTGCCTGCCTGTCTTTCTTTTCTGGCCCAGCTGACTGGCTGACTCCGAAGGATACAGCTACAGCTGCTGCGGGTTCAGATACAGATACAGAAACAGGCGGCAGGAAGCGGCGGCGGCGGCGGCAGCTACACGAATTGCCACTTAAAAATTCAAAAGTTTTGCGGCTGGCGCATATGGCAGATCCGCTCGGCAAAGGAAGTGGCTGAGGGACGACGAACTGGGAAGCCTAGGAAAACAATAACAAAATCCGCGCTGCTGTTAACCTTAACCCCATATTCCGATTTTGGATTTCTGGATTCACATTCACATTCACAGACGAAATCTAATTTCAATTGTGGAACATTTGCATGGGAAATTCCGTAAACTGGCACGCACCACTTGAAGCGTGATGAAAATATTTGCGGTGGAGCAAAATTCTAGGTGCAAAACGTGAAAAACGAGGTGGCCAGTTGGCGTACAGAGTGTTTTCCTGGGAAAATTGCACACACATAAATAAATAATTGATGCTGCAGAGAGGGAGAAAGCATTTAATACACAAATTCTATTATGTCTGCCTAAATTGACTATTAAAAGATTTCACAAGGAGAGTAATAGGGCTTTTTGCCATGATAATTGACTCATCAAAATGTTTAAAAGCGTAAACACAGATTTCAGGCAGAGTTAAAGGCTTTTTGCTAAGCTAATATATCGTTCAAATAGGTATTTGTGCCAGGAATGCCTTAAATTGTCATAGGAAAGATAAGTTTTTGGAATAATCAAAGAAAGCTAAGGTAATTATGAGAGATTTCTATGTTTTCTAGAGGGATAAAATGAGATACTCTTATTTCTGGCTAGAATCCATGAAATTACTACTGCCTAATATTATTTCTTAAAGCTTCAGATAAGAAGTTACAACAGAATTAAAGATTTCCTTGGAATTGTGCAACCGGAAACTGAGTAACAAATAGATGAAACCTCGAGAGCAGGAGTCGTCGCCCAGCATATAAAGCCGGAAAAAAACACGAAAAGTCAGGGGAAAGTTAGCCAAACAAGTGGGGTGTCTCCCGGAGTCACCGCCAGAAGCCAGAAGCTGACTTTGAGGCAGGCGGAGACAGTGCACGAAATGCACTGCGATTTGCCGCAGAACCGCAGAGATTGTCTCCTCTTCCTTAGAATTTTCTTAGGGTTTTTACGGGACTTGCCTGCTATGTGTCGCCCCGATGAGCTGTGCTGGCTCCATACAGCCACCAGGAAATGTATCCCGATTTTGCCCCGAGAGCGGCCACAGTGCACGCACACACCGACCGCCCGCACACACACACACACACGCACGCTCTGGGACACACTGGCACACACACGCGTAAGCGCGACACGAAAACAAAAACGGAAAACGGAAAACGAGCGCACGAAAGTCGCTTTAAGAGACCCAATTTTAAAGCCGACACGGTCGTGTACGATCTCGGGCCATTATCCTGCGGGATAATTTTGAATGTAGTCCTTACTATATATCTCTAAATCGAGTGCGAGATATATTTATATATATTGTATATATATGTTTTTTAGAACTAAGCGGAGTGCAGTCTGAGGCGTCGCATCGCGACCTGCCTGCTTGGCCAGGTTGACACAATCCCTGTTACCAGTTCCAGCTGCTGACCGCACGACTCGGAGGCAAAACGAAGACTGGCGTCGGCCAGTTAGCGCACTCGTTGTTATATACGAGACCAGGTCCTCGCGAAGTCGCAGGATCTCCGAGTGCGCTCCGAGTGCGCTCCGAGTACTGTGAGTCCTGCCAGTGGTGAGTTCGTCACAGGAACAGTAATAGCAACAGCAGGACGGACGACGTTCAGTTCGTGGCAATTGAGTTGTTTGGCAGTCGCAGTTAATGGTTACTTTTCGAGTGGCACGAAGGCGGACGGGGGGAGCGAATGCAACAGTTTTCTGTTAGCCGGAAAATGGTTAACTACTAAGGGAAAATATAGGACGAAATCAAAATAAAAACAGGAGTTTAAATGTGAAGGAAATGTAGTATTAAATGCGGCAATTTTCCTTCTAATAAAAACATTTAAAATACTTTTAAAATAATATATGTATGGTCTATCATTTAAAATTATAAATATGTACTTCATATTTTCCCTTAATAGAATTAAAAAAAAATTAATTAACTATATTTTTTGTATTACAAAATCCCCATTCTAAGCCTAGGCTAAATTCCTTTAATCTTCAAATTTACAAAAAAATATAAATAATTACAGCGGATAATACTGCTGTTTTCATTATCATTGCTGTTCAATAACATGAGGGGTGCCATACGAGCCAGCAATAACATTGCCATAAAAATTATCCGTAGCCTGTATGGACAATGTTAATGTAAAGTCTTTTTGTTGTTCTGTTACCTAGTGGACATAACCGTTTCATTTTAATCATTAATAGCGCACTGCTAAAAACTGTTAGAACTGCTGTCTTTTACAGAATGGAGAGGAAACTAACAGTAGAACAGTTTAAGCAACGAAGCGGTTAAAATATCCAACTTGGCAGGCATCAATTCAAGAGCTGTTAAGTTAATAGAAAGTACAAAGAGGCTTTACAGGGACATGTAAGAAATAGTTAACATAACATGAGATAACATTTCGAGATTTTTGATTTCATTTTCAATTTAATTTTATTTCAATTTAAAAATATAAATAAAATATAAAATATTCTAAGAAAATATAAGTAATGTGGGAAAATAGGTAAATTAATTTGAAAATATAATAAATAAGGAAAATAAATATAAATTTAACCCAGAACAAACATTAAAAAAACGCATGCATTTCAGCTTAACTTTTACATTTTCTATTATCTGAGTGAATTAAGAACCACAATCATTGCAGGCACTGCAATTGCACTTCGAAAACTATTTAAAACCGCATAAATATTGTATCGAAGACGTACGGCTTGCTGGGAAAACACGAAAGAAAGAAAAACAAGTGGAAAAATGTTAAGAACAGCGTATAAATAACGCCGCCTTCGAAGGGTCACGGGTCACCCAGCGCCGACGAGAAATAAATTGTATTTAGTTGTACAATTTATGGTCCCTTTGCTGTGGAAAAGGGGAAACCCCCGGCACATTCTCGTACTTACTCACATGCATAATTCACATGCATGCTGCCAGAGTGGGGTTAGGAGGAGAGGAGTTGGTGCTATCGATGCATCTATGGGGACAGCAGGGGTGCAGCAGAAAGAGGAGGGTCTGAGAGACCCGGGGCGACGTTTGGTGGCATGTCCTTTGTTTTTCACTCTGTTATTTTGTTATTTTCAAATTATTTATTGGCCAAACGAGGAGTGCAAGGCATCAGGAGAGTCTCAGTGACAACATAGAGCGAAAAGTAGTCCTAAAACTGAGTGGAATTGAATAAAAAATAAAATACAATTTATATTGCATTTCCTGTTTATTCTATTAGTTCATAAATATATTTGCTTCATTAAAAATCAGTACAACATTCCTAGAAACAAGTTTAATACTTCCTCTCAGGTACACAGTTTCTTCAAGAATTTTGTTATATACTTCCTCAAAATAAATCCTTAATAAAAAATCATCAATATTTCTCGCTAAAAAATTGAATATTCTCTCACAATTACACATAAAAATATCCTGCTCAAGTCATTGCAATTAAAGTGGGATTATCCTTTTTGCTCGGTGCAGCTCTCTCCACCGAGAGTCCTGGCTAATGTGTAATTCAATAGAGTAAGTAATGTGCATCAATTTTCAGCTCAATAACGCATGGAATACAAATGCGAAACATGTGCAAATATGTGTGTGCGAGCGCTGAGAAAAGGAAGAAGGACACACGGGCAAACATCCGCAGAAATAAATATCTAATAGCGCGACGTTCTGCCCTCCAGGCTGGAGCAGAGGAGGAAGCTCGAGAAGAGCTAGCAAGGACGTGGAAGTGAGAGTTCGAGGAGCATCGACATTGTGTGACGCGTTTCCGCTTCCGCTTCTTGCGGTTTCGCTGCTGTTTGTTCTTTGCTCTCAGCTCCACTCCACTCTCAGCCATCGCCTCTGTCTGCATTTATTTGTTTTTTTTTCGTCCTAAGAAAAATTGCAATGGTTTTGGCAATTGTTTTTTATGGTTACCCATTGGATTATAAGGATATTAACGCCTTACAGGCAAGAAGAGGGATTACTACCATATATATAAAGTAGGGTATCTCATAGTCCAGCACGTTCTTTTCATTTATTTGAGTTCTTTTGAAATGTGAAAAATGTACAGCCAGCGATCGTGCGCGAAGAGCTCACCTTCAATTGTGTGGAAAATTGAATTCTGCCGCAAAATGCTGGAATTTATGAGCAGTCAAGGTGGAGGTAATGTTTGCTATTGGTGTGCCAACATCATTTGCATAACTGTGCTTTATTTGTCCACCAAACACGCACAGGACACAGTGGACACACACAGGACACACTCTGCTGGCCACTTGGCGCAAGCAAACAAGGAGAAAAGCTGGGCAAGAACTGTACCAGCTCCTTCCGGATGCCAAGATGCCAAGCTTGCAGCTTGCAAATAAACAAACAAGCAAGGCTACAGACAACAGGACCTGCAGGACACGCACCAAACTGGCCACTCGCAAAAAGCACACACACACACCCGCTCACAGTAATGATAGAAAGGATGTGTGGATGGGTCCTGCCAGGAATTGGAGGTACCTGAGCCTCTTCTCGGGGTGCCTTCCTGCGGTCTGTGTTAATCGGTTTCTGCGGTTTTGGCGGAAGCAGCGTTTATTGAGGTGACGGATAAGACAGGCTCAGCCATGTGTTAATTCGTCAATATCAAGGTCTGTCAGCAAATGAACTTTTAGGAAAAGGAGAGATGCTTTATTTCTAGGCTACAAACGCGTATTAATATTTATTTAATTCCTAGCTTGTTTTACCATTTTTCTTACTATGTTTCTTTGTAGAACATTTAATTTTTAACTGACTTGAACCACACACACACAGTGTAAGGTTTATAAGAAATGCCCAAGTCACCTGCCAAGTCCTGGTGTAACCAGCAATTGCAACAATATATCTCTTGGCTTTCCCTGCCTCATTTCCTCGCTGTTCTAGCTGTTAATTAAAAATGTTGCCAGCTATTTCCCATACAAGTTAGCCTCATGCTGGGTTGCATGTGTGGAGTGCTTCGTGCCCCCCAGAAGATTTATTCCAGCTAATAGAGGTCCGTGCTCCGTGCTCGGAAGCGGCCACAAGAATTTCAATTTGCTCAAGAAATTGCGGCCGCAAAGTGAGTGTGCCGAAGTGCAGTGAAGCCCATGAAGTCCATCCGTAGTCCATATCCGCAGCCAAGTCCATGTGTGTCTGTCTGTCTGTCTGTCGTTCGCTCGTCGGATTGCCTGTGAGAGAGCCAAAGGTCTAGCGATTGCCAGCGCTTATCCTTGTGGCCAGACACAAAATTTACACCAAAGCGCAGAGCAGCGTCAGCTCATAAATTTTCCCAAGTGGAAAATTACTCAATTTACAACTGTGGCTGGGAGGTGTTGATTGCAGGAGCCAGGATTGAGGGAATCAGGAATCGGGATTCAGGATTCAGGATTCGGCACTTATTAATTTGTTTATGTGACTCTAATCACTCACACCCAATGCGACCAGAGACGACGGAATCCCTGCCAAACCGCAAGGCCAACTTAAGATTCTGTTCATGAATGTGTCTGCCTCGCTCTGTCCCTACCCCTTTCCCCTTT
Organism: Drosophila kanapiae; assembly: GCA_008042475.1. Classification (NCBI taxonomy): domain Eukaryota; kingdom Metazoa; phylum Arthropoda; class Insecta; order Diptera; family Drosophilidae; genus Drosophila; species Drosophila kanapiae. The sequence continues at coordinate 669,413 of VNJM01002939.1, forward strand.
CTCTGCCTGCTACAGTCAACAACAAATGTTCGAAAAATTTGTTAACATCAAAAAGTACATTAAAGGCTCAAGGAATGCGCTTTCGTGCGGAAATTGCTTACGTGCGTGGCATTAGCAAATGACATCCCGCCGTATCCGTATAAGACTCGTCCTGCCGCGTCCCCGCCTCCCATTGCTGTTTTCGTAGCCTGTGGAACTTGTCGCCTTGTGGCACGTCCTCAGCCATTGGCTATCGGTGGTGGGTTCCGGCTCTACGACAGCTACTGCGCATGCTGGCAAGGGCAACAAGTGTGTTGGGTTTCCGCGGCATTCAGCGGCTCTGTTGGTGTTTCAGTGGAGACTTTTCCTGGTCACTACTCATCCCCCCACTGGGTGACAGTTCGAGGTCTCCTCCTCGAACGGCTCACGTAGCCTGCAGTCGAAGCTGAGGCCACTTCACTACAAAATAATTAAAAATTGAACACACAGAGCTGCGGAGGAGACAAACAAACAGCTAGCAAATGACACTCGCCACGGAATGAAATGGAATGCAATGCGATCTGCCAGGATGCACACCCTCTAGATACAAAAGCACTCAGAGAAATATTGCTAATGTAGGATTATGTAAAGGAAATAATTAAAAATAAGAAATTGCGCTGGAAAACAAAGGGTTCATAAGGGATTGGCAAACAAAACCATCGATTTTTTCTCAAGAATATTGATTTAATTCGTGTAAAAATATTAATCATATTGTACAGACAATATATTATTTTTTTGTATAGAAAAATCCCTGGATTCTCTCAGTGCCCAGCCTTCCCCCATTTATTGTCAGTTGTCGTCATCATCTGGTTGTTGTTTTTTTTTTTTGCTCAGATGCTGCTGAAACTGTCGCTGTCGTTGTCATTGCTGCTCATTTTACACAAGCCAACAAAGGCCAAAGGCGACCCAACACGAACACGGCAATCACCCAGCAGGAGCTGAAGCCGCTTGGTACTTTGGTCCTTGCTACGATTCCCGCTCCTGTTGCTCGCCCATCTCGCCTGCAGCTGCTTAAATAATTTTCGCGATGGGGCGCAGCAGCCGCGCGGTTCGTCAGTCGCCGGATATAAAATGTCAATAAGCTCCAATAACGCAATTGACAAGCTGAGACAGCAGCCTCGCCAACAATAAACGGGAAACGGTTCTCAGGGATTGAGCTGCGGCTGCTGGAAAAGGATTGAGGGTTGCAGGAGGGTGCAGTGGCCAGCGAGGCGTGCACTAACTTCCAGCATCGACATCTCGGATTGCCCTGCGGTGTCAAGACAGAACAGGAACAGAACCCCATCTACAGTCTCTCCAGCAGAGTAATTTCAAGCTTAAGGAAGCTCCAAATTGATTACAAAATAGGAGGAGCTTAAGGGAGGTTGAGAAAATCAGCAATAAAAATCAATTTTACATTTGGAAAATATATAAACCAGAATTTAGATCGTTAACTCAAGTTTTATAATTTATAAAGACACTTTTGCTGGTTAAATATCTCATTGAAATGGGGGAATTCCCTTCGCTCAGACACGAGCCTCTTGTTGCTTTCCCTTGACGTTGTCGTTCACGGGCGACGAGGATCCAGAGCCAGAGCCTGATCCCGATCTCGAACCCGATCCCTGTGCCATTTCTCTCATCTCCTCCGAAGAGCGACCGATGACTATGCGGCGATTTGATTTGGGAGTGCGTTCCAAGGACTTGTCAATAGATCTCCGGGGAGTTGTTCGCAGGCTGGAGACGGGTGTGCCAGCCACGATGGGCTTCTTGTTGTTCCAAACGCAAAGGACGAACATAATCTCCTTGTTAAAGGCAGCCTTAAAAGTGAGCTGAGAGGAAGAGATAAGGCTTATAGTTAAGGATTGTAAGCTTACCTCTACTTACCCTCTCCTCCAAGGCTACTTGCTGCACGTAGACGAGGAACTCGGTGATGCCAATGAGAAAGGCAATTAGGATACCCACGTACAGGGTGTAGAAGATGCCGCGGAGCTCCTCAAAGGTCATGTCCGGCGTGGCGTCGGGATCGGGCTCTTCAAAACAGCTGGCATTCGGATTCTTCCACCACTTCTGCTTCATATCGTAGAGCTGACCCCGCTCGCTCAGCCTCAGGATGGCCACACTCAGACTAGATCTATATTCCGCGCCGAAGGGCACCGCAATCGCGTAGTGCTTCTCACCGAACTTCTCGCCAACGGATCGGAGGTCGCAGTGCAGCTCGCGATGGTACTCCAAGGTGGTGGTTTCCATGAGGAACATGTAGTCGCCGCGATTCTTCTTGACGCGGTCCACGCCCTCGAGATTATCCTTGGTGTAGGCCGAGGGATCATCGTTGTTCATCAGGTTGAAGGCCAAACGATACACTGTCTCGTTAGAGTCAGCCAAGAGGTTGTATGTGCTGCCACCGTAGATTGTGCCGAATTTCACCTTCTTCTGACCACTCAGATCCTTGAGGTTGGCTATGCTGCCCTCCATTTTTGAACTGGTCAAGAAGGCGGCCAAGTTTGCGGTGTAGGAGTTGGCTATGATGATGGCAAAAATCCACCAGGTAGCTTCGAACATGCGAACCTGCAAGAATAAAGTTTATATTCATTCTATATTTTTATAATTCCACATTTGTTTAAATGAGTAATAGATAGAGCGAGTATCAAAGTCAGTAATTAAGTGAGAAACTATGTGAGCAAGCTAGTAACTTGCTTAGTAAGTGGGCTCTCACCTGCGGACTCTTTGGCAGGATATCGCAACCAGCTGTCATGATGGAAGCCACCGTTAGCCAGCCAGTATTGTGAATGTCCCAGGAGTTCTCCAGCACCTCCGGATCCCGGTTGCAAGGATGCGGGTTCTCCCACTCCATCTTGGCTATCCGGGCGACGATCGTCTTGAGGAAGGTGACCACAAACACCGCAATCAGGATCCAAATCCAGACCTCTCCTCCAAAGGGCTCCAGATACGCGTCCAATGGCTTATCCACATGCGGACTCTTGTAGGCCAGGATACTGACACCGAGCTGCATGAAGGGCACCGTGAAATCCACGGCGGTTTTGCGTGCTTGGGTGATGGTCAGGTCGCAAATGCCCATGTGAGCATCCTTTGGGGAAGAATATATATATTAGAATATTTTTTAAAGATTTTCTAATGTCTCTCTCTCACATTATTGATGATCTCGCCAATGATGCCGTTCCACTGCTTGGTGTCCTTGTCCAGCTTGCCGTACTGCTGGTCCGCCACCGGAATGAATTGATATTCGAAGCCCAATTCCTGGGCAATGGCATCGATGAGGTCCACGGCATAGCCCTGGTATTGGGCATTGCCCGTCATATTCAGCTCCACAGCAGTGTCGTTGTAGGAGAAGTAGGGCGGCCCTATCCTCGTTGCCACTCGATAGATGATCTTCTTCTGCACCTTGACGTCCATGTTGAGCTGCGTTATCTGGCCCCTGGGATCCCACACTGCTATGCCTATGCCATCTAGGGGATCGTAAACCTCAATGTTGAACGTTATCCTTTGGCCTTCGTCATCGAACTGCAGGCTAGTCGTCCGAAAGTTGGTGCTGTTTACGCCGGAAGTCTGCAACGGCAACACCTCGTCAATGAACTCGGACTTCTCTCATCTCTTGATTCACCGTCTACTCACCGCTTTCATTAGGCGCGTGAGGTAGCGACCCATGGGCCAGGTGCGACCTCCGGAGGAGGCGAAGTCGCAGGTTATTCGCGGCACTGCCATCCGGTCGGGGTAGAAGAAGCTGGCATTCCGCCAGGATTGCTCAAAGAGATGGATTGCATCATGGATCAGGTCGTGGAGGAGAGTCCTCGGCGACTCGTTGCTCTCGTAAACGATGTCGTCCTTCTGGATGACATAGCCGTAGGGCTGCGAGTACTACTCAAGAGGTTGGACTATAGTTTAGAGTTATAGGTAAAATTTGATATTAACTCACTGGGGGAGGATCAGGATTGAGCAGAAGACGAGCAGCTGTAATATTCACAGCAAAGGTTTCATTGTCAGCGGAAAGTTCCTCCAGATGATCGGTGTAAGTTTCCAAATTGGTTAGAAAAATGTGCTAGATGGATTTAGAGGAAATATTAGTTTAAAAAATTGTTATTAAATCGCACATACAGTATGCCCACTCTACGTAAGACTTTTTGGGTTGCAAAACTCACATTAAACTGTCCTGTTAGACCGAATTCCGAAGAGGCATTCAAGACATCCACCAAAATCCCAGGAGGGCAGTCCAAGACAACTCTTCTTTCGCCCCTGATGCTCTTCCACATGACTCGGTAGTCGTCGTCCTTGTGAAATTTCCTTACCCTAACAACCTCGTTGTGGACCTCACGCAGCTGCAAAAGGTCCTGCAGGCGAGCGGCAGCCTTGACTGAAAAATATTGAAACAAAGGGATATTGAGAGTATTTATAAAGTCGAAGAACTCCATAAAAATCTATCTTATATTCAAGACTTACCATCATCTGCATCATAGACTATGGTAAACTTTCGCCACCCAAAGTTCTGAACGATATCCGCATAGGCTTTGGACAGAATCACCTGCGAGGGGTACAGATTCAGGGTCATCTGGTGGTTGGGCCTCTCCTCCCGTTGCTCCTCGTCGGCCACATCGAATTCGATGTGCGGAATGCCCGTGTTATTACAAACAAGAGCTACAATGTCTGTGGAAAAAAGAGAGAAGCTACGATCACTCATTCTCTCTGTTGACAAACAGAGAATTGCCGAAGTTTTTCCACATTTTCCTCTGCTTCCTATTCGTCGGCAAAGCTTTTTCACGTTCTATTTTGCTTTCATTTTCTATACAAAGATATCTCCCTGCTCACTTACCGCTCGCCGCCTTTGAACTTGGTCCGAAAATAGCCGCGACACCATTATCCACTAGATCGCAGGCTGAAAGCATTCACCGAGAATTTTCATTCAATATTGAATAGATTTCCCAGAAAATAATCGAACTAACCCTGCTCCTGCATGGTGACACTGCCATCTTCGGGCTTTAAACGCTTTATCAGCGGAAAGAAGCGCAGGGTTTGCTCTGATTCCGGGCCATTGATGGCATTGATCACTTCCAAGAACTCCTTTTCCAGCTCCAGTTCATCGTCGTAGAAGAAGGCACCTGCAGGGAAAGGGTAAGGATAACTCGGAAAAGGGAATTTGGAACTCCGACTGGCTCTCACCAATGTTGATTTGTTGCTCCTGGCTGTGGCACACGAAAAACGCACTCCACATGCAGCTGAGCAAAACTATGCGGTGCCACATGCCTGCCTCTGCCTGCCTGCCCTGGAATTTTCAGCTAAGAATTTGTGGCCAGCGGCGTTGAGCTATTTCCGAAAATATTTCGTTTTTCATGCGGGAAATACGTCGACGCAGGCGATTCCACAGCAACTGGGAAAGCTTTTTGGGCCATTGGAGATCGAAGGCGATGAATGGAGAACGGAGAACATAGAAAAAAGAAAGAAGAACGGAGAACAGCTGCTTGGAAAGCTCTTTCAGCTGGTCTTCACAAAATAGAAATATATATTTAGATCAATTAAATGATAGTTTAAAGATAATATTTCAACTTAAAATTGACAAGTCTTAACGAAATATAAACAGTTTCTAATATATTAAAGAACTATATTTTTCCCTATTTTCTCTCAACTAGAATTTCAATAGAAAACTTCGCAATATGCTGGAATACACCTCTAAGCTTCCCTTCTAGGAAAACTCTTTTTATTTCCATAAGGACAACCTTTCCAAAAGCGACCAACGATTAGCTCCCGGGGGGATAGAAGTAACCCCATTAAAGTCGGACACGGTTCAATCAGCCGCAGACCCTTGCCGCCTCCAGGTGGGGTGCTCCATTGAAAAGCGATGAGGTGTCAATTTTTCATGGCAACAAGGGGACAACCATTCGGTTTTTTTCTTTTTGGGATTTGCATAAAAGGAGCAGAGCGTTCAGCATTCAGTCGAGCATACTTTTAATGGCCGAAGGAGGTGGAACTCGAACTGGGAGTGGCACTGGTGCTGGGACTGCGAGTAGGCCACCACAACACACAACAGCTCAACATGGTAGCAACAATATGGCCGCTGGTGTCATTTTAGCCTTTTGCCGCACTGTTTGCTCAAAGGATTTTGACGATGCCGAACACGTTTCGTGTTTTAGCCACGCTCCCACCTTTTGCCACCTTTTTAGGCCCCGAAATTTGAATAATTCCCACCCACATTGTCCGCCGGCCTAAACCGTTAATATTCATTTGCGGAAAGAGTGGGCGTAGCTCGGAGCTGGAAGCTGAGCTAAATCCAAATATTCAATATGCCGCTGATGATGATAAATGCCTCCCAACTATTTCGAATTGAATACACGGCCGGCCATCCCGCCATTAGCTCGGAATTTTCCGCGCTGTTATTCCCTCTTTCTTGTTCTTTTTTTTTTCGATTAAAACTTTTGTGGAATTTTCGCTGCTACTGCGCTGTAATCAAGCCGAGGAATAAAGCCAACCAAGAGCTGAAAAAATGGCCAAGGCACACGGCAGAGGCACACTTGCAAAACATTTTCTATTACACGAAAATATTTATGGCTATCATGCGAGGGGAGGCTCCGCAGCTCTGCACGTATGAATGGAATGCCCTGCAGCAGAGACCCAGACCAGGGCCAGACCAGACCAGCTCCTGACCACCAAATCCCACTCCACAGAAAGCAGAAAAACAGAGCACAGAACACACCGAGCAACGAGAGCACAACAAATCCAAATCCTGGCCACAACAGCAGAAGAATCTGCAAAACTTTTCGCTAGGTAATAAGACCTCCTCGGTGTGGGGAAGAGGAACCCTCTCCCCGACTAGTGCAAAAAAGTTTTTAATACTTGCCATAATGTTGCCAAAAGGATTATCCAAAAGAATGACTTTTAATGGAGACAGGAAGTAAGCGCATAACAGACAGAAGTATTAACTGTTTCCTTCCGCTTGCGGGGAGTTGTTCCTTCGTAGGAATTCTGGCGAGAGGAGCTACCAGGGCGAACCTCGGCACACATATTTACAAAACTGTCAGTTCCTAAGCGCTTTTCCGCCTCCTCCTCTGGCATCCCTTAGTGCGTGTCCTGTGGCTGCCAGGGTGTGTGTTTCTGTATGTGTGTGTTTGTGGCACGTAAGCTGTGCGGAAATATTGCAACATGCTCATAACGGGCGGCAGACTGGAGTCCGGAGTCTGAGGCTAAGGCTGAAAGGCTTATGACGATTACTGTTCCATTCAGGAGGGCATAACGATTGGTTCAAAGTGGTTGGCACGATCACAAGGATGTGCTTCTAGTTATGTTCTTAAAATAGAATAGATAATTTATATGCATGATATATATTAAATAAAATAAATTAATTAAAAATAATAAATATAGATAATATATGCATATAGGTTTAAATAATTGGCGTTGTATTTACCTATTATTGGGTAATATTTTTTACTTGAACTCTAGAGTATTCCCTTTGTCGATTCCACTCGCTTCTGCTTGTATTTGCTACTCACAAAACGGCAACAAAAAAACCAAACCAACTGTCGGCTGTCGAGTGTGGAGAGTACATTTCTTAGCCAGGATTTGGAATCTGGGATTTGTTAAAAGCACCGGTTGTTGCTCCCTGGTCAATGATTGCCACTCGGCGGCGCCTTCCGGCTTCAAGCTGGCGCAGCTTTAACCTCTCCTCCGTGAGTTTTCCAATATATACTCTCCTCTCATTTTGCATTTTAATGAGTTTCGTCTGAAATATGAGACGAGGAAGAGCGATGACAACAGCGGGTGCCATAATTTTGCATCCTTCGCCAGGCGTTTGTTTTTTCTGCTTTCCCCCAGCTCACTCTTTCCCTGGCCGTGGTATTTTTCTAAGAAAGTGTCCTAAGTCGGCTTCATCGTCGTGTCCCTGGGCTGCAGGATATTGCTTTAATTGAAATTTATGCTAAATAGATTGACACTAATGAGCAATGGCTCCGGCTCCGTGTTCCTCCTCCAGCTGCCGGCCAGGTAATTCCCGGCAAGACTATCTGCATAATTAAATTGCTTCTCGGCATCTTTGCCGTTCATCGTTCGGCGAGAGGAGGAAGGAGGGTGGAAGACTATGTCAACCGAATTATTATTATTATTTTAGCATTTTTATATGAGCCGATCCCATTTGCATGGACCCAGGGCGCGGCCCGGAGCCAAGTGCCACCAAGCTGACAAATGGCTCAAGTTGTGTCTCTTCCGCTGCCACTGAGTGCTCCACTTCCGTTCCGGATGCGAATTCGACTTTGGCTACATGTGTAGCTGAGAGCCAAAAGTCTCCAGCTGGATCTAGGAAACGGATCGACAGGAAAAAACTGGGCCTACCTACGGCTTCATCCTGTTTTAAATCACATATAATTACATATTTTATTAAAATAATTTAGGCAAAAGAAATATCTTATAATGAGACTGAAAATAGTTGGTATACAAAATTGTTGGACACCTATTAGAGATGTATGTATATCGCACTCGATATCACATAGAAAATACAGTAAAGTTTGATATATCAAAAATAGATTGATTTTATGTAAAAACAGATGTTTATTGAACTTTGTCTCAAATATATGTAGATACAAACTATATTTATATATTTTCCGACTTACATACATGGTAGTTCTTTGACTAAAAAATAGGTTTATAACTTTACACACAACTTTACTACAATATAAACCATAACAATAACAACATCAAAAAGCGTACAATATTTTTTTAAAGTTTTATTCTAAGTAATTATTTTTTTTTCGGTGTCTTCCTGCCCCTCACATTTATTGCCTTGCTTTTGGTGACGGAAATGAGTTTTTGTCGTAAACTTTTATGGCAATAAACGTCGCTTGTTAGTCCCGGGAATGCCCCCTGCTCTTCCAAATAAGAACTGCTGTCGCCCGCCAGTTACGCACTTGGCACAGAACTCATAGCCAGGGCTCTGGTGAAGAATATAAACATATAAATAGCTGCCCAGCCAAGGCTTGGGTCGTTGTTTCACGCTGCATAAAAATAAGCGCATGCGGAGGATAGTTGGCCAGGAGCAAGGCAGGAGCTGGGATGAGGTGGATATCTGTGACCATTTTCCATTACATTTGCCACGTCACGGCACATATAGCACGTTGTGTTCTCTCCACTCTAACCGGAGTCTATGGCAGCTCCCTTCCGCTTCCGTGCAGCCGTCGTCGTTGGGGCGTTATCATATCTGGCTTTTGTTTCAGCTCTATCTTTTTTTAATTCTCTTAACAATTGCGCTAAAAGTTGTGCATTGAACACTTGGCTGCCTCTTCCAGCCAACAATAAAAATGGGCACGGAAATGAAGCTGTAAAGTATACCGCCGACACTGCTGCCTCCCCTTTTTGCCGAGAAAGATAACAGAAATATTGTTTACCGCAATGCAATTGTTGCCAAAGAAAGGCGAGGCGAGGCGCCAAGCCCTTTCATTTGTTTTACTTTATTCGCACCCAGAGCCCGAGCCAGGACAGGAACAGCTTCCTTTTCCTTTTCCGCTGTGAAAAAAGTTTCATTTTCCACACGCTGAACGTTTCAGTTCGATGATAAAGTGCGAAATTAACTTTTTGAAATCAACTGAAACAACAACAAAGGCAACCAAGGCGATCCCGAGGCCATGAAATACGGTCTCTTCCTCACGTGTGTCTCCGGCCATGTAAAACAGGCCAAGAAAATGATTAAGGCCCTGGCGGAATATCATTCATTCACCTGCTATCCGGAGTTCGGAGCAAATCGAAGGTTTAGGCACGTAAAAAATATGAAAATTTCGCATAACCAGCGAAGATGGAGAGTTCATAACTTGGCAGAAATCTCGACCCATCTCTCTCTCATAGGCATGCATATTTAATACGTGGGCTGGGCCCGGTTCCGCCACGAAGAGCCACGCCCTCAGCTGCCTCAGCAATGCGGGTTACAGAGGAGCAAAATTTATATAAAATATTTTTATCAGCACATTTAGATTGATCAAGAATTTATGTGATATAGTTTATAATATTTTATGTAACTATTTAAAGCCTGAAAGATTCTTTCTTCATCTCAGATAACACTACATTAAACCTCAAACACTTTCTCCCAGTGTACCTTGCTCACGCCATCTACACGAAAAGCAATCAAATTGCAAAAATTTGTTTCATTTTCTGCGATAACATGACTTGAATTTGATGAATGCCTTGGCAAGAGAGAGCAAACCATGAACTGAACTCGCGGAAAAAGGGGGGAAATGCGGGAAAAGGACGCCAAGGATATTGGCAACGAAAGCCAAATGCCAATCTCGGAGCGCTTTTTTTTACGAGGCCCGGGATTCAGGAAGACTGAAGGGATCGGAGAGGGTGCTGCTCGCAGCATGGAAAAAATGTGCAGATATGGCCAAATGAAAGAGTTATGAATCCGCAACTTTGTTGCTCCCCAGGCGCTTCTGGCGCGGGCTCCAGCTCTTCACAGCGAATGCCAATGCCGATTACTAATACGCCCCGTGGTCCCCATGCCATCACATTCTGCCTGCCTTCGCTGAGCTCGTCCTTCCTGGCCGAGGATTAAAATAAATGCTCCACATTTGTATGTGTTGCACGGAATCAAGAGAAGAGAGCAGAAAGAGGGGATTTCCCCATTTCCGATAACCGCTATTTATGGTTAGCTGCATTGGCCATCCGCTCTCACATTATCTTCATCATCATCCTATCGCCAGAGGGTACAAACCAGCTTCAAATGCTAAAATTCCGGTATTTCTCGTGTTTTTTAGGGATAGAAAAACGCTAGGGGCTACAGCCTGTACTTGTTTTTCGGAGGGAAGAAGGCGTGTCATCATCAACTTGACGAAGTCCGCTCACCGGCACCGAAAATTTTGTAATTACGACCACGTCAAAAGCACTCGCCGCCGCCCGCCGCCACACAAACAAAAGCCGCCGACCAAGAAATAAATGACCAGAGAAAGCTGGCAGCCAGGCAGCGCAAAAATGGAAAATTAAAATTAAATTTCCAGCATTAGAGGGGGAGGGAAAACACAACATTTTAATGGGGCAGTTAGTCTGGGGTGGAAGTCGGAAAGTCAAATTTAAATCCTGAGGGTCAGGCGAGGGCTTCAAGGAAGCTAAATTCTAAATTACAAAGAAAATTGTTTTAAGTAAGCAGCACTTATTAAGCTGGATATTTTTGAAGTAGTAATAAATTACTGGGAGAGGGCGGAGTCACTCTCTTCGCTGCCTAGGGGATGGTGATGTGACCACACCCTACAAAAAGCTTTAAAAACTGTTGTCTTCATCAATATTAAATAAAAAAGAGCGCAATAATTTCCTGCAATAATTTAAAGAGATATTAATGTAGTAGGCAGCTTTATGTATCTTCGGTATTTGCGTCCCAGCTGCGATTAAGCTGTTCGTTAGTTTCGATACAAGCAGCTTTCCATTGCCTCTGCCCCTGTCCCAGTCTCTGGCCTGTCCCTGCTTCATTGATGCTCCACATATTCAAAGCATATGCATGTAACGTCGTTGTCAACGCTACCAATTCCCCAGCTATCCCCAACTCACCTGCTTTTCGCTCTTTCCCCCAGCAATTGCCAACATAAAAGTCAATTTATGGCATATAAACCGCTTTGTTGTCAAGGGGAACTCAATTACGGTGGCGGCGCCGCCCATGTCTTTGTGCCATCAGTCAAAAAGGGAGCCGACGGAGGAGCATGAAAAGCGTTGCATAAATGCCACATCCCACCCGTAAGTCGCATTACCGAAATATTTTAATGAATCAAAGTAGGGGCTGCTTTTCCTTTTCGTTTTCGTCTAGTATTTCAATCGTGCGATATGACACATCATCAAAGTTGGCATATTTCATTATTCCCACTTCCCCTAACCATATCGATGGCATATAGAGTATATATCGCAACGTATCGTTTGCATGTTGCGTGTCAGAGTTCAATACGAAAATCGTTCGCAAAAAATGAAATAAAAAGGAAGAAGAAACAACAGCAGAAATCGAAACACAAACAACATTCAAGTGTTACACTTTAGTTCTAGTCGGTGGGAGGCTTCAGGGGAAATTTTCATTTCATTTCGCGCGTCATTTGAGGCGGCGCCGCTACGAATTGTTGCAACCTCTTCCCAAACCCCGGTTAAATAACTACACGGAGAAAAAAAAAGTGGAGATCAGAACTATTATATTGCGCTATCCCGCAAGAAGCAACACTCAGTAGCGAACGAAAGAGGGTTTAGTTTCGTAGCTGCACTCTTGAATAGATTTGCATTTTCTCTCTCCGAACGCAATTGAGGGAAATAAGAAGAAAAATTAAGAAAGTTACTTGGGATCCAGCTTTGGTGAGATTTTTTCGTGTGGTCTTGAGACAGAAGAAGATATATTAATCGCACAACTACTCTCTTTCTCTAAAGATCGTAAGTAATGCTATTTTTTTAGACTTCTTTGCTTTGTTTTTGCTGAGTGCAGCCATATCTGAATTGTTCCTCGAGTTGTTGCTGTTTTTCTGGGCCATTGATTGAAATCGCATAAAAACAAAGCTATCGAGACGGGGCAAGGAAGAAGAAGGGAACTTTTCTGGGGGCCCTCGAGGCAGGAGGCAGGACGAATATCTACGATTGTGTGTGCGTCGTTTCCCTATTCCATTTTGGGCCCGAGCCTGTGCTTCTGACTTTCTGCCGCCTGGTTTTCTTTTATTAAAAGTTTTGATTGTTTTTCGCGTTTCAATTCGTTGCCTTTCGCGCCTAATGACAGCCGCGCATGCCATGAAATATGAGTTGATTGGCCAGGGATATCGTATGGCATTGGCAAGGTGGTTCGGTGGCTTGAAGGGTTATAAATTTACTCGAAAGAGCCCAGGACGTAGCTAGAGTGGTGGGCAACCGACCAACAAACAAGCTCATTAGGCCGCACCAATTACTCCTAATTAATGTCTTTGAGACGCATACAATTTTGTCAAGTTTCCGCGCTGGCCATTACCTTTTTTTTTTGCTCGTCGTCCTTGCCGCCTTTGCCGCCTTCTTGCACGCCAATTAACTCTGAACGCTCATTACAGGTCGCGATGGAAGCTGACAGTTTGAGCCAGGTTCTATTTTAGATGGCTGGCTGGCTGGTGGTCCAGGCCCACTACTGTGTCACTCTGTGTGTAGCCCACCTCACCTTTTTCCTGGGGTGCAGCGGCGCGTATTAATTAGCTGCTCGATGGTGCCGCCCATCACCTGTCTAAGGTACAGAAGTGCACGGTGGAAAATTTATTAATTGGTAGGATAATTAAGTTTAATAATTGAAGTTAAGGGAAAAGATATTACCGACTTCTTATACAAGAAATGTTTTTAAATTGCAATAAAAAGTTGGTAAATTTGTATTTTTTGTTGTATATTTTGTACCTCAAACCCAACTTTTCCTGATCCCGTTTCTCCCCGTGCACGTCGTCGTCATGGCGCGACTTGAAATGTTTCCATTTGCAGGCAGGCAGGTTCAAAAAGTGTGTCTGCCCCTGCTTGGCAGCTCCAGCCCCGCCAGCACTAGTAGCACCTGCACTCGGAGCCCCCTTTTGGCCCCCAATGATTGTCGTTAGCATTACGTCAACTAATTGGCTTCATTTGGGGTTGTGTCGTGTGGCGCCACGTCCTTTGCACAGCAGCCAGGAGGACCATCTAATTGGCAATGAAAGGAGCATAATTTATGAATATGTCGCGCACTCATTTCATGCTACACTTGCCAGGCTCCAAAGCTGGTTTCCCCATCAATAGAGGGAGAGCCGCGCTCTTTGATGAATTAATTATGGCTCTAAAGGATATTAGGAGCCAAAAAAAAACGCCTCGATTTCTTTACCAGAAAATATGGGAAAAACTGCGATGGAAGCTTACACGCTTCTGCACTCCTCCGCCGAGCTGGAAGACAACCCATTAGACCGCAATTCACTTGGCTGCTCCGCCGCCGCAGCAGCAGCCGCACCAATGTTTTATGTTTTTATGTTTTCTTTTCGCCTTTTTATATGCATCGCCCACACTTTTTGGACATGGACCTGGGAAAAGTGAAAAGTGAACAGCATGAAGTCAAAAATTGCATTTCCCCATCTGCGATAGTCAACCAGAAAGACAAGCAGACAGACGAACGACTCTATGCGGATGATCAAGTGCGTTTCATGTGTGTAAAACTATTTATTTAACCATTAGGGGTGAGAATTTATTAAGATAAATTAAACGGAAGGATGTCGTAAATTTTAAAAGAGTTAGATATATTTTTATTTGGTCTAGAAGGAATGCTTGCCTCTGACAAGATCTTTGTGGCATAAAATATTGACTAATTTGATAGATAAACAATATTCTGCATATTCCTCTTCAACCTTTCTACATTTTTGTTTAAATTGGTCAAAGTTCCCCTGAATTCTTCGCACTAAAAGTAGAAATAATCCCTAAAATAGCTTCGTTATTACCAGTAACCTTATATTTTCGTCGCTCACTGCTTATATCGAAGCTCATATAGTTGTAGTGGCATTTGCTGTAGTTTGTTTTTGTTTGTGTTTGCCTTTTATTTTAATTTCCCTCGACGGCACACGTTCTGTGTCTGTATCTGTGTATGTGTATTTGTATCTGTATCTCCTCGCACGCCCCCTTGGCAGAGCACTTTACACATTAATGTAAAAAAATTGTGCACTGATGTAAGTGCGTCTTCCTTCTCACTTCAGTGCCCCACCACACCCCCCGCGACTGACAGGCAGCAATGCCGCAAACCAAACAGAACAGACAGCTCCGCATTTTCCACCACTCCCCCCACCGTTTTCCCAACCAAATTTCCCGTCCAGCGCTGCTGCGCGCATTTTAATAAAAACGAATTAAAACGTGCACTAATATGTTTTTATTATTTATGCTCATATTTGTATTTATTCACGTGCATTGCACATGTAGCAATAATAAATTGCACTCGAAACTGGGATTCAGATTCGGATTTCAGAGCGATTCTCCAGCGATGGAAAATGTGTCACTCTGCGCTGGAAATGGCTTTGTCAGGTTTTAGTTTTGCATCCCAGAAAGTTCCCCCACACAGAGCTCTTGGTATTCCTTGGTTCATGTATATTATATCATTTGCCATATGCGGATTAGCCATAAGCTGCTTTGGGCCAAAGAGGAGTTGGAGGAGAAAGCAACCCCCTCAAGGGAAAGTTTACAACAGAACCAGGCTGGAGAGGATGCTGTGGAAATGAGCACGAGATTGAGCTGGATCTGAAGGAGGAGGCGGAGCAGAAGCAGGACGATGAACACAAGTGGGTAAACCGCTTTCGTTGAGGCACTTGAGTTGAGTCTGTGGCTTATAATTTGTTTGACAGGCATCACAACAGCCACGGCCTCTAGGAAAGCTCCTCTCTGGCAATTATTTTCCTCACAGCCCAGCAGCAGCAGCAGCAGCTGCCACTCGTATTATCAGTTAAAGGCAGACACAAGAGCCATCGATCATTTGCAACTTATTTATTATTTACCAGAGATTAAGCTGCATTTATTTTGGATTTTTCAAACTGAAATTAAACCATACAACTTGTACAGAATACTATGAAATAAAAGGGAACCGAAACCCGTAATAACTTATCAATTACACACTTCAGATTCCATATTAAATTCATTTCTGGGAAAATCATCAAAAAAATCTATATCCGTTTGAGTCGCCTTCAAGCCGCAAAGCCCTCCCTTCGCTTGCAGGCGCTTCCAGGTCTCAACCACTTGAATGGCCTGCAGGGCTGTCTTCAGCTCGAAGAGCAGGTTTCCTCCATTCATACTTTTCATGTACCTGACCTGCAGTATTTGGCTCTTCAGTTGGATCAGCCCCAGTTCGTTTAGCCATCTCTTCACCTGATATATGGGCAGTTCGCTGGTATCTTCAATACCAGAGACCAGAATTCGGGGACTGAACGTGTTCTCCTGAAAGTCCGCTGAATGAACGGTCCATAGGGAGATTAGGAAAACTAAGACTGGCACTAAACGCATAATGCTTTCAAACGCGATCCGATTTCGAGAGAAGTATCCAGCAGACTGAAAGCAGCTCGGTGTGGGCTTGATTGCTTGGTAAATCTTATCAGTAGAGGCTGAACCCAACCGCTTTGGGTCATCAATGAGTAAATCAGTAAAAGTATGTATTGGCAGTTTATTTCGATTTTTTGTAGAGCTTTTATTTTATTTCATGACCACAACAATATCAGGGAAATCTTGTTCGTTCCCCTTATTAGAACTACACTTTTTAAAGGATTTTATTCTTGGTAAATCCTATATTGTTCATGGCTAATTCTTTATTGCTTTAATGCCTTCGTTACCCACCTAATCATGTCCTGTATAAATCTAGAGAAGTAGCAGACTTGGCTTCTATCCAGTTACTTAATGATGCATACGTGTCGCCGCCATTTGTCCTCGGACAGGACACTACAGTACAGACAGAAAGGCAGTTTGTCCAAGTGGATGCAACCGATGCGAAGGCAACCAACCAATTAGGAACAGCGCCAAAGAGGCTCCCAACGGGACTTCTTTCAATTAAATTGGCGACACAAAAACAGTTCAAAGAGATGACAACTACTGGGAACTGGGTAGCTAAGAGCTAAGAGCCAAATCCCGGCATTTGTCAGCGGGTAAAACAATTTGCCGCTGTCACAGATAAGGGACTTTGGCGATGTCCAACATTTCCGCACGCTCAATTTAATAAGGCCAGCTCATTAGCCGCCCGAGGAGGATGCTGGGCCGCCCATCATTTCAGTTTCCTTTAACGACAATTCATATGGAAGTGCACTGGAAAAATAAAGAAAAAAAAAGAACTTATACATAAAGGTCGGGAATTGAAAAGAACCAAGCTGGAATTAAAAGGAATCGCACAAATAAAATATGTTTTATTAAAACTCCTTGAAGGAACAAACAAAAAGGAAAACATTTTTATAGATTTCGATTAAGTTTGTTAAAAAATGTAATAAAATTTATAAGAACTATCTTAAAGCTTGCTGTTGGTTATTTTTTCAAGTGTATCTGTCACGTGGGTTTTGGGTCCATAAACCCAAATTGAAAAATGTTAAATTATCATCAAATTTCATGCACTATCAAAGTCAATTTCCTGTCCTCAGCACCCCAAGCAACATCCAGCAGCGGCATCAGCATCAGCGCAGCGGCGACCTCAAGGACTCGTGTCCCCCTAAGCTGGGAACCCTCCTCGAATTCCGCCGCCTCCGCCGCCGCCACCGCCAGTCACAAAAATAATTTATTCAACTTGATGCCGTGGCCGCTGTGGGCGGTCGGGACGACCGCTGCCCTGCGGTTCATTGTCAGTTAAGCTTTTTAAAAGAAAACCACTTAGAATGTTGACATTATCCTTCACTTTCTATTTATTTTGTCATTTAATCAACTTCCTGCCCGATGTCGTCGCTGCCTTGCCTCCGTCGACGTCGTCCCTGATTTGCATACCCAACCGATGGAGATGGGGATGAATGGATGGCATGGGGGTTCCATCTTGAGATGGACGCCTCGTTTGTCTCTCAGTCGCCGGTCTTCGGTCTCCGGTCTCCAGTTTTCCGTATTTGCGCTCTGGCGCCGTCTCGCCAATCAGTCAACGGAACGAGCTTAGAAGTTGGCGGTGCCAACGGAGCCCTCTGGTAAATAAAAATTGCTTTTTGCCGCATAACCTGTGGCCTACTCCCACCACCATCCCCTCAGTCCATATGCCATCATCAGCCTTCGATAGAGATAGAGAGACAATTTGATAGCCAAGTGAATTTTGGACACGGCAAGAAAAGAGGATAGGCTTAAGATTTCAGGAAATAACTTGTAAATTCTTAGGCAATTGAAGGAGGTAACTGACTAACAAAACAGAGTCCCAAAGGATATTTAATAAAATTAGATTCGCCTACCAAATACCTAGTATTTATTAGAAATATTAAAAATTGATATATTTACAACCTTTCGAAATTATTCGAATTTTTTCCTGTGCCTATCCAACGTAAAATGACATTTTGGGTCTAAGAACTGGATCGTTCTCTGGCTTGCTCATTTGCCGTTATTAAAGCAATTCTATGAATATTTTAAAAGCTTCGTCTGTGTGTGTGAGGAGGAGGGATGCATGTACGTCCTTACCCATAAAAGGTTTAGAATTTCACTGAGAACAGAGAAAACTGCAAGGACAGGACAGAGAAAGGCGACTCTGGGCCGAGTAAATACTGGCAGGAAAGCATGTAAATAATGGAGGGCGGGCAGGACTCCCCTGGCAAGGTGGTAGAGAAGCTGGGGGGAGGGAGAGACGAACTTAAGCCGCATTTGGGCAGCCAGTCCCATAAAGGAAAATCCTATTGAATGGCCTTTTGTTTTAGCATGGAAATGCTTTTAAACACCGCCTCGGAGAACGGACACAAAAAGCAAAAGTCCGCTGCGAATTTCTTCTTGGCGCTGTGCTGCGATTGCTTCTTGTTTATTATTCGCTCAGTCAGCTCTAATGAAGGCCATGCCGCGTCTGTCTGTCCACTCAGGAGCACTTATCCCTGCTTATGCTGCCCACACTCGTCCTCCGTAGGAGAACTGGGCCAGGAAATATGATGGCGAACTTTCTGTTTGCCCGGCGAAACAAAAAAGTTCCTCCTTCTAATTCTCAAATAATTACGCACGAGCGCCCTTCGAGAATTTCTAGGTCTTATTCGGTTTGATTCATAATGAACTCAAAAAGGTAATAGTTTCGATTATTATAGATTTTAAGTTTGACCTAAAAATCGTAAAAAAAGAAACACAAAGAATTTGTATATATATTTTCTTGAGTGTATACCAAAGTCTACCTCCTTTAGGGGCAAGACAAATCCACTCAAGTACGTGATGGAGGGCATTACATAACTTTGCTTTGAATTGATTGGAAACACACAGGAAACACGAAAACTAGATCAGCAAACGCTCTCAAAGCGAAAAGTGCTCCAGGACGTACTCTGTGCCAAAAGTTTTGCCCCCTTGTGCGAGTTAATTAGAAGCCTATTGATAAAGTTGAATTGCAGCTAATGTGGCAAAGTTTGCTGGCCCAATCGGGATGCACATTTATTAATTAAAATGCCGCAAAACACGCAGGCAGTCTCTTTCATTAGCGTTTGTCAAGTGCTCATCAAAAACAAAGAGAGAGACCGACGCCATCAGGGGCTAAATTGATGGTCGTGTTTGTTAGTTTAATTATGCATTGCCTGCGAGTCCTTCAGCGCTGTCCGCGCTGTTATCATTCACAATATGCGCTGTTGCTATTGCCGCTGCTGCTGTTGCTGCTGCTGCTACTGTCATTGTCGTAATAATGCAAAAGGACACATGAGCAGCCCGCAAACAAACAAACAAACAAACAAGGGAGCAATGCAAACAGCAAACAATTTACGCACACACTATGAATTTACAAAAGCACTGGGAAAAATCATTGTAGAATTAAGTTTTTGACTATTAATCATAAATAAATACTGCCAAGATTATTTCTTATATTTGTAAATGGATAAAATCTTATTATTAAAACCGTAAGTCATTTCTCTTATATCCTAAAATAAGAGGTAATCTTTTATAGCATTTTTTATACTTCAAATCGCTTTCCAATTCAAGATGAACAGGTTCTCTTATAGCTGAATATGCTCATGTAATTTATTCTTTCTAATTTATTTATTTTAAAATCTATAACTAAAAATCATACATTTTTCATTGTGCATTTTCCCAACCAATACCGAGATTGCGGCTTATGTCAACAATAATTTTTGCCTGCTTTTTCAGCCGTCGGCATTTTCACATTTTGATTTTTAATTTTACTGTGGTTGTGCTTTGCTCGACTCGATGACCGCAAATTTCTAATAACAATTTGTAATTGCCATAAATTAAATCACTTTCGGTGCACTGTCTCTGCGAGGGGCAACCACGAACCCACCCACAGATCTATTCTCACAAAATTTCCAATTTCAAAATCAATTTATTGTTGGGCTTCGTTTAAAGGTTAACCATATTATCGCTATATCTGAAAGGGTTTTAATTTTCCATATAGGCTGCGAACGGAAAAATTACATTTTGTATAGGAAAATCCACTTTATAAGTATCATTTTATAAGTATCTTAAACTGGTAATCGTACCCAACTGTCAGCAACCTTGGCAAACCAAAACACAAGTTGTTGTTGTCCACTGCTAATATTTTGACGAGGTGTCTTCAAAAAACAATTATTTTAAAAATATGTACGTACTTGATTGATCTTCTTTTGTCAAATAAACGTACACAGACCCATTAATAGACTTTTAATTTGCTCTTTATGTTGAAAAGAAACGCGCAGAAACTCTGTGGGCCAAATACGGAACCATCGACCAAGTCACATTTGTTGTAGCATATCTTAGGGGTTGAGTTATCTCTCCCAACTCCTGACTTATAGTTCCCAACTGGTTATAGCAGCGCCGTAATGGAAACCCTCTGGCGAAGCAGAGGAAAGCATACTTACCTGGCGTAGAGGTTAACCGTGATCACGAAGGCGGTTCCTCCGGAGTGAGGCTTGGCCATTGCACCTCGGCTGAGTTGACCTCTGCGATTATTCCTAATGTGAATAACTCGTGCGTGAAATTTTTGGTAGCCGGGAATGGCGTTCGCGCCGTCCCGACATTTGTTAATAAATTCGAAATTTAATTAAAGTCCATTACACGCAATGTTGCTAAACTTATTTCTACTCATGAAGTTATCATAATGATCAAGTAAATACTAATTGTATTTTTAAGCATAAATTGCACTTAAAGAAGACTGAAAAGAAATATGTTCACTCCTTTTCCTTTTGCTTTGTACTTGGCAAAAGGAAAAGGGTGGACTGAACATATTTCCTTTAGTCTACCTGCTTTTATTTCTTAATAACAATGTCCAAAATGTCGATTAATACTAATCGTTCTTAGCTAAAAGTAATTATTTCAGTTGTATGTAACAAGAACTTACATTTTATATGATTTCTGTTTGAGAAGCTCAATAACCTTTAGTTATCAATAAGCTGGAAGCAAGGAAGCCCAAGAATACATTTTAATAATTTCGAAAGCCAAGCCAAACTAGCAAGCAAACTATCCCTTTCCGGCAAGGTCTAATTGAATCAGGCTAGACGGCAAAGGTTTCCACTGCCAGGCTGGGGGTTCCAGTCATGCCTCTCCATGTGAAGCTGCGTGAAATCCAATCAACGTTTTTTTTTCTAATCAGGCAAAGTATAAAGTAAATTCAATTACGCGGCTACTTTGTAAATCCCCCAGGATCACACGCCTAGGAGGCGCTCCTCCGGAGTGTGCGTGTGTGGCATGCATATGGGAAAAGTGCGTGGGAGGCGGGGATTGGGAAAATTGTCCCAAAAGAAATTTTTGAAAATAAATAGAATTCCGCCAAAGTCAAAGCAGAGTAAACAAGAGTGTGGATTTTCGGTCGGGGGGGGACAAACCCGCCGCGGCACCAGATGAAGGGGAATCCATGGCAACTAATCAGAAATTCCGTCTCATGCGCTGATGTGAAGTGTGCCACCAAAAGAAAAAAAAACGAATACAAGAGAGCGACAGACGCAGGAGACAGGACAGGACCAAGACGGACTCAATAGCGCGGGTAGGGAAACCCAGCCCAAGTGGCATCTACTACAGCGCCTGGGATTATGCAAAATTCAATTTGCAACTTAAATGTGTTTATTTTGCGTTACACTCGCGCTGCTGCTGCTCTGCTGCTGCTGGGGCAATTTTTATTTTCACTGAAAATGAGGGATTTACTTACTTACCAAGTGCCAGCCAAGAGAGGGGGCTGGCTGGGGAGCCTGCCTGCCTGGCTGCTGGGGTGATAAGCGAACGGGTAGCCGGAAAATGGAGCAGGGGAGGAGTGAAGGAGCGGAGGACGCAACGTAACGAGCTGAGCGTTACCCAAAACCAATGAGCAATACCGCCATCAATTTTCCAATCTTATTGAGCGTTTAAAAATGTGAGTGTGAGCACTGAGAGAAAAATACAAAAACTGTGCTCTGGGAAATATTGTGAATGATACAATGTTTGGAAAAAATGGCAAGGAGGGAAGGAAAATTCGTTTACTATTAAAATATTTAATTGCAGGCATTTTAAATACGGTTTTATTAAAATTTGACTAAGAATTACATATGTATAAATTAGGTAAGCAGAATGTCGAAGCAAAAAAAAAGGAATAAAACCCAATTATTCAAGACATTAAAAATAAGATGCGTAACTCCATACTCCTTACCCATGCTAAAGCATTTTATTTTTAGATTTCTTACGATGACTAATTGCTTGCATATAGCAATTCAATTGTATGAGCGCTACACATCTTAATCTTTATAGTGTTTAAAGAATCTACTCCTCAGGGAATTTTTGAACTATTTCAGGTTAGTTATGTGATGTTAAAGCGGAAGCCCGACAACTTCTCAGTAAGGCCAACATAAAAATAAATCCCATTTAGGGTTTACATTTAATATAAGGTAATTTTTATGTTCTGTGTAGCTGGGTGTGTGGGTGTAGCCCAAAGTGTGGCGACAACGACATCGAGAATAAGAACGAGAACGAGAACGTCCTGTGACCGGCTGCAAATTGCTGATTTACAAACAAAATGAGATTTCCGGCGGAGAACCGCAGCAGTCCGCCTTTTTTATGGGCCGAAGCAGGCAACATAAACAGTTTGGCCCCAGCTCCTGCTCCTCCTTCGATCCTTTGCATAATAAACGGAGCTGGGCTGCAGTTCAGAGACAAATTGCCGAATTCAATTTTGATAGTGAATTTAGTCAGCCGTTTATTTAATTTTATGGCCCAATCAAAGCCATCGAATGATGAGGAAGCCGCTCGCCACGATGATGTTGATGCTGAAATGGTGTTTCCTCCAGGCTAACCTGACTTATCACAGGTAGTGCTTTTAATTACTTGTCAGTCAATTTGCTTATGACAGAGGCAGTAGCAGCTGGAATTAAAATTCAACTTAAGGGGGATGGGGACCGTCACAAATGACAGTTGAATGGAATTTTCAGTTCAGTTCAGAAACAAAGCACCAACCACTGCCTACGAGGAAAATGTTTTTTTGTTGCCCCACGCAAATTAGCCGAAAGTTTTCCCTTTAAGGAGGAGGACAACGAGACCAAGGCTGAGGCTGAATGGTGCTTCCTGCCCCAAAGAGAGCCCCAGAAATGAATATTTGATGGCAGTGCCAGGGAACAAATTAAAAGCGCTTGGCGAAAGCTTGTTGCATACTTTATGGCGCTAATTTAGGGGCGAAAGTTAGAGAGAGAGAGGGAGAGGGAGAGGGAGGAGACCTCATCTATGTTACAGAAGGAGGACAAGTTGCCAAAGTTGCCAGGACTGCTCCCCAGCTCCTTCTTGTTTATTTACGCACATTAATTTGCAGAAAAGGGGTTGGCCCACTGGCCACTCCTCTTGCCATTTTCCATTTGCCATTTGCCGCTGCTGCTGGCCAAACCGCATTTCAATGTTGAAAATTTTGTCGCTACAACTAAATGCTTTTACTAAGTGCATTTCATTGTACCCCTTTTTCCGGGGGGGGCGGCTTACCCCCAAAATTTCTGGGCAGTTTCCAGAGGCCTGCCTTGGCCTCTTGAGCTGTGGTTGCCTCATATTTTCCCCACTTCCACAGCTCTACTTCTCCCTTCCTGTTCAGCGAGCATTACGTATACGCAGTGGACACTGCCCGGCGCTCCCTCATAAATATTCATTCGCAATTTATGTAAATGCCTTCACTGCACTCCCTCCCCAAACTGACGCACACTTTTGATAATGTGTCGCGTTTTAATTATGAATTAATTGCGAATGATTTCAACATCATGCATTTTAATTGACATGCCATTGTGCCGATCTGTGGGAGCATATAGTATGCCATATTTGTATGTGTATGTGCGAGGTGTCATCCACTCAAGCACACATAGTCCAGCACACGCACACTCGCATCATTTATCACGCGACCGACAGGGGAATGGCGACGATGTCGTGGCTATAGCGATATATGTTCATATATATATATATATATATATGTGGCCGCGATAGCTCTATAGCCTTTGTGTGGCCAGGGTATGTCGCATCCATTGTATGGTCGCCACTCGTTTCAATCAATTTCATTTCGTTATCGTTATTGACATTTTGTAATTTAATCGTGTGCTTTGTCGCATGTGGAACGTCATGCTGCACACATATCCACAGAGTAGCACTAAAAGAAAATTTGTTTAAATGATGTGAACTTATTTTTAAGGAGACATAAATCAATCCGAAATAAATTAAGACATAGAAAGCAATCTAAATCATTTTAAAAGGTGTTTAGAACTATGCTTAAAACTGTAACATTATTAAAGAAGGAGAATTCAACATTGAAATATGAACCTCACACATTTTATTGCATTTTTTTAGACACATTTTTAAGGGGTTTTAAACTGGAAAATCTGATATGGAACATACATTATTATCACAAGTGTATCTTGTAGATCTGCAATTAAGCAGCATAAAGTACGAATTTCTTATTATTTCAGGCATTTTTTAACAGTATTTCCTTAATTATTTATTAACTATTTTAATTTTCAAGTGATTGATAACATAGTTCAATAATAAAATCCTTTAAACATTAAAATCCTTTAAATTTTGCTGTGCAACACACACTCTCCGCTCCCCTGTGGCTGCTTTTAACTTTATCAGCTTGTTTGGCTTGGGGTTTTGCGCTGAAAAAATAAAATTAAAAAATAAAAAAAGGAAAAGGCGAGCACAGATGACACGGAAGAAGATGAAGGGGCAGCCGGCGATATCCGATGACGTGGCAGCAGAAGGAGCATTAATAATGGCCCCGAACTGACACAGGGCTTCCGGTGCAGGATGAGGATGATGATGATGGTGATGATGATGATGAGCAGGTGCAGCCACTAATTAGTTGCAGCCGCACAAATATCGGGGAATGAAGGATATAGTTGAGAGGCAAGAGCTTTTATTGAAGCTGCGGCGCTGAATGAATAAGGAAATTAGATGCCTCGAAGGCGAGTGAGTCCTCTCTTTCCTGAAAATGTGTTGTCCCTTGCCTTGATTTTTGTGGTTTCACACACTCCACACACACACACACACATCACTCCACCGCAGCGATGGGGACGCTGGATCGGCGCTTAAAAACTCATTTAGCCTCGGGCAAAAACTGAAACGACAGCTGCGTTCCCGCTGCCGCCGCTTCACTTTAATATAAAATGTAAATTTTAACCAAAAACTACTTTTTGGTCTGTAGTCTGTATCCCCAAGTCAGCAAACTGTGAGTGCTGTGTGTGTCCTTTTCGTCCTCTCCTTCGCTCTCCCCTTGGGTCAACCGCAGGACGACGAGCGGTTCGTTCGGCCTGCAAAATGTATTTGATTTGCCAACGAAAATGAAAATGAAATCGAGCCCCGGCATACACACGATAAATATGTCGTAATATTTTAATCAAATTATGCAATTCACTGGACCTCTCACAGATCCCTTGCCAACCTCCCGGCGGGTTTCAATTACAGCCAACAGCCGGCAACATATGACTTTTGAATTAAATGACCTGAAAATTGTCCCCTTCGCAATTCTGACAGCAAAGGGAAATGTATAAAAAAAAGGAAACACGGACGACACTTTACGATCTCATCAACCTGGGTAATGGGCAAATTAGGGCCACAATGGCTGCAGAAGTGGAGGGTAGCAGGAGGGCGGTTGTCGAAGCATTCGATACCCTGGCAAAATCATTGTTCCTTTGGCAGCAATTTTGCGGAGAATTTCTTCATTCGTGCGAAGAACGACTCGACTTGGGAGGGTGAGCGGCAAGTGACCACAAAGACAGGGCCAACAAGGACGACAATGTACTGAAGGAGAGGCAGGAGCAGCGTGAGCTAGGAGGACACAAATGAGGCGAGACAACAACACAATAATGTACAATACTCGTTGTAACTGGGCAGCATGTAAGGAACAAATGCTTCGGTTAGAGTGAATAGGGAAGACGCTACAGGAGACTCTAATATCTAAAAAAATATAAAAGGATTTATGCCTCGAAAGGTGTTACCCAGAAACATTCATCAACTTCATATAGTGATCACTCTTGCTTTAAAATATGAAATTGTAAATAAAATCTTCTCATTAATCATTCATTTATCAATCATTCTCATCATAATTATTAGAAATAAAATGTTTTCTTAAGATAATACATAATTTGTACTATTTATTACTTGTAAAATCAATTTGTTAACCTGAGTGTTATCCGATAAGCTGAAGTTGTAGGTCAGCAAATGGTGAGCATATTGAGCTTGGGTCCTTTGGCTTTTTTCTTATTGTTCTCTTTTTTTTGCCATTTCTGTTGCTGTTTCTGTTGTCCCCAACACGCTCATATTTGTGGCCAGCGTGAGTATACAGTAGAAGAGGCAGCAAGACGAGCGGAATGGCCAAGGAAACTACACCTAAACGGAGACAAGCGGACACCGGCGGACACCACGTATGTGTACAAAGTACATGGACATGGACATGGGCAAGGACATGGCCATGGTGTGGCGGGGAGCCTAGGACTGCGACCAAGAATCAAATGAAGCACTCCAATGGCACCCAAGTGGGCTAATCAGCACACACACATAGCAAAGAGAAGACAGGGAAGCTTGTAACGACGACGACGACAGACAGCGAGTGAGTCAAGGAGTCAGTCAACAGTTCAAAATAAAAGAAAAATGGGGAAATGAAAAAAAAAACAGCGCACCAAATTGCCATTTTTCCTACGCTTCCTGCCTTTCCCCGGAGAGGGGGAAAGCGTATAAAATGAAGTGGAAAAAACGTAAACTATGAAGGCAACCAACCTACACACACCCAGAGAGATCATGCATATGTATTCGCAGATATCGCTGTGTCTCTGCTCTGTAGGTTTTTCGCTTTTTATTAGTTTTCTGTTGTTATTACGACTCCATTGCGTTTAGATGGAGATTAAGTCGCTGCTCCTGCCCCTAGCTTCCCGCAGGAGCCGCCTCTACAGAAACCCACAGATTCAGCAACTCATTCCTTTTGGTACCTTGTAATAAAGGATTAAAGGGGTGTTTAGGACTTGTGTGGAAGTAAAATGTGAGAGGCTAAAGAAACATAGAAACATAGATGGGCATCAAACTTGCAGATCTAGCAATACTGAACGTATTTATAAGTGGTTGTCCGTGTATTGCTCGTACATTGCAGGCATGGAAGAGGAAGTGAGACAGAGATATGGATAGGTAACATTTTTCTATAGTTTTCTATAGTGACAGGTACTATACAGTCGAGTCATTTGAATATAAAATATATACGTACTTACTTGTTTTTCGTTACATTTTTCTCAACTCTTCTACCCCGGCTTTTGGCCCTGCTCCTGCTCCTCTGCTGATGTTATTTTTTGCAATTTTTTGCTTTATGAGCAGTTTATTTGCTCTCCACGTATGTGTGTGTGTGTGCCAGTTTCAGGCTGTTGTTGTGCGAAATGTGTGTGTGTGCCATGGGCCATATCCATATAGGATGCCAGATAGCACGGGGCAACTCTGCACCAACATTTGTTTATGATTTTAGTAACAAATGAAAACTGTGCAAAAAGAAAGCGGAAATATTGTATATTACCAGAAAGAGAGAGGGCTTGACTATTATATTGCTTTTGTGGGAATGCCAGGAGCTCCACTCCTGCTCCTGCTCCTGCTCTGTCTCCTCCATCCAGTTCCATTCTGAGTGCCGCCTGAGTGGGATTGTGCTTTTATTAGTCACTGTCACTGCGAGCTCGCTGCTGCTGCGCTCTATAGTTGCTCCCCAAAGAGCCATCGACCAAAACGATGCTGATGCCGCGCCGATGTGTGTGTCCTGATAAGCGGTACGGCATGGCATGGTAATTTTTCCGCTTTTCTTTTTTGCTTTGTCTCTGGCTTGTTATTGTCGAAAATGTTGAAGCGAAAATGTATTAAAAATACAGGCATCAGTGTGATGACTCACACACACTCGAACCAACTCACCTAGCTAGAGTTGCCACACATAGCCGGGTTTTTTATTTAATTTTAACTCTTTGGGAAATTAATAAAGTTCTAGGTAAATTTTCTGCAGATTTGTTTGCTTCTTTCAACCCGCTTTCTTAGAAAACTGATAAAAAAGTAAGACTTAACCTTTAATATGTTTCGGTTGCTTTGCTTATACATTGCAGATAATGCGGGAAGAAAGAGCTAGAGTTAATGGGAGATCAAGAGATCAAGAGATTATATAAATATAAACAGATTTACAAATATTCAAAAGATAAAACAATGTAATACAATGAAATATACTTATATTTAAATATAAATATGAAATAAAATGAGAGCACTCGACAGCACTGGCTCAGTAAAAAAAACACTTCTCAAAGTATGCAAAGCCAAAAACGAAAAATATGTTCAGCCCCAATAAAAACAGCACCAGAACACCACACACACATGTTTTTGGGGGAATCGGGGGTGGGTACCAAGGAGTGACAAAAACAAAAGCACATAAAAGAAAATTGACTGCGAAAATGTGGAAACTCTTCATTTGACGTCAACCAATAAATGCCATTGAATGCCATTGTCCTGTCATAACAGCGATTCTTTTAATTTCGAGGAGTTTTCTTTCTTTTTTATTGAAATGAGCAGCTTGGGGCTTGGCTTACCGATATACAATTTGTATTTTCGTATATTCCTAGAATCTCTCAGAAAATATTTAACTTGTGTCATACTTTTCTACCACGGAGTGTCTCCTTTAAGCCTTGTCACGCTTCTGCTGCCGCTGCGTACACACATCAAAAGTGGCATTCATTAGCTTTATGCCCATGCCGTCGAGGTTTATGGGTCTCTTCCTGCTCTGCCCCCCTCCGCGGCGTGTATGTATGATTTTTAAGCCGCATTGCGAAAGCCCAAAGGTGTTGTGAGTGGTGTGCGTGTGTTGTGTGTCCTCGGAGCACACAGCTCGAGCATAATTTCTAATTAACTTTTTGCTCGAGGTGAGCTACGACGACGCGTGGGCAGCAGATCTGGGATCCGCAGTTACCAGTTCCCAGTTCCCAGTTCCCAACTCCCAGTTCCCTTTAGCACGTCATCATAAAAATGTTTTGCCAACACATTTATGCGACGCCTCTTGGGGCAATACAGAGGGGAATGTGGAAGATGAAGCTGGGACGGAGACTGCGAGGAAAATGCGTAACAAATGAAGCGGGGAAAGCTGGAAAATATGTAACGAACACCACGGTGGGAACAACAAAAAGTGCTCAGCATGGGAATGGTTGTAAAAACAGCAGCCAGGACAACGCTGTGCCACCTGTAAGCCCCCTTGCATTCTTCATCATCTTCTGTGCCAGCCTCCTGTTGTTATTCCTCTTGTTGTTGTTTTTATGCGTTAAGTCATTAAAATGAAAATTTATTATGCGCACCCCTCAAAGGAGGAGGGGGAGGGGGGAGAGGAAAAAAAATAAGATGAAGGACAACCAAGGCGCGACCGAAGACCGCCTATGAGGCGTATACGTAACGTAATGCCAGGCTGCTGGCATATATATCTCATTAAGCCTCGGCCTCGGAATGCCGCTGCTGCTGCTGCTGCTACTGCTTCTGCCATAATGAAGCCAATAAAGCTTTTTATCTGGCAGACAACGTGATTTATTTATATGCCTGAGAAATTATACCTAAAGCCGCCTTTGATTCCAAATCCATATGAAGTAAGAGAGCGAGAGCGGATAACAAGGCAACCACATTACTTAAACCGCTCATTAAGGTAAAGTCAGGAATTTTGATGCAACAATATTTAGGGGCTTTTGGTTTTGTTTTAATGATTAAAGAGACAACTTAGGCCATGTAGATGCGATTAACGCAGCTAAATAATTAGAACTGTGAGATACTTAGAAAAATAACTAATAACACTACCAAGACCTTAATTAGTGTAGTTTTTCTTTATAAACTGCATTATTTATTCAGAAGATGCAGAAATCATTATTCCCCACTATCTACTATGAAATACTCACCAAGAAAAGCCCAAACTACTTCTTAAACTTAAAAGAGTTTAGTGCAATTGCTTTATTCATTATGTATTCCTTCGAACCTTTATAAAACCTGCATAAATAAATATCCTCTTTACGTGTTATATAAAAATGTAATCTAAAAGCGAATAGATGACTTTAGTAAGTAGAAGTAAGCAACTTTCCCCGTATGTGCTTTGCTCTCATTAAACTTGGCTCCGGGATAACTAATAGCAATTACATGTTGCCCCCTGCGGAAGTCCTTAATTTGTCAATCCCTGTGTGTGGAGTGCGAGTGTGTGTGTGTGGGAGAGAGACAGGGTGTAGAGTGTGTGCGTGGCAGAGCCAACTATCACGAGCAAGTTTGTCAAGTGAAATTTATGCGAGAGCAGTAATTGAAGCGGAAATCCACAAGCAGCACTAGCGAGGAAGAAGAATCTAATAATTTACTTTATTTGCACCTTTGAAGAGTCCTTCTCCATATTCCCTCCGCCTTCTTGACAGCAGCTGTGGGCAAAAAGTTTTACACGTACACATGCCATCAGCAAAATGGAAAAAGTTTCGCTTTCTCTCACTAGGGCTCTCTCTCTCTCTCTAAGGGGAGAGAAGAGCCTCACTTTCCTGCTCATCAAGGCGCGCAAATTAAGGAAATTATTATGCATCGTACCTAGGCGACAACCCACCCCACGTCCCTATTCCCAGAAAACTTTCCGTTCAGCCAGAATCCAATTAAACATAAAAATAAAATAAATTGTGACATTTTCCAATTAGCGGAGCTTCGAATAGTTGAGGGAAGCGGGTAGGGCAGACAGAAAGAAAGATGAGCCTGCTGACAACATGTGTCATGCAGCAGCCAGCAGCAGCCCCTCCTCTCTTTGGGGTCCTTGACTCCCATTCCTATCTTGTCAAGACAAATGCCGGCACCGAGATGTCTATCGCCTGGGAATCGCAGGGCTGGGAATCCCAGTTGGATTCGGAGGATAAGCGCCCGGAGATGGGGTCTCAGAGGTTGGGGGGCTAATTAATGGCATCGCAAGCCGCCCAACAACAGCAACAAATGGAAATTATTGTCAAGGAGAAAGTAATCGAATGATTAATACTTATTATAATGAAACCTTACAGGTTTAGATGTCTTTTTCTTTAAAATCATTTGGAAAGTTAAGTAATTTTATTATAACTTAAAATAAGTAAACAGAACATATTGCTAGATCTATTACTTAAAGTTTCTATAAATTAAACTTTCGATATGATTTTGAACATGATTTACAAAGAATACATGTATCTAATAGGAGCATCAATCAATGCTTTTCTTTATAAATATTGGAGATAATCATTGAGATAAAAGACACTAAAACCATAAAATTCTGTAAACATGACACAATATTAAGCATATTAATGCTACATTTTAAATTTTGTGCCAAATGGAAGGTGTCAGGCATTAGTATTCACAAAAATATAAAAGTAACAAAGCTTTCCCCGAACCTCGAGCCTAGTCTAATATCCCCAGGACATTGGGTTTCCTCTTAGGGCTACATCGGAGAAAAGATCTAAAGAGCTGGCGGCAAGCGACGGTCTCCTCGGTCCAACTAGCTGCAAATTACAAATGAGTTCGACACAAGAGATACTACAGCCAAACACACACACGCACACAAAGATTCGAATGTGAAAATAATTGCCAAAAATAACAGAGAATTTATTTATGCTTGACTACTTCAGCTCCGACTGTGGCAATTGCCACTGGGTTTTTATGATTTTTCTCAACGGCAACGGCAATGGCATGGACAGAGACAGCCCCAGCTCCAGCGGCAGCTTCAGTTCTCTAAATGAGCAAAAACACATAAAAATGTTGAGCAATTTCTCTCTGCGGCCGGCTGGCTCATCCTCATCCTTTGGCATCCCTTTGCCATTGGTCGCTTTTGCTTTGCTTTCTTGCAATTTGCAACTAATTGCTACAAATTAATTTTAGTATGCTTTTAATGGCATTTTGAATGTGGCCGAGAGACGAAACGAGGCTTCCGGACACAATGAAGCTCTTTGTCCGAGAGCGCAAAGGGATTTTTGCGGCTTGCCTTTTGCTGTCTTTGCCTCGCCCTGCCCTGCCTCGCCTTGGATTTAATGAGCTGCGACAATCGTCATAGTCCTGGCCAAGATGGATCAAGAGCAAGAGCAAGGAGCAACTGCAGAGGGCTGCCAACAATGGAGCGCATTTAGTTGACAGGGCCAGAGACACGCCCCGAAAATCCTTAGCCTCATTCCTGTCTCCCAAGAAAGTTTTGCAAGAAGGAAAAATAAAAATAAACTCCGGACTTAACTCAAAAAAAGGAAAAAGGCAGCAAGAAGGAAGCACAGTGCGTGCTCATTAGATCACCATTGTGCTGCATCCGGAGGAGCGGCGGGGTATAAGGGGTTTCCGGGTTCCGGAGTCGCTGGCACTACCCGGTCACGCCTTCCGCCTTCCGCCTCCCTACCACCCACATCAATTTGTCGTCGTGTCAACAGCAAAACTAATTTATTTACGAGCCTCTCTCTTTAAACCCCCTGATTATTCATACGCACTTGTGGCCCAGCCCCTGGTGTAGCCTCCTGTCTGCATCCTGCATCCTGAATCCTGCGTCTGTTGACTTTCATTAGCTCAAATTACGCAAAAGTACTCGAGCGTCGCACGCATAAATCAGACGGCAAATCAAATTCACTTGCAGATGCACTCCACACCGGCCACACTGCAGTCTGCAGCAGTCTTGCTCTGATCCTGGTTGGCAGCCCATAAATGGCGACCCCGATACACGGACCATTGGTTGGTTACCATACTCAGTGCACAGAGAAAAATATGCGGTAATTCCTGCTTCTATTGAGTGCAAACTTATTCATATTCGAAAATAGCATATTCGTAGGTCTCTCAGAGACAGAGCAGCTAAAGAAAAACTCTAGGTAGGTCTTGTCTTTAAACCTTATAATTATCATATTAATTAATCCTTCTTAGAAAAGTTTAATAAACTTTCTGATGTATAAAGTCCTTTGCTATTTTTGTCCAGTGCACCTTTCTATCTGTCACGATTCTATGTGGTAGCCACGCCCTGGTCATGTCGATGCCGCCGCCTGTGTTTGGTTTACGTGCTTAAATTGGCAATTAGCAGATTAATTGTCACTGCCAATATATATGCGTCAATATTTTGTGCGCAACCGACAGATGCAGTTGCAGTTGCAGTCCTCGTCCTCGTCCTTCGATCCTTTCACGTATGAACGTAGTTTGCTTTACGGCCGCTGTGTTGTTTACACAATTGTTGCTCTGTTGCTCTGCTGCTAGGCTGCTGTTTGATTTCACTAACGAGCATTAGCATAAATTGCTCCAGCATCGAAGGGACACTACTGCACTGCGGCCATATGCCACATTCGATGCGTTTGTGTGCATCATTTAGCAACTTGCCAGGACACACACATGAAATGAGCGACGAGCCTGTCACAATTTTCGGGGCAAAACCCCCCGTTCGAACATTGTGCAGTCAATCAATTGTAAATTTTTAATGAGTTTTCATTCTGCCATCGACATGCGGACATCATCGACCTGACAGTGGAGCAGCTGCAGCTGACCGCCACGGTTTTGTGGATATGGTCATCCGCCGCCCACCGCCCTTACTACACCCCCTTCCTGACTAAGCAATTTGTCACACTAATTAGCTGCTGCTGGTGCTGCTGCTCCTGCGGTTGCCCACTGGTTGTGGGTCCATGTGGGTCATGTCACAAATATTGCGCATACGCCACCGCCTCGGATAAGCGATGCAAATTGGTTTGTAAATGAGCAAAGCGACGCCAAGCGGAGGGCATTTCCATCAATAAGTTGAAAGTTGTCAGGTCATCGGGAGGATCTCGGTTTCAAAATAACTAATAATTTAAAAGGGATGTGGAAATCATGGGTATGATGTAAGGATACTAATAAATACATATTTTAAATAGAACTGATTACCTAGTGAGACCTTCAATACCTTTACTTACAGTGAACATCAAAAACCAAATAAAAACCATGGGAACTCTAGCTATTCTCTTGTGATTCTATTTATAAATATTATGATTTCTCTAAAATGCACATTAAGAATGTTAAAGTACTTTAATAATATATTTAATATACTTAAATTTTATTCTTCCTATGGCTATTAGAAGGTTTTCTTTATTTAAAAATTATAAACCATAGATAAAAAATATACCAAAGTACGTTTGCCATTAGTTCTATGAAATATTAGCCATGGCTTGTCTATGCACCCCAATATTTATACAAATCAAGCACTCATACTTTCTTATAAAGATTTTTTCAATAAAAACACTCTTCCTATTCAATGACTCCTAAACAGGAACACTCTTAATTTGACTCACTTATCTTTTTAAGGAGATTATATATTTTTTTTGCAGAGCAACCACTTGCTTTCATAGCTCCATCGCTCCTTGTCTCCGTGTCTCTGGCCGCAATAATTTCACACAAAATATTTCCGCAACACATCGTCGATGGCAGGTCCTTTCCGAGGATGCTGCTTCTCCTGCATTTCACTTGACTTCACGTCCTCATCTCCAGCTGCAACTTATCATTTTATAAGCATTTGTTTTTCTCCCCCTTGTTTCAGTTTCTTGTTGTGTTTTTGTTCTGGTTTCTCTTGCTGTTGTTTTTTCTGTGTGTGTTTTTTCGGTGTTGCAGCAGCATAACAAAATATTTTGTTGCAGTACCAGTACCCTTCGCCCGCCTGGCATGCCTCCTCGCCCCCAGCGAGCACTTTATGTGACAGATACTTTAAAATGTGGCAAAGTGGTTTTTGGCCAGCCATCCTCCGCAGTCGCAGTGGCATTTAGCTCTCGAAACTCGAAGCTCGAAGCGCTGGTCACATGCGAGTGCCACTCGTTGTCGTCGAGTGTCATTCCAAGGCGGAATTAATGCAAAATTATGTGCCACGTAAACTAATTTTTATAAGGGGTTGACCCTGGCAGCAGCCCCTTTCTGGCCTACGATTTACGAGCTCTCGCACTTGGCCACCGCCGCAATCCTTTTCATAACATTCGGCGACCGTTTTATTGCCCCGTTTGCTGCCACTTAGGGAATGGGGGCGAGAGAAGAAAAAAAAACCCAAAAATACCGCGTGGCGCATTAAAATGTTGCCCAAGCCTCCGCCTTCGTCTGTTCTCTTTCTCAGCGCACTAAATACACTGCAAGCAGGGTGTTAATATATTTAAAAAAAGGGAAAGAAAGGGAGTTCTGATTTAAGTTTAATGTTTAAAAATAAATTTATATTGTATTGGTTTACTTTTTGTGTAAAAAGTATCAGGAAAGTATTATGTTCATAATTGATATCTTACTAAATCAATTTGTTGTAAATTATTGTACGTATTCCAAGTGCTGGGAACTTCCCAAATAAAAGCACAATAAATGGATTTCATTTTCCTTAAGTCTCTCAGTATTTATTTAAAGATTATTTACTTATTTCCAACAACTGAAACACTTCAAGTAATATTTAATATTTTATTTTTTAAATATTTGCTTCACACTTCTCGCACATTACAAGGATTATAAAATATTTCTTTTATTTTAAGTGCAAACTGTTGTTGTTCAAGTTGAAATTTATATTAGGCCAACAAAGTCGCTTGGGCGAATAATGGGGATGCAGGGGAGGAGTGACTGAGGATTCAGGAGCGGGCTGGCCAGGATTGGGTGTAGGGATAGCAGAGCAGGGCCAGGGCAGGGCTGTGCCTTTGGCTATGGCGCCTGCTCTCAAGTGCTCATAAATTCACGAAAATTTCACAGCCGCCGACGGACCAACAAAATAAAAAGCGACGACGACGGCGACGACAGCAGCGGCGGGGGTGGCGCGTCAGCTGTTGCAGCCCTTGGCCAGCAGCGCACACACTCGACTTTGGTTTGGCAACATAAATTGTTAAAGAATTGCCACTTTGCAGTCGTAAGGAGCACATAAGCCGGCCAAATAAAAACCCTTTTTTCCCCAAAGAAAGCCCTTCGGTCAATGCCGAAGCAGGAGGAGTCGAGGCAAGAGCAATCAGTCGCAGGTCCTCGGATTGGATGTCATAAAAATGTCATCTGCGGGAATGGCTGACAAAAGAGGGAGGAGGAGTGGAGAATGTTAGTAGTCCACCGATTCTTTGTCATCATTATGGCATCCAATTTGTACTCAATAAAAGCGCCACTCGACCATGATGAGAGGGCGATGGCTGGCAGTGAGTCCTGAGTCCTGCCAATTGTTTTCCATCAAAATGTAACATGTCCAGAGGGACTGCCAATCCATTGAAGGATGCTGCAATTTTCGGCCACCAGCCAACCGTGCCATGTTATCTGTGTTCAAGTCCAAGTCCGTCTTCGAGTCCCGGTATCCCGGGCCCGAGTCCTTGCATGTGAAGGGCCGTGATTTATAAGCGCTTTGCCGGCGATAACAGACGGACTCGGGGCCACGCCCACGGACAAACAATGGCAAAGTGGATGCAGGACACATGCAAATTCCTCGGGCACTGGACACAGCCTCAGCCACAGCCACAGCCGCAGCCACAGCCACAACCGCCTTCTTTCAATTTTCCTTGCACAGGGTTTTGCGGTCTGCTGCAGGCTCTTCCGAATTTTTATCTCAAGTTTCGTTGACAATAAAAATGGGAATAGGAACGAGGAACCAGAAACCGCACAAATGCCCAGCTTTCAGCCGATGCCCGGGCCCCATATCATTAATTTTGCACAAAAAAAAGAGAGAACGGAACAGAACGTCCTTATTGCCAAGTGCAGGAATTGCAGGAGAGAAAGGAAAGAGAAGATTCGACCGACAAATAAATAAGGAAAGCAGCCGGACTTTGTTGTGCATTGGCAGCTCTGCGGTTGGAATGGCTTCTGACTGTTGCACGGCGGGAAATACTTGCGAGTTTCTTATTTCTTTACAGATCATATTAATATTTAACAATTTTCGGGATATCTTACACAACATATCGAGAAATGGCACTGTTTTTTCTATAGTATATAAATATGTTTTATTTGTTAATGAAAAAGAAAAACAGCTAAGCCCGAAATTCTCTGAAAGCATGCAGAAAATTGAGTGAAAGATTTCTGCCAAAGTTTTTTATATATATGTGTTCTGAAATAAGAAGGATTTTTATTTGTTTAAACAGAAAACAAAGCTCAGTTAAGTTTTAGCCTTAATTATATATGCTGTTTTTAGTATAATTAATTTAATGCAAAACCTTTATATATTTTTAATTTAATTTATTGTTTCTTTTTTATATTTTTTCAGAAAGATGATATAATTTACTGAGTGAGTGATCTTACAAAGTTTATATATTTTTGTATTTCCATTTCGTATTTATAAAGTTTGGTATTCCAGAAGTTTTATTTTATATTATTACCCTTTTATATAAATTTTATCATACATGTACCTATACCTATACTATACTTTTTCCCCATAGGTTTTTATAACTTATATATGAAGATATTTGTTTTTTTTTCCACTGTGTACCAGGGTTTTGGGGACGAAGCTGGGCTTGACCTCAAATCTGAGAGCAGAAGGGGCTGCAAGCACGTTCGCGTTCGACATTTTGTAAGGGGGTCATGCTGCGTTGGGTTTTTTCTGCCAAATTGAAATTGTTTTGCCTAAACAACAGAAGCAGCGACAGACACACATAGATTGGGAGGTTTAATAGAAATGAAAATATATTGAAACCCCTTACTTTGCCCCTCCTTTATCCTCGCTTAAGCCACAGTTCTTTCTAATTAAGAAAATGAAAAATAAGAAACCTTTAAACCCAGCAGAGCTACCACACTGCACAAAAAAAGACACACAATTGTGGTGATTTAAATATTGCCACCTTTTACGAGGAAAACACATCGTCATCGTGGTAAGCTTTGATTTTGAACTCCAGTTTCCACTCTATTAAATATATATTATATTTATATTTGAAACAAAAATACATTTAAAAAAATGAGTGACAGGTCGGCAACATCGCCCAATTACCCAAAAGGCAGTTGGAAGGTCCTACCGCCGCGCACCTTTCAGTGCTGCATAGCCAAGGAATGTAGGTCTTGCAGTCGTACTGTCTACCCAGAACTCTTTTAATTATAATTTCCCTTTTGTAACACAGACTACAGTGAACATGCCAACTTGGTGGAATCGCTGCACATCACACCTCGCATGATGATCCACAAAAAGAGCCTGAGGATCAACTGCAGCTACGGCATGACGCTGAATATCCGAAACAATGGATTGGTAAGGTCAAAACTAAATTAATGTTATTAAATTACAGAGAAAAACTTAGTATTTAAACAGGAAGTGAACCTTCGTCAGATTAAAATATAGATACATAATTGTACAGCTCTTATTTTAGGAATTTCGATCACCACAGAGCTCTCTTTATTCACGACAATCATGTAGATATAGTCTTTCTATTGATTAGTTCCTTAAGGTCTGCTAGTCCAGTTTCAATCATGGCCTGCATGGCTTGCATTTGTTCTTCTATTCTGGTAAATTTTGCATCGAAACCTTTCCTCTGCGCCGCCTGATCAACTTCTATATTGTCGAGCTTATATCTGTGCGCATTCCACTGCTGCAAGTAGATTGTAATATATGGTTTAATGACTAAAAATCAGGAGCGTCTTGCATGTAGACTTACGTGAAGTGGAATATATAGCTCGGCCACATCCAGCACAATAAATACACACAGTAAAAAAGTGGCAAACTTTAACATTATATCAGTGAAAGACGTCCGCTAAAGTCGATTGTTGCGAAAAAAGTGATACAAATTATTCTTGCACCAAGTCCAAGAACCTTTGAGATAAGAAATCATTTGCATTTCTTAGAATATATATACATATAGCGGGTTATCTGCGGTCAACTATACTTCAGAGACTGCAAATAAATAAAATAACAAGAAAATGTATGATTAACAAAGTCAATCAGCTTAAAACTGTGCAATAGATTCCTACAGCGGGAATTTGATTGATAGTGAAGTTGTGATAATGTAAAATGTAAAGCAATAGCTCTTCTGTATTTGAATATATCGATATGTGCGATTTATTTACCTCCAGTACCCTCGCCTCGTCCACCTGAGCACCGACAGTCCGACGGACACTTTCATTTCGATACCGGAACTGGAACTGAATAGCTACCTGGAAACCGACCAGAACCTGGAGGCGAAAATCTGGATACGGACCTCTTCCAGACGGGATATCAACAGGCGCCGTCACATCTTCGTAGAGTGCTTTCATCCGAACATCATCTTCCAAGTGCCCATCATTGGTACCCAAATAAGGGGTTAGCAGGATTAACCAATGCACTAACGATTCTCTTCTAATTCCAGTGCTGAGCAAGGATGATAATCCTTCGGTCAGCGAATCGATAGTCTTTCCCAGCTGCGTGCCCGGAAACAAGACATACTTCGAGTTGCTCATCTACAATCCCTCCAAGGATAGCGTGCGCTTCCGTTACAGAAAGTGAGTAGCAGCCAAGGAATGCTTCAGGATGTTACCCTCCCTCTTCGCAGTACTAATCGCGGCCTGGACGTCAGCACTTCCAACGCGGAACTGTTGCCGCCGCAGGACTATATCAAGGTACTGCTGGCCATTCAGCCAAAGAAGCTGCACATATACAAGGGCTTCTTCAACGTAAAGTTCGGAATGTGTAGGTATCGCGGGTTTCACATATCCTTGGTAATCCCTCCTCCTTAGTGCCTCCCAAGCCGGTGTTGTTCACCTTTACACCCAAGTCAATGTCCGTGCACTTAAACATCGGTTGCGTGTCTTTTCCTCTGACCAAGTTCGGACGCGAGGCTATGCGTTCGATTACTGTGTGCAACGAAGGTTTGAGCGACGTGATCATTACCGGGGAGTTATTCAAGGAGCCACCATCCACCTCTACGCCGGCCACAAGCCCTAGCTTTTCCCCGAATGAAAGGCTCTCCGACAAACTGATCGAAGAAGCCGTCAGTATGCGCAGTGTCCTGCTCTATGACTTCGAGGAGGAGTCTACCGTCCAGGAGGTGTCCTACGACCCAAAGGCAAGCAAGCACTTTGAGCTCATGATGCCCAGCCGCATTGGGGCTAACTCCTCGTCCGAGATCACCATGTACTTCCGTCCAAGCTACGAAATCGAGAATCTGTTTCCAGATGACGTGAATCCACCGTACTTCCTGCGGACGCGAGCTACCTTTTGCTTTTCCGATGACGACGAATGCATCCAGTCGTGGGTCGTGGTGCTCAATGGCCAGATCGCAGGGGTCGAACTGGAGGTCCATCCGAAGGTGATTGACTT
The DNA here is from genome assembly GCA_008042475.1 of Drosophila kanapiae. Taxonomy (NCBI): domain Eukaryota; kingdom Metazoa; phylum Arthropoda; class Insecta; order Diptera; family Drosophilidae; genus Drosophila; species Drosophila kanapiae. Next base: position 709,575 of record VNJM01002939.1, read on the forward strand.
CCGGAGGATCTATTTGGGCGAGGAGCACTGTGCTCAGATCAAATTCCTCAACGTAGACTGTGAGTACTCAACGTCGAAGATCACTGAAGCTATTCATTGTTATCCTCTCACACAGCCGTGCCCGCGAAGGTGGTGTACGTGGATTGCACGAAGCCAGAGGAGGCCGGTATTCGTGTCACGCCCTTCGAAGGCTTTCTGCTGGAGCCCTGTACGCGCGGTATCTTCAACCTATCCTTTTACTCGGTGCAGCCGTCTCGCTTCTCGATGGAGTTGCGCTTCAAGGTGTCGAACGGAGCCTACTATGAGGTGGAGTTGAGGTAATAATCGGTCGGTTGCGCTTCCTGTGAGGTATAACATACCAATATTCCCCCCTAAGGGGCACGGGACAGCCAGTGCAACTGCGCACCTTTCCCAACATAGTGGAATTCGGCAGCATTCCCATTGCCGTTCCCCAAAAGCGTTACATGCTCCTGCTGAACCCCCTGGCCGTGCCCATAACCCTACAGGTGAAGACCACCGTGGACGGGGAGGAGACACCGCTGGTTCTCAATATACGTGACAGCACCGAGCTGCTCCCCATCACGGTGCGCGATCCCATACGGCATCTGCAGCAGGTGCACGAGGATTTGATCCAGCAGCCCGAGCTGGGTGTGTTCGAGCTAACCAACGAAGATCCGGAAGTCAAGTCCATGAGATCCGTTGAGTCTAACGAGTCCATTTACAGCCAGGAGTTTGAGATGGATGTGATGGGTGATGAGTAACCATAATATGAGGCTAGGAAATTATAAATAAAAGTACTTTCTTTCCCTGGCAGAACCCATTCCCACCATGGCCGCTCACCTGTTGACCAGTCTGAAGAATAAAAAGATCTTTGACAAATCCGAGTCGGATCGCCGCATCATCCAGGAAGCTCTGATAGGCCTGCTCAACACCAAATATTTCTCCGTCTTTACCAAGCACAGCAACTACGTGTTCATGGACTGGAACGCATTGCCCAGTGATCCGCGCGAGGTTTACTGCGACAACGAAATCATTTACCTTCGCCCGAACACCGGACGCACCATCACCATCCTTGTGGTGCCCAACAAGGCGGGCTATTACCATCGATCCCTGTCGGTTCGGATCTGCCCCGCTATTCCGACGGAATCCGTCGGGTCGAGCGACGATCTGCCAGTCATGAAGAACCTGATCAAGTCCGATTTTCTCTGCTCCAAGCTGTGGTTTGAGTATAATTGCGTTGTCCCGGACATTGAGTGGTCCCATGAGGTCGATCTCATAGACCGTACAATCTATGCCGGCGAGGAGTATGATTTTGATATGGAATTTAAGAACCGCTCTATAGTTGGTGCTTTTCTTCACTATGAAGTTGTTGTGAGTATGGGGTGAACTTTACTAAATTGGGAAGAACTACATAAGCAAAAACACTATATAGAATAAGATGTGTAAAGCATATTAAATATACATATATACTTAAACTCTACTATTACAGCCAACTGACATGTCATTTCGCGATGGAACCTGGAAGTACTACATTGATTCGGGAGCCTCTATCATTGCCAAGTGCGCTGTGACCTTTCGTTCGCTGGGCATCAGCCGGCTCATGGGTATGGTGAAGATTGTGGGTGCCAATCGACCGTATTCCTTCCATTTATTGGCCAACGTTCGACCCACGGAGATACGGATCACGCCCTTATCCGTCAACAAGAGGCTACAGGTGTACCAGAAGCACAAGCAGCACTTTTACATAGACAATTACACGCCGACGCACACCATGCTGAGCTTAAAACTGGTGAGGCTTACTGGAATTTTCTGGTGTTCCCTGTTAATTAATCGCACTGTTAGAAAGATACAGAATTTCAGTATCTGACATCGAAGGGCGGAGCCTTGGCTCCCACCGGCCAGAGCATGTACACCACCTTGGTGTCTATGTTCCCCGATCCGGATATCTACCAGAACACCCTGTCCATTGATCTTCAGTTCGAACATGTGGTCATGGTGTCCCTTACGTTCCGGGTTGAGGGAGTGCCCCTATACTTTGAGCCCAATATTCGCGAAGGATTCGATGCCGGTCTGTTGTACACGGACACCAAGGAAGATTTCCAGGATGGGCTCTACACGCATCGCTTTCCCATTCGGGTGATCAACAAGGGACGGCGGGCCTATCGTATTATCATCATCAGGCTGAATACCATAGGTCCTGGAGCCGATCTTAATACCTCCGCCTGCGGCACGCCTCACGCCCTCACAGCGCGCTTCGACATGGAACCTAAAAACATGTACGTGGATCCCAGCAGCGAATGTCAACTGGACATTATGGCCAGCTCCTACGTGGAGGGCCATGCCACCGTGGACTTTTTGCTGCAAGTCGTCGACCAGAAGTATCCCACAAGCAAGCACATCATTCGGGTCAGAGTTCAGGCTGACTTCATAGAGTACCAGCTGCTCTGGAGTCCCAAACAGGTTCGTTTTGTAATTTATTGAACGTTTCCAAAAATGTATTTAATGTATATTGCAGTTAAACTTCAACTACAAACGCTGCGATCCCCTGAAGGAGCGTTCTTACGAAGAAACAGTACTTCTGATTAATCCCTGTTCCGTGCCGATCGACAAGGTTACTCTTCAGGTGTCGGGTCCCTTCAGAATTAAGGAGTTCTACGAGGGCTCCTATGAGAAGGAACTGGAGATTAAGGTGGACGGTGGTGAGCGAAAGGAGATCTTTGTGATCTTGAACAGGGGAGCAGTGAGGGGTCTCTCATGTCGTCAAATCGAGGGCAAGATCACCGTAATGGCACGGGGCATACAGCTCAAGACCTTACCCCTGCGGGTTGCCATCAAGGTGCCCGATGTGGTCATCCTGCAGCCGGATCTGGTGCTCTTCGATCAGGGTAAGCCCTTCGAGAGTAGCATCAATCTGATTAACTGGGGGTGTGCCCCGGCCGAGTTCAAGTGGAAGCGGCTCTGGACCAGGGAGCAATATGTCGGCGACGAGGATGATCCAGCGGGTATTGCCAGCGATGTCCTGTCGGAGATTTTGCGCATGCTGGAGTACAATTTCAGTTGTGACGACGAGCCCAATATAACGAAGAGGTACCAAGAGTGCCGCTGCCAGTATAAGCGCTTCTTGGAGGACGGCGATATGATCCTGGAAATCCTAGACGAAGTTGTCAACGATCTGGACCTAAAGCACCGTCCACTGCTCTACCAGCCGCAGGAGCAGGCCAATCAAGACGAAGACAGAGATCAAAGCTCAGCAAGCCTGGTGCGGGAAACCATCGACGATATCCTTAATAGACTCCACATCCTTTCGAGCGAAGAGTGGTCGGAGCCCTCCTCGGAGTACTGCTTTGCCAGTAGATACATCTACTTCTACGAGAAGAGGGGCACCATTCAGGTTCTGGACTCACAGACCGACTCCATGCAGTGCAAGATGCACTTGCCCCACATCCGGCGGAATATGGAGATGCAGGCCTCCTTCGAGCTGGCCATTGTAGGCGGGCGAAGTCAGTTCCTAACAGTCACGCTGCTCAATCTTCCGCGGAAGATTAGGTTCCACAAGGACAGTGTCTACATGGGAATAAAGGTGGGTTCGGCGCTCGGTAAAGAGCGAAATTTTCTATTTTACTAATTTGAAAACAAGTGAGGCAGTAAGTGAACAAGTGAGCTAGGAAGCAACTGAGTAAACAATTAACTGGTTCAATACCTTATGTTATCCCCATCCCTTTCAGCCCTGGTACGAGTCCTTTGAGGTGGTAGAGCGTGTCTTCAACGTCACCAAGTACCCGCTCCAGCTGGTGCTTGTGGAGTTGAAGCCCAAGCCACCGCAGACGCTCCAGGAACCGCTGCCGTTAAAGAAACGCCTGGTTGAGGGCTACTGCAAGCTCATAACGAGCGACGTGGTAAAGCTAGAGCCGCTGGAATCGGATCAGATCCGGGTGAAGGGGATCCTGGGCTTCAGTGAGAGCTTCCGGCACACCTTCGGCGCCATGATCAACAACAGCGACTCCAGCGAATTCTGTTTGCGGGGCCAGGGGGTGATGCCCATGCTAGACATGGTCTCACCGCTGCCCGCTGTCCCAATGGATCCCGTTGAGCTGGAGGAGGAGTACCGCCTGCTGCAGCGAATCTACCAATACGAGATCTTCCGCAGCATCACCGAGGTAGATGAGGAAGTGGCGCCGGCTCACATAGATGAGGAGGAGGGAGACCAGCCAGAGGACAAGCCCTCCGAGGACTTTAGCTTGCTGTCGTTCAGCGAGGAGGACATGCCCTCGGAGCAGCAGGCTCGGCACGACCTGCAGCTCTTTCGTATGGTGCGCACGTACGTGATGGTGAACAACAACCAGGAGCTGCCCCATGCCACGGTCCTCCGCCAGTTGATTCTGGCCGAGCGCTATATGCAGCGCCTTCGCTTCCGTCCAGAGCTCTATGCCCTCCACCAGCAGGTCTACCAGACCCACCAGAAGGCGCACAAGGCCCCGGGCTACAAGCAGCCGTCGCTGGTCAAGCACTTCACCGTCCAGCCTATTCCCTGCGAGCAGCACGGCTACATCTTGGACCTGGGCTCCCTGCCGAGGAACTCACTGCGCCGATTCGAGCTTAAGCTGCACTTCTTTGGGCCCGGCAAACTTATCGCCGCTGCCCGGACGGCTGTGAGGATTCCGGGATTGTTTGTGGACTTTAAGGTGACAGCGGCAGCTCAGCTGTAAGTAGAAATATAAAGGGGACATTTATTAGCATTTAATTTACAGGTTTGATAGTTATTTATTTGTTTATTTAGAATATTTGAATATATATTAGCTAGTTCTAGAGTATATATATATTATATATTTATTTTTTTACATGTTTTATTTATAATTTGTTATTACAAAATAACAGTACAGACTAATCTCCATCTGCCCCCCCACAGAGCCAATAAAAAGTTCTCATTTTGGTCTGAAAAGTGCAAGTCCCTGGAGTACTTCAAGGACAAGTACAGGAATATGTTCGAGCGCCTGATGGACGCCGAGAAGGATCCCAAGCTGAAGCATTCCCATTCCTTTGACCTGGACGAATTGATCCGACACCAGCGCGATCTGAAGCCCAAGGACCGGCGCCTCATTGAGGAGTACTACAACAGTTTGAATCCCTCGGTGTATCCGGATCACAAGCATCACTTCACCTTGGCCAAGATCTTCTCCGGCTGCCAGTCCAACTACTCGGGAGTGGATCTAACCATAGTTGGTTTCTTTAAGCCGGAGTCGAAGTTCTATGAGAAGCAACAGTTGGTGGAGGACTACATCTTCATTGATGTGAGTGGTGTTTCTATCCTGTACGGGAATCAGTTTAAACTCTAATCCACACAGTTGCACATGGGTCCGACGCTGCCCATTCTGCTGAGGGGCGTCATATCATCCTAAAGGAAGTCTTTTGAATTGTCTTGCGAACTGGTTTATTGTGTGGGCTCGTGGTCTTAAGTGTACTTGTAATAAAACTCCGAGGGAAACCCTCAACAGTACATGTTTAGCTGGCGGAAGAAGTAGTGAAAGATGAGCAGGACCAGGAACGAGCTTGTCACGGGCAGGCCGGCCGCTTTGATCCAACCCAGAATGTTGAAGTCATCCGGATAGAACTCAAACTGTTCGGTGGGTATTTCGCCGCAGTTGGATATGACCACCGGCTCCAGGGGGAAGTCATCGGTGTCCGTTTTGACCTTAAATTAGGGGGGAAATCTTGGATTAATTTGGGAAATATTTATGGTTTTTATTCAATGTACTCACATCCTCGATGGCGTAAATGGTGTCCATTCCCTCTAGAACTTTTCCAAAGACCGTATGCTTTCCGTCCAGCCACTTAGCGCCCACAGTTGTCACGTAAAACTGGCAGCCATTTGTGTCCGGTCCTCGATTGGCCATCCCCAGATAACCTGGTCTATTGTGCTCCACGGCCAAGGCCTTGTCCTCGTCTGGGAAGTACTCCCCGTAGATACTAACCGAACCAGTGCCATCGCCGTTAAGGATGTCGCCGCCTTGCACGAGGAACCGATCTACCACGCGATGGAAGCGGGCTCCCACATAGCTGGTTCCATTGATTCCGCGCAGGCAGATGTGCCGGAAATTGGCCACAGTCTTGGGCGCCAGCTTCCCGAAAAGTCCAAAGGTAATCCTGCCCACCGGCTGCTTGTTGTGCTTCACATCCATGTAGATACGGGAGGTTACAGTGAAGCTCAGGCCGCTGACCACGGTCAGCAGGGAGCAGCACAGGATTAGCGCGGAATTGAGGAACTTCATAGTCTCGACTTGGCTTGGCTTCTTCCGGTCTCGACGCGCTGATGAAATGTACAAAACTGAAACAAAGACCGCCTCCGCCGTTTCTTGTCTGTGTGGAAATTAGGGAATTAGAGAAAATTGTGAATCGAATTCTGGGTCGGAAGCCTTAAAAGGTTTCAGGTTAAGAGCAAGCACCGCTTGATGATGACATACATACCACCACCGGTGAAAGCAAATCGATTTAAACACTCTTGCAGAACTTGGACACTGATTTTCTGGTAACTTTCTATTGCGTTTTGTAAATTTAAATTGTACAAAGTGTTATCTCAAAAGCTGTTAGCTAAGCTGACTCATGAGGCAAAAAATTTAAGCTAATCGTAATTTATACAAAAGTTGTATAAAATAAATAAAAATAAAATGGTAAAAGAATAGTCTTGAGTGCGAGTAATAAAATAAATATTATTATATAGCTTAGCGTGTGTTTATTTTGCATTTTCCATTTGTGAATAGTTTAATGTTAAACACTTGCAGGGTATTATAATTTTAGTCAGATGTTTACTACACTGTAAGGGATTCATATCTGTTCCGATAAAGGAAATATATTTTAGATAAACCGTAAAAACCCTGTCAGTCTAGCCATGTGTGTTTGTCCGATTGTATGCAAGCTAGTCTCGTAGATTTTTATTCACTATTTGAAGGAAGGGTTCTACTAAATAGGTTGCTTCTTTGCAGGTACTATCTGTTAAATCTGAATGGAAAATTATTAAAAAAAAAAAACAAACGAACTGTGCTTTTTTAATTATTTTAGAGTTTTTTTTTTTTAATGTTATGTAAATTTTACAATATTTTAATATAAAAATACCATAGAAAATATGGGGAAATTAAAAGAAAAAATTGTGTACATATACTTATAAATATATCTGCAGCTACATTAATAACTTTTTTTACTTAAAAATATAAAAAATAAAATAAAATCATACAAAAATAATATCATTAATATATTTAAATTTGAAAATATCCTTTTTAGTTTAGTAAAATTGGATGACAATAGCATATACATATATCTCCCACAGGAGTGATTAGTATTTTCATATGGCAATCTACAAAAGTCTCTGTGTTTTTTATATATCAACATTTTAGAAACGTATCTTTTATATTTAATCGAATAACTTTAAGGGGAAAAAAAACTTGCACAGAGCTTGGGTTAGCTTACTGACCAATTTTGTCTTACTATTTTCAATGAGAATATAATAAATTACTGAAATCCTAACTAAATTAAAAACAAAAAAAAACTTCCTTGAAAAGTTGAGATTTTTAATAAAACTTAAATGATTAATTTCACAAAAAAATATATTTTTTTAAAAACAAATATTTTCCCTCTTGTTTTCTTTTAAAAAATGAACTGCATTTTGGTGTAGCTTTTAAAAATTCATCATATGACTTGGTCTTTAATTTGTTAATGTTTTTGAGCTTAAGATTAACTTTACTACATAGCTAAATTATACAATTAGTGCTAAGTTAGGGATAGTAATAAACGAAGACCTCTCTCCTATAAGTACAAACATCAATCTTCTTCTTGTCTCGGGGAAGTGTTAACCTAAATGCAAAAGACTTAGACTAAACAACTTAACAACTTAGGAATTAATAGCTCCTGCTCTGCTCTCACATCCTCTATCATTCGCGCTCTCTACACACATATATACCAGATACATATTATATACAACACTATATATATTATATACAACACTAACTAACGACGGCTAACCTGGCTACAGTCTTGGTGGTAGCGGCTCCTCCAGTTCTCTGAGATCTCTCCTTTCTATACAGCTGAATCTTCCGCAGAAGATTCGGGCGACGAGTCCTACATGCGCTTCTTCTGCGGATGCACGTACTTGCAGTTCTTGCCCATGTTGCAGTGACCCCGCATGAAGGCCTTGCAGACGCCGTTGCCGCCGCCGCCTCGATTGTTCGAGCCAGATCCCGTTGACCGCCAGTTGCCGCCAGAGTTGTCCTGGAAGTTATTGCCGCCGCTGCGCCAGTTTCCACCGCCGCCGACGCCAACTCCTCCATTGTTCTTGTTGTTTCGATTGTTGTTGTTGATGTTATTCCTGTTTTGTATGGGTCCGCCCGGTCCCATTCCATTGGGCATTCCATTCATCATGGGTCCCGGTCCCGGTCCCATTCCGGGTCCAGGTCCCATTCCCGGCCCCGGTCCCATTCCCGGTCCTGGTCCTGGTCCGTTCATCATCATGGGCGGGAACTGGTTGAAGCCAGGAGGCGGACCACCTCCGAAGGGCGGCACCGGACTGCCAAACTGGTTGCCCATAAAGTTCTGGGGCGGCGGCGGCATGTTGTTCATATTGTTCATGCCGTTCATGTCCATGCCTGGCACTGGGCCCGGTCCGTTCATCATCGGTGGTCCTGTGGGCGGTGGTGGACCCACCATCGGGTTCTGCCAGATCTGTGGCGGACCGTTGGGCACTAGATTTGGTGCTGGGATGCCGGGCGGACCGCCCCCTCGATGGCAGATGAAGGGATCGAAGGGACTGGGTGGCATCATATTCGGTGGCGGCATCATGGTGTTCATGTTCTCGCCACCAAAGCCCATTTCCGGCGGTCCACCGCTGTTTGAGGCTGCATTTACGCTTGCAACCGGAGCAGCGACGTCATAACCCTTGGGCTCGGGCCACGACAAGGCACTGTAGTCGTTGACAGCATCGGGATTGCCGGTCAGGTCATCTATGGGTATCACAGGAATGTCATGGGCAAAGTGCGGCTCCAGTTCCGCCTCCGCAGCGCTGTCCGGGATCATGTCCGGCGAGAAGTACAGGGCTCGGAGCGTCGTGGCCTCCCTGTCGGCCTGGACTTGTCGCTGCTTGGAGAGAGTGCCATTGGGATGGTCGGGCACATTGTCCACCTGGACGAGGGCCCGCCACTCCGTCTGTGGCTCCATGGTGTCATCGAAGCCACGTCGCGCAATGGTCAGGGCATCGCGCTCGCCAAACCGCTCCATATTCTTCATCTCGTTGAAGCTCTGCTTGGTCACGTTCACGCGCTCCGAGTGATCGACCTCGAAGTAACGGATCTGGGTCAGCTTGTCCTCCGACTTCCAGGTGAGCTTCTTCTTGGGTCCCTTGCGACGGTGCACCACCAGAACGCCGGGCGGACCATCGGGTCCGCAGCCAGGTCCTGGCTTCTTCGGCTCCGGCGGCGTATCATCGGCATCATCTGAGCTATTTCCTCCGGTTGCGGCGTCACCCGATGCCGAGGCTGCCTCCTTCTCCTTCACCTTCTGTTCGATGTGCTCCTTGACGCGCTTCAGGGGAATGTCATCGTCATCGCCCTCGCCATCGGTGTCCTTGCTGGGGGAACCGCCCTCGTCATTCTCCTTGGTGCTATCGTCCGACTTCTCCTCGCCCTTCGACTCGTCCAGCGTGTCCTGGTAGAACTTGAGCGGTGCCAGCGGCGCGTCCTTCTCCGTGGGCGAAGTGGCCGTCAAAACACGCTTCCGCTTCACCGTCTTCTTGGGCTCAATGGAGGCGGCCAAGGCGTCCGAGAATAGATTGGTCTCCACCAGGGTTGAAACTGTAAGATAGGAAGGTCAATAGATTAGTAAGTAATTAAGATAAGTAACTGATTAAATAGGCTTTTTATAATGACTCCAGGTTCTTTGGTGGTCTTTGCGTTTGCTGAAAATCAAGAAAAGAGAAGAGGAAGGTGAAAAAGCGACAGCAACCTAAGCCCATACAAGAGAAAAACTAAAACGAGACTAACTTGAACCGATTTCTAAACATTTGACACTGACCTTGGGTTACTAACTAAAGGAATAAAACCCTAGAGGGGTAGTATAACGTCTAATGATCATTCTGTACGGGTTCTTCGGACATTAAATATATAATTTATTTAAAAAAATTGCTTTAATAGTGCTATAATTTATAATTAATAATAAAAACTATTCAATGTTTCTTTTTAATTTAAAAGAAAAGCCTTTTTAGGTAAATGAAGATTCCTACAAGTTCGTTTTCGTAAAAGGTATAATTTTTATACATGTTCGAACATGTCAAGTCATGTCTTTAATAGTGGAATTTAAAATGAGTTCAGTGATTTGCAGTTCCCATAATTTATTTTGTTGCTTTCGTAACAGTTTGCGTTTTTAACATTTTCTAACATGCTAAAAGATGTTTTTTCTCTTGGAAATCTAACTACGGAATCCGTTAAAGCTTGTAACATTTATTTTTTAGGTAAATGCTTTAATAGCAACACATAAATTATGTTAAAATGTAACACAGCTACTTAAACAATTAATTTTAAAAGTTATGGTTCGAAAATACACACAGCGGCGATCATAGATAACGCCATTACACTATATGAGCAGCTCTCTGCCAAAACGCATGACGCATCATACCACCCGGTGATGCATCTAGCCCGTTCAGGGGGTTCTGGGCGTGGAGATATACGGACGGGTGGGTCTAATCCTTATCTAGTAAAGCAACGTGTCAGCCCACTGTGACAGCCACCACAACATTGGGAAATGATCGAAGCAGCGCTGGGATGCCGGGAGTGCATGACCCACTACCAAAAATGTCTAGAGAACCGCCAGTTCCAAGTCAATATTATCGTTCTTTTGGGTTTTCATTTCGCTCAATATGCTTTCTTTTTATTTTCAATAGAAAAATAGTATTTTTCTAGAGTATTTTTTCGTATTTATTTGTAAGAAGTCGTGTTCTGGCCAAGTTCAATCTACATACCTTATAAAGCTAAGCCTAAGCAAGATTAGGTTGAATACTTAACACCAAGCGGCGGCGCCCTCAGCCGTGGACCTTCGTCTTAGCGCATGCGCAGTGACCGGGTTTGAGGGCCTCGACATCATCATCGACATCATCATCATAATCATCCTGGGGCGCACAGAGTCGCGTCTCCAGAATTAACAATAGCATTCAATTTATATAGTCCCCGATTTCTTATCCCCAAACCCCAAAAAACAAATTAAACCACCGCGCGGCACACACCTTGCCTTGCGTGGAGGATAACAGATAGATAGATATAAAGGGATCACAACGAAATAATACAGAATATACACGAAAGACTGACTCTTTTCCGATTCCACAAAAAGCAAAAACCACCAAAGCTCCTGAAACAAGAAAAAGAAAAGAGGAATCTTGTTAGTAGTGCTTCTCCAGATAAAATGCTTACTCTTTTTGGGCGCAATCAGCTTTGCTGCTCCCGGCCGCTCCACATGTCCGGCCACCGTGCTCATATCTATCTTGGGCTTCTTTTCCAACGGGGAGTCCCGACTGGGCGGTGGCGACTGTCGCTTGACCGGAACGGAGGACGATGCTAGCGACGTCGAAGGCGTAGCCGTCGATGTAGGCTTCTTCAGGCCCTTTCGCGAGGGCGGAGGCGGCGCCTCTTCAGTCAGGCCGTGTGATCGGAATTTGGACTGGTACGTCTTTACAGTGGACGCCTTTTCCGTGTCCCGCCGTATCTCTATCGAAATGGAAGCCTTTCTGGACAAAATGGGTATGGATCTGGACTTTGGAGGCTCGCTCTCCTTGGCCGGCACAGGCGAGGAAGCAGCTGACCCCGCTGTTGGCGGCGGCATCATCTTGTTGTCCTTGTCCTTATCCTGCTTTGAGGATGAGGATGAGGATGAGGAGGACGAGGACGACTTGTCCTTGCGATCTTTTGACGAACTATGACCGGAGCTCGACGACGACGACGACGAAGAGGACTTTGAGGACTTGTGTTTATTCGAGGAGGAGGAAGAGGACGAGGAAGAACCGCTACGCTCCTTGTCCTTGCTCGAGCTGGAGCTGGAGCGAGCCTTGTCCTTGTCCTTATCTCTGCTGTGCTTGTCGCTCGAGCTGCGGTGCGAGGAGGAGGAGGAGGAAGAGCTCTTGGAGGAGCTCTTCGAAGAAGAGGATGACGACTTATGGCTAGACGACGAGGACCTGTGGCTCGAGGAGGACTTCTCTTTCTCTTTCCTATCCTTCTCGCGTTCCTTCTCGGAGGACCGTTTACTCTTGTCGCTCTTGGAGCTCCTACTATTCTTCTTATTATCATGACCGTCCTCCCCGGACTTAACCTCCGACGCCGCTGCTGAGGAACTATCATCTAAACTGGAACTGGACTTTTTGCCCAGATCTGTCGTGTCCAGAGGATCCCTCTCCGGCACCTCGTCATTGTGCGCTCCAGCCTCGTCATCGTCCTCGTCGTGGTTCAGCTTGTCAGCCGACTTCCATTTGATGGTTATGCTGTTGGAGTTGCTATTGGTGGGCGCCGAGGTGATGGTGTACGTCACTGGGGCCCCGGTACTGTCCGTGCTGTCGTTGGAGGAGGCAGAGTCGTGAACTGGATGAGCACCAGGACCTAAGGAGGAGTCGCCGCCGCCAGCTACTGCTGGAGTGGCAGCATTCTGAGGCGCTGAGGACTGAGCTATCAAGATCGCCGACCCACACGAGTTCTCGGTCACGATCTTCAGCCACTGCTCGACCAGCCGCTTGGCCAGAATGCGAACACCTGGAAAGTGGGTCGAATGAAAGAAGGTAATTAGTGATCCTTTCACAGGTAAACAAACAAGATAGTAGAAAAGGACACTGCTAAAGCAGGTAGAGCGATGAAGCAGGATTAAACAGGACGCTGCAAACTCACCTTCATTGCCGCCATCCTTGCACAGACCCTTGACCAAAACCGGAGCAGAGTTTATCTTCAGCCGGTTGACATCCACCGGGGAGAGGAGCAGCAGCTCGAGGATCTCCTGGACCAACGGCCAGTTCATGGCCCGAATGGCATCGTTCAGCCAAGTGTAGACCAACGACCAGCCGCCCACGGCCATAAAGTCTCCGAGAAGCTCGGTCTTTGTAGATTTCAATATTTGTACGTAAACGCATTTGGAAACCAGTTTTTTTGAATATTTCGCCATTAACCTTTCGGGAAGAAAATAAAATAAGAGAAATTAAGAAATAGTTTAAAAAAAAAAAGCGGGATTAGTTGGTTTCAGCCGCTAGGGGCGCCTTAGTAAACTCACCCCGAAATGCGCTTCACTTCTTGGGCGCTAAGAATGCCGCCATTGTCGTCCAAGAGCACCCGCAGGCACCGCAGTAACTGCAATGGCACTATGCGCGGCTAAATTTAAAACACAGATTAAAGACACGGTTAGTCATCGAACAAAATCAATTTGTAATATTTTCACAAACTCACCATTATTTTCGCTTTGGGTTTTTTCCGTGAGAAAAAGAGCCTAGTCTGGCAACGCTGTTCCCCTCAAGCGGCGCTATCGCCGTCTCGCTTTCACACGCGCAGATTTCACCATGCACGCATGTGTTTGTATGTACGTGCGTGGATTTGTCGATGTGTGCGTAACTAATAGATACTGAACTTCTTCCACAGATTACGTAATTCCATGAAAAAAGCAATTTATTGCTAGCCTTGCGAAAATATCTAAAATAGCAGAATACACCAGGTCTGAGTAAAATTTTATCAAGAAAACTAATTGTTTAAGTAACCCTACAATGTTCACTTTCAAGACGAAAAGGCCAACAACAAATTCCAGCTACAGACGCAAGGGAATGGAGAAACGTCTCAGCTATCTGTTTTTATTATGAAAACTGGTAGAGAAACAAAAACCCTACGCAGATTCGTCTTGCTTTGCAGAGAAGAAAAACGTGTTTCGTCGCGTTGAGATTTTTTTCAAGCACTGAAAAATGCGGACGTGTGGGCCGTGGTTACTATCGAGTGCTGGGCTATCGATAAGCGCATAACTGCACCAGTGCAACCCTGTGTAACGACGTCCACTATTACGCAAAAAACGTGATATTTTGTTTATATATTTAAATAGTTACAATTATGTGCGTTTGCTCGAACGATTCAAGAACGAATGTACGAATTCAAGACGAATTATGACATTGGAGCCCAAACGAAAAGTGAAAGCTACTGAGTTTCCCTTTTCTTTGTTTGAGTTTCAAGCAGGTTGGCAGCGCCGTGCCACGAACACAAAGACGTGCGATGACGCCATATTGATTTTTCACAATTTTTTTTCACACTGCGCAATTATTAAAACGCAACCAAAATTAAATGTAACAAAAATGCGTTTTTATAGCAATTATGATTACAATATCGGCCACTTTCTATTCTTTTTCTTTGTCTCTTTGCCAACCAGCGATTGGCCTGCGTTATTAGGTTTTATGCTAACTTCGTACACGTCCACGCCCCAAGTCGAGACTTTCTCTCTCGTGCGACTTTCTCCACAGACACTTAGGTCAAGTCAATATAATAAATATGTTTTTAATAAATCCTACCAGAAAATGCAGTTCAAATTGTTTAATCGCCCTTACAATTTGCTTTTAATGCGTAAGCCGTCGACTTTTCTTGCCGTCCGAAAGATCTGTGTCGACCACTCACGATAGTATCGCTGTATCGAATATTCGGTATCGAGTTTTTTGATTCGATAGTAAACGAATAAAGTATTTTTCTTAAATCGTTAAAATCTCCAGAAAAAGGAGCTCATTTCTTCCTGCGTGGCGATTGCTGACACTAAAATAGCTAAACAACCCTCCAGACATTTGGCGTTTCCAAAGTATTTGAGGAAAACCGTCGGTTTTCCACGTTTTCTTGCTTCCCGCGCCATTTTCCGCTGATCACAACCTAATCATAATCTGGTTCATGTCCGGCACCCGCGAGGCTATGTCGTTGCCAAACTGTACGAAAGGGTTGGAAACTTTGCTGATCACGAAAGTGACCAACAACATGAAGTGAGGAAATATTTTCACGAAATGCAGCAAAACACTAAAATTGTTAAGTCCTGTGTGGCTTCTACATTTCTGAGAAATATTTGTATTATTTTGAGAATTTTCTTACCCTTTAATCGAAAACAGCTGAAAAGGTGAAAAACTTGGCTATTTGCACCTAATGTGGTCACACTCCATTTTGCGATCTGGCAACACTGCCCAAAACAAGCGTGCTAGAAAAAGTCACCTGTGAATATATAAAAAGGTAAACACCTCAAAAAACCGGTGAACCATGACCGACAGCGAGACGGAGGAGACGAAGATCAGCACAGAGCCGGTGGACAATGCTTGGGCCATGAAGATTCCGACCTTCAAGGCCGAGGACAACCCGCAGGGCATGGTGGAGGAGAGCTCGTTCGCCACGCTATTTCCCAAGTACCGGGAACGCTACCTCAAGGAGGTGTGGCCCCTGGTGGAGCAGTGTGTGGCGGAGCACCATTTGAAGGCCGAGCTGGACCTGATGGAGGGCAGCATGGTGGTGAAGACCAGCCGCAAGACCTGGGATCCCTACATCATCATCAAGGCGCGCGACATGATCAAGCTGATGGCCCGCAGCGTGCCCTTCGAGCAAGCTAAGCGTGTGCTCCAGGACGACATCGGTTGCGACATCATAAAAATCGGCAATCTGGTCCACAAGAAGGAAAAGTTCGTCAAGCGGCGGCAGCGCCTGATCGGTCCCAACGGAGCCACTCTCAAGTCCATCGAACTCCTCACCGACTGCTACGTTCTGGTGCAAGGCAACACTGTCTCGGCTCTGGGCCCGTACAAGGGCCTGCAGCAGGTGAGGGACATTGTGCTGGAGACGATGAACAACGTGCATCCCATTTACAATATCAAGGCGCTGATGATCAAGCGCGAACTGATGAAGGATCCCCGGCTGGCCAACGAGGACTGGTCACGGTTCCTGCCCAAGTTCAAGAACAAGAACATCAGCAAGCGCAAGCAGCCAAAGGTGCGCAAGGCCAAGAAGGAGTACACACCGTTCCCGCCCTCACAGCCCGAGAGCAAGGTGGACAAGCAGCTGGCATCGGGCGAGTATTTCCTCAACCAGGAGCAGAAGCAGGCCAAGCGGCAGCAGGAGCGCAGCGCCAAGCAGGCGGAAGCGGCCAAGCGCCAGGACGAGCGTCGCAACAAGGACTTTGTACCGCCCACGGAGGAGAAAGCTTCATCGTCTACAAAAGACAGTTCCACTTCCAGCAAGGTGGACGTAAAGGCACTCAAGGCGAAGCTGCTTAAGGCCAACAAGAAGACGAGGAGCTGATCATCCGGTGGCATCACCTTTTTGTTTAGTTATAATTATTAGCTCTAAGGTTCACTTTAAATAAAAAAAAAAGGATTGTGAGCAAAGGAACTTAATGCTGGACGTACTTTATTGTTAGCAATGTATGCAGGCTATTGCTGGGTAATTCCAGCCTCAGAATTCTCAGAAAAGTATTGTCTTTTCGGGGCGAAAGTTAGAGATAGCCGCTATTAAACAATAACACATTTTCGAGCTTCCATTTGCTTAGCATTTTCGCAAACCTTTTTTGTTTTTAGGGCTGCCATCTTTTTCCATGAGAGAAAGAATTTCTAGCTCTTGATTTGCATGGTTTTTATACGCCTGCTTAATGTTTTATATTCAATAATGGAGCATATAAATAATAATTAATCTAGAAATCTATTTAAATTTTACCCAAAAGTATGCTTTTTAATTTTACATTCTCAAAACATTCGAATCAACAATGAACTCGCGAACTGTTCTCCGTGTTTGCTGCCGCTCTCTCTCTCTCTCTTTCCGGCTCACCTGGCGAGATAGCGTGCTCTCACCGCCTCTCTTGTGCGCTTATGACACTGTATTAAAACCTGTAAATTGTTAAAGTTTTAAGGCAATGTTTCCGTAATCGCATTAAAATTTATAAAAATTTAAGTTTTAATTTAAATAGGTTCTACGGAAAACTTTAATTAATAGTTTTTTTGGTACAGTGTCACAGCCGAATTAATGAAATGGGAAATACAGTGTCATAGCCGCATCAACAAGTGGCTTAGCGCTTAGTGGCTAACGCAGACTGAGACACAGCGAGTGGGCCAAGTTAGCAGGCAGTTAGTACTGATTCTGGTACCGACTTGACATGTACTACTAAACGCGGCCACAGCGGACGACGTCGCGTGCGTTTAGACGACAACAACAAGTACAACAACAGTAACTGAAAAGCGACGTTGCGGGTTATTGTTATTTGTTCATTATTCTCCACAAGCGACAACAACTACAGAAAAAAAGGAAAGAAACTGTTTGTGAGAAGCGGCTGGGCGGAGAATTAAAAAGAACGAAGCGAAAGAAAGCCGACTTAAAAATAAAAATCGAAGAGGAGAGAAGCCAAAGGAGAAGGAGAGAGCACGAGAAAGATACCCGGACCGAAAGCGGCAGCCAGACAAGGAGCGAAGACAGGTAAACGAAGGAGGAGGAGGCGGAGAAGCCGAAGAAGCATAGAGCGGGCTTATTACAGTTACTTTTAATGTTTGGAATTAAAAATTAAAACAATGCTCGAGTGATCGCAAGCCCTGAAAACCGAAAACCGAAATCGGAAAACCGAACAACCGAAACCAGTTAAAAATGCCAGACAAACGAACCGAACGTGACAGCGAGATGCGGATTGCTAATTAGAAGAAGAATGTGCGAAGTGAGAGGATGATATCTAAATGTTAACGAGATATGGATACCCCAGTTGTCACTGTGTGTGTGTGTGTGTGTGCGGTTTACGTAAAGGAAATAAACGAAATAGCCTGCATATCAGCGGAAAATGCGGTCAATTAGAATAATATACAATACCTGGTGCCTGTGAGTGTGTGTTGAATTAGTGAATGAATTGAACAAAAGCATTGAAAATCAATACGAAACCTGCCGCCGCTCCCAGTTTGTATATCCACTCACGCACACCACCATAGCCCATTACCTGTGGCGGCTTGGACCACGTCCATGTGTCGGTGTGTGTGAAAAAGACTTGTAAAAATATCAACAGCCGCCGCACTAAGAGAGGGAGAGAGAGAAATACAGGTGGAAAAGAAAGCTTAAAAAATGCGGTCGGTCAAAAAGAAGGGAGATGGAGATGGCGGAGACGACACGGAGACAAATATCCGTAGAGTTACCTTTTCAAGCCGCACCAATCCACACACACACCTGCAAGCAACAGACCTGCCACGCATGCGCGCGAGGGGGACGGCAATAGTGTTGCTCGGGGTGTTGGTGTCTTGCCATCTGCCCCCTTCCCCTAAAGCTGGCTCGTCATTATTTTGTTGTTTTGCCCATTTGCTTCGTAAACTTAAAAGTATGCGCAAGATAAAAACAAGTGAGCAGAGCCGCCAGGAGCGCGCCGCCTATCTAAATCTGTGCTGTCCCCGCCGCCTGAATTATTTGAGGCATTAATCCGCCCAAAGATATATGGGATTCCTGCCCGCTGTAATTGTTTTTGCCGCTTATCAGCGGACTTAATTAATTATCTTCAACTGAATGGACGTAGTAGTATCTGCTTTTATGATTTATGCAAGTGCGTTACACTTTCGCCGTTAGTTGCGTGCAATAATAGTGTTTATCGTGATCTCGCTCTCCCGCTCGCCTGGGCTGCTGCAGGAAAGAGAGCAGAGAGGAAAACAAAGTCAATCCGTCAAAATTCCAGTGGCGTGATGCAATTTTCGGACTTGCTCCGAACAAAATATAACACTGTTCCGTAACATGATAAAAAGAAAATAAACACTACAAAACCATAACAAGAGAAGGCCCTAGGGGGGTTTGAGAGTAGCTGGTAGTAGTGGGTCAGTTTTCTTTTTTATTTGCATTTCGCTTTGTTTGTTTATTGTGTTTGAGCAAGATCGCTCGACCGATAGTGCTGACCCCCTCCTGGCATTTTCTCTTTCACCTGCCGCAAGTACACAGTCTCCCCTTGATGCCCCCGCCCCTGCTCTGGATCGGTATGCGACTGAGAGCCTGAGCCCAACCTAAAAGCCAGCGGAAAAGTTGTTGCTGTCACTCGAGCCGAGGGAGCGGCTGAGCTAGTGTCTTGCGCGTGCTGCTTAGCGAGAGAGAGAGAGAGATTGCTTGCAAATCTGTGCTTTGGTGTGTGTGTGTGTCTGTGCTTTTTGCAGGTGTG
This sequence comes from Drosophila kanapiae, assembly GCA_008042475.1. Classification (NCBI taxonomy): domain Eukaryota; kingdom Metazoa; phylum Arthropoda; class Insecta; order Diptera; family Drosophilidae; genus Drosophila; species Drosophila kanapiae. The sequence goes on from VNJM01002939.1 coordinate 728,727, forward strand.
TTCCATTGCCTACACTGCACAAAAAGTAAAGTGAGTCAGTTTAGCCAAGAAACAATTTAAAACAAGAAATAATTTATTTTCGGATATTTGCTAGATTCATAAAGGATGAAAGTTGCCTTCAACCTTGAGTGATAATATTTGAATTTTCGAAGAAGATTTTGGGGCTACCTGTTTTTTTCCCCAGTGTAGGCAAAGTGATGTGATGTGGACAATCATGTCGGGAGGGGTTCAGGCGGTAAGGCGCGCGATTTTTGAATTCCAATGCTGATCCGAGAGCCAACAACGAAATGTTAAAGTTTGAGAATAATTGCGGCCATGTGCGGACCGTTTTGGAGTGTCTGTGTGTGTGTGTGTGTGCCAGCGTTAGTGGAAGTGTGGAATGCGGTTTGAGTCAGCGATACTGGCTGCGCAGTATCCGAAGGGGGGTTCGAGGCTGCGGAGGGGATCCCAATCTCGTCTCCAAATCTCGGTAGAAGTACAAAGTAGTGACTTAACACAATTCATTTATTCGGTAAGATCAATTTGGCATCCGGCACTCTCCCAGAAAACTTGGTCAACGGAAGCTATGAAATCATGATGGGAAGGGAAAACCTAATTTGGCCGAAAGACTTCTACGGATGTGTTGGCCACACCCCAGAAAAATCACTTAACTCTTATTTGGCAGCCTCGAATTGATGCATTTCAATACCAGAGTTATGAAAATTAAGGCCATGTCTCTTTTTGAATTTTATCTACGACACATATTCAAGTAAAACGTGTTTATTTGAATTTTATTTCAACAAAGAACTTCTATTGTGGCTTTTTTAAGCAGTCTTTAGTATTAGTTCATTATTTATGATTTGAAAATAGCTGTATTATATATTATTATATATATTTCATCTCATTATATATATAATATATTTCATCTGTTTGAATTCTGTGCTTTAGTTCGATAACAAATACTTTAAAGCACTTATTTTTAATGTAATTTAATTATCATGGAAAGGGAAAAGAAGAAATAATTAAATTATCATGGAAAGGGAAAAGAAGATAGCGAATAAATATGTATTTATTTCTTTATTTATACATTAGTGTATATTTATACGAAGGGTGTTACAAAAACCAGAGATGGGCACAGAATGTCAAACTGGGAGCTTAAATCAAATCACATTGCCATGTATTCGCTTTGTGTTTGTAAACCTTTGAGAGAGAATGTGTAGATTGTGCTTTTAAACCCCTGAGAGAGCGGTATTCCTCTCGAAAGACTCTCAAAACTCTCTCTGAGCTGAAAGAGCTACTACTCCCTAAACAGTCTTTAAAGCCCTTATCAATATCACTTTCTTCCTTTTAACTCTTGTTTTAAAAATCTTTTCTAGACGGACTATCTAGTCTGGGAACTAAGCCTAGATCCGAAGTCATGGTTAACCATCACTCAAACGGCGGCGGCAGCGCCGGCAACAGCAGTGGAAGCCTACGAGGAGGCGGTGCTCATGGAGGTGGCGGAGGTGACTACTCCGGGGACGATCGCAGTGGTGGCGGCGAGGAGAGGGAGAGGCTGGACGGCGATCTGCACGACAAGCCCACCTACCTGCTGGAGCATCTGGCTACCTTTACGGTGAACAAGGAATCGGGCATTGTTTACCCAGCAGACGGTATGCGGCGACTACTGCAGCTGGAGAAGACCACGGGGATCTGGTCGCAGAAGATGCAGCTCTGCTTGGACTATCAGTGGGTGCTCATCATGGACTATGAGACGGGGGTAAGTCAATCAACTTTGTATGAAGTTTTCCAACTTTAACTTAACCCTTTTTCTCTTTTCAGAACATCATTGAGAGATTCCCCGCCTCGTTGGTCCAAGAACCCACAGCCTTCACCTCCAATGATGCCATGGAGCTGTACAACAACATTCTGGTCTTTATTGTGTCCGGCGGCGGTGGTTCCCGCTCCGAGATGCACATCTTCCAGGTGAATTATATTATTAATCATTATCCTCGAGCGTCGATCTCATCCCTAATCTTTCGCCTGCAGTCACAAAGCGTGTCCGCCGTTCACTTGGTCGAGGACCTGAAGCAGCTGCGCAGCGGCAAGATGATCACGCAGCAGCGCGGCGCCACACCCACGCAGTCTGGAGGCGGTGGGGCCTCCGGCATGGCCATGATGATGAGCAAGACCTCGTCCTCGTCCTCGCATAGCCGCGTAGAGCTGCATCAGCACAGGGAGCAGCGGGGCGATCGTGACAGAGAGCGCGAACGGGAGCGAGATCGGGATCGCGAGCGGGACAGGGAGAGGGAGAGCCATCACCACATGCACCAGCGAAGCAGCGTGGAGCAGTATGGCGTGCGGGCAGGAATCGGAGGCGTCTCAGGCGACGATGTGGCGCACATTGGCGGCGAGACGGACTCGGAGCATGGCGGCATCATTGTCGGAGGAGCGGAGCGAGACGAGACCAGCTCCACCTCCAGCGAGAAGTACGAACGGGATGTGGCCGTCCTGAATCACTGCTTCGATGACATCGAGAAGTTCATAGCTCGGCTGCAGCATGCGGCTGCCGCTTCCAGGGAGCTGGAACGGCGTCGTCGCAATCGAAAGTCGAAGAAGAGGGATCCGGGCGAGGGATTGCTCACACTGCGGACGCGGCCGCCGCACGAGAAGGAGTTCGTGGACATCTTTGCAAAGTTCAAGCTGTCGTTCAACCTGCTGGCCAAGCTGAAGGCCCACATCCACGACCCCAATGCCCCCGAGCTGGTGCACTTCCTCTTCACGCCACTGGCCCTCATCGTGGAGGCGTCCAGCGACACCTACTACGAGTCGCAGCTGCCGGCGCGCGTCGTGAATCCGCTGCTCACCCGCGAGGCCATCAATCTGCTCATCAACTGTGTGACCAGCAAGGAGACAGAGCTCTGGCGCTCCCTGGGCGATGCCTGGGTGATTCCGCGTGACCAGTGGAAGGACGATGTGGGCTCCTATCATCCCGTCTTCCTTGATGGCTGGTCGCCGGATTACCTGATCAACGATGAGCTTGAGCCGCCACCAAATTCCCCGCCAGCTCATGTCAGCAAGCGTCGGCTGGAGGTGCAAGCGGTGTCCTCCGGACTGAATGGTCGCGGCGGAGGCGGCGGAGGTGGATACGATGACTATGACACTGGCAACGGGATGAACATGAGCATGGGCATTGAGAAGTACACCATCCATCACGGCAATGATGGGCTAAGGGAGCGGGAGCGAGAGCGAGAGCGCGATAGAGATCGTGCAGGAGCCATCAGTGCCTCAGACTTTAACACCCGCAGCGAGCTCTCCTTTGACTCGATCGAGGGCCGGGGAGGAGGAGCAGCAGCAAGCCATGCGCATGGCCATGGACCAGGAGCCGGGCCCACCCTCAGCGCCATCACAGCGGGACTGCAGAATCTGCACACGCGCGACTCTCGCGGGGGCAATGGCTACGGAGCGGCAGCTGGAGCGGGACCAGGACCTTCGTCTGAGCTAGGCGGCGGCAGGGGAGGAGCGAACATCAGCGATGACCAAATGCTCGAGTCCTGGCTGGAGGATCTGCAGGCGGGTGGCTCCAAAATAGTGCTGGTCACCTATCCAAGGACCGCCAACAATGACAAGGAGCTCAGTGTGATGAGAGGCGAATATTTGGAGGTGGGAATCCTATTATTTGCTTTATGTCAAATTCCACTTTAAATCTGTGATCCCTTTCCTTAGATCCTTGACGACACTAGGAAGTGGTGGAAGGCGCGCAACATGCGAGGTCAGGTGGCCCATGTGCCCCACACGATCGTCACGCCCTTCAACTATGGCGATGGAGATGGAGCCCAGTACTACGGCCAGCAGCAGCAGCAGCAACAGCAGGCGGGACCTGGCTTGTCCAACAAATCGCGACCAGGGGTAAGCCCTCCATGAATCCCCTGCCCCTGCTTCTGTCCAGGTTCACTAATCTCTGTTTATTTCCCCAGGAAAATCCTAGTATGGAGCAGCGATCGCCGGACCCCACCGACATGATGCGCAGCAAGCATCTGGGGAAGAAGGGCGAGTTCCGATACTTCTAGGAACTGTCCACCATATACCATATATACACATTACATATTCCGTAGTGAGAATCTAGCATTAAGGAGGTTCCGTCTAGGATGCTAGTCCCGATTCCGAGGATTCCGATCGGATTAGCTCCGATGCTAAAGCTAAAGTTAAGGACTAACCTAAGTGTGTGAGCTCTTCCAAGTTGGGAGCTGAGTTCAGTTGATGTTTGCGGAAGAGAAAGAGGAAGCTGAAGATGACGAAGAAGCAATATGGGGAGGCGAAGGCAATAATTTGTTTAAATAAAATTATATCCAAAGGATTCCTTACATTATATTTTAAAGGAAACTAAGGAAAGTGAAACTAAAAACTTGACAGTAAATGGGCGAACGCTGCCTATCGGTAAAAGTTGTTTTCGAAAGAGCGTAAGCGGAATAGCTCAACTGAGAACACTCTTTCGAAGAAGACACTCGAAGTATTTTTCATCTTTCTTAATAATTTAGAGGACCTGGACACCAATTTTGACAGAATAATACCCAGAAGTGAAGTGGAGGGCAGGCTTTGCTTTATTTTGAATGCTCACAATAAGAAGTTAACTGGTGCTGAAGGATACTGATACTGAGCAAAGCCAACGATTGAACAAAGAGCATATGCTACGAGGAGATCGCCATTCCAGCTCTAATCTAGATGATGGAGAGCTTCTCCACGCGTGCCAGTAGCGGCGAATCGGAATGGTATTCCAAGTTCCTCACTGCAAAGTCACCCACATCGTTGGTGAAGCACTTGAGCGTCGAGATGGAGAAGGGACGACCCGGGAAGTTGTAGTAGGTGAAGTACTGACCATTCACGGCGATCAGAAAGGCGCGATCTCCCAGCCCGAAGGCGATCTTGAAGAGCTTGCCACGCACAAAGGGGAACTCGCCCTCGGTCTCCTCGTCATCGGGAGCGAAGCTAAGAGGAAGTAAAAGCGTTAAGTTGAGAGCGGAGTTGCAGTAATCCCTGAGAGCAGTCCTACCTGTTATCATCCCGCTGATAGCTACGGGAAACCGTGGTCCTATCGAAGTTCACGTGGAACCTGAGCACTGTCCGCCCAGTGTCGTTGCACTGGAAGCAAATGGAGAACTCCGTGGTGGGCGGACCCTTGGCTATGCACTCCATAACCATCACGGTGCCCGTCTCATAGCGCCTGGGCACATCGCTCTGGAAGGCCACCCGGTCGGGGCACATCAGGGTGCGTGGAAAGACGAGAGGGAACAACATGCGATGGTGGAACTGGGTGATCTTCTCAAAGTCCCCATAAACCCGCACAAAGTTGATCTGCTTGGGGAACTTGACGAACTCGAAGGAGCCATACAGCTGGTCATTCACATAGATCTCGAAGCAGCGCTGCAGCACGGCCACCCGGAAGGTGAAGGTCTGGCCCGGCTGGAGGGGATTCTTGGGGCCGTCGCACTTCCAGTTCTTGCTGATCTCCTCCTGCTGCCAGCCCTCGCCCGGCTGGAACATGCTGCGTATGATCTGGCCCTCACGGAAGTTGGCCTCGATCTTGAGGAACACCGTCTCACTCTCGTTCTGGGCGTTGACATTGTCGGTGAGGTCGAGGGATATTCTGTTTTTGATATAAATTAAGATTTTGGGGTTTTTGATTTCATTTTGATTTTGATATTTCAGATGCTCAGCACGAGGACTCTTTATGTTTAAATTGTTATATTTGATTTCGCTTTTTACTTAGGTTTTAGCTGAGCTAATGAATGGCTTTATTCTAGTTTAATCTTGGTTCTCCATGGACTTCTTCTCTTAATTGCTATCTATTTAGTTTAGCAGCTTGGTAGTAAAATATTATATTCTTAAGGTTATAAAACTCTAGAACTATACTATATTTATTCTTTATCTTTCTCTAAAAATGTTTTATTCTTATAAGATTTTTTTTAAGGTTTTATCATTTTGAAAATCAAACTATTTCCAAAGTTATAGCAACTTAAACTGAGACACTGCTGCCCTTTTCTTGAACTATAGGATCTACTCAACCGACTTTGCTTTAATTTCCACCACAAATTCACATTTTCAGACCCCCATAAATCGAAAATAAACCTACATTATTGGAGTGACTTGCTAATAACCTATAAGACATCGTAATAAACCTACAATTTATGAGCTACAAGCTATTAACCTTAAGGACATTGACTATATGATTATTTATACTAATGTTTACATGCTAGTGCCAGGTATAGGAATTGGTTTAGTCCTGATATATTCAATATTGTAATGTTAAGTTGGGTTTTTTTTATACAAAATATAGTTGAAGTTAACTTTTTAGCCCAAGTCTTCTACAAAGAGATAGATCTTCAGAGAACAAGCAGTCTTTCTAAGTAGAACCTTTATGTTTTCATATATTTTCTCTAATTATATTACCATTTATCATTTATCAAGAAAGAGAAGTTGTTTTTTTACAAAATCTCTCTAAGAATCTTCACTATTACTGAAAAATCATATTATACTCTATAATTTTAGAGAGTTATCTAGTCTTTCTAGGTGAAACCTTTAAGTAATCATACAATATATTATCTGTTGAGGTCTAGTACGGACAAAAGCACACAGGAAGTTGAATATATCCAAAATTTACCCACGAATCTTCACTATTATTACACTTTGTTTGAAACACTCGAAGTTCCCTCTTTTCACCGAGCATCTGGAACCAAAAGGAAAAACCTTTGCCTACTTATTGGGATGCGGCTTGACGCGTCCGGTGACGATGAGCACATGCCCAAAGGGCACCTCCGTTAGCACCTTTGCCTTCCACACGTTCATCGCGTCTCGCGGTTCCACTGCAACTGAAACGACGCCGCTACTCCGTATCCGAAAGTTGGCTCCGGAATCGGCGCGTTTATGCGCCTTTATGCTAATAGATTCGCCATCCGTCGCCTTTCCTCGTTCATTTGTTGTGATTATGTAAAGCGGGGGAGCGGTTGCGGCGCCAGGAGGGTAGAAATGAGGAATTACCTGCAGCCGCATGCAAACTTGACATGGACGTGGACGTGGTAAGGTTACCCCCCGCCCAGCCCGTTCAATCGAATCCCATATAAATCCGACCCAGTGAGCCTATGAGGGGGGCGTGTAGCTGAGCTCCATGACGAGAACCTTGCTCGCTTATTTATTTGATTCAATCCTTGCCTTTGTAACCCATAACTGTCATCCTCGAGTCCTTTTCACGGTTGCTGGCTGTCACGCCCCCAACTGCCGACGACGGCCCGCCCATTTGTTGCTAGTTACTTGGCACGCGGCACTGTGAGAAAATGAGGGGGCGGTTCTTAATGGGGACGCGAAGTACCAGCTCATAACTGAGGAGTATCTGTTCTGTTGCGTTGAAGGAACTTTATTGCTCCTTGTATTTCCTATTAATCCATCAATATCCTTGCCCCGTGTTCTCGCTGTGTCTTCTCCTCCAATCTTAACCTCTCGCTCACAGGCTGCCACTCACGGCCCCTTCTTGCTTTTGTGCTGCCCCATTGTTGTTGCGTGTCTTCGGGTGAAATAAAACAAGGCAACAACAATTGATTCCCTGTCTAAAGTTTTTGCATTTGCACTAAAGTGCGACTTGGGGCTGGCTGGGAGCACTTCTCCTAGCCGCCTCAGCTCGTCCCGCCCAAAATCCAGTTCGGGGTAATTCATTTCTTTTGACGTACCTTGGCATATTCGCTGAAGTTCTGTCTCCGTCTCTGTCTGCGTCTACACCTTTCGCTTACGTCCACGTCCAATCCAATGACATCTCCTCAGGGTTTCGCCACTCATCCTCAGTACAGTGAAGGGTCGGGTGAGCTGGAAAGAGTCTGGTTTACCTAGAGACATTTGTATGTTAAATTTGGTTTCAAAGGTGAATAGTTTTACCATAAGTAAAGCTATTACTAATTGAATATTAGTGGGTAAAGGTTTACCTTTTTCTTTCTTTATTTAACTGTCTAATCTTTGAGATTAATTTGCCAATATATTTTCTACTATAATAGTTTTAAATTCCCCCTTTAGGTGCTCCTACTGTACTCCCCCGAACAAGTACGTGGCCTCTATGTTTGCCTATGTTTCCTTTCGCTGTTTTTTCTGTCGCTTGCACCTGATCGAATTGGGTCCAAGTCTTCAGGCTTAACTCGACTTGGCACTTGGCTGCTCGGGTTTCTGATTGCGTTTCACCTTGGGGCCCCACAGCCCTGAAATAACTTCCTCCGCCGCATCCCTCGCAGCAGCGAGGTGCCTGGCTTTGCCTGCTACGAATGGCAAATCGCTAATTGGTTAGTTATGGGCAATCCAATCCATCAATTGCTCCCGTGTGACCTTGTCAGCGCTTGCTACTGGGCCTAGTCTGACCTGACCTCTGATCAACCGGCAACGTTCTGGGAACAGAGGGAAGGAAGAACTCTTTTCCAAACAGAACTAATGAAGTAATCGTGTCGATTTCAACTTTAATTTCCGCTTGTCACTCCAAACTGATAAACCGAGCGGAGCAACTGGAGCACTGCGAGTGAGGCTCTGTGTACGTTGCACAGTTATCAGTGTTACCTGGAGGGGGGTGGTTGTTGCCACGTATAGCCCCTCGAGCCCTTACCCCTTACTGCCTTACTGCCTCACTGGCCTCACTAGCCTCCAAGGGCTCTCCTGCTCTTTCCGGGAGCTCTCTTATCTCGCTGCCAAAGCCATATCGAATTGGTTTGTGGCGAGCGACGACACGTCTACAGAAATCAGATTTTACGGTCTTGCGGGGCGACGACGGCGACGACGGGGATCGTCGCAAATCGGACAAGCAATATAGTGATAATGGCTTTACGACCTCCGATTTCATGCCAGCACACACCACGAGTCCCCGAGACTCCCTGCCCGAGTTCCAAACGGAAGCCGATCGATAATCAACCGGCTTCGGGGAGAGGAGCTCCACCTCAGGTGGCGTCTGTGCTTTCTTGAGGGGGCGGAGCGTATCTCTGGGGTTCTAGTATCTCAGTATCAGTGTCATTATCACTCTGGCCCAATCTGGCTCTCCTCTCTCTCAGCGGGAATTGTGCAATTTGGTGTGGAGTGATTGGCTTCCAAGGAAGAGAATGAACCTCCCCAGAAACTTTTCAGGTGGCTGATTCCGATCCTCACCTGCTATTCTTGATGGTGACGTTGCAAAACTGATTAAACACACAGTCTAAAATCCGTTGATTAAGGTTTAAGGTTTGAAAATAGAAGACACTTCCTTGGGGCTGTGGGGAAACTCAAAAACCGCTCTCTGCGGATGCACCACGTGGCCTTTTGTGTTTTTCGGACATGAAAATAACTTAAGCCAAACGAACAAACTTTTGGTAATTGCGATCACAGTTTGCATTCCCTTGGCCCAAGTAATTCGCTGCCCCCAAGAGGAGTACACGTAGGCACCCCCCCAGACGTTCACTGATCGGTTAGGAGCTCTATATAGTATATATATATTATGGTAAATGCGGATCGATGGCACTACCTATATGCACTTGTCGCGGTTCGGAACGTAACTGAATCGTTGGATTTGACGGGGAAGTTTAAAACGTCTGCTCCCCCAAAGCGAGCGAACGAAGTCGACGGCGATCGCACCGGCATAGGCGATATCTCACCTGTGCACAGGTGGCGAAGAAGAAGGAGGAGGAGGAGGAGGAGTCCCCTGTGTGTGTGAGTGTTGTGTGAGAGAACAAATAAATATATGAAATATTGAACGCACAAAATGTGGAGCAACAAAGTGGGTGATATTTCTGTAGATAGCACTCGCACTCACACTCGAGGTGAGTCGCGAGTCCCCGTCCCCAGGTATGAGTGCGTGGCTGCCTTTGTATTGGCCATTAAACGCTGCCGTCGTCGCCCGGCCTAGCCTGGCTGTCAACGTGTAGCCACCAACGCCACCCTCCCTCCTACGAGCTCCTTCTGGGTAAAGGAAAATGAAATGGAAATGCCAAGTGGAAATGTCGCCCCGCAATTTGTCTCAATAGATTCCCGGTCGTGGCTGTGTCGTTATCAGCACAGGTACTACTGCGGCACAGGTGAGAAGCGTAGGGGGTGGGCTTGCCTACTTGCTGGCTCCCTTCTTTACCTGCGACCCGGTCAGGCGCTTCCAAGCAACAACAAAGCACGCACAGCTGAAGGCAAAATAATAGGACTGTTTACAGTACAGGATATTACAAAATTAATACTATACATGAGGATTTACCAAATATATTTCTTAACCTAATTTAAGCCTTTAAGTTTGGCTGCTTATCCCTTGTGTTTTTTCTTAAGCCTTGGGGCTCCCACTTAGAAATTTAGTGCTCAACTGTGCTGTACAGTTTTCATCTTTTTTGTGGCTTTGGCTTGCTACTTTGACTTAATTTTTAGCATACACACAGCCCACATATCGATCTATGAAACACTGATTTAGATCATTCAAACATATAGTTTCAAATCATAGATATCTTGGCTTTTTTAGTCAAATTTTCCCCTTCAAATATATCAGTCAAAATCTTGAAAAGCTACCAATATGGCCTTTAGAAGCTGGTTTTCGCCGCCCATTGTTAAGGCCGATGACGAGGACGAGCTAGTGGATCCTCGAGACGACCTCAGGGAGAAGTGCCAAGCCAAGAAACATATTGAATCGTTGTACAAGAAATACGAGAAGTGCAACGACCGTGTAAATGGACGATCCAAGACCACCGAGACGTGCATTGAGGAACTATTTGACTTTGTTTCTGAATTGGATCATTGTGTTGCGCACAGCCTTTTCTCAAAACTAAAGTAATGGAAAATTAAAGCAAGAAATATACTGTTCTCAACAAGCTATTATTGGTAATTTTCTTTTATTTAAAGAGTTAGAAATTATAGGTAGAATCTGTTATATTTTCCTTTAACAAATTGCTGTTATACTTTGTTGAACTCAACTGTACCCGCGTGTGGGCCCTGCATGCATGACAGACAAGTGACAACTGCCGATCGATCGTCTCTAATATTTGTCCAAGCGATCTGGCATTGTCTCCTTCGCTGCCTCCCTATCAGCAGCGTCTTTATCAATGGACAAACAGCGACATGGCGAGAAGAGTCATAATTTCTCTTTGATGTTTGCACGAGCACACACCCGAGGAGAGTGCCATTAATTGATTTATTACCCAAGCTGACTTGTGTGTCAGTCGGCTGTCTTCCTTGGGTCCGATTTGGGGATGTCCATCCAAGTAATTATATGGCCAACTAATTAGGTAAATGTGTTTGCTGCGATAGGGGAGATATGTCAGGGTTCCCATCGGGATGATAACGTCTCGATGGGGAGAACATGTCGATCGGGGGCGGCACTTAGATGATTGCGGAATGGTTCCATCTCGTCATCCGGCATGTTTGCTCGGAAGGTGAGCATACGTACCCACCCCATTCTCTCTCCGATCTCCGATCTCCTTTCTCACCTTTCAAGCCCGCGGTCATGTGCGTGTGTGTGTACACTTGGAGTGTGTTTATTCAGCTGGACACCTGAGACACCAGAGACGGCGTACAGCAAATACCATTTTATATATAGACTATACATATATCATTTGCGGGTTTCCAAGGAAATAACCTAGAGCTCTGCACTCTTTTGCTGCTGCTGCTGCTGCTGCTGCTTCTTGGCCTCGATCACATTCTGCATGACCAGATCGTACAGGTTGTCCTCCTCTGGCTCCTCCTCTTCCTGCGGCTGCTTCCTGACCTCCTCGAGGCTCTCCAGTTCCCTCCTGTAGTTGTCCAGCGCCTGCTGAAGCAGTTTCTCCACGGGAGAATATGTGGAACGGGATCGCAGGCGGGCTTTCGCTATATCCAGAGCCTTCAAAGTGTTGGAATTTCGCAGCAGAGCTTCTTCGTATGACAGGACCTTGGGTGCAGGTGGATAAAGAAGCGAGCTCTCGGCCAGCTTTTCATTTTGACGCTCCAGTTTCAGTTCCTCAATTTGCCTAAGGAAAAACGGTTATGGGGGCTTCTTCCACTTCTAGTAGCCTTACACTTTCTCCAGTTTCTGATCAATCTCCGCCTCGAGTGCAAGATATTTATCATTAATCTCTTTTATTACATCCATTCTGGTCAATGGGAATTGTGGTTAATAAATAAAAACGTAAACATTGAGGTTGCCAAGCAACAAATAAAATTTTGCCTGACGGACAGTGCTGCCCAGTGAGCGGTAATTTTGAAAGTTAATAAACTCCTTCTCAACACTGGAACTCGACGTTTTCGATAACTTTCAAGTGTAGCGATATTCTTGAAACTTTAAATTCTAAATGAGCGGGAAAAAGTCTTACTTTCTATTGTTTATTTCGTTGGAAAGAAAAATAAAATTCCCCGAAAAAGTATAAAAATATGAACAGTCTGCCTAATTGCACAATCTGTTTATTTTGTAAGCATTTCCCATCTTATCTGTTCATTTGATGTGATAGTTTATCTAAGCATGTTGTTTATTATATTTGCAAATCGACAGGCTGTTGTGATGATGATGATAACTTTAATAAAAAGAATACACATAATTTATGGCTAGTGAGTGGCCTCATGTAGGCATTCCGCCGATTAAAGGTCAATCAGAGCAAAAAGATATTGGTTTACAAGCCCAAAAATATTGTTAAGTCAATATTTAAGCATATTTAAAGGTGATTAGAGCTTAACTACGCACTAAACCGTATGCTATTGAAAATCTATAAATAAGACGATGTTAGTTTCCCATTAGTCACAGGGAAGATCCAATTAAAGTAATACAAGTAGCTTTATCGCAAAAAAAACCCCATTCATTCATCCAAAATGCACCAATCAACCACGGTTGTTAACTTTAAAATGAAATTAAACGGACTTTAGAGTAATAAAAAAACCACTTGACCCCATATATAATGATTTATATATGTATTTAGTTAGGTGCTCTTTATTTTCGGTCATGAGAAGCTCCATTTTGTAGTAATTTCTTTTATTATTATTTCTTAATTTCTACGAAAGTAATCTTTTTTATGAAGATACGTAGGGAATAATTTGTAAAAGGGCAAAAACCTTGGGAACTTAATAAGTTGGAATATCTATAATTTTAAATCGTTAGAAAATGACCTTACTATTGGACTTAGGATATCCGTTTTGCTATCTTTTAAGGAAGACTGAGGTAACGCCAGACATCTCTGTTTATAATCTGCCAAGTGCGACTGTTGATAGAGAGTAAGGAGACTAAAAGATAATACCATAGATATACCTGTCGCTATAGACAGTCTTACTAGTTCCCCTAGGTAAGCAGTTATTAAACAGAGGTGTTCAAGGCTTTTTATTATTCATATATAAAAAAATAACATAAATTATTTCCATTTGAAATGACATCTTGGAGTAAGAAAGGGCCTGTCCATAATCTAGAAAATAAAGGCATAACTACTTACTAATGATGACTTGCCAAACTCATAAGTAAATGTTTGCACTGCTTTTTCTGTATTTTGATAAACATATGTACATATAATGATGACTTCGCTCAAAGGGAAGACTAGTAGTCACAAAAAACAATTTGTTTGCCACAGCTTACTTTCGCGCCGTTCAAAGTTAAACTGCGGAAAGTAGGTTGATCTTCAGCCCGAAACAAGTTTTAAGCAAACAAAAAGAAAACAACAGAGATTTGTGCACAATTTAGACATATATTTATGTATTTGCGATTACTCAATGCCCGGGAGGGCACTCACTCTACCATATAACGTCGGTGAAAATCTTACAAACCTTTGATCACTGTCACATCACATCACATCCGAAGAGGATGATCTATACACTCTATCCTATATCCTACATCCTACATCCTATCAAGGTAGCCTCCAACTAAAGTAGCTCACGGTTCCAGCAGGAACTGGTTGATGTGCGGCGCCACTCGCTCCGGGGTGACCAGGTGCAGGTGATGGGTGCCCGGCACCTCCACGTACACCACCTTCGAAGCGTGCTCCTTCAGCGTGGCAATCACATCTGCGTAGACCTGCGGCGTCTCGAACTTCATGCCGGGAGTGCCGCGTATGTTGAGCACCCGGCAGCGGATCTGACGGGCATAGGCCATGGTCTGCTCCGCCGTGAACATGCCCAGCAGGCTCACCTTCAGGCGGAGATCGCGGGCAAACAGGTAGCCATCCTGGCTGGGATTGTGCCGCATTCCCCGCTTCATCAGGACCCGAACAGAGGTCTCGTCCACGCTGCCATCGTAGGCGTCCAGCACCAGCTTGATCATCTCGTCGTACGAATAGCACGGCTGCTTGCTCTCCGGCAGCGTCTCATAGTCCAAGAACTTGTCCAGGGCCTTGCCTGTGCCCTCGGCCATCCGCTGGACGCCGCGCACCGTGGGTCCGGCAATGTCGATGTTGATCAGCTTGTTCACCTCATCCGGGTAGCTGGCGGCGTACATGAAGGTCAGGGCGCCGCCGAGCGAGTGACCCAGCAGGGTGACATTCTTCCAGTTGTACTTGCGCACGATGCGACGGATCAGGCAGATGCCGTCCCAGAAGATGAAGTACTGCATGCCCTGCGGATAGTGCGAGGACTTGCCGTGGCCGGGCAGATCGATGGCCAGAACGGAGGTACCGGCCGGCAGCAGCGGGCACAGGCGGTCGAAGCTGCCGCAGTTATCCTGCCAGCCATGGAGCGCTATGATGGGCTGTTGGTTCCGGCAACCCCACCATTTTCCTGAAGCGGCAAAGGCAGATACGAGATTAGTAGCTGCGTCACGTTCGAAATCACGTCAGATTGCCATAAGGCGATAAGGATGACTCACCCTCCACGGTGCCCCAGGGTACGTCGATGGAGAACTCCTCCCAGCTGTGCTCGCCCAGCAGCGACTGCTGTCCCTCCCCGTCCAACTGGCAATCTGAAACGGGGAAAGGGAGGAGTGCACATTGTTAGCGACTGCACACAGAAACCGAAACCAAAAGCAGTGTCTTATGAAATCGCAGCCAGAGGCGAGACTTCGGACCCCAGGTGCAAATGAGTGCGACTTCAGGTGACCATGGCCCATGGTCTGCGCTCCTCCACTCACTTGTCTTCGGCGACGACATCGACGCGGATGATGTTAGCGACGTCGTTGCGTTGGCTACGCGTGTCTGGCCCATGCTACGGTTGCGGAAGCGGGGTTTACGATCAAGGCGATACGGGTCAGACCCAGCTATGACTGCGGCGCACGAATCTCCGAGAGAGACTGTCGCCTTTTATTCGCCTAGGAGGTTCGTCTTGTCAATCAATTGGCCCACCTGGCCCTGGCGGTGTGACGGGAAAATAGCGAGCAAAAAAAAGCTAAATATGTTATTCAAAAAATTTGTATTATTTGTTGGTGGGTTAAACTTTAAATAAAATAAATGTGATATTAATTCTTGTTGTTATTATACGTTTCTTTAAATATATATTATAATTTGACTATTTGTTTATTTTCCAAATATTTAAATTTAGCTAGAAAATAGCTTAGACGTCTGGCAACGGACTATCGGGCAACCAGGGCTGTCGAGTATTTTTTAAATATCGTATGGACGAAAATTTCCTTTTAAGATATCTATATATTGATGGGGTTTGAAATTATATTATATTATATATATTGATAAAGATTCCCCACAAGGATTCAAAATTCATTTAAGTTTCGGCAACAGCCAACGACTAACTTGAAAATATCAATATTTTAGACAACATAAATCGCTGAAATTTATTTATTACAAATATCATCGATATATCGATATTTGAATATTTTTATGACATCCCTAATCAGACGCCTCTTGTTTTGATTTTGCGTTGTCTGCAAAATTTGTAAATAAATATTGTTTTTGTGCATAAAAAGGAAACCAAGGAATTAAATCAACATGTAAGTTCCCTGAATATGACTCCTTTTTCGTGCCCAACTAATACTTAATCCCCCCTGCAGGACGGAGTACTGGAAATCCAACGAGCGGAAGTTCTGCGACTTTTGCAAATGCTGGCTGAGCGACAACAAGGCGGTAAGATGAACTTTTAAACGAAATTTAAGAATACCCAATAACCCCATATCCTCCAGAGCGTCGCCTTCCACGAGAGCGGCAAGCGGCACAAGCTGAACGTGGCCAAGCGGATCACGGACATCAGCCGGAGCAGCGAGAAGTCGGAGCGGGAGCGGCAGAAGATGGACGCAGAGATCCGCAAAATGGAGGAGGCGGCCATGAAGTCGTATGCTCAGGATGTCCATGCCCACGGCGACATGACAGCACGATCCATTAACACTGTAATAAGAGCCACAACCGCCGCCTCGTCCTCTTCCGACAGGAGCGGCTCCAGCTCGCAGCGGCAGCGTCAGGTGGATCCCATGCGGCTCGAAGGACTCTCGGACGAGGAAGAGGACAACCGGCGCGTCAACATAAGCAAGGTGGCAGAGTCCGCCGCCGTGCCAGAGGCATCGCTGTGGGTCGAGGGCAAGTCGGATGAGGGGCACACCTACTACTGGAACGTCAAGACCAACGAATCGGTGTGGAAGAAGCCCAAGGAGGGCTTCCTCTCCTACGAGGAGTACGAGCGCATCAATCAGCTGGCGATGGACCAGCAGGAGTTGACGCAGGCAGAGGAATCACGACGCTTCCGGGAGAACGCCGACGAGGAGGTGGCGCGTGTGAATCGGGAACGGATGAAGGCCTACCGCAAGCCAGAGAATCCCAAGGAGAAGAAGCAAAAGGAAGAGAAGCGCAACGCCTTTAAAACGGAGGAGGAGGCGGCCACAAAGGAAATCGGACAGTGGCAATCCGTGGTGGTCAAGTAGGGGTTTCTTCTTTAAGGGAAACTGTGCCATTTACAATAATGTTTCTTATTTTCTAGGCCCCCTGAGGAGCCCATCGACTGGCAGCTGCCCCAAACGGATTACTACACTGCTGCTCCCGTGGTCTCCGCAGCCTCCAGTGAGCCCGAGCCTCCCGTCAAGCGCTTCAAAGAGAAGACAATAGGAGGTCTGGATGAGGAAACGGCCTCCAGTGCACCTGCCACGTTCAAAAGGAAGTTTGTCAAGAAGGGAAACAGTCGGCAACGATTAGAGGAGTAGATTAGATGCGTTATTTTAATTCTTTAAATAATAAGATAGAAGAATAAATACAAATATGAGACAGTTTCAATTATGTTTGTTCTCGGGGTTAAGCTATAAGTTGTTTTATTTATAAAGTAAAAGATTCGGAGTGGAAAAATCAAAAGCGGTTAAAATTTATTCACGTAAAGCGTTACGTTTTGTTTTTTACGTAGTTTGCTTTGCTCTCGTGCATTGAGAGGGCCCTTTGAGTTATAAAAAAGCTAGAACTAGCCTCAAAATAGCTAGATAATTTGTATGGCAGCCGAAAAACACGATAAATAAAAACAATAAAGCGCAAAATAGATTAATCCAAGTGTTCAGCAAAGAATAAATAGTTCTGCAGTTAAATTGATAGTGGCTATAATTACGGAGTTGGATAATAAAAAACATTTGCATGAAAAGGCTTGGGAGAATATAACTGCCAATTTATTTTTTATTGTTAGTTTTAATATTTATATTTCATTTAAATGGGGAAATTACATCATTACATTATATAAAGTAAAATTTCGCTTATTTTGCTTAGGAAATAGCTATAATTCCCGCTTGCCGATATTTCACAATTTAAAGCTAAATATAGTGGGAAAATAGCTAAATTGGAAACACTGCTCGGCAGCTTTCGGCTCTGTTCGGGTTTTGAGGAAACCTATAAATACGAGTGCAAGCAAATCATTTCCCACAAAACAAAAACAACGCCACGTACCGCTGCGCCGCCGGAAAACTGTGTTTGTTGTTGTTGTTGCAAAGCGAGCGGCGTCGGAATTTTCAAAGAATTGCGCTATTTTCTCGCTCTGTTTTCGTTCGTTTCCTTTCGTTCCCCCTTCGCTTGTGTTGTGCCTGTGTGCGTGCATCCGTGTGTTAATAACAAACAAAGCAAGAAGAAGCAGCGAGGAAGAAGCAGCAGAAGTGGCGAGAATCTGAGAATCCGAATCCGAAACCGAAACCGAATCCCTGAGTTTGTGTGGCAACTGCAGCAACTGCGGTTGGAAGTGTAAATAAATTGAATTAAATGCAACAATCGCAACCGAAAAAAAGTGCAAAGTAAACAATATAAGAAGCAAGTGGCGCAGGCGAGAGCGAAATAGTTTTGCTTCAATTATTATTACAGTGTTTGCGCCAGTGCGTGCTTCTCTCTGTGTGTGTGTGTGTGTGTGTGTTCGCAAGGCAAGGAGAGGAAAGGTCAAGCCGTGGAAAAAAGAGAGTTACGTCAGTTACGTTCGGCATTATCCGTTATCCGAATTCGACGTATCTGAGTCTCGATCGTGCGTAACTGTAAAAAGCAGGCAAAATTCAGTTCGTTTACGTTTACAACAGCTCCGCGCCCCACGCCGCCTCCTCCTACCGCACCGCCGTCGCCCCCTTTGCGCCCTACGCTGCGGAGCGCCATCCCAACCAGCCGCATCCCGATCCCCAGGAGCAGCTGCCCTCGGACACCGAGCAGCTAGCCGGCGGCACCACCGAAGAGGAGGAGGGAGAGGACACGGAGGAGGAGCGAGCAGGTCCGCTGATCGCAGTAGCAACAACAACTGCACCGGAAGCGGTCAAGGAGGAGGCAAGCGGCAAAGGAGCAAAGGAGAAGCCGAAGCAGCAGAAGCAGCAGACAAAGACAGAGACAGAGATGGCTGTGGTGCGCAAGAAGCAGGACGACAAGTACCTGCTGGCCCTGCGGGAACTGGTGGCCAGCGGTACGGGCGGCAACCGTCAGTGCTTCGACTGCGGCCAAAAGGGACCGACCTATGTGAACATGACCATCGGCTCCTTTGTCTGCACCCGCTGTTCGGGCGTTCTGTAAGTACCATAGATCCCTAGACCCCGATTCGGCGAATTATGCATTTTCCTCCGTCTTAGTTAGCTCTGGAGGGTGGTCTGCGGAAACCCTAAGAACCTTGCTCAATGGGAGTTACTGTGTTGCCTTAATTCCCTGAACGAATGATTACAAAAAAAAAAGAAGAAGGAACATAAGAATGGATTTGCTTCTTCGATTCTTTTGGGAATATATGTAGTTTAGGATATAAAGAGAACGTTTCTCTACCGAAATTGTACACAGAACACATTGAAATTGCAGGATTCCAACCTTAAACATGCCTTTGTTCGTTTTTAGCGAACGATTCTTTTAAGAAATTTGGTTTATTTCCACAAATTCTTGATCTTTTATTTATGAGTCACGGGAAGTAGGGCAATGAACATTACATCCCGATTAGATCCAGTAAACTGAATATATTCAGTCAGGGGGTCTAGAAAATCTGTTCCAAAGAATTTAATATACGATTTTATTGTATATTTTTTTGAAGCATTAGAAAACTTTTAAATGCCTAGTAAAAACTTCATAATTATTGGGTATAAAGTGATTTCAAGTGATGAATGATTCAATTTCTAGTCCCATATTTATATAGTTTACAACAGTATCCTAAGTTGCGTTGGATCCTTTGACATTGCTAGTACATTGCTTGACATTGTTGGAAGTTGTATTTGAACAAACCCGTGAATCTATTATCGGTTTACAAACCATATTTAAACCATTAATAACAATGAATTTAGAATTTCATTTAATATAAAAATGATACTCTTAAAAAGTTATAATTCAGTTAACTCTCGACATTTAAAAACTGTTTAATGTTTATGGTATATAGGGAATCCCTCAAGTACCTTTTCCTATGTTTTATTAATAATAGTTTCGTTGAAAGCTTTCCCTACTTCTGGGTGTAATTTTTCCTTATAATTTCCAGTCACGTCTCGTTTGATCTATACTTTCAAGCACACATGTGGTCAACATCAAAGTGATTGTGTGTATACGAGTTTAAATGTTTTCCCTTATTAGTCATTCTGTGCCATTAGTGGCAATAATAATAAAAAACATTGCTGATAAACTTATCAAAAATCCGTCACTTCCTGATGTTTGCCGGATGGAACTGCGAATTTCGGTTTATATTTGAAGCTTTCTAGTTTCACTCAAAGACGAGCGAGCATTGTCCGAACCAATTGGGTTTAAAAATAGATTTGAAAAATGTAAAAATATCAGAAACATTCGCCTCGATCGAGCCATGGACCTTTCGCGTGGTCCCACTCTTATCTTCAGTTGAACTCGACGCAATTTGAACTCGCTTGACGTCCAATTTTCGATCAGTCGCCGCGGAGTGGATTGACCGATAATTTCCGCTCGATGCAACGTCCGATCCCTGGCTCCGCCGTCTGTCTCCCCATTATTATTTTGTGTGAAAGCGAAAGCAATTTCGAACAATTTCCAACAATTTCGCACAATTTGGTTTGGGGTTTCCTTTCCTTTTCGAAAAATGCAAATCGAAGACAAAACTTTCAATTGCGCGACATCGTGTCGGCTGCCACATTTGGGGCCAAGCGAACAAAATTGGTTTGTCTTTGCTCGCCGGCGACGCTTTCTATTCGTGCTCTGAAGAGCCACCCACTCGCACCTGGCGAAGGGTGAATAGTGGGTGTCCTTGGCTCCTTTGTCGTCGTCGTCAGCCTCCCCGCCTGAAGTAATTTGGCAAATTGGCTTTGATTTGCGCGCATTATATCTCCCGAATTGGGGTCATAACTCCTCCTCCGCTGCTACTGCGTTTTGATTTGATTTACGCATTTCCGGATCAAGTCACACACACATTACTCTTGATTGCTCTTAAACTTCCGCCTGGCTCAGGTCCAAAACCCATTCTCCCACGGCCAGTGTGCGCCCCAGATTGTGATTGGATTGCACTCTCAATTGGACAGCATGCGGGCTCCTCTGAGTTGAGTTATAATCATCGTATCTATCTATCGTCCGACCAGGTTGCATTCTCCCTCCTTGCTGCATTGTGCGCTGCCCCAACTCTTCTCCGTGGCATGACTCATTGCCCACTCCACACTCCACACCAGGCTTCGGTCCTCAAGCCTCGTTGCCAACTGCCAAGGGAAACAAATGTTGGCATGTAAATGAAAAGCCGCATAAATGCCGGGGACACAAAACGGGTGCACAGGGAAAAATAAATCAAGTGACTTGGGCTATAAACCTGACACTAGCTTCGAGGAAAGTTTCAGGCTTTAGGAAGGGAGGGAAAGGGGTTTCTCATTAGTATCTGACCGATATTCAGCGTAGTCTCCATTATTAAAGTTATTTCAACTTAGTTTCCCAACAGTTTGTTTTATTATTATTAAGTTTAGGTTAACCTTAATACGATGCTTCATCAGTAGCTTATGTTTTTCACTAGGTTCCAACTTAACTTTTGGGATTTGTAGATTAGAAGTAATATTTCTGGATAGTTACAATTACTAAGCTAAGGAATCATCCCCTTAAATCTTTTTTCCAAAGATCTACATCAGTATTCTTTGGTTACAACCAGGTTCTAGCGTCAAATCAATATTCCTTCATAGTTACCATTTCTAAGCAACTACTAAGGTCCCTTAAACTTCGTTTCCTACCAATTAACCTCCAATTTCTTACCGTGTAGCCAAAGGGGTGTGCTAAGGTACTGCAGCATAAGGAGGCACGGTCGTAGGAAGGGGCGTGGCAGCAGGGGAGACAGCAGCGGCAGCAGGCGACAACGAACTTCCTGGCTGAAACTGCGACTGCGACAGGGGAGCGAGTGTAGGGAATACCAATGAAAGCCAGTCCAAGACGAAATTGCTGTGCATGTTCAGGGCCTCCTCCTATGGAATGGATATGGAATCCGCTGCAGACCGGCCGGCCACTTGGATATTGCTTAATGGAGGAAGCGGCTCAGGAATGAAGGGAACCGGGAGAGCCAGGGGTAGAGTAGTTTGTAGTATGCCAAGCCATGATGAGAATGGGAATGCGAATGGGAATGGGGATCAGAATGGTAACCGGGAACTGGGAACTGCGAAGAGAGCGGAAAGAAAACCTGTCCAACGGCTTTTGCCATGCATACTTGAATTTATTTTTGGGCTTGCTGCCGCCTCAGCCGTCTTGGCCGCCTTGGCCGCCTTTGCCGCAGTGCCTCCCAATTGCAGACAAACTGTTGCACCTCAATCAAGCAGCAGTTGCCGCCATCTGCTCTCTTCCGTCTGTTTTTTGGCCGTTTTTGGTGGGCTGTTTGTGGCTCTGACTCTGACTCTGACTCCGGCAGCGAGTTCAAAGCTTGCTGGCTCATAAAAGTCAAAGAAACTTGTTGATTAGATAAGGCGAAAGCAGGCAGCGAGCATGAGCACTCGCAGTCGCATTTGGGAGCAGAGCAGAGCGATGGCGTTGTGAGCCACTTTCTCAGACGGCGGCGGGGCCATGGCTTCGTCATCGTACTTTTGGAGCACACTCACACACAGCGGTGGTCACTCGAATATGGAATGATGATGTGGGGGAGTTACACAGCTAATGCACTTTTTCCATTATTATTAAATAACTTAACCGTGTTAATGGAAAGAAAAGAGATTCCAAAGGTCCCATTAACCCCAAGCAGATGTAACGAAGGTAAAGCTGCCAGGTCATTAGCTTAGTTTTATTTGTACTGAAATTTAAATAAGATAAAATATACTCAGTTCTGGGAACTCTATATATTTTCTATAGCACTTCGTTCGCTCAGTTAAACTTTTGTTTACTTCCTTTGGCATTCCTTATCGCACATTTGTTTGGCTTTTGTAAACATTTTTATGACTTCCTTGCAAGTCCATATTTTTATTATAGGTGATTTCCTGGATATATATTTGTAAATGTTTGCTGATTCATTGTAAAAATGTTTAAGCAATAATGATAGGTTATTCGTTAATAATCCTTGACACCTGATCTTAGCCCCTTTTCCATTAATATTTGAAGCTAGTGGCTCATGTAGAAATTATAAAGGAATTTTATTTATTTATTTTATGACAAATTCCCTTCGTTTCTTGCTATTCCCCTGTCCCTGGCTGTATGTGTTTGCTGGCTTCTATCTGACGGGAGAGTCTCAACTGGCTGTAGTCATTCATAGCTACTCGGACTCGGACACAGATGCGTCAGCGGCCAAGTGAACTGTGGACCGACTGGGGGCTGGGGGATAGCAACCACTACCCCACCAGTTCCCCCTGATCTTCTCATGGCATTGCAGTTAGTTGCAGCGTCAAACTAGGCCAACTTGGAGCTCTCGAACAGCTCACAAAAGCGTCGAGCACGTCCCGTACTTCGGCGGCGGCGGCTCATATGTAAATTTTCGATTATGAAACAGCATAAACATGTCTGCGTTTGACAGCATAGAGAGAGAGAGAGAGAGGGGCGAAGAGGAGGTGGCAGAGGGCCAGGGGAACACACACTTTCACCAAGCGGTGTCAGCTGTGGCCACTTTACCCTACACCCTTCCCTTTCCCCCCAAAAAAGGCGAAACAACAAACAAATACAAAAAACTAAAAGAAAAGCAGCCAAAAGGCAAAACGTAAGAGCAATTAAATATAAATAACAGAGGGCACATACAAGCACATGTATATATGTACATTTATATGTACGAGAGTGTGTAGAGCACTCCCCATTTTTGTATTTTTCGTCTTTTGTTGTTAAATATTCCAAATGCAAAATGTCTTTCACACAGCAAACAATATTTAAGAGCTAAGTATTAGGGTTTCTTTTTAAAAAGATTAATTTATTTTACTTTAGAGTAATAATTTAATGACTTTAAGAATCAGGATTTAGTATGTGATAAATATATTATATATTTTTCATTTATATACATATATTTAATAGGTTAAAACTAATATTATAAGGAAAACTATTAGGATTAAAGCCTTTTTAGCTTAGGAGCTGATTGCAAAACTTTCATTACACTTAAAAATTGAATACATCTAAGTGAAGATAGAAAACGCATACGAGGCCATCTTCGAACTTTTTTAATCTGCATCACCAGGCGAGTCGATTTGGGCATGTCCGTCTGTCCGTTTGTCCGTCTGTCCGTTATTCCGTTAGCCAGAATAAACACGTAGATCCACAAGACTATATCTTACACGCAGCTAAAGGCTTTTTTAATCATAAAAACTCTTCTTAAAACTAAAACTTTAAATTTCTTTCCTTTCGCTATTAATATAATTGTTAGTAAGACATCTAAGCTCTAATATAGACTTAATTTTTCTCTCTCTGCATGCACACTTCACTTTCCGAGTTGCTAGAATCAAAGCGAGTGGATTTGAATTGAATTGAATTGAATCTTTCCTAACTCGTTTAACATTTGATTTCAGGAAATAATACTTGTGAATCGTTTATAGTTTTTATAAAGGAAGAGGAAGAGAATCGACTGGAGGGGTAAGGGAAGGGGGGTAGACGGGCGGATTAGGTGATATAGATAGCAATAATATAGCGAGGGAGCGGTGGGGGTGACCCGGCAATTACTGCGCAGTTTTGATTCACACTCAGAGAAGGTGTCGTCGTTGTTGTAATTGCTGTGTCTGTGGGTTCCTTTGTTTCGCTTTTTGCTTCCCCTCTAAGCCTTCCCCTCATTCCTTTACCCACCCATCCCCCCCGCTCTTGTGTGTTTGTTTTGGCGTGTTTGCCTTGAAATAGAGATTTCAATTCTATTAATAATGCAGAGGCGCAAAGCGTCGAGCGACAGGCGATTTGGCTCTCGATATTCCCAGTACTCTGAGTTCTCAGGTCTCTCCGTTCTCATTTCTCGATTCTCATTCTGGATTCTCAGTTTGTGAGTGCAATTCCAATGCGGAAATATGTGGGCAGAGGAGAATGAGCGGGGCTATATGCCCCAGTTTACACACCAGGCGCCATTTCCTCGGTTTCAAATAAGAGCATGCAGAAGTCTCCTCGACTATTAGATACCTCTATCCAAATTAGATACCTCTACATTTTTATGGGTCAAATACTAACGTTTCTTATGAACATGGTTGGGCAATATATTTCAAGATGGGAGCCTGATGACAAAGACAACAATAAGCGAGCCAAAAGAAAGCAAACTTCAAAGCTGAACAAGGCCAATAAGTGTATATTTTGCTTTTGTTAGTCCTTAGTTAATCCTTACGTCTTTGAACCACCAGATAACATGTGTGTAGATTTTGTTTTCATACCCCCTGAATTCTGGGTATTTCTACTAAACAACTCAGTGATTTAATTTGATCAGTTTTCTTAGTTTCTTTTTTAAAGCTTCTGAACAGGAACGTTCAATATACCCCCCTATATAATTCTACGATATCCGTGTACAAACCGCTCAAAAACAGCTGGAGAGGCCAATTAAGAGTGCGGCTGCCATATATCCCCCCGAGAGAAGAGAAAATAAAAAAGAGAGGGAATGGCGGGGCCAGAACGGAATGGGAACGTAGCGCACAGAAGGCGCCTGTGCCCACACAGAGATTTATGGCTTCTGAGTTGGCCCGCCGCCCATCTTCCCATCGGGCGGGCAGCTCTCATCGGAGCACGCTGTGCCCCTCGATAGCCGTTTCTCGATGGAATCCTGGGGCGAGGCTGCCATATGGTCGCATCCATATGCAGCGGATCAAGGGAGAGAAGCATCATGCAAAGGCCCCCCCTTAAAGGGTCGTAGTATTTTCAATTTAAAGCCATTTCAGTGTTCAAATCACCAAATAATTGGTTTTAAAATTCAATTTGTAATTAAAAAAAACGTGGAAACATCAGAGAATATTAGTTGGCTAACTATAATTGAATGTCTTTCCAGTAATAAATATTTTTAGTATGATATAATAGTGAATGCTCCCCCGCAGATACTTCCCATAAATGAAATGTGTCTGGTTTTTAATCAATTAATTAATTTATCCCCTAAATTAATGTAAAATGGTTCAAGTAATGACATTGGGCTGCCACATAATTGAGTGTCTCATAAAAATATTATAGAATTGAGTAACTAGAACATGCCTGAGCCCAGTTCAATCCAAACAGTGTTTTCTACACTGTAATTGAATCCAAACGCAACCCAATGCCTTGTTAGTTTTCATTTAAACCAGGAATGTAATAAGTTATTCATGGTTCCAGTGAAAAGTTCCGAGAACAACCTAGTCATAAAATCAGAGAAGCAAAATGAGTAACCACAGAAGCCGGGCGAGAAGACACCATAATCCGACTGCCCACGCGGCTTTGTCTAAAGAAATCCCTCTGTGTGTGGCCCGTATGAATGGCTCAATGGCAAATGGACAAAATCCGGAGGTCCTTTTTGCATTTTTCATCCATGGCATCCATGGCCACGAAAAGAGCTCAAGGCTCATTGGGCAATTTGCAGATCCGGCTGCCTGGCTCTGGCGCAGACGATGGCATTATTAAAATATTCATAGAGCCCAAGCGGTGGGGTGGGGTCTGTGTCCTCCTCATTCTGAGCCTCACCCCTTGGGTGCTGCCAAGTTTAATTTATTTTGTGCGACAAACGCGACGACTGTCAGCGAATGCCAAAAGGCGACCGCTCTCTGCGCCAAAAGTCACATAAAACAAGCACACTCATCAAAAAGGGAATTATTTGTATTAATTGTATACATAAATGGTTTAAATATGCTTTGTTACTTACCTTTTTAATTGTATTATAAATTTGTATATTATATTTATGTATATTGTAAGTATAATCTGGTATTTGACTTAAAGTTCCCAACTTTGGAGTAGTTGAATTGTTTCTCAGCTTCCTTCAGCTCATTTTATGTATCTAAAATTTAGAAAAGTGTCTTTAGTTCTTACAAGAATCTTTTCAGATTGAAACCAATAGTAAACTTAAATAATATCTGTCATGCGCCTTAAAATTCCCAACTGGTTATGATCGTGGATATAGGAGGAGGCTCTTCTCCTTTGAATTTACTCTATCAAGTTTGCACTTTCGCACTCTCTTTTTTGATAAATTAATCCATTAAGTCATAATTTAAATTAATCACAATTTACACAAAGTGTAAAGACATTTCTCACAGTGCACCCTCTCGCCCAGTTCTACATAGAAGTGGCACTTGCATTGGATAAGCAGCGGGGCTCGCTGGACTCGTTTCGGCGCCTACATAACATCTCTGGGGGATTGAATGGGACGAGTAGGAGGCGGAGAAGAGAACCAGAATGGGACTGGGAATTGGATTCGGATTTGGAGTGCGTGGGATTCTCCTCACTCCTTCCATTTGGCCTGGCCTAATTGAGTAACGCCACAAAAACGAGCCGGAGGAGAGTGGTGGAAAAAAATGCAACGTCCGTTGGAATCGTTTGCAGTTGTTCTTCAGTTTCTGTTGTTTTTTTTGCAGCTTAGCATAACTTTGTAATTAAAATGCTCCACAGCTGGACAACAATTCAGCTTTTTGAGACTGGGTCAGCGTTTTTTTTCTCTCATGCAGCAAAAAGTTCTTGCTGGTTTGGTTTCCCCCTAAGTTGCCGGGTTTTTCTGCTGCAATTTTCCTGCTTTATGAATGAGCGCGTTTTTGCAGTTGTTGGGAAAGTGTGCTCTTTGGGCTAAGCGAAAAGGAGGCGGAGATCGGAGCTTTTAGTTATATGATAAGTGCTTTTTCTATAGCAACGACGACCTTGAATAGCAATTTCCCCCCCAGAGCTCTTGACCGTGAGATCGTCTTCCCCCCCGCAGTAGATATAGATACGTAGAACGTGCCTGCTTCGGACTTTTGCCTTCCGTTCGACTTTGACTTGGAGAGACTGGGAGCCTTGACTCACTTAGAGTGTTTGTCTAGTCGAGGTCAGTTTCGCACTTATGGAGGGAATACTTGGGGAAGACGAGAGAGAGAGAGCAGCGAAACGAAATCAAAGTTAGCGGCAATTTTCATTTATTTCTCAAACACACACACTTGAGGTACAGTGCGGTGTCTCCAGAACATTAATTATGGACATATGTCAAATTATATATTCCCGAGAACTACCTATTAATAATGTCCAATTATCTAATGCATAATTTAGGGAGAAGCCATCAATCAGGTTTCGATTTGCAATTGATTTTTATATATAAAAGTGTATGAAAAACGCAGGAGGGAGTGGGCTTTGCAAAAAATATCGATATTTGTGCGATTAATCGATATTTAGTTTGATATAACCGTTAATAAACAAATATAACCTATATATCATAACCATACTTGATCAGCATCAGCAGGCGAATTGATTTAGCCTTTATTTATTTCGATATTTGTGCGATAAATCGATATTCTGTTTGATATGCCGGTATATAATCAGTGAAAAACAAATATAATAAATAGAATTTCGTTTGTGTATTCATTAAAATTATTATAAAAGATTCATTAATTTGAATACTAAATGTTCTTCCTAATTTTAAAGTTAGAATATAACCTACAAAAAAAACTAATCACTGTAGCTTTCTTACTTAAACTCGATTCTCTACCGAAAATAGAAGTAATTTGTGATGACTGAACACTTTGTTCTGTAATGTTTTTCATCCAAGTTGAAACATTGTGACTTATATAGAAATGATCTCAATCCAGTCTCCCCTGTATATGCAAATCTGCGATAGATTCAATGCCCAGGCTTTGTGCCTTCGCCTCGCCTTGTGTGTCACTTGGCGCTGCGGTTTGGAAATTGAAACCAGGCGGCGGCTCGACACATCGCGATCTTTATTTTTAGCGCTCGCCGAGAGTTGCAGTGTATAAGCCCAGGGACGAAGCCGCCACCCACAGAGCCTCGTCTCATTGTTGTCTCCGCTGAATCATCCAAGTCGCCGCAGCTGCTGATGCTCTCCTTTTTCTTGAGGTCAATATCAATGGCAATCATCTCAGCTTTGTCTTCGGCTTCAGCTTAAACTTAAACTCAAAACTCTCTGTTCTTGGTGCGTGCTTTTTGAGGCTTTATGTGGATTGTTGTTGCCCCTCTTTTTCCGGTAAGTGAAGAGCAAACAAAGCAGTTGCGGCTAAATAAAACAAAAGTCGCTGATCCGACGCTTAATTAGCCACTTAACGTTGCCCTTCGATGGCGGATCATTGATCATTGGGGAGTCTGCACTGAGGCATTTGGGGGCGTGATTCGAATCCAATTTCAATTCCAATTCCCTATTCCGTGTCAATGTTAATTCCTGGTACGACAACGGCCCCTTGACTCCCACTTATCGCACTTATCGCCGGCGTCGTCGCAATTTCCATGAATTCCGCTGAAACGCATTTCGCCGGACTTTTCCGGCGGCGGCTCAGTCGCATTTCCGAGCTCAACACAGCCAGCAGTCAGAACTCAGCTCAACTCATCGTCAGTCTATCGAGGGGCTTGGATTAGAAAGGAGTTCTTTGAAAATATTCAAAGGTAGCCAGGACAAGGAAGTGATAAAGATAAATATCTAAAAGGTAAATTAAAACATTTGTTGGACAATTATAAGTAAGGAAATGAGGAACAAAAAAGCCTTAAACCAAAGCTAGAAAGGAGACTGTAAATCGTTTTATGTATAATCAACACACAAATCCTTTTTAAATTTGTGAAATTCTTGAAATTGTTTTCGCTTTTTGCTCAATCGAAAACATTTAATTAACGCAGGCATTAAATGTGATTTAAGCAAAACAAATTGATAAGAAAATGATAAATGGTCTTGTTTTTTTCCATTTCCAAATTGATTTCAATGTGAATTTATCAGAACTTTGATGCAAAGATTTTATTGCCACAATTAAAAGGCACTCGCTGGATGTCGTAAGTGTTAAGTTAACCTTAGAAAGTGTTTGGTTCGCAGAGAAACAAAAATAAATTAGCCCGAGTAGGGGAGTGGTCTTAAACCAGCAGTAATAACTGTTCCAGTGGTCTTTTCCCTCCCAAAATAAAGATATATATATGTATATATAGCTCGGGGCAAGGTCTCAGCCTCTGTCTCAGCTTCAGCTTCAGCTTCCCTTTGGGTTTCGAAACGCCGTCTCTTGTGGGGGTTCTTTGGAAATTGACTAATTGCCTGCTGCCTCGGGCCCAGCAGCAAAGTGAATGTGCTGCAGTCTGTCGCTCAGACACAATATACACTCTGTATATATAATCTGAATACTCTATATAAGCAGTATATATATACTGTAGGTGCAGGGAAACTGCTGAAATTGGCACCGCTCTTGAACCCCTGATAGCCCCGTTGTCTTTCTTTCGAAACGCATGACTCACGGCGGAGAAATGGTATAAATACAGACCGAAGAAATTGCGTAGAATGATTTCTGCTTTTTGTTTCAGTCTCTGTTTTGTGTTTCGCATTTTTATATCTTATTTGTTATTATTATTTGCATACTGTAGCAGGGGGGAAGATTGAAGGGGAACACTAAGTATGTACTTGCTGTGTGCATTTCAAATTAATGGACATTTTCCTAGCACTTGGTGGGAGATTCGCCGAAAGACTTAATAAACAATAATGGAAATTGAAGTGCCAGTGACTAAATGTTATAGAAAACATGACCATTATAGGAAATACATGTACAGTACTAATTATAATGGGGCTTTATGGTGTTAATCAACGTTGGTGTCAATAAAAACAATAATAATCAGCGATTTAACTGATAGGAAATTGCGTTGTCCCTGCGTTCTGTTCCCACAATTTATTTTCTTTATTTTCTCTCCCTTGGCGAGGGTATCAGCCAGGTCTAGACCCGTTTTCCCTGTCTTTTTTCGCACGAAATCAAGAGTTCGATGTGTGGAGGCGCTTGCCGCATATTTAAGTTATTATTTATTGTCATAATTTCTGCGGTGTTTTGTATTTACTTTTGCCTTTAGCCAAGTTTTGCTGTGTTTGCTATTTTTGCACAATGGCTCAAAGCGAAATGTTATGTGGTAGGTCCCCGATTTCGATTCAGATTCCAATTCTGATTCCGATTTAACTCTGGGTTTTGTACTCGTCGATGTACTCTTTATATATTTGCCATTTTGTGTGATTTTGCTGTTGCTTTTCGGGTAACTAGTTTTACTTTTGGTTTTGTTTCGAGCGAAGCGGCCTCTCAGTGAGTTGATTTTTCGTTTTTATTCACGCTGAGTGCGCAAAATGCGCAAAAAACAAGTTTTGCACTTTTGTAGCAAACATTAGACTGTGTGTGTGTGTGTGTGTGTGATGATTGTAAGCTAAGCTTTTTGTTTATCTGCATTACAGTCTCTGCCTCAGTCTCCGTCTGTGTTTGTTTTAATTTTCGTTGTATCCACTTGTGCCAAGCACGGAGCTCGAAACCGAAACCGCCGAGATCCGAGATCTCTCATAACGCCGAGACCGACCCATCATCCGCCGGAGACTGAGCGAATGAAGGGAACCAGCGGGGAGGGGGGTATGTGTGCCACAAGGGTGTCACACAACTTAGCATAAGTGACTTGGCACACCTGCGCTGTAACCTTCTGCCATAAAATAGCCCATCAAATATGGGGAAATTAGCCGAAAAATGCATCCTTGAAGCCAGTTCAGTTACAGTCAAAGTATCTCAACTATAAGGTGGGGTTTTTAGGTATTTATGAAAATGTTAACTAGAATGTGGAATAAAATATACATTAAAGGCTTTAAAAACAAAACTCTTTATTCCAATTTAAAAACAAGTAACCGATACCACAAATACTTGGGAATTTTTAAAATTGCGTCATCAGCAGTTTTGTTTTCGTTTCATATAAATTTTGATTACCCAGAATTCTAGCTAAAATCATAAAATTAAATGGAAATTAGTTAAGAATTTAAGCGGAATATGGAGAGGAAGACTAGCCTTTGCCCTTTGGCCCTTAGGCCATGACCTCACCCCAGGTGTGACACAGTTTTTCCAAATACAAATCCAGTTTTCAGCGCTGCTGCTGCTGCTGCTGCCTTTGTTGACTCCCAATTAGCAAAGGCATTCTCCGGCTCTCATTGCTCCCAGAGAACTCAACTGATGAGTGTACAATGGGTGTGTGTGGGGTGTGTGTACAGTGTGTACGACTAGTGTTCGCCTCTCAATTAGCATTGCGCTGCTAATATCGAACACAACGGCCAGCCAAGAAGGGAGCTTCAGTTTGCACTGAGAAACTTGTAGACTTTGACAGCTGAGACAATGCCGGGCGGCATCCTGTTTAAACAATTTGCGAAATGGAATCAGGTCTCAAGAATTAGAAGCCAAGCGAGAGATTTGAGAGGTTGTTGAGGTTTACTATAAACACTTTTGAGGAAGAAATCAAGAGAACGTACTTTAAATATGATATTTCTAGATATAACATGAATTCTGGCATCTATTCTGACTTCTACTCGTTCAGTGTACTCGTAATTTGTTTCTAAATGATTTATTTCCCAGAACCGCACATAATAAAGGAGGTTGGGGATAGCACCTGCTACCTGCATCCCACTTCCCCCTCGTTTATTGGGTTTTTTTTGTTGTTTTTTGCATTGCATTAACAAAGGCAGCAGCTGCATGGAAATTTGCAGTCATTACGATGGCTGTGATTGTCAATTACCTCGGCCTCCGCCTTCGCCTTTGCCTCTGCCCTAGCAGTCGGTAGCTTTGCTTCCAAATGCAAGCCATAAACGGTGGGCGTGGTCGGGGCCTCCTAATGCCACCGCCATCATCTCTCTCTCTGCCACCGGCAACAACTTTCACTTTCTCCGCCTCTGTGGCTGGATTTCAAAAATAGCTACGCCTGCTGCCACTGCCACTGCCTCGGTCCGGTCTCTTGGCTGTTGTTTCATGCTGCCACTTACAGCTGCTGCTGCCACTGCCACTGCATCCACACCCTCGCCTCCCACACACCCCAAATCCCCTAACGAACCGCCTGTGTGCGTGCTCTCCGGCCACTCGGACAACTGCATCCACTTGGGCCAGTGAGTGAGTGGTGCTCTCCACACACGGGGAAAAATTCATCACGTATGTAGCATCAACGAGCGACTTAATCCGGCCAAAGCCAGCCTGATATTTTAATAGGATTTGAGATTAGGAGCAGCCATAAATTAAGAAAGCAAATCTCTGCATTTAAATGCCACGTTCGGTTCACTGGTTTTGTTTTTCAATTGCACAAAAAGGAAATGAGATGCCTAATCTATGATTAAGTTTACTTTTCCATATTTTAAGGCTTAGTTAAATCACATTGTCCAGCTCATTTCGAGTGTAACATCATAGTGACTGCCTTTAGGCAAAAACAACACAATAGATTGCAATTAATTGTAGTTTCGAGTGTTTTTCAAGTGCTCTTCGATAAGATTATGGTGGGTGCTCAGGTTAAACTCATTTCTGACTGTGTAGCGATGGTGTGTAAGGTCGAGCAACCTCCTGTTGCTGCGGCATATGGTTTCCGCTGGCAGCAGCTTCACAGATCATTTAGCCGCCGGCGGAAGTCGTCCTCTCCGGTCCGCTCCGTTGGTCATGGGTCAGGAGGAGGTGGAGCTGCTGGCTGCTAGCTGCTTCACTTCGATCCACTTAACGCCGAGTGAGAGTTGATTGTTTTTCGCTGGTAGGGCCCTC
Organism: Drosophila kanapiae; assembly: GCA_008042475.1. Classification (NCBI taxonomy): domain Eukaryota; kingdom Metazoa; phylum Arthropoda; class Insecta; order Diptera; family Drosophilidae; genus Drosophila; species Drosophila kanapiae. Next base: position 761,977 of record VNJM01002939.1, read on the forward strand.
AAAGACTTCCGGCTCTGCTTTTCCCTTCGGAATCCATTTCACAGCCTCGAAATGAAGCCACAATTGAATTAGGACGGGGCAGGATGGCAAAGACAAAGGACCTCATCCGCTCGGCTCTTAGCGCGGAGGAGGAAGATGGCTTGGATGCCATTAGGCAGCAATCAGCAGTGCCACATCAGCTTGCCGGTTACCCGATACCCTGTGGGAGTCGGATTTTAGACTACAGGAGTGTTTGCCTTGAGTTGCTCATTAGAAATCCCCTGGCAGGTCTTTTCGCTTTCTGTTATATGTTTATAACAGTGGTATACACATTACCAAGGAACACAAATGTAGATGCGGCTTTCTTATTAGTTATTTATCAGTTATTTACCTGAATTTAAGTAACCATACTCACTATTATTCCTATTACTATTACTATAGTATGAAAAAAGATTAAAAAGGGTTGTTGGCATTGATTTTCTTATCATCTTTGAAAGAATCAAGGAAATACTGGCTAATTGATCAGACATTGAATGCTTTTGTATACATTTTGATACTATTATTCATAAAACTTTATATAATTAGAGCCTTCAATCCTTGAATACCTTTCAAATCTAAAAGGCGATCATTTTATATAAATATAAAAGAAAATATAACATTATCAATAGGTTTATTTAGGTATTATTGAGTAGCTGTAATACTTAGGGGTATAGGGTATCTCCTGGTCGTTAGACCCACTATATTCTTGGTTGTGGCATTGCTTGTTTTCCAGCCACCGGCAACCAGTTAACCAGCTACCAACAAGCGACAAGCCAGCCAGCAAGCCAAGCCAGCGACCAACTGAAGCCAGTGGAGCGTTCATGTGAAACGTCCAGTTTCTGGTGGCCCCAGCTTCTTCTTCCTCTCGCCGTGCATATTTGGCCATCGCTGGTGTTGCCGGCGCTGTTGCCATGTTGTGGCCAAGTTGGAGCTGTTGTTGCCACCAAGTTGTTGCTTTTGCTGCTCGTCGTGGACTCGTTTCGTATCGGGAAATTCGTGAAAAACCGAAATTAGCCGTCGTTGCGAGTCGAATTTGCTGGAAAAACTCTCGCACTACCCACCTTCCACCTCCTCGGCGCTTGTATGTGCTGTGTGTGTGTTTATGGGTTTCATTTTCCATGCCGTTCTGGCCACTCCAAGTGCTCCAATTGCTTTCGTTCGGGCGCCCCCAAGGCCAGCGCAATTAATTTGCGCAATTAACTGAAATTGAACGCCCATTTGACGGGTCATTCGGGTAGCAAGTGGGTCAAACAGAAGCCTACCCTACCTGACTACCAGCTCCAAGTACAGGGAAATTAGCGTTCGAGTGCGGGGGAAAATCTTGAGCGATTTCCAGCGAAGAACTAGAATTACTTTGCCCCAAATTAAGTTGCAAACTTCATTTCAATTTGCCGCCTTCCTCCTACTCCTCCTCCAGACGCGGCCTGACGCCACCCCATCGAGTAAAATCCATATCGATGGCCACATTCACACAGGACGAGATCGACTTCCTGCGCACGCACGGCAACGAGCTGTGCGCCAAGACCTGGCTGGGATTGTGGGATCCCAAGAGGGCTGCCCACCAGCAGGAGCAGCGCGAACTGATGGTCGACAAGTACGAGAGGAAGCGCTACTACCTGGAGCCGGCCAGTCCGCTCAAGTCTCTGGCCAATGCCGTCAACCTGAAGTCAGCTCAGAGCCACCAATCCCAGGCCAATGGCCACCACCAGCACAGCCACAACAACGGCTACGCCAGCATCCATCTGACGCCGCCGGCCGCCCAGCGCACAGCAGCCAATGGCCTGCAGAAGGCCAACTCCACCTCGTCCAACTCCTCCTCCTCGATCAGCAGGCCGCAGCATCATCACAGCCACAGCAGCAACAACAATCACGATGCCTTTGGCCTCAACGGCGGTGGCGGAGGACTGAGCAGCCTGAACAGCGCCGGATCCACATCCACGGGCGCCCTCTCGGACACCAGCAGCTGTGCCAGCAATGGCTTTGGCGCCGACTCCGACTTTGTGGCGGACTTTGGCTCGGCCACCATTTTCGATGCCACGTCGGCACGCTCGGCGGGATCGCCGGCCGTGTCCTCGGTCTCCTCGGTGGGCTCTAGCAATGGCTATGCCAAGGTGCAGCCCCTCAGGGCGGCTCATCTCCAGCAGCAGCAGCAGTTGCAGCAGCAGCAGCATCAGCAGCAGCAGCAGCAACAGCTCCTCCTCAATGGCAATGGACATCAGGGCACAGAGAACTTTGCGGACTTTGATCATGCGCCCATCTTCAATGCAGTGGGTAAGTGTGGTCTCCAGTTTGATCCTTTGATCCTTTGACACTTCTTTCCATTCAACAGCTGCCTTTTTTAAAGTATTTCGTTTGTTTTCCTTGGAAAGTCTGTGTTTTTTAAAGAGCTTTCTCTTAAATATAAATCTATTTTAATTGTAAATGAAAAACGGATTATAATTTATTACTTTTTACTCCAATATGTTTTCAAAGCTTGTTGAGATATTATTGGGATAAACACGTCACGCTCAGGATTCAAAGTTTACCCATCACTGTTGCTTACACTTACACTATATTTAAATAGTTTCTACTGAACTTTGTTCCTCAACCCCACCACGATTTAGATTTCGATCCATTGCAATCAGAGCTCTTACATTTACCTCAAAGCTAAATGAAACAAAACTCTCTCCTAATGGTAAGCGAAGATCTCTCTCTCGTTCGCTACTAAGTATATGGGAACTTAGTACTCAACTCAGTAGAAGAGAAGGGTTTCCATACACTCTCTCTTGCTTAATATCAATAATAATCAGAGCACGCAAGAGAGGAGTCTCCCTTCCAAGCTTTGCTTGTACATTGCAGGCATAGAAGAGAGAAAAAGGTGATAAAATGTGATCATAGAATATGTTTCTCGTAAGCCAGACTGTACATCATCCTACACTCCTTTTGCTGCTGCACCCGCTGCTTGACTCATCAGCAATGCCATGGCCTTGGCTTCCTGTAGCTACCCACGGCTAGCTTAGCGCCTGCCTCGCTCTCCTGCCACTTCGAACACCACCACAAACCACGTGACTCCTTCACCTCTTTGGTCACACTGTCTAATCTCTCTCTCTCTGGCTGCTCCCAGCGGCAACAACCTTCCACGATTGGGTCAGCGATTGGAGCAGGCGCGGCTTCCACGATCCCTTCGACGATTGCGATGAGCCATCGCCGCCGCCACAGCCACCACCCACAGTTCCAGTTCATATTCAAGTTCCTCTGCCAACTGTCCGCGAAGAACCAGAGCTGGCCTGGAACTTCTGGCAGGAGGAGATGCGGATAGAGGCAGAACGGGAGCAGGAGCAGGAGCTAGAGTCGCAGCAGGCATTGAGTTACTCCACCTTCAGTAGCCCGCGCTCCTGCTCCTCCAGCATAGCGGAAGCGCCATTGCCCTATTCGCCCTCGAATCCCTTCCTGCCCTACTTGGTGAACCAACAGCAGCAGCAGCCTCCGGAGAAGCCTCCTGCCTCCTTCTCGTACATGTTGTTCAGCTGCCTTTCGAGCAGCTCCCACGAAGATCAAGATCAAGCGGCGGATGATCAAGAAACGAATATTTTAAATGCCAATTTCCATGATTTCTTTACGTGGAGTAAGTCCTCGTCCTTGGGTTTGCCTTGAGTTTGTGTTTTGAGTTACCAAAGTTCAGTTTGCATTTTTGGCTCGTTCTTTCTGTGTTCCTTGATGCTTCGTTTGGTTAATGCTTTGTTTCTTTCCCTGAAATATAGTTAATCCTGAGCCTGACTAACCTAACTTCTTTTCCCACTTGCCCCTTGCAGGTGCTCCCTTGCAGAATGGTGGCAGCCATGCAACGACAAGTTCTCCAAAGAGCGCAGCTTCGATGGCACCGAGCGAGGACCGATACGCTGCTCTCAAGGATCTCGACGAGCAGCTGCGCGAACTGAAGGCCAGCGAGGCGAGTGCCTCGGAGGCGCCCACGCCCACCAATGGCCACGCAGAGGCCTTTGGTAGTGGTGAGTCCTTGAAGGGGTTGTCATAACTTGAGTTCTTAACAAGTTTTTGTGCCTTTCCAGCCCTCAACAACAATCCAAATCCCTTCAAGAGCCAACAACAGCAGCAGCAGCAGCTTAGCAGCCATGTGGTGAATCCATTCCAGCACCAACAGCAACAGCAGCAGCAGCAGAATCTCTATGGCCAGTTGACGCTCATACCAAATGCCTACGGCAGCAGTCCCCACCAGCAGATGGGGCATCTCCTCCAGCAGCAGCAGCAGCAGCAGCAGCTCCATCAGCAGCACCAGACGAACTTCTTCAACTTCAACAACAACAATGGCTTCGCCATCTCGCAGGGCCTGCCCAATGGCTGTGGCTTCGGCAGCATGCAACCCGCTCCGGTGATGGTCAACAATCCCTTTGCGGTGAGTATGCTGACTGATCCAGGAGAGGACACCTCTCTGTCACGTTTCCTTGTCTTGATTACCTCCCCTTACTTACTTTATTTGATATTTACAGGCCAGCGGCGGCGCCGTGCACACCAACAATCCATTCTTATGAGACTCAACCAGTCGGGAGAATCCGCCACCGCCACAGCCACTCGCTGCGCAGCAGAGGCAGCAGCAACAGCAGCAGCAAAGGCAGCAGCAGCGGCACAGGCACTGAGCCAGCGAACAAAAGGAAAGGGCAGAGGACGGCGCCAGATCGGGAGCGGGAACCACAAGCCGAAATTAGTCCATTTTACGAACAATAGCGTTAATATATATTATACATAATACACGACGCCGGAGAGGAGGAGCACTCCTGCCGTGTACATAGCTCAAATATGTACACGCCGAGAGCTAAGCGCGGGCGTTGATATATTCTTTTACATGGTAACTCTACTCTAACGTTTACGGATACGGATGCGGATGCGGATATTTGTATTTACAACCGTTGCCCCCGAAGAAGAACTCTCTCTCTACTTGTAATAAGCGCCCACACACTAACGTGCACTCTACTAACCAACACAAATCCGAGTGGCGGATGAAGATGTCCGCAAGTTTTATGTTATTTGTTTTATGTGCTTGTCCTTCGTAGCCTGTCCTCGTACTTGTCCCTGTCCTGTCCCTTCTTTGGCACTTTGCGTTGCGATTAAGACTTTTGTCAGTTATTGATTGTGTGGCCTTAATAAGATTATAAAACTATACATTATAAACACGTACTAAACTAAACAGAATACAGATACGGATGCAGAATACGGATATATATATGCTTTTGTACCTAATGAATTGCTTCTTGTTTTCATTTGCTAAAATCGCTGACAGTTCGTGTGCTAAGATATAGACAAGTATATAGATATACGAGTACTTGTACGTGCGATATCGGGCATGCAGAGATAGCTCAAGACACACCGTAGACACTGTACAGATACTGTCTATCTGTTTGGCTGTAAGCCCCGTGTAATGCCCGTCATTGAGCCCAGTCCCCACCCATCCATCCATCCATCGAATCGAACCATGACTCCTCCTCCACATGTCCACATTGTCCATTGATAAGAAGCAAGAATTTTTCCATTTTTAGCCTTAACGTGTCAAACATTATCGAAGCCTTAAAGTTATATTTAAACTACGAACTTTCAATAAAAACAAATAAGAACGCTAACTAAGCTTTTGTCTTACTTTTTTTGTACACTTTGTGATGGGTGTTTTTTCCAGATGTTATATGTTGGTTATTGGGTTGGTACAATGAGTAAAAATCGAAGAATATTGATTACAATTTATGCTCTACGTTCAGGAATATAAATAAATGAATTGGGTAAAAGGTTTCTCCCTAAGAACTTAAATAATCAAGAAAATCCCGAAATAGTATTCGGTAAATTGAAGATCAATGTTTATGTCTGAAAAATTCGTTCTTAAATCTTTAAACGTCGATTTTTTTCGAGCTTTAATTTTAAATTTCTATGAAAATTAAAGTGATTTGAAAACCGAAGCTACCGAGGTTTTTATTAAATCAAAATATCAACTTTGTTATACCGATTATCCAAAAACTATACCCTGTTAAGCAAAAACCCCAGAAGGTATGCATGCAGTAAATTGTAGTTAAAAATCGATAAACATCGATGTTTTTCAAACTTTAGCTCCTGAATGTATCCATATTCATCATTAAAGTAAGTCTATGAATCGAAACTATCGACGATTTTGTTTTGTTTCTTGCTCAAACTTCCAATTTCCATAATCTTGAGCTTATCGATGATTTGGTGTTCTAAAATCAATTTAAATCGATACATTTCGATGATTATCAAAGCTCTTAAATCCCGATTTCCATTTGAATTAAAACACAGATTCCGCTTTATAGATTTATTTGAATGTACTTTTATTTTCATTTCCGTTTCGGTATAATTTCTAGTTTGTTCTCTTCTTCGTCTTTAGTACTAGTTGTTGGTTGTTTAGCAATTGTCTTGAATTACTATTATAAATTATTTAAGATTTATGCTTTACGTAGTCGTATAATAATATAGATTTATAATTTAAAAATTCGCGTATTAAAAAGAAAAGTCCTTTAACTGGCAGCCACTCTACTTTCGCACTTATCTATCTTACTCATCATGTCGATCCCTTCTTGGCTTTCGCTAACTTACGCTCCTAAATCTAAAATAAAAACAAAATAATAATCATAATAATATTCAAAACGTAAACTTAGAGGAAAACAAAATAATAGCAATAGGTATTAAACAAAGGGGTTGTTTGTTGTTAAAGCTGGAATCGCTGCGTAATCGTAAATCGTAAGTGGTAATCGCAAATAATGTCTAGAGATGAAGGAGATGAGTGCCTATATAGGTTAGCAATTGCATCAACTGTACAAGTATGGCTTATACGCCGCTCTTCGCTCTCCGCGCTAGCAAACGATTAAGATTATGTTTATAATTATCGGAGATATCATTTGTATTTTGTGTGTTTTTGCATGGTTATGTCGTCGTACTCGATAATTAATGTTTAAATAACAAAAAATGACTGTTAGGAGCGATCCTCACTCTGGCTGTGTGTGTGTGTGTGTGTGGGTTGAGTGTCCTGGAGCTCAGGAATCCTCTCAACTGTCTCTCTCACCTATGTATGTACATACGCGAGATCATAGTCTGCGGATTTGGTTACGATTGATATATGATATAACGACATATATATCGCGCTTTATATAATCGCAAAGAAAGCATAGTTTGATATTCTTTTCAATTTATTTGTATCTATCAGAAGAGAATTAAGTATCGATTTATATATCGGGAACTCGCGTAAAGTATCGAAAAGTTCGTAAAGTTTGATATAACGAAATTCGAGATATGGAAAATATTGCATTTAACTTTGGAATATCGGTATTATCGATAAATATTTGAAAAATTCAACAAGTGAGTTCAAGTTATTGGAATTTATTTAAATAGGAAATCGATTGAAATTTAAAATATCAAATTAGGCGTATTTATCGAAATAGAAAATCCATTAATCTCACAAGGTTAAATATCGATTTATGTATCGGCAATTCGCGTCAAATATCGATACAGTAGCGATATCCTCTACCATCCCTAGTCTGCCTACGGTATGCGCACGGATAATAGACATCATATATCATGTATCATATCATATCATATATCATATTCTCATATTACATGTTCGAGTGTGTTTCGGTTAAAAGCGATCTCCTCCCCTGCTGTGTACATTAGTCTCTGCTACAACTTTGCTTTAGAATATAGTATAATATGTGCACATGGTATGGTATATGTAAATATGTAAATGTATTGCATGTTGACATCTAGAATTGCTCGAACCGAATGCGGATCTTGGTTATTCTGCCCTCGTTTAACGTTTAACATAGCCAATGCGGATAAGTAAGCGGTAATTTGGTAATTTAGTTAATTCAATTATATAAAAGTACAAAAAGAGGGGTCGAGGTCGAGGTCGAGGTCCTTGTCCTTGTCCGTGGCGAAGAACCAACCGATCTATATACACACACGCTGGTCTGATTTAATCCGAACTAAGCCAAACTGAATCCGAATCCGAATCCGAACTACATTGAACTACACGTCGCGCACGCGCTGCTGAGCTGCCTACAAGTTAGCCTTGGTATAATCTTTGTGTGTTGCTGAATACGGGTGTTTTTCTTTGCTGATTATGCTGCTGTGGATGCTGAGATTCCGCACTGATCCTGCCGATCCTGCTTACGTTCCATTGGCCTTTGGCAGCGATCGCACCAAGTACAGCTTCTCGCCCTGCTTGTTCGTGTAGATGGGCGCTCTTTGGTAGTGGTCGACCAGCTGGTCCAGCGAGTGGAACTTGCGCTGGCCGATGCAGTACATGTTCTGCTCCACGTGCACCCGGAAGTGCTTGTTGCGCCCGGGGGCCTTCAACGAAACCGAATAGTCGCCCATCTGCAGGGAAATAGGGAGTCAGTGCTAGTTCCGAGCGGACTCTGAATATTCTACTCACATTAGTCTCACTGTCTCTGATGAGGAAGTCGCCGTCGTGGCCGTGGCCATTCAGCACCGTGTCGCACTGGCTCCTGGTGATGGCGCCATAGTACCATGACTTGCCCGCCAAATTGGGACGCTCGATGGGCTGGCCGGAGGAGGATTGTGCCGCCGACTTGTTACCCTCGTTGCGTCGCTCCATGGAGTCGCTGCCTCCGCCGCCACCGCCACCACCAGCTCCGTTATTGCTGCTGCCACCGTTGCCGTTGCCGGCGCTGCCGCCGGCACTCGTGTTGCGATAGGGCGTGGCCAGGTAATCGTTCAACTCTTGGAGATAATTGCGTGGAACTAAACCGACTTGGCCCTGGTTGTTGCGAGCTTTGTACCAGTCCGGATCGGAGGCGGGCCGATCCACGATCTCCAGGCGATCGCCCTTTTCAAACGACAGCTCCTGGTCGTTGTTCGACGTGAAGCTGTACAGAGCGACCTGGAAAAAGCATCGTGTCAGTATAGGCAAGATCTTCCTCCCGGCTCCTTCCCACTCACCACAATATCGAGCACATTCTCGGCCATGGCGTAGGTGTGGATTTCGCCATCGTTATCACAATCCTCCGTTGTGTAGTTGCTGGGGAACCAGCCCACCAAGTTGCCGCTCTGTCCGCGCCACCAGCCGTCGTTGGACTTCTCCAGTATGAGTATCCGCGTTCCCTTGGTCAGCGAGAGTTCGTCCGGCTGCTGGGCCTGGTAGTTGTACTTGACGACCGCGGTGCCAATGGCATCGGCAGGATCGGGTGGCAGGCGCCGTGACATGGTTGGACTCTCGACTTGTCGCGACGGCGAGCAATTGGGCAGCGTCTTTGAGCCGGAAGATCCCTTTTTCACCTTCTTCTTGATGCTATCAGAGAGAGAGAGCGAGAGATTGGGCGGTTAGTTTTGGGGAGGAACTTGAGTTTGGAGTGACCTCTGGGGGTTGGGGGAATGGTTCTGGTTCTGGTGCTGGGTGTGGGGTTAGTCTAGCCCTAGTTCGAGTGTTAGGGGAGTGGGGCTGGGTCTGGGGCAGGGGCTCGACAGACAACGAAAGCAAAAGGAATTTGTTTTGTTTCGAAAAAACCAAAACACAAAATACGAAAGCCGAAAGCAGTTTCACGACAACCAAAAGCAAAAGTGGGGGGAGTTCGGATGCAGATACATCTACGGCTACAGATACAGATACAGATACAAATACAGAGAGAGAGAGGGCTTAATTCTGCTGAAATCAGAGCAAGAAGAACGCTTAGGTTTAGTTTTTCTCTCTTGGGGACGACTCTCGGGCCAGCAATCGGACATGACGCACCTGTCGAAGAGCGAGGGCTTCTCCTTCTTCACATAGTTGCTGGGCACATAGCCGGACTGGTTGCGGCTGTTCTGGACGCGCCACCAATGCTTCGAGTCGTCCAGCAGCAGATAGCGCTCGTTCTTGCGCAGATCCAGCTCCTGGGCACCCTGCGCCGCATAGTCGTACTTGGCTACCACATAGCACACGTCTTCCTGAGATTTGCCTGGTGGAAAGAACGGAGTTAGTCAAGAATATTCAGTAGCTAGGAAGTGTGGCTCACCGTGCTTCATGTTGCCCGCCATTGGTTGGGTTCCAGCGTTTCCTGCGGCACTGCCACTGGAGGAGTTCCCGCTACCGCTTCCGCTGCCGCTGACGTTGCCGCAGTCGAGCGCTGGCTGGCCGAAGGTCACACTTTTGTGCTGGGCACTGCACGAGGAGGCGGTGGACAGGGTGCGGTGGTGCAGCTGCTGCTGTTGCTGGGACAGCGACGAGTGCCGCTGATGGTGGGCAGGTGAGCCTGGCACGGGCACGGGCACCTGGGGACGGTACTGGTAGATCTGATTCTGGTTCTGATTCTGATTCTGATTCTGGTTGAGATTCAGATTCTGGTGCTGCGGCAGCTGTGGCGGATACTGGTGATGCGAGCTGCTGCTGCTGCTGCTGGCTGAGGAGTCGGGGATGTTGCGCACGAACCGCTGGGGGTGTTCCAACATTCCAGACTACCGGCTGCTCCTCCGCCGCGGGAAGATACCTGCTCCTCCGGCTGGGGCTCCGTGCGGGCTCCCAGTTACAGCTGCTGCTCCTGGAGGCAAGGGAGGCGTGACTTGAGTCGGTCTTGGACTAGGACTTGATGTTGATGGTGATGATGTAGATGTAGATGTAGATGTAGATATGATGGGGTTATGTGTTGCTGCTGCCCGCGGGCACTCTAAGCTTGCTGCATGATGTTGCTGCCTCTGGCCAATGCATATTTGCTGGGAGGGGGGCAGAGCCAGTGGCAGTGGCAGAGGCAGAGGTGTAGGCGTAAGCGTAGGCGTGGCAAACGTAAACGATAAGCAACGCAAACAAAACATAAACGAAGATGGAAAAAGAAGGTAAAACAGAGCAAATGATATGCAAATTAGGGATTAATCTTTCTCAGCCAAGAAGCGTAAAAATGATTAGCCAAAGGAAGTACAAATGAAAATGTTTGTTTTGGGTCAGCGAGCCAGCGATGAGGAGGATGACTGAGTGAATGAGCTGTGAGTGTTGGTGTAAGTGATGTGGGAGCGGGGAGCAGGGAGCAGGGAGCTGGGAGCTGGGAGCTGGCCATTCCAGTTTGTGTGGCAATTAAATCCGTGCAAGTGAAAGTTGCCTCAATTGAAACCAATTGCCAGAGGAACGACGGCTGCCAAGCGGGCATCATCATCGGTTATTGATTCCCCCAAACGGGGAGGAGGTCACAGAACCGGGAAACCCTTATAAACACACACAGCTATATGCATACAACACGAGATCTTGAGCAACAATAGCCTCCGCTTCAGGCCAAGCAAGACTGAGACACTCGACCGCAATGAGTCACAAACGGGAATTGGCAGCGGATTTCGGAAATTGGTTTCTTGGCCGAGATTTATCGGCCAAAGCGAGCGAGTGACATAAGGCTAAGACCAGAGATCGCCGCGGCAGGGAAAAGAGAGAGGCTAGAGAGTTCGATGGCCAGCAGCAAGCCAAAGAGCCAAAGAAAATCAAAGTCAATGTCGTAGCCAAGGGCCATCTTGAGCCGCAGAGCTGCCGTAATTAAAAATCAATAAGTGTCAGACACTCTGCTCTTCTGGGTCTTTGACTTTAAGCCACATTTGCAAGGGGTTTCACTTTTTGCACTCAATTGCTGGGAGGTTAGATCACAAATAGAGAGAAGGCTTAACACCCACGACATTCATACAGAGTTACAGTTCTCTTCGCTGGAACTATGAGTACCTCCATCGATTCCAAAAATGGTCTCGATTTCTGGCTAAATTCAGCTTGAACTTCCTGTCAGAACCCTCACCTCCGTGTTGTCATAATACTAATAATTCTAAGGCGATAACACGGAACGTTCTCTTCTTTTTTTGTTTGTTTGTTTTGCCATCGATTAGTCAAGGCTTTTCGCTTTCGCCGAGATAGGCGGCAAATTACCTGCTCAAGTGGAGGAACTGGTCGCCAAGTGATTCACTCTCTGCCCCTTTGTGTTATGGTTTCTCTCTCCGTCTGGCGGAGAAAGCGGGGAGTGAAACCGTAGCCGAGATAGCGGCAGAGTAAGAACCCAAAAGACTGTGTCTTGGGCCCAATGCTCGAGTGTGATAAGGTGGGTTGCCACCAAAGGCGAAGCAGCGACGGGTTGGAGCTCTGGGTAAACATGAAACGCTTGGCTGGCTGCCTGCCAATGAACTGCACCGCCACCGTTGGTTATTCGTTGGCTTCGAATTTGGATTTTCTTTGGCTTGGCAATTGTTTTGTTATTGTTTGCGCTTGCATAAGTCCGTCCAAACAGCCGAGACATTGACAACAGCCTGCCACGCCCCCGCCTTCGATGCACTGGGGGAAATTGGGGGGCCCGGAAATTGGGGAATTTCTCCTCACACCATCTGTGCGATATCAACAACGCGACGTTGTCCCAGTATATCTGGGCTATATTTTCTCGGATGTTGTCACAGATATGCAGACACTCTGACGTCTGTTTGTTTGTGTTTTCCAAATCGATTCAGGCAGGAGGGTGTGAACGAATTTATTGGGACTTTACTCGGTTATATAGATTGTATAAACTAGTTCCTTGGTTTTTTACTTTGGAATAGAGCTAATCGTCTCTTTATATCACATAAACTTTGGATATTTATGTTTGGTGAGACTGGGAAGGCCGAGGAAGATTAAGAGGGTATATTATGCCTTTGATTGGTTCTCTTGGTGGTTACTTTACTTTTCAGAGACCAGATCATCGTTGCTAACTTTACAAAACAGCTTGAGAGTATCTCGAAGAAATTATCGTGTTCTCAGGGGTTCAAATGCAAAGCCTTTCTTGGAGGCAAACCCCCTGTGCTTGTCACACCTTTTCTGCACCTTTCTCATGCTCCGACCTTGACGTTTGGTGCCCATCCAGGGTTTATACATTGCTATGCAAGTATTATCATATCTTTATCAATTCAAGTTCATATCATTAAGCATACAGTATTTATGTTACTCGTAATGTGATCTTGAACTAAACTAAGATAATCTTATCTTAGGTTGAGGCAAACATCTTTTCCCGCTGTGTACATCGTGCCATTGCCTTGACAGCATTTCGTCTTGTTTTCAGGGAAATAGCAAAATGCCAGCAAAAAAAAAAAAACAAAGAAATAGAAAGAAAAGAAAGAGTTGCACGTGCTTTGGGAAACACGGACGACGGGCCCACGACGGAGTTTATGAGGCGGAAAGTTTCTTTCTTTTCGGTATTTCCCTTCCTCTACTCTTTGACGTGGAGTGGCCCGAGATGATCGGCGGTTCCATTCGAGGGAGTAGCGGTGGCTCCTACTCCGTCGCAAACAAATTGGTCGCCCCGAAAATGGGAGCATTTATAGTTCTATAACATTGAGTTACGACTTGGTTGGGGCTGGACAGGGAGGAGAAGGAGGCGGAGGAACCGAAAGTGGGCCATCTGCATGGGGCTGGGGAGCTGTCTTATCTGGGAGTCAGTCGTGGGAGGCAAAGGGCAGCCCCTCAGCCGTGGCCTGTTTACATAAGATCACTCATTCTGTGGGCTGTGGAAGCCCATTCGGACGAGTTGATTAAGTAGACGCTTCTGGTGGGGAAAGGGATTGGGATTTGGTTTGGACTTCGGGCTTTGTTTTCCGCATTTTTCGGGATTTGTTGCCGGGGAAGTCGCCGGCCGTGCCCTGAGTTGCGCTGCGAGAGAGCTGCTGCGCAAAATCTCTGCGAGGTGTGCGAGTTCTGCGAGGTGGTGGTGGTGGCTTTCAGCAAGGACTCGCCCGGGGTGGGGTTCCTGCAGGGGGAGTGAGGATGCCAGAAATGCAGAGGATGATGGCACACTTAGCACACGACCATGGTTACCCAAAAAAAGGTGACGGGACAAGGGTTGCAGGCCGCCACCCACTGGGACACTGAGAGGACTTCGCACCACCAGGTGCTTCGCGAGAGAGAGCGGAGAGCGAGAGAGAGAGCAGCGAGAGCGGGCGGCACCCGAAAGAGAGCAAAGCGGAGAGAGAGAGCGCGACACAAACAGGAGCTAAAAAGGAGCAGCCGAATATTTTGTGTGTACCTACCGGAGACGAAGCGCTTGCGACGGCGACTCCTATCCCTGCTCCTGCTCCCGCTCCCGTTCGAAGAAGCTCCTCCTGGCACTCCTCGTCCGAGTCCGAGTCCTTATCCGTGGCGAGGAATCCTTGCTTGCTTGTCCTAGCAAGCAGCGGCCGAAGCAGCCCTTCGACCAGACATGGCAATGCACGAATATGAATCTCCTGGAGCAGCGCACTTCACTTCACTTTACTTTTCTCCACAGGCTATTGCACTTTACACACACACTCTCGGCTCACTTGCAATTTTATAATTATAATACTTTGTACATAACGCACCTACAGATGTATATACACGGCGGATTGGGTGGTGTGTGTGTGCGTGTGCGGGTGTGAGTAGTGTGTACATATGCTGCTGCTGCTGCTGCTGTGCTGCTGCGTCTGCGGCAATGGAAAAGCACTCGAAATGCACGGAAAACGCAGAGTTTCGGCTATGCGAGCGTTAATCGCGACAATTTTGGGCAATTTACCAGCTGGTTTGACTATTTCTTAGCGCTGGATTTGCGGTTTTCTAATTAATTTTTAATGATTTCGCCGGAGCGCAGCCGATTCCTTTCGTTTATTTATTATTCGATTCGCGCATTCGATGCCTCGATGGTCCATCCAGTCGATTGATTCGCTTATCGATTAGTACTCCATAAGCGATTTCTTATCAACATTGCGATTATCGCAGACACACTCCCATGGCGAGAACAGTGTTGGTAAATGTATCAGAAACCATCTGGGCGAACAGCTGTTTGACCCTCTGATCCGAATTGGTTTAAAAAATATTAAAAAGTTAACTTTTAAACATGTTATACGCAAAGTAAAGCGTTTAACATGCTTAAGACCTGGAGGAGAATCGAACCTGCGCTCTGCAGGTCCTACACGGCCAAGGCCAAGAGGAGTGTGCTGGCGCAGGACAAGTCAAAAATCAAGGAGTACACGCCGAAGGTGACGGACAACCACGAGAACCGTGTCTATGTGTGGGGATTCCAGGAGACCGGCGCCCTGGGGCTGCAGACCGACGTCAAGAAGGCCCAGGAGCGCTACACGGAGATGGTGCATCATCCGACGAGGCTGCAGTTCTCCAACAACAACGACATTACGAATGTAGCCGCCGGCTACGGATTCACGGCCTATGCCGTGCGCAGGGATGATGGGGAAACGCTTTTCGGGAGCGGACTGAACACGGACTCGCAGCTGGGCTTCCAGGTGAAGGGCAATCCCAAGGATCCGGCTAATCTGGACGTTATCATCTACCCCACGGCCATAAAGCTGCCGCGCGTCCAGGGGGAAGTGGACGAGGACATGCAGGTGAAGAGCATGTCGGCGGGCAGGGCTCACCTGGTGGTACTCACGCGCAACGGCACCGTCTTTACGCTGGGCAACAACTCGTACGGCCAGTGCGGACGCTCCATCATCGAGGAGGAGCGCTACAGCAAGAGCGCGCTCATCCACCGAATTCCGCAGGAGGATATATGCGGCAAGGAGGACGAACTGGTGCACGTTGAGTGCGGCCAGGACCACACCATGTTCCTCACCAAGTCCGGACGCGTCTACACCTGCGGCTGGGGCGCCGACGGCCAGACTGGCCAGGGAAACTACCACACCGCCGGCCAGATAACGCTCATTGCCGGGGACATAGCCAAGGAGAAGATCGTGCGGCTGAGCTGCTCTTCCGACTGTGTTCTGGCTGTGAACGAGGCGGGCGACGTCTTCGGGTGGGGCAACTCGGAGTACGGGCAGCTGGACGACTCCGAGCACGCGGAAACCCAGATCAACACACCGCGCGCCCTCAAGCTGACCAAGGGCATTGGTAAGATCAGGGATGTGGCTGCCGGGGGATCCTTTTGCATGGCCTTGAACGATCAGGGTCTGGTTTACACCTGGGGCTTTGGCATCCTGGGCTTCGGGCCCTTTGTGGAGCAGACTTCGCGGCCGCAGCACCTTCTGCCGCCTCTCTTCGGGCGGAACGACTTCAGCAATGCCACCACGGTGGTGGCCATCGGCTGCGGCGTCTTTCACATGGGCGCCATCAACTCGGACGGCGATCTGTTCATGTGGGGCAAGAATCGCTTCGGGCACCTGGGGCTGGGCCATAAGAAGGATCAGTTCTTTCCCTTCAAGGCGGCCATCAACGGGAAGGTGACGAAGGTGGCCTACGGCGTGGATCACACCATAGCTCTGTGCAAGCCGTACCTGTAGTTAGTTAATTTATTGATAGTTTCCCCGAGAAAGCAAATAATAAAGCAGAAGCCTCGCTTAAAGATCACAAATTCGCGTTTAATACATTTGAATTAAGATTAAAGAACATTTAGATTAATTTGTTGTTACCGATGATAGTTTCCTTCAGCTGCTCCGCTCGGCTGGCTGCTAGCTGGGATTTTGGATTTCGGATTTTGGATTTTGGATGCTGGGTGTGTCTTCATGTAAATAGCTTCGGTCTACTGTTAGAATATGTGGTTAGAGGAGCATATCTGTATATAAAATATGTACTTGGAATGCTGCAGTGTGCACTGATATAGTCCGTTCCAATCCGATCCTTGTCCCGCTCCCCTCCTCGCTGCTCTACCGTATTTGTCACAAATTTCGTCGATCGCTTTTGATTGCGTTCTCTAGGTACAATTTTTGTTTACGCCCCCGCCGTTCTAGGACCCTAAACGATTCCCTTCGCCAGATGATGATTCCAGATCCTGGACCTCTAGACAGATAGATCTCCGCGCGTCTGCTATATGTATAAATTGATTCTAAGTAATATTCTCTTTAGGTTTAGGTTGTGTGTATTCCATATATGGAGTGTTGTAGCTTAAAAGATCCTCCTCCTCTTTGCGACAGCTCAAGCCTGCTGCTTCTCGTTGGCCTCGTAGGCCTCCACCTCGGCGATGTTGGCGAGGTCGTACTCGATGAGGCCCTTGCCCATGAACACGGCGTACTTGCCAGCCTCGGGCAAGGGATCAGCCGAACGCTTCGAGACTGCAACGAAAGAAGGGAAGGGAGGTTAAGCATTTCCCTATTGGCAGAGCAATGCAGGGGCTGACTTACCGCCCGAGATGAACTTCTCCATTTGGTAGACCTTCATGTCGTAGCACTCGTTGGCAATGCGCTCCGAGATGAGCGAGAGATCGGTGATGCGGGGCGTGACCACGCGCATTTGGCGACGCACACGCTCCGTGTCGATGTTGTAGTAGCCCGTCCCCATCTTCTTCATGAGGTCCACGAAGCTGGTGGGCGGCAGGGTGGTCTCCCTGTCCAGCGGCATGATGAAGCACCTGCCGGTGGTGGTGTCGATGATGGCCGACTGGTTCTCCTTGAAGTCGTGCATGAACCTGCCGCGTCGCCCATCCTTGAAGTCGGGGACATCGACCTTGGCATAGCCATCGTCGTCGTTGTCGCCATCCAGTTCGATTTCCTCGCGGAAATAGTTGCTGTTCTCGTCCAGGGCAACGCTGCTGTCCGGAAGGGGTCCGAACTGCGGCAACAGGGCGTGCCAGTTCAAGGCGAAGGGCTCATCGCTGCGCTGGTAAATCCTTGGCTGATCCATCGAGTCCTCGGGATAGGGGATCTCGCAGAGGGCATGATACCGCATGCTGGCATGCGAGGGAGCGTACAGGCGGTACAGGGTCCAGCCGCCCAGCACGCCCATCAGCATCACCACGACGGCGATGAGGAACAGGAGAAAGGACTTGAGGCAATGGTGCTGTGGCCTGTTAAAGACCATGGACTCTGCATCGGCCTCGCTGTCGCTGTAGGCGACTTTGGGCTGTGAAAAAGTATTATTTAATTAGCAACTTCTCTACTATTAATATTTACACTCCTGAGACTCATTAACTTATTTAATCTTAGTTCAAATTTCCTTGGAGATTGTTTAGTATTTATTTATTATTTATCGTAAAATATTTATTTATAATTACACCCTTGAAACTCAATAATTTATTTAATCTTTCCTGGGGATATTTATGAATTCGTTTATTTAGTAATATAATTTAAAGTTCGGAAACTAAAATACAAATTAATTGAATTTATTCAAGTGTAAGGAAATATGCCTCAAAATATTTGTGTGGGATTCGACGTCGTTGGAGGAATAGACTTCCATATAGTGAATGTCAGTTCGCTCGGGCTTATCTCAAATTTCAAACTGTGGGCATTCGGAAGAGTCATCAAAACAGCGATAATTTGCTGTTACAAAGAAAATAAATATAGTTCTCTGATTTGACAGTCTATTTCGTGCTGCATTCCCTTTTTTCAATCAAATTTAATGGCAGAACTGAATTCTCTGAATATTTAATGCTGATTCAAGCAGAAGACAAATTTCTGGGGAAGTTCACTAGCCTTAGGGGCTGGTTACATGTTTAATCTATATTAAATATGATAACTAGCAACTTGCTAAGTCGCATTAAGAATTAAGCGTTGCAAGCAATAATCAGTAAAAAACCATTAAAATGCTGATGACAGTTACGGATATACTTTGAGGGATATATATCGAGCGATGTATCACATATCGCACTTAATTTAATATTGAAAATATCGTAAAGTTTGATATATCGACATTTTAAATATCGAATATATCGTATTTAATCTTTTGTGCAATGTCTACTTCTGGTATTTTGATATACATACTTATCTGGGCTATACCTTACGGAATCCACATTTAGCTCAGATATTACCTATCAGCATTATTCATAATGATACAGTAGTCTCTAAATATATATATCTATATATTGGAAATGGCAAAAATAACCATAAAAATATGACTGACAGATAAGGCGATATGTGTGGAGATTGTGAAATGTCTGCAGTTTTTTGCTGATAAGACACGATATTCTTAGGGTTTCTCTTGGCACCTGCTGGTCGGGTCTTGCATAGAGAGTGTGCAAGCACACTTTTTGAGGTCACTGTGCGCGGGCAAAGAGCAAGTGCCAGCCAGCGAAAACAAAGAGCTGAAATTGGAGCTCGGAAAGCCCAAATTGGGTTGCTCCAGCCAGCAGCTGTCGGGGCCACTCAGGGTGCATGTGCAACAGCAACAGGAAGGACCAGCAGAGCCTCCGCTCTGACCTCGAGGAGCGAGTCCTTGAAGGGGGGAAGGAGGAGAGGCCAGGAAAAGTGTGGCGCAGAGGAGTAGCAGCGCCTGGGAAAAACAGTGCAAGGACAGCGGGAATTCCAAGCGAGCGAAAAATCGATAGCCTGCAGGCCGAGGCTGCTGAAGCTGGAGATTCCCCGATTACGCTTCGGACTCGGACTCGGATTCGAATTCGGAGAGCAGGAATGCGACCTCCCGCAGAGCCACCCACTTGCGAAACTTGTGGCTCGCAGGCCGAAGGACATGACAGGGCGGGCAGGCGGGCACAGGGAATGGGGCAAGGACACAACGACGACAGAGACTCCTCCCCAACGATTGCGCAAAAGGAGGGGAAGAAAACTCACTGCGATTAGGGAGCCATGGTGCAGCAGGGCCTCATCGTTGAGGTTCATCGGCAGCGGCACCTTCTCCTGGTCCTTGATCTCTCCCCGCAATTTGCCCAGAATTGTCATGGCTGCTCCTCTATTTTAACTTTCGTCCGAATAATCCGAATCTGTTTGTTTTTACTGAAAATTTGGTGCGCAATTGATGTTTGTACTCAGTGAGCGGACTGAATAGTGATGAGCCCTGAGTTATCGATGCATTCGACTGTTACTAAATACTGAAAAGTATTCGATAGCCTAAAAATACCAAACCCCGTACATACTTGTTCGAACTTGTTTACTTTTTGACTAAATTCGAAATAAACGATAATAGAACATGTTTAAATATTTAATTTTAAATGGAAAATTATGCTTTTATTTCGCTGATAACAAGAGGGCAGTTAGCTTTAGTTTTTTCAAGAGTTCCGACCTTTCAACACTCTCAAACTTACATGATAGTTGGTTAAGGATCGGTGGAAATACAAAAGGATCTCTAGATCTCCAGATTTCCACCAGCTGGAATCGAAAGGAAGACCCGCTGACTCCGCGGAAGATTTATTCTGAACTCTCTGTGGGGGCTACATTATAAACTCTTACTCCTAGGCTCTACTTATGACTATGCTGGTTGGAGAGGAAGGCAAGGTGGCCCTTGGGACACTTGTTGGCATAGTGACCCTTGTGCCCGCACTTGTAGCAGGTGATTTCTTCCAGCGGCGTGGGCACCTTGATGTAGCCAGGCGGGCCGTGCTGATTGTGATGACTAGAGGAGCCGTCCTCGTTGCCCTCGGAGTGGCCTGGGTGTCCTGAGTGCCCTGAGTGTCCAGAGTGTCCAGAGTGACCGGCAGAGTGTCCGCCCGAGTGCCCGGAGTGGCCAGAGTGCCCGCCAGAGTGACCCGAGTGATCCATGGCATTGATGTTGTTGCGATGCTCCACACTGCCCACATACTGCTTGCACGAGTTGGCCTTGTGTCCGAGCTCGCCGCAGTAGTGACACGTTGGCAGCTTCTTGTGCAGCTGATCCTTGCTCAGCTCCGCCAGCGGCGGCAGCTCGAAGCGGGGGTGCATGTGCTTGCAGGCGGGACCCTCCGGACAGAAGCCGGCGAGGTAGTTCATGCAGAGCACCCGGCGCAGATGCTGGTGCCGGCAGTGGGGGCCGTGGCGACAGAAGCCGCGCTTGTACCAGGGGCAGTCCTTGACCTTGCTCTGCGGATCGATGTGCAGGAAGGGGCACTCCTTGTTGTGGCAGGCATTGAAGCGCGAGTAGAAGTAGCACTCGGGCATCTTGGTCATGTCGTACTCGTGCAGGAACTCGCACTGGTCGCCCTTCTTGCAGAGGCCGCGCAGCCAGTGCTTGCACACGATGGTCCGGTCGCCGCGAATGTGCCGGAAGGGGCAGGCGCTGCCCTTGTCGCACTCCTGGCCACTCCGCGTGATAAAGTTGCACACGGCGGCAATGGACTTATCCATCCCATAGAAGGGCAGCGGGATGGCGCCCACCTGCTCGATCAGGTCCCGCTCCGCCTTGAACTGCAGGCCGTTTACGTTGGCCAGTAGGATGTCCATCTCTGACGGGTTCGAAGGATGCTGATCTGTCGGCGGGTAAAATGAGAATTTATCCTTTCTTTGCGCGTGTTTTGTTTTGTTTAGCTCTGCTAAGGATGGCACTCAGCCGGCGATAGACACAGCGATATCGATAGGTGTGAGGGTGGCACTGCTCCGTCTGTTTTTAAGCTAAATCTGTGTAGATGTTTTAATAAAAAAGAATCCATCAAGCGAGCTTACGTTTGTTATTGATCTAAATTCCTTCTATTTCTATTCATTCTGTTCTTAATCTTTATTTTATAAAATAAATCTATATATTCATTACGACTTATCTGCTTCTAGCTATAAATAGCTAGATTCACCCAAGCACCTATTTCTATTAATCGATAGTTGATTCATCTCTGATGGAGGTTACTGCCTTGCATACAAAACCACCCCCGCCAGGTGCGATAGCCAGCGCCAGCTGATTATATCGATCACTCAATTGTTTACAACTTCATTCGCAATGTTTACAACGTAAGCAGTCCGCGGATACTAGCTAATTAGGAGAGAGCAATCGCTTGAAATGAGGATCGTGGCTCGCTGACTGAACCAACCCAACCTCCTAGACCCACTTGCACCCACTCGTTGCAGCCCAAATGCTGCCCACGTACGAGCGCTTCAGCGATCCGAAGAGCGTATTTTTTCGGCTGCCCTTCGCCCGGCTTGCGCTGACCGCATTGAGCTTGCCCCTGGGCGGCTTCCTTTTCTGCGTGGCCTGGTCGCTGGCCTTTGACTTTGTGCGGAGCACCTACACCCACTGCGATGTGGCCAACTATCTGCCCTCCGTTTCGGCTGCCATTGGGAACTATGAGCCGCAGCGAACGGTCTGGCGACTGGCCATCTTCCTGCACTTGCCGCTCCGGCTGGCGGTGGCAAAGATGTACCTAGATCATTACCGCGAGAACATAAGGCGAAGCCGGAGGTTGCTGGGCGTCCTGGCCTGCTTCCTGAACGTGGTTGAGGACCTCGCCCTATTCTGCCTCTCCTTCTGGACGTCGGCGGATAACTACGAGACGCACCGGAATGCCTTTGTGGTGTTCATCGCCTGTTCCGAGTGCTACATGCTGGTCTCGTACCTCTTGAATAGGAATGCCCGGAAGGTAGTGCTCTTGCCGCAAGAGGAGAAGTCGCTGAGATACAAGCGGAACCTGTTTCTGGTCAATGTGGTGGCCTTTGGAATGGCGGGATACTGCTTCGTCAGGCACAATTCCCACTGCGAGGCGGGAGGTGAGTAGCGGTCGTTAGAACAGTTGGGAACTGTCCGGCAATCAAGAAGGAGTTTGGAGTTCAAGAAGAGTTTATCGCAAGAAACCATCATTCAAGACCCGAACAGGAAGCTGAAAACCTGCTTCATGCTCTTAAAAAACTCTGATAACCGTGAGAGATTCTGCACTGCTTATCGTATAGGACACCTTAAATGCCAATCGATTGTCATCGATAGGTTCTCCAAAACCATGAATACCGTTAAAAATAGTCTATGCTGAATGGCTTTTGAGGTTAAGGTGAGCCTTTGACTGGTACTCAGTGCTACCCAAAATTGATCATTTATTACCGCAATAATATTGTTTATTTTTGACAAACAATATCCATTTCTTATCTTGCCAGATGACCGGTGGTTTTTTTTTTGCTTACTCATTTCCGCCTCGTTAAATCTTCTTAATTTCTACACACACAGTCTACACCTTCTTCGCCTTGTTCGAGTACGTTGTGGTGCTGACCAACATGGGCTTCCACATGACCTCCTACTGGGACTTTCACGACTCCAACGTGGTTTTCGACGCCAAGCACGGCCTTTACCTATCACAGTTCGAAAGATCTTATCCCAGCCCAGCCCAGCTCCGCTAACATCCAGCCAGTCGCTCCAGTTGCGACCCATCGAGTATTCTGTACATACGCGGTATTAGCTTAAGCTCAAAGTTTACTTAATTTTTCCGAAGGATTCCGTGGCAGAAAACGATGCTGTATGACGGTTCTTAATTGGTTCTATTTTCGCACCTCGATGGTTTCCTTTAAATTACTTGTAAGGTAGAAAAGTTAGATAAATTCAGTATGACCAAACGAGTTCCATCATGAAGTAATATGCATTATTTATACAAGTTTAGTTAGGCAGAATGTTAAATTTTACACAAATCGCGATTCGTAATTAATTCGATTAATTCTAAGCAAAAATGTTGTATTTATTTGAGCTTTATCATCGCAGTGGCAATTATCGGTATTTTTAAAACGCTTTCTTTCGTTCTTTACTTTTCGACGGAAATAAATGGATTTTTGAATAGTAAAACCATCTATAATATCTTGATTAGTGGGTCACCCGAACAATGTCAAGCTAGCTGTGCGTATCGAGCATCAAATAATAAGAGAAATCACTGTGGGGAGGATAAAATGTTGGAACTACCCTGCTCCTCTAAGGATTTGCAGCCCCGACGGCACTTTCGTATCCCGGTGGGTCCCCTCCTGGCCTTGGGGCTGCTCCCCGTGCCCTTGTGTATTGTGTACAATCTGGTGATGGCCATGGCTACGGACTTTAAGGCGACCACTTACACCTCCTGCCAGACTTTCAACATCTTCCCCAGCGCATCGGCGGCAGCCAGGTCACAGGCCAAGGCCTGGATGCTGGCCTGCTGGATACAGTTTCCCTTCTACGAACTGAACGCCTGGATGCACTTTCGTTTCTACCGCGGCACCCTGCCCCGGCCGGTGCGCAGCTTTGGCAGCCTGGTGGCCCTCGTCATGGCGGTCAACAGTTGCAACATGTTGGTGTGGGGCACCTATGCCCAGTCCGATGGCGACTCCTTGCTGCACATCGCCAACGCCATCTGCCTGTTTGTCCTGAATGCCATCATCATGGCCGGCACGTACGTATGCTCCAAGTACTACCTGCTCCTGGGTAAGGCCTGTCCGCTTCAAGAGCAGAAGCTTGTCCTGCGGCTTAAGAGCGGCCTTGTGCTCACCCACTTCCTTGCTGTGACGACTATGTGGATCTTTTACTTCATTCACCAGAAGTTCTGTGTGCCCTTGGGTGAGTTTTTCAATTATTATTTGCCTCAAAACATTTAGGAGGTTATTAGAGCTTTGGCAAGTACAAAAACAAAAACTGCACAACGGCGGGAAAGTGCTTAAAGAATATGTACAATGCAGTGTTCGGGAAGTGAGATTAGCTGAGGCTTGTAGATTATTTTATTAAAAGACTTCGAATTCGGAAAGTGAACTGATAAGAGCTCGCTGGACTCCAGTATCAGATTGGCAGAGAAAGTGAATCAATTTATTCGCAAATTACACTAAAAGAAATATTCATTAGTGGATAGAAATGCATCTTGTTTTTCTATGTTCAAAATATGGAAGGCGAGGTGCAATGCCTAAGAGATCGCGCGCTCTGATGTGTTTGTAATATTTTTGTACTTTTCACTGCCTACGTTTTCTCTGCAAGTTTTGTTTGATTTTTAATTTAATTTGATTTAAAATATAGAGTCATTTTTCTATGGCTCTCTTTAGCCTTCTCCTAATCCCCGAATCTCCCGCAGCCTATTCGTTTTTTGGCCTTGGCGAGTTCATATCCAGTGAGGCCTTTTGCTTGTACCTGTGTCTGGCATACTTTGACTTCTCCCACGTCCACATCTGCTACGATCAGCGTCTGGGGATCTTCTTCAGCATGATCTGAGAAGTCCGGTTTCCATATATTTGTTAATTCAATAATTAATTTGTTCATATAAGATTTAAAAATAACACAGACACCCAATCTAATCTCAACCTTATCAGTAACTGCTTAACCAAAGATAGAACTGTGTGATTTCCCGAATTTGTATATGTTTTTCGTGTATTGTGCATATATAGATCGCCCCCAGAATAAAACAGTCCAGTTTTTCGCGAAACGCTGCCCTGTTCTGACTGCCTTGTATTCGCAAAAAAGTGCCTTTAGCCATGGACCGCCGCTGTCTCTGCCTTGTCTTCTTAGTCATCAATTTTGGCTTAACTTTAGTGGTGAGTACGGGATGACACCTTGGAGGAACATTTGAAAAGAATTCTCCATTTTCAGAGTACGGCGATGTTTCCGGACCATACCGAGTGCATCTCAAAATGCTCGTGCTGGATTCCGATGAACACAAAAGAGATCCAAGGTTGCCTCAGTCTCTCTGCTGACGAACAGGAAATCTGCACCTGTGAATCGTCTGGAATATTCCTGATATGTACGCAGAAGGGATTCTTCTATGACACCACAAAAACATATGGCTGCATGGAGCGACCCAGTGTCTTAGATGTAGAGAAAGATGTTTTCTCTCGATTTGGTACCGCTTTTAACAATATTATCTTATATTCACTGCGCATATTTTTTTACACCTTGAACTGGCTCATTTCAGTACTAGGATGTTTAGCATTCGCATTTGTTTTAACGAACATATGGCCTTGGGAAACACAAAAAAAAATTTCTTTAATACGTGGGTCTCTTACTGTTCTGAATTCTGATGATCCAATTAGGCTTTATCCTGAGTGTACAATTTTCATCCGCGAGAATAATGCCGGCCACCGGAAGTTATTGGCAGTCGTCGATGCTGATAGCCACTGTATAACCAATGAATCTGATAAATGTGACCCAAAGTAGAACTAAGTAAATACCCTTTGACCCAAGAACATGTATATAAACCCTATGCCATACTCAATAAAATCAGTACGAAAAGAACTCTTGACGTATTCACTTCTCCGTAGCCCAATTTGTACTGTACTTATTGCGGCGACTATTGCCACTGGTATTGTACTTGAGGCACGCAACAAAAAACACTTTTTCAGCATTAGGAATTCATTTGAATTCATACACTGAGCGCGATCTGAGCCAAAGTAGATTTCATTATCACACTTGTATTTGAAATACTCTCTTAAAGCAATAAAAAGAACCAAATAGTTGAGGCGCTACGTCTCGTAGATGCGCACAAGATCGTCCAGGGTAATGGGGTGGCGTGTGACCGGACAATATCCGTGCTCCTTCATATAACTCGCGATGCATGTTTGTAATATTTTTGTACTTTTCACTGCCTACGTTTTCTCTGCAAGTTTTGTTTGATTTTTAATTTAATTTGAAGTCCGGTTTCCATATATTTGTTAATTCAATAATTAATTTGTTCATATAAGATTTAAAAATAACACAGACACCCAATCTAATCTCAACCTTATCAGTAACTGCTTAACCAAAGTAAGATAGAACTGTGTGATTTCCCGAATTTGTATATGTTTTTCGTGTATTGTGCATATATAGATCGCCCCCAGAATAAAACAGTCCAGTTTTTCGCGAAACGCTGCCCTGTTCTGACTGCCTTGTATTCGCAAAAAAGTGCCTTTAGCCATGGACCGCCGCTGTCTCTGCCTTGTCTTCTTAGTCATCAATTTTGGCTTAACTTTAGCGGTGAGTACGGGATGACACCTTGGAGGAACATTTGAAAAGAATTCTCCATTTTCAGAGTACGGCGATGTTTCCGGACCATACCGAGTGCATCTCAAAATGCTCGTGCTGGATTCCGATGAACACAAAAGAGATCCAAGGCTGTCTCATTCTGTCTGCTAAAAAACAGGAAATCTGCTCCTGTGAATCGTCTGGAATATTCCTGATATGTACGCAGGAGGGATTCTTCTATGACACCACAAAAACATATGGCTGCATGGAGCAACCGCGTGTCTTAGGTGTAAAAGACAATTCTCAATTTGGTAGCGGTGTTTACAATAATATATTATTTTCACTGCGCAATTTTTTTAAAACTTTGAACTTGCTCATTACTGCACTAGGAATTATAGCATTAGCATTTGTTTTAAAGAACAAATGGCCTTGGAAAACTAAAGAATAGGGCACCACGGGTTTTCTCCCACAAAAAAAAATCTTTTGATAATACTTAGCTTTTTCACTTTTCTGAATTCTGCTCTTCCGCCTAGGCTTCATCCTGAGCGCGATCTGAGCCAAAGTAGATTTCCTTATCACACTTGTATTTGAAATACTCTCTTAAAGCAATAAAAAGAACCAAATAGTTGAGGCGCTACGTCTCGTAAATGCGCACAAGATCGTCCAGGGTAATGGGGTGGCGTGTGACCGGACAATATCCGTGCTCCTTCATATAACTCACGATGCACTTCCAGCAGAAGACGTAGCCGGATACGGAGCAGGCCGTGGGCGTTTGCATGGGCAGCAGGCAGACGGGACACTCGCCTCGCCTGGGCAGCGCCTGCTTGACTTCTTCGGGCAGATCGAGATCCCTTTGCTGCGGCATCGGCTCCGGGTTGATCAGGGTGCCGCCCACCTTGCGACGCTGGTCGTTGGAGTACCACCACTGGACGAACTGCAGGAAGAAGGCCAGCACCTCGAGCATCTTCAGCACGAGGAAGGTCCACTGATCCTCTCGCGGCGGCTCGCTCGGATAGCGGAGGGTGAGGCGGAGCGATCGGAAGATGGGTGAATGGCTGGAGGCGTACTTGATGAGGTATAGGAATGTGTGAACCGCCTTGGCGGCATGGAAGGCATGAAAGGCGCCAAGGAGGCGCTGCTCCCACGCACCCGAGTCCTCGTGCCGGGTGCTTCTGCTGCGCAGCTTGCGCTCCACGTAAGGCAGGAGAGTAAGCAGTGTGGCGGATGCGAACTGCTGGCGGCGGGTCAGCAGATCCCCGGTTTCGGTGGCCGTGCGCTGCAGCCCGTAAAAGCTCTCGCCGAACGAGGAGGCGCGGTTGCGAAGGTACAGGTACTGCAGTAGCCAGGTGAGCAGTGGCGAGAGCTCCTCGTGAACTCTGAGGCTGCCCCAGAGTTTAAAGTCCAGCCGTAGGCCGAAGTAATCAAAGATCTTGCTCAGCGCCGGATAAATAAGATTGTCCAGCGTCTCCGCTGCGGAGATCTCGAATATCGAGGGCACATTCTGCAGGTTCTGACGCACGTTGGCGGCTTCAGCCATGATCCTTCGCGGTATTTCAGTTTTTTAATTCATTAATTTATGCACAAATCAACAGTTGAGAGTGCAGTGTTGTAAAGCGTCGATTATATTAGAGTTGTTAAGTTAATCGGTTATCGTAGTGCGGATATCAACTGTCGCTGAAAATAAACAGAACTTAACTCTTTATTATCCAAGTCCGTATTTATAAAGGAAATTATTTGTACAATAAAAGCCAACTTAAGCCACATTGGTCTTGCCTTTAAATGGATACAATCATGTTATGCAGCACTGACACAAAACTCTGTACGTTACCCAACACTAACTGTCTGCATACCTTGCGAAATTTTTGTTTATTTTTTATTCAGACGCCTCCGATGCTTATTCACTGAAAATCCGCTAGAAGAACCGATGAGACAATGAAAAGCCTTGGCGCCGGCAATCCGGACGAGCTGAACAAGTCCTCGCACAGCAAGGTCTGCAAGAAGTCCACCAAGTCGCGCTCCAAGTCTGCAAAGTTGGAGTTGGCCAGCAGCAAGAGCTCCTCGACAGCATCTCTCGCTTCCGCCGCCGCCGCCCCTTCCGCATCCGGCTCTGCCCTGGGCCTGGGTGTGGGCGTGGCAGTGGGCAGTCTGCCGGCCACGCCCACACACCTAAATATGGTAACAACGCCTACGACGCCCACCTCGAGCCTAGTCAACTACAATCTGTTCGATGCCTCGTTTGCGGTGGCGGGCGGCGGGCACGGAGGAGCGGGAATAGCGGCGGGCGAGGCCTCGGGGCAGTCCAGTCGAATGGTGAGAGCAACGGGTGTCAAGATCCAGTGGGTTTCCTTTACCAAAGTCTGCTTGCAGGTCGGCGGCCATCACAAGAGCTACGCGGGCTTCGATCCGCGCAGCATCAAGATCTTCTGGGAGCAGCACGACCAGACGGATGTGGAGCTGTCACAGGATGTGTGCGCCCGCCTAGCGGAGGATGCCTCCTACAAAGTCTGGGAACTGATCAACGTGCGATCCCCGATCCCCGATCTCATTTTCCGCTCTCTAATCCCCTATTTCCTCACAGAATTTGAAGATCTACTCGAGGCACTCGGGCGGCGTGGTCACCTACGATCTGGTAAACGAGGTCCTGAAGGACGCCAACGTCCCGCCCATGCTGGGGGCCATGGACAGCGAGTGGGACCGCATCGACTACGATGGCAGCTACTACTTCCACTCGGACAAGATCTTCGAGCTGCGCGAGGAGTTCCAAAAAGATGTCAGCCTGGCCCTGACCGACGATGCTGATTTCCAGAGCATGCGCCCCGTGGAGGACAAGCACACGGAGCAACTAAAGCTGTACGTCCAGAACCTAGTGACGGCCGCCCTCTTCGCGGACAGCAAGTCCCAGTCTGAGGCCATCGCCCACGCCTTCCAGACGCCCCTCATGGGCTCAGTGTACCGCGTCCTAGTCAGCAAAATGGTCCAGCTGCTGGCCTTCAAGCAGCAGGACAAGTTGAGCCGACGCTGCTGGCGCCTGCTGCGAGCCTGCAACTTCAACGCGCGTGCCAACCACAGCGCCTGCAGGCCGGAGTACTTCCACCTGGCGGAGGTGCTCGTCAGCCAGCTGATGGCTCCTTACGAGACCATCAAACCGCAGATTCCACCGCCGCCGCTGCCGCTCCCAGTTCCTCCCGTGAGAGCAGTCGCCGATCCCGGCCAGGCTCCGGTGAAGGTAGAGCTGGAGGTGCAGCCCAAGGCGGAGCCAGAGCAGGAGCTTCCTGCCGAGCCCAGCCAGAAGGAGCACACGATCTATAGTCTGCAAACGGAGGATGAAGGCGTTACACCCGAGCCAGAGGAGCCCCAACTGCTCTCCACCTACTTCGCCAGTCCCGTGGCCAATGCCCTAGTGGATGAACTGTGCGAGACCATCGGCCAGCTGGCTTCCCAGAGTGGCTACCTGCACGCGGAGTGCCTGTTCCTGATCAAGCGTCGCCTAGACAGATTCTTCGAGGGTCGCGATGTCTGCAGCGAAAGAGGTAAGTCCACTGCCGATCCTCTATAGCTCCAGCTTTAGAGTCTCCTCTTTCAGACTTCAAGTATGTCAGCAGGGCGGTGCGGGGACTGATTGCACTGGGAGAGTACGCCTTCCGCGAATTCATTCCCTACATCTACAAGCTGCGCGTGGAGGAGATCCCCGAGAGCCTGTGGCAAGACTTGGCGCCGGCTGCCCTCTTCGTGGGAGGACAGGATGACATCTACCTGTACGAGTGGCTGGAACACGGATGTGGAGCCGCTGCTCTCCAGCCTTTTCTGGTGCACTATGCGCGTAGGTTTCAAGATGGAATGCTCCGATCATTCCCATGGCTTACATGTTTATCTCTTGCAGAATCCTACGAGAAGATGGTAAGGAGCCGCTTTGAGCGCGCCAAAGCTCCTGCATATCGGATACAATCTACGCCGGGAGTGCGTCGACTGGAATGGAGCACCTTGGCCGCCGCCATGTGCCACGGCGATGATCCCAGCAGGGCCCTCAAGCCGAAGCCCACTCTCCGCGAAGCTTTCCCCGAGCTCCAGCCGCCAAATCTGCAGTACAACTGCGCCGGCAACATCCGCTTCAAGTTTGCCGGCTGTCGCCCGATGCTGCTCAAGCCCAAAGTCCAGGTTTCGGGAGTTGCCCAGTCCCCTGATACGCCAGCGTCCACGGCAAATGGTGCGGCGGTGGCAGGCGGTAGTTCCGATATTCTCATTGCCAAACGAAAGCTTTTTAAGCCGCTGACAAACGTGAGAAGATGTCCGCCATCTAGTGGCTTTCACTATCTAAGTATCTGAGGATAGGGGAGCAATATTAGGTCTTCTCTGGATGGGCGTCTAGGAGGAGCACAGAGCTGGGGATCTCAATAAAAACATAAAAACCTATACTCTAACTGGACACTCTTGGTTTTTAAAGGAGAGAGAGAGGGAGGAATGCGCACTTAAAGAGCACTCTAGTTCTAGAGCTAGAGATGGCTTTTGACTCCGATATATTGGTAGAATGGAGCGATAACCTTGCGATATATTTGCAAAGGTTCGATAAATCGGTATTCTGTGTGAAATATTAGAGCAATATAATCGGAAAAGACAAATAAATTAAATAATATCGACATTTCAATGTTAAAAACGATATTTTCGGATATACTGGACTGTTAATATGATATTTTCCGCGTCACTCTTGTCGATACATCACATCGGACTTCTCCGTATCATATTGACAGCCAAAGGAGTGATGAATGGACTATGGCGCACAAGAATAAATCACTAGAAGTCCATGCTAAAGTACATATAATATCTAAATGAAACATAACTTTTTATTGGCTTACAAAACAAAGCAACGACTAAAAGGCCTCCTCCTGTGCTTGGGGGGGACTGTCTGTCCCCAAGGAGGGAACTGGCACACCCGCCGCCTTCATCTCGGCCATGATCCGCTTGTTGATGATGTTTCGGATGTTGGCATTCACATTGGGCAGCAGTCCGCCCGTGCGCGCCGCGTGCTCTATCCGCTGTACGACGTCGATCTCGCGTCGCGACGAGATCAAGTTGGTGACCAGCGCCTTGTCCGCACTGCCCACGCGACCGATCCGCCCGCAGCGATGAATGTAGTCGGAGACGTGGAGGGGAAAGTCAAAGTTGATGACGTGTCGTGCCCGCGTGGTGTCCAGACCACGGCTACCCACATCAGTGGTGGAGAGGACGTCGCAGTGACCGTTCTGGAACTGCTCAAAGCGGCCTAGGCGGATCTTCATCAACATGTCGCCGTTCAGGTTGAGGCAGTTGACGCCGCTGTTGTTGAGGAAGATCGAGACGTAGTCGCTGGTGGCCGACTTGTTGCTGAACAGGATCAGGGGTCGGCGCTTGGCCAGATCCTGCTTGACGAGCGACAGCAGAGTGGCGGGCCGGTCCGCCTTGGAGAGGCGTAGGAACTTCTGGGTCACGTGCGGCATCAGGCGGTGCAGGTGCGGACTCACCACCTCCCGGATGGTGTCCACATCAATGACTTTGTGCAGGATCTCCCTGGTGTTCGTGGGCATCGTGGCGGAGGCCAGGATGAGCTGTGTTCCGGCATCCTGCTTGTGCACCAAGTGAAACTGTCGGGGGAACAGAGAGTGGGTTACGCCAGCTCGCTTCTCGCCGGACTCCATGTACTCACGGGAAACCGCCTCAGGAAGTAGGTGAGCTTGTCCGTGAAGGTGTCGTCCAGCAGGGTGTCCGCCTCGTCGAGGACCAGGTGGCGCACCTGCTCCATGCGGTAGATGCCAGTGGTCACCAGCTTGCTGAGGGCTCCCAGAGTGGCCACCAGTACATCCACCTCCTCGAACTGCGGGCTCATCATCAGCTGCTTGGTATTGCCGCCCAGGAGGGACCTCACCTTGAGACCCGTTCCCTGGGCGAGCTGCTCTGCGACCGCGGCTATCTGTGTGGCTAACTCCCGGCCCGGTGTCAAGATCAGGGCTCGGGGCGTGTTGAGTCTACGTTCGGGAGCCTCGCGCTGAAGCAGCCTGTCCAGGATGGGCAGCAGATAGGTGAGGGTCTTGCCGCATCCCGTCTCGGCAGCGATCAGGCTGTGGGCACCCTCGTGGACGAGCGGCAGGCCCTGCACCTGGATGCCGGTCAGCTGTCGGATGCCCAGTTTGCCGCGCATGTTCTCCAGCAGCTGCGAATGCAGCTTCAGTGCCGCGCTGTCCATGAACGCCTCAACGCCCTGCATCTCCCGCTGCAGTTCCTCAGCGCCGACGCTGGCATTCAGGATGAAGTAGTCTCCCTTGGATTTGTGGTGCAGCCAGCCGTTGGAGGCCAGTGCCAGGCTGCCGAACTTGGCATCCGGCTTCTCGTGGTGGGTTAAATTGAACTGCGGTCGCCTGCACGAGATTAGGGGATTCTCCGGCTTCTTCTTGGACTTCTCCCGCGACTTTGAGGGTTTCGGCTTAGTTTGAACTGCCGCCGCGGTGGCAAAGGAAATTACTTGTCTGGAGGATTGCGCCCGCAGCACCAGAGATAGATTTAACATTCTTGAGAATCCGGATTATCCAATGTTTTTATTTCAGATGCCGGCGAGCTAGAGATGGCAGTGGCATCGATAACACGCGGGTAAGTTTTCGATGTTTATTAATTACCAATCGTTCTTATAATACTTTGAGTTTTGAAGGAAAATTATTAATATTTGTTTAATATTTTATAACGTATGTAATTCACGAATAGGTTCTTTGTGGCAAGTAAAAGAGAGTAGTAGTTAAAGGACGATGTGAGTAAGCTGTACCATCTCTAAGCTGAACATATCGAACAGTGCTGCCCATGTGGCGCAAAAACTGAATTCCACGGAAATATTTTTACAAGATTCTTGGATTTATTATGTGTTTAGTCGCTATTTAGTCTACATTGACAAAGCAAATCGGCAGAAAATATATTCTTAAATAAACTCTGATGTAAGAGCGGAACATTTTACTTTATTTTCTATTATGAAAATGTATTTTTCATTACATATTTTCTTAATTACAATTTATATGTTGTTGCTTTATCTTAGGACAATAATGATGTGCTAGCTTTTGCTTCAACTGAATTAACGAAGTTTTCACATATATGTATATATATCTATAGAGTAACACTCAATGGGGAAAGCTCCACATTTTCAGTTTCAGCGAAAGTTGGACTGCAGTTGCTCTTCGCTGAGGAAACTTGCCACAACGAAGTAGAATTCCTTTTATCTCGAGGGCTCCTTTACTCCGCCGTTCCTTCAAAGAGTTTTTAATTTCTGCAACGTTTTGCGCAAACTGTTGTTGGTTGGGGGACGACGCACAGTTTTTAATATGTTTTAAGTAATTTGTGCACATTTGTGCGAATTTTTATCGCGGTCACAAAAGTTTGTCCTTTGTGCTGTGACCCGACATTGCAGCTTCCTTTCCACAGAATCTTTCTCTGCCGCTGCTTGTTGGCGAGGTTGTAATGATGACTTTATGACTTTATTTACGTGCAATAAAGAAGGCATTCCGCGGCAGTCCCGAGCCCGAGCATCGGGACACTACTTCCGAATATAAATGCGATCCAGGTTAATTTATTCGCTCCCAGCTCCTCCTCTCTCCTTCCTTCATCTCCATTATTTCAAAAGAGAGATCCGGAGAATGAGGCGGCTGAAGTAGGCGTCTGAATTCAAAATGCGCTTGGGACTCGGCCTCCAAATATGCTAAATCCCAGGAATACTACTCGGCTGCTGTCCTCTCCAGAAACCGGGGGGCGTGTCACACTCGGCGCCGTGTTAACATACATGTGCCTCTGCCCAGTGTGCCTGCTGCCTGCTGCCTGCTGCCTGACGCATGTCTTGCCCAAAAACTGTGCCCGGAATTTGCATTTCAATGATTAAAGTGTTAAAATGCCGGCCGACAGCCGACACATGCGGCGTGTATCCATCCCGGATCCACCACATCCCCCTTTGTATAGTTCCTAATGGCTTTATAAAGCGAACACCTCAAGCAAAATGCGATTTTAATATTCTCATGTATTCCTCCACCTCTGCACATGGTGTGAAAAACTTGTAAAATGTTGACTTTCTTCCAGCAGAATATGCAAATTCTTTTTAAATTCAGCAACGAAATTTATTCTAGTTTAAATAACTACACTTTTAGCCAAGGAATTTCTGCTTTTATCAAGGTAAAATAGGCAAGATAATGGAATTTTGCAGGGAATTTAAATAACTAGATTTGCAATCCAAAATGGAAAGTAACTTCAAGTGGACTGATTTTTAGTAATTACCCTATCCCAATAATATTGAATTAAATATTAACAGCACTGCCTTGACCAGAACTTTTGCAGTCCGAATATCCTTGGCGGATGTGCGTGACTCCTTGGAGACAGGTGGAAAGTTGACCGAATTTGTGGTTTTATGGGGAAAGTAATCCCTAAGAGTGTGGCGTGTCCCGCAGCTAATTAGATAAATCACTCTTTCGCTCTAATTGCTGCTCCATTCTGGCTGATAAGCAGGGCCATAAAAAAAGGGGAAACAAAGGACACTCGTGCGGTGCGGTGCGTGCGCCTGTTTAATTGAAATCCTCGCGTAAATTGGTCAAGAGCTTGCTTCTGATGCGATTCGAGTGCAGCAGCAGCAGCCACAGTGGGCACTGGCTGGCGGCGACAGGCGTGTCACTTGATGTGACAGCTGCTGGTGGACATTCCGCGGATTTGTCGGGATTAGTGGGCAGCCGGAAGGGAGGCGTGGGCTGTGCGTCAGTCAGCCGTTGTGCGTGAAATGCATTTAAATTTTGCGTTTTGCACACTTGTCGCCTCAAATTACAGCGCATTTGTCGTCGAGTGGCGCGCACACGCTTTGTGTGAGTTTTGTTTGCAGCATTTTGGCATGTAACCACAGCAGTGGTGGCTTAAATAAGTTCTGTAATTTTTTAGCCTACAAATTAAAGAATTACCGTTACTACTTTGATAGAAGATTAGATATTTTATGGGGAAAATACAGGGGAAATGGTGATTAGCAAACCAGGCAAGTCGACTTCTCAGCCTTGTCCGGGTGTCCGTTAGGGATGGCAAAAATATCGATACTATATTGATAGTATCGAACCAATTTCCCATTTTTAGTTTAATCTATCATTGTTAGAAAGAAATATAAGGAGGTTAGCAAACCCTTGTTTTAAGGATGTTTTAAATATTATAAAGAACAGATATTTTATCAATAATTGAGATATATTTTCGATTATCGTCTCGATTTCTGATGTCTCGTCTTTTTCATCGTTAAACGGCTTAAAGTATGTAGATGAAATTAAAAATATAACTGTCATAGGAAGAATCATTACCAGTTATGACAATTGTATGACATTGATTGCTTGAACATCTTTAATTTATGTACAATTAATTCAAGAAGTGCTAGCAATGTGACCCCAGGTGTAGACACTCAACCGTGCAGACGAGCTTGCGGTGCTCGAAACGTTGGAAATGCGCTTTAAGCACGCATTAGAGACAATGCAGGGAAGCATATAGCACACGGGCACACATCTATTTAGCTGCATACAGCTATAGGTCCACTAGCATTCTATATAGAAACCGATTTTTGCGGATTAACACTGCACACGCAGATGAAATGTAAGGATGACTTGCCGGGAACTGGCAGACAATTGGTATTCACAAGGAGTCCTTCCAGCTACACATGTAAGCCGGCGTTCAAGAAGCTCCCCGACCATCAGGCCACATCTCCTCCCTTCCTCGAGTCCGTATCCGTATCCCGAATCCGAATCCGAATCCGGGCGTATTTGTGTGTGCTTTCTCCCCCCAAGCCTTTTGTGTTTGCCTAAGCTTCAATGGCAGGGGCAGGAATAATGTGGAATGGAGGGGAAGGAGGATCCTGCGAACAACAAAAAACAAACACACGCACCGAAGACGAAGGCCCAGGCTGCCGGGGTTAGTTTACCGATGCGGCTTTTACGGGCTTAACATATTAATTAAACTTGAAGTGGAAACACGAAACCAAGGGCAGGAGGCAGGCGGGCAGGGTCAACTTTAAATTAAGTTTTAATCTGTTGCTCATATTTAAACAGCCAGCCAGCCACCAGGTTGTTGTGAGTCGGATGCACTGGAAAAACAATAAATAAGTTCATTTATTTACATATGAAATGACTTAGGAAATCAATTGAATCATTTGAGTTCGGGATTAGTTTTCATTAATTTGTAACTATTTAGCATAATTAAATATTACTCTTGCTACTAATCGATGGCTTTCGAGAACGAATTCACCGATTAACGATACTTATTTATTTTATTTTTGTATTTGGTGACTTATTTATTTTGATTTTCACAGCTCACAGCTCATCATCTCCCTTCTCTTCTATATTTTTATTTATTAATAAGTTTTATGTTTTATCGAAGCTGTTGATCTTGTCCCAGCTCGTGTGATACCAAGCCTTTTACCAGAGGTCCTTAAAATCTTAAATTACTAGTAGGAACACTCAACTCTTTTTGTGTTCAAAGAAAACATGGAATATACAATTCATAGGGCACAGAAAACGCTCTAAATTTAATCAATGAAAAATGCTATGTGAGTTTTGTATATATAGAACGATTATCTGATCTGATTTGTATAGCAAAAGTGTTTAACTTTTTTAGTAGGAGGAACAAGCAGTCTTGCTCGTGTTTTACTTTTGTTTTAGATATCCGATGGATGTCTATAGTTTCGTACTATTTGAGAAATCTTAGCCCAAATATAAGTATTATTTATTTTACGAATTTATTCATTGCTTTCTTGCTGTGTAGGCGGTCGGTCACATGGACACTTTTCGGCCTGCGTGTGTTGTAGCTCCACTGGTCCAGGAGCTTCGGCTCTGCATCACTAATTGAAATTGGTCATTTGACTGAAGTTTGGCGAGGACTGACGGACAGACTGAATGACGAAATAACAGAATGACAGGCGACAAGTGACTGGCAAGCAACGACATCGGCCTCTCATCGGAGGAGGCAGCGGCGGATAACTTGTGGCTCCTCTAATGCAGTCAACTTGGATGCCGTTCGTGTCCACGAGGAGTCTCATAACTCTTCGCTGGCCCAATCCCAGTCACATGTGCGACGTGGCCAGGTGTGCGATGTGCGATGGCTGCTCCGGTCTTCCTGGCAGATTGACAGCTTAATAAATTAAAATGCATTAAGTGGCTGGCGTAGATTTGCGGCGGCCATAAATCTTTCACTCTTTCCGCTTCCCGAAAGCCAAGGAGCCGGAGCTAGAAGGCTCCGGTAGAGCTGAGCTCTGGCTTTGGTCTTAAATATTATATTGTAATTCAAATATTTATGGCCATCAGCGTAAATAAAACTGTCTACTAAACATGGCCCCGTGTCGGGGAGTTGCTGGAGTTGGAAGACGGTGATGTATGTGGCTCAGGTGAGCGCTGGCACCTGCCGGGGCCGGAGGAATCCTGCTCCTTGCCTTCTATTCTCTGCCAACCCCTAAGCTTGCAGGCCAACAAATTCTCACGCGCCGAGAGCCCATTGACACGGGCTGCTAAGCTGTTGATGGCGGCCGCCTCTGGGAACTCCGACGACCTTTGCCCGCCAGCTGCCTGTGACGAGGCCCGAAAGGTTGCCTCCTCCAGCCAGGTCCTGGGGATTCCCCTCGTGCGTAGGAAATCAAAAACATGCAAAATAGCTTCGTTTTCCAGAGCGCGCGCTGCATATTTGTCACGAAAAGGAAGGCTGGTACTAGTGTGTGGGGATAATGGATTGAATTCTGGTCGGGATTGGGGCCTAATAAAGCAGGAGGAGGAATTTAAATAGAAAAGAAGCAGGAGATACAAAAATACTGGGTATTTTGGCAAGCTATAGAGAGAAACATTGGAAAGGAGGTAGGTTTTAGTGGAGTTTTAATATATGTTGTGATCGCCAATGCTCTTTAATTTTCTCAGCATGTATAAAGCGGAATATTTCTTTAGAAAATAAAAATGTTAGAGCTTTTTTACAAGTGTTATTAAATGAGTTATGGCTTATTAAGTGCCTCAGGTTGCCATAGAACCCTTTGATAATCCAAAGAATAGACAAAATACAGAAATTTGTTCTTTTCGGAGTTCGTTACTTCACATCTGAGGACTGTCAAGGGTTTATTTGATTTCCGAACTACGAAATGGCGGCTCTCAAGACAGGACTCGCTGGAGACACTTGATTTCTCGCCGTGCAGGACGGCGGACAGCCATAAATAAACAAACCTCATCCCTTCTTGCTGGGGGAATCGACAAATCATAATAATCATGGGCATTCGCATTCGTTGCCTACTTTTGAGCGACCATCGGTGTGTCCCCTCCCTGCGTGTGTGTGTGTGTGCGCTTCAATAAATTGTCTGTTATCATTTTCATGTTTTCGCATTGACAACGGTTGGGGTTTCAGGGCTCCAGCTTTCCAGGGCTTCGGGGCTTCGGGGTTTTGGGGACTTGAGGTCGTCTCGGGCTCGTCGGGGCGTATGAGCAACGTCAACGTTTGAATCGCAAAGCGGCTTGCAGGATGCCAGCTTCTGCTCCTGCGTAGGCGTGGGATTCCCGGACCGTGCTGAGCCTAATTTGCCGGAAATAAATGTGCAGCGATGTGTACGGACTTAGGAAGCCAAGGGCAGGCACAGGCAGGCAGCTTCTTTCGCGTCTAGCTGGGTAGTCCAGGAGCTGCGGGAGTCTTGAGAACCTCGAGGACTTCCTCGAACCCTTGGCCATGCACTCCCGTCGCAGCAGCCCTGCGAGAGAGTGCCGGTTATTATTATTGAAGCGCCAGGAAATTCGAAACTTGTCAGCCAGTTTGCCGGAAGAGCCAATAAACGACGAGGGGCCGGCCAGGAGGCGGAGAAGGGAACAGGGCCTGACAGCATTCGGAGGGAGGAGGAGCTCTTTCGCGGCAAATCGAATCCCATTCGATCGCATTCGCCGGCAGAAGGAGTAAATTGAATGAAAATTAATGTTTAAAGCCTGACTCTAGCCTTCAAACTTCCACAGCAACTCACTGAACACGTCAAGATCGATTTGGAGGTTATCTTTGAATGATATTAAGCTTAAAATTATAAACAATAAACGAAAAAATTTATACGACGATACTTGTCCCAAATGAACTGCAGTTCAAGGACGTAAGCAGATGCTATAGAAGAAGGGATTCAATTCGAAAAGCAGTCAACAAATATCTCAATTAGAAAGAAAATTAATACTGTAAATATCCCCAATAAAAGAATTTTCAAAAGTTAAGTAACTAGTTAACACAGCGGCAGAATCCTCTTGCACGTAAAATTCCCTTAAAAGCAAAGTTTATTGAGACTTTCGTGTTTCAATGATTAATTTTAATTCCATCAACTTTCGCAACCAATATATACACTCGCTTTGATTCGGAAGGAATATATATATAAATATATATACAGTCCACGAAGAATAGTTGGAATTTAAGGACACGGTCTGCTGAAAAGGCTTTTCCTACGAAATAAACTGTGTGAAATATTGATTTGTTTCCCAAACCTTTTACAGAAAAACCAGCCTTTAAATGGACTTCCGCTTGTCCCTTAAAGTTGCTTCTTTTGTTAAATTTCAGCTGGGGCCATTAACGAAGAGTACTGCTCGTGGATTCCTACAGAGGTTAAAGATTCAGAGGAAACGGAAAAGAAGCAGGAGCAGAAGCAGGATAAGGAGCTTTCTCTCTCCCCAATAAGTGTAATGGCTGCTGTTTGTCGTTCGCTGAAAAGTCCGCGACATCGATAGTTGTGCCGGGAGGGCTCAGCATCCGTCGGTGGATTGGAAGCCATTAGCGGGCTTGGCCAGATTTACGCTTCCGATGGGGAACAGCAGCAGGAGCAGGAGCAGGCCCAGCATCACTTTCTCGTCCACCTCTGCCTCGCCTCCTCATCAATTGTTTCGTTCGGAGTGGCGCTTGTCGGCAATCAATCAGCTCCCGGCCTTGGCTCTCGGCACTTGGCTTTCCCGGAGACTGGCTACCCCCGCCGGCTCTTTGCATAATTAAAAAAGTATGCGTTATGTCGTTCACCTGACGTTTATTTCGGCGGCGGAGGAGCCGCATCAGCAATCCCGACAGGGAATTTAAATTACAAAGGCTTCCTGCCTGCTGCGTCTTTGCTCCGATGGCTGAGCAAGCAATACTCCGCCACACCTGACACCAGGATTTACCTGTAGTCAATGCTCCCTTGTCCCCCTGATATCCACCGGCTGGAAGGCAGATTCAATTAAGTTGATGAAACGACAATTGTCAAGCAGACAGCAGCCAGTGCTGTTCACTCAGTGGATTCGATAGCTGATATCGATAGTG
Organism: Drosophila kanapiae; assembly: GCA_008042475.1. Lineage (NCBI taxonomy): Eukaryota > Metazoa > Arthropoda > Insecta > Diptera > Drosophilidae > Drosophila > Drosophila kanapiae. Next base: position 802,682 of record VNJM01002939.1, read on the forward strand.
CACATTGCAGTAAAGTATTTCCATTCCCAGCTCTAGAGTGTCATAATAAATATTTTTCAAAGAATGCTAATATCTTTATAAACTTATAATTTGACATAATATCTAAGGTATTTTTCAAGGTCCCCTTGGCAAGAAAACCTACTTCAATATAACATCTTTATCTTTACCATACATTAAAAAATGTAGGCAATGTTTCTTTCTTTTTAAACGTGATAATTTTACTGTTCGAAAAGTCATTCTTTAATTACTGAAAATCAGTTTAACTTCAACTGTGGTAATAAATGTTTCGAATGTGAAAGCCAAAAGCAAGCATCTCTGTTTCGAACAGCGCCCGGAGCAGCTGTGGACGTGGCAATAAAATCACATTTTGTACATCCCGACGACGTCTCCATCCGCTGTCCATCATCGGGGCATTTCCATTTAAATACGTCGCTGTCAATTAAGCGACACCAGGAGGAGGGAGGCGCCACAGGAGCAGGGGATGGAGGATGATGCAGTGATTGCAGCAGTCACACAGAGATAACTCAATTATGGGCATCGATGGACATAACGAGCGTTGGATGAGGGACACGTGTAGAGTCGGGTTATTATTATTACCCCCAGTATGCTCGATTTAATTCCATTCAATTGGACGTTGAAGATTGCATCAGCAATTGCGTCCCCTCCCTCAGTCCTTTGAGTGGAGGAGGCTCCTGGCCAGCTAATTGCACGGCGGAATCACAGTCACAGTAGCAGGAAGATGCACAGAGGCAGAGTCGCAATTTAATCGAATCGAATTCGCATCGTTGGCAAATTGAATAAGTGAATGATTTGCCTCGACACTTGGCGTTGGCTTCTCCTCCCAGCTCCGCCCCCTAGCCGTTCCGGCTTCCTGTGGCGCAGCCTTCTGCTGCTGCTTCTCCTCCTGGCCAATTAGTCAATCGGCAGGAGGCAACCATCGTGATTCCCATTGAGGGCAAACAAAGTTCTCGCGACGCGCGAACCCAATTAAACAAAACGGAGCCAGAGATCCCTCCATTATGATGGTGATACAGGACAGCTGTGAATTCCACTGGACCAAATCTGGAACTTGTTAGTGTTGGGGGAAATTTTTTAAAATTTATTTCATCAGCTGACCCGCCGAATTTTTAATTTAACAAGGTTTTCAAGATACATTTTTTAGGAGTTGTTTTCTAGTTAATAAAAGTCGTTTATACGCCATAGTTTATTTATCCCAAATGAATTTGATGCATTCTTGACAGCTTTACTTATGTTAGTTTGCCATATATAACGAGATTTACAAAGCTACTTCAGGGGAATGATAACATCGTTCTTATTCCAAACAATGTGGAAGCAATGTCAGAGGATGAAGCCGTCAAGCATTTTAATATCTTCATCGAATTGTTGCCAGAATCAACAAACTGACTTGACTGTTCCACCGGAATAGATTATCGAAAATAATAATATAATAATGACTTCTCAATAGATTTTATTTTGTAATCATAACCTTGTTGTAATTTCTCTCGCTGTAAACCATCTTCCGGCCGGAGGCCTTGCATCCGGCGTAATTAGTGCACTCGGCGGAGGTGCAGTGCAGCCGCTCACTTGACCGTTATCCTTTGTGCGAGTCCTGCGACTCCTTTTTCTGTTTTTCTGGGGATTTTCTCGAGTGCGTTTCTCTGTTTTCGCGCTCTGTGTTTTCCCTGCTTTTCGCCTGCTTTGGTGGCGCCTTTGTTGATTCTTTTAAATTTCGCCTTTCAATTATTTTATGCAAATAAGCAAGCGGAGAACGCGGCGAGGAGAGCAGATTATGCCAGCTTGACGGGATTCCCAACGTTTTTCCCACCCCTGCTCCAACTTCAGCCCTTGCTCCTTTATCCTGCGTCCCTAATTCTCCGGTTCTCCTTTATCCCCAGCGAGGCGAAGCGAAAGAAATCCGCGCGCTTGCCAAAATGAATTGTTTGGCATTGTATTGCCGACTGTCCGCCCTTCTCAAGGCTCGCGGACGCGGACGCGGACACGAACATGGACTGAGGGCCCGTAATCATCTTAAGTTGCTCCGAAATGGGTTTGTTCATTTCGAGTATTTTCGAACAACTTCAGGAGGAGCTAAGCGATTTGGCCGTAATGTGCAGTCCGTTGTCCATTTCCCTTTGCTTAATTGGAGCTCCTCGGGGGAGTCGTTCTCCGTTTTCCAATTCCTGGTGTCCCTCTTTCATCCCGCTTTCCACTTCGAAAGCCATTCATTAATCCATTTCCTGGCCATGTTTGATTTTCCCCCCAGTTCCTGGATTAAGTTATCTAGAGTAAACACTCTCTGCGGTTCTTAAAGTCTCATCATAAATTTATGTAATTATAGGCCATTTAAATGCTCTTAATCGGCGGCGATTTCGCATTGATTTTCCCCTAGCCTTCCACTCGCGTTAATTAATCAATTAAAGTGGCTTACCCTTTGCCACCGCAAAATTATCAATTCTCCCAGGGAATACATGCATTTGATATATTTATGAATGCCGCGCCGAGCCCCTTGAAATTTAATTGGAATTATGATTGTAGACCGAATTTTTCGATGGTGTCAAAGCCAGAAGCGTACCTTTCGAAGGAGAGGCCTTCGAAGGTGTTCCTTGCTCCTCCGCTTCTCCTCGTGTGTGTGAAAGAAAGGAAAATAATTGAGATGTCGGCAGGAAATGTAAGTGGACTTTTATTGACTGTTTTGCTGCTTGGCTGGCTGACTGAATGGCCGCAGGGACAAGGTCTTCTCCGTGCTCTCCTCTTCCTCCCTTTTTGCCGTGTCCTTGCACCCATTTGCTCCTGGTTACACTCTCTCGTTCGTCGTTATATATCTCATTGCGGCCACAACTCAAATGGCGTGTGCATCTCGCCATTGTCTACGATTGGAAGGTGAAAAATGCGCTGAACGAAGACGAAAAAAATCAATACATTGACTTTGGCCCCCTTTTCAACGCCCTTCGAATAATGCCCTTTAAGCCCCTATTGCACCTTGCTCTCTCTGGGGCTCTGATTGGGTTAGTGTTGGCTCTTTAAGATTGGCCTCCTCACGTACACATTTTATGCTAATAACAATAACAGCAGCGCGCGGAAGCTATAGCACCCAAGATTGCTTAGGCCTTAAAGACCTCCAGGTACCTCTTATAAATAATTGGAGAAATCAAATAATATCGATTTATCGCAACGTTAAAAAATCTATTTAATATCAACCTTCGTGTCAGATATTAATATATCAAGTGAAGGTAGCTTTAACCTTTTGCAACTTGATTACTAGCCTCGATCTCCCATGCATGCACAGGGTATTCACCTGGAAAGGGCACCCGCTTCTCTAGAATGTGCTCTGGCTTTCGGGGGGCATCTGCAATGGGTAACTGAAACCGGCAATTGCCGTTTTACCTGCCATGTCGCGTCGGCCATCGACGTTGTCGCAATCCCCATTCCCCGGCAATATCCTTCGCCCTCGCACAACCCACCTGACAGGCTTGAGGGTCCTTAAGCGTCGACGAGTGGCGCTGGAGTGGAGAGACCCGGCGAGATTGTGTTGCGGTTAAATTGCGTCAAACATATTTGACATTTTATTATAAGAACGCAATATCGCATGATATTACTGCCCCCATCTCCTGTGTCCTGTCCTATAAGCTTGCCACACATGTCCTGCCGCCCTGCCAGTCTCTGTCTCCCCTCCCCTTTCCCTCCTCGATGGCTTCAAGTGCTTTTCATTAACTGCTGCTTATGAATATTAAATTAAAACGGCCTTTGCCGGGTACAGGGAGTTGGCCAGGAAACAGGACCAGAAACGCAGCTCGAAATCCGCTTAGCAGCGCTGAAGAGAGGAGGCTGGAAACAATGCCTAAGACGCGCCGCATATTTAAGGAGCTCCGCGGCAAATAGAATTTTGCGCCAGACCGGAATAAAGCTATTTGCCTGCTCGGCGTCTCGACGCTATTCCAAATGCAGCATCAAGAAGAAGGTTCTACGGCTCTTCTCCTTTTGAGAGCTAGAAACTGCAGCTCATGAATTTCGAATGAAATTAAAAACGTGTTTCAGCGCAAAAAAAATAATAATAATGGCAGAAGAACGGCGAAAGCAACGGTTGCATTCCCTCCTTCCTGCAAAGGATTGCTCTACAGCACGCCAGGACTTAGTGATGTAAGCTCGCCTGTTCGCCTGTCACTTGCCTGCTGCCTGGCTGCTCCTTCGAGCTTCCTGCTCCCCCGCTGGCTGACTGGCTGGCCACAATTAAGCCTTAAGCCAGAGCGAATATTGGTAAGCGGATGCAGGACTCGGGGATTCGAATATGCCAGCTGGCCAAACATGTAAACACACATCAACCCTGCCCTGAGTGGTTGACCAACTGCAACTGTCATTGCTGGTTTGCCGACGACTCAGAAGGAGATGGAATCGTGATTTGTGGTCAGGCTCATCACGGCGACTAAAGGCTACGAGGATTAAGCTGAGAGAGGTAGATGTGGGACCTAAAACTTGTGGAGAATAAAGGAATTAAATCAAGCCCTGGTAAATAAGTGTTCGTACTTAAAAGGAATATTTTTACGCTGTTGCTGCTGCTTTGCTAGTAAATTGCAGGCAAAGCTTGGGAGATTTTAATGACATAGAACTGATGGAGGAGCAGCTTTCGAAACACCTTCTTGTTCTATTAATTTCTCTATCAACAAAATCACGCTGTCATCACAGCCACACTTTCATTCCAATAACTCGAATTGAGAAATCTCTTGGCCTGTCGCCACGCCCTCAATTGTGCCCACTTACTGGAGGCAACTTTTCGGTTACTTGAAAATTCAATTTTACGCAATATGCGCAAATCACGATTATTAAATTTAAATATTATTAAATATTAAATTTGTGCGTGCTCTTTCATTGCATACTTGGCGGCCTCAAGCGGGCCTTCAGCAGGGGCGTAGTCGGCAGGAGGAAGTTGGGGTGAGTGCAGCAGTCCCTCATTACCCTGAAGCTGAGGGAAAAACTATGAAAATGTGTTTTCAAATTGCGAAACAATTTGTGTTGACCGTAATTGAACTTTGTCGTCGTTGTCCGCGGCATACCTCATCCTCCCTCCCGCTCCTACCATAATTGTCGTAAAGCAAACTTTTCGTCGCTCATTGCGGCCCTCGTAAAAGTTTTCCGCGCACGCCACGCTTTTCCGCTTTTCAGCCCGCTGTTGTCTTCTTCGCTTTCTTCTTTGCGCGCAGCCTGCGGCGAATGGCTGATTTGTGTCTCTGTGTGTGCGCGTCGCGGTCTGACCAATTTAAAGCCACATCACCACCACAGAAATATCCCTCACGACCACACTAACTGCAAGTGCACAGAAAGAAACAAAAGTACACCTGCAAGCTTCAAGGAGAACCGACCTGCCGTTCTGATATTCATTATCTTCTTTTAAGTTTGATGGCTTTCCTTGGAAACATTTTAGGGATGTATATCGAGACCATCTACTCCACAATTTATTTTTTAATCCATCCGAATTTATCTCGACTCTTGCCTTAATACTGACTTGAATCTTTTGGTTTGTTCGAATCACATTTTCTACGGTCTTTTCTGTGGCTTTTAGTGTTGTGTTTTCTTCTACTTTCCTTTTAATACAAAATAATTGCTTAAAAGAAATTATGAGAACTGCTGAAGACAAAAAATTAAAATAGAATACATCACAATTAAATGCGGATTATTAATATTTTTTGAAGTGCTCGGAAGACCAAACAATGCATTGTAGCTTTTTAATTGTCCTTGGATTTGCTTGCGTATTTGCACTTTTCTTTTTCGGATTTTGCGGCATAATTCTCGACACACGAATGAATATTTCAGCAGAGCAGAAGGAAGCTGGATTCAAAGTGCCAAATCCAAATCCAAACTCAACAATTCTGCCGCTCGAAAGTTTATCGGCATTATAATTCATGGGGCCGGTCTCTGGCTCTGCCTCTGTCTTGGCCACAAATTTCCAAATTCCAAATGCAAAATGCCGATAATTGGCCGGGTCTTGGGAGGGAATTGGGTGGAAGGATGCGTGAGAATCAGCCTGTGGCATTACCACATCTATACACCCGTTTCCCCTGTTTTCCCATTGAGTATGCAGCCAGTTGGAAAATGCATTCGGTTCCATTTTCCCCCCTCCTTCGTTAGCACTCAATTCTGTTGTTTAGTCGCTCGTGTTGGCGGTGGTTCTCCTCAGTACCTCCTGGAGCCACTTGCTCTAGTGGTTTACAGTGCTTTAATTTAAACAATAAAGATATTTGAATTGTTTTGTTTTTATTTTTTCTTTTTGAGTAAAGGAGATACAAGCTTGAAATACTTTTTAAGCTTGAATATAAGAAATGCTACAAAAAAATGCTAAAAGACTGCACCTTCTTGTAGACTCTGTCTCAGCTCTACTTGAGACATGAGTGCGATTCCAGGAAAGTACCTTCTGGCTTCAGTGTCACGTAAGCTTCTTCCTAATTGAAAGCCCCTTCCGCCGGTCCGTGTAAGTGTGCCATAAAAGCCCGATGTTCCGCCGCCACAGAGATCCCCTTAAAGGGCTGAGATGGTCAGTCGTCCTTTCCCTAACCCCCGTAGCCTATTTGTCAGGAGTAATTAGCCGCAAAGTATGCTATTTCCACAATATTGCACATTGGCCATTGGTCGTTTTGTCGTTTTGCCACATCAATGGCAATGTCAACGCGCCTGCCTGCTGGCCTCCATTGGCCCCATTGCTGAATACTGACATGCCTACACAGGAAGACAAAAGTTGTAGCCTTCATATTAATTAATATAGTTTTTGTAAGAGAACGCTGAAGAGTTTGCTGAAAGATCAAGCCACGATGTGTCATTTGAGGAAGATGACTCTGCTTCTTTATCAACATTAGTGATGTGTGTCCAATATGATCTATCCACAAAAATATCTGGCTCAATATCGGATTTGTTGGGCATTTTTTGTGCCATTCTGCTCCGAACTCCAACCCCCGAAGAGAGACCGAGGGCTGCCACTCAAATCGCTCGATTGCCGCTGCACAATGCAGATGAGCAACAAAAACAGCACAGAAAGTCGCTAGAAAAACACAAATTCAAAGGAGCTGGAGCAGGATCGAGAAAGGTAGTGGTATCGTTAGCTGGGAGGAACAGCTGCAGCCTGCAGGCAGGCCCTGTCCCCTGGAGCTTGTGACTCTGTGTGTGTGAAAAATACCACAATTTCAATTTCAAAGTATCCTTTTAGTCGAAAAGGAAATGACATTTACGCGCTTTGTTGTGGTTTGTCCATGCATAAAACATTTTTTAGTTGACATTTTTTATGTTTCACTTGAACTGCTCCTCACCCTGGCTGGTAACCAGTCCTCACCAACCTGCTCTCTGCTGCCGGGAGGACGTACCATGTTTTGTGGCGAAAGCCAAAGGAACCACAGAGCGAGGCGATGACGAGGACGTCGTCCTGACGTCCAGACGTCCTCTCGCTGATGACGCTACCAGAACTGCACAAACTTCAGGCAACAGCTTAAAACTGGACTCGAAGGAAGGAAAAATATTTATGAAAATTAAATTCGCACTCAAACGGAACTGGCCTTGGGGCTGCCAAGCAGAAAGGAAGTAGGCAAAAGCAGGAAGGATTGCTGGCTTGGCTGCAAACTCGACGCAATAATTACACCAAGGTTTCCACATAGAAGCAGTAACCAGATAAGTTCAATTATATTCAAGATTAAATCACTAACTAAATAGAGAAAATCCTAATAACATTGTCATAAGCAATTTCAAAAGGAAATTATCTCAAAAAGTTCAAAAGTTAAATTTAAATAGGAAGCCAAGAAAGAGAGATATTTTTCTCAGCCAAAAATGGATACATTTTAAAAATATTTAAGGCATCCTTGGAGTCCCGGGAAAGCGTTGTGGGTGGACCAGCATTCAATTGCCAACAGTAAGTGCAAAAATCAATGCACAGCTCCAGGCTCCTGGCTCCCGGCTCGCAGCTCCCTGCTCCCTGCTCTTCCTCCTCACTTCCACTTCCTTCTGCAAACTGTGCTGCCAAAGCGCTGCAAATGCGTTTCCTGTTTCCTTCAGAAATTCAGGGACATTCGAGGGAAGGAGAGAAGCGTTGAAAGGCAGGAGCCGCGAGCGGGTAGGAGCTGCGCTGACATTTGTTGAATATCAACAGGAAATGCAGTGAATAAACACGTCGAGTTCGCCGATTCGTCGAAGCCATGAGTTGCATTGTGAGCTGCGGGTTTGGTAGCCTTCGCCTCCGTCGCCTCCATGGCCATTGTGGCAGTTACACGGCGAGAAAAGATAGCTGATTTGAGTTAGGAGCAAAGATGGAACTTGAAACTACTTCCCTGCTTCAGGTGCCGAAAGAATTTAGTGTGGAATTCTAAGTAAGGTATTTACCATTTCGGTAAAAGTCCTGTAAAAGCTGTATTAGCCATAACTTTGACAGGCAATTGAAGCTGAGCCCTTGTTCTGGTTTTTTTTCTCAGTGCACAGGAAGTGCTGCCGGGCAGGCAGAGAGATGCACTTGCAGTGCATTCAATTCGATGCGATTCCAGCGCGATTCTACTCCTCGATTCGATTTGAATGGAGTCGGGATGAGGATGCGGATGAGGATGCATATGCGGATGTCTCCTAGGGGCAGCGGCCGGCAAATAATGCCAAATGCATTTTCGATGACTGAGCAAGGAGGACAACAATGGGCACAAACACAAACACCAACGGGGAGCAACAATCGACGGGAAGTCCTCGGCACAAATTTGCATTGCAGTCGCGCTGCGTTGCGTAATTGCATTCATCAAAAAAAAAAGGACAGCACAAATGGCAGTCGACCATCCGCGTTTATTCATTCAGTCAGTCATGAGACCGGCAATCAAATTAAATTCCTGGCTAAAATGTTTTTGCGGGGCCCTTTCAAACGAATCAAAGGTGAGCTCGCCTCCGCTGGCAATCAAAGCCTGGCCCCGACCACGTCCACGTCCACGTTCCCTTGGTTACGTTTCACCAGCTCTCCAGCAACGCCATAAGCCATCATATTTTGTCCGTCCAGCCATCCGCCTGTCCGTCGATCCATCAGCCAGGCAGTCAGTCAGTCATTCAGCCAGCCAGTCAATCATTCGAATCGTTTTCGTTTGCGCTTCGTTTTCGATTCCAATCAATTTGTTTGGCATTTTTGGCTGCCAGTTCGCCACCCTTTTTTTTCGCTTGTTTTGTTTAGTCTTTTTGTTTCCTTCTATCGATTTGCGCCAGAAAAAACATAGAGAAACGGAAAAAACTAGCAACAAAAAAAAAAGCTCGACGATGCTTGTTGCATTTTTAAATAAATGTTGTTCAAAGGGTGGAATACGGAACACGAAACACACTTCCGGCCTGAATAGATCCATCTTTGTCCGCTCTAAAATGCCAGTAAACGTGCTTAATTTACAACGGACTTTAGGGGCTTCAATTTTACATTTCTTTCTCATTTTTTATTTCCCTCAAAAGGCTATAATAATTTACCAAAAAATCTCTTTTTTGTAGTGCAAAACTGTGAGAGAATAATTATTAATTTAAGCTTGGGGCATTAAACAAGAAAAAGAAAACAAGTTGGCAGGGCCATCAGGAAATAATCACTGGATATCGTTATGACATCGATATTGGCATGCAAAAACATCCTACTTTCCTACTTTGCTGGATATCTCTGAAAGTCAAAGCAGATTTAGTTGCAATCGAGATAAGGGAGACACAACTTGCTGTCTATAAATACAACTTTTATTTTGCCTGATAAAAGTGATGAGCGTAATAAAGATAATTTTGATTTCCGTGTTTATTAATGGTTTATTTATAGAAATAAATTATAAATATTAATGGGAGCCACGGGGCGTAGATACCGCAGTTGAATTATTAACTGAGATCTATTTTTGGAATGATTTGTCATAAATTAGTTAGATAAATACGGCTGGACATGGTTAAGACCAAGAAAGAAACAATTCAATTGTATATTGATGGTATTTTAATTGTTTTTTAAGTTTACTTGCTGTTAAGGGTGTCCTTCTGTAAAAACGCTCCCATGATTTCCTTCAAAATCCCATTCGAACGGAACTGCACGCTAATTGACACTTGGCTATCCTGGCAAAGTCTCAATCCGCAAGTCCGTGGGGATTGCTAGAAAGGATCAAATGGCGGCGGCGCTGGGGTAAGGCTGTAAAGTTTTCCCTTTCCCCATGCCTCTTCATTATTTTCCGTTGCATGCCCGCAGGCGGCAAGTCCTTCTGCGTCAAACATCCTTTTTATGTGCGGGATGCATCGGAGAGCGGATGGGAGAAAGGAATGTCTGACTCTCTCATTGCGAACAAAATGCGAAACTTTTTAATTGACTTTTTCAATTACAGTTTAATTTTGTTGTAAGAAATGTTGGCACTGCCAATTGAAGTTTTCTCGAGCGCATGCGAGGAGAGGCCAACGAAAAAGGCCGAAAGAGTGGAGAGGGGCGGAGGGCTAATCTATCATTGTCCACTGACGACGACGAGTGTGTGCTGGAGTGTGTGTGCGGGAGTGTGTGTGCGGGAGTGTGTGTGCTCTCGCAATTTGCAAAACTTCACAAACACGCACCGGCACAGCCATCAGCATCCCGAACTTGGCCATTTCCCGCAGTGCCCAGTACACAGAGACAACAGAAGGGAAAACAAGAATAAAATACGATTTATAAATGTTTAATTAATGATAATAATTCCTAAATAAGTTATCTTGTAAGTCATAAAGCACTTAAGACTTTTCTTGAATTGATGTATATTTCCTTAAGTATTTGAGGAGTTTCTAAAGGAGCTTTCTTGATGATTTTAAAGTATCTTAGGGTTTTAAGAGGACAGTTGGGACAGTTTTTATCGTTTTTGGTCGTATTCTACAGTGATTTTTAGGCGATGTCTTTTAAGATGTTTTGTAGATATAAAAACTAAGCTATTTATCAACTAACACATTTCCGCATTTGTTACAAATTCCAAGTGCAACCTTTTATTTTCTTCAAGTATTCCGTTATTGCCTCCTTAAACCAGTTGGAAAATCTAAATTTATCTGCAACAAATTTCGGTGCTCTTTTCGCTTTCGGACACACGACGGATGAAGAAAAAAGGGCCAAGGAGGCACGCCAACTATGCATAAGAAGTGTGAGTCCTTTCAGGATGGCAGGATAGGGAAAGTCCGGCCAGGGAGGCGAAAGCAATCCAGGAGAGGCGTGCCTGTGCGAGATTGCATCTTGGGAAAACATTTCCTTGCAGCACTTGCCATTATGAGGGACCCCGAAGAACTACGCAAAGTGAAAAAGTTTTCAGCTGTCCTCCGGCTCAGCGCAAGTAATGGAACTTTACATTCAATTTCGAGCTCCTTGGCTTTGGATATGTGATATATCCGGGACAGAGAAGCGCCTCCACGAGATCGCCATTACCAGCAGGCGGAAAATCAGAAACAGAATCAGGGAATTAGCCGCTACATGGCGGGCCCTGCCCCAGGAATTATCCGGTGGCCACCTGACCTGCCACTGGCCAACCACATGATGCATTGTCCGCTGATGGTTTATTATTCTTGGAGGCGTGGTGGGTGGGGATGGGGCAGGGATTTCTTCCATTTTTTTTTGCGGCAAAGCAAACATGTTACATTTATCTTGTCGGGGATAAAGCAGGCACAAAAAACGAACAAAGGACGAGGCAAAAAGAGGCTTGAAAGACCAGGGAGTCGACCTGCGAAATACCTATGAATATTACTAATCTTTTTTCAAGGGCAAATCACAACGAAAACAGCACTCTCTTAGTTAATAATATTAGCCCTTTTCTGGCAGCCGAAAACGCTCCTCAAGCCCTTCGATTTAAGAAGCAGCCACAAAGGCAATAACTGAGATACGAATGCGAATGTGAGCGGAGGCGAATAACAACAACAAAAGCCCGGGATGAATGGCTGCCTGGCCGGGCCTGGCAGGTGGATGGAGCAGTGGCTGGGGTCAAGTCCCCGACCCAAAGCCAAAGATAATGGCTGCGAGTGCGAGAGCAGCTACAAGGATCTGGCAACAACCCACCCGCCAGGTGGTCCGCAGTGCCCCGAATTAATCCCCAGCGTACACTTTGGCCTTTCCGCCAGTGGAGCTGGCTGGAGTGGGCTCTCCGATTTTAATTGAATAACTACACGAACGAGTGTTATGTTGTGTTGATGATAAGGCGATAAGATATGGCAGCGATCCCCAGGGGTAGTCGGCTTACAGAGGAGTCCTTCCCTGCCCGGCCTTGGCCTCTCTCGCCCCACCAATACTGGTCAAAATGGAATAAAATAATGTAAAAAATTGGTTTCGCTTATCTGGGGCCGGGTGTGCCATTGTCACCTCTTGTTGTGTGCTGTCCTAGTTGTCTGCCCTCCCACTCCGTCCACTCCCGCCGGTTGCGTTGACACGTTGATGGTATTCCCGGGGAAAAAGCCTGCTTAAGCCCCACATTTACATACGATCTGCATAGGGATAGTAGGGGTTCGGGATTCGGGCTGGAAATGTTTATGGGAACCCGCTCATAACCACAGATTGCTACTTGATTTGTCCCCATGCCTTTTGTGCGCGTCAATCGCATTTCGCTCTTGGCTTTTCCCGACTTTCTCCCACTAGCTCACACAGAGAGAAAAACCAGAGTCACAGATAAGGTAAATGCCGGGAATTGATGACCAGTTTCGGTTTGTTTTTCTGTCTGTCTGTCTTTCCTCTGGCTGCGTGACAATTCCGGCTGCTCCTTTGAGTGACAGGAGGAGGAATGCAAAAGCGAATCCGGGCAACAACTTGGCAATCACGGATCTGCGGAATCTGTGACATGCGATATCTTATCCATTATGCAAATATTGGTAGGCGAAACAAATCCTCGCATTGATTGGCCACGGTCCTTGCCTGGAAATGCTCATCCTGTTGCTAATCCGACAAGGACACGTATAGGGACAGGGGAGGGTAAGGAAATACTTAATTTATTCCTCCATAAAGTGGAGCAGTTTTCGGCAGCTGTAATCAATTAGTTCGCAATTAAACTTTTTAGTTAACTATTACGGAAAACAACGTAATGAATTCTCCAAAGCATAGTTTAAGTTGTAAATGCTTTCCAGTTTTCTACTTAATTTGAAAACTAATACATACTCTCTGCTCTTGACTTGGCTCTGTCAGTCATGAAAATCCGTGGAAATAGTTCCATTTCAACGATGCCTGCACCCTGACTTTAAGCTTTATTTGCAAACTGTTGTTGTTTGCCGCAGCTCCCAGCTCCCAGCTCTCGACTTCTGTTTTTAAATGCGCGACAAAAACTTTTATGATAAGCTCCTCCTCCTTGCCCTCAACCTTGGCGGGGAATCCCCAGAGTTCCCCAGCCCCTGGTAGGCAGCCATCAGGAATTAGCGTCCATTAATTAGCCGGCTCTGCGGGATTGACGTTAAGTTTCCATTCCAGCCATGGGGGTCAATCTTGGGGTAGCCGAGGGAAGGCAGCCCCTGCAGATAATTACCGCAGCATGTCAAAGTTTTGAGCAGTTCAGCGGCTCATGCCGGGCTCCTCCTCACCACCTGGCAGAGGTGAGTGACGAGCTGGCAGTCACTCCGGGGCTGAGCATTAATTTATCTTGGCTCTGGCTTACTTCAGGCTCCAGCCTGACCCCCTCCCTCCCAGGGCTCCTCCTTGGCAGCCAATGCTTTAATAGATCATTTGCTGCATCATTGCGCATACGCCGCGTGTGCCGCTGTGCCGCCTGTACCTTTGAGCTCCGGCTAATCCTTCTGCTCTGTGTCTGTGGCTTGGATTGCTCTCCCTCCTGCTCCTGTTTTTGCTCCGCTTTTGTCTGGGCTGCGTCTTCTACCCGCCGGCTGTCACGTCGCTCTCTCCCCGCTCGAGATATATCACTGTCTCAGTGACGGAATGCGATGCGAGTCTCCATTAAATGTGGCCCACCGCCAGCAGCAGCCAGCGAAGCCACTGAATGCCGGTGAAATCCGTGGCCTCGCTTCCAGCAGTCAGCGAAAAAAAAGCCACCGAAAATATACAATACCTCGCTTTGGCAGAGTTAAAGCTGTGCTGGGGCGCTGTTCCCTGCTCCATAGTTTCGGCCACTATAATTCTATTATGGCTGTAAAGCAGTTTTATTCCGCTGCCATGAAGGCGGAACTACAGCGGAACTCCTCTGGCCTCAACTCGCAGCGGTTTCGCGCAACTTAAATTGAAGAAATAAAATTAAATTTCAAACTTTAAGCACTTGCTAGTGAGAAGGAGACTCCTCGGAGAGATTTTATCAGAGATTTTCATGGGGATTATTTGCGATTTAGCGTTGTTTATTTTATGAGTGATATAGGGGCTTTTTTGGAGGAGAATAAACTGGGAATGACTCAGTTTACTCAAATATTTAATAAAAACGGGAACTTAGTTAAGGGAATTCGAATTCAGAAGAACTTCTTTGGAGAAGAGTAACTTGAATGAGATTCATTTAAATTAAATCAAAGGTTTCCTATTCTTTACATAATGGAATAAATTATTTATTCACAATTATTTCTACTTTGTAAGCAAACAAATCTAGAAAGTTTTACCTACTTTTGAAGAATTCTGAAGAATCTCCGTAAAGTTTAAATAAATTGTACAAAATCGAAGGGGAATCTTTCTTAAAATAATATCTATAATGTGTTATTAATTATTATGCATTTCTTTTGCTCTAAATCTATTATACTTAAATGATTTCCTTTGGTTTAAATACTTTTGTAAGGTTTTGCAGACTTACAATATATTTAATTTAAACTTAATAATCGTTTCATAAATAATATCCTAATTTATTTACTTAATTTACAAATTTTATGCAATTTTCCCAGAATGAAACCCAGATGTAGCCTTTTTATAGTTATGTTTTTATTATTTCTTAAAATATTTATGAATTATAAAGATTTTTAAAGCTGAAAACGAAATTAATCATAAAAATCTTAATTTTTATAGAACTTTCCCTGTAGTTGATGACTTCAACCTTATCCAGGACAGCGATGCTGCCTCCACGTTCTCCTCTCCCCTGTGCATCCTGGTTGACCGCATCCTGGCCATTCTAGCCTGTCGCCTCTGTTCGCTGATTCGGTTAGCTTTCGTTTTCATATCTGCTGGCCGTCATTTTGCTTTTCGCATTTTCATTTTCATTTTTATGCTTTGCCTGAGCAGCTGCCCTTGCCCTCCACTTCCTGCTGCTGTTGCTGCTGCTCCTTCTCCTCATCCTCCGCCTTTTTTTCACCCCCTTCTAGCCCCCTACACCCGGCCCTGTCCGCCTGAATGTCGTCGTAGCTGTCATCATCAAATTACGCCCCGGCTTTTGTGGCTTGGGTTTTGTTTTGGGTTTCGCTTTCAGCTTGGCAGCGGCGGCGGCAGCAGCTGCCGTAAAGCCAAATTAAATTTGCGGGCTTCTCCCACTCCCTCTCTCTCTCTCTCTCACTGAGCTGATCGCTCTCTTTGGCCACTGATATGGTCTGCTCTTAGGCACAGTAGCTCACGGCGCCGCTCTTCGATAAATCACGCATACGCCGCATAGGCTTCGGCGATCGCCGCCAGTCGCTAACGAACCGCGCGCGCAACCCCACCGCCAGCGAATCGCAGCGGAGAAGCAGCGTCTGAATGGAATATAACCCGAGCTGGGACAAGGCTCACTCAACAGATCCCCTAAGCAGAGGAAGGAGTACGATCTAAGCATGGCCAAGGCACTGATGAGCGACAGGGAGCGGGAGGCGATTGTCAGCAATCTGACCAGGGATGTCCTCGCACTCAAGGAGATGGTGCGCAGCCGGGAGAGTGAGCTGGTCAAGCTGCACAGGGAGATACACAAGCTGAAGGTGAGGTTACCCTCTCTCCCACCCCATTCATCCGTTCCAGCTAGATTGGGGAAACCCTGCGAGGTTGGGCGGCCCATCCATCGCTGTCTATTGCATCGCTTGTTTGCTCCGGCAGCGAGCGGGGGCAATGTTGTTTGCCGAACCCCTTGGATGATAAGCAGGAGCCACCACAACGCTGCTGGAACGCTCTACTAGGTCTCTATTTTTCGGACTAATTTCGAATTCGCTTTGTGTATCGCAGAGATAGAAAAGTATCTGCAAACACAGACACGCCGCTCGCCGCCAGCCGCCACCAGCCACCGCTCCCCGATATTGTTATCTCAGACGCTGCCTAGATATCAGATACACCCCGCGGAACCCCTAGGTATAACCATTCCCACCCAGAAGCGGGGCTAACCCGTGCCCTTGCCGCGGTATCTGTATCTGTGAGATATCCGTATCTATCTAACGCTCTGCTCTGCTCCGAGCCAGGCATTCGTACTTGGATCTGCCTCCCCCTACCTCCCCAGCGCCTTGTATTTAAATTGTAAGACAGATTTATTGAGCCAAGTGATTAGCACTTCTAGGCGAGATCTCGTAGTCGTTTTTATAGCCCCGCTAGACGGCAGACGGGAGAGTATAGAGCGAGCGTGTCTCGCGACTGAGAGATACTTTACACGAAGTGAGTCGGCATTTCGGTAGCCGAAAAATCATTTAATTTCAATTATCCCATTAATTGGGGGGCTGTAAAGCGATAAAGCTGCGGTTTTCTAGCGAGGAAGGTCTGCATTCCGTTTAGATAATGATTTCTGATCATATAAGCCATGGTTTCCATTATCACGAAAGGATTAAAATCATGAAAATCTCTACTAAAAGAAGGTAATAAAGCGGATTTTAATAGATTGATTTGTTAGCAGGGGAATATTTAGAGACTTAGAGACAGATCAGGGGATCTAAAGATTTTATAATATCTACAGAGAGCTAGAGAGACTTTGAGATACCTAAATAGACTCCGAGAGAGCTAGAGAGATCTACATAGATGTAGACTGACCTTGAGAGATCTTCAGGGCTCTCGCAACCTTTGTCTTTGTGGAGATTTCCCCAGATTAGAGGCATTTCCCCAGAGAACTGCCTTTACAAAAGATGTAAAGACTCTTCGACACTCATTCCGGCAACTGTGCATCGCTAATTGCCGGATCACCTCCACCTCAGGGCAGTCCTCCGCCCGTGTCCCCTGCTCCAATCCCCCCATTCCTTTGTGGCTTTGTGTGCCAACTGAGATACATAGATAGCACGCGCGCATCTCGAAAAACAGATCCCAGAGATCCCCAAAAAAAGAGCGAAAAGAAAGGAAATACTAAGAGTGTTGTTTTTTTTCGAAATGCTAATTTCTATACAAATAATTTGGAAAACAAGCAAAGCCCGGTTGGGGGATACTAGAGACGGGGCGAGAGGTGGTAACACCTCGCCCTGACATTAGGCTTATCTTTGTTTACCCTCGAAGGAAGGTGGAGGTGGAGCTGCTCGTGAATTCGGAACCCGGGCTAGCTCTATTAGGGAGGCGCCTTGAAAGCGGTCTTGGATTTGTTTAGGCTTTATCTATGCCGTTTTTTGGGTCAACGCCAAACATGGGCGAATTTGGCATTCTATTTGCGGATTTGTGATAAGAAAGTCGGGGCAGTGCCTACACTGCGAGTAAAAAGGGCATAAAATAAATATTTGAAACTGAATAACATGAAAGAAATCAACATAGCGTTGCCTTTTTTTGAATAATTGTTATATTTTTCAAGAGCATCGCCTACTTTACCCTTTTGATGCGATTATGGATGCCAAAAATATCGATTAATTATTATCTAAATATTAATAGCAGTATCTCTCACACTTTGCTCTTCTTGGGATCTTCTCGCTGTGCTTTCGTCATCGCGAAAGCACGTGAATGCCGGCCCGCAGTGGGTCATCATCTTCCTCTAATTGAGTTGGACTCGCGCTTGGCAGGGTGTCTGAAAGTCACGCGACGACGACCCGACGATTGATTGCCTTCCAATTGGGAATCTCGCGGGGAATTGATTAGGCGACGCGGGCCAATTGTCGGCTGTATCTCTGACTCTTCTTCTCTGAATCTTCTCTGTCACAGAGCGTGCTCCAGCAGACCACCAACCACCTGAACGTGTCACGGCAACAGTCCAAGAAAAAGCTCTACTCGCTGCCAGAACAGTGCGGGGAGCAGGAGCAGGACAGGGATCCCCATGTCTGTGTCTCCTGCGGCATGGTGCTGCCCTCCAGTCCGGCCTTTGCCATGGAGGCGCTTTCTTTGAGTCCGCTGCCCACAATGGCGGCAGGGGGCTCCTCTTACTCCTCGGCGACGGCATCTGCTTGCTCAACAGAAGCTGCTTCGGGTTCGAGTCCTCCTCCAGCGGCAGCGACTGCAGCAGAGGTGCGCCCCAAGGCAATGCCTGCGGCCATCAAGAAGCAGGGCGTCTCCGCCGAGAGCTGCGTGCAGTCCATGCAGCAGTCCTACAGCATACCCATTCCAAAATACGAGAAGGATTTCAGGTGAGTTTCTTTCACTTAAGGATTAAGCCATCTTAGACCTTGCCTAATCCCTGCCTTTCTTCAGTGACAAGCAACAGATCAAGGACGCCATCATGGACAACGACTTCCTCAAGAACATCGATGCCTCGCAGGTGCGCGAGCTGGTGGACTCCATGTACTCGAAGAGCATTGCCGCCGGCGAATTTGTGATCCGCGAGGGCGAGGTGGGCGCCCACCTGTACGTCTCCGCCGCCGGAGAGTTTGCCGTGATGCAGCAGGGCAAAGTGCTGGACAAGATGGGGTCGGGCAAGGCCTTCGGGGAGCTGGCCATCCTCTACAACTGCACCAGGACGGCGTCCATAAGGGTTCTCAGCGAGGCTGCACGCGTGTGGGTGCTGGACCGGCGGGTCTTCCAGCAGATCATGATGTGCACGGGCCTGCAGCGGATCGAGAACAGCGTCAACTTCCTGCGGTCGGTGCCGCTGCTAAGGAACCTCAGCGAGGAGCTGCTGGCCAAAATAGCGGATGTCCTGGAGCTGGAGTTCTATGCCGCCGGCACCTACATCATCCGTCAGGGCACCGCCGGCGACAGCTTCTTCCTTATCTCGCAAGGCAACGTCCGGGTGACCCAGAAGCTGACGCCCTCGTCCACCGAGGAGACGGAGCTGCGGACCCTGGCGAGCGGCGATTACTTCGGCGAGCAGGCGCTGATTAACGAGGACAAGCGGACGGCCAACATCATCGCCCTGCCGCCGGGCGTGGAGTGCCTCACCCTGGACAGGGACTCGTTCAAGCGGCTCATCGGGGACCTC
The DNA here is from genome assembly GCA_008042475.1 of Drosophila kanapiae. Taxonomy (NCBI): domain Eukaryota; kingdom Metazoa; phylum Arthropoda; class Insecta; order Diptera; family Drosophilidae; genus Drosophila; species Drosophila kanapiae. The sequence goes on from VNJM01002939.1 coordinate 821,785, forward strand.
TGCGAGCTAAAGGAGAAGGACTATGGCGATGAGAGCCGCATGCTGGCCATGAAGCAGGCCCAGCACAGCCCAGGCAGGGAGGAACCCAAGGAGCAGCTGCAACAGGAGTTTCCCGAGCTCAAGCTCACTGATCTCGAGGTTGTCAGCACATTGGGCATTGGCGGCTTTGGCCGGGTGGAGCTGGTCAAGGCCCACCATCAGAACCGGATCGACATCTTCGCCCTGAAGTGCCTGAAGAAGCGGCACATTGTGGACACCAAGCAGGAGGAGCACATCTTCAGCGAGCGCCACATCATGCTCAGCTCGCAGTCGCCATTCATCTGCCGCCTGTACCGCACTTTCCGGGACGAGAAGTACGTCTACATGCTCCTCGAGGCTTGCATGGGCGGCGAGATCTGGACGATGCTCCGCGACCGCGGCTCCTTCGAGGACAACGCAGCCCAGTTCATCATTGGCTGTGTGTTGCAGGCCTTCGAGTACCTCCATGCCCGCGGCATCATCTATCGCGACCTGAAGCCGGAGAACCTGATGCTGGACGAGCGTGGCTACGTGAAGATCGTGGACTTTGGCTTCGCCAAGCAGATAGGAACCAGCGCCAAGACGTGGACCTTCTGCGGCACGCCGGAGTACGTGGCGCCGGAGATCATCCTAAACAAGGGCCACGACCGGGCCGTGGATTACTGGGCCTTGGGCATCCTCATCCACGAGCTGCTCAACGGAACGTAAGTGTTGGTCTTAGGGCGAAAAATAAACGAGTTAAGATAATGGTAATCCCTTCCTGCAGGCCCCCGTTCAGTGCCCCGGATCCCATGCAGACGTACAACCTCATCCTGAAGGGCATCGACATGATCACCTTTCCCAAGCACATGTCCCGCTGGGCCGTGCAGCTCATCAAGCGCCTCTGTCGGGATGTGCCCTCGGAGCGCCTGGGCTACCAGACGGGCGGCATTCAGGATATCAAGAAGCACAAGTGAGTTTTTTCTTAAAAGAACTACAGATTTAAGATCGATATATAAAGCGATACTGTTTCGATCACTCGTGCCAAGGTCCCCAAAACCAGAACTATATGCTTCTCTCTCTCTGTTTTAGATGGTTCCTGGGCTTCGACTGGGACGGCCTGACCAGCCAGCTGTTGATCCCGCCCTTCGTGCGCCCCATTGCCCACGCCACGGATGTGCGGTACTTTGACCGCTTCCCCTGCGATCCCAACGAGCCGCCGGACGAGCTCTCCGGTTGGGATGCTGACTTTTAGACCCACACTTAGACCTAGACCACTTACGTTACTTTATTGACTTTAGCGGAGGAATAAATCACAATCAAAAGGAAGCCATCGCAGTAAACACACCACACACTAGAGATCCTCGCTCATATTTAGATCCGCATCAGTGAACTCAACGGCCTTGGCCGCCAGCAGCTGGCACATCTGCGAGATGCGACCGAAGAGTGGGGCGTAGATCTTCACACAGTTTGGATCCGGCTTCGCCGCCAGTTTCAGGCCGGAGGGAACGTTGCGGAAGAACTCGGCAAAGCTCAGCTTCGGCCCCTGGCAGTTTTTGTTCTTACAGGACCGGCAGCTGCAGGCGGTCTCCCGGTGTTCGTAGAAGGCATAGCGCGCCCGGAAGGCGCTTCCCAGGAGGCAGACCTCCGGTCCCGTCCGCGTATAGACGCAGGCGTTGAAGACATCGGCCACGATCTGCAGCAGTCTGGGGTGGTTGGCGTCTTCGCCCACCACAATTATCTTGGTGTCCGGTTCCGCGCCAAAGCCCATTTCGCGGGTAATGGCACAGTGGTGGACAATCTGGCCCTCCAGCAGGGCTCGCACCTCGATCTCCGGCGTCTCGAAGGAGGGAACGCCCCGCGTGCACTCCTGCGTCTGGTTGTCCATGGTAGGACTCCAGCGCAGGACGCCCTGGGCTATGGGAATGATCTCGCGATCGTAGAAGTGGACGGCCGCGTTGCCCCCGTTGCCCTTGGGCGTTGCCTCCAGCATAGCGTAGAACTGCTGCCAGTTGCCCATGGCCTCCTCGTTGCAGACCGTGGTGCGGGCCAGCGAACCGTTCCGGAAGCACAGCAGGCCCATGTACTTATCCGGATGGGTGGGGTGGCGCATCACGTGGCCCTCGTCCAGGTGCGGAACCTCGCTGAGGGGCATCACCACCGCGTCGCTGACGCCCAGTGAGACCACAAGAAAGTCCTTCTCCACCAGCACGCCAGCCAGCTCGGCGCACTTGCTCCCAGTAGAGGTCACCACCATGCAGTCGGGGCGGAAGTTCCACCGCTTCACGTAGTAGTCGGCGACGGGTCCCTGGAGCTGGGACGGAGCGGTGGGCTTACCCAGGCGCCTGGCCAGGTCGGGAGCACAGGCATCCAGGCACTTCTGCGACCACTTCTTTTGGCGCAAGTCGAGAAGGTTCATCCCGGAGCCATCGGCGTAGTCTATGGCGGCCAGGCCTCCGATGAGCAGCGAGGACACGAAGCTGCTGAGCAGGGAGATTCGCGGCGTGCGCTCGTAGCGCTCTGGGCACTGGGTGAACACCTTCCGGATCTGCGGACCCGTGAAGCGGGCGTACGTCCTGGAGCCAGTGATGAGCGACATTTCGGCAGGGCTCCCCACCACGCGCTCCATCTCATGAACCTGCTTGTCCGTAGAGGTGTCGCGCCACGTCGGCGTGCGGTTCAGCTCGAAGGCGCTGTTCGTCAGCTGCTCGTGGAGCCGGAAGCTGGGCTTCAGGTTGCACAGCCGGCGCAGACCCAGCTCCGACCAGAAGACGCAGCCATGGTGCTGGGTAGCCGCCGCTATCGAGACTATCGAGTGCATGTCCGCACCCTGGCCCTCGAGGCAGTTCAGCAGCATGTCCAGCGCCTTCACCCACATCACGGGATTGGAGAGGAACTCCATGGGGCCGCCGTCCGTCAGGGTGCCATTTTTGGTGCCGAATTCCGGCAGGTCCACGTCGTAACGCACATTCGAAGTATAGATCACCTTTAGCTTGGAGTCGAGGATAAGGGCGCAAAAGCGCTCGGTGCTCAAGTGCAGTCCCAGGTAACAGTTTCCACTGTAGTCCGGACTTGTCCGGCGGTGGCACATTTCGTTCGAATTTGTTTTTTATTTTTTAATTTGTACTATTTTTTATAGAATTTTGAAAAGTTTGTAGTTTTGGCACAGGAAAGTCTAAGCCATCATTGAGCTAATTACTTCCTGGTTAATATCTTAAAGTTGGGATTTACCTTTTGCTTCAGAAGATTGCACATATTATTGTTTAGATGTATTGAGCTCTTGCCAAGTTTTATTTTTTTACAATCGATATTCCAATAGAGACCAAAAGTATGCCACATTCAAAATATTTTCTTTAGATCTAAAATCTCCCATTGAAACCGAGCGATGCCCATTGTCAAAGTCCTCCCTACGCCTGTGTCTGGCCAATCCGCCGCTGCTCGGTGATCTTGAACTGCAGCAGAACCACCAGGTACGTGGCCATGAAGGAGATATTGGTGGTGATGAGCTCCCGATTGATATTCGCATAGCCGTCGAGGTTCATGATGGGCGGATTCTTGTTGATGGCCACCAGCAGCATCTCCACCTCCTTCTGGGTGGCCGCATCTACGGCCGTGAGGTTGATGTTGAGCAGCTTGGTCTGGAAGTCGAGTCCGACCTTCCGCGAGGCATAGTGCGCCTCGTTGCAGATGATGTACAGCAGGCCCATGCAGTAGAAGACGATGACGAAGAGGCCCACCTCCTTGTAGGTGGCTCCGTGGTCGATGATCTCGCTGATGCTGCCGTAGGTGGCGATGATCGTAGTGAAGAAGATGACCAGGCAGTACATGCCGTACATGTTGGAGTAGGCGCGTCCCAGCTGCTGCATCATGTGGCTGAGGTCCACCCAGAGGTGTCGGTACTCGGTCAACTTCTGGGCGGGCTTCTCGCCGCGGATGGTGGTCTGCAGGGCGTCGGAGAGGGCGCGGCTGGCGGTGCCGAAGGCATTGCAGTTGATGTACCACAGACTGCAGAAGCAGTTCAGCATGGCGATGATGGGGTAGTAGGCGAAGGTGTACCACAGCCGGAAGTCCGGCTGCAGGAAGTACTGCGAGAGATTGATGCCGATGCTGAGCAGCCAGGAGAAGACGCACAGCGTCCAGGTGAGCGGATACAGGTTGGGGAACACGATCGGGGAGCCGGTGGTCTTGAAGAACTTGTACTGGTAGTTCGTCCACATGTTCTTGAAGATGGCCACCTGGGGTCCGTGCCGCCAGCTGGCCACCGGAAGCAGAAAGTTCGTGAAGAGCAGGCTGATAAAGATCACGTTGTAGATGGCCTCGTCAAAGCGCTTGTCCGGACTGGTCACGAACTTCTTTACGCGCTCGCGGAGCACCAGGACCACGATCGTGGTCTGGCAGGTGTAGATGAAGACGGCCCACATCACCTGCTTGGAGGTCCACGAGTAGCCGGTGCGCGGCAGGTCCTTTACCGGCGGATTGCGATGTATGGGCATCACGCCCATGATCTGGAACAGCACCAGCAGGCTCTTGGTGGTCTGATAGAACGAATCGTGCTTGTCCAGCTCCAGGGGATCGTCCACGGTCTCCTGTTTGCGCACATACACCTCCTCCATGGCGTCGCCGCGGGCCATCAGCTTCAGCTTCTCGCGGTAGCGCACCTCGTCCTCCAGGAACTGGCGTTGATTGGGATTCAGCATGGGCACCACCTTCGAAGGCGGCGTCAGGCCGCGACTTACTGCCCAGAACGACATACTGGGAGCAGCAGGATCCTGGCGTTGCCAGCCACAGGCGCTTTTATACTCCCTCGCTGAATGGCGGGAAGTCCTTGCTATTGACTTTCGATTGAAAGACAAACAATGAAAGGGACACGCCCGGAGGCGGGCCCCTTTGCTTGTCCATCCATTAAATATGCTCAGGACCGGGCACGAGCCTAGGCTGAGCCGGGTTCCCCTCCAGTGAACAAAATTATTACTTAAAATATTAATAATAATTGAATTACTTAATTACTTGTGGAAAGATTCCAGAAGGGAAGGCATAACCTCTACCTATGGATAACTAATTTATTAATTTATTTGTATTTATTATTTCTAAAGCCTTTGTTCGATATATTATGAGGCAGAACATCTATCCATCGCACATTTATTCTAAAGTTCTCTCTGCATTTATTTAAAGCGAACTTTAAGTTCTCGTTTCTTTTCTCCCTGTGTGCATTTGTTGTGGTCATTCTGCTGACACCGACGACCATCGGGTGGTGACCCAGTCAGCACAGGGACAAAGACGGCGGTCGCAGGACGAAGGACAGAGGCCAGTCTGAGGGCAAGCGAACTGAGAGAAGGTACATAAAATGCGCTTAATTTGCCGGAAATGAAAGTTTAACGATGTGTAAATGCTTACGAATGCCGATAGAGGCTCGCACTAATGACCAATAAAAATGTGCCACCAACGGGTCCGTGTCCGGGTCTCCTCGTTCGTCTGGGTCCGGGCTGGGTCTTTGTGCCTTGGCGAACTCCTCGTCATGTGTGTTGGCTCCCTGACTTTTGATCTATTTCTGCCTCACATATTAAAGGCCCAAATCCAGGCCCAAAACCCAGCATCGATGGCTGTTAAGGCGCTTAAAGTCAGTCAAAAGGGAGTGAAGCGGAAATCCATAGCAATGGCTCCTGCTGGACTTCAACTTCCTGCTCCTTGGGGATAAGCCAAGTTGGAGCAGCTACAAATCTCCCCCAGGAGAATGTCGGGAATGTGTGGAGTCGTCCCTGGAGATCCAACTGTTGCCAGTTACCCTCTCTCCTCCGTATCGTATTTTAAACAGGGTTTTTCCCGGGTTTTTCTCTGCTGTTTGGCAGCGAAAACTCATTTTCAGTTGCACATAGTTTGGCGCTCGCTTAATGCGAAAACTTTCAAGACAAACGGCGAGGGAAACTGCATAAATAAAGTGTTTAGCTGGCCCTTATTTTTCAGTGACATAATTGCTGCGAGAAGGGGACTAGGATGCCTTTCAGAGCTGACACAGCTACAGCCTTAGATGCGGCTTAAAGAATTGCAACGGCGAGCAGGGATTTGCCGGAGGAGGAGCATCATTTCCAGGACGTGTGCCACTCGTCCTTCTCCTCCGACTGTCACACGAAACGGGCGAATTGCTCTCATGGCCGCCGGGCTGTCAGCCACCAGAGCGGCCTTGGAACAAGTTACATTTCGATTTCGAATCCCTTGATTTAGCCTCGGGCGTCCTGCATTCATCACTGAAAGAAACTGAGTCCCTTTAGGGTAGAAATTGTAAGGGAAACTAGCTTGTAAACTCAAGAGTTTTCATATGAAAAACCTTGTCTTTGCCTTAAACTTTTGAATTACTTGGGGCCCCCACTTTTCTCTGCCTGTAGAAAAAAACTGTATGTCTGGGAAAATGTGAGAAAGATTTACTTCTTGCAGGAATAAAAAACTTTTATTAATATCCAGGGAGCGGCGGAGAACAAGCCAAAATGGATTTTAGATTGGCTTCGAGCTGTGTTACATCTCTCAAGTGGAGCTGGAGTCCTCGGTGGCAGCCTCGGTGGAGGTGCTGGCTTCCGTGGTGCTCGTGGTGGTTGTTGTAGTTGTAGTGGTTGTGGTACTGTTGGAAGGCAGGGTTCCATTTGGCGGCAGACCCCATGGGCCACCAGGTCCGCCCTGAGGACCACCTGGGCCGCCTGGGCCTCCTTGAGGTCCTCCTGGGCCTCCTGGTCCTCCCTGAGGTCCTCCTGGGCCTCCTGGTCCTCCCTGAGGTCCTCCTGGTCCTCCCTGTTGCTTACCACGACCACCACGACGTCCGCCTTGAGCGGCGGCCACCACGATCAGGGCAAAGAGGGCAACGAAGATGAAGGAACGCATGGTGCTTGCTGGCTTGGTGTGTCTGGAACTGTGGAGCTCAAACTGTGATACCTTGTCGTCGCCGCCACAACCCTTTTATACTCTCACCTTTCCCCCGACCAACAGCTGCTGCTCGTCGGGCGATCAAATAAACGTCAGGGAAAACCCAGAGCCACCAGACGCAGCTCGTGTTCTTTCTTGGTCTCCAAATGCTTTCCATTCACCAGCAGAGAGAAGCTCATTCATCTGGCGTTCATCTGCGTCACAGAGCAGCTGCTATTGATTCGTTTTCGTTATTTGTCTATTTGTCACCCGTTTGAGAGGGTGGTGGAGTGGGAGGCGGGGCTTTTCATAGCTAATGGCCTTGTCCGACGCCTGGTTCGATTCGATTTCGGGTGCCGGGGGTTTTTACGGGCAATTCATCAGGGCGACCAGCAAGAGCGAATGCAATTTATGAGTCCTTCGCTGCAGGACCAATATTTATGTGTAAATGTTAATTTAATTTGGTATGCTTTGGTCACTGGAAAATGGCAGGCTCTAATGCGCCATGGAAACATACGAGAAGTACTTACACTTAAGGAAATGTGATGATTAAAATTGATTAAACTTATGCAAACTATACTGAAAATATTGTAAGCCTAGCAATTGTTATTGGTGAGAAAATAACTCTATCAGAGTTCAGCTACTACAAGTTTACAGCAGCTTGGAGAAACGCTTTTAAGTTAATGTTTCAAATTTATATACATACTTTCCTCGCTGTGTAGCCTGGCGATTTGCACTCTGGCTAAATGCAATTAAATATTAATCATACGCACTGTGTGCGGCCGGCCAGCAGACCCGCATAAAGCATTCAGCATACATATGTCGATATGTCCATTGTCCGCTGTCCGCTGTCCGTTGCTGCGTTACTGTTGCCATAGAGTTACACCAGAGCATCCACAAATTAGCAAATTGGACATAAATTGACTAATTAGTGCTAAAAGCAAGCGGCGCTACCCTCAATGTTTGCTCTGGCCACACTGCAAGCCAGGCAAGGCCACACAGCCAAAGAGGCCCCACCCCAGGGCATGGTCACACTTCCTGCCCCGTAATAATTCAATGCAAGCGGCGGGGCGAGTTGAAATGGAAAATATGGCAAACTAATTTCCTTTTATTGTGGGGCAAATACTTCCCTTTCCTCTCCCTTTTTTTTGCGCAAATTAAAATGCAAATTTTCATTTTGCATTGGAAATTTATCGCTTTAATGAGCGCCGCTGCAATTGCAATTAAAAAATCTGAACAACTGTGGGATGCTGCCCCCCGGCAATAATCCATGGGCCAATGCGTTGTGCGCCCGAGCTTAGTTCGGAGCCAAAGAAGATCTTCAAAATTTAATTAAAAACGCTTGGCATATTTTTCCCACACAATCGATTTTTCAGCATCTGCACTTTAAGAGAAGTTGCCTGAGTTTAAGGCAGGGGAAACCGGGCTTTTCCTGCTATTCCTGTCACGAATTGATGGCCTAATCCATCTGCCTGGACCTGGGACCAACTGTCGCTGCTACTTGCTCTCCAGATCCCTAAATGCAGGGCCGTAATTGAAGAGTACACAAGCCCAGTGCCTAGTGCATCAATTAGCAAAGCAAACGCAGCCACTCAGCCGGCAAAGACAAAACGCAAACCACTCCCAGGACCCAATGGTTGCTGCAGGGATGCATTTTATTAGTTGGCGTCGCTCAACCGAGTTTTATCTCTCGGCAAACAGTTGGCAAGCGTCGCAAGTGCCGCACAAAAGACACAAAGAGGCGGCGAGCTATTGTCCTCGAATGGTTCCTCTGCCCTCCATTGCCATGCAAATGCGAATGGCATTAAAGGATTTACCCAACTGCCGTCGCCGCCGCATTCTTCGTTCCTTCCATTTGTTAGTATCGCCATCGCCATCGTCATCGCCATTGCCGGCTTTTATTGACTTTGCGCATTTAACTTTTAATTTTCACCAATGTTAAAGTACGGGAGGGGGCACCGAAACAGGGAAATAGTAAAAGTTTTCCAGTTATGTTAAATGCTGAAAAAAGCCACCCCCAAAGCGCTTTAAGCGGTTCTCCTTGTTCAACTTGTAACACCTTTTCTACTAAATGGATATGCATTCCCTGTCTAGGATAGTGGTTGGGTATATTGGTTAGATGATTTTTTATTCGTTTATACGAATACTGTCTTTATATTAAGGCTCTAAGACAGTAGCTATAAAAGTACAAATAGTCATAAGAAAATTACTATATTCGAGGCTGTAGCTCTTGGAGTTTACAACATTCAGCTGTCTAGATTGACGCGACTGCTGTTAGCAAAAATGTACATATTTGCCCTATAATTATATAAACTTTACTATATACTATATGATACTTGCTTGCTTAAATATATCTTAAATATTATTTATAAAACTTATAGAAACAAAACAGTTAGGAATACAATTCAAAAATGTTCTTTATTGATTTAAATAGTTAAATAAATATAATGCAAACAGCCAGGAATAAGGTTCATTACATTGAGCCAAAGACAAAGTCTAAGTTGAGGAAGCCACAGTGGTGCTGGCCTCGGTGGTGCTGGCCTCAGTGGTGGTTGTAGTGGTGCTGTTCGAGGAGGGAAGAGTGGCATTCGGAGGCAGACCAAAAGGTCCGCCCTGCTGCTGGCCACCTTGCTGTCCACCCTGAACACCTCCCTGGGGTCCTCCATTCTGCTGCTGACCACCCTGAGGTCCTCCACGGCGTCCTGCTTGAGCGACAGTCACGGCCATCAGAGCGAAGAGGGCAATCAGGATGAAGAAACGCATTTTTCTTGGTTTTGCTAGTAGCTTTTGGTGTGCTTGGCTTGAAGAAAACTCAAATTGTGATGCCATTTTCCCCGGCAACCTACCGTTTTTATACCTTCAATTTTCTCCTGGCCGTTGGCTGGCCAGAAAAATTCACTTGAAAGCCTGCCGAAGCAGCTAAGCGGCTGCTGCTCGGAGTTCTGTGACGTCAGAGATCAAACAAAAGTTTGCGTATGGGGTAATTTCTAGGTAAAACCAAAATACCCGTACCCAGATCCAGACAAAGAGAGTTTGACTCATTTACCTTGGTGTGCGTCATCGTGTAGCAGCTGCTTTTGATTTGTTGTCCGTATTTGTGTAAAATGTACTTAGTTTTTGTGTTGATTCCAAATTCCACTGGCTGGGTTTTCAGTGAAAATACTGTCATTAGAGAAGACGTCATTGAGATACGCAAGAAGGCATGCTTTTCTGGGAAACATAATGTGGCTTTTGGCTTGGTTAAAAATATGTTTTGTTATTTCTTAAAGAAATATTTAGCAAAGTTATTAGTAAATATTAACATTTCTTCAGATGTAAATGCGTTTATTTACTTGGGATTAAAATAAAGACGATAGTTAGATCCGATGACTCGCAGAAAATAATATATTTATAGTCTTCTTTTATTCACATATTTATTAATTTACTTTAGTTTATTTTATTTTATTCATTCATTTATTTATTACCAAGAAAATCCACCAAATACTGGATACACCTTCCGTCGTTAAGCCGTAGCCTTTAGCCCCGGTCTCTAACCTTGTTTTCCGTGCCGTGAAATTATTTTCACACGAAGCGCTTTAGAATATTCCTTGCCGGCGGCGCTATAGGAAGTGGAGTGCCATGTAAATATGGCTGGGATGCTGCCCACCGACACCCTGCTCCGCCCTACCACAGGCCACCTCATTTCCATGCGGAACTGAGCCGGGGATGACATGAAGCGGCTTGTGCGCATTTCGGGCTCAGCTTTTGCGAAGCCCACGCGGCGTATACTTAACCGGCGCTTCTGCCTGCATTTACTTTGCGTCGCTTAATCGGCAGAAAAAAGCGGAGATGGAAAAATGAAAGCGGCGAAAAAAGCCAAGCTGAGCTGCATGCAATATTTATGATTATTTTTTCAATTTCACTTCGATCCGCAGCGGCTTCTATGGCCTTCGTAAAATTTCATTTGCTGCATTTCAGCGCCGCGACGCTCATCCTGCAGCCAGATTTTGCTGCTACTGCAGCCAGCTTCCTTTTCTTCTCCTGCTGGAGCAAGCCAGGATGTGTTTTCCTTTCAATTTGTGCAACTAAAATACATGCGAAGGTAGGGCCAAAGGATGACTTGACTTGAGTTGAGTTCGGGCAAAAGAACTTCCTGCTGCGTGCCGGCTGGATGCGCAGGAAAATAGTATAGTTTTAGACCCGGTTTCCTTCCGAAGTTTAGGGTAATATAATTGGATTTTGTAGAATACATAATCGCACGATTTAAGGGGAAAGTGTGCCATTAGTTGGGGCAGACAAAAATGCGATTTACTTGCCCTGAAGATTGCTCCAATAATTCTTTAGTGCTTTTCATATGCCATTCTTTTCTCTCTCTGGGCAACTAATTCCACGTAAGGATAATATGATTTTGCCAGCTCCTTTCTGTGGCTCCTTCCCTGCCTTTTTCCGGAGTTTCCTCCGCAGATTACATTTGCTACTTTGGTATTTCTGCGTGTACTGTGTGTTCTCAGTACTTTTGCAACTGCTTTCATTTTTCAAAAGCGCGAATTTAGTCTGCCAGGCAACTCATGTGTGTGGGGAAGCGGGCAGGAAAAGGAGGGATTTCTGCATCCTCCGAACCCCCCTAGCCCCGCCTGCTCTGCAAGATGAATGTGCGCTGACTGGCTGGCTGGGTTCATGTGTTTCACTAACCAATTTGCGCTCTGCGCTCGACGTGATTTACAGTTCCCCAGCGAGCTGTTTGGCCTCCACCTGCTCCTCCACTCGCTCATCCATGAGCTCCTGTGGCAGCTGGCAGCTTAACCCACCTGTGGCCCCACAGATCATAGGCAATATAGGCAAAAAAAAAGCGAAATAAATCAAGGCCTTAACTTGAAGGGAATATCAATTGAAACAATCTTTTTGCAGTACCAATATTTCAATAAAAAGTATTATTTAAATTGATACAATAGAAATTTATAGCAGAATACATTTATTAATAGTAAAACCTTAAAATTTTTTCTCAATTTATACAGTAGATGCTTATATAGACTTTACTTTTTTAAAAAACCCCTTTGGCACACTTTGATTTGATATATTTATTATTTATATGTTATTACCGCTGTACTTTATACAGCCTCTCTTGGGTTAAGCATTTAACTTGGCTCAAAGAGGGTTAAGCCCTGCCGCTGCGTCCACTAGTCAGTGGCAGGGTTGAGGCTTAAAGCGCCTTTGCACTCTGCACTCTATGGACTCTGGACTATGCTCTTCGCTCTCCGCGGACTGGGAAATGCAAATCAATTGATCATTTCGCTGCTCACTTCCCCCTTCTCCAGACCCCTCCCCCACACCACATCATCCCCTTCAGTGCACTAAAAGTGGCCGCTTCGCTGAGCAGGCAGGAGGAGGAGAAGGGCTCTGTACTGCATTTCATGAGCCACCGCACATATGCGTTTTGCCTCGTTTTCACTTCTCCCGTTTGTCGCAGGACTCGCCGGAGGACGAGGACGAACATGTGGCAACTTCCTTTCACTGGCAATATTCCCCTCCTGCGGATAGTGAGGTGCATTCTTGGGATTTGCTTTTAAGTGGCGGCGAAAGCGGCTCTGGGGAATGGCACAGAAAATGTTGCATACTCTCTGGCGTCAATTGCTGTTCAAACGAAGCGAGGAGGAGGGAAAACTGTTAAGGGGGAGCCGCAGCGGAGCGAACTTGAGCGATTTGCAGCGGAATAAGCTGGGCAGGGATTAAAATCTTCTTGTTTTTCGTCAAGCTCGAAAAATAATGTCAGTAATTATTTAATTCGAAACATTCCTGAAGGTTTTTATTACTTTTTAAAAAGAAAATGTCAAGTATATTATTTTCTGGGAGGGGCAGCTCAATTTTCAACTTAATACTTAACGTTAAAAGATAAAAATCCAACCTTTTCCTAACATATGTGTTTTAGTAAACACTTAGTAAATAAAATGCCAAATATGTTTTTTCATGCCAGTTAACGTTTATTAATATCAGGGTAATATCAAATAATAAATAATTGCTCCTATTTTAGCCAAAGGTAAAGGCAAAGCTTAGGAGGAAGTGGCGCTGGCCGCGGTGGTGCTGGTTGCGATGGCGCTGGTTGCGATGGCGCTGGCCTCAGTGGTGGTGCTGTTGGTGGTGGTAATGTTGGCACTGGTGCTGTTGGCGGAGGAAAGGGTGCCATTTGGAGGCAGACCAAAAGATCCGCCCTGCTGATGCTGGCCACTATGCTGAGCCACTGCTGAGGGTCCTGCCTTAGCGGCCACCATTGCGACGATCAGGGCGAAGAAGGCAATCAGGATGTAGGAACGCATTTTGGCTTGTAGTTTTCTTGATTTCTGCTCAGCTGTTGCTTAGTGGGAAGTCTGTCTGGTTGTGATACCATTTTCCCCACAACCAAAGCCTTTTTATAATCGCCATTCCCAAGAGTTTTTCCGTTTTTCTTACTCAGCCTAAAGAAATCCCCTCGACGGAAAAACAGCTGCGGCTGCGGCTGCTTGGCGACGACGTCATCGTAACGTCTGGCGGGGTTATTTGTTAGGAAAAATACCGAAAGCGACAACAAAAAGTGTTTAAAGCTCGTGGTCTTGAAAAAAGTCTCATGTTTGCTAATCATTAATTGAGCTGCTCCGTGTGTTCCCAAGAAACAGCTGTTTTGCTTCTATTTTTGTTTATTATTTGTGGTTTCTGTTTGGCTTGGCATTAATTTGCGGCTTTCGTATGAAAGTCTGGTTATATGTGGATATAGCCTGAGAAGTTTGTGATTTTCTGTTTAGTTTTAGAAGGTATTGATGGGGCAATGTAGCTGGAAGCTGATTTTCTTTAATTTTCCAATTCAAGAACTTGAATTTCTTTAAGCAAAATTGTGTTTATTGTCGTTCTTTTTCAAGTTACAGAGTACGAGCCCTTTTAGGAGTCTGGGAATATCAGAAGGCAACGATCCCTCACGGCAATCCCTGTAATAAATTAGCGAGCGATGAACTCGCCTCCAGTTCGAACATCATAAATCATCTTTGGGGCTTGGACGTGGATTTGGCTGGCATAATTATCGCCCCCAAGCCTTTGCTTCGTCCCGGAGCCACAGACGCCCCACATCCTTAAAGCAAACCCCATCCAAGTACCAATTCGAACCCCTGCCAATGACCATGACGAGACCCAGAGCCATGACCAAAGCTAATCACGAACAGAGTGGCCGTCGCCGCCTCGTCCTCGGTCTTTCTCGGTGTGTGTGAATCGGAAGCCAAGCGAGAAAAATGTTGCCAGGCATAAAAATTTGTGGGGGAGCCGCTTATCTCTGGTGTCCTTGCCAAAAAGGAGGGGGTGGGTATAGCGAGAGTTGCGGGGGATTACTTTGCCAATGGATGAAATGATGGAATGATGGCACCAGCAGCCGCTCAATTATTTTTGCCTATTTATCCAGACAGCCCCCCTTTGTTGGCCGAGTTTAAGCTTGGATTTGGTAACTGGAAATCCGTTTAAAGGCAGTCGAAGGCGGCAGGGTGCTGTAAAAACTTGATTTTAATTGAATTTCCCATTTTAGGCGGGACGAGGCGCTGTCGACGAGGGCTCGGTCTCGCTGGCAAATTCAATTTGCCGCTAAATGAGCCAAAATGCGATTAAACTCGGGCAGACAGGCCGCTCTCTCTGCTCGCTTTGCCATATTAAAGTCGAAGCCTCTTAGTTGGATGTCCTCGGGCTGCTGCTCCAGCCAGGACATGACCACGCCTGCGGCATGTGTAACATATGTCCGTAGAGCTGGGACTTGGCCTAAATCAATACAATTGTTTGGTGCCACAGTCACCGCAATCACCGCAGCTCCTCACTGTCCAGGAGGGGCGGCGACAAGGATGTCAACAAGCAGTCGCCAAATGAGGAAAACAATAAGTCTGGGGCCAAGTTTTCTTTCTATGATCATCGGGGCTACGGGCCTTTATTAGACACAGAAAATTGGCTGGAATTGGACCTCAGCCAAGCTAATAAGTTATGTCTGACAGAGGGAGCAGGGAATCCTATAAAAATTAATGCAGCAATATATAGCACAGTCTTTGTTTTATTAGGCCCAAAGTTGAGGCTTACATTCACATTTCCGTTTAATATGTTTGTATTTTTAAAGTGAGTAACATTGTTTGGATAGAAATGCATTTAATTAAATAGTAATCAGCATTTTAATTACACATTTAAATGGGGGAAACAAGACAAGTACCTTTATTTCAAATCGGTTTTTATTACATTTACTATAAGTCGTTTAATGATCAAATAAAACTATTTTGAAATTCAAGGCGCTTCCTGCAAATCGCACAAAATGAGTCCTTAAATCTTTTCAGCCTAAACAAATATCGGATATCCCTTCCGATTTACTATTCCTGCTTGATTTAAGGCCGCCAAGGGTTCATCATTTAGTGCCATTCCCCTTTAGGATTTGCATCTGGCAACTTGAGGAACGACCAAGGCAGCACAACAACTTGTTGTCCTCTCTGTCTCTCGTGGTGTCCTTTTTGTGTGCCTGGGGTTTTTGCCAATTGGCGCCAAAGGACAATGGGGAAAGCCAAGCACAAAGTCAGAGGCAGCTGCGGTCAGGCAGAGCCAGAGCCAAAGCCAACGAGCCAACGAGCCAAAGAGTTAATAAAAAGTTGTCATGGAGCCTGTTTTTCCCTCGCCCAAGCTGGATACTTCGTTGTTTTATGGAGCTTCCTTTCAGCGGCTTGCTGCATCAGCATTTCTATCGCTTCAGCTGTTTGTTTTTCCACATTTCCACTTGCCGGTACAGTGGGACCTCGGCCACAGTGGGACTGAGCTGAGGGGGTCCTGCGGCAATGCTCTGCGGCTCTGCTTTTTATTTGCATACAATTTGCCAGTTTATGGCCGTCAAGAGCGCCGGTCTCTGGCTCTGGCTCTGGCTTCGTGGCTGTGGGTCTGGTTTTTCGCATCCCGCATCCGGGAGGTACTTCTCCTCCCTCCTCCCCTCGGTCTTCCATCATCAAATATATGTTATTTGTATTTATTGATTTCCAAGTGAAAACATTATTGAGGTTTGGCCTCCGTCATGAAAATTGTTGCGTATCCAGAGAGCAAAATGTGTGTGCCCTTGTTGGAAAATGTCGAACAACAAAAGGACTTCATTATTATTGGCTGCATTGTGTGTGTGTGTGTGTGTGTGTGTGTGGTGTGTGTGCGGCTGTCAGGATGCTGGGGCCATCGTGAGCTGGCAAACTGATTAAATTGAATTTCATATGCAAAAGGTGAAACTCAATCAAGAAAACATAAAGGCGGCTGGAACACAGCACAGAGACAAAATATATTTAGCTACAAAAATAAATGAACAACTTGTAAATGCAAATTAGTAAAAACTGTATTCATAAACAGGTTCATTTAACTTGTAGTTACTTTTCAAGTCTAACAAATAATCAGTGGTCTTAGCTAACAGCTTCTTTAACTGGGAGTTAAGCCAGGCAAAAATTATAAGTGTGTTTTTATATTCAAGAAATCGACATCACATTTTCTTTTAACCTGCCTGAGCTAACAGCAACTTTAACTACTGGTTAAACTATACATTATTATCCTTTACTTTCATTAGAGGTATAATAAAGGTATAATATTCTTTAAAGTTAAATTACATCAGTTTCTTTTATTAATAAGCAAACTTTTACTTTAACTTGAGGTAAAATATTAAACTTACTAGAGGTTTTTATGGAAAGCTTAACATCTTAAGCTTACACAATAAACTTTTGTAAATAGTTTATATTACTATTCAAACGAAAATCCCTACCTAATGATTTTTCTCACAGTGCCCTGTATTAGTGCCCGGAATCTATCTGCGTGTGTGTGTGCGAGTGTTCGGATTAAGCAAAGCCAAGGCAGCTTTGCGGCTTTGTTGTGCGGCAGTGATACGACCTTTCCAGCCCTGCAGTGCCCCTCAACCGCCGCCCTGAACCCACCTGCCGGCACCTTTGCCGCCTTTGTAACCTTTGAGGTTGAAATTAATAGCAAAATGGAAATTAAAAGCCACTCGGCCAAAGGAAAAACGTCGGACTCTTCCACGATGCAACGTTGAGTGGTTTCTCCTGCCATTCTTCTGCAGAATTAGTCGCCATTTACCCTATAGAAATGCCGAGTACTTAAAAGTAAGAGCTGTGTGTTCGCAGGATGGTTTTATGTTCATAGCTTCGCATAGGTGATAATTTCATTTGCCCAAATCAAAACTGGAGACTCCAGGCAGACCCCTCCGGCAGCCTCCCTGCTTCCACCTGAGCCCCATATCGACCTAATAAAATTTTAATGAAATTACGAGTGACTTCCTCCTCTCACTCCCTGGAAAGCATCGCTCAGCGCGACCCTTCTCGTAATAATCACGGCTGAAACATTTTATGCCGCCTACGTGGCAGGGCATGGAGCCAACGAAAAAGCCAGGAACTCAAGTGGAGCATAAAAGGAGCTATTAGCTGGCATATTTTTTTCCCCGTTTTCCCCATTTTTCCCCATCCCCCATACCCATCTCCAACCCGTTCCTGTTTCCCCCTCGTTCATAGCCCATTCGCGGCGCTGAGGACACGCACATTTCGCCAGGCATTTCGAGAGTGTGTCCTTACACACAGAGGAATATGGGATGTAAAACCTCGAAATTATCTCCTTAAATTTGGCATTTTAATTCAAAAGGAAATGAAGGCAGCTCAGATCATCGTGAGGAAGGGCTGAAGAGCTTGGGGACTTAAGCAGCCGTAACAAAGATTTATTTGCACTTACTTTTATGCAATCATTATAGATTTTCTTTTATTTTTCTATATTTCCTTGGCAATATTTTTAAAGGTTAATGAGTTCTCTTATGTTAAAAGTATGTATTATTAGTACTCATGATAATGCTTATTTTTTTTAAGATAAACGGTCTCCGAAATAGTTTTCCTTGTGCACTTTAATGTTCCCGTTTTAGTTTATGATTCCCTCTTAAAATGTATAATTTAAAACCATCGTTATCATTAAGTTTGCACTCTAAAAATGCGCGCTAGAAGGCGAGACTCACGCACACGCCCCCGCATGTGAGAGCGAGTGTGCATTAATGATGCAGCGAATCTCTGCCCCATCCCGCGTGTCAGCTTAAAACGCTTCGCATCGCTTAATTAGAGGTGAACTGCGCTTCGGGGAAGGTAAGGGGAAGAGCAAAGGCTAAAGTATAGGGTTAGAGGCGGGGGCGGGCGTGCACTTTAACTGACTTCTTGTCGCGGTAATTGCAAGGGAACACAAGTTTTGATTCAAGTTCTTGGCCCAACAAAACCGAAGGTACAAGCCCAGAGCTGAGCGCTTACTTATGGCTTATAATACTGGAGGTATTCATTCCACTTTTTTCTTTACTTTATATTAACTTTTTGAATGCATTAAACATTTAATTAAATTATAATCATATGGCGACTCACAAATTAAGAGTCCCTTGAGGCTGACAACGTCCTTGTTTTTGTAAATATTTATTTTCCAAATGGATTATGTATTTGTTTTCCTTTTTAAACCGTGTAAGAGAGGCCTAACAATAATAAAAGGTTCTTATACCCCTAAAATCGTTGAGTATAAATTGTTTTTTGTAATTAATTTCAAGAGAATAAAATGCATCCTTGGGTATATCAAGTATTTCCCTAAAATTAATTGTATTGAGATATTTTCCCATTCTGGTAGCTTAGGGAAATATATATTTACTATATATTTATTAGAAACTTCTCTAGATTATTGTTCAAGCATAGTTAGTTCTCGATATCTCTGGGATCGGTGCAATCTACTTGGGTTTTTACTATTTTCTCTAAGCTTCTTCTCTAAGCTAAATAATTTTCATCATAAAAAATCACAGTTACCTTTGGCTGTCATCGTTCGCTCATCTCTGCCTCGACGCATTACGCATACGCGGCGTGGGCCCGTACAACTTTCGCTGCACTGACGTCTAATTAAAACTTATTTCTGCAGTTTTGCCAAGACAAAGGGATGCACCCGTTCCCTGCTACCCCCGATTTTCTGCTTCAGCTGCTGTTGATTATGTTGACGCCAATGAAAATATTTATCAACTTGGCAGGCTGCTCCTGCTCTTGCTCCTGCTCGGGGCAAACAATGCAGATTACGCATACGCCGTGTGTTGCATGTGAGGCTGAGTGGAGGTAGGGTGGCGTGTCAAGTTGCGTTTCGCGACTTTACCGCTGCCAAAAAAGTTAAATGAGGCGCAAACATACACGCTCTATCCAGCGGAACTTTTGGCGCTGACTTTGACACGTTGGCTTAGGTTTTCACCTGCGTTTTTGGCTTATGTCCCGCTTATATATTTCTCCCCCCACCTTGCCCACCTCAGCCGGTGTCCGCTCTAATTAAAAGTTGAGCGGCTGAGCAAATTAATGGCAGGAGGACATAAGCAAATCGAGCAGAATTTAGTGCTCCATTCCTGGCCTTATCTCTCTTTAATGTCCAGCAAAAATTTACGAGGCTCTGCCCGGCCCATCCTTCCAGGCCAGAGACCAGCATTCAGTAGTCAAGGATTCAGGATTCGGACTGGGGCGACATCTAATGACCACACGGCTCGTTTGCTTCATTTGCAGTGAAATGGATGCACAAACCGCAAATCAAACACAGCAACAGACGCACTGGCCAGCGCCTGGCCCAGGAAAAAGGGAAATGGCCGGGGCAAAGGGAAATGGAAAGGCAGGAGCAGGAGCAGGAGCTGCCTGCCAGGCGGAATTGAGAAATTTGCCAGAAAATTTGACAGTTGAACTCCGGCCTTTCCTCTGGCCTGGGTTATTTGATCTCCGCTCGCCAGGCCAGTTAGCACTTGTTTCTGGCAAGGAATGGGAGATGGGGCAGATGGTAATGGGAGGCGATGGTTCTCCTTTCAATGGAAATGCAAATCGAATTCGGTTCGGAGGGTTCTCGTAGGTAATCTAATCAGGGGCACACGTGTGTGTGGGACAAGCATTTCTCGAAAGCGGATCATAGGCGGGATTTTCCTCCTTTCCCTTTTTGATTTATAAATACTTTCCCTGGATAATTGTTAAGCTTTTCCTTCAGTGGATAAGCCAGAGGGCCTGTAGTCTGAATTACTTGCGTTTATTTTATGCCAAGCAAAGCAAACATCTCGGAAAAGTGATAAATACTAAATCAAGTTGGCTGCGACATCCATATCCACGTGCTAGCCTAATCATAAGCGCAGATTGGACGGCAAATATTGCAGATATACGTATGTATATAGTATGTATGATATTTGCCGGATTTCATGGGGATTTCGGGCTGGCGAATACGCTTAGGCGAATCCTTGAGACTTTTTCTGTTATTTTGCGGTTCATTACGTTTCTGGAGCGCAAAATCAACGCTCCAAGTTTGCATTCGCTTCGCACACACACTGAAACTCGATAAAATCGGTGCGGAGACACGTACGTCGGACGACAGTTGTCGTTGCTCCTCCTGAGTACCCTTTCCCCGAAGGTTCTGCTGGCTGCTCCATCAACAGTTTGTGGCAGCTTGTTGAAATTAATCATTTGGCTGCCAAGATGCCTTCGAAGTCTTTCGTCTTGCGCCTCGCACTTGGCACTCTTTTTTCGGGGAGGGTTGTTATGCTAAGGGAGTAGGCGCCCTTGAAATATGTGAGATAGCAAACTCACTGTACATTTAGTCTTCTAATCATTTACAATTTTGTAGCATAATGTTAGACACCTTTTTTAAGAGGCCTTTAAAACTCATAGAGATTTCTGTTGTACCCCCGTTAGGAACTATGTTTCCTTATTCTATTATTTAGTACTTGCTAATTTTTCGAGTTCCTTTCTTAAGGATAACCCATTTACCTTCTTTAGGAATATTTTGGCTGGCAGGGTATATCAATTTTTGCCACCTTTCCCGCCCTGCTTCCTGCAGATTCGCTGCCATCTATAGCAATCAGTTGGCAGTCTCTCCACTTTTCCTTCCTCCCATCTGTCGCCCTGTTGCTACTTCCGTTTCCGCTTCTAGTTGGCTCCCTCTCGTATGCCAGTGTGTGTGTGTGTGTGTGCAGTGTGTCAACAACATTATGTTATTTCTTCGCAGACGTGCGTGTGTGTGTGTCGTATTCCATTCGCGTAATTTCCCATGGTAACTGAACATGTGAGTGCATCCACCTCCTGCCACAGCCACTGTCAGTGTGCCAGCTCTTGCTCCTGCTCCTGTGTGTGATTCACATCCTTGTCCACATCCACTCCACACTTCTGGCAGCTGTTTCCTGTCTTATCCAGTTGTCGCGACAATAACTGCTTGGGAAGGCTTTCGCTTAGCCACTTTTCCGACGCCGCTCCTCCTCGTAGCTGCATTTGTTTACAGCTCTCGCTTATAATAAATTGCAATCATGACTTGAATGGCAACTGCTCCTCAACGAGCTCATCCTCTCAGCACTTGGAGAGCTCTGATTTCCCGGATTGTATCTGACAGGGAGAATTTGCATGAAACAAGGACTCCTCCTCCTCGACTCGGCTCCGGTTCACCGTTGAAAATTTTCAATCAACCGCTCACTCGGCTAGAAATCCGTTTTCCGCTACTCATTTACCATTTCCCACTTTCCCATTTCCCCCAACGCCGTTCAGGCGTGATTCCCAACGCCGGGAATCCCCTCGAGATAACCAATTAGAACGCTTATGGCCTGGCACCTCTTTCAAGCCCAAGGCACTGGAAATAAAAGATCTTTTAGGAGCTTAAAGCCAGAGAAACAGCTTCAGTTAAGAATTGAAGAGTTGACCTAAAATATGCATACTTTTCTACACCTTTTAAAGGGAATTAAAACCCTACTAATTTCTGCAGAATTATAATATGTTTCGCCTTAATTTATAGCGAGAAAAGAGGGTTAACAGATAAGATTCTAGCTCTTAATTTAAAACTTTACATTTTCCTCAAATTGATTAACAGGTTTCTCTCCATAAATTCCCTTAAATTCCGATTAACTTGTATCCGCAATAAAGACTTACTTTTCATAATATTGATGAAGACTTTCCCTGCTTTCCGCCAGTGCTTTCGCATCTCAATTAAAAGTGCGAATTGTCATCAGTGCGGAAAATGTTTAACGTGGGTGTTTTTATGCCTGATTAGGCAGGCGGGGTTCAAGGGGAGGATTAGGCCAGAGACGACGACATCCCGGACCTGTGTACGAACATATTTTGTCATTTCCAGGCGCTGACAGCCGACAGCCGACAGCAGCCACGTAGCCCCCAAAAAGAGAAAGAAAAGTTGAAAGAAAGCGCAAGTATGAAAGGCCCCGAGAAGGAGAAGGAGGAGGGGAAAAAAAGAAAAGTTTCTGGCCAACATTTTCGCATTTCGGCAATGGCTTGCTTGCCTTCATCCTGCTGCTCCTGGCTTGTTATGTGCTGCTCACTCGCTTCTTTTGAATTACGGGCACAGTGCATGGCAAGCAAATTTATTGGCAAATTGGGAGCACAGTGGTTTTCCTTTCATTTCCCGTTCTCGCCCCTCGCCTTTCCTGGGGTGTGCGTTCGTTCCCGCACTTGAGTGTATTTTTTACAGCTTGCTTTTTGTTTATGTTGTTTTTATTGATTGAAAATAACTTAGTGCCGTTTTATGGGCCACCGCCGCGAGTGGAAGTGGTGCTGGAGTGGAGCCGGGGGATCTGGCATAAACTCGAGCGCTTTACGCCAAAGGTAAATAAAGTGCAAGTCCTTCGGCGGGGAGTGTGTGTTTGTGTGTGTGTGAGCTGTCTTCCTTCCCTTCCCGTCACCTGGGAATCCTTGTAGACCCTCGAGCATTCTTGTATATTTATGTACATGTATTTGTTATGTATATGTATTGAAGTGCGGCGCTTCCCCGCTGATAATCCTGAATAATTAGCGGGAATTGGCGCGTGGCTCCGCAGAGACCACATCGCATCTGGGAGGACTCCGCTGCTCCACTGCTCAGCTGCTGCGCACTTAATGCACTTTGGCATATGCGTAAATTGCCTTTTCGGAGCGGGTGCTAATTAAGTGGGCTTAGTGCCCAAGGCACCCTTCGGACTTTAATGAACCGACCGCAAAATTTCCTCCGAGCCCCGAAAAAAAGATCCCAGATGAAGCCCCAGCAGAGCCAACAATGTGTTGTGCGCCCTTTTCCTTTTTTATTTTGTGGTTTCTGTGCGTGGGCTCAACCTGTTGGACCCAGCTGGCCATTTGTCAATGCCGCCAAAAAGGACATGAGCAGCGTGTCGAAGGCAACAGGGGACGGATCTCAAGGGGGTCCAAGGACCTCTGGATGAGACTAAATAAATTCAAGAGGTAAATATTGTTCCTTAAACTGCCAGGAAAGACGTTAAAGATTTCAAAACAATTTAAAATAAGACAAAATAAGTAAGCAGCCTGTTTTTTTACTTTCCAAATTCCTTTCATTTTCATTTTTCCCGCTCTACTAAACATGCTGATGCAACAATTCACGGGTGACAGACATAGCCAGAGGCCCCCCTAGAAATATATCCTGATATCGCCACTGACCACGTACCCATTTTTATTCATTTCGTTTGGATGGCCTCCGTCTCCGTCTCCGTCTGCGTCTCTGCTTCCGACTTGACCATATTAATTAGCTTGATTAAAATTAATATTTGCGCAACTATTGCGACGCCACAAAATGTTGTCGTCGTCGTCGTCGACGGCTGGCAGATGGGGTCTGGCGGTACTGATGGCTCCGATGGCGCAGAATTGGGATGCAGGGATGTCAGGGGCAGGGCCAGGAGGCCAACAGACCAGCAGCTGTGGCAAATATGTGCAATAAATAAACATTTCGCCGCTGTGACAGCCCTCGGGCAAGGTACTCCAACTGTAATAAAGCGAATGTAAAGACAGGCAGCCAGAGCTCCGTTTTATTGAGCGGAAGCGGAGCACGACCCGCGGCCAGGCCCCAGACCTCCGACCGCCAGCCAAAAGTGGCAACAAAGTGCGCCGGGATAAATCCTGATGCGTCAGTCTCCAGCTGAAGGGGGAGCTGGCAGCTAAAGTACGGGAAATGGGAAATGGTTACTGGGGGAAGTGGAAGCCACTGAATGGAGCCATGAAAAATGTTGGCGTATTCATTCGTTCTGGCAACGAGTGTCGCCATCTCATCTATTCCCCTCAGCCAGTTCATTTTTATACACCGCAAATAAAATATATATCCTACATACATAGCTATAAATTTATTTGCAATAAAAAGCAGACGGATAACTTCCTTTCCTTTATTATTATATTTTACATCAAAAGATTGATTTAAAAAGATATAGAATAGCAACAGAAAAGTTCCCTTTCCCAATGGCGGTAATTATCTTTTTTCTCTGTGCACAGTTGCCTCCCCAGATACATCGTTGTCGTCGCTGCTTATTTGGCCGATTCCGTTTCATGTGCTTTTTGTTTTACGAGCATAAAGATAAATTCACACGCCACCCAAATTCACGAGGATTTACACAAAGGGGCGAAAGTGCAGGTCGAAGGACGAAGGAGCTCCTGGTTCAGGTTAGGTCGACGTCGACCGCCCGTCGTTTTTCGGTCATCCGATTTATTTATTTATTTATGGTAACAAATTGCAGCGTCAACTTAATCACCGAACTCTATTTAGTTTCGGTTGGAGCCTGTGCTCGGGCCTGGACCTCCTTTGTGTGCAGAAATCCGGCGGATTCGGATACGGATCCGCTTGGCCAACTCATTTCACGGCTTTGTACAAAGTCATTTCTCTTGATACGCCCCAGACATTTGTATCTGTATCTGCAGATGGATATGGCGAGGCCGCGTCTCCCCCCAAAGGCGGCACACTCAATAAAACAACTTTAATTAATTAATCATTATTCTTGGCTTGGCATTTCTGCTTAGACTTTTCTGTTTATTCAAGTTGTCCGGTCAGGGGAAGAAAGAAGCAGCCAAGGTGGTAGGTGAGAGAGTGTGGAGTGGAATTGGATTACAATGCTAAAACTTATGGCTTAGTCTTGAGCAGCTCTCAAGTGTTGGCTGTGGCCCTAACATCTCTGGACTCCAACTACTCATGATTCCTGGTAATTAATCATAATATACTGCCCAGCTCCTTCCTAACCCTTCTATCGATTCTGGTTCTGATCCTGCCTCTGCTTCTGAAGTCTAAACTTTAAGTACGTTACTTAGTATTGCTCACTGGGATACACTGTAGTAGAGATACGCCGCAGGATACAGTCGGTCCTGCGGCCTCACAACAACGAGAATGGAAAATCAACTAATGCAGCTACTTAGCCTAGCAAGGACGAGGGACACTAGTGGGTTAATCACAACTTGGCGGGAGCAACGGGAACACCTACTTAGCCTACATGAGAGAGGGGTCTTCTCTAGGATCCAGGGTTCAATCACATTGCGGAGAGGAGGTTCTACACAGAGAGAGAGATAGACGAGAGTTTAGGTCCTAAAACTATGTTTAAACGACCTCGATTATATGCTAATAAATTCATAATTTTAACACAGAAAATCAAACCAAGGAGAGAAACCTAAAAAAGTTTAAAGAAATAGCCCAAGCAGGTCCCTTCAAAGTTAATTCTTGCTATTAAATATTCCACAAAGATTTAACCAACACAAAAATAAAGAAACTATATAAATGTCTGTAGAAAAAACCTCTAAAATACTATTTTTGGCATCGAGAGCTATTACTGGTTCCTAAAATTTCGTTTCAAGCGGAATACTGACTGACTGACGATAGCTTTTAAAAAACTATTCCCTTACTTAAATACCAAAGACTCAACACACGAATATCTAGATGATTTTGCTCTAAATTACTTACTTTACTTTGTAAATTTAATTGCTACTCTTCGGTACAACGTACTCTTCTTAGGGTTTTCTCCGTGTGTATTTCTGCTAAGTTCCGGGGGAAGATGACTAGCTAGGGTACAGTGGGAGGACGAGTAGGGGTATTCCTATCGTGACTTATCTAGCGATTTACCCTAATGCGTTTGATTGCTTTAAGCTGATGATTGGTCAGTTGCCCACGCGCTCTTCCGGCGGGGATTCCTCTGGGGCTGGCGGGAGATAATTGCTTTGGTGTTTCGCTTCTAATTGACGAGGACTTGGACTTGGCTTAGGACTTGTGTTTGGACTTGGACGTGGACCGAGGCAGGGCTCTCTCAGCCTAATCCAGGCCGTTCAGTGGCAACGCCTCCACCTTCACGGTCGTCAGCTGCTGCTGCTGTTGCTCCTCCTCCTGCGAGTCGCCCAGCGATAACCTCGACTTGGCCGCCGTCTCCATGGACTTCCAGGTGCCGCCACTGGTGGCGTGCTGCAGCGAGATCCTTGGTATGGACTTGCAGCTGCCCACGATGGAGGGACTGCTCTCGTTCGGACGATCCTCGGACTCGGCCAGGGCACTCAGGCTGCAGGTGGGCGGCAGGATGCGGTGGGGGAAGCGGGGCGAGCCCCTAACCCGCTCCCTCAAGCTGGGCACAGGCTGCACCACGGAGGGTCGCCTGTTGCTGGGCAACTGGAAGTTTACCTTGGTCTCCAGCAGCTTCACGTACTTTCCTGTCTGCTGGTCAGCCGAAGCCGCCGCTGAAGCCTGCTCTCCCCCCGAAATGGTGGGAATGGGCAGGAAGTTGGGGTCCTTGGTTAGGTGATCCAGATGGGTGCCGCTCTTGGTCAGAGAGCCCCGGTGAATGGGCTTCAGGTGATGCCCATTGGAGTGCAAGGAGTCTGCGGTAGTCACCTCTGTGCCGGTTCCCTGGATCGGGGTATTGTAGATGGCATTACAGGAGGCGGTCTGCGAGGAGGGAATCAGGCGGGTAAACAGACCCATGTGCGACTTGAAGGCCGCCTTTAGGCCCTTCTGCTGGTCGGCCAGACTGGCCGTGGAGCCCTTGTTGCTGGAGGTGGTGCGCGAGAAGATGCCCCTCAGTCGGTTAATCAGGCCCGTCTTCGAGGCCTCGGTGGCCTGCTGGTGCGCCAGCCGAAGGTTGATGAGGTCCTGGGTGGGCAGGCAGGCCTCCTCCAGCTGGGGCTGCGAGGCAAACGTAACCGAGCGCCGCATCGGGATCTGCATGTACTCCGCCGAGGGCCAACTGGCCCGGGGAATCACCGGGGGCAGAACGGAGAGCAACAGGTTGGGCAGGATCCCCGAGATGCTGGGCGTCCGCGATTTACTTGGCAAGGGAATCTGCGTGGTGACCGTCAGCTCGGGCTTGAGGTGACCTCCGGTCAGCAGGGAGGTTGAGGACGAGGTCGTAGTGGAGGTGGTGGTGCCCACGGCCAGTCCAGACTCCAGCAGACGCTCCAGCTTGCGGATCTCCGCGTCCAAGGCCTGAATCTCCTTCTTGTAGACCCTGTTCTGGACCTCCACGCGGTACTGCAGCTCCCGGCGATCGTCGACCACGAAGCGCCGTGTGTTGCACTCCATCTTCAGGCCCATGCTGTGGATCACAGGGTCGATGATGTCGTCTAGGTGGAAGAAAGGAGGGGATCTCGGGGGATTAGTGGGGATTTTAAGAGGATTAATCGACCAACGCACTTAAGAAATTACTAACTTAAAAGAAAACTAAATTAATCATTAAAATAACAATCTGAAACGCAAAACTTAAACTTACTTCTCGCCCAAATATCGTGGAGCTTTGGTATAAAGAGCAGGCAGAGCGTGGCGGTGGTGCTGGTCAGGATCAGGGCCGTAATGGTGATGAAGGCCAGCGTGACACGCTCCGAGATCAGGTTGGCCAGGACGACGACAATGGCACTGGTGATGACCACACTGTAGACGGAGACGCCAATGTACTGCGAGTCGTTAAGGGCGGGGATCTTGACGTGGCGCGTCTCCCAGGCCATGTACACGCCCACCACGAGCAGGAGGCCCTTGTAGGCGTAGAGGACACTCAGCCAGGTCTGTGTGTGCTGCGAGCGACAGACTTCGACCTGAGGGAGATAGAAAAAGGTTTCCGAAATTTTTCCAACCAACATTTCTACAAAAAATATATATATTATAAATAATAATACTTATAATTCCCCACGTTGCCATATTTCTTATTTAATGTTCAGCATTAAATGTGGAAATAAAATCAAGAACCGTTTTATATATGAATAAATAATGAGCTTTGAAAATAATACTTAATTTTTATTAGTTTTATTATGAGTTTGCTTTCCGGACGATTGAGCGCCTTTTCTAATATTTATTTTTATTTATTTATTTGACTTTTTATAACTGCGCAGCTCAAGCGCTCTGAATTCCCATTCGCATCGAAATCAGATTTAATTGAATAATTAATTAAGCAAAAAATATAACAAATAATACAAAATAAAAATGGATGTAAATCTGACTCTGATAGCACTCTTTTTTGTGTTGTTTACAGACTAAAAGTATACACTGCATTTCCAATCAGCTCTCTATTGAAGCGAATAAATAATGCCAGCGACAATGCTATTTAATTAAATTTGAATGGAACTGAAACCAACAAAAAGAGGTCTTTGAAAATGTAAATCACATAAAGAAGTGTCGAAAAGTGTGCAATGTTCTTAATTATCTCGAAAGCAATACAAAGTGTACTTTCTGATATTCTGATATTACCTGAGGCTGATAGACGACACTGCGATCTATAGAACTGATTTCCAGCGTCAGATTGTGCAGGTGTCGTTCCATGGGATCGGTGACTACCCACAGGGTCACCAGCAGGGCATCCACCAGGAGCAATCCTCCGACGAGCAGTATCAGTTGAATATCCTGCAGCATCTTGTCCTTGAAAACGCTGCCAGTTCGTGTGAAGATCCTGTGGACGCGGTATGTCTTGGCAAACATCGAACCGAAGGCCAGCGAGAAGCCAGCGGAGAGCAGATAGACGCGTGCCTGCAGGGGATAAGCGAATAAGGCGGCGGTTAGAGGAGGAACTGGAGCAGGAGCTGGAGCAGGGAGAGCCTTGTAACACGGTAAGTGTCATGTCAGGCAGACCCAAGGAAAACAAGGCAAACAACGGAAACAAGTCATCAATGGACCACAATCCTGGAGGAAAGGAGGCAGCATGGAGCTGCCATACTCTGTGTGCTGTGCGTTTCAAATTTATGCAAATAAAGGAATATCACAAAAGTTGTAAATTTCCGTGTCATGTGTTTGCATTTTCCGGCGCCCCTCTCCTGCCATTCCCTCCCTTCGCCTGCGGCGAGTGTGGGTTCAACACGAGGGCCGGGCCTTCACAACAATAACAAAAAACAAACTGGCAAAGCGGAACAGGAACTGGAACAGAAACGGTAACAGAAGCAACAGCGACCAGCAAATTTCCCAAGAGTGGCGTTTAAGTCCGTTGTCGTGGGGTACGAGGAGGGATCCACTGGAGCAGGAACATCAGCAGATCTGGATGGAAGGCTCGTCAAACTCTCAACTTGGCTTCTAGCTTTAAGAGCAGCAGCAGCAGGGGTTTAGGATTTGCAGGCAAGAAGCATTGGCTATTTATAAAACAGAGAACTGGGACAGTAGAGCTTGGTAAAAGGAGCACACACTTAGTACAAAATAACATATAAATATGGGGCTTACTTATATTTAAAAAATAATATATTAATACTTCAAAGTACTTCAAAGAATGCAATTAAATATTTAAGACAATGCACAGTTTTTAAATAAGAAATAACATATTTTAGTATCATATTACCGAGTTTCAAGTGATTTCTCTAAGCTCCCTAGAAAACTCAAAGGAAATCCCAACAGTTAAGACAATTTCCAACCCCTTCTCTAAGCCTCTCAAGCCGAAAACAATAATATTTTTCTTGCGGTGCATAAATAAAGCAAACACATGAGAACGAACGCGACTCGAAAGTTGCCAGCCAGAAACTGAAAGTCATATTTGATGAGGACTCCCCACACACGCTTGCTTACACACCAGAAACCCGTCAAAGTCAAACAAAGGAGGCGGACCAGGAGCAGGATGAGGTGGCTGCGCTGGATAACTCACCGTGCAGACCGTGGCGAAGGAGTCCTCCGCCGAGGGCAGCGTCGAGTGGTCCAGGCCCAAAAGGATGACGGTGGCGTACACGAAGATGCAGCCCACTGCGGTGATGTTGCTCAGCTTGGGGCTGGAAAGTTTAATTGCTCTGTGGAGTGAGAGACGGGAGAAGGTCATGAGAACAAGATGCTGCTTTTTTTTCTTCCACAGAAAAAGTGCAGAGTAATCCTTATATATATATTAGCTTAGGGAGAAAACCACTCGGAGGAAGTCAATCAATTTGTTCAATTAAAAATCAGAAAGTGGTAGTAAGTGATTAACTTTCAGGTCTTTCTAAGGGTTGCAAAGGGAATTCAAGTCCTTGAAGGGCAGAATACTGTATTTATTTTTAATAAAATATAAATATGAATTAAAATATTAACAGGAAACTAAATAGTTTAAAAACGGAGTGAGTATATCTTTATTAAAAAAATAAAATGAAGAAGGAAAAGTACATATAGTTTTTATTTATTTAGTTTGGAAAATGTGCAATATATTTTATAAAACAATGTTATAAATACATGTATGCATATATAATCGATATTTCCGTTTAAGCTACCTTTTAAATTGAGAAAACAATAAAGAACGGGCCTCATTCTTTATTTATGTTATATAAAAGTATATTTCAAATGAAAAATTTACGTAAAATAAAGAAAAAGGCTCTCGTTTATATTTATTTAAGCCAAAAATATAGTTTAATAAATAATTTCTGTAGTTTAAGATACTCTTCAGCACAAAATTCATGGAAATGCTACACATTTTATTGATTTTCCCTCATTTCCCACTTACTTGAGCTTCCGAAAATGCAAATTGAAGGCGAGAAAGGCAATGGCCAGCGCTATTCCCACGCTGGAGAGCGTGGCTATGGTGTAGAAGGCCAGCGGCGCAATGGTGGCCACCCGCAGCTTGAACACCCGCTTCGCAATGGGCACCTGGCCGCTGTGCCACTTCACCGGCCGGCAGCGGGGACACCGGAAGTCCAGGGCGTCCGTGGCCGGATAGTAGAGGGCCACGGGCTCCAGCATGCCGCGCTGGATTTGGTAGAAGGCAGTGGTGCCCACGCGATCCGGGCCGCTGAAGGAAACGGGACCCTGAGAAGGAGAAGGTAAAGGGAAATTCAAGAAATTGAAATCGGAGAAACAGTAGTCTCAAGTTTAATAAGCAGAAGAATAATTTCTAGCTCTACGCTTGCACATTAATATTTAATTGAAGTCCGCAGAGGCACCTAAAGAGTGCACCTGCATAACTTGCAGGTTAATTTCTTGATTTCAAACAGAATAAATGAAAACTCCGGACTCCAGCTCCTTTCTTCGTTTACTCACCGACACTCCCAGGAAGTGCAGCTTGCCCAGCTGCTGCAGGAACTCCCAGGCCATGTCGCTGCGCGTGTAATCGAAGCCATCCAGCTTCGACTTCTCCTCGTTGCGTCGCCAGTGCTCCTCGGCGGCTCTGAGGGCCAAGGCAATGGCCCAAACGGCATCGTAGGTCTGCGGAGCATACTGCGAGATGGCCTCCGGGAAGAGGTGACCTGCCCCTGCTCCGCCGCTGCTGCCAGCTCCTCTTCGACGGCGACGCCGTTGACGATGTGAATCCGATTGCGGTGCACTGATCCTGGAGCCCAATCCAGAGACCACATCCTGGCCATGGAACTGGGCGAATTGTTTGCGCAGCTGCGAGTTGAACATGTGATTGTTCTGCCAAGTGGAAATGCGATTAAACAGACCACGAATGCCGCAGGAATGCCGTCCGCCACAGTAATGAGATTGCCTATCCCGTCCCCATGCCCCCACCTCCATCCCATCCAGGATTTGATTCCCACAATTTCATGACCAGACACTAAAAGAGCCGTAAAAGCGCGCGTCTGCGACGGCGAATGGGAATGCGATGACAGGCAGGACTTAGGCGGCGGCTTGCCACTTGGCAATCACCATCGCCACCGCCATAGCCATCTCTGGAGCCATCGCAAAACGCAATCGCAGCCCCGGGATTGTCTAATCAAATAAATCATTTCACTCTGGACGCGCACAGAAAGGAAGGGCGGGGCAGAGCAACAACAGGGAGAAGGACAAGGACAAGACAAGTCTGTTTACAAGAAACACAGCAAGAAAACTTGATAAAAACGAAGGGGCAATCCTTGGAGGATTCAATTATGTTACAGCGAATTTTGGGGCTATTAAAATAAAGACAAAGATGAGTTTACGTTGTAATTATAATAACAGGATTTTAATTTGTTTAAACTTCTCATCCTTATGAAAAAATATTAAGGGGGACTTGTAAGATACTGATTAGCAATGGCAATATATGTACATGTCTCTCTCCTAAATAAACTGTATTTCCAAGCATACTTCTTGTCTTTCACTTTCACTGGCTGTGTTTCTTGGCCTAAAGGTTAGTGTTCTTATTAATAATGATTATTACAAATATTTAAGACTTTAAGAGTTCCCCCACAAGTATACAAGTAAAGGAACCTCCTCTTTTTCTCTGCGTGCAACCCATCCATTCACCCCACACTCACCAGTCCGCTGTAACTGACGTTGTTCCCAACGATGCTGTTGTGAGTGGACACCACGATGAGGTTCTCCACGGCCACCTGCAGCTCGTGGTTGGAGCAGTCGGTCCGCTGGTCCGGCCACCAAGGAGCGCCCATGCTCTCGTGCAGGATCCAGGCGTAGTCTGCCCCGAACATGCGTAGCCTGTAGGCCTCGCACAGGATCTGTGGTGCGAGCTCCTGTGAGAAGCTGCCGATGATGATGCGCGTGTCCGTCTCCTGTGGCGATGCGAAGGAAGAAAGGAAGAGGCCAAATATGCCCATTTGTCATTTGTCATCGTTCGATTAGGAACACTCCATCCATCCCCCAAACACTCGAAAAAATAGGCAACAATCAGCTCAGGGCTGTCGATTTACTCTTACTTAATGATGGAACATTTTTCCACGTCTTGTGTTTAAGAAAGAAAAACTTTGTGGACTAAATGGGAAAGAAATGTAAGGAACACATGATCTTTGACTTGAATAAAAGAATAAAAAGAGTTTGTTTCCTTCCTGAAAAGGTGAAATATATTGTCTTTAACTTAATTTATAATGCATTGAATTCAGGGAAGAAGTAAATTATTTAATATAAGTTCAAAGTCTTTCAAGATTTCTTCTTTCTCTTCGAGGTTGCAATAAAAGCACTCAAAAATCAACAAAAGAAAAATAAAACTGTGGGTAAATTAAGAATGTTCCGCCATAAAACCACACAGCAGTTTGCGTTAATCGTTTTAATTTTTCCGATTTGAGTATTTATGTTTTTCGTTTTATGTTATGTGGCTCACCCTGAGCAGCAGCAGCTGCTCCTTAAAGTCCGTGGCCGCAAAGGTGATGGTGGCGGCGCAGGAGATGTTGGCCGCCTCCAGCTCGGTGACCAGGTTGTTCACAGCCAGGGAATGCACCTCCTCGTTCTGCGAGAAGGTGGTCACCGTGCCCCATCCAAACTTTCGGATGAAGGCAATCCTCGCCGGGTTGTGCGAGGAATCCGGGGCCACGGTCCGGTAGAAGTAGGGGAACTCCCGCCTGTCGCTCAGCGCCGGGGAAGTTGAGCCAAAGGAGACCTTTAATCGGAGAGTCGTTAGAGTATCTATCTAAAGATAAATCTTCGGTATTTTGGGGTCGCTTAAAATGCAAGACATGCGCCTAGGAATCCAAGTTCCCGTCCCTCCAATCATTTAACACACACGCTTTTCCCAAATGAAACTTCAAAGGTTAAATGCAAATGTCCTGGAACTCGTACAGCTCGGGGAGGATTGGGGATTGGGAGGAAGGCTCTTCTAAGTGAATTTGTGGACCTCATAATTTGCTGCGGCTGTGGAAATGTTTATGGCTCAAAGGTTTATGGGGTGCCAGCGGTATCCAATCCAGAATCCGCATCATACCAGAGATTCCCCCGCATTTATGCTAATCGAGCGTGTGGCACGTGAGTTGATTAGATTTTTGAGAAATTGCCCCGATTAGGATGTGGAGGTGGGTGATATTTGCATTTTAATCAGTCGGTACACTCACCTGTACAATGTTCCAGTATGGCACCACCTTGGCCAGGCTCTCGGTGACCTCCGAGCAGGCCGATCCCAGCAGCATCACCATCCGCGTCGACGGCTGTGTGTAAATGGCGTGGAAAAAGCGATCCACGCCCACTCCAGGATCGCACTGATGATGGCCAGGAAAAGCGTGGAAGAAATGTTGGAGCAAAGGATGAGCAATGGAGGCCAGTAGAGCAGCAGGAGGAGTTGGAGGTTGAGAGCAAAACCAGGGGGCAAAGGCCGTTGTTCACCGACTCGTTTCGAAGCCATAAAAAAGGCGGCGAGATGGCGCAATAAACATTTTTAAAATGTCGACTTTGATAGAGACACAGAAGGAGCGGAGATCCCAGCTCCCGATATGACTGTCTGTCTGTTATGGTAGATGTGCATATGCGCATACACTGAGAGAGAAATCGGCTATCTGCTATGCATTATTTTGACTTCTTTCTTCTTTATTAAATATTTCAAATATTTACAAATAGTAAAAATAGTAAAAGTAAGTGCGCATCCATGTAAACCATTTTAATAGTTTAAAAATAGAGATAGGGCTTAGAATTTCGAAGTCTTAGTTTATCAGCTCTGTTCTGTTATTTCATTTCTTTCTCTCAACTATTCAATCTTTGGAAATGTATAACTTGAGCGATTTTTCTCTCGGTGCCCTTTGTGCTTTGGTACATTTGCGTGCCCCATCAAAAGCGGCAACGACTCAACGCAATAAAAGCGCCCAAGACGGGAACGTTGATGACATATTTGCCCCTCTTATTCCCGCTTTTTTTTAGGACCTCCACAGACGCAGCTGCTCTCGCTCCTTTTGTGCCGCTGCAGATTTTTCTTATTAAGTTTTAATGTTGCACGCGCCACTAAATGAAAATTCAATTTCGTAATGGAAGAAACGGCGCTGAATGGAGTCTAGCCTCCGAACTCCCTCCCGTCCCACATCCTTCTCCTCACTCACCTGCGTGTCATTGGTGACCAGCTCCAAGGTGTAACCCGGGAGCAAACGCTTGCGGTTGATGTGTTCCACGGCCATGGTGGCAGCTCCCAGCTCGCTGATGCCATCCGGGCGTGGGCCGCGCGACGTGGAGAGCTCGAAGAGGCCGAGCAGGACAATCTTGCCGTGATTGCGCTCCACCTCATCGGGCGACATGCGGCGTTCGCTCTCGAACACCTGGTTGACCTTCAGGTAGCGCTGCCTGGGCGGCAGGTTCGCCGGCAAGGGGTTGTTGCTGTTGTAGTGGTGATGGTAATGAGAGGAGGCATTGGCGCTGCTCCCGGGGAGATTGCTGTGCTGCGAGTTGAGGCGCTGCTGACGGCGCTTGACTTTCGTCCGTTTGTGTTTCCATTCCGAGCGCTGGGCCAACGGCCTCTCGTGAGGATGTTGTGCTGTTGTGGCTGCTCCTCCTGCCGCTGCTGCTGCTGTTGTCGATTCTACGGGTTTCGGTCGTTCGGTGCTAATTGAGGCACCTGGCACCTTAATTGCCTCGTTGTAGCCCAGCGCCTGCAGCTCTGCTGAGGACTCCATGGCGGCTGCCGCTGCCGTGGTCCAGGCCAGAGCCAGGAACAGGGCCAGGCCCATGGCCAGCCATTGGCATTGGCCGTATCTGGTCCTGTGGCCGGGTGGCTGGTGAATTATGCGCATCCCGTCGGCAATGGCCAATGGCCCATTAATCACCACAAGGCATTTGAATCGTTGGCTATCGGAGGCTGCAGCTTCAACAACGAGGATACGAGGACACGAGGACACAGGACACGGAATACGGAATACGGGAATATATATCGCCTTTTTATGCACTCTGCCGACAGGATACGCTTATCGCTTCCTCCTTTCCTTCACTCCTGCTCCAGCTCCTCTCTCCTGTATCGGCGTCAATTTTATCGCCCTTTTATTGGCCTCACTTTTGCTCGCATTTTGTATCTCTTTTGCCTCTCAAACACACACACACACACACAACACACTCCTCCTCCTTCGCCGCCTCTCACCACGCCAAGGACATGGCCATAAAAGTATGCAATGTGAAGAGGATCCTCTCGATGGGGCGATTGACAGGACAGGATTGGGTGACACGGAGAAAAATTACACCTTACGATAGGCAATGTAAGGATGGATAGCTGTTGTGATTCCTCAAAGTTAAGTGGGTATTTTCATTCAATATTTTGTATATATTTTATAGTCAAGCCTTTTTGGGTGGGAAAGAATATAAATAAGGTAATTTTCTTATTTTTTATGGTTGGTATTGGTGGATTGCGTAGTCCTTAGTTCAGTTATTTCTTTAATTTGTTATTACAAATATTGTTTGCCATTAAATGATCATTTAGCAGGTTTTTAAGGTACCGAACACACCGATTTCCTGTTTTAGCACTTATTTTCATGTTTTATTGCTTTTTCCTTCGATTGTTTGGTTGTTTTAAATAAAAATTAATAATGTATTTTGTGGGAAAGCCTAGAAAATCCTCTTGAACATTATATTTCAGCTGAAGTTCACGCCCAAATTAAATTAGAAAATATGATGATGGTGAAATATGTGCTGGTGGACTTTTAGCTATTAGTTACACTCAAAATAAAAAGGAAATGTTGTTTAATTTAAGGCGTTTCAGCTTTGTTATATATTTCCATTCGTTCTCTATTTTTACCATTTTCTGTTTCATTCTAAGCAAAAAATAAACTATTTATTTAAGGCAAAACATTGCGAGAACCTTAATTTTTTCGGAATGTAAAGGGAAAACCCTAAATGCCAAATGGAAAATCGAAATTACTGGAGGGAAGCAGTCCCCCCAAAAAAGGCATTTTCACGCCAATTGGTTTGGTTGAAAAAGGATTAAGATGAAGTCTTCGATGAAATGGACACCAGGCGTGCCCTCGAGACACCCGCTCCCTATGTCCTTCCTATTTTCCTCAGATGCCATCACCCAATGACTATCGTTGCTGTGTTGCCACTGTTGTGTGTACGTGTGTGTGTGGCTGCCACTTGGCCATTATTTTTTATGCTAATGGCCAAACATTTTGCGCTTTCATTGCGGGCTTTTGGGCTACTTTCTTGTTTTTTGTTGTTGTTTTTTTGTGTCCGCTCACGCGCCACAGATTTTCAGTGAACGTTTGTCGTTGTTGTTGCTGTTCGCTCTCTGTATGCGCGCGTATGCATAATTGTTTCGAGATTACCAACTTGCAGTCCCGCCCCCTGGAGCCCCCTGGAGCCACCAGGCTTTACTACCCCTCAGACCGCTCTTTATGGACGCTTTTCTTTCGTGCTTTCTGCTGCTTTCTTTCTGCTTTTTCATTCTTGTCGCACGCTTTTCGCAGTTCGCTTAAAATAACTTTTTGCCCCATTTTTTCGTAAGCCCCCGCCATTGTTTCGGCCCCAAAGGGGGACTGGTACTGGCTCTGGCTTCCCTTAACCCCTCCCTTTAACCCCCGATGCAGCAGCAGCATCTACAGTTGACATTTGCCCCGTTCTCGGAGCTCTTTCGCCTTCGCTTAACCCGCTCGCTCGACTTGTCGGCTACTCGTGTAACTAACAACTCATATTTGTGTGTATTTTGTATGTTTATACGTTTATATACACATATATGCACTGGCAGGAAAGGCAAGGAAAATATGGAAATTCCTTATCCAAACTGGGAAACTAATCCCTAACAACAACTTGAGTGTGTTCTGTGTTGTGTGTGTTGGCTTAAAATAATTGATTAAACTTGATGTCTGCAGTTGTTCACTCTCTCTTCCGGCTAAGCTTTTTGGAACATTGAATTATTGAAATATTGAAGAGACACCAGGGACTACGGACTTAATTGAATTTGTTTCTCAATTGATTTGAACTTTGCAAGCGGAAAGAGAAAGAGCACACACCATATGTGTGATTTCAATTATAATTAATTCTCGAATTAAGCTAGATTATCCTTCTATCAATAATGGCAGCATAGTTTTTGCTAAATTCAATTACTTAAAGTGGTAATCAAAATAAAGGAATTTAAAAGCCTAAGTAGTTTGAAAATTTAAGTTTAAATTTAAACAATCAATTGAAAATCCTTTAATAAGTGGCTAGCAAAGTACTTTTCCGCATTTAAGCAAAATCAAAACGTTTCAAATAGGTAAAAACTTTCAAATTTATATTTAAATTGTAAATAAGTTAAGGAAAAGTAATTGTGGTGTTGAAATCTTCTAAATCTGCAGTACTAGATTATATTTTAATAAAGTTTAGTATTATTTTACGATTTAAAAAGGTAAATATATGAAAATTTTTAATGTATGATGTTTGAAATGGCTTACAAAGTATGCTTGAATATTTTCTATGTCTTAAATATATTAAAAAAATATTGAACTTGATTAATTGTAATGAACCTTGTAAATTAATTAACTGAAAACATTATCCTACTGTTATGTTAAAACAAAATCCCTTAAGGAATGAAGTCCAAGCTGGTTATTTGGTATAATTTACGTTTATTTTATATTTAACTAAATCATATTGAAACGTTTAAAGTATTTAGGGAAATAACATACTTCATAAATGCATATTAAGCCTTTAAGTAAATAAATTAAAGATATAACTTCAACATATAAAAAAGTTACATTGGCAGTTGATAATTCCCTGTAATTTTAATGAATTTTCAACAAAAAAAGGCTACAGAAGACATATAAAATTCATAGCTTGTTTTTGTGCCGCTTTTGTCGGTTAATTTAAAGTCCCTTACATATTTTTTCCCCAAGTGCATTTGTGTATATGAATATTTAGTTCAACGGCTGCTGCCACTGCCGCTGGTCCTTTCTATTATTCTGCCATATTTCACAATTGTTGCCGTGGTATTTAAACCTGCACTTATTTATGGCCGTGTGTGTGACGAAGGCGCTGGGGATCTCCCCCGCTTTTTAGTTGTTATTTTCATGCTTGACATAAATTATGCAAAATGCTGGCTCTGGCTCTGGCTCTGGCTCTATGGCTGCATTTGTAATGCTGATTTCGTGTGTAAACTGCAAGCTGCTGGAAAAACTGGCAACACAAAAAAGAAATCAGTAATGCTGAGTGGATGTGAGGGTGTTATATGGGGAGTGGACTCTCCGAAATGCCATGTCAGAATGCCTGATGCGATTTGTTATGCAGCCAATATCTGTGGAAAATGTGGAGGGGCCAGGACCTGGCCGGGGCAAGGGGCAACTGTCCCGAAATCGCTTTTGGGGATTTCCACAGGGATTACCACAGACAATGCAGATCCGTTCTGAAACTAAGACCACTACCAGATGCTGACGATAATCTCGAAGCCGATTCTCGGCCCAAGCACATTGTCTCTGCTCAGTCGAGGAAATTGCATTCATAAATATTGCGCATACGACACCGGGCCACCACACACACACTTTCTGTGACAGACACTGACTCTCTTACACACAAATGACAATTTATTGGCCTTTCAAATGGCTCTTTTTCGTACACATTTAAGCCATAATTTAATTTGTTTCATTTACTTTTGCAATTTGCAACGACGCACGAATCACACACGAAATATTTTCGGTTTTCCCGGGCGCTTTTCCCGGACTGCTGCCACGACACACACGCCTGC
This sequence comes from Drosophila kanapiae, assembly GCA_008042475.1. NCBI lineage: Eukaryota > Metazoa > Arthropoda > Insecta > Diptera > Drosophilidae > Drosophila > Drosophila kanapiae. The sequence continues at coordinate 861,125 of VNJM01002939.1, forward strand.
GACGAGCTCCAGACCGCAACTGTTGGCCGCCGATGGACTGCCGCTGCTTTTGTCTGGGTTCCACGCAGATTGAACGAGGCGGCATCATCCTTCAATGGAGGCTGCTGCTGTGGTTTCAACTTCAATCATTCAATCGCTACCTTCAACCGGCGGCTGCTCTCTGGAGTCTGCGCCGTGAAAAGCGCGCCAAAAAATTCATTCATGAAAAGGGAAATCGAAGAAGGAGTAGGAGTTCCAGGAGGCTGGGACAAGCAACAAGCGGCAAATGAAAAATGTTCTGCAGGCAAAAGTTTTACTTTAAATTATGTAAATTAATGCCCAAGCATGGAACTAAATAATTTGCAACTGTGTTTTAATGAAAAATTCATTTATAAAGCGCGATGCTGCTGCTGCTGCTGCTGCTGCTACTGCCAGAGGAAGGATGAGGAGGACAGCTGTCGATTTGCATTGCCTACGCGAGGATTGGGCGAAGGATACGAAGGATATAGCGACGGAACAATGGCCTGGTCTGACAGGCAGCGAGGACACTCTTAATTATGGCTGCATCTCAGTGCAAACTGAAATTTAAACGTCGCCTTGGTACATTTTCCGGGTTTTTCCTCAGCTCAGCTCATGGCTTGCATAATATGCCCGAGTTTATTTTCCTTTTCCCTTTGCCGACTGCCCTTTTCTCGTTTTTCGTTTTCGTTTACATTTTCCCCTATTGAGCTGCAATGAAAAATAATTTGATTTGATTGCAGCTCCTCATCCATTTCCTCCCTGGCTAGCCAGCGCTCGCCCTCGCTCGCCCGCTTTCAATGGTTTCCATTCAAAAAATTGTAATTAATTTTCTGGCGCCCCCATCCGGGGTTGCAAGTGGAACTGCATGCGAGAATGGAATGGCGAAAAGTTGATTTTATGAGCTGCCAAACTGCAGTTTGCACAAACTCGCCCCCCTTCATTACTCTCCTCCTCCTGGGCAGCGACAGGCAATCCATTTGCGAAAATGATCCAATTCAATTCTCTGATGCATGCGGAGAAATCAGGGATTTTCACGCTGATAGAATATTGTTACAAATAAAGCAAAGTTAAAGGTTAAAGGTAAAAGTTAAAGGGATCAAAGAAGATTCGTAGTGTAAATTTTACTATAAGTGCGAGAGGAAGATAAGTTAAAGGAAGGGAGCCTTTGAGTAAAGCCGTTTTTTTGTTTTTAATATTAATTTTTATTGTCTAATTTATTATTTATTCCACCAGAAATTGTATATATTTTCTCCTATGTTGAAACGAGCTTGTTCTAATATATTTACTTGCTTCGAATGAATTTATTCCCCTGAATTCTTTTCGATAAAATATTTAGTCCCTACTAAGGGTACTACTTTTTCTTGCAGTGCTGGGACACATGCAAGGTGACTGGGCGGTTGTAAAGTGGGTGGCGGCGCATTACGGGGCAGAGCCAAAGATTGCGATTATCGCCACTTGACTTGAGCTCCAGCCTCCTCGGCGCCATCCATGCAAATTTGATGACACCTTTTCCCTCCCTCCTCGCCACACTCCTCTGCATTTTCCTCCTCCCAAAGTCCCTGCTCGGGCGCTAAGTGACAGGGAGATACACAGCATCCAAAAGGATTTCTACAATGGCATTGCAATGGGAAATGGGAATGGGAACGTGGAATGCGGAATGGGAATGGGATTGGATTGCGACTTTTGTTTGGGTTCCCTCGGCTGAAGTTGGCGAAATAAAGTGCAATTACACCGCAAAACTCAATTTCAAGTGTCAAAAAGTTGCGCTGCACTTAAGAAGTTAGCGATGGTGCGCTGAATTCCTCCCTGTCCCTCTTCTACAATCCTCCGAAGCCGCCAGCAAAGGCCAAAGTTCAAGCCGGGTATCCACAAAGCGGATTATAGGCAAACAAGAACGATGCTAGGCCCAAATAAATCCGGAATATGACTCCCCAGCATGACATCCCTGCCGGTGGAGCGATAGCCTGGATAATTTATAGTCCAAATGGGCGATATATTGGCCGTGTTCTGTTCATGTTTCTTTCTCTCACTTTGCTGGCAAACTAATTTGGCATCGTGTGGGCGGGGAAAGGATCCTCCCCGGATTGCCTCCGTGCGACTGGCCTCCATTTGCATTTTAAATGAGAGAGCTGGCCGGATGGCTGGCTGGCTGGAAAACTTTTTTACAATGCCACTTGAAGTTGTCGGGGACTTCTCTCAAGCGGGTGCTCGGAATACGGCTTGCAGATTGGACACCTCTCCGTACACCGTATTATAATATCAAATGTTGTTTCAGAGCCGTAGCCAAACATCATAAAGAAAAAGGCAGCAGCAATTCAAATGAGAAAATTTAAGGGAATGCTACTGGTTTCTGTTAGTTCGGTAGATTTAAAATCGAAATAGAAGAATGTGACCTATAGTTATGGGTTTTAAATGTCTTTTGCTGGATTATTGCATACTTTTGACACCTTTTTAATTAATTAAAATTTGTATATTATTTATATTTATTATATTTTAAGAAAAGGGATGAAGGAAATGGCTTTTTTGGTAAACACCAATATAAATAAAATAAGTAAATACAATTTACTCTGTATTTAAAACCTTATATTGTATATATAATTTCATAAAACTAAATATGTTTTCTAAAGAGTATTCCCTTGGCCGTGTTGCCCAACTTTTTCGTTACTGACAACTATTTGTTGTTCGCTCGTTTGTCTCGTTTGGTTCGTGTCTCGCTTTGTTTGCGGACACTTGGCAAATTGGCAGCTCGCAGCTGGCAGTGTGGTCGCTTTTCCGACCGTCGACTTTCCCTCCCAGCATTCCTTCTCTTTTCAGGCCGGGCCGAGTCGAAACAATTTACACGTTCCGGTCCGGTACTGCTGCTACAGTTGCCACTTGCCGCTTTCCACTGTCGTGCCACAACATGGCGTATGCGTAATTTAGTGCTGAATACTTTTGCGGCTCAAATTTGCACTTTTGTGACTTGTTTAGGCTCTCTATACCTACCCTCTGCCTAATGTCCCCCTGTCTCCCGCCTTGGCAGCACTTAAAATCAGAAATTCAATTATCTCCCACACACGCACACACACACAGGAGAGGTCCTGGGGTACCGGAGGAGTAGGCCTGGTTCCATTTCGCACGCTCATTTCACACCTGCGCGCCTTTTCAAGGTTGACAAAGGAACTAACTGCCGAGGGGAGATGAAGGGGATGGAATGTAGGACACACTGGCAACTTTATTGTTCCTCGGAGTTTTTAGTCAACAGTTGGAAAGTGTTGGGAGTAGGGGACGTGGGTGTAGGTGCCCCAGCAGCTAGTGTATCCCATCCAAAATCCCCTTTCATTTCAGACTGACGGCAGGAGAGGTGGCCTAATATCTATACAGAGGCAAAAATCTGTATTTAAACTAATGCTTTTCTATTTCAATAGTCAACGTTTACTGGTATTTGAGGCATTAAAAGGAGACTTACTATCTGGCTTCTCCCAGTTTAATGCCGGCAATAAAACCTTTATCAGAGTTTGAGCGGGCATATCATATTATTTTGACAATTTAATGTGTCAAAAATAGGGTAGTAAAAATGTTAGGGGTAGTTCCTGTCGAAACAATGTGCAAAAATTGTATTTTAAGAGAATAATTCATGCAAACACGACCCGATTTAAGCTATAAGCGCTTTAAACTTTCCTAATTAACCTATTTAGATTCTTTCAAATATTTTTTTAGCCGTGTAAGAGACTTAGCCGAAGTTCTCCCAAAATCCGCGTCGTTTTCGCAGCAATTTAATTATAATTTTCTTTCTTTATTTTTATTTATTTTTTTTTGTTCTTGGGAAGGGAGAGGAAATTCATTATCGCCGGGGCAAATTAGCTTGAAAACAATTAACACCTGTTCTCCGCCGGCTGCTCGTGGCAGGCCACTTCAAAAACTAACACGGCCCGAGCCGCGTTGAGCCCACGTCCCTTCCACCTAAGGATCCCGGTTCCCGGCTCCCGGTTCCCGCCACCTTATTCTAATGAAAAAAGTTGCACAAAAAACTTTTCAAATTACAACGGAAATCCGTGAAAATCCTTTTAACAAAGCACAACATGACCAGCTAGGTGGGCAGGCGGGCAGCCCAGCTGAGGGAGGATTCTGTCCTGATGATGATGCGGCTGATTATGATGGCGCTTTAAACAGACATCACGGCCCACATCTGCCGGTGTGTTCCTGCCTGCCAACCCGCCCGTCTTCCCTCCTGCCCACAGCACGTGCCATTGCCATCTCCTTATCATAGGAGGAGGCCCGAGGAGGAACGCCACCTAAAACCACCAGCAGCCACCGGCTGTCGTCCATTTTCTTGTCGCGGTTTTCTCCTACTGCTCCTCCCCTCGCAGAGGAGGCTGCGACTCTGTGACTGAAGCCTGTAAATTGATTTAGTCGCCGCAGACGGGAAATTAAAGAGGAAGCGGGAGAAGTAATAATCGAAGCATAGTCAGCACACAGCCTTGCAGAGAGAGAGCTTAGGCAAATAGTGAAAAGTAAGAAGTAGCAAGAAGCAAGCAAACAAGGATCCCGTCGCCGACTTGGGAAACTAAAAAGGAAGCTGGTCCGCGATATACATATACATCTGTTGAAAAGCAGCACCTGCAAGCAAGCATTCTTATTCACAGGGAAAAGAATCTAAAGCTGTCTGCGATGAAGTTGCGTAAATACGAAAAGGAGACAAAAAATATATAAATAAAAAGTATATATGTAATTCACTTCACACTCTAAGCATTACAAGATTTATTCAAATGATATTCTTTGTATGATGAAGAATATTTTACCTAAGATGCTATCAGTGATAAAGGACTTTACTCCTGGGTATTTCCCCGTCACAACTCACGACTCGTTCACTCACGTACTCATCACTGTCCGACGTTTTCAATCTGCGAATACATTTTCACGCACTTTCCAAAGTTTATTTATTGACTGCGGTTGAGACTGAGACCCTATTCCCTTACACCGCTACGCGAAAAGCTGCCTTCAGACCAAAACAAAGCCGCTGCTGCCGTCGGGAAACTTTGAACTTTTTAATGAAAAATATTCAATTTTTCAGGTGTTGCAAATATTTAACATTTCTGCAACTTTTCTGTATGGATATATGTATATATATTCCTCCGACTCCCACCCAGCCACAACTGCGGTTAGCGGGTGGTTTTCGCGCAAAAAGGTTCAGCAAAAAAAAAAAGAATACATTGAAGCATTTTAAATGTTAATTAAGAACGGAGCAGAATCGGATAATTTGCATGTGCTCTCGCGGCACGGTGCTCCTGTCCCGGTTAATTGGATTAGGTCCTCGCGTTTTGGGTATTTTTTTCCCCTTCACCAAATTGAATTAGCCCGAAAGCTGGCCCAAAGCTGTGCGAGCACCGAAAATCCGCATTCATGGTGTTTTTATTTGTAGGCCAGAACCGAAATTGAACTTCATTCGATTTGGCTCGCGATCAGCAGTTTTAACTCGATTTTCCCTTTGATTGACAGTCGGTGTTTCTTGGTTTTCCGACTCAGCCAGCTGGAGGGGATTTTTAATTCACTTTTGGGTTAAAATAGTACAGTGACTACTCGAATAAATTAACAACAGGGGTCCTTTTTAATGAGTTTTTGATTCAAGGATATTTTTATTTAGGCATTTTACTTCGTGAATTCATGGCAAACTCGTTTAAAACATTTTTGTTGGCTATCTTTGGGCAATATTAAAATTATTTTCAAATCGTTCGACATTATTATCCTTTTTTTTTATTTCTACTTATTTCAAAGGTTCCCATTAGAGAGTAATCACTGTACCCGAACCTTTTTTAACCGCTGCAGCCGCCGGGAATTGAGGAAAATGCAGACTGTTGAGCTCTGTTGGTGGAAGCTCTCCTTTTATAGCCGAAAATCAGCATCAATTCCGAAGCCTTCAACTTGTTTCAACTTCTCCTGGGTTCGCTCTCTTTCCTTCTCTATCCTCCGTCTCTTTCTGGCACTCTCTACCCGTCTCCTTCACATTTGCCGGTTGTAAACAAAGGCCAGCTGTTGCTGCCCAGGCATCCTGTATAATTTTCAAGCTTGCAGCTTTCTTTCAGCAAAGACATGAACTCATTTATAGTATTTATTGCCCGATGCCATAATGCCATAAATTGTTTCATAAATTCCCGCCAGACATGAGGCGCATGAGCAGTGCGAAAGAGAGAACCATGCAGTGAGGGAACAGGACAGCAACACAGGGTGCGAGCGGGATGCACCGTAAACAAAGCGAAGCAACAGCCGCTTCTTCCGTCTCAGCGCGAGAAAGAGACGGGTCGTAAACAAAGCGTCAGCGGTGTCATTGCACTGCTCGCAGAGAGTCCCAGGAAAATCGACATTCACTCTCGCCGCGCAACGCTGGGAAATCCACTCGCAACGTGCCCGAAGTTCCCGAAACGAATCCGAACCCAAATCCGAGTAGTTGAGTGGGTCAGGTGCAAGCGTCCTCAGACGCGCGTGACTTTGCCGCTAGTGGATGCACGGCCAAAAAACCAAGACTCTTAACTCGGGTTTGTCATTAAATATTGACGATAAACCACTAGGTTTATGTACTTAGTTATGGCAATGGGGCTACGGGTACAACAAATGATTAATAACTTATTGAGTGATTTCCGATGGACTGCCTGTCAGAATTTAACTTTTAAAATGGCTCAACCTTTAATGGGCACTTAGATGGGCACTTAGTGGCTCTTCCGGCTCCCAGTTGTCGGTAGGTTAGTCGTTCACTTAACCTTTTATAGTAAGTAGGCAGAATAATGCATATTATAAGAGTAGTTTAGTTCTCAGTATTTTAATTTTGGTGCCCATCACAATACCTTTATCTTAGCCGAAATGTCAAGTCTTGTGTGCTAATTGAGACTTAGAAACAATTTTCGCATTACATTAAATTATTTAATTTATAAACACTTTTTCTTAGTGTTCCTCCTCCATCGGCAAGTTTCAATTTTTAGAACTTGGCGATGACGTCTCCTGTCTGTTTATATCTCCTGTTCCTCCTCTTCCTGCTGGCGCTTCCACCTACTGACCCCTAATTGGCTTTCGGCTTTGGCTCTGTCGCCGACTTATGTAAGGCAACCTTTAGCGGGCTCCCACTCAACCCAACTGTCCCTGATCCAAACCGGCACGCAATTACTACGTCTCCATCTCACTTTCAGTCGCCACTTAAGAATCAGGTTCATGTATTATGGAAATTGGCCCTATAATGGCCTATAATTTGAGGAAGCCAGTGAAATGGGCTAATTTTACATTTTAAATCATTTTCAGCAAATATGTACGACATGCCTCATCGTTTCCCGCGCCCTATAAGTGCACCTGCAGCACGCTCTAATTAAAATGACAAATCGGAAAATATGCAAAAGCGTTTCATCTTTGTCTTTGCATCTGGCAGCGCCACGAGGCGTATGCGTAATTTTCTCAGCTTGTCGCTGCTTTCTCGCACCCTTCGCGTTTGCAATTTTCCACTTTAGATTGTAAAGTCAGCAAAGAACAACAACAGGAACATCACGCAAGTTGAGAACAATAAACAGAATAATCATTTACTTGAGTTGAGCGCCAAGGGAGCGTGTTGTTCATTTGAAACAAAAACACAGGGGTATCAGCCCTATATGGACACGAGATCACTTATCATGTATTACTGGTTAAGTACCATATTTATCAGATTATACTTAGCAGTAAGAAATAATGCAGCATAAAACGGTTGCTTGATTTTGAGATCTCACCACGCCTATCGACAAATGTCAATCACTGTATAAAATAGAAAAACAAAAAATCGATAAAGTATAAGGAAATTTTTTTCTTTAGTTCTCATTTACTTCCTATTATCAGGGAAGAATTAATTATCTTGCGTTTTTACCTTTACTAATAATAGAAAGCCTTCCAAAAACTAATCTTTTACACAGTATCTCAAATTCGTTTCCCTTCGAGTCCGACTATCAATTCTCTTATTTTGGCATTCGTGTCTGATTGGGGTAATTCTCCCAGAGATTTAAAGTGTGTCAAAGTGCATTAAACAATTGTCGTTTGTTTTTGGTTGTGCCGTCTTAGGGTGCGAAGAAGGGGTCGAGGTGAGGGCCTTTTGGGTAATATATAGGCTTTTTTGCAGACACAACAGACAGACCGACGGAGGCTCTTTCTTTGACGCATTTTCGCTGGCGTCATTTGGCGACGTCGACTACTTCTCGCTCTTTCGCTGTCGCATTAGCGCAGCACCTAGAGAATCGGAGAACTGGGGAACCTAAAGAACTAGAGAACTAGAGAACCCTTCCGGCAAAGTGAAAACGAAATGCGGCAGAAACAAAGCCAAAGAAATGTGCCCGGCCGCTGGCGCTGGTGCTGCTTAAATTAAATTCATTGCTCACTTTCCGTGCAATTGTCGAGCCAGGAGGAACGTCTTCAGATCTTCGTGCGGATCTTGCTCAGATTCACAGTCGGTTTTAGGCGCTTAAAAACGCCCAGCGTCCGTCGATCGCCTGGCATTCCGGTCGCAGTTCTCGGTTCGGTTTCTCGGTTTCGTGTCGAAGGTTTCGAGCGTCGAGCGTCGATTGTCGAGCGTTTCGCGCCTTGCGTTGAGTGTGTTGAGGTGATCAGGGAGATACATTTCGGCTTTTAAACTTTAAAACAAAATCCCTCCCATAAACTGATCATAATTACGAAGAACATAGTTACATAATTACATAAATAAAATCATGTCAGCTGCTATATGTGTTCCCTTTTTATATGGGCTTTTATAATGAATGATGATTACTTAATGTATATTAATAGCTTGTTATTTTTTGTTAGTCTTCCCTTATTCCGTTCTGCAAAGCCTCCATCATAACAGTTCATGTAACTGGTAGGAAGAAGGCTCTGAAGGTCTCACAGTGGCCAGCCGAAGAACAACTTAAGCCCTTCTTGTTTTTTGTTTACCACTCGCATGGTGACTAAGCCCAAAGTCACCCCTATACCCTTAAATAAGGCGTGGGATTTAATTCAATTTGCTAACCTTTTCACCTAATATACAAAATGGGGAAATATCAAAGTATTAAATCAATAAAATAATCTTTAATCAATTAATTTATAGGTACATGTTAAAGACTCTCTAAATTTGTTTTTAAATTTAGTTTGGTCTTAGTTTTGTTGCTTAAAAGTATGTCTATTATATTTTCAAAGAGGTTATGCACTTGTTTTTCCCATATTTCCTCTTTGCACATCGTTTCCCCCCATTGTTGTGGTCTTTTCTAGTAAACAAACCTTGAAGTCAGGCTGTCATAAGAAGCCATCAACCCAAAACCAGACCAAAGCAGAGAAACATAGTCACATGAAAAACCCTTTACAAGCCCCTCAAAAACCCACTGAACAACACACTGAACGACACTCTTAACAGCCCCCTGAAGTCCCCCTTGAAACCCCCCTATCTAACCCGCGCCGCCACTGGTATTCGCAGGTAGAAATCAATCCACTACAACGGCTACAGCGGTGCAACGCATTCTGAAACTGTTGATGCAACGGCAGCAGAAATTGCTGCGGAAATTATTCCAATTGACTGCACTGGCAAAACGTTAAGCATACGCAGTGGTGTACGCCAAAGAAATTAAGTGCGCAGCAAGTGAAGCGGAGACCTTTTGAAAGTTAAACAAAAAAAAAAAAAAACAGAAATTGTCGCGGGTAGAAGTGCCTTCAAACCAGCTCCATCCTGGGTAATCTGTGGTTAATCGTTCGAGGTGAGCTCATCCACAGAAAAATAATAAAAAAAAAAGTGGCAAAAGGCGGCGGCGACAAGTTGGTAGCCTAAATATAGTTATTAAATAAGCATTAACAGCGAATTATATGTCCACGCAGCACGCAGAGAAAGGTAATCAAGTATTTTTCCACATTGATAGAGCTGTTATTGGTCAAATTTATGGCTGCTATGCCTTTTAAGAAACAATTTTTAGGTCTTAATAATACAAAAATTTAATTTTGATTTATTTTAGGGATTATTTTCCATATCGTAAGTCATTTCGCCTTTTTTTATATAGTACTAAAAGCTTCAAGGTAATAATTAATGGTCTTTGGAAATGTATTTTTGAAGTTTTTCCGATAATTAAGATATCATATATATTAAATATGAGTTTAATATATAAAATAATAAATATGTAACCACTTTAATACATTTTTGTTGTGTACTTTCTTTTAAAATCTTTTAAAATTACATTTTCATTGTTTTTAAAATTAAAAATTATAAAAATATATGAATGCACACAAATATTCAATATATTCCAATAAAATCTCTGTAAATAATTATCAAAGTATATAAACTATTAACTTGAGTTTATATACTTTGATTAACATTTTAAAAGTGTTTTTTTTTCTAGAATATACAAACACAAAGAGACTTATGTACATATTGTTCTCAGGAAATATCTTTTCAAAATGCCTAAAAGTGAGCAGACTAAAAATAAATATTTGTCGCAAGATAAATATACACACAATATATATATATAAGTATATATATTTTTATATTTTTGTATCCTTAAATATTAGCTAGATTTTGGCACAGTTGGAGATATTTGGGGATGCAGTCCAGGGTGACCTTCTCACGTGCTTGGCGGCAATTAAAGTGTCAAGCCGAAGCGAAACTGCGAAAGAAATGAATGGGCCAAGTGACAGCTCGATTGCAAAGAACCACAAAACCCATAGAGCCATCGATACTTCCCATTTCTTTCTATAATATATATAATATATATATTGGGAGCAAAACCTGGCCAATGTCAAGTTCAAGTTCAACATCTGCAAGTCCGCCAATAAATTTCTGTGTCGGGCTGTGATAGAAAATCAAAGTGGACAGCGGCAACTCGTCGCTGCAATTATCTTAATTATCTGCCAGAGATTGGGGGGATCGCTGGGGTGGGGATCCCTCTGCTCGCGGCGGTATCTGCTCGCGGGGAATGCTCTGGCGAATGCCGATATGACAACCGAATTCAGCCGGATCCGGGCGGACGCAGAACGTTTTGTTTTGTGTTCTGTACGGCGGCCCAAAAGGTTTAAATATAGTTTGCCCTATTGGTTTGGCCCACTGCCCACCACAACTTGGTTGCAGTTTTCGGGGAATGGGGCAGAGAGCGGTATGGGAACCCCTCTCCTCGCATGATTTATGAATGACAGCTAACAAGGCGCGCTCGCTCGGTCTGGTGGATCGATAAGCGACTTTTAGCGGCCACCTCTTTCGCTGTCTTCCTAGTCCTGCGTTCCTTGGGCTTCTCCCTTTCCTAGCCCAGGCCCATCCCCAAGGCCATAAAGCCATCGGCAATTGCCAAGTCACTTAAATCGATTAGCGACGCTATTAAATCAAATTACCTGGACAGGGCCGAGGAAGTTGTACTGCACGTCGAGAAAGTTCTATTGGAGTTGCTTTATTTTGAGAAATTAAATGGGAGTCCAAGGATTTCTGTTAGGAGATAAGCCCAGCTTTGATCTTTTTTAATATTGAAATATTTACTGAAAGGCAAGACGCTCCGATTATTTTTTTTTTTATATCAACAAGAAATAAGCTTGTACATAAGATATAAAATGTCGCTTTAAAAGAAGCTTTTATCTCTAAGATTCTTTACTCTTTATTATCTTCAAGACTATCCTTAATATTATTTTTAATATTAATGAAATATTGCTCACAAAATATTCTTTAATAGTTAGTTTAGGGCTAGAATAAAAAGTGGTTAAAATTCAATAGTTTAAACTGAAATTCTTGATTTATTTTCTCTGCATTTTGTTGCCTAATCAATTTTTGCGTGTTCGCCGAGCGGAATTTTCCGCTTTATGATAATTACGAAGCGTCAATCAGCTTCGCGGCGATGCGTGCTGTCTCGTCTCTGTCTCTCCGTCTGCATTTCGGTTTCAATTTCCATTTCGTTTTCATTTCCCTTGCCGGCTTTTCCTGCCATAATAAGCTATAGAGAGAGAGAGAGAGCCAGAGGGTATTATGGCACCGACTCTCGACTCCTGCGACTCCTGCGAGAGAATATCCGGATAAAAGGATAAAAGCGCCTGGCCCCGCCGGAGAGCCGCACATTCGCAGTAGCAAGCTTGGAGTGAACGGGTCAACGCCAGGAGCTGAAAACCAGAGCCAGAAACAGGAGCAAGAGCAGCAGCAGGACACACATTCCCAACACAGAAGGCCAGGCCGACGGCACTTGAGTGAAAACGAAAGCGCAGCAAAGGACACAGACTTAAAGCCGAGCCGAAAAAGGTGCAAAGAAAGGCTTTAAAAGAGAGCTTCAAGGGAAAGGCGGCCAGCTCCTGTGACACAGTTTCCCCGCTCGGAGCAAGGCAACTGCAGCTGTCTGGAAAATCGATTAACTGCAAGTCGCCCGAGGCCGAAGGTCACTCGATTTCGATTTCGTTCGGAGCCAGCAGCACCCACAAAGCCTCAACAACGGAGCCCCTAACCCTCCAACGCCGCCAACGACGACGACGACGCAGCGCAGGAACGCAGCAGCAGCCGCCGAACAAGAGGAAGACCACGCCGCACCGGTAGGAGAGGAGGCGGAGTCGGGGCAACGGCCTTCCGATGGCCTACCTAATCAACATCCTCAAGTTCAATGTGAAGTACTTAAAAAATCAATAACTGGACACGCGAGCGATCCCAGCAGGAAGCAGGAGCACGAGCAGGAGGAGCATCATCCCAGGACTTGATTCAGGATTCGGTTTTCATTCAAACAAAAACGGAAGAAAAAAAGAAAGGGGGAAGCACACGCAACACTTGCTCTCTCTTTCTCTCTCTCTCGCTCTCTCTCTGTCCGTCTGTCTCTTTCTCTCACCTGGCTCGCTGTCTCGCTTGCTCCACTCTCTTGAACCGAATTGCCGTTGAATTTGTCGCCGCCGCCGCTGCTTTTTTGCTGCTTTTTGCACCTCGTCACCCCACGTCGGGTGGCCGGACGGACAGTGTGGACAATGGAAAAGTCTGGGAAATTTTCAGATTACCTCTTCGCCAAAATGGGTCCCCCCACCGCCACCGAGCTGCCACCGAAGACCACCGAGCGCAGCGATGCCCCCGTCGAGCTCACCGGCTACCGCAGGTGGCTCAGCGATAATCTGATGCTCCTGGTAACGCTCTCCGGGGTGCTACTCGGTGTGATATTGGGTGAGTCTCTTCTGATATAATATCCCCATTGTAGGTTCTACTTATAATTTTGACTTCTTTTTTGTAGAACACCTTCAAGACCTAATATATTTTGATTTCTTATCGGCTAGTTTTTGACAATACTATTGATAAAATCGGAAGAAATTACCATATTTCAGTATTTTGTAGATCTAAAAATAATACTGTTTGCCTATACCTTTATTTATTATCGAGGGATCAAGAAATTTTAAATAAATTCTTAGTATTCCCATAATTTATTGAATTTCCATGTTAATTACTCATGGATTCTTTTCCTGTATTCAGTTTTCGGATTATGAATTCCTTTCCCGTTGGTATTTTTTATATCTAAACTTAAAACTCACCCCGTTAAATACCCTTTCTTCTCTTCACCCTTAGGCCTATCGCTGCGTCCCCTGAACTTGCATGGCGACTCCATCATGCTGATCTCCTACCCCGGCGAGCTGTTCATGCGCGTGCTGAAGCTGATGATCCTGCCGCTGGTCATCTCCAGCCTGATTGCCGGCTCGGCCAGTTTGAACGCCAAGATGAATGGCAAGATTGCGTTGCGGACCTTGGTCTACTTTGCCAGCACTTCGTTCTTCAATGCCGCCTTGGGAATTGCTTTGGTTCTGCTCATCCATCCCGGCAATCCGGATCTGCACAATGCCGACGATAGGTCGACGGACAGGCGGGCGGTGAACCTGTTGGATAGTCTCCTGGATTTGGGCAGGTGAGTGTGGAAAAACACTAATATTTAAAAAAGAAATATAATCATAATGAATAAATTGGTTTATAAATTAACCATTAGAAATTAAGGTTCCATAAGTTCCAAAGATAATTAAGATTTCGGAAAATAAAAATCTATAAACTCCAAGCCGCGGGCAAAACGTTTGCAAACCGCTTTCAAATCGCTCGAAAACCTGTTGAATCGTCAAGCAGTTCAATTTACTAGAGGCGCCCTCTATATGTGTAGAGATGAACTGTTAAGCAGTAACATACATCCACTGCTTGCAGCAAGCAGTTCAGCTTTAAATTTTAACCTCGGATTGTTTTTAATTTTTCTAATTTATTTATTACTTTACTCTCTTTTTAGAAACGTTTTTCCGGACAACCTGTTCCAGGCCTCCATACAGCAAGCACACACCGTTTACCTACCGAAACCAAGCATTCTGCACGCCTTCAACGAGACCATGAACGACACCTTAATCTCTGGCGGAGGCGGCGTGGAGGCCCAGCGTCAGGCGGAGGAGCTAACCGAGGATGTGGTCCTGGTGCGGGATGTCCAGTATCGGAGTGGCACCAATACCCTGGGCATTGTCTTCTTCTGTCTGGTCTTCGGCACCTTCCTGGGCACTATTGGGCAGAAGGGCCAGGTTGTGGTGGACTTCTTCGCGGCTATTTTCGAGGTTATCATGAAGATGGTCACCTGTGTGATGTGGCTCACGCCGGTGGGCATCAGTTCCGTGATCGCTGGCAAGATACTGAGTGTGGACGATCTGGGACTGGTGATGGCGCAGCTCATGTGGTTCATCATCACGGTCGCCGTCGGGGTGTTCCTGTACCAGTTTGTCGTGATGCAGGCCATCTACTTTGTCGTCGTGCGCCGCAATCCGTTCAAGTTCTACGCAGGACTCATCCAGGCCATGCTCACCGCATTCGCCACGGCCTCAACGTGAGTTCTGGGTCTTTATATCAGCTTGCAAATATGGCTTAAAGGCCGAAAACAAATGTATCAAAAAAGCTCAAGTGATGGGAATTTTGCCCAACAAAAACATAGGTCTGCCTTCAGCTAAAACAAAGCTAATTAAGATCTTAATATTTAAATGAAAAAAGGCAGAACGTGATTAAGGGAAAAGGGTTTTAGGCCTTTTCCAAGACTTAAAAGGAACACAACCATTTTTAAAAAGAAACTATATTCATGTTAAGCTCATTAATATTTTTAGGATACATTTATTTACGGTTTGACCCATTGTGATCTTTATTAAGTAACTATTTGATGGTTTAGGGTTAGATGAAAATGTTACAAAAAAACAAGTAACTTAATTAGAAGCTTTTGACTAAGTCCAAGTGAATTCTCGTCAGTTTTTTGTTAGTTTCTAGCTCTATAAAGCATTTTAAGTTAGATTTTTTCTCTAAAAGTCGAAATTAAAGATCCTTTCAATCGTTAAATTAGCTTTCTAGTTAAGATCAGGGTCCAAGTTGCTGTAGGAGTACCTTAAATGAGTATTTTCTCTTTCTTTCGGTGTGTGCCACGCGCGTCCTGTCGCCCACTAATTCACACCAAATCCACCCCCAAAAAACACCACACTACCTACTACTACCTACTCGCCAACACTGACCAACCAACAACTGGGACGCCACAACGCCCCCTCAGCGCCGCTGCTCTCCCGATAACTTTCCGCTGCATGAACGAGAAGCTGCGCGTGGATCCCCGGATCACTCGGTTCGTCCTGCCCATTGGCTGCAACATCAACATGGACGGAACGGCCTTGTACATTGCCGTCGCCTCGATCTTCATTGCCCAGATGAGCGGCATGGTGCTGGGATTCGGGGAGCTGCTCACCGTGCTCCTGACCTCCACGGCGGCCTCCATGAGTTCGGCGAGTGTGCCGAGTGCTGCCTTGGTGCTTCTCCTGGTGGTGCTCACCGCCATCGATGCCCCTGTTCAGGATGTGACGCTGCTTTTTGCCGTGGACTGGTTTGTGTGAGTATGGATCCGGTTTTCTGTGTGCCTAAGAGGAGAGTTTCCTAGTTAAAAAAGATATGTTCTCCTGCAGGGATCGGATTCGCACTACGAACAATATGCTGGGCGACTGCTACACCGCCGCCATTGTCGAGGAATTGTCGCGCAAGGAGCTAATGGCATTGGACGCTGCCTCTGTGAACTATCAGGTGGGAATTATATATATTTTAAATCTCCTTAAAACTTATATGTACCCGCAGGACATGCCCGCTGGCACCCCGAATGGCCATAGCCACGATGGTGGGGGCCTGCTGGAGGGGCAAACGGAGCTGGAGACAAGCAGCAAGTGCGCCATGACCTCGGACTCGGTGGTGGTGGACATGGGTGCGGTTATGAACAACGTTAACCTGAACCTGCAGCAGGAGCACAGCAATCGCAGGGTCTAAAAAATATATAGGGATATCCCAGAGCCCCTCAGTTCGTCAGATCCAGATACAGATCCACCAGCAAGATATGATATATATATATAATATTCAACCACCAATAGACCAGCGTCGTGTTCCCCCAACCAGAATGGTTTTTGATACCAAAGGAGATCTTTAAACAGCAAATAACCGCAATAATAACCGAGGATAATATCGTGAGACTGTCTCTGACGAACCCACCCGTATATATTGAATTTAATCCTCTTTTTGGACCAGTGTCGATAGCAATTAATCAATTAGCCTGAACACTTAGGGGTCGACTCCTCGTATATATATCGAATATATATTCACCAAGTAGGAAAAACACACACATGGAGATATTATTATACATCATATAGAGCACACTCTCACACACACTTTTAACCCCGAAACGAAACGAAGCGAAGAGGTGATCTTGTGATCTTGTGTCCTGGGAATCTATGGGTATTATTTTGTAAGCTCGATTGTGATTGGATCACTGATTTGTGTTACGACAAGAATGTTGCTTATTTCTACGTTAAATATTATGTGTTGTTTCGGAACGAGATAGAGATAAATGCAGGTTGTACGAGACGGAGGAGCTGGTCTAGGTTTAGTTCTAGTTTTAGTTCGAATCACCGTCAGTGATCATCTATTGATTTCCTGGAACTCACCACCCTTAGTTTACAACCACAATTAACAATGAAGGACTTATGATTAACCATTAACAATTACCAAGTACCATCTATCAATTATCACACATGCATTCGTAGACTGATAGCAGACTTAGTAGCGATAACAAATAAATACATACATATACGTATCTGCAGATATTGCAATACATATTACTAACCAATATCCAGACATTCGATTTGTACGCATCAATGCATACGCTGAAATACAATAAAAGTTATTATACCAACGATACTTAACTCTTTAGATTTGGTATTGGTAAATATTTTATTTGAAAAATATTATTTCGTTTAGGAAAAAATCTTCAACTTATAGATATATACATTTTCCTCTGTGTACCTATTTTTCACACCTCACCTGGCTATGTAACGACAATTAAATGAATGCTTATGCTAATATGCATATTGTGCATTGTTCGAGGGCTTCCATAAATTATTTCTTAACAAACATATACTCCCTTGGTTCGTGCCATCGTCTTAAGCCTGCTTAATAATGGGGATTATGTTTTTTAAGGCCACTAGTTTGCCTACATCGTAATCATATGACATTGCATTAGCAACTTTTAAAGTTTCTCTGCCGGATATGTAAATGATAAGTGACTTGTCTGCTTATCCCTCCGCTAATTATCTGTCACTAGATTAAGTATCTTCGCAGTCACACGCTATATCTTCATTCGTGTTTCTAGTTCTGGTGTTCTACAGAGACTTGTGTTTTTTTCGATCAAAGCAAACGGAAATTTGCCTATCAACATGGCCATAAATCTACCGATCGATCGGCGAGCAGAGCAAATGAACCAACGAGTGAATATATATATTGTAGAACGAATATGAATCATCAATGGGCCCCAATAACTCAACGCCTGCTACACTTCGGCCAGTGGTTTTGCCACAAGCGAGCCAAATCGGGCTTTATATAATTATATAGATACGGTCATAGGTGCATGTGCATATTGAATGAGTGAATAAATTAAAACGTACTGTGAGAGGCCCTGCCCTGCAGATAAGGTACACGTACCACAGACCTAGATCGGCCGAGGGGATAACTATATTATTCACACTTTAATAAATAAATAAATACAGAAGACAAATAGCTGCAAGCTGTTGGAGCATTAAAATGGGGATAAAAGTAAGTTGGGAACTATTATCGACATAAAATTATTTTATTTAGTATGTGGCAAGTCCCTTGCGTCCTTGAGGCTTTAAATTAAGTAACATTCAAACTCTTATTTATAATTTAATACGTTATTGAATAGAATATAGTTTAGCAACCTAAATGAAAGTATTATCTGATTACTTTTTTATTTTTTTAGCTAATGGCCCAAGCTATAAAAGTGACACAGATATTCCTCAGCGCCTCTACGAGGCCATCATTATTTTATTTTTTTACTAGCATCTCGGATGTTAGATCTACAGCGACTGCGGATATCAGATCCGCATTCGCTTTTCGATCCGCCGCCGCCATGTCAGGTGTCAATCCAGCCAGACTGCGCGCAGACTCGAGGGCCCACAAACTGCACAAACTGCACAGGTGAATGAAATCGGCGACGGACGGCAACAATAAGCAAATGAGCTGTGAGCTGTTAGCTGCGAGCTAAGAGCTGCGAGCTGCTGGCAAAGGTGGCAATATTTCTATATATATTTATGGAGATGCAAGATGCTGGCTCTGTGTGAGACTGAGGAACGACCTCCGTGTGTGGTGCACATGCAAGCGGATCAAAAATTTGCGCCTCGAACCGCTTTCAGAAGTGCGCAATTGCAAAAACTCGAGCTGTCTCTTGGCAGTCCGACTGCCAAGAGTCTGTGAAACCCCCCTTTGCCGACGCCCCTGTAGCACTGCACCCCTCCTCGCCCCGCCTCGCCACCTGTCCAGCTGTCCCACTGACTCTGACTCTGACTGGCTGAATAATGCCGACGAGATGCCGAATGCCGAATGAATATGCGCTCTTGTCTTGGCCTGCCTGCGTTGGCTGCGACGGCGTTGGAGTGTTTGGCGTCTGAAGGTCTACTTGGCAGCGGCTTTGGAGTGTGTTGGCGTTGGGTCTCCCCCTGCCACTGCCACTGTCCCTCTGTCGTCCACCTCCCTTCACACGGTCTCCCCCGTCGTTAGTGGCCGCTAAAATGAAATACGAGTGCAAACAAACTGCAACAATATTCAAAGTGTTCAAAGGAGAGATGGAAGTTGAGATACTCTTTAAATATTTTTAAATGGAGAATGAGACCAGCAACATGATTGGTTATACAGATTTCTTAGAGGCATCCAATGCTTAATCACCGTGCACTAGACTAGAGATGACAGAGTACATATAACGATTCTGTATCGATAATTAACGTAAAGGCAAACTAATAAATTTCAAACTTCTTCCTTCTTTTTTCTCTAAATAAATATAGAGATTATAACAAATGTAGCTTTTGACATTAAAATAAGTAGTTAAGAATTAATTAAATTAAATAATTAATTAATTAATATTCTACAATATTTCCCAATTCCATATATCGAACTTTACAATATTTTCGATATGATATTGAGCTCGATATTTGATCTCGTATATAACATATCGTACTTTTCCTCTCGAGAAATGTTACATCCCCTACACCAGACAAATCTTATGCTTACTCACTGATTTATGTCTTGAGCTTATCTTTTGCTTAAGAAATGGTTCGATTTTAATCTAAATCTACATCTCCTTAGATGGAAAGATGACCTTGATTGAACGTGGAATCATTGTGGCACCCCATGAATAGCCAACACTGAGGGAAGAATATAAGAAACAATGCCTAAAGCTTGAATTTGAACACTGCCCATAAATGGTGAGTTCGTTTCCCCGCTCTACGATCCCTCTTATCACGAAATCCCCTCCCTATGACAGGGCTTGCGTGTGACAAAGTTCGTGATCGACCCATTGGACCCGATATAGGGCATGGGCATGGTATTTATGGGGACCTACTGCGGCTCATTGTGAAGACTTGTAGACTCGTGGATTGCGGATTGTGTGAAGAAACAAACGGCAGCGGCTTGCGGCGCATTTTGAAGAATAATGGTATGGCTGGGAGTCGGGGGCAACCTAATGTGTGCCAGAACTGGCTCACGACGATATATATTGACACTAGGCGCATATGGCATGCAATACAGAATCTAGAGTCTGCGGAGAATATGCACTATAGAGTTGCACCACAGCCAAAGGCATTTGCATAAGCGCAAGCTAATTAATTCAATTAAGAGGCGAGTCAAAGCAAATCTCCGACGGGGCGGTTTCACTTTCTTGGCCAGCGATTCTCCATGTTTGATTCTTGACTCTCAGTGCTCGATTCTCCATTCTCGATGCTCGAATCTGGAATCTCGAGGAATGATTGAGCACTGGCGGAAGTTGTTCTCGTGTTGACAACGACAGCGCGCTTATCGCCATGACGATTGACTGGGACTTGGATGCAGAGAGATTGACTCTGATCGATGCGAAACTGGGGACTGAAACTGGGGACTGGCACAGGTACAGCTGCTGCTCGTGGGCACCACAGTAGTGCGGATGTGGATGCAGAGATTCGGCCGGCGATCCGAGCAATAGGCAGCAGCACGACTGCTCAAGGCCCCGCTGCTCGGACATGGGTTTATGGCCAATCTGCTCGTCTATAAATTTGCAATCAACTTTTATCAGGCAGCGTCCAGAACGTGCCTCCGCTAACGTTTCTATTCACACGCTGCCGCTCGAAGCGAAACGGGATTGTGCCAGACCCAGTGCCAGTGCCACTCAATCTCTGGTAAATACACAGAGAGAAAGAGCTGATTGATGGAATAAATGTGCTTGAACATAAAGAGGCATAGAAGGAAGGATCCTCTATAGGAGGGTCTGCATACAACCCGTCTCATACGAACTTTTTAACCTCCCCTTTCGAGTTGCGTTGTTTATAGATCCTATCCCCCTTTTGGGTGCCAGGCTTTCACATTTTCTCACCGTGTACGGACTCAGCTCTCGTGCAGTCAATATTTTGTTGGTGTGACTTTGAGCGGTGATAGATTGGCCCACATTCGTCGCGTTGCTGCTGTTGCAGTTGCTCTTGGGCTCCTCACACTCAGCTTCCCCCGGCAGTTGCATCATCCACGTCATCCGCATCATCATTACCTTCATCATCATCATCGTCGTCGTCGTCGTCGCCAGCCTGGTAATCTAACCAAATTACTGTGCTGTTCACAAACACGTTCTCTAAACGGTTTCATAATAACAACGCGCTCCTCAAAAGAATTTCCCCCAGCTTCCTCGGCTCTTTTCTCTCTGGGATTACACATCTCGGCGTATATCTTTATATATCTCTGTGTTCTGTTGTGTTGTGTTGGTCTAATGCAAATTGCAGTAATAATTGGCCTATTATGCCACAGAACAGAATAGACAAGAGGCGAGCGAGAGAGATGGAGACAGAGAGAAACTGCAGTAGGTCGCCTTCAGTGGCACGCCCACTCTGGCCCGCTCTACGCCCGCCCCCTTTCACACGGCAGAAGGAAGCGCTTTTAATACCGTGCTTTTCATACTTAAAAGTTGGCATTAGACGCGCTTAGAGCCAAATCCAAATATGGCAGAAGAGAGAAGAGAGCTGCCTTAACCCCAAGGCGGGTAAGAGGCATTGCATTGCATATATTGCGCTCATTAATTAGACGACATTGCAAATTAATGCCTAATCAATTTTTATTGAATTATAAACCAGTCAGGTTTTGGCATCGAAATGCCAAAAAGCACCAGTGGGGAAGGAGGAGCGAAAAACGAAGAGTGGGGAGTCAGGAGCTCCAAGCTTGGTAATTAATGTGCAGCAAAGCGGCCAACAGGCATTAAAATTAATTTGATTTTGTCAAAGGCAACAAACATGGGAAGCGCAGTGCAGTCAGTGCTCGAGGTCTCTGCCTCTGCCTCTGCCTCAGTCTTAGTCCCAAGTCTCTTTATCGAAACCCTCGGAACATCTTGACAAGTGTCCGAAGCCTAGGCAAACTCGACACTGAGAGAATTCCTGGCAGATTTTGGATTTAAAGTGTATTTTAAATATTTTACTTGGCTCTTGACTTAGGCTAACTTAATATCTATTCATTTTCGATGAAATCTCGGCTTATTACGTTTAAAAAATAGATTTGAAGAGATGCGCCATTGCACATTCGAAGATTTGTGGTAACTCTATTATTTCGATATTCATTTCGATAACAAATTCTAAATGAAAAACGTTTATTTGAATATTGAGAATGCACGATACGTATTTATGTTAGCTCAAGTGGTTTAAGTATAAGCTTATAACATAATCTTATTAAACGCTTTGAGCAAAAACCTTTTAAATAACCATTTCGATAACAATCAGTAATCTTAATAATTTCCTTTTAAGGCTCTATTTTGAACCATTTATTATTTTTTGTTCAATATTAGACCTATAATAGATCTTAAGATTATTAATGTATATTAAATATATTATCCGTTGATATAAAAATGTAGTTCATCTCTGTGTAGTAAAAACTTCAACAACTTGGCTTTGCATAGACTAAGCCATAAATGATAGACCTTGTTAATGCCCTACCAGTAGCATACATACATAACTACCATAGATTGATATCTCATCGGTTAGAGCCACCATCATTTAATGATCTCAAATAAAAGTTTTTAGAACGAAAAGTAATCCCTGTAAGATCTTAACCAACTGCAACTGGGCACCTGGGCAACTGGTATCGGGCTGGAAACCAAACCCATCCATACCTAAACAACTTGACCAACCAACAACAACAGATCGTTGCAATTTTAATTAACTGCCCCGGTCTGTGCATTAAAATTGTTTTGACTTTGTTAAATGCTTGCAAATCGCAAAGCGACATGAAAATTTACGCGCCATCCGAAGGAGCTGCCAGCGGCAGCAGATGAAGATGGAGCTGGGATGGGGCAGGTGGAGAGAGGCAGGGATCTCAGGAGGAACTGGGAGCGGTAGCCTGAAATCGATACTGCTGGCCGCGCTTCCAGTCGCATTCGATGCGGACATTTGCCATTTACCATATGCTATTTTGCTGACTAAAGACAGAGAGACAGTGTGAGAGAGAGATGTTTTTCCATCCAGCTGACCGAGGCAAAATACCGCAATCAGGCAAATGGCCAAGTGGATGATGCACTGCCTCCATCACCCAACCTAGCTGCGATCCAGTCCAACCCCGGTCCGTCCCCAGGCCAACCCAGACCATTCTCAACGCCATCCCATACCCATTTCCCAGTTCCCATACGCACACAGTGCAAAAATAAATAAAATTAAATGAGAATGTAATGGAATTACTGTACAAATTTTATGGTATGCGCGGTTAAAGTTTTTTTTTTTAATTAACTATTTATTTCTGTATTTTTATTTGGCTTATTAATGAAAGTATTACTTTTTGAGGATTTCTATGTTTATTTTCTTATAAGAACAATTTTGTAGGTCATTAGATGTCCATTATATACTTAACCTTAAAAGCTTGTTAAACTTTATACAGAAATTATTTTTAACATAATCTATTTTTAAAGAAATGTATCATGTATGTAAATGTATCTATCAGGGAATACTTCCTGAAAGGTACTTAGTGATTAGTGACAAAATCATTCTTTGTTTTTGTCATTAAGTCTCGAATTCATTTACTTTTATAGGTTTATCCTAATAACATTTATTTTCGCTCAGTGCAAACGCATTGTTCTTCTGAAAAACCACCCAAAGGAACACGCAAGTGTTTGCCAATGTAATTAAAAATGCATTTGCGGTTAAGGAGCAGTGAGAAGCGAGCGTAGGCCGATATGCCAGAAGGAAGTGCATGTTGGATACTGAATACTGGATACTGGGTGGTGATGCCCACGATCTATAATCGGCGATCAGTGCAAATTGTCGTGAATTAGCCGGCCACTCAAATCTATGGCATTAAGCCCAGTCGCAGCAAGTCGGCGTCGGGATCCCGGCGTCACATTAAAGTGCCGCCGCCCCGCTTTTGGGGTCGCGGTTCGGTTCGGATCGGATCGGATCGGGCAAGACCAAAACGGGAGAGAGTACGAAAAGTATCACATCACACATACGCTGCACGCGTGAAATGTCAAAAGCTAAAAATGCCATTTAGTCCGCTGTGTGCTCCAATCACTCGTTGGCCTTTCGGCAATGTTGTGTTGTTGGTGTGAGGGTCTGCACTGGAGAAAATTGAGTTGAGGAATTTGCAAAAGTAAAAATACACATATAAAGGAAAACTTACAAATAATTTGGAACTAAAAAGGAAAAAAACAAAAACTTGTTATCGATACTGAATCGATTATTAGCGTGACGGCCGATACATAAATCTACATTTTAACGTTTCGATATTCAAGTGTGAAGTAAATCGATATTCGATTACCTTAACTTATGTGAGACTGTGAGTTTTTATCAGAAATGAAGGAATCTTTTCCAATATAAGAAAAATTTTACTAATGAGTTACAATTTTGTATTTACTAACGCTTTTAACGTTTCGGATTGGAATCATTTAATTTTAAGGCTTGTTTTGCTGGGATCTGAAACAATTTTCAATGATAAAGTTTGGAAAACCTATCAAGACCTAGCCGATACGTTAACAAGATAATATCAAAGCTATTTTTTGCCCGATATAAGACCTATTTGTTGCCTTGTCAGCTATGAACTTTGCAAGTGTAAATTAGATTGAAATATCGATAATCATTTCGGCCCAAGTTAGGTTTTTCATTATTTGTCGACGTGTAGAAAAAGCTGCCGACAAGAAGAAGGGGGACCGCCGCCGTGCCAAGTGCCCATGATTTGCTCATTGTTGTCATTGTCCGCAGCTCGCACAGCCTCACACACACGCAGTCGACTTGACTTGGTGGATGCTTTGTGGGCTGTTTGGTAAGCTCTGTGGCTGCACATGCAGATTGGCCAAGAGCGATAGCGATAGCCTTTTATTTGCCATTCGTCTGTTTTTCTGAATTTTCGGTTTTTCTGAGTTTTTCGTGGCTTAACTTTCCGCTGAAGGAATGGAGTTGTTGCGGCGGCTATGGCGATGCCCAATATGTTGAGCCAGATGAACAATTTCCTTTTTCAAACTGCCAAAGCCACCTGACTGGGATCACTGGGAGACCGGGGCCCACGCTCGGTCCAGAGGTTCGTTCCCTCTCGATGAAAAATTTGCAAATTGGAATTATTTATTTATTGATGCATGTTTGATGTGACGCTTTTCGTAGAGGAGGCTCCTCCAGGCCGGGCTCCAGACTCGTTCCCCTCGCTGCCCGGCTCGGACCGAACGAACATTCACTCCCATGTAACGAATCGCTTTTTTGTTAGCTGCGGGCCTCGAATGCAATCCGCAAACACAGAAAATACGACGCTGCCACACATATGTGTGTGAGAAATTGCTGTTTGTTTTATGCAAATGATCATCGCCGTCTGCAGCTGGGGGATTCGCTCTGCCGGCCGCCGTTCCAAATTTTTTCATTTTTTTTACTTGGCGACTGCAATTAAAAACCGAAAGTGTGAAGGCAGCACAATCGGCTAAGGAAACAGTTGGTCCAGTGGACCAGCATAATGAACCGAATGAACCGAATGGGGAAACACAGAAACTGTGGCCAGGAAAGTGCGGGCGATGAAAATCCAGGCGATGGGAAAACGATGCCTGGAATTGGTTACACTTTCTCCTTGCTCTATATTTTTAAAAGGGAAGTGGAGAAGGGTATGTCCTTTCCTTTTTTTCTTTTGTTTGTCCGTTCCTCTTTAAGTTTATTTATCTGTTAATTTGGATGTTTATTAGGATGACTCCTTTTCATTCTACTTTCCTTTTAATGAAGGATATAAGACGTGCCGTATCCGGCGACTATATTATATAGCTGTCATATGAACGATTGAAAAATTCTTTTAAAATCGTCTTAGCTCCTTTGAACTTCTTTCCACGCCACCTTAATTGAGGTAAAGTTCAAGGTGCGCTTTTTTTAACGTGGTTTCCCCATGAGGCCTAATCCACGAGTTATTTAAACTGTAATACAATCCGTTATAAAATCTCAATCCGTTCGAAATTCTTGCAAAATGTATCTATTAGCTACAATACAATCTTTATGTTTGCCAATTGGAACGGAAACCCTTCTTCCTTTTATTAATATTGATTTTCCACCAAGCACTTATCGAATCCGTTCATTTGTCTAGAGAAGTCTCCAGGCAATTGCGAGTTTTCACACAACTAGCATTTGTTGTCTGGCGCCTGACCGTCTGCGATCGAGGCTCGGAAATCTTCGACACCAGAAGCCGGGGCCTTCTGTTTGCCGGAATAAATTAGCGTGCAGCTAATAAGCCTCGACTGGAGAGCTGGGTGGAGTCTCTATTCCTTGGGCTGACCCATAAACTAGCGCAGTGTTTGCAGATTTCCCAGAATTGCTGTTGGAGGCTGCTCCCCTCTGGAGGCTGGAAGATGGAGCATGGATGCAGGCAGACCAGGCCGTTCCCATTTCGAAGGCAGCTGTCAAAAATTGTTTGCTGCCTACTGGAAAGGCCAAAGAAATTCACACATTTTGCTGCAAGCCAAATAGCAAATGGAAATGGAGTTTGAGACGGAGACGGAGATGGAAATGGGAATGGGAATGGAGATGGAGATGGCATGGAAATGTTAGGGTACAGAGAGCGAATAACCTAAATAGTCAGTCTCTACAAAAATATGATACACTTCGTAGATGGTTCTTGTCTTCTCTTCCTTACAGAAGATCATGTTTCATTCCCCTTTTTTCTCTCTCTGTGGCCATGCTGATGACGGAGACGGAGGAATCGGAATCAGAGTCCGTTTCCTGGCCGCTTGACGCGTTGATTGCCATGTGCAAGCGGTAGTGGTAGCACAGTAGCCGAGCCGGGTGTCAGGCCCCGTCACCGATTCCCTGCTGATTGATGAGCCATTTGCATGTTCGACTCGCTCGGGGAAGTCGTTGCTCCTCCAGTTCTCCTCCCTCTCTCTTCGCTCTGTGATATGAGAAAGTGCCCATAAAGGGGGGAAGGCGACCACCTGGTGGGCCCGACGATAATCCCACTGTTTGCAGGGTCACATGCGGTTACTTTCGCTCGATCTATGATTAATCGGCATAATCCGCATCTTCGGGGGATTCTCCCATTGATTTCTGCGTTGTTTTTGTTGCTTTGTGGTCTAAGATTAACCCACTGACATTGCCTAGGCCGTCATTAGCCATGGCTCCTCTAGATGAAGTCGTTCGGGGTAATTGTGGAGCAGCCGCAGCCAAAGAAAGTTTTTAATGAGCAATAGCCAGACGTCGGCGGTTCAAGCTGCCCATTTTGCGTAAGTACCAGGCTACCAGGGCAGTCGAACATTCCGGGATCAGGGATTTGGGGCATCGGCGACTGCTCAAAGATTGAGCTCATGGACTGGATCTATCGATTGAGATGCACTTGGAAAAACAGGAACAACAAAGTAGCTAACAGAAAAGCACAAATTATTACGTATAAATAGGTTTGTTTCTCTTCTGAAACAATCTAAAGTTGGCTCTTTTATTTGAAGCATATGCTCTGAGGAGTCTTTAAATTTTTATGATGTTCTATACCGTATCTCAAAAAACACATATTTTCAAGTGCACTCTGGAGACTCTGGTGGCTCCTCCAGCCTCGTCCCAATTTAGCCTTTGCTCCTAAGCTTGCTCCGCTGACTGACTGGAAACCCTCTCATATTGTCACGTCCCAGGCGGTGTCAAGAGTGCATGAAAATCGTTTGCCGCATTGACTGTAATTAACTTTTTGACTCGATTTGACTGGAGCTGGGAGCTCAAGCCAGCTGCTTGCTGCTCGGTGAGCTGTCCAACTGGCCACCGTGGCGTATGAGCAACTGGCACCGTTCCCAGCCCCTCTAGATAGAGAGAGAGAGACGAGGAAAGGCATAGCGAAAAAGGCGGCAGCAGGTGCTCCAACTGAGCTCGATTTCGGTGGTGGCCAGCAATTAAAATTCCTGTACGGTCCACCGCCGCCAATGCCGATCGATGGCCAATCCAATTGAATGGATTGGACCCAGGAATGCGTACGGCGGCGTCCGTTTCGATTTCGGTTTCAATTTGTGTTTGTTTATCGGCGGCCCGCATGCAGCAGTGCCCCCTTAACAATGCTCAATAATTAAAATTATTTAACGCCGTCGAGGCTCTTGCCTTCGCCTAAATGGCATCGCTCATACGCCGCGTTAGCCGCGCTCTGTCCCTCGCGGGTTGACTTGCCAAATTGGCTGTCAGTGGGCAGCGGCAGCCGAGGCTAAACAACTAAAACAGCTAAAAAAATAAAACAACTCAAGTGAAAAATAAAAAAGACAACGGCAACGGTGGCAAAATAATTTGCATAACCCGCAATCTGTGTAATCTCTTCAGTAGTGGAAGTCGCTTTGGTTGGTGGCATAAATTAAAAGGAAAATGTCAGAGACTAAACCAAGGGGAGAAATGATTAAGGAAAAAAGATCCGAGGTGGGTGGATGGGCGGAATTTGACCCAACTCCCACGGCAAAAGGTTGATCTAATTAAAGTAACCCAAAGTAAGGGGTCAAAAGATGCTTCATGTATGTAACTTCTTACCAATAACGTTTATAGATTTCTACAGAAGAATATCACCAAGAAGAAGGAGAATATCTTTCAAGAAGAGATCGAGAAGAGAAGATCGAAATTATTCCTTGGTCTCTTCCGATCTATGTTCATAAGCAATCGCAAAGCTCATGCATTTTGTACAAATAAATAATAACTACAAATAAATCAATATTAATTTAGATATTAACTACCCGCTTTTAGAATAAATTCTTTACTGAACCCTATCCCCTCCGTAAAATTCCCTCCTTCTCCTTCTTACTACTGTTAGTTTTTTTTTTTGACACCCACCCAAATCTACGCCAGCGATTTGTACTGTCACATTGGTACGAGTGTAGTTCGAGTGTGTACACGAGAGTTGACCCGGAGACTGCGGCTTGGATACGGAGATGGAGACGGCACTTCACACGGCTCGCCGTGGCAAAGACAACTTAATGCTTAATACTTATTGTCGCGCCTTAATCTAGATACACTCTGCACTAACAACCAGCGAGCGATCCAGCGGAGGAGCAGCCAGCCAGCAAGCAAGTCCAACCTGGCAGAGCTCGTGCTCGTCCGGCAAACGGGCAAAATTGAGTGGCAAAATGTTTTTTTCTCTTGTTTTTTTATTTTTACTATTTTGTTGTCACGGCGCTGTCCCCGGTCCACCCCCTCTCTCCACCACACACACACACACATGCCAGAGCTGCTGGCCGAGGCTGTCAGTCTTCCTATGACTTCCACTCCCGCTTCAAACAAAAAGAAAAAAAAGAAAACAAATCCCAATCCCAGAGTCGGACTGTAAATCTGCATGCGCGTCGCGGTGTCAAAACTTTTTTAAACAAAATAATTAAATGTAGAGAAGAAATGAAGAAGAGAAGGGGTGAAGAGGAGAAGAGGGGCGAGGAGGCCACAGCGCATAAATAGTTGCATGGTTAGCTTCGGCTCCCGTTCCCCCTCCGATTCCCGGATGGTTGCCACAACAAAGCTCATGCAAAGAAATCCGCTAGAAAGTCATGTTCGTGTGCCGCCGCGCCGCAGCTCTGCAGCAGAAGAATCAGCCGAAAAATGTGCCTGCTCTGCGGAGTCCTCATCCTGCCGCCGCTCTTCGCTCCCAAGATCTGTGCTTTTTCCAAAGAGGTGAATGCGTGACCATTTTCCGCTCACGACTGACTTAACAGGAAAAGGAATGCTGGGAATTCGGTGGAATATGTTCAAGGAGGACTTGGCTTAGCTGTATTTACTATAAATATTTAAATTAAAGTTGTATACAAAACAAGATACTATTTATTTATGGATTTATTCGGTTAAAATCTTATGTAACAGTAAGATTCCTATGGTTTCAGGCAGAATTTCTAATAGGAAAAGTTATTAAAAGTATATATCCCTTAATATTTCCGTTGATTCCATAAAATACAAATTATGGAGTGATTATTCATACTTAAATAAATTTTTAAATATTATATTTCTTATTATTATTACAAAATATCAAAGACTTCACTCTAGCCTCCTTTTTTACCGAATCACGCGATCATCTTTAGTTGCAGAGAGACTTCTGCCTGCTGCTCTCGCTGCCTGTTCCCCAGCTGCATAATAATTTATGATCGCGTACAAGATGTGGGTTAATCGTGTTTTGGGCTAGTTTCTGCCCCAGCTTGTCTCTGCTCCGCCCATGCCCGCTCGGTCTCTCTGCCCCGCGAACAGCCTCGGATTGCTGTTGCTGCTGCTGCTGGTTCGGCATGTTCTTCACATCCAATTACTGGGTCAGGGACCTGTGCAAGTCCTGATCCGCACTCGGCAATTTCCCCCGCAACAAGTTGGTACTCCCACTTCTGACTGACTTCGTTCTCCTCCCTCTTCCCTGGAAACCCACTTAGCTCCTCCTCTCCTATGACCACTTCGCGCTGCTCCCTGTCAGTCACAATTGCAAATGAGGCATTTAATCTGTTGGGGAATGCGTAACTGGCGTCGTCTCCGAGCCACGCACGACTCCCAAGGCAATTAGCCATGGAAGATGCCTTTTTTTCATAGCCAAGTCCCCCTCTGTGGACACCTCCTGCTCTACGATCCCGGCAACTGTGATGAGCCGCCAAAAAGCAATAAAATATCATTTTATTAGCATGCAGGAGAGGAGGAGACGCCGTTCAAGAGCCAAGGTGAAGGCGTTCTCTAGCTCAACAACCGAATCCCCTTGGTCGAAGGCGAGAGACACGTGCACTTGCAAGAAAACGGAGCAGATCTTAAATTGTCTGACAAAATAGTGGAAAGTCACAACAATGAAGGCGGAATACCCTAGCTGAAGCTAATCTGTGAGATTAGCTACTCTAGACTCTTACCATTGGCGATGGGGACAAATAGTTTAATTAGTTTTAACAAAGACATCTTTCACAACTCTAAGTTTTAATAATTCTGGTATTAATAACCATTAAGATGTTCCCTCTTTAAGAACACTGTAACCGAATTGATCTATAAACCAAAATACCTCCAAATGCAGGGTCTAGACCCTGACTTTAGTATTTAGCATGCAGTTACAGATTCTGTGGTCGTTCTCTCTCTCTTTATGGGTCTCTGGGTCTCCGCAGCCCGTTGTCCAGCCTCCTTCGCGGCTGCTGGTTCAGAATTTATGCATATGACCTTAGTTATTGACATAATTTCGTGGCTGGCGGTTCGGGCACGAAAACGAAAACGAAATGCGCATAAAAATGCTGGTTGGATGCCGCGGAAAGGGAGAGGAGGAGTTGGTGGAGGTGGAGCAGGAGCAGGAGAATCCCCGGCTCCTTTGCCTGCTGATTGTGTGCGAAGTGTGTTCACGCTGCTCCGGACATATGCGCAAATTTATACGCGGCGAGGAGGAGAGGGGAGCAAGTGGATCAGGTGGATTATCACAGCCTGTTCCTCCTCCGCAGCCTCGTCCCTCTTCGCATCGGGGCATTTGTCAAATTTTCCACTTAATCCGACGGCGGCCGATGCTCGGCATGGAAAATTGTCGCAGGTAAAAGGCGCCCCATGGCGACGCAACGCGACTCACCTCAGCTCAGAGCTCGGAGCCTCCATTGAGCTTCTCCGGATCGCGGCGCTTTAATTGGTCTTATGAAACGGACAAAGTGCGAAATGAGTTATGCGCACGCGCTCACCCGCAGTTGGGTCCCCATCTCCGTCCACGAGTGCCTCGTCCCCAGTCCAAGTCCCGGTCCAGTGGCCCGATCTCCAGCCTGCGCCGAATCCGAATCCGAGTCCGAGTCCGATAATGAACGCATGTGGGAATTCAAAAATTGGATTTGGGTATTGTGCAACCACACGGCTTAGGAAGCGAGTGACACACGTAGAGAAAAAGTGAGGTCTTTACACAGGGAGAGAAAGGAATAAATTGAAACCTATACACAGAGATGCCCCAGAAATAGCCTATGATCTGAAATCCTTTGAAGAAAAGCTAACAATAATTCACTTTTGTTTTTCCCTACTAATGGTAAGAGGAAATAATATATTATGTAATTTATAAGCAATTTATAAACTTAAGTAGTTGCTTATATTTGTAATTAATATGTAATGTTGCCACATCTTTACCGACCATTAAATACCGAAGAGTTTATGCGTAAATGGTTGCATACTTTTAACGGCAATAAAGAGGTATTTTTATATTATATACAAATTATAATCTCCTTGAAAATATAGTGTAATTTTTTATGTTATTTCCAGTACATAATCTCTGGTTTTAGTCTCGGTTTCAGTTGCTGCTTTTGGCCGCTGGTGTTTGCAAGAAAAAATAAGAAGAAAAATACAGAAACACAGAAATACAGAGCTGTGAATGCGAATTCGAATTCGAGTGCGAATGTGAGTGTGAGCACGCAAAGTATCTATTAGCGTCGCCTTTGCGCGCTGAAGTCAAACGGAATCTGTTTAGCAGTCGCCATCGCCATCGCCTGTCGTTTGGCGTTTTCTGTTTTCCAGGCTCGGGTTTGGTTTGGCCATCGCGAATTATCTGTTAATTTGTGGCAATTTAGAGATTTGCCGATACGAAGCTCACTCGGTGCATTCAACGGCAGCAGCTGCCGGACAGAAGTCAGCAAGTTGCTCTGCGATATCGCTAAATGGGAGAGAGCAGCCGTGGATCATCCGTCGATCAGTCCGAGAGAATGCATTTCCCGCTCCACCAAAACTCCACTGGGGGAAACGTTAACAACTCGTCTTTCTCTGTATGCAAAGTGACAGAGCGGACAATGGGCAAACAAAGGGGCGTAACCAGCACTGGGCTGCGTCCTAAAGTGCGTGGACAGCTGCGTGATAATGGGCCCCTCGATGCGGTGATGGCAAAAGGAATACGATCTTAAGTAGGGACAGTGCCTTGCGATCATTTTTGGACTTGATAAAGGAGGTAATAATAACATCCTATTCGAAAAGTGTGTCTGAGACTTGTGTTTAATAAGTTTAGTAAAATATAATAAATATAATAAAATAGAATGTAAATTTTCATGGTAGATCATGGTAGATGTTTAAGTAATAAGATTTTAAATAAAGCTATAAAAATATTATGTACCATAAATATAATTTTTAATGAAGCCTTAACTATATTTATAAATATTTTCTTATTTAAAATAGTATAAATATACTAAATATATAAAATTAATCCCATTTATATAAAAAATTATAATAAAGCCCTTTAAAATGAATTACAAATAACGTAATAATTATTAGCTACTTAGTTTATCAACATAAAAATTCCTGTTCATTTTAATCCCTAAACAATATCAATCTTCCATGGTGAAATACTGTGCTCCATTTCCCAGGGCGCACTTTCAGCACAGACTGTGTTGCTGGCCTTAAACTTGGCCAAGATTAAGCTACGACTGACTTGCGATAAATTCCTGACCAGCAGCAGCAACAACAACAATAACAACAACGATAGCTGGAACTGGAGAAGCCACAATCCACAAGGGGATCTCCGAGCGGAGGCGGCGGCGGGAATACTACGCATGCGCAATTTTTCAAAAGCTTTTAAAGTGAAGAGCCCAAGAAATTACGATGTAATTTTTGTAATTTCTGTAATTGCCTAATTCTGATTAATTTGAATTGACGAACGGAGCAGCCAGCCACGATAGGCGAAGGGGCGAATGGGGGAACAGTCCAATCCAGGCCGAACACGACTATATTTTTGCCAGTGCATTGGGGCATAAGCAATAAGCGTTCCCTGGTTAACTTCTGTGATCTTTTTCATGTCTAGGATGCAGAGGGAATAATCTTGTGGATTTTAGTTTGAAGCCTACTTCATAAAGCCTTGTTAAATTATTAAGAATATATTTAATTATTAGTATCTGTACGATCTTAATCGGATTCTATTTTGTGATCAATGATACTGTTAACAAATACATGAATAAAACCTAAAATACTAAATATATGGTCACACTTAAGAATATTAATTCTCCTTTTAATAATTTAGTAAATATTCTGCCTTTTTACCTACTAAAAAGTGAGAAAATAATACCTATATGGTCACGGAAGGACATTGTCTCTACTTTTAATATTTTAGAAGTTCTTTTTAATATTTCACAAATCGATTGCAGATTTTTCGCAGTGCTCCCGTTTCTGCACATTCACATCCGTTGCCAGTGGCCCGCTTTAGTTAGCTGGTTACTCTTCTGGCTCGAACTTCTCCCTCAGCGGCGGATTGAGAGGTCAAAACCAAACCGAGAAGCTGCAAATTATGCGCCATTGTTGGCTTTTCTGGCTTTCTGTGTTGCCTCGAACTCGAAATCTCGCTGAGCTGAGCTGCTGACCACAGAAGCAGCCTCGGATTTATCTGTGTGGCAGTGGAGGAACAGCAGCTGGTGGAGCCACTGACTTGGTCTGGACTTGGGACTTGGCCTTCGCGTAATCCTTACTTATGCGTACTTTTGCATTGCGCACACAACTCGAGCTCGGCGAGCTTCAATTTATTTGGCGGCTGCTCGACACAGCGTGGCCTTCTTTAATTTGATTAAAATTTATGAAGAACTATTGCCGATTCCCCACCAGGCGACAATAGATAGCTATTCTTCTAGGGTTAAGTCGGTGAAACTTAAGTGTTGATATTTTGTAGGGATCGTTAGCTTGAATCTTTATAGTTTGTCTCCTGCCATGGGCAACCCTCCTCTTCATGCTATTCCTTTTCTATAATTATTAATGTACGTTGTTAAGTTGCTACCTAATTGACCCTCAGGTCACCAGGAATCCTGAGAAGAATCAGAAGCCAGCAGATCCACTTAGTTCACTGAGCTCTTTATTACAATTATCAGATAAATTGGCTGCGAAATTGGTGACAAGGTCGCTGGGTTAATCTGCGACAGGGACCAAAACGCAACAATAACTCAATTAAATGCACGGCCATTAATCATACGCCAAGTGGAACCAACGCATGCATATGATGCTACGGAGATGTTCCGACGATTGGATTGGGATTGGGATTGGGATCGGGAGAAGGGGAGGGCGACTGTCTGCAGACGATGTGTGAAAATCTCCCGTTGCGATGAAAAATTAAATGCAGGTCTACGGATCCGTAGATCATCAATGAAATTTAATATGCAGCCAGCAAACGAGGAGGAGCATCGGGTTGGGAACGCAGGCAATGTCATTGTGTAGCTTAATTAGCCAAAGTTGTTGGCGACCCGCTGATTAGAATGCGATCATAGAATCGTACAGTCCACGATCTATGATCTACGATCTACGATCTAGCATCGGCGATCCACTTTCCATTCCACCGGCTGGAGGCGCAGCGTCGAGTCTGCCTAATGAAGTCGTTGATGTTCAGGCAATTAATCAAAACTCGAATCAAAAATGGAAATGGAAATTTAATGGGAGACAAAACGATTCATCTAAAACGGTGGGAAATCATTGGAATCAGATGGGATCTAACTACTAACTACACAGGGGGAAAATAGTTTCATAAAGCAACAAGTTTCTCATATAAATAAATTTATTTATAAATCGTATATTAACTTATACAGCTTACATTTAATAAATGCTATGAGCACAAATAAAACTCCGATACATAATTAAATATTTAACAACATCTTGGCTCTCATTTGTTTAATTTTACTGACTTCTGACTTCTCTTGTTTTTTCCTCTGTTGCAGAGAGAGAGTCATCGCTATCGTCATAATCATAACCATAAACGTGAACATGATCATTGGCCAATCAAGCCGCCACTCTCTCTTTCTTTTCTGCTAACTGCAACCGCAATTTCGCGGAATGCTCAACAGACTTTTGTTTAATACCCGACGATAATTTAAGCGGCAAACCAGGAGATGCAGAGGAAGTAGTCCAGAGGAGTACCAGGCAGGGCAGGAGGAGGATGGAGTACAGCAGCTAGCAGTACCAAGAACAAATGCGAGTTTTGGACATAATGCGCGAACTTATGCAAATGCAGGGACCAGGGACCACGGGCCACAGCCAGCCGGGGTCCATGTGCTCTGTCCTGCCCTGACTTATGCCAGAAATTTGTCTAGTTGTCAGTAAATATGGGAAATCAGTTTGCAACATGCGTGCCGGAGGAAGAGGCGCTGGAGGGACCGAGTACAGTCCGGAGGAGAAGGCGGCGACATTGAGACTTAAGCGGAAGGCACAGCAGGAGCGGAGATAGCCAGCATCAGATACAGATACAGACGACGACGACGACGACTCGTAATGGCGACAACATATAGCCAACGGAGAGGAGCCAGAGGGAGTCGGAGCAGGAGGGCGACTCTTTCAGGGAACATGCAACATGGCCAGTTGCTGTTGCTGCACAGAGATTGATGCCTATTGACTATTGATGCGGCGGGGTCAGCCACGGATACAGCAGCAGCTCGCTGCTCCTCCTCCTCGAACCTGCCCCAGCCAAGTGAGTGGCATATGCATATGAGCACTAGCCACCGATATATCGGCTCTCCGGGCTCTCTATAAGGATAATGCTCAGTGGAACGCAGAACGCAGAACGCAGGTTGCTGCTTCCAGACAGCGGCCAAAAATTTGCAATGCAAAGTGAGGGAAAGACATGGCAAAGGAGGAGGGTCCTCTATAACCCAAGTGTGTGAGCCAAAAAGCTAAGCTAAGATATAATTTTTTGAGTCAAGTTAACAGACTATAAGATAACTCATTAATGATTTAATGAAAC
This sequence comes from Drosophila kanapiae, assembly GCA_008042475.1. Lineage (NCBI taxonomy): Eukaryota > Metazoa > Arthropoda > Insecta > Diptera > Drosophilidae > Drosophila > Drosophila kanapiae. The sequence goes on from VNJM01002939.1 coordinate 897,690, forward strand.
CTGTCATTAAGTTGTAATATTTAACCTAGGAAATTAAAATAAGTCCATCTAAAGCTACGACCTTTATATATAATATTTGACAAGCAAAGTCTACTGAGATCTAACGTGGTAAACACTATTTGTATTTTAAATATAGCTCACCAAAAACCCAGTTCTCTATAGATACTTTTCACATCAGAGTCTCATGAATTTAATATACCCTTTATGGCCTATTAGTGCGCGGTATAAATATGAGAAATTTCTTGGAGGTTCGATGAACTAGCATCTGTGGAAGAACGACTGATGCTGCTGCTGCTGTTTGTCTCGAATTTCCGGAGAACTCTCGCTGAACACGCCTCGGATTTATGCATAATTTTTGGTTTATGGGAAGAGCGTTTACATAATTTCGGTGACAAAGAATCGATCAGAGGCCAGCTCTAATCAGAGACCTCTCTCGGGTTGGTTCGTTTCCCATAAGTCAGTTGACAAATCGCTTGGATTTCAATAAATTTCGCATAAAGACAAGGCAAGTATTCAATTTTTGCCTGTGTGTTGTGTAACATAAATTCACCGCTAGAATTAATCCCCGCTTCCAAGTCAATTAGTATTTTATGGCGCTTTTATAGATTCAGCGATCTTCCACTACTTTTTTTTTATTTGGGCAAAGAAGTCTCGGTGACTCTGCGGAGATCAAAGAGCATATAGCGCCGGAGCCAAAGGTTAGCCAAATTTAGAATTAATTTTCGCTGTGCTATTATTTATACCAGATCGTGGAAGTCCGACTTCATTAGCACAAGCAGAGAACCCACCCAAGTTGTGTGTTTGCTGCTCAGAAGATCATGCATGGCTCATGTAAGTGGAACGCCGCCTTATCAGCCAACTCGAGGAGAGCCGCAGTAGACCAAGTCCGAGTCGGACTCGGGGCCATTCTAAACTCAACTCTTTATATCGAAAGCGTATTTCAATTAAAACTAAAACAGAAGGCCAAACAAGTTGCGGAACTCACCAGTTCGGGAGAGATCTTTCGCACCCGCTCTCCCCTACACTGATCCAAAATTGTATTAAAGATGTTAAGCGTAGTCTATGGGGAAAGAAACCCTTAGTTTATGGTAATAAATGGAAACTAAGAAGGACGCAGCGCTCAAAACATTTCAATAAGAAAGCAATACACACTAGATACTTGAATTTAATAGTTAAATTACCTACTAAATTCTACTTTTAAAGACATATATTAATAATTCTTTTAATGCTTTTCATAATCCTAATAGTCTTATAAATTCACTAAAATTTCTTCACAATTTCTCCCAGTGCATGGCATCTCCAGAAGGCGGTACCGAACGAACGCATGAAAAATCGAACAAAATGCGCGTCTCATTAAAAATTCGCATAATTTAGAGATTAATGAACGACGCCGGAGTCGACAGAGCGACAGCGACATCGACAACAACAACAATAACAACGAGATGACGGCTTTGGGGCTACCGAAATAAAATAGTGAAATTTATTGACATTTCCACCCCCCGCAGCATACCCTCTGCTGTTGTGAAAGAATGTATTCTGCATTCGAATTATGATTCGATGATGAGCCGCTGACAGGCCGAGATCAGTTCAGGAATTCCTTGCTTGTATTTGCATGGCCATAACAAAGGATTAGAGACCGCGACAAGACAGGAGCTGGAGCTGCATGAGAGAGTCGCTTGCAAATGTGCAAATAAATAAAACTTACTATCGGACACAGGAAATCAGCAAGCAGCGAGAGGAACAGCGACCAAGCAGATACTTTAAATTCCCTAAAATTAGGAAGTAATATTAACTATTTACAGAAATATATAAAAAATCCTACCAATTAAGATGTCGAGCTACCAAAGCTTTTAGTTTATTTACTATTTGGATTAACATTTTTAAATAAACACATAAACATTTTAATGACCATATTTTATTAATACTTAAAATACAGTTTATGGCCTGAAACTATGGAAATTTTTTGCAAATTTAAGATTTAATCGCCTTTGAAAAAGTTATATGGGTTCGCTAATTTGCCATATAGTATTTTAGGCTTAAAAAGACTATATGTATGTGGGCTTAACTGCTAAAAAGTATTCTACTTCAAGATTATTTTTCGTTTTTTCTAACATTCATAATAGCATTTAAAATCTATAACTATCTATACTAAATTTTATTAAATGTTTTAATTTCTAAAGCATTAAGCAAACTCTAAGCACTGTATTCATTTATCTTAGTCACAAGTCTATAATAACTACTCTAGAAAGAGTAAAACCAGAACAAGAGCCGTGCCTAAGGAGCGGCCAGAAGGAGAGAGAGCCTGGCAGGAGCCTGGAGAGCCTGAGGAGTCGAAATAAAAAAACAAACAAAAAAAAAACAGCCAGTTCTCATTCGCAGTCGCAGAGCAACATGTGGCTAAACAACAATTTATGATGTTGCCGCTGACAGGCGAATGTTGTTTGCAGTTGTTGATGATGACGATTCCAAGGATGATGCAGCAGCGGCAACAACAACAACGACAATGTTGCCATGTTGCTATTGATTTTTAAAGGCGAATGAATGGCCCAGCCCAGCCCAGCCCAGTCCGGCATCCTCCTCCCATCCTCTGGATATAGGATGTATGTAACTTTGCATATTACTCGCATGATGGATTCCGATTCGCTTCGTTTTGTCGTTTTTGTGTGTGGGCTTGAGCAACAAGCTCTCGGTTGTATGTCGATCGAGCGATCTCTGCAGATCGTTGAAAGCTGAAATGCTGAACTGTCGAACGAACGTCGAGTTCTGGGTCCCCGAAATGTTGACAAAGCAGGAAGCAGCTGGGAGATGCAAGACCTGATCGATCTGATCTGATCCGCGCTGCTAATCCGATAGCAAAGCTCTCTTTTTTACTCTTTCTCCGGTGCCAAATATCGATGGCTGCCTAAAGATCCATCCCCCGATCCATCCATCCATCGAGCTTCATCCATAAATCCATCACTTGGATCTCTGGCTTAGAGCCTCAATTGTATCCGCTGTCCATTAACTGATTTGCAAAGCAGCGGGCGGGCAAGCAGTGAAATATCCCCCTCCTATTCCACTTCGATCTCCAAGCTTTATAGCTATAGCTTCCATTACACCCTCCTGCTACCCATAAAAGTCCGAGAGTACGCCTCTGATCTGTGTCTGCATGTGGGTGGCGGCAGTGACCACCACCTCTAACCGCTCTCTGGTCGAGATCTCAGATCTTAGTTTGAAGGTGCACGGAGAAAAATGTAAAACATTTATGTGGAAAGTTTGAAAGCAAATAAATATTTGGAAAATGTCTGAAGAATCATGTATCTAATATTTGCCTACATCTGTATAATCCATGTCAAGGTTTCTACTGTTCCATCCCAAACGGAAAACTTAACTTTATTAAGCACCCAATCTTTTGAAATCTTCAGAAGAGTGAAAGACAAAAGTAAGTACTATATAAATAAGTCAAATCGGGTCGGGTCACCTTCATTTCTCTCTGTGCACCGTAGACATTATTACTCTTTGCTCTCTGTGCCTTTCAAGTGCCTGTCAAGATTGTTGTTGCTCTCATTGCAGCGACTCGGGCTGTTAACTCATTTCATTTGGAAAAGTGGCAAATGCAAGCCGACAGCTAAGCGACGTCATTTACGGTTTTGACAAGCGGCGAATGACCAAATGGTTAACCATTGTCCATTGTCAGTCAACGCCGCTGCAGAGCGATATTCCACTTGTCCACAGAGCCGCCACCAAAGTGCAGCGCATTCCCAGTTGCAACTTGCAACCTGGACTGCAACTTGGGATGTGGCACGCACTTTTCGTGTAAGCTTCCCAGACAAATTGCAGAATTTGCGAATGCTCGAGAGTTCTGCTGAATTGGGAACGGAATCGGAATCTGCTCCATGGGATCTCTTTCTCTCACCGGTGGTCCCATGTCCCACCCCAAGACCTAGTCGGTCGGAATTCGTTGCTGCCGGAGCAACTTTTACTCGAGGCGCCGAAATTCGCAATGGTTGGAGGGGAACAACGAATAGTAAAAGTATTTAGTACTTTTGGATCTGCAATTGCCATTGCCAAATTCGATAGGCAGTTGCGATTAAAAGACTGAAGGAGTAAAACAATAAAAGGAATGAAAACGCAGCACAGTTTTAGACAGCTCTAATAATTAGAATTCAAATTTGAAGAACATAAAGTTACTTTATTGTTCTTATCTGGTTATCTGGTTCAAAACTTGTGTGGCAACATTTTTAAAAATATTTTGTTTGCAATACTTCTTAAAATATTTTCTTTATATCGCAATATAAGAGATTTTAACTCAACATTATTATCTCCATTATTTATTTTTTTACTTAGTAACTCTAAAGAAAGGTGCAGCTGATGGCCAAATTATTCACGCAACATTAAAGCGAATTTGCTACTAATTTCCCTTAGCTTTGTTGGAACACAAATGGCCATTATCGATTTCGGCGATCTCAATAGCTCAGTTTTTCCAATGCTTTTCATTTACAAGTATATTTTTTGTGTTTTATTTTTTTTTTTGTTAATGCAAAACTTACGCAACATTTGCATTGTCTGTTGTTTTGTTGTTGACGCAACTTTGTTGCCCCTGCCTAATTCGAGGCTCCCCGAAAAAAAAAAACAATGGGAAGAACCAGGAGCAGTGGCAGGGGCAGGAGCTGGGACAGAGTCCGATGAAGGGGGGCCAACAAGAGGGGGGACTGCATACCAAACACTCAACGCCGCACTCTCCACTCCACTCCACTCGTTTCTCTCCTTTACATGGGGTCTCCACTGCACACTCCACTGTAGAGCCCACTTCAACTGCACTCGGCAACAACAACTTGGCACACAGGTGAGCATGACTTGGAACCGGTTTATGCTCAGGTGAGAGAGAGAGAGAGAGAGAGAGAGAGAGCAGGAGAGAGCGGCGAGAGATCAGCAGCAGCTAATTTACATGCCACACTCGCCTGGACCTGGACCTGGCTGCAAAAACAATGGATAGTTAGGAGGCTCTCTCTGGCGGAGAGATTCCGCGCTCTCCACTCTCTTTTTTGGGGGCTAATTGTGGACCTGTCGTCGATTTTATTTTGTGTATTGTGTGTGCACCTTTTAAAATTCTTTTCCTCTCTCTGGGTCTCTTACCACTGTGATTCTCCCGCTCTCTCTCTTCTCTCTTACTCTCGGAAACCGACCAAACAACTCTGGGGAGAAAAAAAACTACTCACCTCTCTGCACTATTCTTCGTGGGGCTCGCCATCTTCATTACAGCGATCTCTTGACCACAGGTGGGTTTCGAGGTGGGTTCCTGTATTTTTTTTTACCTTGGACCATGAGAGAGCATTGAGAGTTCCAATCTCCGGTCTTCGGTCTCCGGTCTTTAGTCTGTCGTGTGTTTTCGTCGCAGCCACATTGGAGAATCGCAGCGAGCGGAGAAAATTCGCTTCTCAGTCGCGTTCTCCTCGTGTCGCCGTCGGAATTTGGAGTTTGAATAAAAATCTGGCTATATATTTCCAATAATCAATAAATACGAAAAAGCGAGAGATAGAGAGAGGGAGAAGAGAGTGAAAAACCCCAGTGAAGTGCAGACAAAATAAGGAAATCTCCAAGAAAATATTCAATAGGATATATAGCCCCTGAAATCCGCCGAGATATCGATTCTTCGCCGCGTTTTTATTTTGTTTTCGTCGCCGTTTCTGTCGTCGTCGCCGTCGCCGCTGCCTACATTTCCGCGTCTTTCGCCGCGTGTGTGTGAAAAGTTGGCCGGGAAAAATCTGGCCAATGTTTGTTGTGCATCTCAAAAAAGAATTAATCGAATTTCCACAATAATTGAAAAGTGTTTTCAAGCGGCGGCGCAAAGAAAATCCAATAAGCGAGCACAGAGAATCAGCAGCCAGCGAAGCAGTTGAAATACAACCGAGTAAAAGGCGAAAAAAGAAATATTGTTCAACAAGTCAAACGAGTTCTTTTTGGCTCGCTTCGGCCGTGTGGCGGAGATACTACCAACAGCAACAGCAACAACAACATTGTGTGTTGTGGCAGCGGGTTTTGCGCCTTCGTGTTGTTGTTGTTGCCGCCTTTGGTGAAAAATATTGGCAGCAGCAGCAGCGGCAGCTTCGCAGCATTAAAGCAGCTAAAAAGCAAAAGCAGCAGCAGAAGCGGCCACAAAATGTAAGAGAAAAGATGAAAAAGTACCACCCAAAAATATATATAAGCCAGCATTTAACGGGGACAATGTCACCTAAATGGTCATAATTGTAAGAGAGAAATTATGAAAAGCGCGACGGTTTTAAGCCTTCAAAATCAGATACAGCTATAGGAATTATGTTGTAAAACCCTAAAAAGCGAATATAAACAACAAATAGAGACATACGGGTCTAGGGAAAACTAAATACGAAGCTTAAGATTACATTACAAGCAAATATAAAAACATACTTAAAAACAAAATAATTTTAAAATAAGACACAGCGTCTAAAAGAAAACTAAAATCACAGGCACATATTTTCGGTACTGATAGTTCAAAACTAAGAATATAACAACTGAATAATTAAGCGTATTCCTAAAATTAAAAAGACATACTCATGACCATTTGTAAAGTCTTAAAATATCTTATATTCTACTAAGAAATTAAAAAATAAAAACATATACAAATAAAAGTAGTTAAAAAAAAAAAAAGCAGGGAAGAGTAGTTACTTAAAAACAATCACTAAAACTTCAAAAAAATCACAGAGAATATATTAAGGAACTACTTAAATACAGAAATAGCAACATTAAAGCATTCATTAAGCCAGCGAAATCGCAAAGTAAACAAGTCTAAAAGAGAGCAAAATGTGTCGTTCCTAGTGTTAGAACAGCTCATCATATTTAAATATTCCTAAAAATACTGAAATAAACGGAAAATAAGTTTAAAATTTGACTTACATTTGCAAAACAAAGCAACTGCCAAAGCAAGCTACTTAAAGAGAACACTACTAAACTTGTGAAAATAAAAGAGTAAAGCCCTTTACAAAATCCCAAAAAAAGTCTTAAGTAAACATTCAGAATTTTGAAAGGCGCGGCCCCTTAGACTCGGGCCTAATTAGATGTTTTTCTTTTACTATTATTTTTTTTCTTATTCTGAGGAAAAACAGGAGCGAAAACAACTTGAAAATAGTCAAATTGGTAATCGAAAGCGATGGAAAGAAGAGAAGAAGTGGGGAGAGGAGCGATAGGGAGGATGGATGCAGCGGAAAACACACACTCCGGGTCTCTCTGTGAACCGCCTCCTCCTCCTCCTCTTGGGCGCGCTGCTTTATCTGTTGCTCTATGGCTCGGCCTCTCTCGTTCTCGGGCTTCCACTTTGTTATTCCATTTTCCGGCCCGAGTTTTCCTTCTCTTTTTCATCTTCACCTTGCTCTTTTTTATTTTGTTCGTTTTTTGTGTTCTGCTCTCGGGGAAAATGTGGAAAAACAAATAGAGTCGGTGTTCTGGTCGTCGGCGTTGGTGTTGTGTGTGGCTGTGGCCGTGGCTGGGATTGGGAATGGCATTGGGATTCGGATTCGGATTCGGATTTTTCTTCTACCTGTTTTACACGTCGCTGGCGACGACGACGATTGAGGTTCGATCGATCTCTAATCTCTGTCGATAGGGAGGAGAGCGACACGTGAAGGGAATGGAAATGTGCGCAAAGTGTCGCCCAACTGTGATTCCTGGAAAATAAAAACTCCACACAAAAAGAGCAGGCAGCCCTGACAATACTAAATACATTTACACACAGAAAAATATACATATATAGTAGGAAGTCAATAGGAAATACAATACAAATTATAAAAGAATAAACTATATTCATAGAAGATCTTCTTATCATTCGTCTCTGAAAATGTCTTAAACAATTATAAATTTATAATAAATACGATAAATAAAGTCGAATAACTTTAGAATAAATTGCCCTGATCCACTATTTCTTTTTCCTCTCTGTACCCACACTAAACTATTTTTTAATTGACAATTTTAGATAGAAGGAAGTTCGTAGGGGCGTGCTCGGTTTTTAAATGCCATTCCAATTAAATTTTTCGGGCGTCGTTCTTAAATTATTACGAAACTCCACTCCAACTCCAAACTCCATTCCACAGAGTTGGTTCCTATTCAATTTTCATGCTGCTAAAAGCCAAATATAGTCTCGGACATTAGGGCCAGTTTTTATGGCCCTTAATTTACACTTCCTTCTAACATGGGTTTGGTATGCGAACAAAAGATCTTGCTCCGAGTTCAAAGTTGAGCCGAGAACAGGGAAGAGAAATGGAATATAATTTTCATTTCCCATTTTCTTCGTCTCCTCTGCTCGCTTCTCTTCCCTGAATGTTTGCTTTATCTCAGACCTAACGGGGAAAGAGTGTGTTTGTGTGCGTGTTGCTTCTTTTATCTCAGCGGCAAGCGGTAGGAGGCAGGCGGCAGGTGTTCCATGCGGGCGTCGCAATCGAAAGACTCAGGACGCAAACTTGCAAAACGCAGTTTAATGCGCTTTAAATTGCTGCAAGTCCAAGTCCAGTGGGCTTTCTCCCCTTTTTGCTCCCCATTTCCTCCACTAATTGCCGCAATGCTTAGCGCTGTGCTGCGCTCTGTACGCTGTGCAAACAAAGATTACGCTTTAATCTATTTTTCGCTGAGGAAAAGCCATCAGAGCGAGCGGACCGGACCACACACCGATAGTCAGCCGGCCGCCCGGCCGGCCGGCCGGCCCGGCTGGTGTTGTGTCGGGAAAATTACATTAGACAGGGGGTTTGAGGTGGAGCTGCGGACAAAGTCACGCACCTGCCGTAAAACACCCGCTCTTAAATGGCCAAGGGGAGGTCGGGGAGGATAGAGGATTTCCTAGCAATTCGCGCTAATTTCTTTGTTGAGTCTCTCTACGCCTCATGCAAGCTGGCACCGCGGACAGTCGAATGTGACTGGGCCTGTGATTAGTCGGCGAATATGTTCATCGCCGTCGCCAGATGAAGACACTTCTCGCGAATGGAACTGGTTGTGACTATGACGAGGTCCGAGATTCGTGCCAGCTGGGCATAAATATTTGTTAAACAATAAACAAACTTAATTCGAGCATCAGAATCAGATTTTCAGATCCAGAGAAAGAGATTCGATTTTATGGCCCACATGTGCCGGACCCCGATGATATTGCACGGGTAAACGTGTCATTAAGGCGAGATTAAATTCGGAATGTCATCAATCAGATCAATCAATAGATACAAATTCGGAGTCTTCCAGAAATACATTAATCAGAACTTAAAAACGAAATAAAAAATTCTATATACCCTAGTTTAAAGGGTTTAATGGACTACCACGGGTTGCTTCTCTTTCTTTTTGACCTAATAAATAAATAAAATAATATTAAACTGTTTTAGTTAAATACTTAAATGTCAAATTGGTAACATTGATAACCTATAAGATATTTATAATTCCTAAAGACCTTTCATGTATAATCGATAGACGTCCCCAATTCCTCTTACATTTTTGTAGGCTCTGTTTCTTCTCAGCCATAAACACGTTGGCTAATATAATTTGGTTTGTTTTATTGGTTCGCATTCGTTAGTACGACTCGAGATAAGCTGCAACGGAACGTTCTACATTTCGCTCGACCATCACTCGAAATCGGATGCGGATTGATAAATATTTCGGTGTGTTTTATGGACAAGAGGCGGGTGCTGTCATGGGTTAATGAACTATTCCCCAGCAAAGAAGAAGGGGGGCTTGATTGGGGATTAGCATTAGGGTAGCAAGCTGCTCTCTGTGAGCTGCTTAGCTGCTTTTCTTGGCTTAACGCCTTAATGGCGGCCATAAAACGCGCCAAACAATGGCCAAAACACACATTTGACGATGACAATTATTGCTAAATGCTTTTGGCTACCCAAACAAAAAGCGTCAGGCTCTCGGTTTGGGTTCTGAGTCAGTGAGAAGAGGCTTCCGGTGTAGGAGATAGGCTAAGAATATTTCTTAAATTTCATAAAAGGTGACTAAATTAATTACAAGAAATATATAAATATAACCCTCTCCTTTTTGACATTTTCTGGTTCTGTTCTGTCTATCTATATTTCCTTTTTGAGTCTATATCAAACGTGAGCGTATTTCATATTTGCAACACGAGGACACCTCGCCGACATCCTCCACCTGGCCGCTGTCGAGGCAGCGATAAGATATGAAACTAAACATACAACACATCATCTCATCTCGGTCGTTGTTTCTCTCTCGTCTGTCACTTGCCACTAATTAGCGCTCATTATGCGCTATTCCCCGACCAGAATCGAGGATGCTACGGCGCTCTGTCAAGTGCCGACTTGATTTACACTGGCCACTGGCCAAGGCCCTTGCTTAAAAGTGAAAATATCGCCACTTGAAACATGCAGTAAATCCGAAATGGAAACCGAAAACTAAAATGAAAACGAAAATACCTCGGTTTCACTTGCATTTTCGCACTTTTCCTAGCAGAAAAACTGAGCAGATCTCGTGTTTTTGCTTCACGCTTTCGCAGCTCCGCATGCTTGGCTGCCTTCAACGGATCTCTCGTCGGATCTCTCTCGGATTTGCATCTAAATGAGTTCGATTAATATGCGAACAATTAAAGTTTCGCCTTGTCTGGACAATTAGAAAGTCATTAGAAGTAACTTATTAGCTGGCAGACTGACCGACTGAGCGGATAAACCGCACTCCCCACCAGTTTTCATAAATTACTTAACATTTAATTAAACACGCTCTAAAGCGTCTACTTACCACCTACTTAGCCTCTGGTTTTAGACAACAATTTTTGCATAATTTGCAGTTAAATCACGAGCAGCGTCGCGGCGACCAAAACAAGTTGATTTTCTTCTTCGACTCGTATTTTTTTTTTCTTAATTGTTTGAGTAGAAAATCTGTGAGCTACATGTGTTAATGTGCATGTTAATGGAGTCTTTATTTGAGAGCTTGAGGTTTTTTGTTTGGTCAGTGATTAAGCGTTGGCAAAACACTTCTTCCGGCTACCAACTTGGTCTATATTCTGGACTATGGGAAGCTCCAGTGCCCCAGTTTGACTTCTCCGTTCGAATTTATGGTTCTACCAGCCAGGAATCTTTTTTTCAAGAAAATGGCGGCATAGTCTTTGACTTTAGGTTAGCTATTGCCTCAGGCGAGCAAGTTTTGACATTTCCCAGAGTTAGGATATTGTAAGGAAGAGAAATCGAAGGCTCGGTAACAGGATTCCACTAGGTCACTTCATAAAACCAAATATTATTTTTCTAGGTTCGCTTTATTTTCGCTTCAAAGAAAATATTCTTTATTTTTTTAATCAGGTTTTAAGGCAAAAACACGCCCTAAAACCTGATTCCTTATTTAATACACACTTTCAGGCTTTTTAAACATAGCAAATTGAAAAATGTATATTGGTTCAGTCATATAGAAATACTGCCTTATTTTAGTGTAACTTTATATGTATTTTCGCATTCGACAGAACCTTAATAGCAAGCTAGTTTTACGAAGAGAGATCCTCTGGGCTTGGAAGGTGGAGGAACTCCCTTTCCTCTCTGCTTTCCCGTTTATCTTCCTTTTCTTAAACAATATTCTCATATTTCCGTATTTTTTGATTATTTTTTCACCATTCGCTAGCCTAATTAGTTGCGCTGTAAAGTTTACGCTATTATTGTTATGATAGTGTACGTTTTATACTGCCGCTGCTCTACGGGGTATTTGTTGTTGGCTTTATTTGCTATTAACTAGATTTTATTGATGCCGCTCCGTTTTTTTTTTTGTTTCTTTCTGATTTTTCATTTTTTCTTGCTTGTTTGGTTTTTGTTGGAACAGTTTTACGAGCTTTTGTGCGCTCGTAAAAACAAACGAAATTCTCCCGGGAAAAAGCATAATTTTTAATGGCCAAAAAGCCTGGGATGGCGATGGCAACTTGAAATGGTTAGCAACTCCCAGGAACTCTCCGGCAAACGAACTGGAACCACAAATATAATTACAACTTTGTCATTCGACATTAGATGCCGCCAGAGTGCACAGAACCCCAAGATGTTACGCCACTCCTCTCGGGGGCTGTCTGATGAGTACACGGCAAGAACTATTTGAGTGGAAAGTACACCTTTGGAAAGGGGTTTTAATAAATATTGAATGTATGAGAAGAATAATATATCCCAAAGAAAATTTAGGGGGAATCTAACTTAAGGTTATACAGGACCTTGCAAGTTTTTTATGATTCTTTCCGAAAAGGTTCTTACTGCCTGTTACACACCTTCTCTGTTGTACCTTATAGGTTAAGTATGATTAAAATATTATGACTTGAAGCTTCTTAAATTATTTTTCTCGCTGTGCAAGAGCTCTCTGGCACATCCCTGAATCCTCATCCATCGGTTCCGATCTTCAGGTGCAGCCACACGCAAGGCAAGCGCGACCGCCAGCTGGCACTCAAAGCGGACTGCTCGTCCGATCTGGTGGACGGGAGCTGTCCAGCATTGGGGCGCCAGGGATCGGGATTGGTATGGCAATGCGAGTTGGGAACGGGCTTTCTAATGTGTTCGGGTATTAGCAGTTCATCTAAACTTATGACAAGTGCAAATCAAACTGACGTTTCCGCAACGGCAGCTCCACATCTCCTCCTGCTGGGTAATTTGCGTATCACAGAGTTCAGGAAAAGAGCCGTTGCAGTTTATTAAATTACGCCCCATGTCATGGCTTCTCTTCCAGGAAGGGACATGATCATTATAAAGTTATTAGGGGGCCTAATGGCAGGCGGCATCTTGCGATGGACATGAAAGACTGCTTGGCTGCTTTCTCCCAGCTTGCTAATTTCTCCGTAGAAATCTCACTCAATTGCTGGAAAGGAAGGGGAAAAGATCAGCTCCAATCCGTCACTCTTGCAACTCCCAGTTTGATGGCTTCGTTTCCACAAAGACTCATTAATTCTGTTTTAATTGCAGGATCACCGACTTGGGCCGAGTTCCCAAGAGTTAAGAAGATCGTTATCTGATCACGAAGCCACAAAAATTTCTAAGGCATTCCCAAAATAATAATCATAATAATTTTTATGTACCTTCCCCAACTCCTTCTTCGCCTCCTTTTATTTCATATTTTCGCTTATCGCGCGAGAAAATCTATCTGCCCGCGAATTGCAGTGGAAACACAAATGTTTTTTTGGCCACTCAACAATAATACAAAAAAAGTGTTAGTCATGGTCTTGTTAACTAAATTGTTGGCCACGAATTGCTTCAAGTCCGAGCCCATTCTCATTCCCATTTCAATTCCAATTCCCCAGCCAGCAGCCACATGGCATTAGTTCTGAGTCCACGGATCACTTCGATTTCTCCCCTTAGAATGTGTGTGTCAGTGTGTGTGCCAGCCATATTTCATCGAGAGCCCAAAAAACCAGTATAACAGAGGCCCAAAAAGCAAACGCAAGACCCTTTTAGCCTTTGAACCTTTCGCACGCAGGTAGAACCCCGTCCGAGTCCGAGTGCGAGTCGGCGTCGGAGTCGGAGTCCGAGTCTCGCGACTCGCATCTTGAGTCTCTTTTGTCTTCATTCCTGATCTTTTCTGGCCCCGTCTATTAGCATTTCAAATTCCCCCAAATGGCCAAATGGAAATGCCTCCACCATGCGTAAGCCTCCAACCATTCCGCCAGCCGCATCATCGCGGAGCGCTAAGCGCATTGGCGCAGTTATCAGTCTATTAGCCACAAACTATCGCTGGTTCTTCCCTCTTTGGGAGTTCTCTAGGCTTTTCTCTAGTTCCCAAAGCCTATAGACTGTGGGCGGTGATTATGTTCGGCACATTTGTCAATATTACACTGGCATAAAATTACTGGGAAATGTTTTTAGGAAGGTGTTGAAAGGCAGAAGAAACTTGGGGGAGCTGGGATAAAGGGAAGATGGAAGAATGGAAACGGAGGACAGCTCAAGTATACCTTTTATAATGAGATTATATATATACCTTACAAGCCGTAGTATTATTAAAGCAAACTAAATTTATTTAATATGTGTTTTGCAAATTCCTAATATCTCTTTGTTTCCTATTCCTATTTCAGCTTTGCCATGGCCCTGCTGGAAGGAGGCAATCGCTGTCAAGGGTGCTCTTAGCTCCTTTCTAGTTTCCTAACCAAAAATCCACCCCAGAGTGGGTGGATCTACCAACACAACCATGAAAGCAGCCTGTAGAGAAACGACGAGAATAGCCGCGGGAGACCCCAACAACACCAAGGACTTCACAATGTTCCACCGATGCCGGAGACGTTCGGGCATTGACATTCAATCAAGATCTTCGCCACCCGCCCTACATCCCTCGCACATGCTGAGGAGTTGCCTACCACACTTTCTGCTGGTCTTGGTCCTGCTCCTGGGATCCTCTCAAGCCGCCTCCAATGATAAGGAGCGAGAGCGGAGGCTTGAGGTGTCCGAAGGCGTGCCAGTGGATCACCAGATCGGCTACATAGGCGATTTTGATGGCATCGACAGTGGGCCGCCGTACATCATTGTGGCTGAGACGGGAGTGGAGACGGATCTGGCCATAGATCAGTCCACGGGAGAGATACGCACCAAGGTCAAGCTGGACAGGGAAACGCGGGCTTCCTATAGTCTGGTGGCTATTCCTCTGAGTGGCCAGAATATCCGAGTGGTGGTCACGGTCAAGGATGAGAACGACAACGCTCCGACGTTCCTGCAGCCCTCGATGCACATAGAGTTCCCCGAAAACACACCCAGGGAGGTGAAGAGGACTCTGCTACCGGCCAGGGATCTCGATCTGGAACCATACAACACACAAAAATATAATATTGTGTCGGGGAATGTAAATGATGCCTTCAGGCTGTCATCCCACCGGGAACGAGATGGTGTCTTGTATTTGGATTTGCAGATCAGTGGCTTTCTGGACAGGGAAACCACGCCGGGTTATAGTCTCCTCATCGAAGCTTTAGACGGGGGAAGTCCCCCGTTGAGGGGATTTATGACCGTGAACATCACCATTCAGGATGTTAACGACAATCAACCGATCTTCAATCAGAGCCGGTACTTTGCCACGGTTCCCGAAAATGCCACTGTGGGCACGAGTGTCCTTCAGGTCTACGCCTCGGACACGGATGCAGATGAAAATGGACTCGTGGAGTATGCGATCAACAGGAGGCAGAGTGATAAGGAGCAAATGTTTCGCATAGATCCCCGGTCAGGAGCGATTTACATCAATAAGCCACTGGATTTCGAGACCAAGGAGCTCCACGAACTCGTGGTAGTGGCCAAGGACCATGGTGAGCAGCCCCTAGAGACGACGGCCTTTGTTTCTATACGAGTCACCGATGTCAACGACAATCAGCCAACGATAAATGTGATTTTCCTGAGCGACGATGCTTCCCCGAAGATCTCGGAGTCGGCGCAGCCGGGAGAGTTCGTGGCCAGAATATCAGTGCACGATCCCGACTCCAAGACGGAGTATGCCAATGTGAATGTCTCCTTGAACGGCGGAGATGGTCACTTTGCATTGACCACCAGGGATAACAGCATCTATCTCGTCATAGTGAACCTGCCCCTGGACAGGGAGATGGTCTCTAACTATACCCTGAGTGTTGTGGCCACCGACAAGGGCACACCGCCGCTGCATGCTTCCAAATCGATCTTCCTGCGGATCACCGATGTGAACGATAACCCGCCAGAGTTTGAACAGGATTTGTACCATGCCAATGTCATGGAAGTAGCCGACCCGGGGACCTCGGTCCTTCAGGTTCTCGCCCATGATCGGGATGAGGGTTTGAACTCTGCACTCAGCTATTCCCTGGCTGAGACGCCCGAGACCCATGCCCAGTGGTTCCAGATCGATCCACAGACAGGGCTGATCACCACCCGATCCCACATCGATTGCGAGACGGAGCCGGTGCCGCAGCTTACGGTGATCGCCAAGGATGGAGGAGTCCCGCCGCTCACATCAACCGCCACCGTTCTGGTGACCATCCACGACGTCAACGACAACGAACCGATCTTCGACCAGAGCTTCTACAACGTTTCGGTGGCTGAAAACGAACCCGTGGGCAGGTGCATACTCAAGGTGAGTCATTAGCTCAGTACACTGTACTTCTATCTGTTTTTGACTATTCCACAACTCCCGTTTTTCTGGCGGTGCTGACCCACTTTCCGGGCGGGTCATTAAAACGTTTGTCTCGCCAACTGCCTCGAATCCCATACAGCGAACGAGCGTTGCTTATGGATTTTCCACGTACTTGGGCCCCCAAAACTAATCTCATGCATCAATTACCCGCTCCCAGTCAGATCAGTCAGTCGTCGGACATCAGACAACGGACATCGGACATTAGACATCGGGCCTCAAACATCGACTTCGACATCCGTAGGGAATCGTGAGGGGCAGGGGATTTTTTCTTTAGATGGAAGCGGTGCATGCCACGAGTTGCACTTCAGTTCGAAAGGGTATATAGAAATGGTGGGGCAGTTGGTAAAATTATTGAATTGGAGACCCTGCCTGGCACACGTTGAAAATTATAAATCACTTCTAAGTATAAGTCTATTGCTTTAAATTACTCAAGCTAAGATGCTGTAAAGATAGTTGGGAATTACAGAGCGTTTATTGAATATTCTTACGTTTTGGCACATGTTCTAGGTTAGAAATTCAGCTGAAATCCACAAATGTTTAGTTTCGTTACAATAAATAGTCGAGAACTAGTCGGTTCTTTACATTTCCGATAGCTTTTTTTGTATTTATTACAAGTGTTTGTAAGGGTATCAGGGCAATGTTTACTCGTCACTTTCTGATTTTTTGGGCAGACAACAAAATTCCAAACAGTTCCCGTTTGTATCAAAAAAAAAAAATCATCTCCCCAAACCCCCCTTTTCCCCAGCAACTACTACCATCCTCATCCGCACCCCGAGCAATGCAGGCTTCTCACTCTTTTGTAGTTAATCCATTCATCATCGGGTAATTACATTTTATAACATTTTTCTCCGCTCACAAAAACAAAATGGGTAGCCAAAAAAAAAAAATCTATATATATAGGAAACAAACAAACAAAAAAAAAAGAGTTTGAAAATACCAACAACAAGGCCTACAACCGTTTCTAGCGCTTAACGAAGGCATTTTGTTCGCCGTCTCGTCTCTCTGTCTCTGCCTGCCTCTCTGCATCATCGCCACCGCTTTGCTCTCTCCTCGTGTCTGCTATCACCCATTCTTCTCCAACATCCACCTATTTAGGAGCATATATATATCCATACATATACACGAAGATACAAGAGCGTCTCTAGACGTCGACAAGATTTTTGTTCAGACTATCAAATGTGACCTCTCTTGTCTCTCAGAAAAAAAAAACAACAACGAAAAAGACAAACCGACAACGAAGAAACAGTAGAAAAAAAGCCGCGACCGACTGACTGAAAATGTAGCCGCGATTCCAAACTTCCCAACAATTTAACAATAACACGAGTTTCAACTCAGAGAGCAGTGTTTTCAACAAAAACTAGGGGGAGTAAGGGTGGTACTTCAGAAAAAAATATATTTATATAAAACGGATGGATTAAATACCCTTGACTAGATACTAGATATGATCTAACTTATTCACCCTGAAGTAGATTTCAATCAACGAATGTGTTTTATAATCCAATCACTAGGCGAATCGATTTAGATTAAGAGTAAGAGCTGCTAAATTTGACTGAATTACTATAGCTGTTGCTATAACTAAACATAAAATATTCCCTTTTGGAGCTATACCCTAAAACGATAGATAAATCTAGTTACAGTGATTCATTCCTTTAAAGGCTTAAGTTTGTGATTCACTCAAGTTTCTAGTAAAAACATTAAAGTAACCACACTCACTCCACTTGGAATGTCAACTTCCTCGCAGATCTTAAGGGTCTGCTTTTGCCAGTTAATAGCTAATTTCAGCTTACCTGCCGCCTCTATTGCCCCGTACGATGATTTCCGCAAATCAAAGCAAATCAAATCAAATCTCATCAAAAGTACATCCAACGTGAGAGAGACAAAATTAACGGACGGACATCGGACGGTGGAGAGACGAGACAACAATAAGTTGGAATAACAACGCCAATTCTCGGTCCAACGAAAGAGATTTGATGAAATCTGACAAAAAGTCACGTTTCCTTAATTACAATGAAAGAAAAGCAGAGATTTGCTGCCGAGAAGACACAAACCACAAACGAACGAAATACGAAATACAAAACGCATAATTGGCTCACGCAAAAATGAAAATAACAGACACGCCGATACCGAAACTGAAACTGAGGTCCCAACGAACGAACTCCTCAAACGAAAGAATTGAGAAAGGGACGGATACACAGATGGATGGCTGGATGGATGGATGGATGGATAACCATCCATATACCAGGGATCTCTTCACCACTATCTGGTGCGATTTGGGGAGCTCAATAATCATAAAATGCGGCCCTAAAAACTAAATTTCGGATACCCACGAATCCCCCGCCCGACGATGCTCCGATTCTTTTGGCTCTCCTCGTTATTGAAGCCAATCTCTGTGGTCGTGAAGACAATAAAAGACCCGAAATCCCAAACACAACCAGAAAAAAAACGCAAAAGCGGAATTTCGTATATAAAAAAATAAGAAAAAAAATAAAACAAGAAGCAACCCTGGCCAAAGGCCCTTTTTTATAGCGCGCCAACTAAAGTAAATTAAAAACGAGCCAAGGAATCACACACACGAATATGAGCCAGGAGTCAGGGGTTAGACGTTGTCCTAACAAATAATTCTAAAAACAAAAGCCACAAATAGTTGCAAGATTTCGAGTCCCCCCAAGAAGGTCTTGAAAAAAGAGAGCGAAAACTCTTTGGACTTTTGAAATAACTGCCGCCACTCGCACTTGTAGTGAGAACCCGAAATACTTCACCAGCTGCTCATCATTGTTGTTTTGTGACCGAAAACCCATTGGATCTCAAAGCTGTGCAGGAGCTGCAGCATCGCGAAGGAATTTGCAATTATCGAAGATAATTGCGAGAAAAACTGTGGAGGGAATTGTGAGAGAAATGAGCGAAAGAAAAACAGGCACTTCTCTAATTTGGGAGATTTTGTTGAGGAGCCTTTCCTTTTAAATATTTTATTATTTACAGTTTATGTTTAGAGCAGTTCGAACGTTTTTTTTAACTTTTCTATTACCTTTCAATTTGTAGTTGCTTTATTTAATTTAAAAGTCGAAAAGTCAGCCTTAGTTTTTGGGTTTATATTGCGAATCTGTTAGACCATCTTCTGTTACATTTGATGGTCCTCTTCCTCTCCTCCTTTCCCTTCTCTTTGTCTTAAAACTGGGGGACCACACCTTTTACTTCTGCCAGGCAGCTGTTGTTGCTTTTACCGCCGCTGCTGCTGTATCATTTTCTAGCCAAAGACGGAGCCTCAGCCGAGGCCGCTGCGAAGAAGCGGAAATGCTATTTAATTAGAGGCGATCAAATGCCGCCATTCCGACTCCGCGTTGCGGCTCTGACCAACCAACTAATGGCTAACCAAATTACACTTTAATTTGGGCCACGAAACAAAAGACTTAGGCAACAAACTTGTGGCGCGTCGTCCCAGTGGGAGTGTCTTTTGGGGATTACTCATCATCATCCCATCCCATCTCCCTGCTTTACTTTTTCGTAAATTATTAAGCGAGCGTTAAAAATTAAAATCTCATTATGCAAATTACAAGAAAGGAAAAACTAAAACCTTTTCCCCACCGGTAACTCCTCCGTCCAATTTGGAGTTCCCATTTTGGCAAGAAGAAGTAGAAAAGTAGTGGAAAAAGACAACATAATTTGCTCGTCGTGTGGTTGTTGTCATCTTAGATTCGTTTGTTGCTGTGTTGCAGTTACACACTAAATTACAGGCAATTACATAGGGGGAGAAGCACAGTCAGGGGGAGAGTGCGAGATAGAGAGGGAGTGAGGGAATGTGGGAACACTACACTCGCAGATTCCTAACTCATTCTCCGCAGTCTGCAGTCCCCAATCCGCAATCCGTAGCAGTCAGCAATCCAACAGATTGGCAGCTGAAGCTGAAGCCTCTCGCGGACTGCCAACGAGTTCGGAATAAGTTCGGAATAGAAGTTGGCTGAACACCGAAATTAGTTGTTATTGCCGCGCTGCACAGGGGAAAATAATTGTAACTCCAGCATAGGTTGAATGAAAAAGAATTATATAAATAAATATAATAATAAATATTCAAAGTCTAATTAATTTTTTTTTTTTCTTAAAATCTAGCTCAAACTTGTAGCCTTCCAATTTTCTAAAATATTCTTTTAAGAAAGATAATATTAAAACTCAGTTTTTGTTGATTTTAAAGTCTAACCTCATTTGGTATAGATATCTAAGAATTATATATGTAATTCTATTCTACCAAGTGCCTTTTCCCTTTTTGTTTCATGATTTGAACAATCAAAATGAAGCTTAACCATTGAAACGTAAAACAAAGCGCCACTTTGTTTAATTTCAATTTCTTGTTTCTCGAAGTTGCGTAGTAGATTTTTTTCTCAACGTGTGAGAAGACTATACATATATATATATGTTGTAATTTCGCATTGTTTGGCTAATCTACGTAAATCTCATTTTCGGGGTGGCTCCCACAATTACAAGCATGGCTAGCAGGGGCGTATATCAGGATGGGGGGACTGGGGCTTAAAAAGGGAACACGATCTGCCCATTTGGCAAAGTTATGTGGTCGCCGCTCCTCTAATGCACAGGCACTCCACAATCTCTCGCACACACACACACAGCACGCACACAGAGCGCACTTTTTGAACTGGTTTCAGTTCAGGCGGAGGGTGCAAGTGGCGCAGGTTTCCCCTCTGCATTTCCCCCTTCATTTTTCCACAATCTTTTTCCACCTATTCCCCCGTTTTCCATTTTTTTTCTCCTTGATTGCGTATGCGCGCCGCTCGGTGTGCACCAATTTTCTTTGTCTCATCTCGCCTCAAATTCACTTTTTTCTAAACACCGCGAGATGCCCTTTTATGCGGCGAGTCTCTCGTAGAGTTCTCTCTCATTCTCGCACTCTCCCTGTTTCTCTGATTCTCTACTGCAACTTGTTTTGCACAATTTTAATTTTATAAACACCTTTAACGCATTTTTGAGCGCTCACATTCCATAAATGCCAGCAGTGCACACAGAGAGAGAGAGCGAGAGAAAACCCCTAAGAGATTGAGAGAAAAAGTTGAGAAAGAGAGCCAGCGAAACTCACCTCAAGATATTCGCCTTGCCGTGCGGCGAATGTATCTCAGATATATGAATTCGCCGCGGCTGCCATTCAGAAATTCAGCGTTTTGAAGCGAAATAGTTTTTGGCCAAGTTAAAGCTCTCTTTCTCACAGATTCCGTCTCTCTCTCTTACTCTGGGCCAAGACAAAATGGTTGGTAGATCATGCGTAGCCGGTTTTTATTGCCTTTTTTCTTAGTGTTATTCCACTAAGCTTAGGAGAATCTCCCTTTCGGTCGCCCGGTTAATATTTTAATTAAGTTGCGAAGGGGGCGCCGCGTGGAGATAAGAGCCTTGAATGGCCATTTGCTGTCACACGACAACATAATTTTTGACACAATTTCGCGCTGGCCAGTTAAGCATCGGGGAGATAATCGCCACCGCCATCGTCTCTACCATAACAAACACCACGAGGAGCAGCAAGAAGCCACCGATAAGGAAGGAGCCAAGCCGAGTCAAAGAACACGGCGAAAATAGCCGAGAGCGCTGATCGCAATCAAAACATCAATAAACCTTAACTGATAGGCTTCGAGGAAGCAGCAAAGGGAGGAAGGGAGGGAGGTCATCGGAGAAAAAGCTTTCGTTTTGCATAAGAGTGAAGAAGATACGAAACGGAGCGAGGACGAAGAGAATCCGCGACGTCGACGCATCAAATGCGCATCAATTTGCGGTCCAAACGCGACAACAGGCAGCCAGACACGCGTGCAGCATTGTGGATACTACTGGACCAGTGCTCCCACTCCTCTTCCCTCTCCTTCTTTTGCCCACGCCCCTGCCGGCTGGTGCACTGAAAGAAATATGTCAAGAATTTCGGACTTCGGTTTATTTCGGCAGATATTTATGTTCAGTTGGGTTCGTTCTACAAAAATTCAAGGGAATTGTTCTATCTTTGTTTCTATCTTTTCTGTTTTATCTTTACTAGTCTCTGACATTTTAAAGGTCTAAAGGACAAACGAATTAACTGACGGATAGGTGGTTGGGTTTTTATTTCGATAATTATTTTTTTTTGCATTTCTTTTAAAGTTTCTTACAGGTTTATTTTTTTCTTTATTTTTTAACATTTGTTTTAAATGTAATTTAGGGAATATAAAAAATCACAGAACGTTTTAAGGTTGCCATCTTAGGTCCCCCGATTTCTCGCTGTAAATCGCTGTTGCTCCTGTGGCTGCCTCTGTGGCCATATTTAGTAAATACCGCTTCTGTGGCTACCTTTAAACGTGCAATTAAAGCGCACACACATACACACACACACACACACACTAGAATGGGAAAAAGAGAGAGGGAGAGAGGAAAAGACAGAGATGTGCAGGGATCTGAAATGCTCAGCGCGCGCGCACACATCACAACAACCCGAGGGCATTGGCTACTGCATTTGCATAGCCGCCAAGAGCTCAAAGCTCTGAGCAGCGTCGAGGCTTCTGCGGGAGGAGCAGGGAGAGCACCAGGAGAGGAGCAGGAGAAAATCTGGGAAGATTCAGGGAACGAGACAGCTCCTCCAAAGTCACGAGGAGAGACAGGAGATGCGCGATTCGCCGATGCAGAAGCCAAAGTGAAGAATTCGCACGAGGTTACACCCATTTTGGGGATTAATATACTCGAATTCTCTGAGATCTGATGAGAGAAATATTAATCCAAGGAGATAAGAAGCATTTTTAAATACAAATTATAAATAAATCTCGAATATGTTTTAGCTGCGGCGAAATCTTTAGACTTTTAGAGTATTTATTTATCTCTTAAATAGTCTTTTAAAAGGCTGAGACAATGGTTATTAAATCATTACCAAAACTGATAAAATTAATCAAAGACGACATATCAACCTTAATCTTCGTTACCTGCATTTAAATCGGAGATATTTCGCTTTCATTAAACGCTTAACGTCTAGTCGGTGCTCTTTTAACATTTAAGAATACTTAAGTTGTGGCTTTAAAGATTTATTGTCGAGTTTTTTAGAACAAAAACTTGAAAACTGACCCAACCTGCCTTTGTTTCCGCGTCAAACTTTTAATACTTAACGATTCTCCTCACTAATTTCATCCTCGTCCCGTCAATTTCAGTTATGGCAAGTCGAATAGCTTCTTCTTAGGGTTTCCTCCTCTTTTTTTCCGAAGAATGATGCAACCTTAGCCGGGTGTCAAGTGCTGGGCTTTGGCACAAACAATTAACTCGTCTCGCTGTCCATTAAGCCCCGCTAGTGAAAGAGAGACGCTGAGTTGTCGGCTAAAATCAATACGCGAGATGAGCTCTACTAGCACTTTACGAGCTAGAGAAAAAATAAATAAAGAAAAAACCGAAAGTGTGTTGATTGATGGGCCAAAAGTGGAAGTCTCGAAAAGACAGCTTCAGAGTCTTGGGGTCAGGCCACGTGTTCGTAGTTCGTACGTCGAGCAGAGCTCATCTGCATGCGAATGGCAATCAATGCAATCGGTACGCCCCCTCCGAGGCTCTGGGGAGGGACTCTCTTAACAACTTCTGGGGAAAAAACGTGCGATTCTAAATGAGCATATCAACGGCTTACAAGGCCCAAGACCAAACCCAAACCAAAACAGAGGACAGGGACAGAGCTCCAGCCTGGAGATGCTCCGTTGATAGCTTTTGCATATCGTCGTCGTCGTCGGTTGTTGCCTGAAAAGTATTTACCAGAGCCATACAAAAAAAGAGGAGTAGTAAAAGGAGTAAAAGAAGTAAGGAAAATCAGCAGCTAAAAGCTGGCAGCTTATTTGGCCCTAATGTCCCTCCTCCTCCTCCCTGGCTTGGCTCTTTCGAGGAGAGTTGCCGCAACAAGCGAGTTCACAATTTTAATTAGTTAATTATTTTTACTTTTAAGCAAACAAGATTTCAGAGACAAATAAAAAAAGGGGAGCTGTGCGCTCAACGTCGGAGCAAAGCTTTTTCCAATCCCCAAATCCCAACGACCCAGCTTGATCCCGAAACATCGGAGCCTCAGCTGGGGTTTTGCTTTGGTTTTTTCCCCCCTTTTTTTTGTTGCCTTTTTTCCGCTGAGGTTTTGGAATGTCCGGCAATCTGCATACGTGCATCTCGTTCCAGTCTTGGGGGCTCCCTTCTGCCATTCTCCGCGGTCGCCTGCAGTCTTGCATTCTCCTATCTGCTGTCTACTGTCTCCTGTCTCCAGTCTTCTGTCTTTTGTCTTCCGTCTCATTTGTCGTCACTGGCGAAGAGAGCAGTGCTCCCAACTTCACAGATTCCCAAATCTCAGTTTTTCGTTCTTTTCTACACTCGAATAAAATTGCATTATTGTTGCGTGAATTAATATCTAAAAATATTCTCTATGGTCCATTTAGTGTTAGTATAAAGCCAATGCAAATCTTTATGATAAATAGAGTATGATTGAGAGTTATTCCACAAAAAGATTGCAACCTTCTTTATATTATGCACTCGCTTCTCTTACGGGTTCAAAACACCACCTTACACACGTGTATTTGTCCGAGTGCACACGCCAAACAAAAAATCTTGACCAGCTTTGTGGCCGAAATTTATATAAGAATTCCTCGTGTGGGTTGCCTCCAACATTCATAACATCGAATCTGGCCCCATTGTTTGGTGGAGAGTTGCTGGCGCGATGATGATGATGATGATTATGGCCAAAACGGATTTGCATATTTTTCGTGGTTGTAGAACACGGCCCATACAAAGCCAAGTATTTCATAAATCCCCACAAGAGTTTGTTTTTTATATTTTTTTTTTGGCTTGCAAATTAAATTGTCAATCATTTTTATAACTTGGCCCGATCGACGTGTGCGTGAAGAGAAGTTAATGCCAAAATGATATGTGAAAAACATAAGAAGGCAGGCACAGCATTCAGTAAAATATATAAACGATACGTTTTTTTTTTCATTTGAATTTTTAAACAGTCATTGGCTTGTCTGGTTTCCTTTTGTCTCTCGTCACTTTTGTTGTTCGCTAAAGATCTAAAGATCTATCAAGATATCTATGTTTGGGCCGGAGCCACACATAAATAATGAATTATGCCCGATTATTAGGCGACTTATGCAGAGGCAAAGGCCAAGCCAAAGCGACTGCTAAAAAATTACAGCGATTAGTTGATTCGAGAGCTGATGGCATGGGAAGTGTTTATCACGAGTGGCGGCTACTGGCAAACATAAATCAAATATCCGTCCTCGCTCGGCTATTGTGTCAACTTATCCGCTTCGAATTTGTAACAACATCGGCGAAAACAGGGAGGAACAGTATGTGTGTGTTCTTGCAAAGAAGAGTCATCATCATCTCGGTGTAGATATCATCGCCTGAGCTCACTTTTCTTTTAGTGCCGCCGCCTCAATAAAACCTGCAACATTGTTGCATGTTGATGGTCTGCCGCCACGACTACCCGAGCCAAAAAAAATAATGGAGGGCGACTGGGAGCGGGTCATATATCCGCACAGTTATTGATTAAGGCCCATAACAAAGGCCTGGTCGGGCGGAGAGCGGGGAACCCAGAAATTACTGATTGAAGGCAGCGGACAACAGAACGTGTCGAAAGACAACGAGAAATGCAAGTCCAGCTCTGGTACAAAAAAACACTGCCAGGAATAACTGTGCAGAGCTCCAAAAATTCGTGTAATTGCTGTTGCAATTTGCAAAAAGAACAAAAGGGAAATTGCTTTTACAAAAAAAAACTGGGCACGGGACTCGGGCCAAAACTCCACCCATTTTAAAGAACTTCATCTCTGTTGCTGTGCAATAAATGCCCTTGAGGAAAGTCAGAATGCAACCGAAGCAGCTCATGCACCATATATAATAAATAAACAAAAGAATAATATTATTAGATAAAAAAAATAGTCTTATACCTGGTTAGCCACCGATTGCAAGGCCGGAGGACAGAAAAATATATAGGGATATTTATATTATATTTTTAACCCAACTAGAGAATGAAGAGCTCAGGCTGCGTAGCTCGCAGAGCATCTTCTCCAACTTTGACCCACTTCGTTTCTGAGTTTTTTTGTGGCTTTGCCCCAAAGTACCATAAATTACTGCATCGACTTCCTGCCACTGCCACTGGACTGGACTCTGTGGTGGCGGGGCAGCAATTCATAAATTAAATCAAGTTAATATTTCAGTGTCCGAGGTGCAACACCTCCGTGGCCTCGGATATTAAAATGCTTAATTGAATTTGTTAAGGCCAGCGAATGGCCTCCGATAAGGATAACTCCTCTGCCCTGGAGACCACAGATTCTTCGCCATAAACAAACGCACAACTTTTTTATTGCCCTCCGATTGTTAATTTGTGAAGCGATAACGCGTTCGCGGATTGCGACCCCAATTTTTCTCAGTTGTGTCTCTCCGGTTGCGATTTGTGACACCCTTTCTGAAGGTACACCTCCTCTAGATATATTTCTCTCTCTCGCCTCGATAAACTCATCCCTTTCTGCCAGTAGGATCCACCTCCTCCTCCGGCTCTTCTCTCGCTCTTTCTCTGGGCTTCTCTTCCCATATGTCGTTTCCTGCCCCGCCACCGCCGTCGCCGCGGATGACATGACAAATGTCTTTGACCAGAACCCAGAGAACCGCATCGAACTCTCGGTTACCCGAAGGCGGATGCCGCCCCTCCACTCTTTCTCCTCCTCCACCTCCAGAGCGGAGGCCTTTGCCTTTTGTTGTTCAATTCAATTTATTGTCGAAAGTTCGTAGTTGAAAGAACATTTTAATTTGGGCAGGCGAGGCAGCAGCGGCGGCTCAGAGTCGAAGTTGGGGCTTTAAGCTTGGGATCTGAGCCTGCTTTCCTTATAGTTTATGTGGCATGAAGTTGCAAAAGTCTCGTGTCGAGCGTTAAATTCTTTTCGACTTTGGCAAATTGAACGGGCAGATGTGCACTGGGGAAAATTTTTGAGGGACTATTTGAAATATGCTTATTATGGAAATTTAATTACTACTATCAGTACTGCTACTATCAGTAGCCGAGCATGCTACTGTCAATTTTTGAAGCATCTTGATCTGCGTAAAACCTTTAAGAATGTTTTTACCAAACTTAAAAGTTCTAGCTCTTATAGTCTCTGATATCTAAGTGTATATTCTGCCTAACGGACAACGGACAAACGCCACATTTAAGCTCTTGTACTGCAGTTTTTCTCTCTCTGCACTGCAATATTGATCCATGCTGCGGACGAATTCAACAAAAAGTAACTGTTGTGTTCAGTGTCAGCCTGCCAGAGTTCGGGGTGTCGAAGCGTTTCTCGGACTTCTCTTATTTAAACTCTTATTTATGCACATTTTGCCTGCCTTTACGGCTGCTGCAATTCCTTTTTATTTCTTACTTTTTTTGTGGCTTTATTTCTGCAGACAAATTTATTAGCTGTGGTCGCTCTCTGTGGTTACTGTTTATTAGTGGATTTATGACGTTTTGCCCCGCAGTGGGGATCTCTCGTTAGTCGAATTGTGATCACTCCGCACGACGGATGGACAGCCCCGTCAATTGCCATCAATCAATCAATCTAACTGTACTGTACCCTTTTGGGTGCAGGGGCGCAGATTCCAAAAGGGGGGCCGGGGGGGTGTGGCGACTGGCCAAGATTTGAATGCTGAACAAAACTGCCCCTGCTTACCGGATCATAAATTTCTGTGCATTCGTCTCATTAAACAGGAAAAAAGGGAACGAAAATATCAAATTACCTCTGTCCAGTCCAAGCTCGGCGTCGTTCTCTCTTCTCCTTCTGGCTCTCTTTCTTTCTTTCTGCTTCTTTGGAAGAACAAGAAGAAAGCTGTGGGGCCGGGAAGAGAGACGGGGGTTTGATGGACAGGAAAGTGTATCGTTGTTGGCATGTTTGAAATTTTATACACTTGGGATTGGCGGGATTAAGAGATTTTCCTTCCACTAAAGAGTTGCACAAAAAAAAAAACGAAACATTAAAAAAAACGTACTTTCATTTCACTGAAACAAAAAGGAAGAAAAAACTAACAAGCCGAAGGAAACACTAAGCGGCCACCGATCCCAAATGAAACTTAACAAGACACGAGTGTTAATGAATTATTTGGAGGACACGCTGCAATGTCACAGAACCGAAACCGCAGACATAAAAAAGAAGCGAACAGCCCAACGAATTTCATTAAAAACTTGCCACAAACATTGTCGACAATTAAAAAGTTCGAAGCTACGTACTACAATTCGAAACACAAAAAATAAAACAAGAAGGAACGAAATACAATCAATGTCGCTGGGGATGAGCTCTGGAAAGGAGCCGAAGGAAACAAACCAACTCGATCTTAAGTGGCTCTGTTGGCTTTGCTGGCTATTTTTAGGACCCTGCTGCACAACGAGGCCTGAAACCGAAAGTGGGAACTCTCTGGAGTATTCGGCGGAGGAGCTCTGAGCCTTGTCGATTTTCGATTCTTTTTTTGTGTCAGGTTCCCTTCGCGGTTTACCTCAAAAAACAAAGAAAACCCAAGCGGCTGAAGGTTGAAGACTGTGGAATACAGGAAGAAAAGGTTGCTGCTGGAATCTTATATGAACGAAACTTTAGATTCAACATCAATCAAAAGTTACCTATGAGAATAAGTTCTGAAAGAGTTTCTAACCTTAAGAATAATTATAGCCGCGCCCCCCTCTCACCAGATTGCTTCCCTTGTTTAATTTTCTTTAAATTCTTAAATGACATCACATAATTGCTCAACACTCGAATATTTTCTCCTGTGTACCCTCTCGGAAATCAAGCGAATTAGCAAACATTTAATTCTTAAATGCACTTCGAGTTCGTTGCCTAAGTCCTTCGTTCTGTTTGGAGTAACGAGTTGCCTGCCTGCCTGCCATCATGGCCTCTTATTTGCGCAGCTCTCGTCCGCCTAAAGAGCTTGAAATTGAGCTTCTTGAAGAGCACAAATATTGAATGTGCTCCTAGTCTCTAGTGGGTGGCCAGCATATTCTAGAGAGGGCACCATCAGAAGAAAATCTTGGCTAATTTATTTGCTTTAATGTCTCAATTCTTTTACCTCGAGGGAGTTGAGCTTCAACTGTTTTTGGCAACTCGTCGAAGCAGAAATAAGGCAAAATTAAATATGCAAATTAGCCGCGGACTAATCCCCACTGGAGGGTATCCGAAAAATCAGCAGAGAACAAACAGCAAATCATAGTTGCTGACATTTGTTAAAGTTCATTAAACGCGACAGTCGCGCTGAATACTAAAATAAATGGAAATAAATGGGGAGAAGGAGAAAAAGAGATAGAGGGAGACCGTAGGACCGTAGAATAGGCGGAGTAATCACACTCGTGGCCCACCAGCGGCGCTTCATTGCGATTTTTGCGGACTTTGGCTTCTTTCTTTCTCTCCACAGAGACATCGGAGGAAGGAGCAGAAAATTGCCAACATTTTTGCCAGTTGACAACTTAATAAATTTGAGCAGAGCAGCGGCGACAGAGAACGAGAGAGAAAGATCGCTCGAGTTGGTTATTAAACTCGCATATTTCTAATAATTTGCTCTGTCCGCTTGTCCGTTTGTCCATTTGTCCGCTCAAGCTGCGCTCCTTCTGCAGACTGCAGACAGTGGAGACTTGCAGACATTTCCTCTATTTATCAGAAACGCATAAATTTCTAAAATATTTCTTCTTCTACTTCGGCGGCTGCCACGACAACGAACAAGCGCGAACAACAACACGATGTGCAGCTGGAGAGATGGCCAAGAAGAAGAAGCAGAAAATGTGGCCAAGAAGAAGCTGCAACACACGTGCACAGTGGGTAGGCAGAGAGAGAGTGAGAGAGTGGAAGAGAGGGAGAGAAGACAGAAGAGAGCATCAACAAGTTGCTGGATCGAGATCGAACTGAAAATGCAGTGAAAAAATTATTAGATTTAGTTAGGTAACAAAAAAAGCTTAGGCTTTAATCAGCCTTGTAATTTATGGAAATGTGGTTCAGTGGTTTTGGGATGTTATTATGTATTAGTTTCATGTAAATCTTAGTAATATAATAGACATCAAGAAAGTCCTTCTCTCAGTGTATTCAGACTTGGGTTCTAGCATTTCATTTCAACACCAAACGTACATTTGTACTTCCTCAAAGGAGTCAGCATGATGCTAGCCTCCCTCTTACGCCCCTCTTACGCTGCTCACCACGCTGAAAGGAGATTTATGTTCATTATAGATTATTTCTGTCTGATGATGTTAATTTTGTTGCATTTCTCGCATTTGCTTGCAGCTCTGCCTCGCTTTTTCCTCCACTCTCTCCTCTCCGCTCGATCCGCTTGTGTTGTGTGTGTGTTACCGTTGGGAGTTAAAGGAAATACAGGCTGAGGTGGGGCCAAAGCGGAGAAATGGGGAGGAAAAAAGCTGAGAAAGAGGTGAATTCAGCTGGCGCTGCTCATAAATGTTGTACATTGTAGTGTTGGTGGTGTTGTTGTTGTCGATGGCATAGCATGGTCAGAATTTGATTTGTTGCGCACACGCCTTAGCAACAATGTTGCCAGAGAGCAACAGTAACGAATGTCGACTGTTGCAGAGATCAAAGAAAAAGTCATAAAAAAAACTCATCTGGATCTCGGGATCCACAAGAGTTCGAGACCTTAAATTTGGGATGCATGTAGCTCTAGATGGGGGCTTGGAAGATTGACACTTCTTATATTATATTTCCATTTAGTAGAATTAATAAAAGCCAAATCGAAAGAAGCAGAACATTGAAGATCTCTTGACTGAGACTAAACAACCAGCTGGATCTCTGGATCTGGATCTAGCTGGAGTCTCCGAAGCGGAAATGTACTACAAAATATTAAATATGTCAAAATACTCAAAGAAATCAAGCCATGATATTAAAATGCATATGTCTCGTTCCATCTTAATGATTATTCATTAAGGATAGCTCTTCAAATCTAGTATCTTGTAAGAATTACATTAATATTTAACCTAATCCCATTTGTATTCTCTTTTTTTACAGGTAAGTCCCCGTGATGCGATGAATCCATACGAATTGCTTAACTAGGCGTGAGTATTGGGTGTCTGTAATTCTTCTTCAAACGCTCCCCTTTTGTTGTTCTTGGCATTGTTGATGCTCTTTGTTGGTTGGTTGTGTTCGGTTGTGGCTGCCTGTCGCCTGTCAAGACGTTTGTCAACACACAAAGCAACATGTCAAACAAATGATGTGAGCTAACGATGCCGACACGAAACACAAGAAGATCGAGCGACGCCGAGCAGCAGCAGCAGCAGCAACTGCCACAGAAACTAAATCAGATCGGACCACGCCCCCTTCTACCATGCCTTGCCTCGGAGATGCAGCCATATTAGTGCCATGTTCACTCGGTGTTGCACGTCACTCAAACGCGGTTCGGGCGGAGGTCACCATCACCTCACCAGCTTTGCCCTTTTCTTCTCTATCTCTAAGCCTCTCTATTGAAGGATTAACTCCTATCTATGGAGATTTAAGCTATTTCCGAATATTATCAAGAGCAGTGGATAGGCGTAGGGACATGGTAATGGGACTAGAACAGGGACTTGGCACTGGGAAAAGAAAGAAGTTGGATTGCAGAGGCTAAAGCCATTTTAATGCCAAGTTATCGTAATTAAATATAGTTCACAGCTAAATATAAACTTGTATTGATAAAAGAAATACAAATTTTACGAATACACCATAAATTATAAAAGTTAAAGGTACTTTAAGACCCCATCGGAAACCACTTGTTTTAAGACTTCAATTTAATGAAAACGCCATGTTTAATGACTTCCATTTAATGTTTTGGCAATTAAATAGCTTAACAAAAAGTTGAAAATCCAGAAGTTATAGAGTTCGATACTGCAGTCAGTCATTTTTCCCGGTGCATACATCTCCCCGAGTCCCAGGCTCAATGCACAGCTGGTTGCACTCACTCAATCGCACGATCATCTGCAGAAACAGAGAGAGAAACCGAGACGTGGCAACGTATCCGCATCTGTGCGTGAGCTTTTATGTGCACCTTAAATTCTACTAATGAAAACGATCGAGGGGGATTTAAGATGGTCGGATGGAGGAGGTAGATCCATGGAGATAAGCGACGGAGACTGGGAGAGAGAAATAGAGCTGCCCTAATGGCGGAGAGTTCGCTTTATGGTCGCGTTGACATTTTTATTAACGCTGGCCTTAATAACAGCAACCAGCAACCAGAGATCTTCGAATTCCCCCTCGAAATCCGGCCCACGCCCCTGCCGCTCAGATTTATGATGGCCATAACAATGAATTAAATGTGACATCGATTGCTATCAATAGAGTTGTGGCCAGTTCTTTATCGCCCCGTCTCAATCGATGCATATGAAAATGGAACTGGACACTGGAGCTGGCCATATGATGTGCATATGGCTGTGTGACCATTTGGGATCAGGATGGGCTTGAGGATGCTCCCGCTGTGCGGTTATGCAATCGTCTGCCTCGTATTTCAAATCGCCTGACGGCCATCATCTCCCATCTCTCCACCAGTCGCCATTCCTTCTTTTCCCACTGTGTGGCGTCTTCTCGTCCGTTTGCACTATATAATTAGCTTCATCAACGCAATAATCATGCTGTAAACAAATGCAGGAGGGAGCCAAGCCAGCAGGGTAATAAAGCTGAAATTACCCCCAGAGAATGAAGAATTGAGAGAGAATGGGGTCCGAAAAAAAGAAAAGAAAATGAAAAGGCAAAGGGTCTTGTGTGTTTCAGGGCAAGCGATATAATTATTATTTTATCTCCACAAAGTAGAGAAATTCTACCTTATACTACTATATACATATATATATTTATATATATAATGACCGCTGTTGTGTGGGTACAAATCGCTGGCCGAAAAATTACAATCAAATTATGATGCGAAACAAGACAATTTTCTGTGGCCGTAATTAGAGCCATGGGGAATTTCTCTGTCTGTCTGTCTCCTCCATCAATTGGAGTCTCTGTGATTCTCCGTTTCACTTGTCTGGGACAGCAGACGACGGGATCGGGTTACCAACTTGATTTGGACTCGGCTTTGGATTCGGAAATAAGGCCAGACAAAGCTCTAAGCGAAAGGAGAGCTGCTCGACTATAGGTTACTTGGTGACTTACAGTATTATCTCATATAAATCTCATTGATTTAAAAATAAACACCCATCTGGTATACCCACAAATTCTAGGTAAAGTAAAACCAGAGGGCAAGTTAACCGCCAACCACCAGAATCTGAGCTTGCATGTAAAGCAAAACGAGACAAGTGGCTGCAAAAAAAATAACAAAAGCAAACTCACTTCTCGATCTCGGGTTCCGCGAGTAGTTCCCTTAGAAGGGAATAGACGAATTGATTTCGCGCTCGGCTGCAGAAGATCAAAGCGGTGTTTGGAGCCGCCTTACCTACGGATTGGGTGTCGACTCCGACACCAGACATCAGACATTCTGCGGTTAAGCTTAACACACAAAATCAGAGGTTAATCGACCAACGATTATAAACGAAATTAAGGCACTTTCGAACTGATTGGAGGTATTCTCCAGAATTTGCAGAGACACAATACCCCCTTTATGCAAGAAATACTAGGAAAAACGGTGTACTATATAAAGTAAAATGAGGGAAAGACAATTATCGAAGATAAATTAGAAGTTTTGTACAGAAAAATGTTGCTCCTCCGCCTTAAATGGTAAATTACTTTGCTATGATAACTTCTAAAGTGTAAGAGGTATTTCAAATATCTTTTAGACAGAGCGTTTTTCTCAAATATCGTAAATGTTACTCATATGATTTATTTTAGGGATTTTGTCGGTAACTACTTTGTTGCAAGTGCAAGCCATTTGCATCTGCATCTCCCAACTGAACTACCTGACAGCCTGACAATGTTTCCCCTTACACAGCATGGCCCCAAGGCATGGTCCAAGGTCCTCCGGCTGTGGTATTCCTTGGGGTCTCTTGGGTCTCCACGAGCTTTACGACTCTCAGCGAGTTGTCGTTGTCGGTAGCGCATACAATTAGACTTTTAATTATCGTCTTTGGCTCTTTATTTCTTTTGTTGCGACTTCTGCAAGGTTCCCCTCTCTTTCGCCGCCTTCATCTTCTTCTTATTGGCAGACGCTGTCCATTTTTTGCATCCCGCCTGGCCTTTGCAGCGGGAGCCACACAAGTTGCTCAAAGCGTCCCATAACTTTTGGAGTCTTCTTTTCCCGCCGATTGCTAAAAACAGAACAAAAAGTTGGCAAATAATTTGCAAAATTTTATGAGCCAGTCCGGAAGGGGGACTGCTGGGCTTGGGCTAGTGTGGAGGAAAATGGATAGGAAGCTGTGCTTAGCTAAATAGTTGCACAGGTTGTAGCTTTTTTTGCTCGCCAAAATGGCCGCCCAATGAGGAATGATAGTTAGTACAGGTTCAATAATTAGATTTATATTTATTATATATAATTCATACATCAATTACATTCGATTTCTTACTTTTCTTTTTGAAATTTGGCAAAGAATTAAAAATAAAACTTCATACTCGCTACTTTCCTCTCGGAAGGAAGTCATAAAATAATCTTAGTTCTCTCAGAACTAAATATTTTATCAAAAATAAATATTTCCTACATACTTATTAGGCACTTTATTATTCCTGATTAATTTTAAATGAATTCCTTTGCCGTAACGCTTGAAATGCTTCTGCCATAACTCAGTACTCGTTAGTTTTGCACTCGCTACTACATATCTGATCGGAAGGAAGGCGCTCCAGCAACGAGCCATGAATTAATCGCCTGCGCCTAATCAATTATCTTTACAATCTTTAATTAATTCTATATTATTCGCCCTGCCTCAGTTTTCGACAGCAGCTGCTGCTGCTGGTGCTGTTGCTGCTCCTTCCTGCTTTTCCGCTTGGTGATCATCTCTAGCACCTCGGGTCTTGCAAATTGCAACTCAGCCCTCCTTACCCCGTCGTCGAAATCATCATAAATTTTGCCGGCTCATAACTCAGACCCAATCGGAAATTGCTTTTCGCTTATCGATTTACGCGCCTAATCGACCAATTTTGCACTAGATTATAAGTATAGTTGAGGTCCCTTTAAAAGTAAAAAACGATAACTAATGTTGTGATGGAATTTTGGGTCATCGGCTGCGAGGGGGCAGCCACCAAAGTAAAACAAACGGCAATGCGTACGCGTCTCTAACGTATTATCATATATCTCCGACTGATTTGCATAATCTGCTATTAATTGCGCTGCGATAGAGCCGCAGCAGAGTGAGAGCAGGCGGAGAAACGGAGACAAAAGCAGAGATAGAGAGAAAATTGATTGGCCTTAAATGCCAGGCAGAAACATTTGGACAGGCCACGACTCGGGGGCTCATCTGCACTGTTCCCCCCTTCGCCTATTTTAGTGTCATTCCATTGATTAATAAAACAAAATCGAAATCTAAATTACGAGGAGACGCAGCGGTATTCAAATGAGCAGAGTTTTCAGGTTTCATTCCATTCCACAACAAAATTATTCATATCCAAAGAAAGTGAGTAAGTGAGTGGAGTTGAGAGTGCCTTGGGGTTGAAATCTCTAGCTGGATAATTAGGGAAATTCATATATATTTTTCACAAAAGATCGGAGAATTAGAGTTTGTTTATTTTACAAGAATTTATTGCCTTCATTTATTATATTTCAACAAACGTAAATTAAGGAATTTGTAGTAGTTTTTCTAAATCAATTATTCCTTAAATTCAGCTGGCTAATCGATGACTGCAAATCTAATTTGTGGCCTTATAGGGGGGGGGTTTCTTATCTTTACACGGAAAACCGTTGGACAACCTCCAACATCCACTATTTGCTGATCGGAACACCCACAATATATATATAGACGAGAATGGAGAACAGGATCGAGTGGAAACAGCAGGTTGTCCCCCGCCGAACAAATGCTTTAATTAAAAATGTGTTCGCCTATTTTGCTGTTCAGATTCCTGCTTCTCCTCCTCTATCCCATTTCGGGCTTACACCGTTCACCGTTAGTATTGGCCAACAAAAAACCAACACATGCGCGCGTCAGTCGAAAAATCTGTCATAAATTTATTATTTTCAATTAATTATTAAAAGCTGGTTGCCCGTTGCCGCTGTCGATCGCTGGGACGCCCCGAATAAGCGCTGCTAAATAAATTCTCGAAGAGGGAGGAAACGTAGGCCGTGGCAAATGTGCTTATTAAAGACCCCGCGCGATAGGTTAGGCCAGGCCAAATGCCAAAGTGCTCATTAGTCGATTGGAAAAATAACAAAAAATATAAATAAAAACAAACCAAAACCATAGCAAAACTGTGTGCGTAATTTATTGCTCGCCTCGAACACACAAATTTGGAAATTAACCGCCGAGCAGAGCAAGTTCCACTTTAAAATTGAAAGAAAATGGCAATGGCAATTTAGCAACGCATCGCCATCGGCATCTCTGCTATTGATTGAGCTTTTCACAGTCCGATTTTCCGATGAATGAGAGTCCGCGGTTGCGCCGTGAATGAAAACGGAAAAGGCAAAGACCAGGGGTTTACGTAACACATGGCGCCGTTTTGGGTGACACGATCTCATAGCAATTTCGCGATTTCGCGATTTGAAATGCAACGAGGCAAGCGCACAAAAATGTCATTCCACCAAGAAAGAAGAGAATTTCATAATTAAAAGTCGTTCAAAAGGGAGAAAAGGAGCTAAAGGTGCCACATTTTTGCACATATCCAAGACCTGGATTTATACATGGATTTTACAAAATAATTATTATTTTTCTCACTAGTTAAAACCTTAAATTTCTTATAGTAAAATAACTATTATTAGTTCTTTATTTAAGACAAATATTAATAGGATATGGAAAACAAGCCTCATTAATAAGTAGTATGTATGGGAAAGGGGTTTGGGAATAAAATTATATAGCTTTTGAGTGTCACTATTTAGCATGGAAATTAACCATAGAAAAGAATTCGGCATTAAAATCAATTGAATTTAATTTACACATGGAAAACGTTCAATATTTCCCTACTGCTAAAAAGCCAAGTTCGCGGATCAATTTGGCCAGCTTTACTGCCACATTTTCTCACACAGCAAGTGAAGCCTGAAGCCTCTCTATGCATTTTATGGTCCACTCGCGAGTCCACTGGCCAGTCCCAGTCGCAGCCTCAGAGGCAACTCCCTGAAAACTCACCTGGCAACCAAAGACACAGAGCAAAGGCGAGCGGCGGCGGCGGCGGCGGAGCAAGGGGAGTGTGTCCATGGCCATGGCGAACTAATCAGAAAATTGAATCGCTTTAATTACTGCACAGGCAATAGGCAGTGGAGGAGCTGCAGATGGAGGATCGAAGCGGGTTGGTTGCTCATCAGCAACAGCAACAGCAGGAGCAGCAGCTGGCTTCGGCATGCAGCTCCTACTGCGCAACCGCGGCGGCGGCTGGCTACTCGTCTTCTTCTATGAGAAATGACTATAGAAATTTTGCAATAAATTTTAATATGCGTGTAATGAGCGAATGAAGAATGCACCCGAACTATGAGCGAGTAATTAGAAAATAAATTCCCCGGCTTTCAGCGACAGCTCTCTGGCTTTAATTGTCCGAAAACTGATACTACAGGGAGGTCTATCCCTCTCGCAGAGGAAAAAGAATCGCAGAGAAGATCGTAACTAACCCAGTGACACATAAAAGTGTCGCCTGTCACGCTGGGAAGGCGGCTAAGACAGCCACCAGCAGCACCGTTAGATGGCAGAAAGGTTCTTCTGGCATCTTGTGGGGCAGGAAGAGGAAGCAGTCGGGGGAGGAGCCAGAGAAACTAAAAGAAGCCAAACGGTCAGCAGTTAATGGGGGAAAACGGGGGACCCACCACTCCGAATGGCAGTCAAAAAACACTGAGGAAATTTCAGCAGCATAGAAAAGGCTTAAGTATTAAATAAGACACTTTTAAATAGTATATCAACATTTTCAACCCTTTCAAAAAGTTGCAGCTGGTGCAGGGGCTAACTGTTAAAAGTATTAGTTAAGTTCAATAGGAGGTTAAAATTTATATTGGACTTTTCCAAGTGCAAATCTTTATAAAGACCAAACAATTGCAGCCCTAGTTGATCTGCCACTTCCTAGGTGCAGTCTACCAGCAGTCACCGTGACCGTTCCTCCTCAGGGGAAGGAAACTGCAAGCTGTAATTTGAGCTGCCGAAGCTGTAACATCTTGGAGCTACTCCGGAGGAACTACTCCCCCCAAACCACACACATATGATCCTCTGACAACGACTTTATTTTTCACAGCCCCCCATTCGAAATGCCAAATATTTATTCCCAGCCAGCAACTGACTGCAGTTGCTTACCTGGTAACTGCTTACTGCTACCATTTACCAAAGTCAACGGGGGTAATGGATGGGGTTTGGGGGAGCGGGCTAGGGGCTAGCGGGGACCAAGATTGTAACTGACACTTTAACAGCAACAAGTGGGAGGACGTTTATGTCTCTTTGTCTTTGGTTCGTTGTTGTTTTCCCGGGGGCTTTATTTCATTCTCATTTTTTGTTTGTGTTTTTTTTTTTGGTTTACTAAGTCACAGAAATCTAGCTTTAATGGCCTGTTTACGATCGTGGCTTACAATGGAGAAATGCTTTCTGGCCAACTTCTGCTGTCAGCGATTTTGACAGTTCCCTCTGCTGCTGCTCCTCATCCTCCTCTGGTTGGGTGAACCATTTGTCGTTTAGTGAAATGAGTTGTCGGTAATTGCTCACTTGAGGACGAGTTCGGAAGGGGAAGCCATGGGTTTAGCGATTCGATCTGGGTAAATAGTGAAGACTGTCGTAGGTCGTGGGCTGGAAGCTCACCGTTTTTGTGTGGGCGTGTCGGTTGATGAAGTGCTGGCGCACAGTCTCGGCAGTCGCTTTGCCAAGGTTTTCTTTTTTACGCATCCGAAATCATTGGGAGAAACTAAGGGAGGAGTCACACAGAGATTTACGACCGGATTTTAGGGGAATTTGTCCGTAGTTTTTGGAGATATTGGCTGAGTAGTTCCTACTCTTCCTACTAGTAATTCCTTGGCTTTTAGAATTGTTTTTCTTTATATAAATGATTTATTTCACGGATATTTACGGAATATTCTTCCCAATAAATGTTTCTATAAAAAGTATAAAGCCCCATTTTGCACAGTGCATATTATGTTGTTTTTTTCAAGCATTTTAATGTGATCCTGATGACTCATAAACCCAATTTAAACTTGGCTAATATACTCCCATTAGTCCCAGAGCTTATCCCACTCACGACCTATGGCTTAATAACTCCCTCACGTTTCCATCTCGAATGGGAAGACATAAAACCCGAAAATGCTCACTTGGTAAAAGTGGCGCTGGCTGCCGTGGCAGTAGCATCAGATTCCCCCGCTCCTCTGATCTCTCTCTCCCTCTCTTACTAGGCAGTTAATTTCCAGGCCCTAATTAATTTCGTAAAACATACGGCATTTGTCAACTCCTCCTCAGTGTTTAAATATTTTCCACTTTCACAAGAGTTTGTTATGGGGACCACCTTTGGTTTCACTTCAACGGAAGATTAGAAAAATGTAGTTTAAGAGAAAAATAACAGGGAAATAAGAAAACATA
This sequence comes from Drosophila kanapiae, assembly GCA_008042475.1. NCBI lineage: Eukaryota > Metazoa > Arthropoda > Insecta > Diptera > Drosophilidae > Drosophila > Drosophila kanapiae. The sequence goes on from VNJM01002939.1 coordinate 937,276, forward strand.
ATTCGATGCTTAAATTGCAAATTGATTTGCACTTTCTTGGGCTTGGTTTTCGAATAGTTATTCGTTGCTGAGAATGCTTCTCCCTTACTTTCGTTGAATTCTTCGCTTTTTTCTCGAAAGATAAGGCCACGCCCTTCTCGCCCGAGTTTATGAGGTGAGAGCTTAGGGCCAATGATGATGATGATGATCTTAGGAAGCCGAAAAAACTTCTTGGCTGAAATTGGAAGCCATTTTCTGCCTCTCTCTCCCATCTTTCGTCTCTCACCGCTTTTTGCAGCTATTTTTTGTGGTCTTTTTTTGCCTGCGCCTGCTGCTTTACATTCTCGTGCAGAAAGGAAAGACAATACGGCGGTACTTTCCTTGGGCTACTGCTGCTGATTCAACCGCCTGTGGTGGTGGTGGTGGCCGAGACGCCATCGTGGCTTCTTCTTGCACCGCCCCTCAGCGTCCGCTTCCGCTAAATTCTCGGATTGGCTGGTCACTGCCACATACACGATGACGCCTTGATGATGATGACGTGACTGAGTGGCCCTCTCTGAGGTCCGAATTGCTGTCAGTCAGTCAATCGGTCAGTCATTCAAACATAAATGCACGGAGAGAAATAAAGATGGTTTTTAAATGCAGAAATTCAATGATATTCATATTTTATAGGGTCAAGATGTTATATTTGGCTTCCTTTTGTGTAAAGTATAATATTATCAGAGTCAGAGAAGAGTACAAATTTCACAAAATAACAGTTAAGGAATTCGTAGTCTTCTTTATAGGCTCTATTTTTCTCTCTGTGCTTCTCGAGAGACACCTCCATCTTGAGCACTCCATCTCTTTTTTCGGTGGGTGAGGCGCTCGAAATTATTATAAGAAGTAGCCAAGACAAACAGAGAAACAAACTCGACCCCAATAAGTCATTTAAGACTCGAATTCGTCCAGCAATTTGCAGGGCATTGTCCATGTCTCATGTCTCCTTCTCCTTCTCAGTTTTTTGTTTTTGTTTTAGTTTGTTCGTTGTCTCTTCATTGGGTATCGGCCATGTTTGTAATTACCCGAAACCCAAAGAGAAGGAAGTTCCCTCGGAGGTACACAAGGTAGGAAAAAGACAAAAGAAGTTGGGCTCTGGCTACGGCTTCGACTAAATGTTTAACCCGCGACCAAAAATGGCAAATTCTAGCAGATTTTCTTCTGTACTCTGGCATTTTACCCTTTTTGGACTCGAGGAACAGAGATAGATAGAGAGAGAGGGGGTGGAGATCCCGGGTGGATCTTGGCTATTTTACACGCCTTGCCAAGTTCGGAATTCCTCTTCACTGTCAACCTGCATTTGCATTTCGCGTGACTCGTCTGTCTTCCTGTTTTCTGAGAGATCTCTGTGGGCAGCAGCAGCAGCAGCAGCAGCCGCCGGAGAATTCGAATCAAAGCCGCTTCCCACCGTAGAATTCTTCTTATTCTGCAGAAGAAGAGTGTCTCAAAATTAGCCGCCGCCTCATTAGGCAAGGCGAACCTTATCTGGCCAATGGGGAAACTGTTATTCCATAAGCGGGGCGCAGATATGATTTGCCTATGACAAGAGACCAGTCTTTCCAGAGGTGTCGCCTCATTCAAATTGCCAATGTTCCTCCCACTCCTCCGGTATCTCCACCTCTGGCTCCAGCTCCGACTCTGGCTTCATCTCCATCCTCTTCTCACGTCAGCAGTTGAGTTGCCGCATGATTGATGCCTGTTTTGCGTGTCTTTGGCCAGCGAGATCTTGGCCAGCGGCGACGGTGGCCGGCATGGCGGCAAGGCCAAGAGTTGGACTTGAAGTACAGTTAGAAGTTGCGCGATCCAATCGGAACCGATCCGCCAGCGCATGGCATTATCTTCGCCAGTCGGGGCAGTGTGGTTGCTGCTCTGCTCCGTACTTTTCTCCTTGGCAATCGCGGCAACTGTCTGGGATACACTTGCAGAATTGGGTGGAGACCATACCATACAAAATAGTTTATTTCTGAGGAGAATATGTTACTTTTGTAGGTACCAAAGATGCAACTAAGTAACAGACACTGATAAGTTTGTATTAGCAAAGTTAAGCGGCTTTCAGCTGGGGTTTTCATGATATAATTATATTTACATTATTTTTCATAGAAAGTGTAAGTTTTGTGGGTTACAGAGCTAAGAGAAGCCAAAAGTAACTGATGAAGGATGTACATCTACATTGCGCATCAGAGAGAAAGAGACCAAAAGATCGGAGACTCTGAGCGATAGGTGAAAAACCAATAAGGATAAAAAAACAGATTAACAAGGGTCTGGCTATTCGCTGATAACTGACTTAATTACCATTTTTTTTGTCCTATTTTATATTCAGTTTTTTGGGAAGGTAACTGAAGGTAGCTGTTGTTTTTAATTATTATTATTACTGCCTTCTGAAAGCATTAAAAAAACTCAGTAATCGACCAATTAATTTTTAAAGCACCAAGGCAAATATTCAGTAATAAAGTGTACAACGTAAGGAAAGAAACGAAATAGGAAGTGTGTTTAATTTAAAAAGTATGACTAGCTGGCCCATTACCCGAGTCGAAGTTGTTATGTAACTTACCTATTTTTTTAAAGATCTCTCGCCACTCTGCTTCATTAGTTACTCCATTCGCTCCTCTTTCCTTATTCAAAATAAATAGCCTTTAGTTATAGTATTCACAAAACAAAACCATTAAAATATGTTTGGCTTTCAATTATATTTTATTTCACTGTAGAGTGAAACCTCGTTACGCGCGATAGTTTTATATATACGACCGACGGCCGACGACGATGGCCCTGGCGCGAGTATTTTTTCTCATTTTCCGCTGAAAAACGCACTTGACTAACATAAATTTTCTCATTGTTTACTTTTGGCTGCGCGAAGAGATGCAAAAGCGGCAAAAGCAACTGCAACTGCAACCGCTGCATCTGCTTTTTAGCTTCAAGTTGGAGGCTGCAGTTGGAGCTGGAACTGGTCTCGGTCTCTGGTCCCTGGCCTCTCCTCTCCTCCTCCGTGTTCCGTGCCCCATCCTGTGGCATTGTCAGTTTTCTGCGCGCGTTGTTTGTTGTTGCATTTACATTTTTGGTGTCGATTCAATTAGTAAATATAACCAAAAGCAAACAGACAAACAGGCAGAGGCAGAGGCTGAGGCTGAGAGGGCAGCAGCAAGGAAACCTGTACAATTGTTGACCATGCTCATGCCTAAATAGCCGCAAACTCCAGCTGTGGTGGTGGCATCCTCGCTGATAAATCTTCAAGATATATATATATACCTTTAGATATGTACCTAGGCAACACACAGCCACTTCCTGGAGAGACCCGAGTGTGTGTGCAAATTAAACTGCTCGCTAATGAAGTAAAGGGGCAAGCGAGGAAGTTGGGATATATATATACTCTGATGGTTTCAGGGTAATGTCTTCATCATGCCACAAATAATATGACACAAATTGCGCTTTGTGTCAGCTATTTCTTCCTATTTTCTTGCCCCCTTATTTTGTATTACAAAAACTACACCATTAAATGGCAATAAGCAGGCACGAGGGGATCACAGCTTATCACCCACAAAAAACACAGAGCGTGAGAGGCCCAGCCCGGCGATTCCTGACATTTAAGCTAAGGCAAAGACGCCGCAAAAAAAATTATATAGGAAAAATAATACAGTGGAAACACGCCCAACAACAAGGCTCTCTTTCACGAATTAGTGCACTCAGAAAATAACAAATAAGTTAAGGTTTTAACTGTAAATTGATTAATAAATCGGTAATGATGGTCTCCAAAATATAATATCCAAGTATCATAAAAGATTTCGTACTTTTAAATATTTTATAAATGACTAAGGCTCTGAGCAATGGTTAAAGTGGTTCTTCGTTTATATTCGTTATCTTAAATTATTTTAATAGTTCAACCTTTTTTAAAATATTTTTTTCCTGTGCCTTTACATTTTTTTGCCTTGCAACTATGTTGCAGATTTTGATTAGAAGGTGAAATAATGATGTTAACCTCGGCTTGCAGTTTCGCAAGCAAGCAGCTCGTCGCGGATATGTGGCTTAAAAATCCGCAAAAAAAAAAAACGAGGCCGGGTTAAATGTTGATCAAGGAGAGAGGGCGTAGGGGACGACCCGCAGCTATAGGAATAAACCAGAGACAATCAGCGAGAGAACCGGGCGACAGGAGCAAGATCCAGAGAGTCGCAGAGCCGATGATTTAGTGTCCAGCTGGGTCTGTGCACATAAATTCACCTGCTGACAGTCCTCCACACTGGATTCTGTGTGCTCCCGAGAAAAGCGAAAGGCCACAAAGGAGGAGAGAGGGAGCTAAATTGTTAAATTCAATCGAGAATAAAATGTACATATTTTTTTTTTGTTTGGGAGGAGGCTGGCTCACTGGCTAGCTGGCTGGCTGGCTGCCTGTTCTCGGAAACTCTTTGGGGGTATGCAAAGCTACAGAAAAGTCAGAGGTACAGTGCAGAGTAAGCATGGGCCCAAGTGATTGACTCATGAAAAGGGGCTAAAAGTTCGCATCTAATTCAAAAGAAATGTGATTAAAATCGTGGCCCCATCCGTGCTCCTACTTCACTGCTGATTCCTCAAGCTTTTGTGATGTCATTATATTGAAGAATGGCAGCAGCAGCAGCAGCCCAGGCCGACGACGTTGACATTGAAAGGAGCAGAAAGCAGAAGCAGTAAAAGGGATACGGACCCTCTGCTACCTGTACCTATGCCCGCTGCCCTGCCGCCGCCTCTGACTGACTGAATGTCCACATGTGGGTCTAAGCTCAATGCGAATGCCAAAAAGCGAGGCTAATCGCTGGGCCACTGGACCGCTGGATCGCTGGAATAAAATGCAAAGCGAAGGACAAGACGAGGACGGAGACAAAGGCAGGCAGCCCCGTCCGGAATGGCGGCTTTTGCGCTTAAGCCATGGCAATGAATTCATCGTTGACATATCTCGTTAATTTAATTTCTTATCGTAGGGATAGCATCGTCGTCGCCGTCGTCTTCGACTTGGCCCTGGTCTTCGGAAGCCGCATGGCTGACTGATTTCGCGGTACCAGGGACGGTTTGAGGGGCAAGGACCGAAGTCTGGTATGCAAAATAGCTGCAAGGATGCGCCGCGTTTTTGACTTGCTCTCCGAAAAGGAACGGGGGAAGCAGCTCCAAACAAAGACAGCCTGAACAGAACAAGACCTGGATCTGGATGTAGACCTGAAAACTTACTATGGGGGGACACCACACAGTTGGAAAACAGGGACACCGACTGGCGGTTGGGATTGGAATTGGAATTCGGTTGAGCAGGGAATAAGGACCACAAGACCACGAAAAAGGCTACACAGAACCGATATTTCCTAAATTGATATACTTATTTTTTGGATATTGTTTCGACTGCTGCACAGAATTCATTATCGGTTTTTGTCAGCTGTTTATTTTTGTGGGATTACTATTTCTTCACTAGGACATAAAGAGCTGTTCTTTAGCTATCATTTATCTAGTTCCCATTAATTTTGAAAGAATACATATTGGATGTTGTATAACATCCATCATCAGAGCTAATTTATTTACAAATAAGGATATTAAAATAACAATATATATAGATTATAAAAGTGTACAAACTAGCAGCAAAGGTAAACAAAATTTCCTACAGTGCTGTGGATACCCTGTTTCTGCATTTCCTTCTTATTCTGGTCTACCCAGAGACTCCCTCCTTCTCTTGGAGCTCGCTCTTTTCGTTTGCCTTTTCGCTACTATAAATTTTTGTCAACGATTTGTACGCATTGTCTTTGGGCTTGATCTGCTCCCCGTCCCTCTGTCCAGTTTCTTTTTGTAGCCTTCTCTCCAGAGCATCCGAGAGATTTTTAGCATAACATTTGATTATCATTGTCAATTGTGTGTGTATTTATGTGCAGCAGATTTCGAGGCGGGTTCCTTTGTGTTCCCCCCTGTTCCGCTGCTTCTAGACGGACGACAGCACAAATGATTTGGCTTAACTGTCAATCAATTTTTGTCTGTGCAGAGATATCTTGCGAGAGATAAAAAAAAAACGAGGCGAGTTCGTGGCCTCAGTCTTTTGTTCTGGTTAATTGTTATTTGCTTAAAAATACGAAATGCGAAATAAGAACTCCGGCAACGCTTTCCCCAATTAACGATAAGGCATCGCCTGCCAAGGGGAGGATCTGGGCCTCCTTCTCAAACCTTCCCCCCCCCCTGTTTTAGAAGGTAGCGCACATTAAGCCACATTCGCGCAAATTAACGCAAAATGCTTATCACAGAAGTCGCGGAGCTCTTGGGAAACCCCCTACTCTCCAGGTGCTCCCACTCCCGGCGGCCATCTCCCACTTATATATTGCCGCCTAACGAACTGCGCGTACTTTTCGAGAGGGCAACACCCCACATGTATAAAGATCCTGGAACCGTCCGGCGTCGTCGCGCGTCTCTGTTGATGATTTTACGCACCAGCTTTAAAAAGAAAGGAAATACAGAAAAGAGGGGGCTAGGAGGGAGCCTTTCTGCGCACACACCACACACACCACACCTTGCCAACTGGTGTTGAAAGCAATTTCAAAAATGATGAGTATGATCGAACAGTTGCCGCCGTCCATTGGCTGCTGACGCTGTAGCCGCCGCCGTTCTGTTGGCTTTTCGATTTGCTTTCAATATAATTTTGGAACTCCCCTTCGGACCGCTCCGCTCCAAGATCTCCATAAATTTGTTGCTGGCTGGCTGCCTGGCTGACTGGACCCTTCTTTCTGGGGCTCCTCTTCTCCAGGTGGAGAAGAAGCCAATAAGCAGTTTTGCTTTATCGCTTATTAAAAATCATTTCGCTCTTCGTATTTTCAGTATTTCCAGACAGGCCCCAGTTCCTCGTTCCTCTTCGCAACTCCCTTTGACTTTTACTGGCTTTGTTATTAACTTTGACTCACATGTCGATCACTCGGCTGATGATTTTGTTCAATTTTAGCGCACATGAGAGCGCCGTCTACGTCTCCATCAAGCCATCCAACCCCCTCATCAGTGTCTTCTCGTCCGAGACTCGGGTTCCTACATTCCAAAAGCTGAGCTGTTGTGTGTGTGTTTGTGTGTAACCTCCATCCCTGCCTTGTGATTGCTATCTGGATGGAGCTAAAATATTTATTCAGCCCCCAAAAAAAATATATGTAATGTTACTTAATACACAGTAAGAAATTATACCCCATTATTTTGAATAATATATTATGGCGTCCGAGCGGGGACTTTCCCTATGACCTCATAAAACCTTTAAGAATATTCTGAGCAAATTTGGTAACTCTAGCTGTAATAGACTTTGCATTGAGATGTAGGTGCTTATATGAACAAATTTACAAACGGACTTGGCTAAACCGAATCCACTGGTGATGCTTGTACATGTGCTGTAGCCTTCTTTAGCTTGTTTCCTACATCTTCAATTCTACCTATTTGAGTGACTTCTTCAATTCCTTGAAGTTAAATTTTCCATTAAATATTTTTCATGGTGTAACTTTTCCTCTCTGGGCTGGCTGTGTGTCCCAGTGAGTGCCCATCAAGCTTGACGATGCTGATGCTGCTTGCCTGATGATGACGTGCCGTTGTCAGAAGAGACTGAAGTTAAAGCTGGAGAGCCGGAGTCCAATGTCCGGAGAGTCTGAATCGTTCGATCCTGCTGCCCCAAATCGACTTCGCTTTCATTCATGCCACTTTTTCGCCGCTCTGCCCCTCCTGCTTATCGATCGCATGTGTCCGCTATGGCAAATTATGGCAAATACACACCTTATACCTTATACCTGATGCCTTATGCCGTATGCCTTGTGCCTTATGCCCAAGAAATCACCTTCGCATCTGCTACAGTCAGCTCTCGATGCACACGCACCCCACACACAAAATACGGAGATACTCCTCAAGATGGAGACACACTACGAGGAGAGTGGAGAGAATCGCGCACGGTGGAGGGAGTCGGACAACAACTTTTAATACTTTTTCGTTTCTTCGTCTCCTTTTCGATCGATTTTATATTTCTTATTGTTTTCTTGAGGTCCGGAGGAGAGCCTTCCTCTCCGCCTCGTCGATGATTACAAGATCACTTATCTGGCTTCAATAAACTTCGGCATCGGTTGCTGTTATTATTTTTTAATGTAGTTTTTTAAGTACCATCAAACACTTGAGACTATGAAGCGAGAACTACACCCGAACCCCTGCCGCCTCTTCGCCTGTCTTTGGTCTCGAAAAATCATCTAGAAAAGTTGTTTTTAGGCCCAACAACGATCGATAGCGGAGAGGTAATTACCGGCGATCGATTGCTTCGATTCTCGCATATATGCGTCTTTTTTGTGCTTTTTTTCTAGGGGGCGGTGAAGCTGGAAGATTATCGTAGATCTCGGAGTCAAGGCGAGGAATTTCAATTTCAGTTTGATTTTGAAGTTCTTCTGCTGCTCGGTGCACCTGCCGCCCTGCAACACTTTCTTTCCGTTTATTGATATCTTTATGGGGCTCTATGTAGCGGCATCATCGTCCGTCATCTCTTTCACTCACTGAGAGCTTCTTCCCTTCCCACCTGCCATTCCATTTCGTTGGCCCATCAATCGCAAGTACAGTAATTTGGCCCAAGAGTTGGTTCAATGGATTCCCCCATTACCACGTAACTCGGGTTTATGGCCACGCATGGCTTTAAGACTTTGGAAGAAAAGGGATTGTACACTTTAAGGAAAAGCTGTTAATATAGCTCGGGAATTTGTATTTATCTTTAATGCTTTGATCTTTAAAGAGATGGGCAGTTTTTGGAAGCTCTTTAAAGACCATTTTCCTCATAATAGGCGACAAGTGGGAAGTATCAAATTATGGGATTTCACTTAAACATCAAATTAACTTTAAAAAGTCATGATTTATCTTTAAGCTTCTCCATTTAATGTATTTCTTGCAGTGTCTTTACCTTGACTTACTATAAAAATTCCACGTTAATAGACTTAGTCCTGAGAGCTCCTTGCCTGGTACATTTTACTCTTAACTGACTCTCTGCCTGGGATCCGGGTGCAATTTTCGTTGCTGCAACATATTGGCTTAATGCCAGGCTGGGTGATTTTCTGCAAGATTCTGCACTACTCAGCTAATAACTGGCAATCTTCTGGCCCTTCGAAGTCCCTTTGAAAAGCTCCTCTGTTTTTCTCTCCCAGAATGAAGAATAGGCCTCCTTCTCGCTCGGGTTCTATCGATCTTTCTGGCGCGCTGATCTCTCTCTAAGGCATTCCTTACGCTCTCTGTGTGGAACATCTGGCCTTTTTGATTTTAATTATATATTGTGACCAGTTCGAGTCCAAGTCGACGACTCCCTGGGCCAAGGAAAACCTTCATATCGAAGTGGGCGTGTCGCTAAATAAATTACTTTTCAATACTTGGAGTCGACGCGCTGTCGAGTTTCCCACATGTGGCAGCAGCACACAATCCGTTTTTTTTCTTTTCTGTTTCAGTCTCTGTATAGTTTTTTCTTAGTTTTGTGCTTGGCTTGAAGCTCGGAAAATTGTTTGCTAAACGCCCTTTCCTGTGCTGCCGTCGCTTTTGGGCTGAAGCTGCTCGTAATTAGCATAAATCACTTCGAAAAAGGCTACCATTTCGGCTTGACCAAATTTGTTTATAGACTCTGTGGCTCTTTTGGCATTTTGGCATCTCCTGACAACAGCACCCCCTGTCTGGAAATCCCCTGGATCGTTTGGCTCTCCATTGGGAAGAAACAACAACACGACATGGTCCAAGTCACGCATCGCTGACCAAAATTGGCCTCCAACTCGAACTCAACGAAGTCAACGAAGGCGATTGCTGCTGCAGTTTTTGCCTCGCTTTGTTTGCTCTTTTCTTTTTCGTTTTTTGGCCCGAAAGTTGAGCAATAAAGGCCATTTGCATTTGCATTGGACTCCAAAGAGCGGCGAATAGAAAGTACAATTCGTTAATTGAAAGTTTCCCGAAAAAAATACCCAAAAAAAAAAGGCCAACAAATCAAATGAAGCGACCAAGTTGTTCCTTCGATTTCCCGTTTAAAATCAACTTTCCCATAAATGCAACTAATTGCAGTTCGGGTTTTCTTTTGAGAGGTATCCTGACTAATTACTCAACGAAGTGGAGATACGCGGTGACCCCATCATCATTAAACAGTTTCCTGATGATTCCACATGGAAATTAGCTAACCAAACCTGTCAAAATCTATTCGGATGCATCTTCATAGCCATTACTGTCTAAAGACTGGTTTTCTGCTCGCGATTATTTCCACTTTTTCATAATCGCAATTACTGTCAATCAGTGATTTAATTTCAAGTTTTTGATTTATTATCGTGACGGAACTCGGGCTCAGTCACTTAAGTTGATTTAGTCTGAGGGGTGTGGTGACCCCAACTTGAGCAGTTATACAATCGCAAATAGGTAGTATTTGTATAAATACCTTTATGGGTAGCCGATCGTGTATAATAATCTTTAAGCCGCTTACACAATCGGAACTAGGTCCTGAAAGCATTAAAATAAATGGTGTTTCTGGCTTCTAGATGTGATTTTACAATAGCAAATATAAAAAATGATCAAATCTTGTACATATATTTCTTAAAGCTTTTTTTCCAAATCTGGTAATAATAATAATTTTGCTGGTGAATTGTTGCAACCTAATTACAATATATGTTTTCGTAATATAGGAATAAAAAGCAACCATTTTCGACTATCCAAAATATATTAGCTTGCGTTTTTATGGCTCTAATTAAAGCTCTAAGTCTGCGACTGGTTTTTGAGTCCGCTCTAGTCCATTAAATAAATTTGCTCGCTTTTCGCAAGTGCGTCGTCGCGTAAAGTCCCCACCACTTTGCTAGTTTTTATTTTAGTGCTCTCCACAGAGCGGCCTAATTGAAAAAATGGTTTATTAAAATCGCATGCAGCCGAAGCGAACGCACATTATTATTATATTTATGTCATTAGGCAGCAGAGCAGAGCAACGGGTTTGTTTTTTCGGAGGCATTGCATCATAAGCTGTAAAACGGTCCACTGGGAGCGTTTGCTCTATCTCCATCTTTGGTCCTTTATTTTGTTGCTCCGTAATTTGTCGGACGTGATGGCGATGATGAGGATTCTGTCTCGCCTCCCACTGGAAGCACTGAAGAAATACAGACAATTGCAATGGGCGATGGGAGAGAGGTGTACCAATTATAAAGCTGCGCTTGTTGCCCATAAATTCGCGTCCGCTTATCATTTTCATAAACAAGTCGCGGCCAAATGGGAGCCGCACCAGAGAGCCTCAGACTTATGCAATTCTCACTCAGCCTTAGCTTCAGCCTCCGACTGCAGGTAATGACAGGTGTTTGTAACTCGTTTGTACTCGTAGCTAACGGAGTTGAAGCCCCAAAAATATGGCTAGCCCCAGAAACAGAAACAGAAACCCAGACAGCTAGACAATCGGCATGGGCATTGGCATCGCCATCGCCATCGCTTGGACAGAGAAGAGTGGGCCTCTAGAAACCACCAAGCCAAGCGACGCTGCTGCTGGCGGGGGGTCGCCAACGCAGTCCCAAGCCGATATTTGCATTAAAATACAAAAGCCCAGGCCTGGCCACCAATTTATGCCCGCCAGCACCAACAGCATCAGTATCAGCAGCAAGCAGCAACAACAGCTGCAGCTCCTCGGAGACTAAAGCGAGGAGCGGAGTCCACTGCGAGGCCAGTGAAAGTGATCCTCGGAGATGGGTACGAGACGAGACTAGAAAGCCAGGTCTGTGGTTGCCGGGCAGAATTTCAAGGATTACACTTGGGAAAAGTATCAAGAAATAAAGAAAGAATTAAATTATATATATAAATTAAATATAAAGTAAATTTGTTGGTGAATTGTTGTCACATTATTTCGGTCTGTACATTTGCCGGATAGAATTTCTTGTAGAAAGCATAGGTTGGTTAATATATTCTTTTATGCCTTTTTAAAAAGGTAATGAAGACGAGGGTTTCCCCATAATGATTATTTATTCTGTATTCCGATCTAAGTATGATTTTCTCTCCCTGTACCCTTACTATTTTACTAGCAGACGCAATTTCCATTTGTTTTCTTGTGGTCAAAGCATCGAGACATACCAATACAGTGGACAGACCCCTAGTATGTTGATCATTTTGATTTCGATTGTGTTTCCGCGTGTATTTTTGCGGTTTGAGAATACGCATAAGAAGATTGTTTGTCAGCAGCATACAACTTCATCAGTTGATGGCGGGAATAAAATTGATATTTGTGGTCTGGTCTTGTGGTTCTTGAATCCCTGGAATCGGACCATAGCTTGGTAATGTCCACTACCTCTCGGGGGTTTATTGAACTTTTCGGGGATATGTCTGGGGGAACTCAGATCAGTCCAGACAACATTTGTCATTGTTAGCGAGTAATTAACTCACGCCCCAATACCGAATTCTCCCGCTCACTCCTCCTACCTCCTCCGAATACCGCCCACCGCCCCCAGAGAGCCATAAACATAAATCACTCGGGAAACCACCGGGAGAAAATCCAAGTGTGGGGAGGGGCGGCGGCTACAGAGCCTGCCTAGAGAGACTGGCAACTTAATTGCAGAGTTTGCATAATGCATTTAAGTGAAAAAAGGAGGAAAATGTTGAAAACCGAGAGCTGGCAATTCGCGGTTTTGCCTAATGGCGCAAAATATTTCAAATAAACATTGAAAAACACTTCGAGGCGACGGGGCCATGAAGTGAAATTCAATTTGGCCGAAGTCCCACCGCCGCCGCCGCACCACAATCATAATTAATTTCGGCGGTTATCGCTTGGCCTGCTTCCGAGTAATCCACTTCGCAGTAACTCTGTGAGTAACAGTCCGAGCTGCGAGTAGGGGCTGGGGTCCCACCTGCTGCCCGGGTAACCAAAAAAATCAACAAAATCGATATTTAAAATCGCATAAATCGTCGGGCAAGCCCACACATAGAGAAATAAATGGATGCTTTGGGGCAATGTTTGCGTGTAAATGAGCTATAAATGCGAGTTAGCCCAAAATACAAATAAACACTTACTTCAAAACGATCTCAGGCTGTTGATATGGTTATTGTAGAAAATGTATGCTTCATAATTGGGAAATAGTCTCTAAAATATGGAATTACAGCTTGCAAGTGGAATAAGTAACTTATGAATATGCGTAGCTGCCTCTCTAAACATCCAGAGTCCTCTCTCTTTGTGGCTTTCGCACATATCGTATATGTACATATATTTCTTTTAATTTCTTTGCTTATATGATTCAGTGTATGGTTAACAAAGAAATTTGATACAGAAATACATATTTATCGTTGGGATATTCTGCTGCACATAAAAGTCTTCAGTGTGCTTCTGAAGTATTACTTATAATAAAATTCAAATAGAAAATTGTATAATATGGGTATCATTATTCGCCGTGCACCACATGCGTTCCACACACTCGCCGCACAATCATATACGTTCCACACTCACATTTTACCGCTACGACTTTTGGCTGTGACCACTTTGCGATTTGATTTATGCGGCTCTTGGCCCCGCTGGGAAGCTGAATGTGTGTGTGTGGATCGGCTCTGGCCATAGGATATATAGGTGGCTCCATCGGTTGATCAGTGGCTCCGTGGCTCGGTGGGGTGTGTGGGTGCGTCTCGCCTTTAACTGGAATTGCTTTAAATTACGCAAATTCAAATTGAACGGGGCAAGAGGGACTGGGGCTGAGACAAAGACAGAAACCAAAGCAAAAACAAAACGAATCGAATGCAGTTGGAGCCTGAACTTTTGATTAACTTATTGGACACACGGAGCACAACAAGTATGGCCGGTACCGTTAGCCGCCGCTCCAAAGATCCGAGATCCCGGCAAAGGCTTTGGCACTATGTAGCACTGGCACTTGCCATGTACAGAGTTGTCCACTTTACGTGCTCGCCGGTCGCATTTATCAAGCCGGCCGAACGGAACGAACTAAGAGTGAAACCGAAACTCCCAGACAAACCCAAATCCAAACCTAAAGCCAAATCTCCAAAGTCAGAGCTTGGCTCGAAGACCAAACCAAGATCGAAAGTGACCAAAGTCGGCGGGACAACAAAATCAAAAATGAATTGCTTCGAGTGTGCATAAGTGAATAAAAATTGCTAGCTGGGAAATAAACAAATAAATAAATAAAAATGTTACCTACAAATGAAATAAATAAAAATTTGGTCTAATTTATGGGAGCACCTAACCAGAGTTTATTTATGAGAGAGTATTCACAGTTCTGGAAAGCTATTCTCCTTCTTTCGAGGTCGTTCGGGTGCTTAGTCTTAACATATAAATTATTGCGAGTTCGGTAAGGGATTCGAACATATTTCTACATTATTTACTTATATTAAAATTACAATTCAAAAGAGAGAGAAAAAAAATGTTTCTAAGATAAAATAAATAAAAATACTATGCTCATTTACTGTTCCATCTTTATCTATCCTCGTTCTATGCCTTTTTACCCATTTTGCACATTTCAATTCTGCGCAAATATTTACACAATCTCAATAAATTTATGCGCTCTTCTTCACATTTTCAATTTGCCAAGGAGAAGCCTTGTCCTCTGGCTCGCTCGGTGCAGAATTTATGCAAAGGTTCCTGGCAAAGGCAGGCAGTGATTGTTATTGGCCTAGAGAACGATCAGCGATCGAGCGATGGAGAATCGATGAAGAATCCGAGGCTGGATCATCGACGATCCATGTGTGGGCGGTCGAAATCGAATTCAAATTCAAATTCAGAGATCGTGGTGGGAGTTTTTTCTTTTTTTTTTTCGTTTTTTTCGCCAAACACGGAACACTGGGGTAATGGAGTCAAGCCGCGTCGTCGTTGTCGTCGTCTAGGGCTGGAGATCATGATTCTTATCGCCCGGCTTTTAGCTAAAGGCCCGCTCTCCATACCAATCCGATCTGCACTACTTTGTGTGTGGCCCAGTTGTGGCGGTGCAGGCAGCCCGGTTTTTATGGCCATCGACAACTCATTGACAATTTCCTACTCTGGGTGCCACTTTGGGGAAAGTCTTTGCGATCGCAAATGTTGGCCATTAAGCACAAGCTCTGGCCAGCGCGCTTTCCCAACTCTAGGGCGGAAATGGCGGCACCTTCGGGAGGTGTGACCATACATCCATCAAGCCGGACAGAGTGTGACCAAAGTTGTCCGAGCGGCGCCAATTAGAATGTTTTATTGCCTGGGTGGACGGACGGCATTATTCCACAGAGAGGCTATGAAGTAGTCCCCGGGAGTCGCCAGCTGTCATATGAGCATGACTTCCTGTGTCGCTCTTGATTTCATTCCATGTGTAGGCGGCAAAGAGTTTCTGAAGCGGACTAGGGTACGTAGGGAGCAACTCGTTAACGCTGGAAAGGCCAGAGTCTGTGGAGCGTGCATCCCCACTTAATTAGCTGCAATAGGAACTGCAGTTTAAAGAGGAAGGCATTGCATTGATTAGCGCCCACGATTACGAGGGAATGGGACAAAAAGTATAAGGTTTCAGAGCTTCAAACCGAATTTTAATTCAAAGAACTCCTAAACTTGGTGAATTTATATTTTATACGGCTTAGAGATAATAAAGGTTAATGAGCTTACTATTTATAAATGACCTCTTGCCTAATACAAAAGAAAGACAAATGTTTTCAAATGTGTTGGTATTTTTGTTAGCTTTTCTTGTTGCAACAAAAGATGAATGAATCTAGGAAAAAGCCAGGAACTGATTCCATTTCAAGTTCGTGAACTTTGTCGCTGTTATCCCAAGTTATCCAAACCGACGCACATTCCAGGCCGAACCGTGTCCCGGTACCTGTGTGTGCAACGATCCATCATCGCAGAGTCATAGTCAGAGATCGGAGGATGGGAATGAGGATCGAGAGTCAAAGGCGGGTGGTGCAGATCGTTGCAGCTGCGGCGGCAGCAGGAAAAATAAGCAGAGAGGCATTTGAAACACAAGAAACGCATTCATTCCCCCAACTTGCCAGTGTTTTTTGTTATTTTTTCCCATTTTCCTCTTTTTTTTCAGCCTGTTGTTGTGTTGTGTTTGCATGTTTTTGGCCATTTGCAGACAGAGACGCAGCCAAGCAGCCTCGCCAGATCTCGCAGTCAAGTCCATGGCCGGCGGTTAAATGTAAATCTCCCCCAACTCTCTGTACCAACGCATTTCGCATCTATTGGTATTTTGATTTATCAATAGACGCGGTTTTTCCCCCTGTCTCTCTCTCTCTCTCTTTGTGGCGAAAGCAAAAGTTGAGTCTCAAGTTTGCAGAGTTTGCCGAGTTTCCCGAGTTGAAACCAAGTTGAGGGAAAGGCTAACTCAAAAGTTGAACCGTACGGAGAGAGGGATGGTAATGGGGTAATGGTAATGGGCATTCGGACTAAGAAGACAGCTGCAGCCAGAGTGCCAGAGCCAGAACATAAATCAAATGAAGGAAGAAATGTACAAGATAAATTTTTAAGCACACTTATTTAACACCTAACAACCTTGTTAGATGCATTTTGATGATGCCCCAGCACAAGCACCACTCAGAGACAAGGTGGAGCACAGAATTGCCAAGAAAAGAAAGGCACTGAGTGAAAAACTTTGTAAAATGTGATCATTACATTCATTTTTATTTGAACTATTGCAATTATATTTAGTGTAAATATTCATATAGAAGGAGAGGGGCAAAAACCTATGATTTGATCCACATTTAATCTATCACAATTTTGTACCTACTACTCTTACATGCTCTAAGACTCAAGTCCTTGTACAATCTAATGGTCAGGCGTAAGGTCTGACAGAATGGTCTTTTATTAGCAATATCCAGACAAATGTTTCACGATAATACTCATAATTCTTGGGCAATCATTTTCTTAAGTGTAAAATAACGCAGCGGAGAACAAGTCAGAAATCTACACCGGAAAATTAAAAATTCTTAATAACACGACAAGCGGCGGCACAGCAGTGGTGCAATGGTGGTGCACTAGTGGTGCAGCCGTGATGCTGCAGCGGGGCAACAACTGTTAGAATTGCTTTTCGGTGTTTGACGATGCACAGCGACAACAAAAGCAACTACAGAGCCAAGAACGGGGTAAATGCAGAAAAAGTAAACAGAAATAGATCGTTCCCACCTTTCTCTGGCTTTGCCTGTTGCTGTGCTGCACCATTTTCTTGGCGGCGGTGCTTGGTGCCCCATCACATCTGCTCACATATAAATCTTGAGCGCATCTCTTCAGAGAGCGCGCAAAAAAATAATTTATAAAAATTGCAATAAATATTGAGGGGCCCTGATAAGGCGTCAACATAAATCAGCTGCCATGTTGGAGACCGGAGACCGGTGACCAGAGACCAGGGCGAGGTGCGAACGAAACCTGTGACTAATCAAGGCAAAAGTGTAAAATCTTCACACGCCGCCGAGGATTCTTCAGGTGCGCAGAAGCGGAGAGACTTTATTACGGAGCCCTCAGCGCGCTGCTTAATGTCTTTATAAACTAATTCGATTGGTGGTCAATCACTATGTGAAATTTACGATTTTCTAATAAATATGGAAGCTACGATCACCAAAAACGTATTCCAAGACAAATATCAGCGTAAATTATGTCAGAATTTTCCGTGAAGATTTCTTACTTGTTTAACCAATTTTTAAATATAGCTTTTACTAACCGATTTGCGAAATCGATTTATGGATATTTTCTGTCGGTGCTTGGAAAAAGAGTGATCTGTTTGGATGACCGCAAAAATTTCACGCTTTCTGCTCGCATCAAACATGGAATGTAACATGTAAACCTTGACGACGACGCCACCGCCCACGTTGGTTAACACTTTCTTCGCCTCAATCTCAGCTTAGAGCTGTGTATGGGGTTTCACACACCGAATTGGCACTGAAATTGGAATTGGCAGGGGATTGATGAGACTACGATTGAGTCGTGTGTTGAGGAGGGGCCGCCGCCGCCGCCGCGAAAAGTGCTCAAACTATAAGAAATAAAGTCGAGCCTGGCACTTGTGAGCACGTAGCCATTTCTCATCAGTACTGGACGTTGCGGCGGGGCAGCTAAATCATCCACATCTGCCGGAAATTGCATAAGAAATATGCAAGCAAGCCGCACGCTGCGATTCGCCAAGTGAGTCTCCCGGGTCTCAGGCCCAGAGTCTACCAGCCTCAAAGTCTCCCAGTCACCGTGTTAGTTGCTTACTCTGGTGGGGATGTCTTATCAAAACTGTTCGCTGGCCCTGGCTTCAGTTTGAGCCACTCACTCCACACACTCCACAATGCACACTCCGCTCGGCTATGTGATAATCCGCGCAAGAGACACGACCGACATTTGGCCAACTTCTATTAGCCAGAACGGTTTGGTGCGACTTCCCTTTGCTTGCTTATTGCCCGTGGCACTGAGGGGAAATATTTAATGAATCGAATTCAAAAGAAAATAATTATTGATTCTATTGGGGTGTAGGTTTCGGCAAACTTGTATTTGTAAATGCTCAACAATTATTTTCTTAATGAAGAAATCTAATTTTAAGAAATCTTTTTCTTAATCTTAAAAGTTTGTCTTTTATTTTTCCAAGTGCACAGGTGTTAATCAAACTGCAACCACGAGAACATCCGCATGGATGCTGCAGAACGTTTCTGTTTCCAGCAATCATCTTCATCCTTTTGTTGTTAACTGCTTTGGTTTTGGCCAGCTCCCCCTTTCTCTCCCTTTCTCTGACTCTCTGTCTCTGCTTGGTTTTACGTTTTTGTACGTTAAATAAGGTAATTGAATGAAATTACTTTTGACAGCTTATTTGCATACATCAACAGCCGAAGCAGCAGCAGCAGAAGCAGAAGCTGCCTGCGAGTTGGAGTTGGAGCTGGAGTTGGAGGCCTTGTTAGGCCATAATTGGTCATTGAATGCTGCCCCTGCTCCAATCCCTGTGAAACCACCTTTTTGGCATCACCACCTGCAAGGAGAGTGTGAGAAATGCGTGCTGACAAAGATGAATAACTCTCCAGCAGCAGCTCCAACTCCGTACATACTATATACATTTATATTGAAGAGAGTTGAGCAAACGAACTTGAATTGTCGTGGATTTTTTTCTGTATTTTTTCGGCTGCTGTGGAAGATGTCACTTGGCTTTGGCTTTTGGCTTTGCCTTTGCCTGTGGCTCTGTCATCGATTTGATTTGCCTTTCACTGGTCGCCAGTTTTTGTTGTTGACACAACCACAAGCTAACCAAAAAGGCAGCAGCAGCTGTCCTCTGTTCGCTCTTCAACTTATCAGTGTTAAGATCACACTAAAAATAAATGCGCAGTGCGTTTTTGGACAATTACTACTAATTTTTCATATATTTTGATCACAAGACGGCATAATTATTAAATAAAATGTATTTATTTAATGATAAACCTTTTGACAATGATATCTTTTAGCTGAAAGGATAGTTCTTTTATTTCTATATATAATAAGAGACAACTGTTACAACTTTTTCTCAAGTGCAAATTTCGTTTCTCTGACTTATATCCTACCCACGAACGATTCACTGCATATCCCTTCGATTCGTGTGGGCGTTGCATTCATTTAGCACTGGCGCGTCGGACCCTCGCTCTGCCCACTCGGCGCTCCCGTCCTTTCTCGCTAAGGAACAGTTGCACCCAGAACTTCCATGCTGTTGACAGATAAAATTGCCAATCTCTGGACTGACGCGACATCCCATGCCATCGAGGAGCAAGTCGTCCTGCTAACTGGCTGGCTGCCTGGCGACAATTTCACTTGGTCGGGGTTAAACGGGTTTAAACTGCTACCCAACTAAGCTTAATGAAAGTCTTTAGTCGCAGCAACAATCTAAGCAGATCTCTGCCTGGTCTTCAGTCCTCAGCCTTCAGTACCCAGTACCCCAATCCCCAAGACCTCGGACTGTAGCAGCTTACAAAAAGTGTAATTAGCGCTGAAATTTAACGAGAGGAGAGCTAAGGAGCCCTGGACACGTTTCGCTTTAAATGCATATCAGTCTGGCCCTGGAGGAAGGGCTGTGACTGCACCTGGAGAAATATAGGTGTTTAAAGCTAATTGGAAATCATTTTTCTTCCAAAATAGGCTTAATTTTCATAATAAGAAATACTTACAGAAAGCGAAATATTGTTTAAAACCGTTGATATATTTTTTTAGGCTTATATTTTAGTTTCTATGATCCGAAATCTTTTTATAGAACTGTTAAGACAGTCTAGTTTTCTCCCTGTGTCCTCTGTCTTTGTTGTTTGACTTTATTCGTTTGTTTTGCATCTTGTCTTGAACTGAGAAGGGGAGAAACTCGCCGTACTCTCTGGCCTCCTTCGCTTCCTATTTGAAGTGAAATAATGACAGTTTTAATTGCTGATTTGTAGCTCGTTGTTCGTTGGCGTCAAAATGCGATCGATACCTGCCTGCCCCCGCTGGTTTAGCTATTTATAGGCCAGAGTACAGCTTCAGGTACAGCTCCAACATCATTCCCATTCCCATTCCCAACAGACTGCAAATGTCGATTACGCAAAATGCCAACTAATTGGCAACCATTAAGCGGGGTCATTGCTCCCGGTTTTCCCTCGATCCGCCTCAGCCGCCAGTGATTCACCTCGAGTTTTTGGCTCAAATTTAAGTTGACACTCGGCCTGATAGGCCGCCTCGAGGGCGAACACTGCGACTCCTACTTCGCGAGCCCCCGATCCCGAGCATAACAAATTGCCAAATTAAGCCCTGAACAGGGCCCGGAGATAAGCCTGTGGAACGGGAGTCCCGAGAATCTCAGGCAGCTGCCTGTAAATCAAATTAAAATTTTTGACAACTTCATTTGTACCTGTTGGAATATGCAATCCATAACAAAAGAGCCGTGTGCCGACTTTCTTAGCTTTTGTGTTTGGAAATTCCATTGAAAACCTTAATTTAATTGATACAACTGAAATTTCAATACAT
Organism: Drosophila kanapiae; assembly: GCA_008042475.1. NCBI lineage: Eukaryota > Metazoa > Arthropoda > Insecta > Diptera > Drosophilidae > Drosophila > Drosophila kanapiae. Next base: position 958,127 of record VNJM01002939.1, read on the forward strand.
TTCTTGTAACTCCTAATTTCCGCATTTAGACATCACTAATTTTTCTTATTTTCTTTCTATCTTTCAGGTCTCTGCCAGCGATCCGGACTGTGGAGTGAATGCTATGGTAAACTACACCCTAGGCGAGGGTTTCAAGCATCTCACCGAGTTCGAGGTGCGATCCGCCTCCGGCGAAATCTGCATTGCCGGCGAACTTGACTTCGAAAGGAGAAGCAGCTACGAATTTCCCGTATTGGCCACGGATCGTGGTGGTCTCAGCACCACGGCCATGATCAAAATGCAACTAACGGACGTCAATGACAATCGTCCGGTGTTCTATCCCCGCGAATACAATGTATCCCTGAGGGAATCCTCTCCAACCACATCTCAGGCAGCCGCAAGTACACCTATTGTGGCAGTTGTGGCCACAGATCCGGATTCGGGGAACTTTGGCCAGGTCTCGTACCGAATCGTGGCCGGCAACGAGGCTGGGATCTTCCGAATAGATCGGTCCTCCGGAGAGATTTTCGTAGCCCGTCCGGACATGTTGTCCGTCAGAACACAGGCGATGCATATGATTAATATATCGGCCACCGATGGCGGCGGCCTAAGGAGCAGAGCGGATTCCGTGGTCTTCCTCAGCATCATTGATGCCATGCAGCGTCCACCGATCTTCGAGAAGGCCCGGTACAATTACTACGTGAAGGAGGACATTCCGAGGGGCACTGTTGTGGGTTCGGTGATTGCCACGAGTGGAGACACTGGTAGGAATATTATCCTTTTTGGTCTAACTATAGGTATTTATTTGTTCATTGAGCTGGAAACCAAAATATACGCCACGGACGAAGAACGACTAACGGAAAACGAAAAACAGAGCGAAGGAGAAAAGAACGAGAAATAAGAAGACTTTTAAAAAAGATACAGCTATTTAATACTCTTCAAATATCAGTTTAATTTATCCTAGGAATTTTCACATAATTTTGCAGCAGTTTTTTATAACAAACCAACTGGGAAAATAATATATCCGTAGGCAATAACCTCCCTTTATATAAAGAGCCACAAAAATACCAAATGAAGCCCCAGTAAACACACATAAAATGTGGCACAATATGCAACATCCAAGTGAGTTTTTTTTTTTGTCTTTAAAGCAAAACAGAAAACTGAAAAGCAACAAAAGCAAAACACTTCAAACGCAAATTTCGGCAGAAACTTGCACCCATCAACGACGTCCTCGTCATCGAGCTGCGAGCGCACGATACAAGGGCCCGTTTTCAGTTCAGACACGGTCCCAGTTTCAGACACCGTCCCAGTGTCGGAATCCATTCCAGACGATCCACGATGGCTATGCAAAATGATTTTGCGCTTTAATTTGCTGCTTTCGCTGTGCACTTCCTTTACAGCAAGATCCACTCCTACCTGCCTCATGTGTCAATCGCTGACGAGAGCTGATGCCTCTCTTCTCCTCGTGCTCTCTGCCCTCCTTGGAGCGAATTCTATTGTTCCTGCAAACTCATTGTCCAAAAGCCTTTGAATGGCCTTTTAATGAGCAGCAGCGGCGAGGAGCTCCTAATTTCAGTGAACGAAGAGTTCCTTCAACTCCACAAAAAATAATTGCAGTCCTCTTTCATCATCAGCGAAATGAGAACTTTAACAACCGGAATTCTTGCTTTCAAACTGAACTTAGGTCGAAAATAGCTAAGGCAGGATATAAGATGAACGAGTATTGTAATTTTAACCAGAATAAATATATGATTCAACCCAAAAATGTATTTAGATTATGTATATCGTTCGATTTTAAAGAGTTCTGCATATTTTAAATATAATATTTCTTCCATTAATCATCCTATTCACAGCTCAGCGCAGTCCCGTGAGGTACTCCATTTACTCTGGCGATCCCGATGGTTACTTTAGCATCGAAGCCAGTTCGGGAAATATTCGTATAGCTAAGCCATTGGATCATGAGGCCAAATCTCAGGTCCTACTCAATATCCAAGCCACCTTGGGCGAACCTCCTGTTTATGGACACACTCAGGTGAACATCGAAGTGGAGGATGTCAATGATAATGCCCCGGAATTCGAGGCCAGTATGGTGAGGATTTCGGTGCCGGAAAATGCCGAATTGGGTGCTCCACTTTACGCCGCGCATGCCCACGATAAGGATTCGGGTAGCAGTGGCCAGGTCAGCTACAGTCTGGTCCGGGATTCGGGAAAACGACTCTTTGCCATCGATGCGAGATCTGGTCACTTGGTTCTCTCACAACACCTGGACTATGAGACCTCTCAGCGCCATTCCTTGATAGTAACCGCCACGGATGGAGGTGTTCCTTCGCTTTCAACAAACTTGACCATCTTAGTAGATGTCCAGGATGTCAACGATAATCCTCCAGTCTTTGAAAGGGAGGAATATTCGGTGAATGTTTCGGAATCGAGATCGATTAATGCTCAGGTAAGGATCAGGGTTTTTTAAGGTAGAACTCTAGATCTGCGGGTTGGAGGTTCCCGAAGTATGTTGAAAGCGTAAAGCCATTACTTAACTATGAAGAAATGGCATTTTTCTTACTTCGTTAAACGTCCAGTTAAAGTATTTTTCTGCATTAAAATTTCCATTATCCATCCCGAATTGCGGCTGCTGAGGGAGCTTTATTTTTTCTTTCTTTCATTGCAATATAAATCTGTGTAATGCAAACTAAATGCGGCACATAAATTTGATTAACAGCCACTAAAAGTCACGCTTTTGTCAGGCGGCCGTCATATCGCGTTGAAAATATCTCAACACCCAGGAGGAGCTGCAGCTCCTTCGACTACCGACTACTAGCGGCTCCAGAGAGCCACTCCAGCAGCTCCTTCTCTGCCTTAACTCCCTTTAGCTTCAGCTGCAGTCTCGGCTTTTGCCTGAACTAGTTTTGATCATAAAATCACTTCATATCTTTGGCATCGAAACGAGTTCTCCAGAGGTTTGCTTTGCCAGATACACAGACTCGCACACACATTCCGCCTGAGCCTCCATCCTCGGTCCCAGTCCCAAATGATTGATGCGATTCCCCCCTTTGGTTGTATTCCTCTAACTCCACTCCTTTTCTCTATATTTTTCCAGATTATTCAGGTTAATGCCAGCGATCTGGACACGGGCAACAATGCTAGGATCACCTATAGAATAGTGGACGCCGGCGTGGACAATGTCACGAATTCTATTAGCAGCTCCGATGTGGCCCAGCACTTTGGCATCTTTCCCAACTCCGGCTGGATTTACCTGCGTGCTCAGTTGGACCGGGAGACAAGGGATCGATACCAACTGACTGTACTGGCCACGGATAATGGCACACCGGCTGCCCATGCCAAGACACGGGTCACTGTGCGTGTCCTCGATGCCAATGACAATGATCCGAAGTTTCACAAGTCCAAGTACGAGTTTCGCATCGAGGAAAACCTCAGGCGGGGCTCAGTCGTGGGAGTGGTGATGGCAAGCGATCTGGACTTGGGTGAGAATGCGGCCATACGATATAGTCTGCTGCCAGCCAACTCCAGCTTCCAGGTGCATCCCGTCACAGGTGAGTCGCAAGCTTCGTTTTGGCCATAAATTAAGGCCCCGCTCTCTAACAGGGAACAACTCACTCAGAGCGGCTCCGGTGGCGGTGGCAACTGTCAAGCCACCAGCCATGACCCACGGTCATTCATTACTGGCTTCTCAGAGCCATGAGGAGATCTAGCTTATATCTTGGCACTGTAAAAAATATGGGGGATGTACTTATAAAAGTTTATTCATTCTTGATGAAATACTTCCAAGAAAACAAGTCAAACAATACTTGCCATTTTTTTAGAACGGAGTTCACCTTCATAAGTGTTAGTTTTAGACTTGTTTCACAAATCGTGGCAATATTTTTTTCCTGTGCATCCGCCGGGTTTGAGCTGCCGACCATAGATCAAGCGCATGGCAAACCTGTTCCTGCCAAGCGATAAAATGCGATCGCCAAGAGATACCAGAGATCTCGAGCGGGCGGTCTGCGATGCCTGACCATTAGTGTTCGGGCAACAACAGTTTTAACGCTGTCAGCTCATCCGTCAATGGAATATCATTGGCCTGACATCCAGAGCCACTGTGTCCGTGTCCAGGTTTTGGCTCATGCGTGTCCGCTCCGGGCACAGAGAGAGAGAGAGATGTGAGGACGACGACACGTTTGCTTCTCCGTCCCCTCTCTCGTTTCTTTTAAATTAAATATGAAAATCTTTCGTGCAGCTAATCCTGGCAAAACTGGTTTACCTGACATGAATTACATTTGGGGGAATTCATCACAATAGGCGACCCAGTTAGTCTGCAAAATTCGTATATTAAATGTACTTAATTTCTTCTATTTCCAGGTGAAATCTCCACACGTGAGCCACTCGACCGGGAGCTGCGCGAGCTCTACGACCTTATGGTGGAGGCCCGGGATCAGGGCGCTCCTGTGCGTAGTGCCCGGGTACCCGTTCGCGTCCACGTGAGCGATGTCAACGACAATGCCCCGGAGATCGCGGATCCGCAAGAGGATGTGGTGAGCGTGCGCGAGGAGCAGCCACCGGGAACGGAAGTGGTGCGGATACGAGCCATCGATCGGGATTATGGACAGAACGCATCCATCACCTATTCAATTGTCAAAGGTCGTGACTCCGACGGACACGGCCTGTTCAGCATTGATCCCAGCACGGGAGTCATTCGCACTCGCGTGCTCTTAGATCACGAGGAGCGGAGCATCTACCGCCTGGGAGTGGCAGCCTCTGATGGCGGAAGTCCGCCTAGGGAAACGGTACGGATGCTCCGTGTCGAGGTCTTGGATCTCAACGACAATCGGCCAACATTCACCAGCTCCAGCCTGGTGTTCAGGGTAAGTGCGACGACGAGATTTATACTAGGGTCATTTTTGGGATGGGTTTTGGGCTTGGGTCTGGACCTGGGCCTGAGTTTGGGATAAGGATAGAGCGGTTATTTCCTGGAAAACTTTTGTCTATTTGACGCTTCTAGTTTTACACGACGACGATCGTTTTCCCTGCGATCGTGAGCAGCGCGTTTGTCGCCTTTTTTTTATTTTTTTTTTCGGTTTTTCTGTCGTCTTTTGTGCCGCGAATGATTTGTAGCCGCAGCTTTAAGCCTCACGTGACAATGGCCAAGAACACGACTCTGCTTCGAGAGTTCCTTCCTGGTCACCTCGTGGTCCTTCCACTGCTGCAGCTCATCCTCCTCCTGCTGCTCCAACTCCTCCCCTGTGAAGAGCGCGGAAGCAGATGTCAGAGTTCCACAGACGTGGGAAGTGTCGCGATTTGCATTCAAGGCCCTGGGACTCGAAATTACACTTGCCAAAAAGCCTTGTCTGTCGTTATAATTGTCTAAGTCGTTGCTCCATAATTTTTTGCAGTGTTTCCAGAGCATCTTTATCCTCTTGCCATTGTCGGCGTGTTCATTGCGCACGCGTAATTGTCACTATGCAGTGTGACAAGTTGCCTCGTTTCACTTGGCCAGGAGAAGAGGCATCAGAATGAGGATAGGCCAGACCAGGCCTATTAAGTGCGATTCGAGACGTCAGTTGAGAGATCAGGAGGTGCAGTCAGTCGCCTCGTGCCTTAAGGAAGAAGAACTCGCCTGCCGCCTGCTTAGATTTCGGCTGCTCCTTTTCCCTTTTGCTCTTGGGAACCCTTTAACATTTTTATCACGTTCGATTCGCACATGTTTTGCATACTCTCGTCCCCCGAGGTCCGCGTCTCCGTCTCCCGCCTGCCATGGATTCAAACTGCCGCAACCGCTGATGGCTGCGACGCTTTGACATGCATTTAATTGCCTCTCGGAGAGGGACAGAGGAGTCTGTCAAGGAGCAGGGGACGACCTCGTCGTGCGTCCCTTAAATCCGCTTCGGCCACAATTAAAATTGACACATTTCGCTGCGTTTCGGCCGGGCTGGGGCTGGGCCTGGGTCGGATCTTTTGCTTTGATACCTGCCGCGATCTTGGCTTTTGGCTTTTGGCTTTTGTTCTTTTGCGTTGGCGTTGGCGTTGGCCCGTTGACTACACTCCGCTTTGCTGTGATGCCAATTACTCAGCGACGGATTGCCACAAATAAATCCGTTGTAATTAAGCAATTCCCCTCACCACTAGCAGCAGCATCACCCCGGTCTTCCGATCAAGGCCCCCAAGGGGTTATTTTCCCTTTTTGCCTGGTCGGTATAGAGATCCTGCCATAAAACAACAAATCATGCGCCATTTTTGTGGCTCTGTGGTCTCTCTCTCTCTCTGTGCATAATTTGGCCAAAAACCGAAAGGAACAAGCCGCAAAGACCGCAGTAGTCGTTAGTTAACCTTGCACTCGAAAAAATAAATTGTAAATACATCTTTAAAATGCATTGGAAATGCTTCCTAGAATAAAAAAAGCTTTTCAAAACTACGAAACTAAGAATCGTAGTGTGTATAGGTTGCCTTTTGTAATGCATAGCTTTCAGTATTTGTCCCAGACAAGCCTAAAATCTTGATTCCTACAGAAATATAAAATAATACTTAATCAAACTAAAATTTGAGATATTTTTTAAGAAGTTTTGACAAAGGTTCAAGTTATGAAAGAAAATGTATAACAAGATTCATTTATTTCCCTGTTTAAACTTTCCCAATTAAATAATATATTATATCTGCCAGTGCATAGCTCCTTCCGGGCCCCCCTCTTAACCGCCACCCATTGGTTCAGTCAACTGCGTAATCTTGGCGGGGCATAAATCTCGTGACTGTCATTTTTGTGTCTCCATTTTGGCGACCCAAACAATATTTGCAATGTTTTTATTTTATGAAAAAAGATACCCAAACTGCGGAAGAGAGAAGAGAACCTTTCTTGTTGCGTCTTTTTTTTATTATTTTTTTGGAGGGACTCCTCTTGGAACGGTTTTTGCGGTTTTGCATATTAAATTCTTCTTGTGCGGAGTGCTTCTTCTGCTGTCTTTTGGAGATTCTTGGTCGCTCTTCCCAACCGATCCGATCCCATATCCCTCCGCCGCTCACAACATTTTTCTGCAGTGATTTTCGGGGCCGCCAACTTGGTCGGAATGCATAATTTCTTTTTAATGCCATTGGTCGGGGGACTTGGGACCCGAGACTGGACAGGCGGCTCTGACTGGCTTCCTCTCCAGATTCTGGTTCTCCTCCTCCTGCTCCTCCTAAAAAAAAAAGCCAAGAAGAAGACGACCACGGGGTGGGGAAACTGAAATTTTTAAATGTTTGCTGCCTTCGTAATCTTGAAGTATGAATTATTGCTTTAAGATTGGATTTTCAACACTGTTGTTGAGATTAAGATACGCGCCGAACAACAGCGATCGCAGGTCCCCGGGTCCCAGGCCCCAAGTCCAAGTAGAGCGACCGCATCCTCATCCCAAACCCCATTCCAATTCCCATTCCATTCTTAATAAGCCACGAAAATAATCTATAATTGGTATTTGTGCAGGTACGCGAGGATGCCGTCGTGGGTCATGTGGTCGGCTCCATCAGCCCCAGCGAGCGTCCGGCGGATGTGATCCGGAACAGCATCGATGAGGAGGCGGCGGAGTTCGATTCCGAGGAGCTGCGCATCACCTACACGCTGAATCCGCTAACCAAGGACCTCATCGAAGGTGCTTTCGACATCGATCGCCACTCGGGCAATCTAGTAGTGGCCCGTCTCCTGGACAGAGAGCTGCAGTCCGAGTTCCGACTGGAGATCCGAGCTCTAGACACCACGGCCAGCAATAATCCGCAGAGCAGTGCCATCACCGTGAAGATTGAGGTAGCCGATGTCAATGATAATGCTCCAGTGTGGCCGCAGGATCCCATCGATTTGCAGGTTAGCTTTTTATAATATTAATTTCGATATTTGGTTTAAAGCAAACCGAGCGTAATTACTGCGTAATTTTATATATAATATATTTTAAACAGTAAATAAAACTTTTTAGCATCATTTCGAAACCCAATCACTAAACAAAAATAATAGTTTTAAGCTATTTTAACAGTTGACTATAAAAATCGATACTTTGCCGATTTAATTCAGAAATTTAATTGTTTCTTGGTGCGCTTTTTGTGGTTTATTTTGCAGGTCAGCGAGGCTACTCCCCTTGGCACAATTATCCACAACTTTACGGCCACGGATGCAGACACGGGAACCAATGGAGAGCTCCAGTACCGCCTGTTGCGCTATTTTCCCCAATTAAACGAAAGTCAAGAGCAGGCAATGCCGCTCTTTGCCGTCGATTCGCTGACGGGATCGTTGAGCTTGCAGGCCCCGCTGGATTTTGAAGCTGTGCAGGAATATCTGCTCATTGTCCAGGCCCTGGATCAATCATCGAATATCACAGAGCGTCTGCAGACCTCGGTCACAGTGAGATTGCGAATCCTGGATGCCAACGACAATGCCCCGCAGTTTGCGTCCCCGAATACGAGTGGCGGCAAGATGGCTTCGCTGGTCATCAGCGATGCGACCAGGATTGGAGAGATTGTGGCTCACATTGTGGCCGTGGACGAGGACTCGGGGGACAATGGACGCATTAACTATGAGATTACTGCCGGCAATGGGGAAGGTCGCTTCCGGATTAATTCACAAACGGGACTTATAGAGCTGGTCAAGTCACTGCCCCCGGCACCCGAGGATGTGGAGAAGAGCGGCCGATTCAGCTTGGTAATTAGTGCTCGTGATCATGGACAGCCAGAGCCCAGGAGAAGCACGCTAAGCCTGCAGCTGATCGTCCAAGGCAGTCACAATAATCCGCCGCGATTCCTGCAGGCTGTCTATCGTTCGACGATCTTAGAGAATGTACCCAGCGGCAGCTTTGTCCTGCAGGTCACCGCAAAGTCCTTTCATGGTGGAGAAAATGGTAAGGACTTTGGATATACTTTATTGAAGAAAATTTCGGAATATTATTACTAACAAAAGAAGCACCTAACCTTGTCTTGTTTTCGTTATTCTTCTTTTTTTCCCAGCCAATTTGAGCTACGAAATCCCCTCCGGCGTTGCCCAAGATCTTTTCCACGTGGACTGGCAGCGTGGCATTATCACCACGCGCGGTCCTTTTGACCGTGAGTCTCAGGCCAGTTATATCCTGCCCGTTTATGTTCGAGATGCCAACCGCCTGGCTTCCTCATCCTCCACCTCATCGGCGGCGGCCGTGAGGAAGCAGCGCTCTTCGGAAAGTAGCGGCGAGGGAACCAATGGCCAGCATTTTGATGTGGCCACTGTATACATTACAATCGGGGATGTCAATGACAATGCTCCGGAATTTCGACCTGGATCGTGCTATGGCCTGTCTGTTCCAGAGAACAGCGAGCCTGGAGTGATCCACACGGCGGTGGCCAGCGATCTGGATGAAGGTCCCAATGCGGATCTGATCTACAGCATTACAGGTGAGTTGGGAAATCTTCAAAAGTGTTTAAAATAAAACCCCTTATTTTATATGAATATGTTTTATTTTCTTTAATTCCCATCATTTCTATTTCATTCACCATACCTACACTAGGTGGCAATCTGGGCAACAAGTTTACCATCGATGCCCGTTCCGGAGAGCTGAGTGCCCGTCCCTTGGATCGGGAGCAGCAATCGCTGTACTCCCTGCAGATCCAAGCCTCCGACCGAGGCCAACCCAGGAGTCGTCAGGGACACTGTAACATCACCATTTTGGTGGAGGATCAGAACGACAATGCGCCGCGCTTCAAGCTGCCCAAGTACGTTGCCAGTGTCCAGGAGGATGCACCACTCGGCACAAGTGTGATGCAGATCAGTGCCGTGGATGCGGATCTGGGCATAAATGCCCGACTCGTATATTCGTTGGCCAACGAAACGCAATGGCAGTTTGCCATCGACAGCGAGAGCGGATTAATCACCACTGTCGGGTAAGTCTTAGCTTTACACACATCTTACACATCTCTCCTGGGTATCTCTGGGTCATTGCTTGCCTAGATCTTATCTGCCAGTTGGATCTCGAAAGCAAGGACGCGACAAATAAAAATAAAACCATTGCCATAATTTCTGCAACAACTAATGCGGCAGGGAAATCGATGTATCCCGGGGTATCCGCCGCCAGCTATCTCCTTGCATCCTACGCATCCTACACAGCGACAATGTTGCGAATCCTTCTCCTGTCATCTCCTCCTTCTTTGTCCCCTCTCCCTTTCCTGCTCCTACAGAGTGCGTCGCGCACGCATTCCTATAAATAGCTTCAGGTGGAGAGCTGGAACTTGAAATGGAGCCTAAACTCGGTTCCTCAATGAGTTTCTGTCTCTGTCCGCAGACGTGTGTGATCTCTGGCTGTACACTGGAACAAAAATCACTAAATTCCTCGAATTGAAACTTGTTAAATAAGGGAAAATTATTGACAAAGTGGTCTTATCTTTTTACAAAGTATGATAGTCTCTATTTGGACGCTATTGAGCTTGAGTTTTATGATGACACAATTAAAAAGAATGGTTAGGAAGTAGTAGTAGCGTTAGCCTTTTCAAGGCCTAAAAATAAACTAATACAATAATGATAGAATGCGCATATAAAAGTCACATATTATATGAACTGCTTAAAGTAATTACATTTCTTTCTCTGTAACTCTTGAAGGCCCCCTCTGGTGCAAATTTATGCTTATTGACAATCAATGATGACAACAATTGCTTGTTCCGTCTGACATAGCTCTTGCTCAGTTCCGGCCAGCCAAGATCACCACTTGGCGAGATGATGGAGGCACGATAGAGAGGAGGCAGGGAGTTTCCAGATATTCCTGGGGCAGGGAGCACACGGCACTCGAAATGACAGTAGCGTCAGTGTTGCCATTTATACAAACGCGATCCGCTGTCATGTACCAATTTTTATCTTTCGTTGATTGTCGGCAAACAATAAAAACAAAATCGCCGCCACCGCCACTGCCGCCAAAAAAAAAAAAGCACAAAACAAAAAAAGAATAGGGATCTAGAGGAGCTATAGCTGTAGCTGGAAGAGGAGAAGGAGGGCCACATGCAGTTGGTACAGAATTGTAGAGCAGACAGACGGACAGAGACAATTCGTGACGTTGTTGTTAGTCTTGGACTTGCACTTGGACTCGGATTGGAACTCGGGATTGGGACTTGGTCTTGGATTTGCTCTTGGACTTGGAGCAGTCACAGAAGAAAAACAAAAACAAAAGCAGAGGGAAAAAAGACAAAAATGTGCCTGCCGCTTGTCCAGGCCGATATGTTGCGAGTTTTCTTTGGGTTTTTTCCCTCTGTTTTCTGACTGACTGACTGGCGATGGACAAGCTAGCAGAGCGAGCTTAGGGCTAGGCAGCACTGCACTCGAAGAACGAGGTGGCAGAGTTGAGATATCCTGGTAACCAGTGTAGCAAGCTTGGGCAACTGAACTTTATTTATTACCAATTTCCTCTTATTAAGTTACATAAAAGTGATTTAGAAATATTACAGGTATGCTTTATTACATGCAAATGGGCCTTTTTGAGGTTTATTAATCTTGAAATGTTATTGAAAAACTTGATCGCTTAAAAAATCAAGCCGGCGGCCTACTGTTTTCCCCTCAGTGCATGATCAGTCTAGGCCCAATCTCCGTCCAATTCGGATTGTTCGTGGTCGTCTGTATCCCCTCATCGCCAACTCCTTACCACTGCCATCATTCCAAGCCTCCAAGTCCACGTCCAATGATCAACAATAACAACAGCAGCAGCAACCTCAACTGATGACTGACCCTTGAAAGCATTTCTGCTGTTGTTTCACATTCACAGTAGGAAAGGGGCGACGGAGGAAGGAATGGCGAAACAACGAAGGAGGAACACACCACTCCACTCCTCAGTTTGACTGATTCAATTCATAAAATGGCCCTCTGTGCTCACGGGATGAGCTTGTAATTTGCTAAATTCGTTTTATTGGCCAACATGCAAGCGCGGAATGGCATGGCGATGGAATGGCGGCGACTGCCTTCTGCCTGCGAAGGATTGTAATCATTTTGGTTTATTATTTGTGGCAGCAAACATGTTCCAGAGGAGCGTGATAGCGCGATAGGAAGGCAGTCCAACTGCCGGGATTAGTTTCTGGGATCAGTGCAAGACGACGACGAGTAACTGAGGCCTTGGATCAAGTTAGCTCAAGCCCCAAAGAATGCTAATGCGAGTGTGCATCTCCAGTGGAAAAAGCACAAAACAAATGACTTAATTATCACTCCAGCCCCCCATAACATAGTGCACTGTAGCAAAGACAGTTCAAGATTACATATAGTTTATATATATCGCATCTATATCTATATCTATCTATATTAAAATACCAATGGAATCAAAATATATCAGTACAGGCTATTAAATATAATAATAACTGAAGAGGAAACAACTTTTTTAGTTAGTTCATTGTTTTACAGGGTTTAAAAGGCTTCCAAGAGCTTACTTTTCTCTCTGTGCACATCGTCCGTCTTCTTGGTTCCTGCCTAGAATATCCATTGCGAATCATTTCGTGTGGCTAATTGTCGGTGGGATTACGATTATATATATAGACATATATAGAAGCAGAGCTGGGGAGCAGCTCCCAGAGATACCTAATTAGTGTCGCAAGCGGCGCCCATCGCCGACTGATCGTGTTCAAGCCATTAATTGAATCGTTTCCCCTTGGTGTTCCCCCTTTGTTTCTCCTTGCAGCAAACTGGATCGCGAGCTGCAGGCCAGCTACAGCTTCATGGTTTTGGCCACGGACGGAGGACGCTACGAGGTGAGATCGGCTTCGGTTTCGGTGCAGATCAACGTACTGGATGTGAACGACAATAGGCCCGTGTTCGAGAGATATCCGTACATTGGACAGGTTCCGGCTCTCATCCAGCCGGGTCAGACTTTGCTCAAGGTGCAGGCCCATGATGCCGATCTGGGTGGAAATGGAGAGGTTATCTACTCCCTTAAGGCCGAGAATTCTGCGGTCAGTGGCAAGTTCCGCATAAATCCCAGCACTGGTGCGCTGAGTGCTTCGCAGAGTCTGGCCAGTGAGTCTGGAAAATTGCTGCAACTTGAGGTGCTGGCCAGGGACAAGGGAAATCCACCGCAATCCAGTCTGGGTCTCGTAGAACTCCTGGTTGGGGAGGCTCCTCAAGGAGGGCCCATTCTGCACTTCCAAAACGAAACCTACAGAGTGAAGGTCAAGGAAAATTCTCCATCGGGCACGAAGATTATCCAAGTTGTTGCCCTTCGAAGCGACGGTCGCAGACAGATGGTGCAGTTCTCCTTTGGGGCTGGCAACGAAGACGGCATTTTCTCCTTGGATTCACTCTCCGGGGAGATAAGGGTGAATAAGCCACATCTACTAGACTTTGATCGCTTTGCCACGCCCTCCATGTCAGCTCTGAATCGAGGTAGAGCCCTGCACTACGAAGAGGAATTACAGGAGACATCCGAAGAGGACTCTAGCAACACCACCCGATCCCAACGGGCCTTGACATCCACGTCCTTTGACCTAACCAACAGCCAACCCAATGAGATCCATGTGGTGATCGTGGCTCGCAGCACGGATGCGCCATTTCTCACCACATACTCCGAGCTGGTGATCGAATTGGAGGACGAAAACGACAACAGTCCGCAGTTTTCACAAAAACAGTTCGTGGCTACTGTTTCCGAGGGCAATAGCAAGGGAACCTTTGTGGCACAAGTTCAGGCCTTTGATTCCGATGCGGGATCCAATGCCCGGTTGAGATATCACATCGTTGATGGCAACCACGACAATGCATTTGTCATTGAGCCCGCTTTCAGCGGCATAGTGAAGACCAATATTGTTTTGGATCGAGAGATTCGAGATGTCTACAAGCTCAAGGTCATTGCCACGGATGAGGGAGTTCCTCAGATGACGGGCACGGCCACGATAAGGGTGCAGATTGTCGATGTTAATGATAATCAACCCACCTTTCCACCCAACAATCTTGTCACTGTCAGTGAAGGTAAGTAAACCCTTTTTATTTCAAAAAATATTTTATGAGAGGTTTTTCTTGGAATGAATGCACAATGGCGTAAAAAAGATTATTAAAATTATGAATTAAAATTTCGCCTTCCCGTTCTTTTTTGTTATGTTTACTTTTCAGGCACTGAACTGGGAGCCGTGATAGCCTCCATTTCCGCCAACGATGTGGACACTTATCCCGCTCTGACCTACCGACTTGGTAGCGAATCTACTCTGGACACCGAGAACATGATCATCTTTGCCTTGGATCGCTACAGCGGAAAGCTAATCCTTAAACGAAGACTGGATTATGAGTTACAGCAGGAATACGAAGTCGAGGTGATAGCTTCAGATGCTGCCCATGAGGCTCGCACTATCCTGACTGTTCGGGTGAACGATGAAAACGATAATGCGCCCATATTCCTGGCGCAACAACCGCCTGCCTATTTCGCCATTCTGCCAGCTTTGACCGAGATTAGTGATACTCTTTCCATGGACATAGAACTGTTAACAGTGAATGCAACAGATGCGGATGCCGAGGGCAATAACTCCCATGTTCAGTACTCGATAGAGCCACTGTTGGAAGGTTTCTCTGTGCACCCAACGAGTGGTGTTGTGTCTGTCAACATGAGCAGATTGCAACCTGCAGTCTCGCAGAGCGGGGATTACTTTGTGAGAATCTTAGCCAAGGATGGCGGCAAGCCGGTGATGAATGGTTCTACTCTTCTGCGAGTCCAGGCAAGTGACAGTGGCTCAGGTAGGTCGCAGTTCCAGCAGACGCAGTATAGGGCACAAATCAGCGAAGCGGCTCCATTGGGTTCGATTGTACTTCAACTGGGACAAGATGTCCAGGATCAGGCCCTTGTCATAGTGTCTGGCAACGACGAAAATGCTTTCGAGTTGCTTCAATCCAAGGCGATTGTTTTGGTTAAGCCTTTGGATAGAGAACGCAATGATCTGTATAAACTCCGTTTGGTGTGGAGTCATCCGCATGGTTCGGCACCTTCTTCAAGCTCCAATTCGACGTCTGGGATCTCGGTAATAATTACCGTTCTCGATGCCAACGACAACTTCCCAATTTTCGACCGAAGTGCCAAATACGAAGCCGAGATCAGTGAACTAGCTCCCCTGAGGTACTCCATAGCGCAGTTACAGGCACTTGATGCAGACCAGGAAAACACCCCAAACTCCGAAGTGGTGTACGACATCACCTCGGGCAATGATGAGCACATGTTCACCATAGATCTGGTGACGGGTGTGCTCTTTGTGAACAATCGGTTGGATTACGACAGCGGTGCCAAGAGCTACGAGCTCATTCTCCGAGCCTGCGACAGTCACCACCCTAGACCTCTTTGCAGTCTGCAGCCTTTCCACTTGGAACTCCACGATGAGAACGACAACGAACCCAAGTTCCCGCTTTCCGAATACGTCCACTTTCTGGCTGAGAACGAGCCGGTTGGAACCTCCGTCTTCCGGGCTCATGCCAGTGATCTGGACAAGGGACCCTTTGGACAACTCAACTACAGCATTGCTCCAGCTCACAGCGATGACAGTTCGTGGAAGCTCTTCCGCGTGGATCCGGAAACGGGTGTGGTCACATCCGCCTCCGTTTTCGACTACGAACAAAGGCAGCGCTACGACCTGGAGCTACAGGCTTCTGACATGGGCGGCAAGCGAGCCCGAGTGGCTGTGCGAGTGGAGATCGAGTCCAGGGATGAATTTACCCCACAGTTCACGGAGCGTACGTATAGATTCGTCCTACCTGCGGCGGTGGCTCTGCCCCAGGGCTTCGTGGTGGGTCAGGTAACGGCTACGGATGGTGACAGTGGTCCGGACGGCAGAGTGGTTTACCAGCTAAGTGCCCCACATTCGCACTTCAAAGTAAACCGGAGCAGTGGTGCTGTTCTGATCAAGAGGAAACTAAAGCTGGACGGCGATGGAGATGGTGGCAATCTGTATATGGATGGTCGCGACATCAGCTTAGTTATCTCAGCCTCGTCGGGACGTCACAACTCTCTGTCCAGTATGGCTGTGGTGGAGATTGCACTGGATCCTTTGGCACATCCTGGCACAAATCTAGCCAGTGCTGGTGGTGCTTCAGGCGGCTCCATGGGCGATTGGGCCATTGGAATCGTCGTTGCGTTTCTCCTAGTCCTTTGTGCTGCCGCCGGAATCTTTTTGTTCATCCACATGAGGAGTCGGAAGCCAAGAAATGTGGTGAAGCCCCATCTGAGTACTGAGACGGTAGGCGTCGGCAATTCCAACAGCTATGTTGATCCCAGCGCCTTTGATACGATTCCCATACGAGGAGGCATCACTGGTGGTGCGGCGGGAGCAGCTTCTGGGCAGTTCGCTCCTCCGAAATACGACGAGATTCCTCCCTTTGGGCCACATGCTGGCAGCTCTGGGGCAGCTACCACCTCCGAGTTGTCTGGCTCCGAACAGTCCGGTTCCAGTGGACGGGGATCGGCGGAAGATGATGGCGAGGACGAGGAAATCCGGATGATCAACGAGGGACCACTGCATCACCGAAACGGAGGAGCAGGAGCGGGGAGTGACGATGGCAGGATCTCGGATATATCAGTGCAAAATACCCAGGAGTATTTGGCCCGCTTAGGTATCGTAGACCATGATCCCAGTGGTGGCGGCGGAGGAGCCTCCAGCATGGCCGGTTCCAGTCACCCGATGCACATGTTCCACGATGATGATGCCACCGCCAGATCGGATATCACGAACCTCATCTATGCCAAACTGAATGACGTGACTGGAGCGGGATCAGAGCGCGGGAGCAGTGTCGATGATGCGGGAACCACGGCAGGTTCAATAGGCACCATCGGAACAGCCATCACCCATGGGCATGGAGTGATGGGCAATTACGGCGAAGTACCTGTTCCGGTGCCCGTCGTGGTAGGTGGCAGCAATGTCGGCGGCTCCCTTAGCTCCATCGTTCACAGCGAGGAGGAGCTGACCGGTAGCTACAACTGGGACTATCTCTTGGACTGGGGACCCCAGTACCAGCCTTTGGCCCATGTCTTTTCCGAAATAGCGAGACTGAAGGACGACACCATCTCCGAGCATAGTGGACACAGTGGCAGTGGTGCCAGTTCGTCCGCCAAGAGCAAGCACTCGTCGTCGGGAGCGGGCAGTGTGGTGCTGAAACCTCCACCTTCGGCACCAACTCACATACCACCGCCGCTCTTGACTAATGTGGCGCCACGAGCGATTAACCTTCCCATGAGGCTGCCACCCCATCTGAGCTTGGCTCCCACTCACCTGCCACGTTCACCTATTGGTCACGAGGCAAGCGGTAGCTTCAGCACCTCCTCTGCCATGTCACCGTCATTCTCGCCCTCGCTTTCGCCCTTGGCCACGAGGTCACCATCAATATCGCCTCTGGGAGCGGGGCCACCAACGCACCTGCCGCATGTCTCGTTGCCACGACATGGCCACGCCCCTCAGCCCAGTCAGCGGGGGAATGTGGGCACGAGGATGTAGGATGAGGAAGAGGACGATTAAGTCCAGAAGATGTACATGCATATAGTATTATTTGCACACGCACACTTACCCGTACACACAACACAGCACATAATACATACACAAAATACACACATCGCCCATTTATAATTGTTGTATATATATCACACATTAAAATATTATTAGTTGGGATCGTGCATGCATATAATGCCTCACTCAGGAGTTCAGAAAGCTCCTAGGAAATTACTAATTAGATCTGATATACAATGCCAATTTGATATATAAAAAATTCCGGCTTTGATTAACTAATGACAGGCGTTATAAAAAAATAAAATTCAACAGGTTGCTGCCAGTAGCTGGGGTGGGGTATGGTGTGCAGGGCGATCCCAAAGTAACGAACGAACGACAGACCACAAAGCCAACATAGACTCTCTGAAACTCCTTTGCTTGCACACAACAGAGCCAAAAAAAAAGCGAGGAGGAGCAGCAGCAGGAGCCGAAACAGCCATAAGTTGTAAGCATTTAGAGCCTAGAAATAGTAACCAACGAATAACTCGAACTCGAACCGAATTCGCTCGAATCTGTATCTGTAGCGTAAGTATCCGTATGTAGCCTAAGTATCTGTGTAACTGTAGATGTAGCGTAGGACTCTAACCCTAAACTAGTTTTATCGGAGCAAAAGCAAAACCAAGTGTACTTAAGCAGCCGGCAATCCCTGTTTTAGAGGGGATCAAGCCTTGGCTGCGATTCACATTTCCATTCCATCTCCATCTCCATCCCGAACAGCGGTAAGAGACGAGCGGAAAATTGTAAAAAGTTGTTTTAGTAATCATTGGGAGAAACAGAAAACAGAACAAACACTTCTTCTTTTTGCTGTAAAAAAAACCCGAAATGCACGAATAATAAACGAAGAAGGAGGATTCGATGGAGGAATCTTTTAAGTATAGCCTAGTTACAAGTTATTATGATATATATATATAGACGTATGTACATGCCTAGCTATAGAGTTTAGAGCCTAGTGTATATGTCCACTTGTGTGTGATGCTACTTGTGTAATTTCTTATGTTCTAGCAAAAAATAAAGAAAACAAAAAAATCTGTAAAAATGTTCAGTCTCACTAAGGATCCTTTTAGTCCCTAAGCCCGAGTATACTTAGTTTGTAATAGCGAAAAACGAAGAAAGCAAGAGAATAAATATTTAAAACTAAAATATAAAAAATGACCAGGAATGTGTGATTAATTTGCTGCCGGGAAAAAATAAAGGGAGTGGAGACCCCACGTGGGTACAATGAGGGGTTTCGCCTTTTAGGAGTTTAAACAACATGAAAAGGAAAAGTGCCAGGCAACGCCCACGTGTCAGCCATTGAAGGAGAAGTGAGTACACAGAGGATAATAACTTATATAGCAAATATAACCAATAAAACGTATTACAAATAATATAAAAATTAGCAGATCTCGCTTCCTAGCGTAATTTTCCTATTAAATCCTCAACAACAGCATTACATTTAATATTTGCGGTGCTTGTCTCACAGAGAAGAAGGATTTGCCCTGTGTAGTAGGTGGCAAAAGTTTTTGTGAACTCTTGAACTGCCACAACACACGACAGAATCAGAGATCTGGACTCCTGGATCCGATAGGCGGGATGGCCCCTCCTGCCTGCCTACCTTCCTGCTCCTCCAGACACTCTGCAGACAGCCCAAGGAGATCCAAGAATCAGCAACCCCAACAAGCCACAACAACAGAACCGAGAACCGACATCCACTTTGTCTTCATTTCAAAGACGTTGCATGAACTCATTTATTTGTTGCTGATTTCTGGCCTGCACCACACCTCCGCCTTGGCTCCGCCCGGCTCCCTTCCAGCGCCCTTGCCTGTCGTCATTATCATTATTTGCCTCAGTTCGAGGTTCCACCGGGTCCCAATTCCAGCCGCAGTTTAAATCTCGGTGCTGGGTCCCAGTTGAGTTATTTCCATTTGCCAGGCCTCGACTGTCCACGGACGACTCTCAGTCCGTATCAATTGCAGCAGATCAACAAAGCCAAGCTGGAGAGCTGCTGAAATTTCTTTCTTTTTTTAGCCTTTTTCATACCTTTTCCGCCAAGAAGACGTATTATTTTTTAAATCACTAATGTAATGTAAATAAATAAAATAAATCTAATTACATCATTTTGGATTTTAAGAAAGTAAGTGCATAATAAGAAGACTTTTAATACTATATTATAAAATACTATAATTTTTAAAGGAACATTCCAAGGTACAAAGCTATTCAGACTATTTAAAAAAAATTAAACATTCAACTTATTCCCTATATAATTAATCGTTTTTACTGAGTATTTCTCTATTCGAACCCGCTAGTCGATCCCTTTTTCCTACATTTATGTTGTTTTTTCGGTCACATTTCGCAGAAACGCGCAGTTCAGCTCTATCCTTAGTAAGAAGGAGGGCATCTAAACGCTTGTGGTTATTATTAGTAGCAGTCAATTCATATTACAGCGAATACAAATAACGACGAAGCCACCTGGACGTCGATGCCGATCCGCCAAGAATGGATGGAGGCTAAGAAACCAACTGGAAATAACAACGCAAATCGAGAGAAGATGACGATGACGATGATGATGATGATTATGATTATGGGTTGTTGGCGCTGCTGCCTAGGTATTCATTTGGGCTACGCACATTTTTTTGGGGTGTGTACACACACCAGACAACAACAACAACAACAAAAATCACGACGGAAAGTGAAAAGCCTTAATTTGTTATGCCGGGAAAAGGCAAAAGGCTTACGGGTTAAGCCCCTGTCCTGATATACACAGAGAAAATAGAATTAAAACGCACCTAATACAAGTTGGTTGGGCACCGAAAGACAGGATTGAAGATCTATTATAAAAACAAATAAATAAAGCATTTTAAGTAAATCATTTGTATAAGTTTAACATCCTTTTTAATACAAATATATTTAAAATTACGAATTTGTTTTGCGGTGTGAAGCTTGTTTAAGCTGCCGGCTTGAGCTTCGTTTATTTTTAAAGCCGTTTAAGTGGCTCGCCAAGTATGCGCACGTAGATCGAACACTTGGCATTGTTCTAGGGCCAAGCATTTTTCACTCGGCCTGTCAAATCGCGAGACTTCGACAGCTCGGAGACCAGAGCCCAGAGCCCTGCCCACTGTCAGATGAGCAGCACCACTATAACCACCACCAACCAACCA
This sequence comes from Drosophila kanapiae, assembly GCA_008042475.1. NCBI lineage: Eukaryota > Metazoa > Arthropoda > Insecta > Diptera > Drosophilidae > Drosophila > Drosophila kanapiae. Next base: position 978,685 of record VNJM01002939.1, read on the forward strand.
CCACCAGGTAATGCTGGAGGAGCAAGTGGAAGTGCAAGTGCTGCGATTCTCCTCTGATTGCAAAATAAGTGATTTGCGGAATGCGTGTTAAGGCTCAATTCAAGTTGTTGGATCTCCGCCAGAGCCTCTCTCTCGGTTTTATGTTTTTATAATTTGTCAATACATCAAGCTCACAATAAAGTGATTACAGAGGTAGGGAGGGGACACCTCCTCCTAATCCCACATACGAAATTCAAAATGAAATAAAATAATAATTTTATTCAGACGCGAATGGCCCGCACTCTGATGAGCAAATTAAAGCTGCAGCAGAATCGCAGAAACCCAAGCGAAACGACCATCATCAAGTTGAGCCTTTCTTCGCGGATACTCATCCACAGAAGAATTCTTCCAGAGGCGCGCTTCTGCGGCTTAATAACAATTCCATTAGCGGCTAATGTCTTCATTGCAAGTGTCAGTTATGGGGGCGCACCAGGCAGGAGCGTTCGGCAAAGGGGATGACGCTAAACTGACTGGCCGGGCACGGCCCAAGTCGTCATCCCCACCACCAATCCCCAATCCAATCCGCCGTCATCACTGCTGAACTCAGCGACGGTTCAAAGGAACACTTAGAGAAAAGGAGAGGAACGATCTTAAAGATAGCCAACAAATATTGAAATTAACGTAAGAATTTACTAAAAATGTATTATGAAATTAATCTTTAAGTATTGTTAAGCCAATTTACCAAATTTTGAACTTTAAGAACCAAACCCAAGCATTAAGCAAAATGGCTCCCACATTTAATTTCGGTGCCCATCTATGCTTTATACATTTCATTTCTGCAGTGCAGAATTATGGCTGGCAGAGCCATCTCAACAGCCCCGGATCTGATCCCGCCTTCCCTCTGGTGCCGCCAGACCATCTCCTTCTCTGGCTTCTGCCTCTCATCTTGCATGTCAGTTTAACACTTTTTGAATCCTTTGAAGTCTCGGGCGCAGACTGTGTTTTATTGTCCAAAGTTATGGCAATGGCAATGGCTGCACTAATAAGCTCGTTTCCATTCGTGTTTTTCCCCCCGGCTTCGAGACTTCCTTTGAGCATAAATCCAATCCCGGCTCCGATTCCCATTTCCATTCCGATTATGAGCAGCATCATCGGCATTAGCATTCACAAGTGGCCAACAAATGCGAAAATAATTGCTGCCACGAAATAACTGCAAGAAGGGGAGTGCTGGCTAAAGTGTGTAGTGGAAGCCAATTGTTGGGCATCGCTAATTGCCGTTTTGATTGGAATGGATCGGAGCAGGAGAACAATCACAATAAGCACAAGAGAAGATTTTATATATCTCCCGCGGCTCCGCTGTTTTCTCTTTGAGAAGCTTTCTTCTTTCCGCAGAGCTCCTCCTCAGCAGGCCATTTCCGTTTCCGCTTAGATGTGTGAGGAGTTGGAGGAGGATAACTCCGCTCCTTTGAGTGAGAGATCACTAAGAGATCGCAGATCAGAGAGATCCCAAATGAGCTGCATCAAAGGTCGGATTGCCGACGGTCCCAAAAAACATAAGAGAAGAAAAGACGCCAAATGTAACTGGATATGTTTGAGGTCTGCACTGGCGCCGCCGCCAACACAAAACGAGGACAGAAATGAACCCACCAAAGATGAGGCCATCGTCCGTCCACTGTCCACCGTCCAAATCGCAGCCAAAAAGCTTGTATTTCCAACAGTTCAGGAATCAAGAATCGGGAATCCATTAGAGACTGACAAGCGAACGCCGCATAATGGAACAAGCGCTGTTGCGGCCATAATGGCAATAGAATCATCCAACAAACCAGCCTTCCATCCATCCATCTATCCATTCCACTCAAACGCTAACTTCAACTCGAACCCAATCCAATCCCAATACTTCCAACAAAAGGTAGCCATTAAAATATAATAATAGTTGTTCTTTTTTCAGCTGCTTTTTGAAGACTGCACTGGTACAAAATCATATACCTTGCTGTTAAGGCGCAATTTATAAATATTTGAAGAATAAACAAGGAGCAAACTATGTTCAGCGTAATATAATTGACGGAAAAACAATTTCAGTGTGACCAACATTTGTATTTGTTGCACATTTATAGGGCAATTTACTGGTAAATATTGGTAAAAAAAAATAAATTATAGTTAAAGTATTTTGATTTAAGAGAATACACAAGTTAATACAAAAATTTATGTCGTTAGCTAACTAAATAATGGAGTTTATAAAGGTAAAAGCGTTATATTTTTAAATACAACTTATCACCACTATTTATCTATAACATTTCTTTCTGTGTCATGATCAGCAGTAACAAAAGGAGAAGCATCGCCTGTTGCTGCTGCTGCTGCTGCTACTGTGGCCAAACAATTTGGACACACACCGGCGAAGCGATGATAGAATCTCATAATGCAGCGCGGGATAAGGAAAGGGATAGAGGTGGCTGGCTGCAGGCTGCTGGCTAACGTCAAAGCCAAACAAGAACAATCTATCCAAATGTCCATCTATTGAGCAGATAAAGCTGCAACCATCTCATCCGCATCCGCATCGCATCCCGCTTTTCCTTCTCCTCCTTGGGGATTTGTGTGAGCTTACACTTTGCGCCAACTACAAACGGCGGCTGATGAAGATTAGCCCGTCTCCTGTCTCCCACTACCACCCCCTGCAAAATCTCCTCTAGGCTACTCCTTGGCCTCCTGTCGATGCCTTGACATTGATGTGCCACCAACAGCAGCAGCAGCAGAAGCAACATCACAACAAGCGAAGCCATTTTTGCTGCCATTGTTTTGTCGCTTCCATTTGGATTTTTGGCTTGGAATCTTGGAATCCACGTTTTTGGTTTTGGTTTCGGTTTTGGATTTGAATTGTTGCGCTGGCTGCCTGGCTGGCTGATGTCCTTTTAGCATCAAGAGAGATTTGCATTTTATCGCATTTTCGGTCGGCAGCGGATGTGTCGCCTGCTCGTTTGTTGTCTCTGTCTTCGAAGCTCCTGAACTGACAGTCCGCGACGACAGTTCCTCAGCAGCCGCTGCCGACGGAGATTTCTCGCGGGGATTACGACAAGGGGGTTGGGATCTTTTTGGAGAGGGGGCGGCTGTGGCTTCGAAGATCAGTGCGCCTCATTTTCGGCCAAGAGTGATTGTCAGTTAATTGAAATATTCGTGCCGTCGTCAGTGTCAGCCGCAGAAAAGTCCCAAATCAAGGAGATACAGAGATCTCATCACACAGTAAGAAAATTATGTGTTCAAAATGGAACTTTAGTTTCTTAATTTCTGAATATCGCAAGAAATTGTGTAATTAAAAACGAGCTTCATTGTGTTTTATGCGGTGCTAAATTTCGTTAGATTAGATTTGTAAAAAATTATAAAACTAGATCGAAAATATCGCAAGTGAAATTTGAATACCAGTTTTTGATACTTTTCTTATAATATCGATATAATTTCGCTATACAACATCGCTAAATTCGACCACGTCTTATTCCAACTGCTCTTTTCTCACCGTGCACTGATCTCTGACTGATCTCATCGAGATCTTTCGCAGTGATCTCTCCTCATTGTGCGGACTCATTAATGATACGCTTAGGCATCACAATCGAGTCGCCAGAGCTCACAATCAAATGTGTTAATGTGCCAAAATCAAGAGGGGCGCAGGCGGCAGCAGGCAGTGCAGCGGCTTTGACAACTGTTGCAGCGAATGTGGCTGCCAACAAGTAGCCCAAGGAGCGCTCGCTAACCCGCTGTGCCAGAGAGTTAAGCAGAATCAATTTATAAATCAGCGCGCTGGCGGCTTTAAAGGTCAGCGATAACAACAGCAGCAAGGAGAAACGAACGGACGGGGATTGGCCGCGGCTTCTTGTCCCGCGATGAGCAATTTATTGTGTCAAACTCAATTATACTCGTGTGATATTTTTGTTGCCCACCAAAAAACCGAAAAGCCAGCCGAACGAAACGAAATGAAACCGGCAGAAATAATGCCAGCACACATGGCTGCGGCGGACTCCGGCACACACATATAACATATACACATATTTTTAAGAAGGAGCAACCCAAATTCCCCAAATGTTGCAACTTTGCCCCGAAGAGAGGCCCAAACAGAAACAGAAACAGAAATGCAGCAGGAGAATCAGAAACAGAAACACAGAGGCAGGCCCCAAAAATGAAAGAGGAAAAGTTCAAGATAAATGAGCAGAATTGGTTTCGCGAAAGGAGCAATTCAACTCCAAAAAACACATATATATGTATATATTTATCCATATCCAGAGATGCCAAAAATAAGCAAAAACAACTAAAGCTGGCAGAAAAGAGAGGAGTTGGAGTCAAACTTCAGATTCTCTTTATCTAATAGTGCATTAAAAAGCTGCAAGAAGCTGTAAAAAGTAGTGTAACCTTGCTAATATTAGTTTGGGATTTACTATAAAGCGTTAGGCATTTTATTATAATGCAAATAATATAACTTAAATAATTTTAATAATATTAATAATATAACTTAAAAATGTCAATTTATACTTAAAGAAATATGATATATGCTTATATTTTAAATAGACTAAAATTATGTATGTTTCCTTTAGGGTTTTGAAATGTAAGTGTGTCCATGCCATTCACTATCACTGTAAAATCAATATATTCTTGCTATTATTATATTTGTATTTATTTAAAAGAGTTAGGCAACTTTAGCTTGATATTTGATGAACTCGTTGAAGCATCCGCATGATTCTGCTAACCTTGGTGAAACTGGACAAAGTCAGTATGGCCTATACTATTATTTTTGAATTTATCCAAAAGAGTTAAGCTTTCTTCTTTCAATATCCCCATTTAAGAAGCTAATCGGGCTTGTACTCCGTCCTGGTAGAAGGAAAAAGTTAAGTCAACCGCAAGAAAAAAAGAAGCTCACCTCGCACAAGTACTCAGTACCTCCCCCTCTCCGGTATTGTCCCTTCGCCCACAAGACACACTTCTCCTGCTGCTCACGAAGCAGGCAACACTCACCGAGTTCGCTGTTGCTGCCTCTTTTTTATTTTTTGCACTGGGCAGGCAAGAATTTCACGTTGACACTTTTAAGTGGACATCAAGCAGTTTGCGCATATTTCCCCCCACCAAAAGAGCAGCTGCAGTCGAAACTGGCCAACATTTGGCTCGGGTTTTGGGTTTGGGGCTCTCGCTCAGTTTGGATTCTGGGGTTCTGGGCTTGGGCGTTTTTTACTTCTTTTTTTCGTAAATTCACAGTTGAAACTGCAGCTGAGTTGGGAGAAACTTTTGGGGACGCGAGGGGTGCGAGTTATGCGATCCTTCGACTCTTAACGATTCGCCTTTGTTGTGCTGTAGGAGCCTCTCTTCCTTCCAGTGCTTCTCTCTGTTTTTTTTTTTTTGGCAGCTCTCCCTTGCGAGGTCAGAAATTCAGTTAATTTAGCGAGAAATGTACAAAAGTTGTCAGCGATCGGCGGCTCGCGTTCGGGGGGCCAGAGGTCGAGTCTTCGGGGCGGTGGGGGCTCTTTTCTTTCAATAGAAAGCAAATATGCGAAACAGTTGCATCAAAGGCACAATTAGGCTATATGTGAGACGAGAGGTGGTCCGAAGGGGACTGGAGAGCCGAAAGACAGACCCATCAAAGTGGATAAGCCGCCGAAGCTCGTAAATCTTCGACACATAAACAAAATCCATCCAATCCAAAGAATTTTTATTGCTTATTATTGCGAGTCTTCTTTCTCTGCGAATTGCATTTCGCAGAACCAACAATAACACACAACAAATGCACAAAAGTATCGAATTTCATTTCCTGTGTGTATGTCCCTTATAGAAAGCTGCAAAAAACACATCGAGAAATGGCGGAGTAAGTCCTAAAGTTACAAATATAATTAGCAAACCAAAGTACTGCAATACTAAATGCATTTAGAGAAGTTTGGGACGAAACTAAAAGCTACCTGGTATTAAGCCAGCTTAGGAAGTAAAAATTTGTCAAAGAAAAGTTTCCTTTTCATTTAAAAATTCTTCAAATTTCTTTCGGTGCACACCGAACCCCGTTCACTTGTTTACCGATCCAAAACACAATGGCGAGAGCTCATCCTGCGCTGCTGGCCCTACTTGGCTCCTTGAAATCAGATCCTTGCCGCACAATCAGCGCACACAAATCGTAACGATTTCTCATTTTAATCAATTAAAAAGTCAACGGCCGATCCCGTCCGATTCCCATCCCGCGATCGCTGGAATCGATCCCGATGCTAACTGTAAACCGCTGACACTTGCCGAAAATATGCCGAAAGTCGCAGACACCGAGCGGAGTTGTAGTCAGAGCTTCGGAGTTAAGATCGGCGGACCCTTGCAGTTTGTTTGATTAATGAGGTGAAATGTTGTGAAATATTGTCGGTGGCAATGGAGGCTAAGAGGCAGGAGAGGAGGCAGCACCGACGACAAATCAAATGGAAATCAATACCTACATGAAACTTAACGCCTCTCGGCCCCTCGCATTGCCCTCGATTTTTAAATAATAAATAAGCCCGAGGAGGAGGCGGGCGACGCCCCCAATCGCTGGGTCCCTTATAAGGACAGACAACTGTTTGGAGTTGTCAAAAATACCAAGCCACAAAGTAAAAAGAATTGCAAAACTCCCCAAAAAAATACACCAGCAGACAGTCCGGCAAGTGTGAACATGTAAGTGTCAGAGATCCCCAAGATTCGAGTCATTCGAGAGCCGCAAGCAGCCGGATCGCAGATCAAAGATCGTGCAGGTGTTCCCCAGGTACATAATGACTGTAATATAGCTTCAGGTCTTTGTTCGATTATTTTGTGTGAAAAGCGTGAAAAACGCAACTCGAGTGAAACTAAATCAATAAGCACGCGGCGTATACTTAATCAAGACATAAAAAATCATCTACATCGGAGAAAATGAAACAGCAAAAGTTAGTAAATAAATAAGCAACAACGAAGCTGTAACTACTCTCAAAAAAACTACTGTGAAGTGAAGTTGTGAAGCGTTAAATACTATCTAAAAAAGGCTAAGACCGCATATATAAAGGTTCATATAAATATATTATGTAAGAAAAGTGCAGTGTGTTTTGTTTTACTAAAAGTGCAGCAAGCTTAAGCGTAAAACTACACAGCTCTAAAAGTATACGGAAAATATATATTTGAATCGATCTTCGGTCTGCCCGAAAGCTAATCTCTCAAACGTGGCGCGCTCAATCACCAGTCGAATGATCACCATGATTAGAGCCACTCGCAGATGGAGATCGAGAGCCGAGTTGGAGATCGCCCTGCCAGCCATGGGAAATTATTCAAACCGATTCAGCGCTAATCAGCTCGGGGCGGCTATATGGACAATGGATAGCTGGTTGGTTGGTTAACAGACGAAAGCCTAGCAACGCCCAGTGGCCAAAGGAGGGTTCCAAGCCAATGGGAATTTAAAAGCGACAATCGCTTAAATTAGAGGGGATCGTCGAAGATACCCCACAGGCCATCCACCATTGAGTATTTCGCACCTTTACGCAATCATTCCATTCCGAACCCCCATCCTACCATTTGTGTTTAAGAAATCGGTAAACTGTCGACCCAGTTTCAAATATGGAACAAACTACTACTGGCGGAGCCTCGAGAGCCGGGGTTCACATCGGTTTTGTGACCGCATTAAATTCTAATAATTCGCTATTATGACATGGTAGTCACGTATTAGGCAAAACAGGCAAAACCAACCGAGTAACCGAACAACCGCATAGCCAATAACCCCATCTATCGGGGGCCCCACGACCAAACTGCATTCAGAATTATGAGGCGACCGACTGACTGGGGACAACCGGTCGGGTCGGACTGGGGACGGGCTCCAAAATCTGGGGACGGGGGAGAATGCGAAATTAATGCGCCAAATGCCAAAATATTTGAGACACAGCCGAAAAAATTTGCATTCGCGTGGTGTGCGAGTGTTTGAAAAACAACATCCGCGAACCAGAAACGAATAATAAGCATGGTAGACGTATGCAAATTCGATTTTAATAAATAATATAATTTTTCCAAACTTATCGACTAAGAAAAAAGATAAAAGAGTAATAAATAGCTTGATAAGAAGTAAAGAAAGCGACAAAATGATGTATTTGAAATGAAGAATACAAGAATCTACTACCTTTGATGCTGATTTTTCAATATAAATTTAAATTCTATCTAAGCTATCTTCCCAAGCAACTACTGGGTACAACACCAAACAAACTATTCACATAACAAAGGAAGAAAAGTCTGTCGCCTGCAGGCGAGTTACAATTTTAATTCCAGTTTCAGGTTCCGGCCGCTCCAGGCTCACTTTTGGTTTCGGTTTTTGGTGTTTTTCTTGGAGCGTTGACACATTTTCCACATGCCCACACACAACACAGCAGCAGCAGCAGCAGCAGATTGTTCTAATAACTGGCCTGGAAAAATCCGCATCTGCATAGGAATCGGTGTGGCAAGAGAGACCCGATTGCTGGACAGCCTGCCTGCCTGCCCGGTCGGCCTGCCTGATCGATTTGTGAGCGATGGCGGGCTGCTGCTTAATTTGGCTTATGTTTCATATTTGCCCTGAGGCAGAATCGTTTAGTGCTACGGCCATTGATTTATTTCGACCGTATTTGGTCAGATCGAGGTCCACTCACGACGAGGGTGTTGCGTTGTTTCAGTTGCTGCTGCTGCTGCTGCTGCCGCTGTCTCCAGTTGCATGTTGTTGGTTGCAGTTGCAACCCAAAAACTTGAACTTCGACTTTCGAAAAACAACGCGAAGGCCCGCAAAGTCTGACTAATGAGAGAATTATGCAAAGAGATAGAACGGGTGCGATGGAGAGCCAGGGATCGCAGACCAGGATCGATGGAGTTTTGCGTGCTGCCTCCGACTCGGGTTTATTCATTAGCTTCGCCCTCGCCATGCCATGCCGTGCCCCGCCTGGCCTCGCCTGGAAGCTAATTGCCAAAGTCGGATTTGGAGTTGGAGCAGTATCTGCATCTAGAAGTGAAACCGCCAGCCGCCACATCAACATGAACACACATCTTATCGGGCCAAGCACCAATTAAGACACACAAAAAACTTAACTCGACGGCTTGAAAATTGTCAGCAGCAAATCGAATCGAAATGGAAATCAAAGTCAGTAGTCAGTTGAATCGACAGGCTGCAGTTTTAATTTGATTTGATGTGGATGCTGGATGCTGGAGGTCCAGTGCGCAGCAGCCGAGAACCTCCTCCGGCACCCGATATCCCATGCTATATAGATATGGTATATGGCATATAGTATATAAAACGAGTGCATGTCGGTTGTTAGCTTTTCGATTTCGTTTGCGATTAGAGGCCAGGCTCGCATTCGCGATATTTTGGCTGCCTGTAATGAGCCAGCGACATGTTCAACTTGCTCAATTGCTAAATTGCTGCCTTGCTTTGCTTTTGCTTTGCTCTTGCTTGGCTGGCAGTGTTGTGTGCTCAATTGCCAATTGGCAACTGCCAACTGGCAAGTCGAGTCCAACTTGCGATTGCCACCTGCAGCGATATCTAAAAGTCGCCATTGTTTCGCCTACTGCTCCCAATTATGCACGTCAGGTGCGTAGTCCCTCTCCGAAAAGGGGCTAGAACAACAATATTACAAAACAAATGCAAAACTTTTGAATATTCACGTGCAAGTAATTTTCGGATGGAAAAAGCGGATTGTGTTAGGCATTTTATTATTTTGTCTTTGGTATAAGCATAATTAACAGATGAAGAAAGAGAAGGCAATACTCTTGAATTCAATAAGCTAACAAATATGATCTTTAATACATACATCGAAACCTGCCTTCATATTTCCCTCCCAAGAAGCTTAAATTACAATAAAAGACTTATTCAGCTTTCCCGATTTTCAAATTAATACAAATGAGCCCCTCTGGTCTCCGCTACTGTGTGGGAAAGATGCCTATCGGGGCGACGTCAACAAGTTGGACATAACTCAACTTGGATCGATACGGGGTAAATGTGGCGTGAAGGTCGAAACCTCAGTGGCTTTTGAGAAGCGCAAAGGAGGGGGACCAGCTAATTGAATGCTCTAGCTAGTCGGAGGATTCATCTTCATGAAGGCAAAGGCGAAGCCGAAGCCTTTTGCCCACGCAGAAGATTCCTCTTTGCAATTCGCCCGACTTTGTCTTTGGATTTGTGTGTTTGTCTGTGGATATTTTCACGTTCAAAGGTTATGACGTTGTCGTGTCAACATTTTATTATTTATTGTGTAGCCTCTAGGCCAGGCGAAAAGGGTTTGCCCCAAAACAAAAGCCAGCTAATGCGCCCACTCCTCTACATGGCCTACAGTCTACCGCTGCCTGCAGTCTTCTGTTGCCTGTCGGTGGCTTTTGAGCTCTGCGAGTTGTTTTGAGTTGCAGTTTTGAGTTCCTGTCCTGTCCTGTACCGTCCTGTCAGTTATTAATGGAGCGCCATTGTGTGCTAACGGCGCTTTGATTTCGCCATAGAAATTAGCATTCAATACAATTTACGCTGCCATGCCAATCAACGCCCTACACACGCCCAAACCAAGTCGCGGAAAGCGAGAAAAGTGAAGAAACCCCCGATGCCAGCAGGCTAATCAGAGAACTTTTCCTAATTTTCAGAGCCAAAGGGGGAAATTATGCACAATTATGCGCCAAGGAAATCATCGAAAAAGCCTGGGGAACAACTTCCGCTGACGGGACAGAAACTGAGACTTGAGACGACAGCTTTTGCCTTTATGCACTGAAAATGTTTAGTGGAGCTTATAAGTTAATACATTTTTTAATAGAAAATATAGGAATTCCAAATATCTTGCATACTCTGAGACATCTTTTTAATTGATTTCAAGCCTTTTAAGTTTTGTTTTAAATTTTATTTGTACATAAATTATGCTCAGTGCATTTGCCGGGTTCTGGATGTTGTCGTCTCTTGTCTCTATTCAAGATGTAGGTGGCGCTGCCGACATCGACATCACTTACGGTACACAGATCCCGACATTAGATAGAGTCCCCAGTCTCTGCAGAATTCTCGCATTTCTTCCCGCCCCCTCGTGGGTTTCGGGGCCTCGTTCTCCACGGTTAATCGCAATCGTGCGCGTTTGTTGATTGTTAGACGCGGATGAAGAGGGACTGAAGACTGTAGACTGTAGACTGTAGACTGTAGACTGACGAACGGAAGACCGGAGACTAAAGATGAAGCCTAGGTCTGGGCCGAGCTGCGGCTCTTTGTGGACATCGTTGATTTCAATGTTTCATCTGCCGCGCAGCAACAATGAGCGGGAACAACGACGGCAACAACCAGAGCGTGCCTTTTAATTGCCGTGCCGCCAACAGACATTAACATTAACATTAGAGGAGTCGTCTCGGAAGAGTCGCAGATGCGGACGACGATGTCTCCGCATTTCTGGTTAGCTTTATTCTGTTTCTCCATCTGTGTGGGCGGAGAGAATACTTATGACGCACCTGGACCTGGAGTGGATGGGCTGCGCTGGAAATGGGCTAGATGAAATCGTTTCATGTCAGACCCTAGACGACACTCCTTGCTAAAAATAGTTATACATTGTTGGTTAACATATGTTAACATTAAATATTATTATTTAATACATTCCACTTTATTAAGGGTAAAAATAGGAGTAAACCAGAGAGTTATTACTCCACAGACAATATAAATAATAAGATGCGTAACACGTACGATTTCTTGGATGTTACATGCTGATAAAAAAGTGATCCTTGAAAACTTTTTAAATCTCTGAAGTTGGCTTTATTATAGATGGGAAGCATTGAATGATTTTGGTCTCGGTTTCTTAATAGTTGCCTTAAATGACTCCGTGTCCAGATTGCAACATCTTCAGGCATGGGCACATCGAGAATGGGGGTGGAGCAGACGGAGAGAGGAACTCCTGACCAATTCACCTACAATCGATCAAGTGAAACGCTTCGCGGGCGGAGAAAACCGCTTGAAATACGGTATTGGGGCATGTGCTTATGCCGTCGTTATGAGAACCAATGCCACGATGCAGATGCCGATGTCGATGCCGCTCCCTCATCTTCTTAGCTCTCAATTCTTGGCTCTCATCTGCGTTCTGTTCCGTTCTAGAAGCAGTTGCAGCTGCGGCAGAAACAACAACATTAGAATTGCTAAGAGCCACTCAAAATCACCAACAGACAACGAGCAAAAATGTTAAAACGATCACGTTTTCTTGCTGCTACTGCTGCAAATCCTTGCTGGAAAAGCGCGCTAGGGAAAAGCAAGAAAAAATCTCAGCTGCCGTTGACATTCCAAGGCTTCCCCTTGATCCCCTCGATGATTCCCCCGCTTCGTTTTGCGCTGAGGAGCTGCGCGCATGCTAATTTCTTTTGCCGGTTAGCCCAACGGTGCTGCTGCTGCCTCCCCTTCGCTCCGTCCCACCCCCACTCCCACTCCCGAAAGACGAAGCCCTCTATGGCTAACTGTAAAAGGCAAACGCAAGGCAAGTGAGCGATGAAGCATGGAAGCCCAAACAGAAGCGGCAGCGTATCGCTGGATGTGTGATTTTGATACCCTGTAGGTATGCCCTAGACAAGGTTGGGAAGCTAAGTACTTGGATACATTTAGAAAATGAGAAGATTTTACTAAGATTTTATAATTATTTATATGCTGAAGCAGGATAAGATGGGTTGCGTAAATGATAAGTAGTTATCACGATCGCTATAAGACCGAGTAGATATTATGAAGAAATGTTTTAGATAGTATGTTTAGTATGTAAATAATATGCGAAATACATATATGCAGATATTATAAAACACAAATAGATCTAATGAAGATATGATTAAGAATAGTCCCTTTTTTTCAGATCAGAGATCCAAATAAGTTACTAAGTGTTCAAAAACAATCTTTAATTCTTTCCAAAGTTATTCCGAACAGGGTACACGCCTAGTTTGTTGCTTTAAGTAGATTTGTTCACTCACATTTGTTGTTTTTTACTGGTGATATTTTCACTCCCCTCAAAAATCGCTGCTTTTTTCCAAACTCCAGACAATTGTCATTCGATTTCAAATGATTTTTTGCCATGGTTTTTCTTTTGTTTTTTTTTTTTTTTTTTTATTTTTGTTTCGCTACTATTTGCCTCTCGTTTTTCCCGAAACTGTCCCCAGATTTTAATGGAGGACGGAACAGGAGGAGGGGACGAGAGTGAGCGGATCTAGCAGGGTTCCAAAATGCAAATGAATGCCGATAATTCAAACGATAAGTTTGTCTTTTGTCTTGTTTGCAGCTACCGTTTGTTGTTTTTCCTTGGGTTTTTCTCAGTTTTTTTTCCCCTTTTTTATTTTGTTGCTGTGTTTCCTCTGTTTGACTTGCTGTTGTTGTTTTTGCAGCTACCGCCTAAAGCCAACAACCAGCAACCATTAAGGAACCCAAGGGAAGGGTCGGCGGAGAGGGGCAGACAGTGCCAGGACCATGATCACGATTTTCAAGTTTCGACATTTGATTGAGTTTTTTGAACTAACGATTTTTTCTCTTTATTTCGCCTTTTTTTTTGTCTTATCCAAAGGGGCTTCGATCACGGTGTGAGTGAATGTGTGTAGAGTGTGTTTGTCAGAGTGTGTGTGTGTTGTGTGGGCGTCTTGTATCCCATATCCGTATCTTGCATATTGCTCCTAAAGAGCGTTAATTTGACACACAAGTAACCCAGATTAGAGATCAACGACGACGCGAAATGTCTCTATGCCAGGGCTGACCGAAAATGTTTTTGGAAATAATGGTAGTGTAACACTTTGTATTATTATTAATCAGAGCTGGCAAGACGGTATTCCTTTGGGTCTTTGGAAACCTCTGTTTCCTTATTTCTAAATCTCTCTCTCCCTCTCGTTTTCTTTTCTATGCTTTGCCTGCAATGAACAAGCAAAGCAGCCACAGCAGACCAACTCCGTAGGGATTGAGACAGTTTATTCTTACGCTGCGAAGAGAGTCTTAATAATGCAGAGCAACATTTTTAACAAAAGCCACGAAAACTTTTTAAAACTAAGCAAACCCCATGCGAACAAGTATATGGAAGCTGCCCAACCCTGTCTTAGAACCCGATTTGAACTCTCCTTGGGCGAAAGAAAAAAGAGCCGCATCGAAACGTAACGAAAGGAGACGAAACACAAATGTTAACTCTGCATGTTGATAAAAATATGACAAGTTGGCTGTCATTAGTCACACAATTAACATATACAAATGCCGCCGAGGAGACGAGAGGGATGGGACTACAGACTCCATCTTCCTTCGGTGGTCACGTCGAAGTGGGGAAACGCCGAACGAGAGGCGCAGGAGACACGCTGACTTCAGCAAATTGTCAATTACTCATGCGATGAGCGAAAGGAGCACCGGATCGGAGCAAAGGAAGCTCGCAAAAGGGAAGCAGAAGGAGGAAGAGGATGAGGAGGAGGAGGAGGAGGAGGCGGTGCAGGAGGTAAGGACCAGTCCAGTGGCCGAACCTGAATCCCGGGCCCCTGCTGGACCGACCGCCTGTCGTCAACGACTGCCTTTTAAAGCATCATTAGCAGCGATAATTAGCGCCGTGCAAACGACAGCCGAGAGATTGCCTCGCAACCTCGCAGAGACGAGACCCCAAAGCACACAGAAAAATGCATTCGAAATACTGCGTCTATGTAGTGTCTTCAGGTTTTCCCAGAATTTAATTATAATATAATACCAGATTATACAAGTATAACAAACACCTTAAAACAAAAACGCATAGCTTTTTTTTTTTTTACTTATATTTATTATACGAAAAATTTGAAATATTTATATTTTATCGGACCCGAAAACTTCATTCTATCATTTCATTTAGTTTTCATTTCGATAACCTAACATTGAGGCGGTTCTTAGCCAGCGTTGTTGGCCTTGGGGACCGTGGCACATCACCCACTTGCTCTTCCTCGCCCAGACCCAGCTTCGAACTTGATTCCGTGGACTTCCTGGCCTTGTCGAGAGCAGCAACTGCAGCTTCCGACAACACCTGGGTCGAAGCCAGACTAACTCGCATAGCTGCCGAGGGATTCACAAAAATCATTTTGTCGTGCAGCTCTTCGCTCATGCCGCTGTGACCCTCACGCACTACCCGCGGTTGGAACATATAGGTGGTGGCTGTCATCCTGGGGTCCACATACTGCACCTGTACCTCCACAGGAAAGTCGCCGCCCAGAACCTCGCTGATCTCGAACGGAGCACTGTCCGCCACATGCAAGCGGAGTGGAAGTCGCGGCGACATCCGGAAAGTGACTTGCCGGACATAACGCGCCAGATCGCCGCCATTGTCGCCCGCCCGCAGATAGACGCTCCATGTGGGCTCCATTATATCGGGCAGATCTAGATCGCTAAGCTCCATCTGGCAGCCCAAGACTATGTCCCGGCTGATCACACAGCGTCCGAAAATGGCGACGGGGTTTTCACCTCCACGATAGCAACTCACGCGCTGGCTGTCGTCCACCGTGTTTTGGTATCGCAATAGGTGCGTGTAGCTCATCCTGTTACTGATCACTGATCTTTCCGGGTATAACTGTGATTATCTTTAAGTGCGGCGAATTAAAATTTGTAAGCTGCCGGAAATTTCATCTTTAAACTTTTAGAGATTATTTACATTGATTTGTTTGGAACGTATGTCAAAAACTCAGGTGATTTAAAGCCTACTTTTTACGATCCCAACAATCATACTTTTAACATGTTAAGATGGACCAGAAAGCGCATAAAAAGATATCGAAATCAGTTAGTTTACAGAGAGAAGTCACCAATAAAGTCAAAGGTGCTCCTTGAACGTATCAAGAAATTATTTCTGCTTAGCGTTTGGTGCAGAAAACCACCCTCTTGTTGTTCTCTGTGCAGAGACCAAATACAAACCGAGTTTAAATACTCATCACTTGCGAATTTCTTCCCCTTTTCCACCTTTACAGTTTTTTGGCTAATAAATTCAAAATGTGAAGCGTTTTACCAAAAGTTGTTTTTTTTTTTTTTCAAAATTTGAAACTCGTGAGATTTGCTTTTGGTCGCCGCAGCAGCAACAGGTTGTCGCTGATGGAAAACCCTGCTGCGATTTTTCCCATTCAACTTCAGCCCCGTGTGCGTAACTTTAGTGAATGGTCACTGCACTGCACGGCGATTGTGGCGAAGAGGAGGTGGCAGCTGCAGTTGCAGTTGCAGTGGCTGAGTGACATGTTAATTAGTCGCTTACATGACGGCCGTTTGCTGCCAAGGCTCAGCGCTTGCCCGAAAATGCTAATTTCCACACATTGGGCAACCGCTGAGACGCGGAAAAGCGCCAGAGACGGAGCCGAAGAGTTAAGCAATTTTATAATTGAGCAATTTGCCAGCGTCTGATTTATTTGTGGATCCCCACAAAAACGGGATTAAACGGTAACTGTCTCTCGTTGCAATATTTTGAGGCGCTAGAAAAAAAAATAAGTTCAAATGGATTAGCTAGCGCGACGAGATGGATTTATTTCGTGCTCGTATTTTTTGACACATTTCCTCCAAAAACATCTAAATAATATGTACAACGGACAAATCTCGATGGTAATTTAAGATAGAGATACCCAGAGAATTTAAAGGAAATGTAAGATGGAAGAATTCATAATAAATCCTTTTGAAGCATCTGGAGGAGAAAACTATAATTAAGTTATTTTAAAACAAAGAGCAATCCAGCTATAGTATTACTATTTTATTAATTTTCAAGCTCCGTTAAGACCAGGTAACACCTGGCAGAATATATAGAAATATTCTCTTGCGATTTATCAACTTATTTATTAAGGCATCGTTTTATTCAACAGAGCTATGCCTCGTTCTTTTTGTTGGTTTCGTTGAGCACGAGTTCAGAGTGGGACCTTACCACCTCCCACCATGATAGGATCCTTGCTGGGTTAGGAGCGTTAACAAACCCGGCCGCGTGCAAATGATGCTATTAAAGTGGCATTTAAAATTTAAGCGGCACTCAAGTCGCGCCTCTCTCCGTAGCATTTCTTTGGATTTCATTTCTTTGAAGAAGAACTACAATGGCAGCCAACAGCAGCAGCAGCATTGCCAATATCGACATCGGAGACACGACTTCTTTGCGTATGTATGAGAGCGTGTAATTTGCACTTGTATGGGAGAGTGAGTATCTGTGTGAGAGCATCTAAGATGCCGCCAGCCGATGCACGCCGCTCGTTTAGATCGTCACCATTGCGGGCTCTGACTGGCTGGTTGGCGTCTGCCGCCTGACCCAAGCCAAGCGGCAACTAGCAACTAACAACTAGCGACCATCGCCAACACCACCTCCATTATGCCTAAAAAAAAAGAAGCAGTGAAATCTTTTTGTTTTCCTAAACACTGCCACAATAAATATGCAAGAAAACCGCATCACTAGGCTACTTATAAAATATTCAACGCATTGTGCTTAAAAAGAGTTTTGCCTAAAAATGTTAGGGTAACAAATTTGACTACAAAATATTTTACATAAAAATGTGACTTAGAAAAGGTCCTAGCTTGAATAAGAATACTGTATTTTATTTATTTATCTTTCGTTTTATCTTCACTTCATACTCTTTTTCTCCGTGTAGACTTTACATTCGGTTTTTCCTCCTCAAATAATCAACAGCAGCACCAATAGCAGCAACCGCAGCAACAATTGCGATTGGCAACAAAACTCTCAAATGTGTTACGGTCACAAATGCTTAACTTTTACTAATAGTTAACAGTTGCTGCTGTTGTTGTTGGTGTTGTTTTTGTAGCTGTAACTCCTTCACGCAGCCGCGATTTTATAGATAAACATTCTATTTGGCAATTAATTGGCATTTTGTTACTTTTCCAGTTGGATTTGTATAAATTGTTTGTTGCTGTGCTCACGATATTGAAATGTTTGTTGCTGTTGTTTCAGGTTGCTTAGCTTAGTTAGAGCTAGAGAGCTGGCTGGTTTTCCTATTTTCTAGTGGTTGCTACTTGTGGGTTGCTAGTTGCAAGTTGCTAGAGGCTGTGTGTTGCCGGTGGATTTTCGTGATTGTCAACAATGATTACTTGGTCAACACTTGGCGGGGCGCTTAGAAAGTCAACTAAAAGAGAAAAAAAAAGGAGAGGAGGGGAGGAGCAATCTCTGTCCATGTTGGCTAATTAAATTGAAGGCGGAACGGATTTAACTGCAGAATCGCCGAGGGCTGCATTAGCTTCCTTTCTGTCTTGGTTTCCTTCTCGGCTGCATTAGCTTCATTTGCTTCTCCCGGTGTTGGCCACGAATTTATGGCATTGGCAAGGCAATTGACATTAACCCTAACAGCGACAGATGTAGCAGCCAGCTACTTGCCACAACTGGCGGTGGCTGTGGCAATGGCAATGAGTTTGGGCTTGGGTTTGGGATTGGGAATGGGAATGGAACGTAGTTGCACTTGGCACACAGATGAATTTATGTATGCAAAGCAGGAGACAACACGGGGATCGGGGCACTCAAAGGGGACTAAAACCGAAACCGAAAGCTACCTCTTCTGACTGACAGGACAAAGGAGTTATTTTTCACAAAACAAAAAAAAAAGCTGAAAGAACAAAAAACGAAAGGGAGCAATCTTCGGGAGGAAGTGCAAGTTCAGCAAGGGTTTAGGGAGTGGAAAGAACATAAAGCCAGCCCCACAGTAGTCGCCGCTGCCAAAGAACAGTGGTCAACGGAATCGGAAAGAAGCAAAAATAAAACCAAATAAATAAATAAGAAACTTTACCAAAAATAAAACAAAATACATACAGAAGTGCAGGTGTAGCTAGAACTCAGCTTAAATTGATAATAAATCATACTGCAAAGTTCAAACCAATTAAATTGAGGCAAACCATTAACTATTTAAAGGTCATAAAGATTAATACTTAATAGGAGGCTTTTATATAAATCAGTTCTTAAAATCTCAACGAAAATCTTTTACAGAGATCATGTTTGCCCTTTAAGATATATTCCGATTGTCTTTTATGTTAAAAACCTCCCTTAATATAATAAAATTTGTCTAAAATACACTGAAACTAGGCTGCAATACAATGGAATTAATAAGAAATTTACTGATACATAATAGACTTCATTTACAATCATATGGAACTCTCTGACACTGTGCCTGGGCGGCTTTTTAGCCGCCACAAAAGACTTGCAGGCAGGGCTACAGAAGCTCCTGATCTACTCTGCTCCGGAGTGGAGCAGAAACAGAAGCCGTAGCCATAGCCCGGGACAATCCAACCCAATCGAAGCCTCCTCAAACAAAATGTGCGGAAAAGTAAAAGTAAAATAAGTGCGCCAGCGGATGGGCAGCCAGAATGGGTTCGGGTATGCAAAGAGCCGCTGCTGCTAGTGGGACATAAATTATCTTTGGGTCGGGGCGGCGGACAAATCTTCAGAAGCCCGACGACGACGACAATGTCCAAGCAGCAGCCTGTCAATTGCAGCCGAAATGAACAAAGAGGACAGAGAGGAGCTGAGGAGGGGCAGAGCTGAGCATCCTTCGCCGATTGGAAGCCTGTCAGCGGACGAATTTCAGTCTCAAAGCAAAAGCAAAAGTGCGCCAGTTGGCGGCAGTGGGAAATGAGTCAGGAGTCGGGATCGAATCCGATCGGATCGAAATCGTTTGGGATGGCCTCCTGACAATTGTGAAATGCAAACGACGACAGGCGAATGGCCGAAAAATAACACAGCCCAGGCCCAGAGCCGAGGCTTGATTAATTTATGGCCTCCGTTTTCGCTCTGGACTCCATTGTGAGCTACTGGATCTTGGCTTAACTTGGCTTGGCTTGGCTTGGCCTGGCCCTTTGTTTCCTGGCCTTGACTGCGGCAGCAGCAACCTCCTCCTGGCATTTGAATCACGACCTCGGAAGGAGCTTCGAGAGCTTAGCCAAGAAGACAGATCGGGAGAGAGGTGTTGTCGTTGTCACCACCAAAGCCACCATTTGGAAAATTCGCGGAAAAGTCATGAGCTTAGAGGGAGCTCAGCCAACCCTGTCGTCCGATTTCCGCCTCTGGAAGCCACGATCTTGGACATTTGCCACAGCTGCAGATCATTAGAGGCACAAATCCAGAGGAGCAGGGCAGCACAAGCTCCAGAAAAAAGGGTTCTTATGTATTAAAAACGCTGGCATCAATATTCCAATTCCTGTATTGCCAAAGTCTATATTTTTTATTTGTATTTTACATAAACATTTCACAGAAGATTGGGAAACTCTGAGAAAAAATCTACTTGATTTTGTAGTTTAAGTAAGATTTCTATTAAATTAAGGAATTTTCCTTTGCCTTTCGTATTACTTTTTTGTGGCTTCATTGGATTTTTTTATACTATATATTACGTATAGGTTCAATTATTTTCTATAAATAAAGGCGCATTCAAAATATAATAATATAACTCAGAAATAAATCATGCTTTAAAATTACTACCACAAATACACCGCAAATACAACACTTCAAATTTAATAATATATATAAGTTTGATCGATTTTGTAATATTTCCGAAATATATCTCTTAAATCTGATTACCTATTTCTGCAACGGCGGCAACCTCTTAAATTTGTGTGGTAACAACATGAAAAGTTCAATGTTAACAACAAATTATGCTCCCCAGGAGCCGCCCTCGCGCCGCCCCCTTGATCCACATCGTTTGGTAAATTGAGAAATTGAAGCCTAATCTCAGATAAGGTGAGCGTGTGACTGCGCCACAGTTGCCACAGTTGTTGCAGTTGCAGCAACAAACAGTTGCAGCAGCACCCAAAAATTGATTAAATATATGAAACACGCAACTGCCTTTTCCCCCCTCATTGCAGCTGCAGCATTGCATTTGAAAAATCGTAAAAAATAAATTGAATTCATAAAAAGATTTATTAAATCGCACTTTTTTGGGCAAACCCCGAGCTTGGGCTACGAATCCGAATCCAAATCGGATTTCTTATCGCCATCTGGGGATCTTGGAGCGCTCCGAGGCGGAGCGATACCGGGTAGCAGCTCGGTTCTCCGCCCTCAAGGTTAAGCATCAATTAAAAAATGCAACCGCTGGCACCACCAGCACCACCACCACAAAAAGGAATCTCAGATCTAATGCTGCACAGAAAAAAATACATACTAGACTCATTTAAGGAGATTAATTGCTTTAAGAATTACTTTTTGTAATTTAATATGAGGATAATCGTATAAATAAGTTACTTCTCTATCCCTCAAATTGGCTTAAGCCATGTTAGAAACAAACTACCAATTTATTGGTATTTATTTAGTAATATGAATTATTTTCAATATATTTTAATTATAATTAAAGTAAAGCTTCTTCGAACTTTTCAGTAATTATCAGTTTGATCCTTAGCACTAATTATGAACATTTCTTTCTCTGCATAAACTTTGGAATTTCTAGCCGAGATTTTGGTTTGCCGTTGGCTATGTTGCAGTTTGTCACCAAGTGTTGCTGCTGCTGCTGTGCTTCATTTGCATAAAACAAATTTGGTATTAAATGCTAAACGCAGCGATAAGATCAACTACTCCCCGAGGAGTTGTTGTTGTTGTCGTCGTCGCCTCTGAGAAAATTTGGCCATAAAAAAGCAGAGTAGACAGGAACAGGAGAGGCTGGGCCACACTTGGCAGTTGGCAATTGGGAGTTGGGAGTTGGGAGTCAAGAGTTGGTAGTTACCCCTGTGAGCTGTGAGCTCTGGTCAGGCTTTGGACAACTTACAAATGTTGCCGTTAGACAACAGCAGCAAGCGACTAACGGCACATTATGAGCAACAATTTTCATTCATCAAGGGAAAAGGCAAACCGGGGGAAAAGCTGGCCTCCTCATCAGCGGCGATTGTTGGGAGGTTTCTTGTTTGCATAACCTCCTAATGAAATCATTGCCATGGAAATCATAGCAAGAGCAATAGCGGCCAAAGGCAAGACACAGTGAGAAAAAAAGGTGATACTTGAGATCAATATTTCTTGAGAATTTACTTGAGAACTTACTTGAGATATTACTTGAGAAAAATATTTAATATTATGTATTATATATTGGATTTATTCATCAATGGAGAAGTGTTCATTAGCAAAGGTCTAGCTTAATCAGATTAGTAGAAAAAATTATATAATAATGATTTTGATTTTAGACAAACATATGATTATGAATGGTAGTTATTATGAATTTTTAATTAATATAATAAATATGTTTACTTCAAAATAAATTCCCTTTTGACCTGCTCTTTGGCTCTCTGTGGACTAAACTCCTAACTTGAGTTGCTGCTTCAGTTGCTGCAGCTTCTTGCTGCTTCTTGGTCGTGATTCTACAATTTCTTCATTTTATTTATTTAAGCATTGCATACATTTTTCTTGTCTCCCTGGTCCACTCGCTCTCTCTAAGTATCTCAGAGAAGCTTCTTCGTTTCCCAGCCATGTTGGCCTGGCTCCGATTTAGATTCTGCGATTTGCATTAGAGAGGGCACCGTGAGGCACGAGTGTGGCGTGAGTAAGCTTCTGAGACTTGGCTAATTTTTGGTCATTTGCGAAACAGCGATCCGCCAAGCACGCAGGCATATCTTTCCGCGGGGGAAAAGCCAAAGGAAATTAGCTAGAAATTGTCCGAGACTCTATGCTGTTGCTGTTGCAGCTGGCCATCGGCCGAGTGGGCTGCCGAACATGCAACACTTGCAGCAGCAGCAGCCACATTGCGTTCTTTGCGGGGATTCACCTCGTCGCTCACCATCTTCCGCAAGAGATAACGCACCAAAAATTGAACTCGAGACCCAAAACGCCGCGCGAAATGCGAAACGCCGAGGAGGAGGCCGAGTCCCGGGAGAAGCATTCTGACCTCGCCGCCGGTCATGAGCAAGCCATTTCGGTGTGGTCCCTCTCCTGAGGCCATCCCCGTCTTTAGCAACTTTCTTGCCCAGCTCCACCTCCACCTCTTGGATCCAGCTCGATCCCATCAGGGGTTAATACACTTGGCTGATGTTTAATGCTTAATGGCATTAAAATATTTTTAATAAAACATATTTGACTTTGATTCGGGCAAATGCGCGTTTTTCTTGGGGGGAGGGGTAAATTGGCCTTTATCCAGAAAAGATTACACAAGGCAACAAACTTAAGGACTCTGTAAGTTATTTCTTTGACTTTAGAAGTTAATTTTTTGCTATTCCTAAAAAATATGTAAACATTCCTAGTTATTTCTCTATACAATAGAAATTCTGACGACGCAATAAGTTCAGTCTTTCTGCATGTTTTTGATGACTATGTAATTGAAAACTATGGTTTCAGATAAAAAAAAGTTTGGGGAAAGTTTTTGGTGTTTCAGATTAAGCAATAACCCCCTAGAACTGTTTTGTTTCCTAAGTCTTCCTCCTTGTGCTGCCTAGTGTTAATGGAAAATTCTGAAAAGCGTAGAGAAATTGCATAAAGCAAGCGTGGAAAATTTGAAAAAGCGCTTGAAATATGACTGAGCGAGTGCAGAGGAGCTCGAAGGAGGGAAGCGCGAGAGGCAGGAGGTCGAAGGGTAAGCAACGCACACCAAAAGCATTGGATAACTCCCGAGGAACAGGCTTAGGCTCAAAGACTGGGGCCTCTGCGACTGCGACTATGGCACAGTTAGACGCCCACTTAGTACGGTAATTTCAAAAACGTGCACCTTTGATGAGATACAATCTTGGAGGGGAGGAGGCTGCGCCGCTGCTGCTGGCAAAGTGATGCCAATGATGCTGATGATGGAACGTTGACGATCGACCGAGATTAAGTGCAGTGCAAGGGGGTTCTCGGTTCGGTTCGTTCGTTCCCCTTGTCAAAACGCATTTGGAGGCGGCCTGATGACGTCGTCAGAGTCAGTCTCTAATGGCAAGCCGAGGAATATCTACATTAGAGCAGCAGCGGTAACCATCGAGAAAAAAATAAATAAACTTTGCAGACATTAGAGAAAGAAAGCCAGCGGCAAACGGCAACTGTGGGTAATTAATTAAACCCACAATGGTAGGCATACCACCAGCCCACCATTCCAGCTAGGCTGAATAACCTCTGCTCCAGGTTCCCAGGCTCACCCCACGAAAAAGAAAAAGCTACGAAAAGTAAGGTTTATAGTTTTAGCTTCAACAATACTCTGGGATTGCTTGGCAAGGATCTAAGCAAGGAAAGCAAGAACACTCTGAAGAATTTGATTATTAAGATTCCTTTAATAATTTTATCGTTAAGTCCTACTACAAAAGGGTTTATTTTATGTTGGTTAAGCTTTGATTAAAAACAAAAAATACAAAATAAAATATTCCTCAAGGCATTCATTTTACAATCCCTTTTTTGAGTACGCTCCTGCGTTTTTTTGGATTCGAAAGCACAGAGAGAGATCGAGGCTGGCGATTTAGAAATGGCTGTGTTTTCCCTGGTTAGTATTTCTCTATCTGGGATCCATCATGATGTAAAATGGTAGGCCCGAGGAGGTTTGCGGTCTTTTCTCTCGGGTAAGCCACCTGTTTTGTGGGTGGCATTCCCAAAGCATGCTTTTTCGATCTGTTCCCTGCTTAAATCTTATTTTTTGGGGCCAATTAAAAGCTTAACAAATTACAGGGACAGCATCTGAGGTAGAGGCACTCACACAGAACATATCTTATTGGGCTGTAAGAAACCCGCCTGGAAATCAACTCTTTTCCCCTCTATTCTTCGCTTCAACGCCGACCTTTGATTTATCGTTATTTTTATTTAAAAGGCAAACGACAAAAATCAACAACGCGAATCAACAAGAGGAAGAAGAGAGGCAGCAGCGATCAACGATCGAGGATCGTCCCAGCAACAAAAACAACAAGGAAAAACATCAACTGAGCAGCAACAACAACAAATCGATGTCCCATCGCGCGTTTTAATGACAACGAGACCAAGTCAAAGGCATTTCTTTCAGCCAACAACAACAGCCAGCCACCAGGCACCACAAAAAAATTCTATAAATTAACAATAAAAAAAATACACAGAAAACTTTATAGACACAAAAAACAAGAGTGGAAAAATAAGGAAATATACAACGATGGTGAGATGCTCTACATTTAAACCAATTTAAAGGGATTTTATTATATAGAATGCACTTATCCTACTGAAAACAAATCTCTACTTTCATCTATTCACATAATCACACTATGTTTAGGCCTGAGCGGAATATTTTGAAGGTTAGTATATACTTTTTCAAGTTGTTAAGAACGTAGCTTAGCCTACAAATATTTCATCACATCCAGCTTTAATAAATAGCTGACAATGAAAGCTAATATTATATATTCTTTTCTCAAAAATGAAATCTTTGTTTTCAACACAAAATTGCCTTCTAGTTTTCCCAATTATTTCCCCGCTCATTTAACTGATGTACTCTCCTGCCAGGGTTAATGCGTTGAGCCACAAACAAGCAGAGCAGAGCCGAACAGGGCAGCGCATCCAAAAAGGGTGGCCAGCGGGGCCCAAGTTGTAAGTGAGCCACTGGGCGATGGCGACTGAACCAGCAGCAGTTTGACTTCAAAACGAGCGACGACAACATCGATCCGAGGACGACAACGACAACAACCAAGGAGCTGGAGCAGGAGATGGCCCCAGAATTCGAATTCAATTAAAAAGCGTTTATTCCACAATTGCAGCGGCTGGAAAAGTAGGCGGCGGAGGAGGAGCGGGACATGCGGGGACCCACAGGGCGTATGAGTGTTGCATAGTTCTCGAAAATTCAATTTGCGCATGCATCGACACAGGGGCGCACCAACGGGGGGCCCGGAAAGGGAGACCTGTTTTTAGCCTGAACTAGTTTTTCATCGTCATCGTCATCGTCATCATCCTTCCTTACTCCACCGCTGGCGATGCGCCTGCTTGTCCGCTTTTGGCGACGCTTCGCGGTTCGCAATCCACGATCCTCGGCCACGTCCTCCTCCTTTGCACCTCCTTCCTTCCTTCCCTCTCTCCTTACCCTTCCTGCCAGCCTCCTTCGCCTGCACGTTCGCCGCTTAAATAAGTTATTATCATTGCTCGCTTTAATTGCTGTAATTGAAAGTGAAAATGTTTGCCTTTTGATTTGTGCCAGAGAAAAATGTGTCTAGGTGTCAGTTGGTCCATTGGAGCGCAGCCAAAAGACCGCACACCGTGTGGACAGGGGGGGTTGGACCCTGGAGGTTGGAGGAGCAGGACAAACACTGCGGTAGAATCGGTGTAGAAAAGAGAGAAGAGAATGGTGAAGAAAGAGTATAAGATCAACGAGAAAAAGTTGAGCTCCATTCTCTGGCAACTACTAAAAATATACTTTAGATCTTCGCTGCGGAAAGGGAATTCCCTGGGGATCAGTCGGCCGCATATATATGATATAGAGATCCGATTTTGGCCGTTCCGGCATATATACTGTTTGCTAAGTAAATAAGACTTTTATAATACCTTTGCAGAGTATAAAAATAAAAGTCTAAGGGGTTTGTTATGTAAGTGCTTGTGCCTTGTACCAACAATAATATACCAATAAGATGCGTACCGCCCATACTTTAGAGTTGCCATATACTGGCGCCTTGCTCGCATAGCATATGGCTTTATGCGTCTTTTTATTTTATTACCTCTACTTGTAACTCGATTTAACAAATATAAAAATCGGAAACTCTAAATATAATTGTAGTCAATGTCTTGACATCAATTCTATGATCTGTTCATCTCTCTGACTTGCAGAATGCCATGTTGCAAGTCTGACTCTATAAATCTTTCCATCCAGAGACTTATTTCCCTCTCTCTGTTCACCCCTTAAAAATCATAGACGTCGTGTTCTACTTCTGCTTCTTCCCCAGTTGGAGTTTGTGGGTCCCCTCAAGGACACCCAACTGCCGCCGAGTCGTTGTTCCTTGGCAACAACTCAACTCGGATGCGAACTGGGACTCGGAGTCAGATTCGGATACCGACTGCGACGCTCTAAGCCCAAAAACAGTTGCCACATGCGGCGATGTTGGTTGCCATCAATAAAAACTTGTAAAATTGATTACAACAATATTCCGTTTGTGGCCGAAAAAAAAAGAAGTTGTCGCTGTGTCTCTGCGACTCTCTGGTTGTTGCTGTTCTCAGTTTTTGTTGCATTGGAAATGCATTCTGCCCTGGTAGCCTGGTACCTCTCGCTTCTTGGTTCCATATCAAAGTCGTGCGCTGTCAAATAATGAAGTTGCCAGATCAACAAAAACCAACAGAAAAAGCCCAGCAAATAAAGGAATAAAAAGCGGGGAGAGGCTGCTGCTGCTGCTGCTGGATGGACGCTGGGTTCTACAACTTCTACCTGTTGCCCTGGCCTGTGAATCGTGCAAACGGTATCAGTGATCAACATGTTGCACCACCGCCATTGCCATGGCCATGGCCACCATCCTGGGTTTTCGGTCTACCAACTCCATCCCTTTTGTGTGCCCCGCATTCAGCATTCAGCAGGAGCAACAATTGCAATTGCTACCGATTTTTATTATTTGCAAAACACAGAACCCGAATCGGTGGAGTCCAAGACCAACGCCAGCCCAACTCCCATCCCAAGTTGCTGACAAATGTTTGGGTTGCCGTCGTGCTACTGTTGCTGCTGCCGCAAAGAAAAAAATTATAACTAATTTTGTTCCTAAGTTTAGCAATTAAGAACTCGCTAAAGATTTGCAGGAATCTTTATTAATAAGAGTTTGGTTAGGATACAACTTTTACAAAATCAGAATACGTCTGTAAAACCGTACTTTTAAATATTTTTAAAGATATTTCTTTGCGTATTTTTTACACATCAAAGAAGAAATCAAAAACCTAGAAAGTTCCCCCAATTTTTACAGAATTCACTAAATTTTGCTTGAAGAAGAGTGACTATAGTTGGGACTAAACTTATATAAAATCAAAGTTATTAAGCTCATAT
The DNA here is from genome assembly GCA_008042475.1 of Drosophila kanapiae. Taxonomy (NCBI): domain Eukaryota; kingdom Metazoa; phylum Arthropoda; class Insecta; order Diptera; family Drosophilidae; genus Drosophila; species Drosophila kanapiae. Next base: position 1,006,417 of record VNJM01002939.1, read on the forward strand.
TTTCGAAAATTCTTTTCTCACAACGAAAATACTTCTAATTTTTCCAGAAATCTATGGAACTTAATGAAGAATAGTCCCTTAAATATGCTAAATTGATATAATATGGAAAGCTTCTTACTTTAAGACATTTCCCTCCGTATTTTTCTCTTTTATTTTGTTCGTCTTCTTTTTTTTATTGGAAATTCTGGAGCTAAAGCTGCGGTATTTGCTCTCCCCTAATTACAAGGCGACGCGGATATTCCGCTTTTGATTGCTGGCGACAGCCGAAAAACGCGTTCCCAGCTAATTTAGACACCTCGCATGCCGTAGATGCCCCGATCTCCAAGATCTCCTGTCCCAGCTACAGCTACAGCTCCTGGTCCTGGTCCGTTGCTCATTAAACAGGCCAGCGGCGGCGGCAGCAATCAATTGCTTGGAAACATGTCGCAGAGCGAGGCGGCGGCTGCTCTTTCAGGGGGTTAAAGAAGCGAACAATTATGGCGGTGACTGTGAGCGGAATTTGCAGCGCTTGTAAGCGGCTGCCCCAAAGGCAGCGTCTGACCTTCGTCTTGGAAAGGAAATGAGGCAACGCGACGCTAGAAACCAAACAAAAGTACAGGAAAGAAAAAAACTCAAACGAAACGAAACGAAACAAAGCAAAAGGCAATTATGTTCGCTGTTCTCGCAGTTGATCACTGATCAGTTGTTGCTGTTGCTAGGCACTTATTTAAATTGCAGCGCCGCCGTTGCATTGTTGCCGCGCTCGATGACAACGGCAGCTGCAGCAGCAACATCTCCACAGCAGCAGCAACACAGCAACAAATTTGCCCACATGCCACACACGTCACTGTGCCCATCTATCTCTTTCTCACTCCAATGCCGCCGTGCTTGTTGCTCTCTCTAAAAATGGTAAAGAACAATCCAAGATACATCCAACATTCCCAACAGCAGCAGCAAGAACATCTTTTCTTCTCTTGGCGATCATTAGATCTCAAGTCAGAGTGGATTAAAAGATACAATTCATTGAAAACTCGAAAAATAATAGAAATTTCAAACAAATCTAACAAACCTAAAGGAAATTTTATTAAAAAATCATCAAAGCTCTAACGTTAAAGGAGTTTTCTCTCATTAAGTGCGGAATGTCTAGCTCAATTAATTTCTAAGCCTTAATTTAGTCGAATTTAACCAACTCGATACTCAGCACGTGCGCCGACACTGGGAATAGTTGAACCACAAATCCCGCCAGCGAATGACAACAAAGCCTCCATCGAGAATTCTCACGTTGTCTCCCCAAAGGCTCTCTAGCGAGTCGCTTCCGCCCTGCTCGATCCATCTAACAAACATCGCCGCTGATAATAATTATTATTAACACCAAATGCAGCAGCGACAAAAACGTCGTCGCTGCAATCAATCAAAAAGGTGCGCTCTAGATCTGCGCTCTTCTTAGATTTATATCAGTCCGCAGAGCTCTGCTCTCAAAGATGTGTCAAGCTCTGGTGGGGATTTACTGACAGGGAACAGGGAGTCGATGGTCCACAGAAAAAAAAGAGTTGTAGTATCGATTATTTCTAAAAATTTGGTAAAAAAGGTAATAAAGCTTGAACTACGTCTCAGTTATGTGTGAAATATTATAAATATGCAATCACTCAGAGGAGCTTCACACAGATAATTCAAAATTATAATTGATACAATATTATTATCATTTTAAAATTATAAATGTTAAATTTCGACTAAGCATGATGTTCTTGGGATATTTATTCGCCGTGTAAAAAAAGTCAGAGCACACACACATCAGAAATGCTCAACCTCCGGCTCCGGTTGGAGGCCTCGGCTACTGCCACTGCCGATTATGAGATGATTGCTTAAGATGACAACGAGCGGGCTGAAAAGCTGAGAGCGCTGGTAGCCTGGGCTCCAGGAGTGGGATATAGTCTATAGAGGGAGGGCAGCAGCGGAGGCAGGCAGGAATGCCCCAATGCGAGTGGCAGCAATAAAAATGACGTTCCAGATTATTGCACACACAGCAGAAGACACACGAACGTGTTCCCGTCCCGAAGCCGGTGATGCTTACGCGCTTTTCAAGTTCCACACATAGTTGCTGTCATTATTAAAGACATTTTCAACTACATTCTAGTAGGTACTTAATTTCCCTCGAAACAAGAGGCCTCCCTGACAGGCGGCAAAAAAAATAAAATAAATAAAAAAGCGAAAAAGCGAACAAGGAGCTGCTTGGACGATGAAATGCCACCTCACACGAGCTGATTGGATTGCCGGGGGCTTTGTGTCAACCGGAGATAAGCCCCAGCACAATGGAAGCACTCGCTGAAAATCCTTTTACCCTCGGACAATGCTAAGTAGGAGTAAATGCATCCATCAGATGCCCAGGTCCAGGACCGGACCTGCCGGGGGAAGGTGCAATACAAAAAATTGATGAGTTAATTAACGCGCATCGCCAACATTCCGTTCGACTAATAACCAACTTGTAGACGACAGACAGCCAGCAGCCCAGCGTAGCGCAGCGCAGCAATGGAGGATGGCCTCAGATGGCAATGGAAAGCTGGGGGAGATGCAAGATGGGATACGGTAGATGGGAACAGAGAGCCTGGGCATGGGCATGGGGCAACCATATTTATGAGCATGGCTTCGCTCAGTTGTCGGTCTGGCACTTCAATGTCAGTTGTTCATCATCATCGCATCGCATCGCGCCGATGATCATCGAATGGCATTGGGGAAGAGAGAGAAGAGGGAAACGACAGGGAGACCCAGGAATCGGAGGAGAATCACCGGGAGTATCATGACTGCAATGCGTTCTTTAATTGAGTTTTGCGTTGCATTTGTGCAACTGCAACTGCGGACTCTTTATGGCCATGCAACAACATAGCGAGGCAAGAAGCAAGAAGCAGCGGCGGCAACAGCAACATCGCCACCACCAGTGGCATCCCATATCCCATCCTCAACAACGGCAGCAGCAAGCAAACGTGGCATATTATCACACAACCATTAAATATGATGAAAACTGTCCAAGGCGACCGAGAAATCCTAGAGATGGCAATGTCACGTGAGTGCGAAGAAAGAATAGTTGGATGCGTAACCCCTGGTTAAGAAATTTCCTTAAAATGGGGTTTAAAATAAAATCTTTAAATTACTTGGCAAGCTTGAAATGTTTACTAAATATAGTGTAGTATAATCCGAAGACCTGGTTACCCTGGGCTCACTCAATACCTAACAATTTGGTTACTGAATTAATTGTAAAAATAAGTGAACAGCCAGATTTGTAATCTCTGGTTTAAGCCTTTTTTGAAATGAAACTTAACTTGCCGTCAATCAATGGATACCTCATATTATTATTAAAGTTAAGACCCAACTAGTAAACCCATCGCAGGCTACTTCTTTCGGTAACTTCTGTCATCGGGCTAGCGCATTTATGACGCATTTTCTCATCGCGGATTCGCTGTAGTTTGCGGAATCTAGGCAAAAGGCAAGCAACCGCTGGCCCCCACCGGAGAAATGGAGAATCTTCGGTGCTCTGCGGAGCTTCTTCTCTAGCTCCCTGGGGCCATTACGCATACTTTGAGCAGCGGAGTTGATTTTCTCATTTGGAGGAGGTTGCACTCCAGAAGCTGCCGATGCGATGCGATGATGCCGCTGATCATTATCAATGATCTGGCATTGCATCGCATTCCCATTGCAGTTGCAGTTGCAGCTGAAGCTGACTGACACAATGCCAGGCGGAGTTGTGCTCCGAAATGCATCATCCTCCGTATGGAGCAGGCTCCTCTTCTGCCACACATCCCCACAATCCTTCGCAGCGGGATCATTGACTATTGACCGCGCTGATTGATTACTTTGTTGCTTGGCACGTCGGCAATTTATTGGAGAGATGCCGAAGCGGAGGAGGAGGAGCTGGAGCCTGGGATGATTAAAAATGCTTTTGTGTAAATTATTAGCTGCAAATTCACTCGCAGAGTCATTTGCTGTTGTTGTCGCTAATAATTCTCGCCTTGAGGTTTCCCCGCAGATTGCTTTTGCTGCTGCTGGTGTGAAAATGATGTATGTGGCTCTGCGGTTGGTTTCGGTTTCAGCCTAGCCTTTGACTCTCCGGCTTTCCTTCAGCTTTTGGCCGCACCTCCAATTTGGCGGCGGTTGCTTTGACTTTACAAGAGTCCACGTCCACATCCACATCCCACCGCATCTAGCATTTCCTGGGAGATCCTCTGCATATCCTCTCTCTATTACCCCCTGCTCCTTGGCAGAGAGCATGTCTAAATTTCCTTAATATTTCCATTTGCTTGTTTGATAGAATTTATGTGCGCATCGGCAGAAACGAGCCACAACGCGAGATCATTGCCGGCATTCCAAGCAGCTGCTGCACTCGAATAAATATTTAAAAATTTCACTTGGAAATAAAATTAATTAAATAATTTTGAATCCTAAGACCCTATATTTAGGTTTACATTAAAATGTGGATTTGATTAAAAACTTGGTAATTCAGTCAAGAAGAATGAAAAAGAAATATGTAACAATAGATTTTTTGAAATATAACCTGAACTACCTGGATTTTTTTTCAAGTGTTTAGATGCTTCTGCTGCTGCTGGGGACCGCAGCAAACCATGACAATGACAGCGTCTGGGACGAGAGCATTGCCAATATTTATTGACATTTAAGCGAGGGGAGAAGGCCGCAAAAAACAGGCGACTTCCCTCAGGATGCAACGGCAGCAAAAGCAGCAACAGCAACATGTTGTCATTGCAATGTTTGTTGCAGTTTGCATTGTTGCTGCTGCTGCTGCTGCTGTTCCAACTGTCAGTTATCATTCACTCAGCGCAACAGCGGCAAAACATTCGAATCTTGGCAAGAAATTCGATTCCTTCCATGCAAATCCTCGGTGCGGCGGCTGCCAGTGAGTTATGGTTGCAGCCGGCGACAGGATGTGTCTCTCTCAAGGTAACCCGCTCCACCTCCTCCTCTACCGCCCCCGCCTTGGCCAAAGTCTCTGTCTTTCTGTGTCCAATTAACAGTGGACATCGACACCTCTCCAGCTCCCTGGGAGCCTTTCTCTTTCCCACACCTGCAGCTCGGCCAGCAAATTTGAAATGAAATATTTTCGATTCTGCTGTCAACATGAGTTTTGTTGACAACACATTAGCAACTGTTGCAGTTGCCGTTGCTCTTGCAGCAGCCGCGGCAGCAGCAACATGTTGCCGCTGCTTGTGGCGACATCGCATCGTTGGACGTTGCGCATGCGCCGCACGATTTGCAATTTGCAGCTAATTGAACGCGTGCGCAGGCGCAGTTTGTTGTCGACTCTCACGCTTTTCAACCCTCCTCTCTCAACGGATAACCATATCCCCTCCACATTCCCATGGATCCTCTCCCGCCACGCCATTCCTTTTTCCACACACCACAAGTTAGAAAAAAGGTGCCAGGCGACAAATGGAGAACGACATGAAAAAGCCTCATGCGTGGTAACCTGAAACTGGAGTCTGAGTCCGAATCCGACTCTAAGCCCGCGTCTGAATCTGAATCTGGGACTGGCCTTGCTTTGAAACTGAATGAATTTCGACAGCGGCTGGCTCTCAGTAAGCTATTGGCCCGGCTAACTCTCAAATATCCCAGAGAGCTGCTGCCGTTAATGGTGGTGACAGCTGCAGCAGCGGGTGGTGTCTTGGCAACCCACTGATCCCCGATAAGGCGGAATAACATTACCTTTACACCCTATTCTAGTCTTTAATCGACCTAAAAATTAAGTAAAATTCGTTTGAATGGAACTTAAATGGTTTTAAATTAAACTTATTGAAAGGAAACCCACTAATTGCTTATGTTTTATTTGCAGTATTATTCTGCATCATAAGCTTAACTTAACTTTTCAGGGAAATTATAATTTTTTTATTTTTGCAAAGGTAGAAATTAACTTATTTGGAGAAAGGCGAAAGGTGCAATATTAAGCCGTAAAAACATGCACTAAAAATAGCCCATAAAGCAAGCTAGCTATAAAAATTCATCCGCTGCTTAACAATCACGATGTGAAATATTTACGGAAAAAGCCCAGCAAAGGCACAAATGAGGATACTAATAAAACTAGGAAAACAGTTGTGCTTTTATAACTTCACTTTAATTTTTACCTTATTATAATCATAAAATAAATTGTAAAAAGCGTATGAGTACCGAAATACTTGATAATATTATTAGGCACTGGCTTTAGGAGTTTGAGAATATAATTGTTTAACTGGCTAAGATTTTTGAAGACATTAAAAGATAGATGTTTCACTATAAACCTTTCTAGTCCCATCTCATTGTCAGCCTCATCTTTTTAGTTACCTACAATACTCACTCTGCCTAGCTCCCTCTAGAAATATAATTTATTCAAGCCTATATCCCAGGCACATATGTTGGCCAGTTGAGTTTTTGTCAAATGCCTCCTGCGGTGTTTCCATGTTGCTTCTGTTTCTGTCTCTGTTGCTGTTTCTCTGCTTTTTCGGGTCGTGCTAGTTTTCCGCTTCTAAACCCCGTTCTTTGGCGCACTTGTTTTGTGTCCGAGAGTCTGGCGCAGCAGCTTTGTCTTGCCCCCTCTATTTATCTCCTCGCTCTCCCCAAAACAAAAAGTAAACAAAAAGGAGTACAAAATTCTGCAATATGTTTATGCATTTCTTGTGGTCGCTTTGGCGGCGGGTTGAGGGACAATCCATGAGCCATAAGAGCCAACAACAATGGCTCCTAGCCTTCTTGCCTCTCTGGAATGTGGCTCCATTAAATGTGAGCCTAATACACGATTTGTTGCTGCTGCAGCCATGGCTGCCGTTTTGTTTTGTTGTCGCTGTTGATTAGCAATTTAATTGATTTGTAGGCAACAATTTGTCTGGCACTTTAAAATGCTCCCCGACTGTCGCCAGTTGGCCTCCAAACCAGCAGCAGCCGGTTGCGACGGATTGCCAGCTCATAAAATATTCATATGTAATCTCGGGGGTGTTTGTTCAATCGCACTCTCATGCAAATCTCCAGCAAACATGGCGTCATGAGAGAGAGAGGAGCACAAGAGCAACAGGTGGCCAAAAGGGCCAGCCCTTCTGGCTTAGCTCCAGCGCCTCATGTTGCATGTGGCGGCGGCTCCTCCTCCTCCTTCTTCTGGTTATTAGCCATGTTCAAGGAGTTACTCCCATTTAATTAGGGGCCTCTCTCCTTCACACTCTGTTTTTTTTCTCTCCAGGGCCCAGCCCTCAAGGCAGCCATTTTGCGGGGCTTCTGATTCTTCTCGGGCTTCTGTTCGTTAGACTCTGAACTTGTGATTGTGGGGCTTCTTCTTCTTAACAGATGATGCTTATTATTATTTTTCACATCGAATTGGAAATATATAATTACTTCTTTATTTTATTAAGAATCAATAAATAGAAAGAAAAAAGGTAAATATAGTGAATTTTCTGTGGCTTCTGTTCTTTAGATTTCTGTATCTTTGATTTGTAGCGCTTATTTATATCGTATTAGATTTTCAATGATTAAAATATTTGTATTATTGTATAAGAATACAATGATCTTGACACTCTTCAGATGCTTCTGTTACATTCTTAAGATTTTTATAATCATGTCTTCATTAAAAAAGTCTGTCAACTCATTTCTCCTATAAAAATATGATTATTATTTAAAAACTTTGCATTATTTTATGCGGATAAATTCGCTCATGCTCATCTTTCTCAGTGGGTGAAGCCAGAAAAACTTTCTATTAAAATATCTATTTCGATTTGACAAAGCTTTTATCGCTCCCGTGTGGTGAATGTCCAGCTGTGATTCCCCCCGCTACCTTCCCACCTTCTTAAGTTGTTGCGGAGTTTCCGTTCGCGATGCAGGCTCAGTCTTATTATTTGCACTATGAAAAATAACATATATAGTTTCCTTGGAAGTCACAAAGCTAAAGATTCATAAAGAATATTGGATAAGTAGTTATGGAAAACTAATTAGTTATAGCAAAGTATATATACCAATTTTACTACACACTCCTGGTGGAAAAGTTGTGTATGAAATGAGTTGTTAAGAAGGTAACCAATTAGCTTATTTCCTCGACTAAAAGCCTGATATTTGCTTCTCCCAGTGCACTGGCAGTTGCAGTTGCTTTCTGCTGCTGCTGCTGCTGCTTGTTGCAGGTGGCCGCCATTTGGGCCATGATTTATGCAGTGGCCGGGCATTAGAAAGGTCGTTCGCAGTTGTCGTCGCCAGTCGTGATTTTCACGGAGCTGGACGGGAGAGCAGCTCATTCAGAGGAGTCTGGGGAAATCCATTGGCACTTTGCTGGGCCTAAAAGCCGGACGTCTTAATTAGGTTTTTCTGCTGAAAAAAAGTGCCGAAAAATGTTGGCTAATGCCCGACTTGCCACGCCCACACACACACTCACGAGCCGCAGTAAGCAGTCAGACACTGTCTCTGACCCACAAATGGTCACATGCTCCTCCGCCCCTCCTCCTGTTCTTTGGTCATGCCCCAATTCGAAGCTTTCTTCAGGTTCTTCCTGAGCGATTATAAATGACATCACATTAGTCTTGGCCAGGTTAATGTGCGTCGTCTCCTTTTGGCCAAAAACCAAAGCACCAAAATCTCGTCTTCGCACAACTTCATTAGTTAGTGCAGAACTTTGGGTATGACAAGAGTGGAGAGTTCCAGGAACCAAAATACAGTTGCTTTCATCAGCCTACGCAAATTTCTGTTCTTGGCCCTCAGGTTTTTCTTTTTTTTTAAATACAGTTATGCTTAGTATTTCGATTTTTCTCTTCATGACTAAAGGTATTTTTTTGGTCGTGCTCCGATATTAAATTTGGTGGCCACCCATATCGTACCTTACATTAAAGTTATGAAAGTACAGCAAAACCAATTCAAAAAACCAAAATGTTATATTTCGATCGTCAAAGGAAGTGAATATATAAAGATTTATGCTTAAATTACAAATATATGTATAGGGTATCGTCTGAAATTATTCATATTGGCTTAATAAATTGAAAATGGTAGGAAAAATAGAAAACAAATGTTGGTTTCAGAAATAAAAAATATTCGAGAAATGATTATTAAGTTTTGATTTGTAAAAATATTTCTCCTAAAAATATGCCTTAATCTTAGCTTCCTTTGTCAAAAAATGCATCATCCTAATCCCTATCCGTATGTTCATCTAAACAGGCAGTGGTTGTGTCAGCTCTCCTTCGACGCAGCTCCTCCTGGTGCCTGATGGTCACCGCCAGGAACTGCAGATAGCCCTCGTCTATGTGTTCCTCCTCCTCCTCTTGCTCCTCCTCATCCGAGGAACTCTCGTACACATAATCCAGGCAGTGTTGTGTTGGGATTTCCTCGCTTGCCTCCTTCTGCCTGAACCCTTGGCAGAGGCTCTTGACCTGATTGTGGTGCCACTCGAAAAGACTGCGACTGGTCTGAATGCACATCTCGGCTCCCCTTGCCCATTGTTCCCGGGCTGTTGACTGTGGCGGTATCTGTTGCTGCGGTGGCTTTCCCTCCCGCCTCTGTCGGCCACCGCGACGACGACTGCGCTGCCTGCTCCTGTTTCGGGTTCTGCTTCGCTTCCTGGTCATCGCTGCCTGATCCTGCTGCATTGGCCGCGAAAGATTTAATTGGAGCCAAAGAGTCGGCCGACTTTTGTTTACTTTTTCCTAGCAAAGAGCAACAATAATCGCTTGGGGTGCTGCCATCTTTTCAAGTTTCTACAAGTTGGCAGCCCCTATTGAGGAAGCCAAAACAGCTGATGACAACCAGAGTTGCCACCTAGGGTCGAAAACAAAACAAATACAGATGGCGCTGCTGCGTGTATGTAGTTATTTAGAGGCGACAGGTAAATTACATAAAGATTTATAATTTATATTTATTTATGTAGAAAAGAGGAACGACTTTCGATTATTGAACAATTATATTAATCATTTAATTGTAAATTTATTTATTATTATTTCAGATATTTGGTTCTTTAATTTAAGAATATAATATCCTTTATATTATTTATCTTTATAAGTTTACTACGCAATAAACGTGAATATTTATCAGCATCAACAGACAAGCAGATCTAGCCGCGTCTAGTCTATGTATCATTTTCAGCCTAGACGCCTTTGTGGCTTTAAAATTAGGCCATAACCATTAAAATTCTTCTTTATATTTAATAAAAATTATTTGAAAAAAATCATAATTACATTAAATTTACAATTCCTACAAATTTGTCCCATTTTTCATCAAAATTTTAGGCATTGTTTATTAAATTATAATTCAATAAAAAATGTAATCCCAGTGAAACTCAATCCTTGATCCCCGAAAGCAACCCCTTTTTCAAATGCCCGGAAACGGTTCAACTGTGTCAAGCGCTGACTGACTTTAATTTTGGCCCGTTCGAACCACTCGCCTTCCTCCGCAAAGGGCAAGCGCAAAGCCAAACACAGAGCAGAAGCAGAAGCCAAGCCGGATCTCGGATCCAAATCCAGATCCACGCCAATCCCAGCCAGAAGTAGGGCCAAGCGAAAAAGGCAGAGGAGAGGTTGAAGCTGAAGCCGTAGCCGTACCCGAAGCCGATGCCGAAGCCGAGTGTTTTGTTTTTCTAGCAAATTCAAATCCCGTGCTTATAAAGATCGGTCGGTCAAAGGAGCATGAGGAGGAAAGGAGTCCAAAATTCAGTTCATATGCATATAGATACACTGAAACTGAGTCTGTGGATTAGGGCGGATCAATTTGGCTGTGGTGCGAATGCAAATTGGCCAGCGGTACGATTTAAATGAGGCTCAGCACAAGGCGACCAAACAATGGAAATGCAGATTGATATATCTATCGGCCATCCTAGAGATCTACATATATACATATCCTGCTGTGCCGGAACAAAAGTCCCGAGGAACGGGCTGCAAGCGCGCACTTCCTCCACTTTACCTGCCGGCTCTCATGAAGGAAAATTAGGTTTACACCTTCTCGGGCCAATATGTTCATAAAACAATTTAGAGATTTACAAGGGGATCAACTTGAATGTGGTGCACATTCATCAATCTATCCTCCTGAGGGTCAGGGTGAGGGTGTGGTTCGTGTTTGTATTGCGGTTTTAGTGTAACGAAAAAAGGCGCGTGGTTATGCTTATGGATTGGGATATGGATATGGCTACGGATAGCAGCAGCAGCAGGGCCATCATCATCATCATCCCGCCCTCAGAAACCGCCCTCCTTCCGGAGCACTTCACACATGTTTACTTTGGCAATAACTTTGGCCTGGCAGAGTGGCGCTGGAGAGGAAGAGCAGGAGTGGCAGGAGGAGGAAAAGAAGGAGCTTTCATTCCCGATGAAGTAATATGCGTTCTGATAATATGAAAAACATCCTGCGGCCTGGATTTGCACGCACTTATTCCCTTTTAATGGACTTGGCCAGCGCCTTTTTTTGCATATTTTTTTGTGTGCAAAAAATGATTTTAATTCAAATGGTTCCGTATGTGAGTTGAGAGTTCCGACGGAGAGGAACTAGTTCCTTTTTTAATACACAATTTTAAGGATAATTTCCTGACTAAAACTTTCCTTTAAAACCAGAAAAATAATCCAGGCTTTTTAAAGTAATATAGGAACCAAAAACCACCTATGGCATTCTCAGAATATTTACTTAAAAATCTTTATATTACTTTGCTATAAACATTATATTGAAATAATATAAGAATTCTAATAAAAAGGATATTTATTCGAACTCCACATTATAATAAAATAAGAACTACCTTAAAGAAATACTAATGAAGTTAAATCACATCTTTATTAGGATAGTAATCTCCTAAAAATGATATTTTTGTACTAAAAACTTTATTTAACCATTTGTAAAATGTATTTCCGAACTAAGTACAATATTAGAGCCAGTTCCCATTTTTGGGCACTCTCGAAAATCCCAGCAAGAAGAATCCTCGCCGCGGGGAGCTGAGAGATTGCTACTCACTTGAGCTACATTAGGGACAATTTGCATTTTCACGACTCGCAAATAGATCTCTGGCCGCAGGACAACAGGACAATCAGTAACATCGGACACACGGGAGTTGGGAGGTGCCGCGACAGGTATATTCGGCTAACCTGAGCGCGGGATTATAATTCTTGAGCAGGGGATCAAGCTGACAAAGCCACGGAAAAAGGGTAGCCGTGAGAGGGTACAAGGGTGATGCCCGTTCACAATAGACGCAGATAAGTCTCCGAAAGGATAGGGTCGCGGGTCAGAACAAGTTAGTAACTCTCATTACTTTAAATGGATTTCAATTAAGTTGCAAATTGATCTCGAAAACAATTGAGTCCCGCCGAGGCGTTTGAGTGGTTCGGTTTCGGTTTTGTGCTTTCTGAGGAGGATGAATCGCTGCTGCCCAGGACTAATGCTAAGCCCAACAAAGGAGGGCGGCTTTGCCTGCGCTTGATCCTGCCTGGTGCTGCTCCTGGTTGCTGTTGTCGTAGGCGGAGGTAAAAGGAAGGAAGCACAAAGGACGAACTACTGCTCTTTTCATTCATCTGCACTCGGGGAAAATGCCGGCAGAAAAGTGAAGTCTTTTTTTTTATTTTATTTGATACTTTTTGGATAGATTTCTATGATTTTTGTTTTTATAAAGAGAAATCCTTGTTGCCATGCTTTGTTTATCCAAACCTTAACTATAGTTTAACCAAATTTAATTAATTTTTTTCCAGTACATTAGAGTGACAGGATCCCGGCTTCTGTTCTTTCCATTCATCTGCTTTTGGGACTGTAAGCGATACGGGGAGCTGCTGCAGGCAAGAGACAGCTGCCGAAGAAGCACTCCACTTGGAAGAACCCCAACCCCTTCTCCAAGCCAGTTCAGCAGCTCACAAATGACTGGCAGTTTTCCCAGCAAAAGGAGCAGAGGTGCCAAGTGCCCAATCCTGCCGTTGACAGGATAACGAGATTTTTCAAGTGGCCGTCCGCCACTACACTTCACACCCTTTTTATTCAGATGCGGAGGCCGCTGCTCCAGCTGCTGATTCTGATTCCTACAAATCAATCTAAAACGACGATATCTTTATCAAAATCTCTATCGATATCTTTGAGCCGAGGGTCTTAGCAGATTTCTCTCGCAATTAGCCGTGCAGGAAATGGGCAAAGGCGCAAAAAAACGATTTTCCAAGGACTTTAACACGAACAGAGGGATAACACAGGTTCGGGGGATTGCTATAAATATTTCTTTTTTTTTTTTTGAGGATCACAGCCATCAAATGCACATCACCAATCACCGCAAAAACAAAAAACGAGAAACGTTTGTGGAGGAGAAAGCGTTCCATTCTTTTCTTCTGTCTTCTGCGGGGCGTGTGAAGAAAGGGACACAAAAAAGGCGAAACAAAAAATGAGCACAGGGGAAATATATGTTGCCATACAACGACGGGGCTTATCCCGGCTGATCCTTGTTGCAACGATTTGCAACGGTCAATTGAAAAGCGACCAGGGAAACGATCAGCAATCAGGATCCAGCAGTCTCAGCATACAGCAACAGTACATGGCGCAGGACCTCAAACAAAAAGGACCTCGGAGCAGCAGCAGCTTTGTTTTGCTTTGTTTTTTATGCCCGAGACAACATGGCAAACACGGGGATAACAAGGAAATGGAGATTGGTACAAGGAAAAGCGAAGAGCATAGAGCAACACGGAGAAAAACAAACAAGCCACACACGGTGCCCTTTCAGGGGAGCTGATTCTGCAAATTCACTGGAAAAAAATCGATCAATTTCTAATTTAATTCTTATTTTTATTTGTCAATTAATATATTTTCTCAATAGAGCCTCTTTATTACTTAGTGTTTTTTAGAGATTTTCATTATCAGTAAGCAATGATCTGCAAATCGTTTGAAAATTACGTTAGCTCTTAACGTAAATATTTGATTTTGCTTGTTTCAGTTTACCTTCCTTTTTTCTTTTCTTCTCTTAATAATTCCATTTATAAATTTTCTCTCGGTGCTTCTATCAACTCCTAAGGCCCAATATTTCTAGTCCCAATTCTTGCACCTTTGCAATCCTTTCATTTTTGTCTATTTCTGTTTTTTCTATTTCTCTTTCGCGATTTGTTTGTTTGCCAATTTGTTTGGCTTTGTCTGGAGGTGACGACGACGACAGGGGCCTCGAAACCTAAGCACAAAGAAGGAACCTGGAATACAACAGTCGCAGCATTCTGATTTGCGAGATTTGCCCAAAAAGAGTTAAAGCAAACACACAATGGGCCCAAACGAAGGGAGATGTAAATGGGGGTTCACTCTGCAAAGAAAACTCGGTTAATTAATTGAGTTGAAGTAATTTTCGGTAAAGAGTAAAAGTTCTTGCCAAATGGGATTGCTCCTTTTTTCAACTCCTGCCATTCCCCGCATTTTCATTTGACAAATATTTGACTCTGGCCATTCAATCTTGCTCCTTTTTCCATATTTCTTCCACCTACACACCCACAAAAAATTTCCTGGGGCCATATAATTTAAATTGTTAATTACGCATCAAATCAACACGAAAAATTATGACAGCAAAAAGAGAGGTTGTTCCATTTTTGGGTGGAAGTAAAAAAAAAGGAAAACAATACCAATTTGAGGGTAGGGATATTACATTAAATTTATGTACGGGCGATCTTATGATGTTTATGCTCCGCTCATTCCCCTTTTCACTTTTGTTTTGTATTTACCTTTATCTACGCACTTTTGATAAAATATTTTAAGGGGAATTTGATTAAAAATTTGTTGTTACCAATTTTGGTACGTCTAGATTTAGGTGTTCGTACGGATATTCTAACCCTTACTCCTGTAAAAATCGAATTTAATTGACATATAATGAATAAACAATAATATTCTTTGTTTTACTTAATGAAGAATTTGAATTTACAATATAAGCCAATATATATGTATTTTTTCTTTATAAATGTTGCTGCATTCTCCGCAATTATTCTGATGAAACCATTCGGATTTCCTGCACAATAAAAATGCGCCTGGGGAGGGACTTTAAACCAGAATTCTGTTTGGAAGGTTATCTGTCAATTGATTTCTCACTTAGTTTTATTATTATTGTGTTCCCCCCTGTGTTCTCTGGAGCCCTGTATTCAGGCATTATCCCTGGAAACATCTTCCCAAAGCAAATCAAACAAGCTGAGCCCGATATCAAACAGGAGAGAGGAGGATGAGGCTCTGACCAAAGTGTGGCCTTGTTTACGCAAATATGAACCCAAAACACAGATCCTGTTCCTTGTAGAGAAAAAAAGCAGCTGCCTCTGCTCCGTCTGCCTCGGTCTCTCTCTCACTCGTATATCTCTCTCTGGGTTACTCCTCTTTGATCGGCAACCATTTTGGGTTTCGCCTCACGCCCTGCCTCTCGCTCCCTCTGCCTCGTGTTCTTATTCATCCTCTCTTGGGTTTTCGGTTTTATTGCACCTTTTGTTGTTGTCTCCCTTTCATTCATATATCCTCGTCTCTTTCTGATCCGCTCTGACCTCTCTTTCTACCCTCTCGCCATGCGTAATCGATGCAATTTGCACGCTTACGCATATCGCAAGATTAAACTTATCCTCCGATCCCCGATCCCTGAGCTGACTGATCCCTTGATGCGACTGCCATTGCCATTGGATTCTGCTTCTATTCGGTACACTGCAAGAAAGTTGTAGGCCAAACTTTTTCAAGGGTAAATCTCAATAAAAAATAAGTACTTTATAAAGCATATCCACATATTTTAACAATATTTTATTAGGGATATAAGAAAATGTGATCATGGCTAATATTTACCTGTTCACTCCTATAACTTCACTTCATTTTAGTTATCATTCAAAAACTAGATTCACGATTTCATTAACAATCCGTACTATAACATATTTAGGCAGACAAAAACAGAGGAACATTTATGTAAAAAGAAATTGGGAACCACTGCAATTATGTACCTACAATAATCACTATCACATATAAGAAATATGTATTCTTCTCACCTTCAGCTCATATAAATTGAAATAGGTAGCCTTAAATAGATAACAAGTTTTGTTTTTTAAAGGCAATCTTACTATTATAACCGTATTTAACCGTATATTTCTTCTTGTGTACGTTTTTTGCCCTTATTGCCATGTCCACATGCCTCTCGCTGGGATCTTGCTTGGCAGATCTCCGCACAAGCTGGCCTACTCTCTGTGCAACGCATAAAACGATATTTGGATTAAACATTAATTGACTGCTCAGTGAAAACCGGTGTGACCATATGAGGTGATCCCATCCGCGTTCCTGCTATGTTCCAGGGGTTGCTGCTGGCAAGGATTAGAGGCCGTCGTCGTCGTCAATGCGGATTCATTAACATATCAATGTCAGCACCAGGCGGCGACTCTAACTCAGCCGCAGAGCAATTGCAAATCCTCAGCCAGGGATTTAGCTTCTGAATCCCGAATCAGATTGCGATTCTGGTGCGGATTCTGTTGCTGCTGCTGATGCTGATTTCGATTTGGCTTCTCGAGGAAATTCGCTTAAATTTTTAACAAGACAAATACCCAAAGCACACGCTTGCCTCCCTCCTCCTCTTCGTGCTCCCTTTTCTCTCCCATGTTTTTCCACTTCTAGGAAACAATCAGAGGGAGAAAGAGAGAGACAGAGAGAGAGAGTGAAGGAAAACTTTTCTAATTTTGCACAACTGGCAAATGTTGCCGTGGGCGTCGAAAAGAGAAATGGCAACAGAAATCGAAATAAAAATCAACCATCCTCATCTGGAGTCAAGAAAAAGTTCGAAGAGAAGATGATTTTTGCCCTCCTCCCATTCAATTTCCCAGTTCTCAAATGGAAAAGTAGAAAAACCTTTTATTCCATAATGTTTGCTTAGTCCTTTTGCCAATTGAACTTTTTTGCGCGCACAGCCAATCGATGTGGAGAAACGGGGGAAAGGGAAGTTAACCAAATACAATACTTAGACGAGTTAATATAATTTTTTATTTAAAATTCAATCTACGAACTAAAACAAAAAGTGCACAGAGCCAGTGAAAGATAAAAAAAAATCAGGTCAGTGTGAGGGAGAAGCTGAGAATGTGAGAAACAAGAAAAAAATAATAGTAAAAATCTCGAAGGCACAACTTTTGAGCTTAGCGAGAAGCGCACTGCCAGTGCTTCCTCTTTTTCTCCATTTTCTGCTCGCTCTTTCCATTCTCCAGCTCTCTATTCTCCATCATCGTCATCGCTTTTCCCGTCGGGAGTTTTGGCCATGTAAGAAGTTCAGTGCAAAGGCAAATATAGTAAAGCGGGGTATGGGAAAACTCCACAGAGATTTAGTAGAGAGAAGGGAGTGAAAATGTCCTGGTGGCCCTCTGGCCCTCTGGTCCTCGCCTCTGCTTAATTATTCAATAATTTCTAAAAGCATTTGGTCACATTCGTCGACGTCATCAGCCGTCATCCTTTCATCCTTTTACAGCATGTGAATGTGCATGTGACGGCAGAGTCCTCGCCTTTTTCCCCCTGCTTACCCTGTAATCAGTTGGATACATACACCCACACACACGCACACCCTCGTATCTGCATATATGTAAGCTTCCCACTCAGGACCTCCTTTTTGTCCTTCTTATTACACAGAAGGAAATTTGGATACATTTTAAAAAGCATTTTTAATATAAGCTGTGGAGAATTCATAATTAATTCGATTTTTCTAAAATATTTCTTACAATTCTTAAAGATTGAAACAAGCCTTGTAATATAAATGCGATAGAAAGCCATATCATATCCTAAAACCTTGAACTTCACGCTATAATTCCCAACTAAACGGTCGGCAAGCTAATGGAACTGATGACAGACTAAGATCCAGGGCTTTAATGAATATAATAATTAGTAGGAGGTTACGAAACCTAAGCAATTCTTTCGTATAGAATTATTAACTTAATGGTCAGTTTGTTAACGTATACTAATGTCTGACTTTGGCTATTCCTGGAAGATGCTGCAGTTCACACCTGCTGCTTGTACAGTCGAGTTTTGAAGCAACAACCACCTTGAAAAACATCCGGAAGTGTTCTATTTAAATCAAGTATCTAATATCTGAAATATAATAAGCTGGTATACTTATAAGTAATAAATACTCATGGATCTTACAAAATTTATATAAAATAATGATTTTTTCCAAGTGATCCCTATATAAACACAGCCCACACACAACACATAGGTGACATTGTGGTGACTTTTCGCTTCATTCGCTTTTCCCAGCTGACTTTCCGTTTGCGCTCGTGTGTGTGGCTTGCCAGAGTTGCATTTATCATTAGTCGAAGCTTAGCTTTTGTTTTCCTGCATTTCATAGGGGAGAGTGAAGTGAGAGTGGTAGAAGAGGAGGCCCCCGGAGCGGCCATTGGGGATTTTGCACTTGGGCATGTTTGATGTGGAAACTTTAGATTAAAATATTTTCATATGCTAACACACACACAACAGCGATATAGGGTCACCACAAATGCTGCAGATTATTCGTAGGGTATACCCCGATTCTCCGACTTCTTCCTCTTTTCTATTTCAGTTATAAGCCGTGCACTATTTTCGCAGATTGCTTCCTGCATAGTATATATAATTTCTACTTTATTTGCCCCACTCTCTTATGTATAACCCCAAAGAGACGAAGCAGGGAGCAGAAAA
Organism: Drosophila kanapiae; assembly: GCA_008042475.1. Lineage (NCBI taxonomy): Eukaryota > Metazoa > Arthropoda > Insecta > Diptera > Drosophilidae > Drosophila > Drosophila kanapiae. Next base: position 1,024,960 of record VNJM01002939.1, read on the forward strand.
CAGGAGCCAAAAAAATCAGCGCATCTCCGTGGGCGGATTGAGCGCATAATGATGTTTATGTGTTGCCAAAAACATAAAGGCATTAATTTAGTCATTATCTTCTTAAGATACTGCGCCGGCAGAGACAGCAGCGGAGAATCCCCAAGCGCAAAGCGAAGAGAAGAGAGCTCACGACGCCACCCTGTGATTTTCCACATTACCAAAGGCAACATTTTTATGCTCCCCACACTATCCACACCCTCCAGTCCAGCAGGAGTAAAAGGGAAAGCCTCACAACCGTCTCCCTCGCACACACTCCCTTTCTCTTTCCCTATCTGTTGCTCTCTCTCTCTTTCTCTTTCTGGGGGCCAAAGGGGCTGTCAGTGATGACTTTATCTGTACAAATAACTGTCAGTGGAAAAGGAAAAGCAGGAAAAAAAACACAAAATAAAATATAGGATAAAGAAATGGGGGCACCGGGGAGCATTATCTCCAAAGCGCCATCTTTTCTCATCAAAGACCCCTTCTTCTCCTGGCAACCTCAGGAGGAAGAACGCCAGCAACCACCGGAAACAATGGTTCGTGGAAAAGAGATACCAAGAGCCGGACGCAAGAGGGCAGAAAGAGAGGGCCAGTGCCAGAGAGAGCCCGACCAAACAATATGGTAGCAAAAGGGGGCGTGGCTTCAGCGCAACCTCATTGGTTCGGTGACCAAAAATGTCCGCTGAACCGAGAGAGAGAGCCCGTCTGTATGTGTATCTGTATCTGCTGCTGGGTTTGCATTTGTATCCGTGAAAACTGGATTGACGACAACTTGTCGTGCGGCACACGCTCTCACAACAGTTTCGCAGCTCGAGCGGACAAGAAGGTTCCATCTGTTCCGGTAGGGAAAAGCTGAGGGAAAACCTATGAAAATATCAAAAATCGCGACGCGATTTGTAGTGCGTGTTCAGTGTGATATACCTGCGATTTATCAGTGAACCTTTTGGGTTATAATACGTACAATTAAGTGCCGTTATCGAGACTGTTTCGCCTTCGAACGTAGAACGAAAAATCTTCAAAATTCTCTCCTCACTGTGGACACCGGCGACGCTGGCGGGCGGCGCAACCAACGGAGGAGGAGGAGCAGGAGTTGGAGGCGGCGGAGACGGCCCCAGCACCACGCCCGACCACAACATTCAGTCCTCAAAGTCCGCCAAGTTTAAGATCACCGTCGTGAGCACGCCCAGCCCCTCGCCACCACCGACGCCGCCACCCGCGGGTTCCCTACTTGCCCAAATGGTCGAGACCAACTCCCCGCCGGCTGGCTACACGCTCAAGCGATCGCCCAGCGATCTCAGCGATCAGCAGCAACCGCCGCGACAGATCTCCAGGAGTCCAGGCAACTCGGCTGCCTATCACCTGACCACCGCCATGCTCCTGAACTCACAACAGTGCGGCTACCTAGGCCAGCGATTGCAGTCGGTGCTCCAGCAGCAGCAGCAGCATGCCCATCACCACCATCAGCAGAGCCAAAGCCAGACGCCGTCCTCCGACGACGGCAGTCAGTCGGGTGTCACCATTATGGAGGAGGATAGGAGAGGAGGAGGAGCTGCCTCAGCAGCAGCCGCTTCCCTCTTTACCATCGATAGCATCCTGGGCTCCCGGCAGGCCGGAACCACAGCGAACCAGGCCAGCAACCACATCAGCAGCAACGGCGGACTGCCTAATGGACTGACCTCCAATGGCATCAGTCTGGGACTGAAGCGCAGTGGAGCCGAGTCCCCCGCCTCACCTAACTCTAACTCTAGTTCCAGTGCCGCCGCCAGTCCCATCCGACCGCAGAGGGTTCCTGCCATGTTGCAGCATCCCGGCCTGCATCTGGGGCACCTGGCGGCGGCAGCGGCGAGCGGGTTTGCCGCCTCACCCTCAGATTTCTTGGGTAAGCTTAACTCCAAGTAAAAATATTACTTTTAAAAAGTCTCGGAAAGGTGTAATATGCTTATGTCGGAATATTTAGAATTTCAAAGACCTTAACTAATTTTAATAAAATAACCAGAAGCAACCCAGAATTTATAATAATTATGAGAGTCAACCAACCTCCTTCCTTCTCATAAACAGCTAACTTAACTAAATCAATATATACATAAATATATCATTTGAAATGCCAGGATACAGCTATATATTTTCAACCGTTTTCTGCGAATTTTACTTGAAATTCTGGCAAAGTTCACCCCGTACATGTTCAATAATATTTTTATGCGGCTTCCCTTCAAACTTAAACTCGAAAAACACCTTGAGGGAACCCACTCATGCACTCATGCTTACATCCCAACATCCTTATTCTCGTCCTCATCCTCTCATCACCCACTGAACCGAACCACAAGCGAATCCTGAATGGCATTATTCATAATTAGGCAATGATCCGTGAAAGATGATTCCGCATTTCCCTTTCCCATTTCCATTCGATTTTGTGCGGTGAGAGGATTTGCATGAGGCCTAAGTCTCAGATTGTGCCACCTGGGGGGTTGGCTTTAAAAATGGGCTTGGGCTTGGGCTTTGGCTCGGGCTCTGGCTTGGGTCTTGTGTTGATTCGAGCGTGGATCTCTGGCGCAGATTTATGCAGAGTCCCCGCTTAAATTCATTCAAAGGCTCCCCCCAGGACATGAATATTAAAAAACGCGGGCGCAATACATTTTTTCCCCGAGCTTGCACTGCAACCGGAAACGGAAGCCGCACACATACGCTTACAGATGAGGTTAAAATAATAGTTTCCATCCAAGGAAAATTAATTTGAAATGGAAAATACTACGCTTAAATTAACAACAAGATCATAAATTGTAAAATACATAGAAGAACGCTTTCCAATCAAGCAATAACATTTGTAAAAAATGCCATGCTTTTTCTGATGCCCCTACTATTCTTTCTTCTGGTGTAAAAGACAACATGGCGGCGTTTTTTCCCGTTGTATGTTATGCGCATTTTTAAGGATTTACCGAGGAAGATTCCTCTTCCCCCGACCCCACTCTCACCCTCTGCTTATATGAGGCTGATGACTGTTATTACAGCTAAGGGAATAATGAATTTTCTTATTGTTTTTCCTGCGTTCGCGTGCAGTAGCCTACCCCAACTTCTATCCCAACTACATGCACGCGGCTGCCGTGGCCCATGTGGCCGCCGCTCAAATGCAGGCGCATGTTAGCGGAGCAGCAGCCGCCGGATTGGCGGGTCATGGCCACCACCCACACCACCCGCACGCCCATCCGCACCACTCGCATCTGGGAGCGCACCACCACGGACACGGGCAGCACCACCACTTGGGACATTTGGGACATGGACCGCCGCCAAAGAGGAAGCGTCGCCATCGCACCATCTTCACTGAGGAGCAGTTGGAGCAATTGGAGGCCACTTTCGACAAGACCCACTATCCGGATGTGGTACTTAGGGAGCAGTTGGCCCTCAAGGTGGATCTTAAAGAGGAGCGCGTGGAGGTGAGTGTCGATATTCAGTTTATTTTTTTTAGTCAACTTTTATATTTTAAATTAAATGGATAAGTTCTAATTGGGGTTTTTAAAGGAACAGTATTAAATTTATAGTTCTTCTTAGAAGAATTAGGAAGAATACAATGTACCTTTAAAAAATGTAAATTTATTCCCCTCAAAAGTTAATTTTTTATTCGCTAAAATCAATTAGATAATATATTTTATTATGGTATTCCTGACTTTTAATTTATAATTTGAAAAACCTCAGTTTAACGAATTTTACCCTACCCCCCCTATGTAATCAACCTTTTTCCTCGTTTGGCTCTAATTTTACGCTCATTTTAATTCGCCGCGTGAAACCAATTGAGTGCTACCACACCCCCGCAATGCCCACATTGAATCAGATTCCGAATTCGAATCTGTGGCATCTGCATCGCAATCTCTGCGCTCTGCTGTTCACTTCTACCAGAGAACTCTCCCGCCTCCCCTTGAGAATTTCTCGCTGTTTATTTAGTTGTCGGCGGTTTGCGGGGCTTCGCTTCTCCCTGGCGAAAGCAAAACAATGCCAATCCGAATGATTCACTTAATTTGGGTAATGGGACTCACAGGCTACGACCGCATGTTTAAACGGATGGTGATGGTTATTTGCTTGTTTCTGGGTGCTTCTTTGGTGGTTGTATGTCCCTGAATCGTATCATTGCTAATGTAAATATGCAGGGATTCCATCCAGCTCCTCTTTCTCCCTTGTAAATCCCACCCCGGGGGTCCATAGCAGAGGGCTAAACATCCCTTTGGATCTGTGGATCTACTACAACTTTGACAATTGTGATTCAAAGTCCATTAGTGTCGAGGAAACCCAACAACAAACAAGCAGCCAGGCAAACAAACAAATTGAGAGGTCACCAAGGGAGAAAGCAGGACGATAAGTGACGATAAAAGTTGACAATTTAATTTGTTCACAATTTTTTGATGCATTGATGGGTGGCATTAGACGTGAGAGAGGGAGGGGAAAGCGTCGCCTTTGATAAGGATTACCAACGCTTTTCGAGTCCCGAGCTGTGGGTAGTTACCGGGCAATATGTTTGTCAACCGGTCAAATGTTTAATCTAGGCATCTCAACCCCAATGTAGAACCCTTCTTCATCTCACCCTCGCCTTCTTGGTAAGGGAAAGCGGACAAGTGCGACATTTGTTGACACCTGGGTGTGGGTTCATGTTTAGCCTTCAGCTTAAGACAACCTCCTCCTGCATTGCTAACCCATTTGGGTAATGAGCGGCGTTACTTAACCCGCAGGCGAATTGACGCCAGGCCTTTGATTATGCGACAAGTTTCCGGCCCGCGGGTTATCATTTTCGGAATACTAAGCGGATTAGAATGCAGATTTGTGAGGGAGTTCTCTGCAGACAGAGAAGGGGAACTGATTTCCCAACTCTTCTTCAACTAATTGGAAATCGGGGGAGACTGACAACAAATCTGCTGCCTCATTGGGGCGACTCTGACTAATTAACATACAACACACACAAAACACAAAAAGAGACTTCAAACTTGTCTCTGACAAGCAAAGTGGACGACGAAGAAAGAGGTGGCTGATGGCTGAAAATCCCCATAGCCCCCATAGCAAATCTTGTGCTCAGTCATCGCTCGTCATTGACTTAAGCAGCATAATCAACTTCAGCAGCAGCAGCAGCCCCAGCTTTTGTGACTGCTACTGTTTAGCATATTTGCATGCCAAGAGCTCGGCCACTCGAGAGCGCCCCTTCTTCCGCGATTCCGATGCCAGAGTCCCCCTCGTCTCTCTGTCTCTCTAAGACCCCAGACCATAAGTGGCAATAATTATTGAAAATCTTGCCTAAGACAAACAGCAGCAATAACAAAAGAGAAAACTGTGGAGTAAAAATGAACAAATTCGATGCCTACACTGAAGTTACTCTTGTGAAGAAAATGTACATCCACTTTGTGATCCAATTAAAAGTTTTTGGATTAAGATTTCGAATTACAATTCATTTAACACATATTTACCCGAACACCTTTGCTTACCAAAACTCAGCACAATCGTCAAAGCTTGGATCTCACCTATTCTCCAATTGATACTTCCAACAAAAGAAGTCCTATCTTATCTAAATAATATTAATTTAACACGCACATAGCTAAAACTTTCGCATACAAAAATTCAAAGCTTTAAAGCCACACTAGGCTTGGTTCTCAGAGATTTCACATTTCGAAACTCAAGCTTGTCGTAATTATTCAGTTCCCATCCGAACCAGCAGTCAGCATTTAAATGATCTGCTTATTTTGACTTCATCATTTACAATTATTATTCTTATTTAGACATTCGGTGGATGGGATTGGGATTGAGATTGGGATTGGATCGAGGCGAAGAAGATCGGGTAAAACAGTAGCTCACACAGAGGGCCGTACCTGTGTGTAGAGAGCAAACAGAGCCATTCTCTTCTTGGCCGTCTCTTATTTTTCGCTTTGCCTTCTTTGGTGCGTGCAAGTCAAATACGCCTAATCCCGCAGCTCAAGTGATCGAGGTGACTTCGTTTCCCGATCTGCCCAGATGTAGACGGGTATGTGGAAGATATAGGCAGGAGCGGTCTACTGGAGGGCACTTCAAATATTTGTCTTGGGCCGCAGTAGCGTCGCCAAGAAATTAGTAATCATCAGCTTGGCATAATTTGTGCGGCTCTCCCGCTTACTCACACTGCTCTCTGGGCTCAAAACTCCACAAATATTGATGTTACCCATTCTCGAATATACATATATGTGCGGCGAAGAATGTGCCCACTCATCGCTCCTCACACTCCTCACTCCTCCATTGTGAGGCGATCTTCTTCTGTCTTCTACCACTTTTGCTTTATCTTTTTGTCTTGACCAGGACTTAAAAAGGGCCTGTGTCACCCTCGTATTACCCTCCAGGATCATGCCGCTTTGAAGTTGCACAATCGGGATTTATAGAGGCTTCCTAAAGGGGTTTCTTTCTGTTTCGAGGAGGCCACCTGCGTCGGCAATTAACTAAAGTATATTTTGCCTCTGAATTGTTATTATTATTGTCTCCCCTTAGACACAATAAACACTCCCCTTTCCCCAGACCGCTGGCTCGTTCGCAATATGTTTGTTTAGCCTCGAAATTGAATTAAAAACGGCAATGAGCTGGAATCAGCAGATTTTCGTTAATTTTACCCGAGGTCACGGAGCACGGAGCAACCACCACCACCCGGTGGGTGGTGAAAACACTCTCGCGCCGTCATAATTTTTCATAATTTTCCATTATTCAAACACTTGAGTTTTGAGGCTGCCGGAGAACTCTTGTCGATTCTCGCGGGAATTTTGCGGACAGCAAAGTGCGTTTACCGCCTCGGGGCAGGGATTTTTCCAAGGGGGACGTTTTTCCCATGTTTGCCTTACAGTTTTGGCTGTCGAAGCGTGTAACCATAGACAAATATTATCGCTGAGGAGGAAAATTGCCCCCGAAGCTGCATAAATTTACACAAAGAACCCCAAGAAAAGCGCGAAGGTGGTTAGCTACAGGATTTAAGTGACGATAGGGCGTGGTTGGCAGGTGCACTAAGGTCACTAAGCTGTTAAAAGGTCGCCCGTGTCGGCGATTAGCACACAACAAAAAGGAAAAGATAATTCTACAAAAAGCTTCGTTTTTTCTGCAAAAAATAATGTAAAGATGGTATTTTTTATAGGGGAATATTAAGAGAACATTTATAATTAGGATTAACATCAAAATTCCTGAAAAGCGTAAAGAAAATATTTTAATGGGAACGGAAGATAATAGATTTCTAATTACTTAATGGAATTCTCATACAAGCTTCTGAAAAATTTGAGAGAATGGTTAGATGATATATTATATAATAAGTGACACAGTGATATAGTTGTATTAGTTATTAAAAGTCATCAAAAAGGGTTCTAAAAAAATATCAAGTCATTGCCCATTTTGCTTCTCAAACACTGTTTTTCCCAAGTTAATTATTAAATGTCATTAAAATGTAATTTATGCTTTATATTCATGTTAATTCCGCTACATCTCCTGTGAAAATGTTAGAAATAAATTGCAAACCTCGTTGGAAATCCGAAAGGGAATCGCAATAAATTCAATATTAAATATATAAATGAATATTCCACTTACCGATTTCCTTAATTTGGTCTTTTAACTCACGTTTTCTTCTTAATATTTTCGTTCCAAACTTCTTTCTTCAATATTTGGGAAACTTAATACTTATTTTTAGCCCGCAGAACACCACTTTGTATTATTTATATATATTCACTCAAAAAAAACACACTTTATTTTTTACATTGGCATATAACTTTTTTTAAACACTAAAAAAAAAATATATTTTTAAGCACTGGCAACTACAAATGATATATATATACATATATATATATATATATATATATATGTATTTATATACATATTGTATGTAACGAAATGAAAATGGAAATGCCAATTGGAAGAACTCACAAATTACACACACAAGCACAGCACTTTGGGCACTCACTGATTTCATCTCTTTTCTTTCTTTCTTCTTTCTTTAACAAGGCTCATTTTTATTAAATCATATTTAAAACAACTTTATGTATTAGTTGATTGAACACTTGAAAAAAAAAAAACAAAAAACAAAAAAAATTATTTTGCGTGGACAATTAGAAAGGGAATGGAATGAAAAGATTGGAAATACACATGCACACAATAATGATTGCCATTCCAGGCATATTTAAGCAGCACTGCACTTTTTTGTTGGCGATTTTTCGGGACAGAATAACGGAATACATGCCAACACAAGAATGCATACACCACACACACAAACTCGCGGCGGCTGCTGCCTTCCATTGACCGCGGGAGTTTTTTTATTGCAGTTTTAATGGCTTGGGTTCGATTTCTATTAGCCAAGTGCATTGTAAATGTCTTTATTTTTGATCACGTAGTTTTAAGTTACATATATTAAGTTATTAGCGAAATAAACACCCGTTCATTTGCGATTATTTCGGTTTTTGCCAACCAACACAAACATGCATACACCACACACACAAACTCGCGGCGACTGCTGCCTTCCATTGACCGCGGGAGTCTCAAGTTTTTTTTATTGCAGTTTTAATGGCTTAGGTTCGATTTCTATTAGCCAAGTGAATTGTAAATATCTTAGTTATTAGTTATTAAGTTATTAGCGAAATAAACACCCGTTCATTTGCGATTTTTTCGGTTTTTGCCAACCAACAGAAACATGCATACACCACACACACAACCTCTCGGCTGCTTCTGCCTTCCACTGACCGCGGGCGTCTCAAGTTTTTTTATTGCAGTTTAAATAGCTTGGCTTCAATTTTTATTATCCAAATGCATTGTAAACATCTTTATTTTCGATCACGTAGTTATTAATTTATATTAAACGACAGAAACACCCGTTCACTTCGACGCTTGCACAATTTATAATTTTTTCTGACTAACCGGGTCTGATCAGAATTCCAGTTGATGGAAGAAGCACCGCATACTTTGATTCTAGTGAAAAATACACTTTTTCAATGCTTTAGTGAGTATTGCCGCTAAAACGCAGTTAATAGTAATGATTTAATCATTTTGTATGTATGTATTATTGTTTAAATCGGCCGCAATACGTTTTTTTAGCAGCAGCACTTTAATTTCGCTCTTCGACGACGTCGATCTTCTTCTTCTTTTTCCCGCGCTTTTTCCCATTGCACATCGTTCCACACTTGCATACGGTATTTACGATTTGACACTAACGCGACACCAGCCATTGAAAATGTACTAATTAGAAAAAAAAGTAGGCGGAGCATTTTAAGAAAGTTGGTGACTTTGGAAAGATGGTTAAATATAGTTTATCTGACGTGTAAAAGTATATATATGTATGTGAGATCAGTGTAATTTAATTAGTCTACATGACTTTAACCCCTGTGTGCTTAAAAAAAATGTAGGAAGAAAGGGAATGTGCGTAACGAGCAATTTTCATGGCTGCGCGATTTTAATCCAACAACACGACGGAAAAGAGCCTCAGCAATTTGCCACAAAAGGTGGTAGGGTAGTAAAGGGGCAGGGGGAGCCAGGCAGCCAGGGAGGGTGCATCCCATTTTGGTGACGAAGTTTCCAACCGAATTGTGTTGCCAATTTTCACTAATTAGAAGCGCCTGGCGAAAAAGGCGGCCGCCATTTTGTACGTGTTTTCCAGCCCTCCCCTCCGCCACCCCTTTTAACCATACACCGAGCTTCACCTTTCAAATATACACAGGTCTCCCCCCTTTTAACCCGTCACCGGCTTCCCCTTTAGCCCACCTGAAGCCACCCAACAAATTTTTTCGGTTTGTTTTTGCCGGGTGCCAATGTTTTTTTGGCTTTTGTCGGGGACAATTTTGGCTAGCTAGAAAAACAAGGGAAATTAGAAGGGGAAAAATCAGCAGAGAGAGAGAGAGAGAGAGAGGGAGACATAGAGCAGGTGCAGCGATTAACGAAGCGCAAAGTTATGATAGCAGTGTAGCTCTACATATTTCGGTAGCATTTTCATGCCACATCTATGCATTTTCCGGCATTTCGGCCTTTTTGGTACGCCTGGTAATCCAAACCACACGCATAGACGACCAAAAAACCCCAAAAATAACACACACACACTCGTCCAGGGTCAGTCTGCCAGAATGCCAGAATAGTCGACCCCCGAGAATTTTCCCAGGGGGAAAAAGGGTTAAGCGCGAAGGGGGCGGAGCGTAAAGCGCTTTTGTAGTTAATTAAAAATCAACTGCCGTGGGTCTGTTTGTTCAATGGATTTCATGCACGTTTCCCAATGTGTGTGCCGCTTTTCAGACGCTTGTCCCGCCCCCCTCGGGAAGCCCCACCATTCACGAAAAACGCCCCTGCGATTTTCCTGCGGTATCAGCGATTTATGCGCTTTTGGATGAAAAATCTGTGGCAATATTTGCGCGAGGTCAGAGAGAGATCTCTCTGGCACTCCAAGGCGAGAGCCCATGCATGTCAAGTTTCCTGCTCAAAAAAAAGATGAGAAATTCACCTCCATATGTACACTTAACGAAGAAATTCGGAGTATATTGGGAATTTATTGAGTTCTTAAATATATTTCCTCAAAACTTAAATAAAATATGAATTAACCATAATATTAAACATTTTCCTTATAAAGCTTACTCCTAAGAAGTTATAGCCTTGTCCGTCTGTCCGTTTGTCTGCTTGTCGTTTATCCAATAAGCCATTAGAACTCCAAAAAATTTTCCTAAATATTTTTTTAAACTTTCTTTCTTCGAATAATTTGTAAACATTTTAATCTCAGTGCCTCCGAACTCTATTTTCTGCCATTTTGTTGGCAATGTTGCCCAGGCAGAAGCCATCAATCAACATGGAAAATCGCACACACACACACCTATACCTCTTTCCCCGCACTTCTTCCCTCCTCTTTTCCATCACTTTTTTCCACCTTTGTTTATTTAATTTCTCGAAAATTTTCACTGCGATTTTTCGGTGAGCTTTGCCAGCAAAAAAGCCGCCTGCGGGCTATGGCCAAAAATTGTTGTGCGTTAGTCAGATTTTAAGCTGGATAGGAAGGGGTTACCGGACCAGTTTAAGGGGGGTTTTAAGAGGGGTTTAAACTCGCACACACTCCGCTTCGACTGTTGGCCGTACAAATTACGGGATTAGCGGAGCGCGTTCGTTTTTTTCCGGCGCACACACATTCGTCTCCCCCACACACACATCCTCCGGCTGTATAGTTCCGCCCGGATTAGGGTTCAATGCGGTTAGCCTGCATGGCCAGCATTTAATTAAAATATGCAACTTTAATAAGCATGAAAAAACCCCCCAAAAAAACCAGCAAAATTCAATTTTTTTGTTTTAGAATTTATTGGATTTAAACTGTTGCTTTTTGGCAATTAAGTGTGTGTAAAGTGTGTGTTGTGTGTTTTGTTGACACAATTAAGCTGACTAAATCACAAAATTCATTGCCTATCCGACCGCGCGCGGTTTTTGAAAAACTTACTCGGTGGCGCGTGTTGTGTTGTTTTAATAACTTAAGCTCATGAAAATTATGAAAATTATGAAAATAAATAACTAAAATACAAACAAAACACACATACACACTGAGAGCTGTCTAAAAATCTAATTAAGCCAAGTGGAAAATGAGAAATACATATGTATATGAACTGACATTGGGCGAACGCGACATCACCAAAAATGCGATGCCGATGACGCCTTCAAAGGTTGCCAAGGTGCTCACTCTGCCGCCATTTTCCAGGAAAAAACAAAAGGAGGGAGAGAGGGAAATCCTAAGCAAATAAGTCGGGAAATATATGAAAAGCAGCTGCTGAAATTTACACAAATTTTATGCGAAATTAAATGAGCTTCAGAGGGCGTTCTCCCTTTACTTATAAGTTTAGCGCATTTCCCGCTGTCATTTCCGTTTCCGCTTTACCCTGTCTCACCCAGGTTTCCCTGCTTCCGATGCTTTTCCTGCCCTTCCCCTGCCTTCACCGCTTTCTCTGTTATTTCAACAAATTCAGTCGATTTGCTGCATAAACAACAGAAAACTCAACTTTTCCCCTTCGGAATGATAATAACATTTTGCGGAAAATCAACTTTTCCCTCTGCTAATTGTTCTAATTAAACTTTTTCCTAGCTCCAGCATTTCCTCGAGTATTTATTCAACAAATAATCAACAAACAGACGGAGGGACAGACGGACGGACGGACAAATAAACAAATAAGGGTTGCAACTGGGATTGGGCAAATTGGAGAGAAATGGAGAAATACCAGGGAGCAACAGAGACACACAGTGAGCGAGTTTGGGGAGAAGAAGACTCCGCCCCTTTGGAAAAGGTGTGGGGTTTCTGGGGGTAGCTTCTCTGGGAGAGGGGGGTCTAATGACAAGGCAGATAGATGATGAAGATGGGTTCACTGCCCATCACGAGGGTGATTACATAACGAGGAATGCCGTCCTCTTGCCTAAACCCCCAGAAATGTGTTGTTGTTTAACCCCTAAGTCACTTCAATTTACAGCCGTCTTTTGTTTTAATTAACTAAGTAGCAGGGGAAGGGTTAAACGAATGGGTTTCAACGGGTTCTAGAGGGAGTTACAGAAGAGACAAGGGTTGGTGGGCGGGTCTAATTAAAAAACAACGCAAAAAAATACCAGGAAAGTTATATATTCATAAATAAGACATTTTTCAAAAAGAAATATTTAGGAAATCTTTCAATTTTATTATATTTTTTTTGTTTGTAACGATTTTTAAGTATTCACTTACCTTACTTATTACCTCCTCGTTATACCCCATTGCTACCCTACGTTTTCTAAAGATTTATTCCACTTTCCCTTATTCCTTTGCGCTTTACTGCCTCCCCTTGCCTTCTGCATTCACAATTAATTACAATTACAATAAGTCATCTCATTAAATCCTGAAATGGGAGCAGAGTGAAGGAGCAGGTGGAGGATTGTCCCTGGCAACTGGCCCCAAAAGATAAACGTTAAGATTGAGCCAAAGAAGCCAACGAAAGGCTAACCGAGAGAGAGAGAGAGAATAAAAAGAGGGAATAGTACAAAAAAATTACTTAAAATATTTATGCGTAGAAATCCCGAAAGCAGAAGAGGAAATTTCCCGAGAAAAACGGATGAAAGTGTTTTTGAAGCCCCGTCGTGGTGCTCAAAGGTAACCTAGGCAGCCAGGGCCGAGAAGAGGAGCCAGAAGTAGAGAATAATTTCTATATAAAAAACGTAAAGCAAAAAATACTAAAGCTAAGTAATAACACCTAAGTAATAATCAGCTTAAAGAATATTTCGATGTTTGAATAAATAGTTTTGATAAATAATGTCATTTTTGTATTGATTTCATCTGCTTATTGATTGTCTTTGAGGAGATCTTTGTGAATATCAGTTTAATTTATTAAATTATTTTATTAATAATCGTAATCTGCATATTGTTTCCCTTTATTAAAACCACACTTTGTTCTCTTATTTTTCCAGGTGTGGTTCAAGAACCGTCGGGCCAAGTGGCGCAAACAGAAACGTGAGGAGCAGGAGCGTCTCCGGAAGTTGCAGGAGGAGCAATGCGGCAGCACCACCAACGGCACGAGCAGCAACAACAGCAACGGCGGCGGAGGAGCGATAACCCCCAGCTCCACCGGAAACGGAAGCGTTGCCATCAAGTGTCCGGGATCCGAGTATTCCACGCAATTAGTGCAGATCAAGAGCGACCCCAATGGCTATAGCGATGCCGACGAATCCTCCGATCTAGAAGTGGCCTAAAAAATGGGCAAGGCAACTGTATATATAAAGAAAGGATAGTCATAAGTTAAGGGAATACCATAAAGGGCCAAGGTTGTTGAAGATTCTGCAGTTATAAATTATATTTAAACTCACACACCCAAATTTCTTCAATAAAAATGTATTCCTTTTGTTGAAACTAAGTTATATTTATTTGGAAATCTGTTACCAAGTATTTGCCGATTTATTGATGTGACTGAATAATAACTTTAAAGTAAATAGTTCAAAGAGTAAAATATACGTTGGCCCTTAGTTCCTAGGTTTTGTTTTGTAAATAGAAAGGAGCCTTTTTTGTTACTAAGTTTTAAGTTGAGTAAATACAAAACCCAAAAAGAAACTTAAATATATTTAGTAAAATCTGTACAGTCACTAATTGTATGTAAAAGTGTATGTATGTGCGTCAGTGTGTGCGAGTCTTAATTGTTTCGTGTCCTGTGTCCAAGTCCAAAGTTAATATTGCATCTAAATAATTAATAATAACTCATAAAACTAAGTCTAAAGAGCATACCATAGCAAAAATTAAGTGTAATAATTCCTTCAACGAAGATTTCTAATGTTAAAACAAAACACAACGTAACTTATTAAAAAACAAACGAATAAAAAAACACAAAACTCGTCCAGAGTGTCCAAGAAAAATTAAAAAAAAAAGGAGAACATTTTATTTAACTCGGGAAAACTTTCGATGATAAGTGGGAAGACCCAACAAGGAGCTTTCACACCTGCCCTGGGTAACAGGTAACAGGAGCTGCTGCAGAGACGGAAGCAGAGGCAGCGGTCAGCCTGTTATCAGCTCCAATGGACACTTTGATGGCTTCGCCTCCAATCAATTTGCAAACACACCGACAGACAGACGCACACACGACGACTCACAAAGGATCCGAAATTGATGGGAATGGCGCTCAGGATGGGGCTGCGAATGGGGGAGGAAATGTATCTGTTTCTCTCTCTGTGTGCGGCAGATGTATCTGTATGTCCTTTGTTCTGACATTTTGTTGGCCATTTTCATTCTTGCAGTGCGAAAACAAGATGGCAAAATCTCTGGAAATCATCTACAGGGAAGTCTTTGACTCAAATGTCATTCTAGGGAATATCTTAACTGCATATTTTAGGTGTTTTAGTTTATGAATAATTTTTTATAAAATCCAAAAACAAAACATTCCATTTTAACTTAATCGGAAATATATTTAAAAAGTCAAAACTGGCTTGCATTCGTATTTCGTCTTTATACCAAGCTTAAATTTTAGAAATTAGTTTTTATGAAGTCTAACCTTCAGCTTAACATTAGATTTAACCTTAACTTTAACACTACATTGCTTTCCGAAGAAAAAAATATTTTAAAAGCAATTCTTATTTTGAATAGTTAGAAAATAAAATCAAATCTGAAAGAAATAAATGGCTTCTATTATTATCAATAATTTATTATTAACAATTTGTTTTCTCTGCTTGAACGTAGAAATTCTCCATGTCCACTCCTCCTTGGACATTCAAAATTTGACTGACAAATTTGTCCCGCTTTGGTCTGTATTGTGTCCTTTTCAGCTTGTTTTTTCTCCCTCCTGATTTTTTTCGGTATGTGTTTTTCTCTTTGCGAAAGTTTCCATCTTGTTATTTTCCTTTGGCAGAACCGGAGCAGCAGAGAAACAGAGTTCAGGGCTCAGTCAGGTGAGAGAAGACCAAAAATTCAAATTCAAATTCAAATTTATTCTGTCTTGACCTGAGAGAGAGTTCCTTTTGTTGCTCCTCCGCTTCCTTTGCCCTGTCACGGTCGCCATTTTGTGCCCTGTCATTGCGGGCCCTGACTTTTATTTGCATAGGCCTATGTGGCTCAGGCCCTATATGATGATACTATCTCGAGTTACCCGCAATCCGTATCCGAATCTGGTCCTTATTTCCAGCGGGCTCTGTTTGCTGCCCCGTTGTTAATAGTTCGTGTAAAAATCTACAAATATTTGCACTCTATTAATTTTTCTGATTTCTTTTCGTTCAAACCGTTCTCGTGTTTCTTTTGTTTTTCTAGTGCAAGCTTCGCATAATTTTTTCCGTTCCTGTTCTCTGTATCAACACGAAATTTAATATACACTTCCCTCGGCCCCACTCAACACCCCCGCACTCGCTGATATTTACACGCAGGACACACATAGCCGAGGCTTTTTTTCTCTGTTTTCTTTTAAATGAAATTTATACATTTAAGCGTTAGGAAGAAGTGCGTTTCAAAAATGTCAGGAGGCATATATTTAGCTATATATTTTAAATAAAATTTTAAGAAAAGACAACTAAAGGTTTGGAAAATATTATTAATATATATAGCCTCCTCATAGGCCTCACATATGTGAGGGCATAAAACCAATTAATTAAAAGTATTTACCTAAGCTTTTTAATTATTATTATTTAAAATAAATTATTTATTAATATTTACATTTTTTTACTTTTGAGAAATATATTTATGACTTGCAACGTACTCGTATATAAACGTTGAAATCTATGTATGTGCCTATTTTTTATATACATTTTTTTACCATTTTTTCGTGCGCTTTGTGTGTGTGTTGCATATGAAATATTTACCCATTAAATTTGCCTTTAATTAAATGTCGTTCCCCCTTTTTTTCTTATTTATAGGAGCTGGAGGGAGGGAGGAGCAAAAGGGTTGAACATTTCGTTTGTTGAAATAAAAATATTGTTAATTGCAATTTATTCACATGAACACCTCGCCGGGTTACGAACGGGGATGAGAGGCGGGCAAAAGTCATTTCAGTCGCATTCGATTTTAATATTTCATTATTTAATATTGTCCTGGCCGGGATCCGGGTGCGCCGAGGTAGGGGGAATGCATATGCATAATGAATAACCCATTTGGGTGCCGACCGATGCGATGAGAGATTCATGAGTGTCGTCCGGAGCGGAGCGGACTAATTGGGAACGCAGAGGATTGGAGCTGGCGAGGAATTATCATGGAACATTGGAGGACAAACTGGCTTCGGGGAAGGATTAAGTCCGATTCTGACTGGGAATAATGCTGGATAGATGCACCTGGCAATAATATTCGTTTAAGATAATTAAAACCTCTTGGTCCTTGCACATTTGTTTCTACTTTTTATTGTAATATACGATTTATGTTGAATAATTAATGGACTCTTTTTTGTACGATTTTAATTAAATTTATTTACTATTTAATTAATTCATTAAATACCGAAGCGTACTAGTTTTTTCTATTAATATTTATACAGGATATATTTAAAGGCAAGTGCACTTTAAAGTTGAAACGTTAATTCTAACTAATATTATAAAACACTTTGCAAGGTTTTTAAATATCTACTAACCAAAGTAACACACGAATGTAACACACTTAATCCCTTATAATTCGTTACCAGGATTGGTTCCTCATTTCATCATCGAAAGATCAAAGACTTTCCCGAGACGAAGCAGAAACAGGACCAGAATCACTGGCCAAGCCAATGCTGTGACCGCCCGAGGACAAGAATCCTGCCTGGCCCGTAGATTAGCAGGTGAAGCAGGTGAGTTTAATCCATAAAATGTGCGATTATTGCGTTTATGCGGCCCGGGGCGCATTCGATATAAAATATAAACAAACGTTAGAGAAATTACAGCGCACAAAAGCCGAGCAAGGAGCAGCAGCAGCAGCCCTCTCTCTCTCTCTTCACACACACACACACACACTCGTATGCCAGACGATGTCCTGATGTGTTCCTTCCCTTGTCCGCCTTCGTCCCCTGCTCCTGGGAAGACCCGACGCTTATTTGACTATCGATTAAAGTTTGTGGTCCTTGTGCACACAGCCCCGGAGAGTCGAGAGTCTCGAAATAATACCAAAGAAAAGATTTTCGATTAATTTTAAATGTGGCAGGAATAAGATGCCAGAGCTGGAGGAGGACAAACTGCAAGAAATTCATTCTCAAGTTAAGTTGAAAAAACAAATTGAAAGGTAAAATTTAAATGGTAATACCAGTTATTTCTTGAATTAAAATAATTATATAGAATTAAAAGAATTATATATAACTTGAAAATAAAAGCCCAAATAAAGCCACGTAAATAATAAATATATTTAAAAACGTGTCTAAGACATTACTACATTTTTAAACAAAATTATTTTAAAACTATCAAGCCTTCCATGCAATAAAATAATTGATGTCCAAAAAGTGATGTTTAGCCTTTCTTTTTGGCACAATTTTAATTGATTTCAATTCCTATTCTTTTGTCTTTAGCAATTTAGTCGCTAAATATATTAATATATGCTTTCCTAGTTGTCTGTGTATCAATCTCAGTTGCCTATTAAGTTAATAATGTCTTTTTTTATGCGAATCAGTGAATAAATCCCCGACTCCTTCTGGGATGCAATGGTGGAAAAAAGCCAACCGAATTTCCCGCATCGTTGGGCGGCCTCATAACAGAAGATTATCCAATGGCAACCACTCGCTTCCCGGCATTGCCGCATCCAAGGGACACGGTGTCAACCCTCGAAAGTAGACCGGAGGATAATGAACTTTTTTGGCCAACGTGCCGCGTGTGTATCTGTCCACCCGCTGCGACATCCACCTCAGCCTCAATTAGCTTATTGTGCTCGTCATTGTCAGCTGCAAAATGGCTGACAGCACTTCGGACGGATCGAGCAGGGAGCAGGGTGTCATTAGGTGGCCCTTGGCCCCGGAAAATCCACAAGGAGCTTGCCAAGGTGTTAAGCCAGCTGAGCCGTGGGGCCCAGATAGCAGCGAAAGAGCTCCCTCTTCCCTTAAAGGCTTTGGACTTAAGTCCTGGGACTTGGGCGTAGGCCTGTCTGTAGGAGTCTTAATCAAGCCAGGACCACGTCCTGTGGTCAAGGCAAGGCGGCAATGGGACTGGAAATATATTTTAAAAGGAAATTTTAAATGGGAAATACTAAGCACATCTAAATGTTTCTTTATAATTTAATATTAACTCATCTTTATTAACATTCTTTAATAGGTGCCTATTTACAAGTATTTCTTTGTGTAAAAAATATGAAAATGAATTCTTTAGTTAGTTTATTAATGTATTATTATTATTATATATTAGTTTAATATTTTATTTAATTATTTATTTATCATAAGAGTTGTTGAAAATATTGTTTGTCAGTCTAGCCCACTTTTCTCCTTCTTTTTAAGTCCTCATCCGCAGTGAGCTTTGTGCCTAAGCCGGGACAGCTTTTAAATGGAAGTAGAGGAGTCCTGGTACGTCCAAAGACTGCTTAGGTCCTGCAGGAGGCACCGTTAATAACAGTAAATGGAAATTACAGTCAACAGAGGGCAGAAAGAGGACGAGGAGGAGCAGGCAGGCGGCGGAGCACTCGTTAAAAAGCAAAAGCAAATGTTATTGCCGAACAAACAGAAGTGAAAACCCGAAATCCATTCAAATCGCACAATTAGTTTGCCTCTAATCCGAGCCACAAACAAGGTAAGGCGGCGGGCAGGGCCAGGAGCATTGGAGTAGGATTCCATTGTTACGCACAACACACATGCGGAATCCATAAAAGCTAAATACCAAAACCTGAACATAGTCAAGGACTCCATTCCGCCACGATTTATATGTTTCCAAATGCCCTTACACTAAAAACAATATAAATCGCATGGTGTTAGGCATCTTATGACTTCAGTTGCTCTGCAAACAATGTATTTTTGATTGCTTAACCTTTTCAATATTCTTGTTACTCTCTTATTATTTATATTAATAAGAACATTATCTTTGTCTTTTCAAATTTTTATAAATCTTTAATATTTCACTTACAGCTGGTCTTTAGACTAAGCTAGACTTACAAGATTAGAATTTCACAATTAATTTAAATAATTACATGCATGGGCAACGATTTTGAAGATCGGAGCCTGTCAACATACCTCACTCTATAGGTAACAAATTTAAAATAGAAAGACACTGAAATTTATGTATATTTTCCTTTTGTAATCATTAGCCAGAGAGTTTTCTTTTCAATGATGTGTAGATTTTGTTTTTGTACCTCTTTTTCCACTTTTTAATGTATTATGCAGATCTTTTTACGGTCTTTACCTTAAGCCTAGACTTATCGACATTGACTAGAAAACAAGAATAGAACTAGAACAAGGCTTCCTTAGGACCTAGAGCAGCTACATCCATCAATATTAGATATATTTAAGCCGAAGATTAACTATTTAAGTAATTCGCCTAAATGTGATTCACAAAACATCGCTGGTGATGACCCCACCGCCGCCTGTCCCCTCCTGGTTGTGATGATGATGATGATGATGTAGTTGCTCCACCAGATCGGCGATTCCCTCCACACCAATACTCAGTGAGGGCAGCGTTTTGTCCAGCACCAAAAGCGAGGGCGGCGTTTTGGGTTCGCCCTCTTCCATGCCAAAGGCGGACATGCCGATGCCGATCCCCTCGAGGCAGAGCTCTGAGTTGGAGGCGCTGACTCCCAGCGAGTGGGAGGAGTGTCCCACGTAAGGCTGCATCTGTGACTGCTCCTGCATGCTGAGTATGCAGTCCGCCTTGAAGCTGTCGATCGTGAACTGGTCGACGCTGAGGAACTTCATCTCGTCGTAGGCGGAAGAGCCATCGGTCATGTCCAGGTCCAAGGAGCTGGCGAACTCCAGCGTTTGATGGTGCTGCTGATGCTGGTGAGGATGCTCTTGGTGAGGATTCTGATGATGAAGTTGCTGTGGCGGGTGCTGCTGCTGCTGCTGTTGGTGGAGCTGTTGGTTATCCGCCTCCATTTGCGGTTGTGTCGGCCCCTGACTTTGAGGTGGATAGGTGGACCATTCCATGGACAGGCCGTTGCCACCTCTCTCCAGGCCCAGGTGGTCGATGTTGAGGTTCAAAAAGATATTGGGCGACAGGCGCGACGGCGACATGCCGCCCGTTCCATAGGGCGCTTTTAGTTCGTTGTCCAGGGAATTTGAGGATTGCGGAGGAGTGTCCGGTAGGAGGGTGCCACTGCCACCTGGAAAATGGGTTAAGAAAATGAATAGAAGAGCTACGACATTCCTTTGTTAATCCTTACCCAAAGCACTGTCTAGCTGCCCGAGGACAGCACTGGCACTGTCATCGTACGCCGCCGCCGTCACATCGAGATCCAAGGCTCCCTCCTTGTACTCCCCGCCGCCAATGCCGCCGATCTTCTCCTGCTTTCGCCACTTGGCTCGCCGATTCTGGAACCACACCTGCACTCGGGCCTCTGTCAGGTCGATTCGTACGGCCAACTCCTCCCGGAAGAAGACATCGGGATAGTGGGTGCGCTGGAATGCCCGCTCCAGTTCCTGCAGCTGAAGGGTGTTGAATGTTGTTCTGTTTTTGAAGAAAGGATAAGTTTAGATGTTATATAGTCTTAGGTTTTATCTTAAAACATTAATAACATTATATTTCTAAGTATATTTGGAACTTTTGTATTAATTCCTGACTATATCTGGTGAGTTCCTACCTGTATCTCCTCTGCTTGCGCTTCATTGTGCCTTTGTCCATGCGAATCCTGAGCTTAGAGTTGAGTGAAATGGATTAAGGAAGCTGTTGGAGCTACTGAAGCTGCAGAGGAGGCTCTGCTCTAGCTGGATCTCTCCCCCAAAACTCAAATCTTTCCCTGTCTATATTGGTCTTCAAGCGCGTCGTGACATAGTCGCCGATTGAGTGTGTTGTTTTTTTTTTTCTCTGCTATTTTTTAACGATTTTCGTCGGACACTTTGAGGGCTTCGCGGGCGCTGCTGCTGCTTCTCGCCGCTTTTCCGCTTCGACAAATTCCACGGCGGAAAAAACTGTACAACAACAATGACAGCAGCAGGGATGAGAAGTCTCCCTCTCCAGCACTCCTGGAAGGCAGCTGCAGCCGGAGCAGCTCAACATAAGTCCGCGACCTGCGGAGGAAGCTGCTGCATCTTCCCCGAAGAAAATCCGGATTTCTGCTTTGGTTCGAAAGCAACTGGATGGCTGGCTGTCAAACCGTCGTCCGGCGGTGCATGTCAAACTGTGGCACACAGTGTGGACAATGTTCTTGCCTCGACGACGCGATTTCGACTGAGAGACGGACTTCCACAGTGCTCTAGTGCGTGCTGCCCCCGCCAAGCGGGAAGCCCTAGAAGTCTAGTCCGAGTACCAGAGTCCACACTGTACCTCGCACACTCGCCGGACACCCTACGGCTGGTGTCTAGTAGAGGTCTAACTCTGACCCGGTGTCTGCGGTAGTCGGTCTAGCCGGACATAGCATTTTTTGGGGCCAGAGGCGCTGCACCTGACCCAAGATGTGGCCAAAAAATGCGGAGACACAGTGAGCTCATACATATGTAGGTGCGACTGGCATGGAAGGGGGTCTAGGAGGACTATCTAGGGTGATTTTACCAACTTTATTCATTTATTTATGTTATGTTTAAATAAATGGCAAATAAAGGTTACATCAATGCTGATAGGGAAATTATTGAACTCTTCATTGAAATATTAGCTTAACCCATCAATTTCTTATACAACAAAGGGAAAAATTCCTAATAAAACTTTCATAAGTTAAGGGAAATTCCCGAAAATCCCATCGTGAAGGCAAGCCCTCTTTTGCTGTCCGCTTAAAAGTATACTTACTTAAACCGAAACTTTTGGGGGACTGTTTCGGTAGCCACCCCCGAAGCACTGGTCATCCTTTGGAAGGAGGGAGGAGGATCAGGTTGCCCTTTGCCTATGCACACATGTCTGGGTCAGTGGGCTTCCTTGGGCCCACTCCAACACTCACTCCCACAACACTTGAGGCCTTAAAGCCATTTCCCGCCCACCACCATCACCACCACCTTGGAAAGCCGCAGGAAGTGTATAAATAGCCAAGGGACGCCCTCAACTCAACCCCATCGCCGTCAGGGCCACTTGAGCTTGGTGCGGTCATTGTTGTGGTGTCAACAGTTGATTCCATTGTTCTGCATCCTGTCCAGGTGACGGCCCATAATGGATGCCGTCCGATGCTGCTGCTCTTCTCCACAAAAGGTAATCCGAGTGGGCAGCCTTTTGTCCGGGATAAGTATAAAAAGGGCCAAGACTCCTTGGCCAGAGCCGCAAAAGGAGTTCAGCGCTGGACAGGCACAGATCGAGCAGGATGCCCTGGGTGAGTGTCTCCATATCATGCGAAATGGAGGGGAAACATATTCAAAAAGTTTAGAAAGGAGTATAAAAACAATATCTACACTTTGTCTGGGACAAACAACTTGCGCTCTGGTTTACAAGAACAATATCTACAAGTCGTCGATGAAAATCCTTTTTTTTTTGTATTAATGGGTTTCTCTTTCCCTTCAAAGTTGCCCTTTTCCATAGCGCTGGCGCTGTTGATCCTGACAAATAAAGGATACGCCTCAAATCGATATCCCGGCGATGTCGTTTACGAGGAGATGGTCGGCCTGAGACGCTGCGAGCCCCAGTGCCTAGAAGAGCAGGTTGATGAGCAGCAGTTGGATCGTAGTACCTCCAAGATGCTGAGTGCCATATTCGGCTTCACTCCCAGTACTCCGCATCCCTTGGAGGCGTCGGCCTCACCGCGTGCCATGCCCCATCAGTTGCCACCGATGTACTACAACGACTTCTACGAGGATTTGCTAGCCACCAAGCGCAACGATGTCCACTCTGCGGGCTGTGATTGCAAAGTTACGGTTTGTTTTGGGGGACACGGGATAAGCTTAAATAGATGATTCATTCTCTACTGCTTCCGCAGAACGAACTGCTGGACTTGGGCAGCCAGGCCTTTCCTCGCTACCTCATGAACGCCGTTTGCGAGTCCCGCTCTGGGAAGGATCTGGCCAAGTGCACTCACGGCTC
The DNA here is from genome assembly GCA_008042475.1 of Drosophila kanapiae. Taxonomy (NCBI): domain Eukaryota; kingdom Metazoa; phylum Arthropoda; class Insecta; order Diptera; family Drosophilidae; genus Drosophila; species Drosophila kanapiae. The sequence continues at coordinate 1,048,450 of VNJM01002939.1, forward strand.
CAATTGCCGGCCCCTAGAGTACAAGGTGAAGGTTTTAACGCAGGAGGCGCCGCCAGAGAGAGCCGGTGCCGCCAACTCCTGGCTGAACAGGGAAAGGGCCCAGCCGTGGCAATTCAAGACAGTTACCGTAACCGCCGGCTGCTTCTGTGCCAAGTGATCGATCGATGGAATAATTGGAAAAGGATGTAAAGGAAATGTGAGATGTATTTGTATATTAAAGCGCCAAACAGACGTCAGAATTGCTTTATTGTGGGTGTTGGGGTATGAGATTCCAAAGTATAACAGAGATTATAAACAAGACATTTTCTTGGATCTGACATTTAAACATTTAAGTAATTATTGGGATTGTTGTGGTATTTCTGCCTCGAGTTTAGTGTTCTTTTGGTAAATTACTTTTATTTTTAAGCTAGCTGTAGCCTGCCAAACTATCCTATGACGATTACATTTTTAGCGCTATTGTGCATTCATCCCATTACAGTTTCGATGATTTTCATGTTAAAGAGAAACTTTATCGCTGAAAGAGTAAAACTTTAACATGCTAACACTTTTTATTCAGTATTATAAATACTCCGAAGGCAAAAATACAACAAAAACACCAAATATATTGCTTTAGCTGAGTTTTTCTGTTCATTCGAAATCAATTTGAATTAGTTTGTATACTTTTGCTTCTCCTAAATATATTAAAATGGTTCAATAATATTTTAATACAAGTTAAATGTTGAAAAAACGCAGCTTTTAACAACTTGAAGGTCTTTTGTGGAAAATATTGTTGCATAAAATTCGATAGGGAAAAGGATTCTTTGAGCAACGAGTCTGAAATGCGTCGTTTTCATCGTTCCTGATCAAAGTTCGCTCAACTAACATTCGAGTTCTATCCAATGAAGCTCGTTCGAGGGCTTGCAGTTAATAACTACAAAGACCTCCTATAAATTTGCTTTAGAATCAAGACTTTACGTTACTTACTTTACTAAAACTTGTAAAATTATCGAGCGAGTCAAGGCACTTGGTCGGTCTATATTCCAGAAATGGAAATGGAATGGAATCTACTTAGCTTATGGACGGCTTTGTCAAATTAATAAATCAAGCGGTGGATGGGGGTTGGTCTGTGCGTTCGAGGCTAAGACCTTGGAATGAGCCAGGATGCCAGGCCCAAGAGAGTGATCCCAAGGGTCAATCCCACTCCATATGATTGCCTTAGAGATGCGCCACTCTGCAAGAAGTAAAAGTTAGTCAAATTCTTCAAGATACCTTCCCTGATACTCACAATCACAAAGTAATTGCACCTATCGCCCTGACAGCACTCGTTGCACGCCCAATCCTCGTACCAGATGTGGGTGCAGTACAGCTGCATGTACCTCTTCCGCTTGGACTGGCACTGCTCCTTGGTCATGCAGCGCTTGGACACGTAATACTGCTTGAGGGCGCCCTCCGAGAAGTACGGCTGCGATCCCCAGCGGATCTCCGTGCCACAGACGTTTTCGAAGGGCTCGCAGGTCTTGATGGTGTTCAGGCACTTCTCGGTGTTCCCCGTCTGGTTGGAGCACACATAGCACTCCAAGCCGGCCACAAAGCTCACTGGGAGGTGGGAATTAGTCTCACGGATGAAATGTTATTCCATTCTAGGTGTGGCACTCACCTTGCGAACACAAATAAACGGCGGCGACGGCCACCAGGGCTATCTCCCAGGATTTCATCGTCGCTGGCTGGAGTTACTCAGAGCCTTTGCTAATCTCAATCAGCAAAGAGTTGGTAAGCAGAAGGGTAAATAAACGCAATAAATTAACAAACAAAAACCACTCCCAAAAAAACAAAAGTCGCGTGAGTTTTACAACCCTATGATGATTACGTTTTGCAGCACTGTTCAGTTGTTAGCGCTGCCACCTGTGGCGCACTCTGCCAAAAACATAAAAAATACCAATAATACATAAAATCAATATCTTCCAGCATCTGGATAAGCAAAGTCTGGCAGCGCCAATCTTTTAAGGATTTCTGAACTATATCTTGAGGGTTTCATGAGCCTTTTCCGAGTATAATATAATTTCATAATACCCATTTTATGTTATTTTCTTAAGTTATTCATAAAATATCACGGACATGACAAATTAATCTTTGTGGTATATTTTCTTTTTGGTTCCTATGTATTTTTCCGATTGATTTTGTAAATACTTCATTATGTTTTGCTATTTATGATGTGATAAGATATAATAATATATATTTAAGATAGCTTTAGCTAGCCTTTTATTATTCCTTTTTTAATCTTATTTTTATTATTATCCTTATTGTTAATTATTAATTTTTTCTTAAGGAACACTTCTGTAACAATGCATCCCAGTCAGATGAGCATCCCTCTCGTTGGCTTCGCTTAAACACAGCAACAGCTACTACCACTCGGCGGGAAAAAGCTTCTTATCTGGCTAGAATTACGCCAGACGGCCAGCTTTGCTTTCAGCGTTAAATGCGCGCAACATTTTTCTCCGCAAAACTTTGCCGCCGTCGCCTTGCTGCGGACAAGAGATTACTCCACGAGATTTCAGGAGCAGCAGCCCGGGCAGATGGCCAAAAAGGAGCAGGATGTCGTCGACGAGGAGTTGCCACCGGCCAGGAACAAGCCAGCGCTGCCCGAGGGCTTCCGCCAGCTGAACACACAGGTGGCTGGCCACAATTTCGAGTCCAGCAACGCGGAGGCCATTGGACTCCTGCAAGACTACACCGGTGGCTGCGTGCTGAAGCCCCTGGGGAAGCCGGAGTGCGGTGAAAGGGAGCTGAGATTCTATGAATCACTCACAGCAGGTGCTTTAGGTGATAATGACCTTGCCCTGCTCCGCGGTCACGTCCCCCGGTTTTACGGCCCCCTAAAACTGGTTGTGAATCGGCGCGAACGCACGTTCCTTCGCCTGGAAGACCTGACGCGCGGTATGCTCCAGCCGTGCGTCATGGACGTGAAGGTGGGTAAACGAACCTGGGACCCGGAATCCTCGCCGAACAAGCGGAAAGTGGAGGAGGCGAAATACGTGCAATGCAAGCAGACGCTGGGCCTGTGCCTGCCCGGCTTTCAAGTGTATCAGGATCAGGACTGCGAGAAGACCACAATCCTGCGACAAGGCAGGGACTACGGCAAGAGCTTGAGCGTTGAGGGATTCAAGGATACCATGGCGCTGTTCTTCAATGCCGCCCAGAGTTCAACAAGTGATTCCAAGGCCCGGAGAGCGGCCAAGGAGTCGCTGCTCAACGAAGTTCTCTGCCAGCTGCAGGATATCCTCGCCTGGTTCCACAGCCAGCGTCTGTTCCACTTCTATGCCAGCTCCTTACTCATCTGCTACGACTTCGCCAGGCTGAAGAACCAGCCACTGCTCAATGGCCACCACCACCACCACCATAGGGAGAAGGATGACAGCTCCTCCGCCGCTAATTGGGTGCGTGTCCGAATGATTGACTTCGCTCACGTCTATCCGGCGGAACAGGCTCTGCCCGATGAGAACTACATGTTCGGTCTGAGGAGCCTGATAGAGGTGATCCAAGCAATACTCCACCGATGATGCAGGTGTTGGCAGCTAAAGAAGGCGGAGAAGTTCCAATCTCATGGCAATGAGACACTCACACTTTTGTATTATTGTAAGCCAAAAGATTAAGTCCACAGTATAGCAGCATGCGACTCTAAACTTAGAATAAAACCCGGTTTTGTACAATCTGTGTTATTATATACTTTGATTTTCCTGGGTGTGCATTTCTTGCCAGAAAAAGGAAATGGGTTTCATTCCGGATTGCTAAAAAAAGCACGTAAAAAGTCTTAAAACACTTCAAAATGTGTCAAGAATTATGCCATAAAATGTTACTTTTAAAAAGGAAGAATTCTTACTGAGTTGGCGGTCTCACAATTCGCATTGCACACTTTCAGAAACATTTTTAAGGGTTTAAAACAACTAGGGAATTCTGGAGCAACCTTGAATAAAACTAAGCTCACCAAAATATGCTACGAAATGTTATAAAAAAATATATCTGGAAACTGGGACATATAATACTTTGCTAAGCTTCATTAGCCTCAAGTCTATAGTGTTTCCAATAAAATATATTACATTAGCTTAGGCAGCTTACTAAAAGAATGAAAATTGTATACAGGAGTTGTCAGATAGTTATAAATGCAATTGATTTTCTTTAACAATTCAAATCTGGAATTGTTTAGCAAACATTATAAACCCTTTGGTTATGTGCTGGAATTAATTGGTCTTCAAAGAATATTATTGCTAGAATAAACTAAAAGTAATAACAAATTTATAATGTAGTAATTCTGATAATTGGTTAATAGTTAAAAGGGGTTAAGTATTACCTGTGATTTCCAAGAAAAAATAGATTCCTAACTGCATCAGCACTGGCAATATCTTGCAAAAGTTGGCACTATCTCTTTAGGTAAATACTTCAGGAGGGAGAACCATAAATATTTACAATTAGTAATCCTCTATCTAATCTCGATCCAGATAAGAAATCGCAAGAGATGATAAATAGAATAGAAAACGTAAGTTTCCATAATCTTACTCAAGAATTACTCTCGAGTTTTAGGATTGTCTTTGTAGTAAAGAAAATATTCTTAGAGAGTCTAAGGATTACAAAAGCAAAACATACACAAGCACGTGCAGTTTGCTTTTGATTAAGGTTTTCTTTTAAATATGAATAAATATGGATAGTTTCTAATTTATTTTGCTTGTATTGTTTTTTGTATAAATATAAAATACAATTTGTTATTGCAATTTAAATATTTAAAATTAATTTTAAAAAATGGAATCAATACTTCAAAACCAATCTAAGATTCTGTGTGTCCAAGCCAGTTTTCCAAATAAGAATCCAAATTTTGTACAATTTTGTTTTTTCTTTTTGTATATTTGTTGTGTCTATATCTATTCGGATCTACTTGGCTAATTGGTTAAAACTTAAAGCGCATAGTCCAGTTCGTACCGCTCATATTGGTTCTTGGGATCATTGGTGATCCGCGGATAGCCGGCAATCAGGGCGTCCTGGCCGCCAATGTACAGCGAGTTGTAGATCTTCCAGTAGACATCGCGCACCTTGCGTGCCGGGTGGAACAGCCCCTGTAGCGTGTACTGCAGGATCTTGATGGGTCCTAGGGATACCCTCAGCCCGTCCACGGAATCCATGAAGGCCTGGACGAGATGGGGCGAAGTCTCAAAGATATTGGGCCACACGTAGTTCAGGAGATGCGTCAGGGCGTCCTCGCAGCCAAACCCGTAGACACCCAAGGACATGTGCTTGATGGCCGAGCAGGCGGTTTGCCGGTGCACCAGATCCCGATCCATGAGGGCATCCTCCAGGAGCGGGCACACCGCGTATATGTAGTCCTTGCCCATCTCGCCAATGTATTCGAAGAGGAAGGAGAGGGACTTCAGAACGCCGTTCTGAACATTCAGCTCGGGCACTCGGTATTCGTTCATCAAGGCAGGGAGCACGGTGAAGGGACGACATGTCTCCGCCACAATGGCAATGGCCACCGTGGTGCAGACGCGATTCTGACGCTCCTGGACCTTCAGATTGTTGAGCAGCGTGGCCAGGACATCGTGGGGCCCAATGGCCTTGGCTATGTAGCCAAAGGTGTTCACTGTGGCTCGCCGGATGGCCTTCTTGTGGGCCTTGAGCAGCTCCAGCAGCTCGAAGCAGATACGCATCCATTCGCGAGCGGACACATACTCGGGTCCGCGATCCGCTATCCTGCCCACCAAGTCGATGCAGTTCTCCTGCACCTTCTCGTGGCGATTCTTCAGAATGGGCGTTAGACGAGGCAGCAGATCCTTGATGGGCGGCGTCATCTTGGTCATGCCAATCACGTTGACAATGGCCTTCAGGGCGCCCAGGATGCTGCCCAGCACCTCGGGATACTCCTCGCCCAGGTACTCGTAGAGCACGACGCCCAGATGTCCCATCAGCTTCTCCTCCTGGCAGGTCTTCATCACCACGGCGATTCGGGAGATCAGGTCCGCCGCCTGCTGTCGCACCTTGGCGGATTTGTTGTTCAGTCGCCACAGAATCGTGCCGCAGATCTGTGGCAAGTAGGGCTTCACGCGCTTCCCCAGCTGATTGACGATGGTGCCGAAGCCATTCAGCATCACCACATCCTCCGTGGTCTGCTCCTGGAAGGCGTACAGTATGCCGTCGATGAGCTGCTCCTCCAGCCTGGAGTCGATGTCTGCTGCCCCGAGATTGCCCATGATCTTCTCCACGGTTTCCATTACCATTTTCCTGTATTGCTCGTTCTCGTCCTTGAGATCGTCCACCACGCGATTGATGATCTCCGAGGCTCCCACCTTGTTGGCGATCTCCACGGTGGTGTCCACCAGCTGCCGGTAGTTCCGCCTGTCCAGGGCCATGCGGTGATTCCAGAAGAATTTGAAGAAGTGCGGCAGGATCTCCTCCTTGATATACTGCGGCTCCACGCCGTCGGTGGCGCAGCACTGCTTCACCACCTTCAGGACGATCTTCTTCATTTCCTCGTCGGGCGACTGGAACTCTCGAATGAGGATCAACATCACCTCACGCGTGTAGTAGTTGGCGTACTCGGCGTCCATCAGGGGAATCAGGTAACCGATGGCCTTCAGGAAGGCGGCCAGACCCTTGCCACGATGCGTCCGGATGCCCTTCCACAGGGGCTTAAGAACCGAATCGAAGGACTCAATGCCATAGGGCGTGGCTGCCTCGGCCAGAGCTGCAATGGCCAGGGCTGTGATCGTGCGCACCTTCTGCTGCTCATCCACCAGGCCGTGCTCAATGATCTCCACCAGGGCCTTGAGATGGGGCAGGATGGCGCAGCCCATGAGGATGGCTATCTGCTGGACGATCTTGATACCCGTGTGCCGCGCCTGCCACGACTTCTTCGACTTGCAAACAGCCTTCAAAAAGGGTAGCAGCGATGGAATGCCCAAGGCGGAGGCCACCACGGCAAAGGCCCGGGCGGTCGTGTTCCTCACGTACTCGTCGATGTTGTCAATGTCCGGTCGCATCGTGGAGATCATCGTGGCCAAGCCGGCCGCCTTGGCCAGGTTGGAAATGATCTCCCGACCTTCGATGCGCGCGTAGTGGTCCTCGTCGATCAGCAGGGGCTCAATGACCACCAGTATCTTGTGCACATAGGGACGCACCAGGTCATCCAGCTTGTACAGAACCCGGTCGATCACCTTGACCAGCAAATGGCGCTCCTGGTCCTCCAGCGTGGGCGACATGAGCAGCGGCAGGATCTGATTGAACAGCGGGCCCGCTCCGAACTCCCGTGCCTTGTCTGTGATCTGCCGCAAGGCAGACTTCCTCATGGGCGGCGAACCATTCTTGATGGTCAGCAGCAGCTTCATGATCTTGCGCTCCTTCAGCTCCTCCGGCGACAGGGCATCCTCGTTGACGTCCACCAGGAGCTTGTCGAAATATTGCGCATCCTCTGGCTTCATGAAGGGCAGATTCTGTCCCTTCGGCTGGTTGTCCATGAACTTGGCATTCTTGTCCTCCACTTGAATGAAGAAGCCAGCAGGAGTGCCAGCAATAGGTGTGGGCGTGGCCATTAGCTTTCGCCCGGGCGTCCGGAGAGGCACATAGCCCGCTGGCGGCGGCAGAATCTTGTAGCCCGGTGGGAACACCTGATCGAGCTCCTCGTCGGTGTAGGGCCTGTTCCTCTCATCGATTTCCTTCTCCCAGCGATAGGCCTGCAGCTGCTCCGGCGTCATGGCGGCCAGTGCCCCGGGCGTGGGTGTAGCCATGGCCATTGCCTTGACTCCCACGGGAGTGCTGCCTCCAGGAGTCATTAGGGGGGTGGCATGGCCAGGCGTTGCATGCGGCGTCATACTCGGCGTCATGCTCGGTGTCATGGCATTGGCGTTTGTGGGCGTAATAGCGGGCGTGGCGTTCGAAGGGGTTTCATCCCAGCGCGAGCGGCGCTTCGAGGCTCCCGGGGTGGACTCAATGGAGGTGCTCTCGCCGCCGGCTCCACTGCCTGTGCGATCGGGCTTTGGCGTCTCAGCCCACCCACTGTGTCCCGGCGTCTCTCGCTCCGTCTTTGGTGTCTCATCCCAGCGATTCCTGCGCGCCGACTTCTCGTGACCCGGCGTCTCATGGCCCGGGGTCATGGCGTGCGCTGGCGTGGCGTCCCAGATGCGTGTGCCCAGGCCGGGCGTGGCTCCTGGCGTCTCGCTGCCCTTGTGGCCGGGCGTCTCATCCCAGCGATGGTCACCGGGAGTTTTCTGAAAAGGAAGAATGTAAATAGCTTAAAAAACTTAGGGAAAAGAGAGGCCTAACTTACATCCTCCCAGGTGGGAGTGGCAGCACTGCTGGGCGTGGACGCCACCTTGGCGGGAACAAAGCTATCGCTGACTGTCTGATCCCATCTGCCCCGCTTCCTCGCGCCCTCCTTGGGGACAGCGGATTCTCCATTTGCCGCCGAGGAAGATTTCACCAGAGTGCCGTCCTTGGTCTTCTCCTGGATCTTGCGCCGCAGCTCGGTCTCCTCGCCCTTCAGCATCTGCTCCCGCATGATGTCCGTGTAGGTGCGGGAGCCCACATCCGGCGTCTTGCCGCCTTCCGCAAACGGATCCGCTCGCTCCGGCGATATGATAATGCGCCGTCGCTTCTGGCGGTACTCATCCTCACGATCCGCGATCGTGGGCCGCCTCCGATCGGCCATGGGATCCACATCCTCCTTGCCCTGCGTCACGTCCTTCAGCACGGAGGTGGGCGCTGTGTAGGTGGTGCGTTTTTGGGGCACCGGAAAGCCGTCATCTTCGTCCTCGTCCACCTCCTCCGCATCGTTGGCCGCAATGGAGGTGTTGTAGCCCTCGTAGCGGCCCTTTCCCTTGTTGGCATCGTCGTCGTACAGGTCGCTGTCGAAGAAGCCTCCGCTGTCCAGCAATCCCACCCCAGCTGCCGCCGCCGTGCTCTTGGCCAGCTCCGTCTTCTTCTCCTGGATCACGGTGATCTGTGCCTCGATGTCTGGGTGGGAGAAAAAATCGGTTAGAATTAATTGATTTTCAGGGGGACCAGCGGACAGGTAACCGGGTGCTCATAATTGGGTTAATAAGGGGTTTCCAGTGGTCCATTTTTGCATTCGAGTATTTCCTAACACGATATGTAGACATTTAATGAATTTATTTCACTCACCCTCATGCGTTCGGGGAATATTTTCCATTTTTTAACACAATTTCACCAAGACGCGTACATGAAAATTCTTTGGATCGGATAGAGCTGGGGGTCCTTTCGCGATAGTATCGATATATGAAAATAGCTAAATTTGGTTACGAGCCAACATGGAACAATATTAAGTAAGTGCTATTAGTAATTTTAGATTTATAAAACAAACATTAAATAAATATTACTTTACATTTTAAGTTTATACTGCAATTTTAATTTTATTATTTAACCGATTACTGTTGAAATTAATAGTAATAATAAAACAAGAAAAAAGCTAGATTTGGCTATAAGCTAGCTCTACAATGAACCATAAAATCTATCGATTAGAGCCTATCGCTTTCTTTGCTCCTACCTGGTCACACTCCATCACTCGCTGCACGTGCTTACTTTTGTTTTCTTCCCAGATCGAGGCTGCCTGTGGTAATGTTCGCCAAAAAGCAGAAGATGCAGGCGGAAACGGACTCCGCCGAGCCACCGACATCGCCACACACGATACAGGCGCTTCTTTTATCAGATTTGGGCGAGGAGGCGGGCCCGCCCATCGATCTGCCAGCTGGAATAACAACCCATCAACTGGCTCTAATTTGCAACGCTCTGCTGAAGAATGAGGAAACCACGCCGTATAAATTCTTCGTGGGCACGGACGAGATCAAGAAGAGCCTGGAGGACACCCTGGACTTGGCCACCGTGGACACAGAAGATGTCATAGAAATCGTTTACCAGCCACAGGCGGTCTTCAAGGTTCGACCGGTGACGCGCTGCACGAGCTCCATGCCAGGACATGCCGAGGCTGTGGTTTCCCTCAACTTCAGTCCGGATGGAGCTCATCTGGCCAGCGGTAGTGGTGACACGACAGTGCGCCTGTGGGACCTCAACACAGAGACGCCGCACTTCACATGTTCGGGTCACAAGCAGTGGGTTTTGTGCGTTTCCTGGGCTCCGGATGGCAAACGCTTAGCCAGCGGCTGCAAGGCTGGTTCGATAATAATCTGGGATCCGGAGACGGGCCAACAGAAGGGGCGACCCCTCAGTGGTCACAAGAAGCACATCAACTGCCTCGCCTGGGAGCCGTATCACCGCGATCCCGAATGCCGGCGTCTTGCTTCCGCCAGTGGGGACGGCGACTGCCGGATCTGGGACGTGAAACTGGGACAGTGCCTGATAAACATTGCCGGGCACACGAATGCCGTGACAGCGGTGAGATGGGGCGGAGCTGGACTCATTTACACCTCGTCCAAAGATCGCACTGTGAAGATGTGGCGCGCTTCCGACGGCATCTTGTGCCGCACTTTCTCCGGCCATGCTCACTGGGTGAATAACATTGCGCTGAGCACGGACTATGTGCTGCGTACGGGTCCCTTCCACCCGGTCAAGGATCGCTCCAAGAGCCACCTCAGCCTGAGCAGTGAGTATTCTGCAGATCCTTCTGTAATTTCTTATTTTAAACTTGATGTCGCAGCTGAAGAGCTGAAGGAATCCGCCCTAAAGCGCTACCAGGCCGTGTGTCCCGATGAGGTGGAGTCGCTGGTCTCCTGCTCGGATGACAACACCCTCTACCTGTGGCGCAACGATTCCAACAAGTGCGTGGAGCGCATGACGGGCCACCAGAATGTGGTGAACGATGTCAAATATTCGCCGGATGTGAAGCTCATTGCCTCCGCTTCCTTCGACAAGTCTGTGCGTCTGTGGCGAGCGAGCGATGGCCAGTACATGGCCACCTTCCGGGGACATGTGCAGGCGGTTTACACGCTGGCTTGGTCATCGGATTCACGCTTAATAGTGTCCGGCAGCAAAGATTCCACATTGAAGGGTGAGTCAATATATATAGGGTATCTGTGTGGTCTATAAAAGGTTTCTGCTTCCACAGTTTGGAGTGTACAGTCCAAAAAGTTGGCCCAGGAGCTGCCTGGTCATGCGGATGAGGTGTTTGGCGTGGATTGGGCTCCCGACGGTTCCCGGGTGGCCTCTGGAGGCAAGGACAAAGTTATCAAGCTGTGAGTATTATTGAAAAAGGATTAAAGGTAGTAGAAAACAAATAGAGAAGAACAATAGATAAGTTCGATAGAAAAGATCAATAACATATCGAAAATATCGTAATGATTGATATAAGGAAGCTTAAATTATCGATAAAAGTTAAAATATGTTGATTATCGATAATATATCAGCAAAATGTATATCTGTTTCTTACCTATTAGCTTTTAAATTAAATTTTATAAGTATTTTATATTTATTTTGTACAATGAACCTAGAACCAAGATTAGTCTATATAAAGCAGTGAGTTAAAGTTAAAATATCGCTTTATTTATCGGATCCTCTTCAAATATCGATGCCGTATCGATATGTATTTATTAGTTATCAATGCGGGAACCTAAACAATAACAAATAAGAAGTTGCTAAACAGAACAAGTAATAACAAATGCCAATAATAAATCCAGACATCACGTAATTTGTATTCCTACCATTCAATGGCAGTTATTATTTATTTTTAAGTCAACAGAAGAGTTTACTTAATGTTAAGGAAAGTAGAGACAATGGATTTACTAATTTACTACTTTTATTGCATCTTTCAGATGGGCCTACTAGACGTCTACAGGCATCCCTCCTATTGGACTCCATTTAAGTGACTACTTGGGGAAATAAAGCAAAGATCCTGAGTACTTGATTCGATCCTCTGTGGCTTCTAAATGCTCTGTTGCTGGAGGCTTTTGACCTTCTGCTTGTAGCGACTCTCGAAGGACTCCGAACCGGAGAAGTAGGACTGCGGCACCGCGGACTCCGATTGCAGAGCCTTCTCGGCGGCCACAAAGCCGGCGGCCACGCACTCGATTAGGCTGCGTCTGCTCTGCAGCAGGGCGGTGATGAATCCCGCACAGAAACTATCGCCCGCGCCGGAGACATTCACGATGTTCGGGACGAGGGGAGCCGCGTAGAAGCAAGTGCGATGGGGCGTTGGGGATTTGCTAACGTCCAGGAGCAGCCTGGCATCGTTCTCGGCATCTTCCCGATAGCTGAGGAGCACGCCGTGGTCGCCGAGTGTGGCTATGATGCAGTTGAAATGGCAGTCAATCTGCTTGATCATCGACTTCGCCTGCCTGAGGAGCTCCTCTTTTGGCAGCTTGGTGTTGGGTTCCAGGTCCACAGACTTCCCCGTGATGGCCTCCGTAATGGTCTTGAGCTCCTGGAAATTGGGTTTGATCAGGCGAATGTTCTTGGTCAGCTCCGGGAGCAGCTTGAAGGGTTTCCCAGCTATGAACATATCCGTGGGCTCGAAGAAGACGGGTATCTTGTTATTTTGCGCCTGCATCAGGACGCTGGCCATCGCCTGCTCCGAGATGTTGCTGTCCATGACGACGATGGGCGCCTCGCTGAAGAGCTGATGGTGCGCCTGCAGGGTCTCGGGCGTGATGCTCTGATGGATCTCCATGTTGCCCAGGATAAGCTTGCAGTCGCCGAACTTGTCAAAGATCAGCGAGCACAGCGATGTGCTTTGCTCGTTCTCAAGAATCATGCCACGCTTCAGCGCCTCGGGCATCATCTGGAGCAGGGTGTGGCCCATCTGGTCGTTGCCCACGGCGGATATCAGGTTCACATCGCCGTACAGCTTGAAAATGCCCTCGGCGATGTTGCGACCGACGCCGCCGGCGGCCTGTTTAGCCACCGCGGAGTACGTGGCTCCGTCCAGCCTCACGTCGCGCTTCTGGTCGTCCACGGTTAGGGAAAGATCAAGGATGGAGGCACCCACGACCAGGGGTTTCTTTGCAATGGATCTTGTGTCAGAGGAGGCGCTTTTTCTCGAGGAGACTTCGCTGAGCGAGGCGGCTATTTGCGCCGCCACCTTGGCGTTGTTCTTGATGAGAGCGATGTTGGCCTTGAGGCTGCTTCCCCCCGTGATCTTGGCAATGGCGGCGAGCAGGAAGGGAGTCACCTCCTTCCCAGAGACTCCCTGGGCCCTGGCCAGGGCCGTTGCCCCCTGAATAGCTTCCTCTATCCTGGATTTATCCGCTGCAAACTCCTTGGGAATGGGCACACCGATGAGCACGCCCGACTGCATTTGCAGTTCTTGCCAGGATTGAAGCAGCTTCGCCGCCTCCTGGGCACTGCTGAGGTCATAGGGCACTGTGCAGCCACTGTCGCGGGTGTAGAAATCCGGAAAGACGCCGCCGGGACTCTCGTAGCTGGCCACACACACGCCCTGCGTTTCCAGGTACTCCAGAGTGCGCGGGATGTCCAATATGGACTTGACGCCGCTACAAACCACGGCCACGGGAGTGCGTCCCAGCTCGGTGAGATCGGCGGAAACATCCAGGGTCTGGTGGCCATCGCGATGGACGCCTCCGATTCCTCCCGTGGCGAACACTTTGATGCCCACCCGGTGGGCAATTATCATTGTGGCTGCCACCGTGGTGCCGCCGCTCTGTTTCCTGGCCACCACGAAGGGGAGATCCCTCCGCGAGCACTTGATGACCTGATCCCGGGGCTTCTCGGCGAGCCTGGTGAGCTCCTCGCGGGTTAAGCCAACCTTGATCCTGCCATCCAGTATCCCGATGGTGGCGGGGATGGCTCCATGGCAGCGCACCTGCTCCTCCACCGCCAGCGCCGTTGTCACGTTTTCCGGCATCGGCATTCCGTGCGTAATGATCGTGGACTCCAGGGCCACCACCGGCCTTTGAAGCTGCAGAGCCTGCCGCACCTCCGGATGGAGCACGATGTGATCATGCTGGTGGCGACATAAGCTCCTGTGCGCCATCCGCACGGCGGGAAACAGGAGACTTTTTCGGAGCAACATTGTAAACAAATCAAAAAACAAAAGCGCACACGAGTCGCCGCCGCCTGCTGATCGACAAGCAGTGCTGCCAACTTGGTTTTGTTTTTGCGTGTGAAGAATGCAGTTTGTTTGTAATTCATTTCATATACATATGCAAAAATGTCAAAAATAACCATTTTACTAAAACAATTCATTGTATTTAATGGGTTATTGATGATTTTAATTTAGAATTATTTACCTAGCCGTATTCCACAAGTTGGCAGCACTGTTCGTGTTCGTAAGCCTAACATTTCACGACTTTCCCGGTTCGGTCACACTCAATCGGGATTGCGCGTCTTTTTTGTTTACAATTTTTTTTCGCATTTCTGCACTTTATCTTAATATTAATTGTAATTTAAAAATACCTTCGTCATGGACTTCCATCAGAGAGCACAAGACCAGAAAATGTTCAACTTCACACCAGAACAGATAGAAGTGGAACGTAAGTAGAAGATACATCTTTGCTTTTCTGAGAAAAAAAGTGATAGGCTTTTAAATGTTTTTCTTAAAGGCAAACACGTGATGCAGTTCATCACCACGAAAGCCTTGGAGATGGCCATCAAAAAGATCGAGACGCCTGCCACATCGTTTTTGTTGAAGGCCCAGCAGAAGGCCATGGCGGAGCAGGTCCTGGAATCCTGCCAGCCGGGACTGCAAGCCCTATTGGATCTGGACAAGAAGGTGTTTCACGTTCCACCACATGTGCTCTTGGTGCCGGATCTGCATTTGGAGAATCGGTTCACCAGCGAGGATGAGAAGCAGAAGACGGCGCATCTACAGGAGATGAAGACGACATTTCGAGAGGTAAGTGGGGAGAGGAATGGGGCATAACAGAGAGATGGAAGTGTTATAATATTATAACACAATAATATTATGTTTTGAAGTCTTTCCTTAACATCTCCAGCCGAGTAGATCTAATCTATATTATATTATACTGTTATATTATACTGTTTCACTATTGTCAACTATTTTACTATTGTAAACTACAGTAAAAGGATACAATATTAAATAATAAATCTTAAAAAGTTCAAGCAAACTTATAAATCATCATTCTCTTTGGTTTACAGAACTAAAATGAAAAGCTTATCGAAAAGGGAGTTGTAAATATCGTTAAAAAATTACACAAATTATTTACATACCAATTTTCTATTATAATCTATCGATAATATTGATATTTTAACGTTTAGTGGGATAATTTTCGATATCTTAATACCTTCAATATCTGACATATCAAAAACCATATGATATCGAGCGCTATAATATTTTCTTATATATTAAATCTTACTTTACCTAAGATCTAGTTAGCTATAGTTGGTATGAGCTTAAAACCTCAACTGAGTGCCGAAGAAATGCGCACAGTAATATTTATTTTGTGTGTTTAGTTTACCTTACTACCAGTGATTAGTATGGGGTTAAATATTAAATATAAAATATTAAATGCCACAATGTAATTCTGCATAAACTGCGCTAATATTTATGTTTCAGAACATGGCTATGCTGGCGCACCTGGAGGCCGAGGAGAGGAAGTTTGCGGCCATGGAGGATGTCATCCAGAAGGAGATTCAAATGCAGGACATAGCCAACAAGGTGTGTTCCTCCTTCAATGTGAGCAAGCTCTCGCAGTTCTGCAACCGAGTGGCCAGCGATGAGCCAAGTGCCTCTCAGATATGAATTCCCAACGAAAATTAAGTAAATATCATTGGTTGCCTGGTATTTATGTTCGAAAATATATTCTAGGGACTGTAGAAAGAGAAAATCAGTTCGGTATATGTTCTATGTTGTTATTTTCTTTGTTTATCTGCTGAACTGAATGATATTTGGCCAACAGTAGTTGGAGGTTTTAACTGACCATTAAATTGAGTTTATTTAATTGAAGCAACTTTGATATTCGATATATGTTGGTGTCTGGTTAATATTTTAAAAACTATGCATTTTTGCTACATCCTAAGCTGCCTTCCTGTTACATTATTCATTGCGCCATCGCATCATCTACACTTCGCTCTTATCAAAAATATTTATTTCTGCTGCGAGCGAGAACTGCAAGTGAGAAAAAGCGAGAAGAGTTCGAAATCTATTTTCGGGACTCATCCCATGCCCGTCACCCGTCACCCGTCACCCATCCCACTTCCCAGCCCCTAGCTTCCCGAGAGGGGAAGTTCAACAGCCGCTTGGCCAGCCACACGCCGAGAGAAGCCGTCGTCGTCGCGGCAACTAAACTGAAAACTAAAGCAAAGCAGCGGCGGCCATCGGCTGCTGGTGTGTAGAGGAAATGTGGAGCTATTTTTAAGCATTGGGGCGACATTTTTCTTGTTTTCTCCTCGCGAAAAAAGCAAAAAGAATGTGCAAAAACACAAAAAAAGAGCAGGCCGAACGATATATTAATAAAAGCAGCGCTGCCGCTCGCTGCGTTGGATTTCGGGCTGGTTCTACTCGAGGATCCGTGGGCCTGGCCGCTGCATTCGTCGCTATTTCGCCCGTGGAGTTGCACATCGTCGCTGTAGCCGTCGCCCAGGAACGTGAGGTGTGTCCGCAGCCATTTTATGTAATATATATTCAAGATTTAAGACCCGAGACTGCTTCCACAGATCACAGACGCACCGCCATGAATGTGGAGAAGCTGAAGCGCCTGCAGGCGCAGGTCCGGATCGGCGGCAAGGGCACGCCCCGCCGCAAGAAGAAGGTCATGCACCAGACGGCCGCCACCGACGACAAGAAGCTGCAGAGCTCGCTCAAGAAGCTATCGGTTAGCACCATACCCGGCATCGAGGAGGTCAACATCATCAAGGACGACCTGACCGTGATTCACTTCAACAATCCCAAGGCTCAGGCCTCTCTGTCGGCCAACACCTTCGCCGTCACTGGCCACGGTGAGACGAGGAAAGTGGTGGAAATGCTGCCCGATATACTGCCACAACTGGGTCAGGAGACCGTCGTTCAACTGCGGATGTATGCCAACTCCATGAACCAGCAGAAGGGGCCAGGCGGAAGCGGAGAAGGAGCTGCCGTGCCCACTGCGGCGGAGGAGGATGATGATGTGCCGCTTCTGGTGGGGGACTTTGATGAAGTGGCCAAGGTGGAGGCCACCACTAAGCAGGAACATCCGCCAAAGGATAAACCGCAGCAGCAGCAGCAGCAGCCCAAGAAGGAGCCAAAGCAACAGCAACAGAAGCCCCAGGAGGCAGCCAAGCCCAAGGAGAAGCAGGACAACAAGAAGGGTCAGGCCAAGGAAGGCAAGAAGAACGAACAGCAGCAACAGGGAAACAAGGACAAGCAGAACAAGAACAAAGACCAAGCCAAGGATCAGGTGAAGACTCAGCCACAGGCTCCGCAAGCGGACAAGCCAGCACAAGCTGTAGCTCCCCCAGCGCAGGAACTTCAGAAGCCACAAGCTAGCCAAGATCGGCTGGATTCGCCGAAACCCACTGAACAGAAAATTGAAGCCAAAGCAGCCACGGAACAACCCAAGCAGCCTGACCAGAAGTCGCCTCAGGCCAAGGCCAACGAAGCCAAGAAAGCGGAGCCACAACCCAAGGCAGCTGCTCCAACAACTGAACAGAATTCGCAGCAGAAAACCCCCGAAGCCAAGATTGAAGAGCCAAAGATTGAAACCAAAGCAGCGGAGCCAAAACCCGAACCTGTGAAGGCACCTCCTGTGGCTTGGGGAGCTCCCGGAGTCCAGACTCTGGCCCAGATTGTGGCCTCGGAGCCACCCAAAGCGGCTACGCCTCCTCCAACCGCTGAAGCAGCTCCTGCCTCGAAAATTGAGGAACCGAAAAAGGTGTCACCTCCTGCCTCTCCTCCAGCTAAAGTGGAGCCGACAATTGCTCCAAAAGTGGCACCAACCACAGCTGCAGAGCCTCCAAAGAGTGCTGCACCACAAGAAGTGACTGCTAAGGCTGCACCCAAGCAGGATTCGCCTCCCAAGAGTGCTCCCAAGCAAGATTCGCCCCCCAAAAATGCTCCTCAACCAGAGGGGCCTCCCAAGAGTGCTCCGGAAAAGCCAAAGCAAGCTTCTCCACCGAAGAATATGGCGGAGAAGCCAAAACAGGGAACTCCACCCCAAAATACTTCGGAGAAACAAAAGCAAAAGACGCCACCACCGGCCAAGCAAGCAACGGCGCAACCCGCAGAAGCTATCAAAGCCCCAGCTCCTGAACCAGCTAAGGTGCCAGCTCCCGATGCTGCTAAGCCTTCAGCTCTTGAAGCAGTCAACGTGCAACCAGCCAAGGCTCAAGAGCCAGTTAAAGCTGCTCCCGCTGCCAAGGAGGCGCAGCAACCCATCAAGCCAGCGACGCCACCCGCTCCGACTCCAGTGGCAGCTGCAACTCCCACAGCAGAGGCCCCTTCGCCAGTGGCTGCCTCCCCAGTGGCCCCGTCTACGCCACCAACAACTCCCACCTCGGTTCCACCTTCTGCAGCCGCTGTGACACCGCCCTCACCAGTCGCTGCCGTGACTCCGCCAACACCAGCTGCAGCTGCTCCTGTTACGCCGCAGCCTCAGAAGCAGGCGCCCCAGGGAAATGCCAAGAAGCAGGAGGCAGCTGGGGGACAGAAGCCGAAGCAGCAGCAGCAACCAGCTAACAACAAGCCGCAGCAGGCACAGAAGCAGCCGCCAGGAGGAGGAGGAGGAAACAAACCCCAACAGCAGCAACAGCAGCAGCAGAAGCAGCCGAATCCTAATGCCAATGCCAAGCCAGCAGTGGCACCAAAGCCCGCCCAGTCTGCAGGGAAGCCTTCGCCACCAAAAGCAGCCAATCCTCCGAATCAGCAGCAGCAACAGCAGGCCAAGCAGGCCAACAACAAGGCGTCTCCGCCCAAGCAGACTGGAGGACAGCAGAAGCCGGCGGCAAACTCGCCAAAAGCCACGCCCCCGCCCAAGGGCGCCGCCTCTCCGAAAGCCAACACCCCGAAGACCGGAACACCGCCCAATCCGAATCCCAATCCCTCGCCTGCTGCAGCTCCTGCTCCGGCTCCTGGTGGCACCAATTAATCCCTCCCGAAATCAATCTTTCGATCGGCACCCTTGCATTTTGAACTTACCGCGCATTTTCAGACTCAATTTTCGGTTTCTTCAGTTACGTCTTTATTTTCCAGAGTACTAACCATCTTTTTGATATTTTGTGGCAAACGTTTGAATAAAATTTTTAGTTTTTAAACATTTTATATCACATTTTAATATAATTTTCATATTTAGTATCTAAATTATGAGGAAATCTCATTAAAAACGGTTTACAAATGATACTAATGATACTCATGACTCAAACATTATCCATTTAAATCAAAGCAAGCCCTCTTAGGAGTTTTTTGGTAGAAATATATCTTTGGGAACCAACTTCGCGCCTTAAGAAAGCAAAATATACAATTTATTAACATTTATTTCAAATTTCCGCGCTCTTCGATAAAGCTGGATAAATTATCGATATATTACAATTGGTAGGCCATCCCTGGTACAATGCACTTTTTCCTATAACTAATTACATTTTGAATGCACACGTAATAATACATTTTAACACCTTTTCAGCTTAGTTCGCCTTGCCGTGGCTGCTCGAGGGCTTCTCCTCCTCCAGCGTGGCAGTCTCCTTCTTCTCCGGATTCAGCTTCCAGATGGCATAGTTCAGAGCGGTGGCAAATCCCAGCCAGGCAACGTAGGGGACAAAGAGCAATCCGGCTACCTTGTTGACGCGATAGAAGAGAACTCCGCACGCTCCGGCGGTTGCCGTCAGAGCGACAATGTCAATAAGCCCCTAACGAAGAGGATTATAAAGACATTACACCACCACGGCCTGTGATAGCAGCAATATACTCACGCCCTTGATGTTGTGCTGCCCGAAGAAGATCGGGGACCAAGCCCAGTTCAGGGCCAGCTGCGTGCCATAGGCTGCCAGGGGCAGTTGGGCGTCTCCCGAGAAGCCGCCGCCATCCCGCCACACCAGGTACGAGCCGTAGCCCATGCCGGCGTACAGGGACGTCCACATTGGAGCAAACACCCAGTTGGGGGGCTTGAACGAGGGGAACTTGAGGTGGGCGTACCAGTTCTGGAGGTGCTTCCTGGTCAGGCGCCCGTTGTAGATGCCGCCCAGGTTGGGCAGGATTACGGCTCCGGCGATGCGGAGAGCGTTTCCAGCGCACGGACGATCGGCCATTTTTAGTTGCTGCTTGGGAGGAGTTCGTACTACGAATGAGTCGCAATATCGGCGGCGGTCGCTTCAGTTTGTTTTGTTTGCCGGTGATTTCATTTGTGTGCACGAGTATTGCGTGTACGCGAGGCGCATACGCGATGGCTGCCAGTGTGTGGGTGCGTGCCAGAGATGGGCAATCAGCTATTTTCAAGATGAGAGCGACAGGTGCATATCGAAGGTAAGTGCACGAATTAAATATTATGAAATATATAGTTTTGACTCTGAAAAATAAGGAAATATCAACATGTCTCATTAAAAATTGTTCAAATGTATTATTAGCTATATTTTGAAGGTTGAATACATAAATAATATGGATAAAAGCGTAAAATATATGTACATTTCATCTACAAGTTTTAAAGAAGTTAACTTGAAATTTGATACCATTTTATTTATGAATAGTATAATATCGCAGAATAAATACGCTTTTCTTCTTCTTTTTAATTTAATTAACATTTATATAACATTAATATATTAATTAACATTATATATTAATTAACATTTATATAATATTATATTCCATTTATTTTTTAAATTAACTTAATGGCTTGCTAGTTGGTCAGCACTATAGAAATTACTAAAAATACAGTTGTTACTTTGTGTGTGTGAACGGGTGTCACATGCATAGATAAATGAGGGGATAAATAATCAATAACAGCATGACGTAATGAAGAGCTAATTGATGCAATATAATACTTGAAAAATCAATGTATGATTACTCAGTTATTTGAATATTGTCAAAGGCGCGAGAAAAACAATGCGTCCATCTTACGATCGGCAATCGGATAATCGATTGCCGGGGAGTTGCCAGACCGTTCAGTTGATAATAGCATGATGATGAGGTGGACCACGGTTAATGAAATTAACTCTAGGATTCAGATGAAGATAATCCCGAAGAAAGGGAGAGGAGATAAGGACGTATAGTACGAATAGTACGAATAGTACGAAATTCCCCTAAGTTGCAGACAGGGGTTTTTCCCAGAGCAAAAGCCAGAAGTGAGGCGAGGGAAACTTCGAGGCGGAGCCACCGAAGTGTCTCTGATAACCCACGCTTTATTAAATACCAACCCAGAGTGCCCAAGGTTATTATAAAAATCTGTTAAAATTAACAAAAATGTATTTATTATGAATTGCGAGTAAAAGTCATTAGTCCAGGCAATAGTTCCCGCGTATCCTTGCAGAAGGTAACAATTTATAACCCGATACAGCCGGGATAGAAACCAGGGGTGCACACTAACCGTAAGTTGAGGCAAAAAAGTTGTTTACGTTTGAAATAACGCCTCGCTTATAGACTGATTCACCTGTTGCCGGCATTAATCGAGAAAATCCAGAGATAATTCTGGAAAAAAAGCGAAAGCGAGGTGTGAAAACAATAAGGCGCATTGTAATCGTTAAGTGCAACTGGATCTAGATAAGGGTAGTTATTTGATTTGTTGTAAATTTATAAAGCACAAATATTTTAAATAAATAATAATAAGGATTAAGTACCGACACTACCAACAATCAGCAATGGACGATGGCGGTCGTCAAGGCCATTCTGGAGATTTGGCAGGCAACGAAAGAAGGCGACAAACAGTTGGTCATAAGATCCTGTCCAGGATTAAAGATATGTCTTCTTTTATATCTACGTATAGTCAAACCAACTGACCGTCATACTCAACTCTTGGAGTGCCTTGGAACTGTTGGATCCGCGGCATAGTCCTGACTTCGTAAAGAACTCGGGTCGCCAGGATAACCCCGGAATGAGTCTGTAGCTACTACGTCTGTCATGTAGACGTCAAGGGCGAGCTATGATGACGACGAGGCCGATGACGGGGCGATAACCGAGGAGCTGCATTAGGATGATTCAATAGTTCCGTAGGCAATGAACAGAACTAGTCATGGTCGTATTTATTCCGCTGAATAAATAATAAGCAAACAATATTCAGGTGAGATATTTGTTACTAGTTTGCATTTCATAGATTTAAATACATTCTTGCCATTTCATAAGGTTCGATATGAAGACATTAATGAGCGATAAATCGATATTCTGATTTATCGGACCAAAGTTTACTTCTAAATATAATCGCAAATAAAAACTATCGAATTAAATAACAATTTCGGATGCTATTTTCAATAATATAGATATATCATCGGACTTTTTCTCTCGATTAGCATATATACATATATCCCTAGTACAATCCCTATGAAAGTAAGATTTATTTATTCAAAGGAAAAAACCCAAGTACAGGAATGAATAATTCCATAAATTGCGAATATAAAAAAAATCCTACCAGGCAAAGATCCCCTACGAATATCATTAAAATGATAACGCAAAATGATATAATGCCGTGACTAGGATGGATAGTGGGGCACTGTCTAGTGGAAAGGCCCCTTTTTTAATTCATCTCGAAACTCGTAACAAAGCGCAACCACGTTCAAAGTTCTCCAGAGAACGCCAACAAAGGCTATGAGCAATCTATAAATATAATTATCGCCCGATTGCTCACAGCACAGCTCTCCCCCGATCCCATTGTGCACTTTTATGAATGAACTGTACGATATACGCGAGTCTAGTAAAAGCTCTCGTGGGCCTCGAATCAGGAACGGTCGCAACGTCACAGAACAAATATAAACCGCGATATGGATTCTGATTGTATATTTGTGCCGGCGCCAGCGATAAAGTGCGAGAGTGGGCCATCGGATCGAAGGCATGAATCACTTGCCCAAAAGCGTCCTCTTCGGGCTATGAAATCAGAAGCAATTTCCCGGAATCATCGGCCGAAACTCAAACAATTGCAAGCTGATATGCTCCAGAATAGGGGAGGCGGAGGAGACCATCGTAATGAGCTTTTTAGCTTTACGTACACAGAAAATAAATGTGTTTGGATTAGGTGACTCTTCTTTAGCTTGGCTTTATCTTGTTTGGCGATGTCTTATGATTGATCATAAACTTTGGAGAAGAAAACTTCACTATATAGTTAATACTAATGAAGCCTCTAAAAGAATAGTATCTAAAGGGATTTGTTATTTATATATATAAAAAATAAATATATACATACGTTACCTGCTCTTACCTGTTGATGATGCATCAGCCAAGGATAAATAACACCTTGTGATGAAATATTCCAATGAGTATAATGAGTAAAAGGCAATTTTCTAGTAGTTATTTTCTTATAATGGTATTTTACAAACTTAGCAGAGGACAACAGCTAATGTTGGGATTCTGGGAAGATCTTTTCTTTATAGTAACAGCAGACTAATCACCTTTAAGGTGCTTATCTTTCATCCACTCTTTTCTCTCCGTGTGCGCTTTAATGGAGCGACCTGTTGTCCAAATATCGAAGAGATACTCCCGCTATATAGCCATAAGTAGGCTTGTGGCCACAGACAACCAGCGACTCATGGCAGATTTCCCAGAAAAATGACGCGACGAAAACAGAAAGCGAGAAAAACGAACATGGTGAGAGATAGAGAGCGAGAGAGTGAGAGAGCGAGAGAGAGCGGGTCTGCGAATCAATGAATGAATGAATTTTCGTGTGGCCGCCGAACGACCTTACCCACCTCTCGCCTGGGGAACTGGGGAACTCCAAGCATTCACTGGGCCAGCCGATCGCCAGCGATTTGTTTGTCTTATGGACGGGTGACTCATCCGACGAGTACGCCAGTTCCACGACGTCATGCTTAAGGTTGTTATTTGCTTGCGATAAGGAGAGTCGTGTTCGCGAGAGCGAAAGCTCACGCGCCCGGTGGCGAATTTGGTCGGAAGACCTCGTTAGCTGCTCGGCTCTAGCCAAATTGTTCAGGGGGCACCACGATCCGCGAGAGAGCGCAAGCTGGCGACTTCGTCATGGCTTTATCACACTTTGCCGGCGCTGATCATTAGTTCGTCACTCGCGGATCGCTGCGGACGCATGGGCTCAGCGAGGGTTCAGAGGTCTCCGAAGTACCACCAAGTGATCGACTCTGTGTTCCGGCGGTAGGCCTGCCTCCGTCGTAATCGGACAATAACGGTGATTAAAACCTTTGCTATTATTTCGAAATTTCCTCGCAAAGATTTCCGCGATATCCAGCACGTGCGGGCAGCAGCTGATGCCACTTGTTTGGTCAGCAGGTGAAATATTCCCAGGCTACCCGCGACGGTGAATCACCCGGGCCACATCCTAAATCCGTGTCGGTTTTCCTCGATCCAACCGGTTGCAGGCGATAAGCAAAATCAGTGATTTTTACGGGCGAAATTCCAGGAATTCAAATGAGTCAAAACAAGAGCCAAATAATAAGTAAATCGAATGGATTTTAATAGCAAAAGTGTCTTAAAAAGTGTCTCATAAAATAATTAAACAAGTTGTGGTCGAGAAATGTGCTGGAATTTGGCGTTTAATTCCTACAACTACCCAAAGATTTCGCCATAAAGTGAAAAGTAAAATAAAGGAATCTGAACAATCAAGCTAAAGCCTACATATGTAAAAGATAATCAAGCTAGCTGAGCAATAAATAAATATGCAGTTAATAATTCAATAAATTGCTGTTCTTTTACTTGTTTAAACATTAAAACTAAATGAAGGCAGACTGAGTAAACAAAAGTTATTAAACGTTTTCCAATGATCAACCTCAAATCAGTTAAAACCGAAAAAAGGCTGCAAAAAATGTTTAAAAACAAAGTGAATAGTAAACAAATAATCAAAGAACTTAAAAAAAAGATTAACAAGTGATAAATGAATCAAATAATTATTTAAATCAGAAGTGAATTATATTTAAAAAAGTGAAGTGATGAAAGAACAAAAAGTAATTCCCAATAAGTGAAAATAATCAAAGAATCTGTTACGATCTAATAAAAAAGTGCTAATTTTCATATTCGCTAATTAAAGGCAATAAATATTTCAATAACAAAGTGCAAAATCAAGGAATATTATGCTAAACCCAAATAAAAATAAAAACAAAAGGCTAGCAGAGACTTACAGCTGAGAATGGACTCCCTGTAGAGTCCCTCTGTTCCCAAAAAGTGTTTAAAATATTGTGAAATATTGCAAATCATTACCCTGCAGTGACGCCTCCCTTAATGGCCATTCTGCAGAGTCGCCACCAAAGCCTCAACCAAATCCAAGTCCACCTACAGACCCTACCGAGTGCCTGGTGCCAACCGAGGGCAGTGCTGGATGCCATGCACCAGGATGTCCGGCAAAAGAGCATCGGATGTGGGAGCGAGGCCCAACTGGAAGCGAAGGAGACGAAGGCCGAAGGCCCTCCGGGCAGGCGACGTAGGCGGAGACGCTGCAGCAGCAGCTCCACCAGTGACACCAGTGACTCATACTCGGATTCGTCCACAGACTCGGATACCAGTTCCTCCGGTTCCTCCTCCTCCTCATCCTCCAGCAGCAGCAGGAGTAAACACTTGCCACCCGCCCTCAACTTGCCAGTGTCCCTGCCTCTGGCTCCTGCCTCCCACTCCCCCTCTCAGCCACCAGAAGAGTCTCCACCAGCCAGAAGGGATTCCACGGACTCCAATCGGAGCATCACGCCCGTCGAAGTGCCCGTGGATCCGCATGCCTGGACCGCGGAGGATATCTCCAGCTGGGTCAAGTGGACAACGCTTAAGTTCAAATTGGACCCGGAACCGGACATCGCCAGGTTCCCGAAGGACGGCCAGGAGCTGTGCGAGCTGAGCCGTGCCGATTTCTGGGTCTGTGCGGGCTCAAGACGCGGCGGCATGCTCCTGTCCAAGCACTTTGCACTGAGCTTGTACCATGCCACCGGACGGGAGACGAGTCCCATGTTGAATGACAACGAGCCAAGTGAGTACAGGGGCTGGGAAATGCATTTAAAGTTGGTTAAAACCTTTTTGGTTATAAGTATTAACCTGATCTGTGTTGGGCTTGTCTTTGTGGTTTGTTTGTTGTAAAATATATCACATAAAACTCTTAATTTAAAGGGGGAAAGCTAGTCCATGCTTTTTCCAGAAGCAGAGTTCGTACAAGCGGCTCAATCTGTATTATATTCATAAATATATAGAACTACCATAAAACCCAACAACAAGGAGACAGATTTCTGTGTTCGAAAGTCCTCTCTTTGAGAGCTGAATCTATCCAGACTTTGGAGAATAACTGAAACAATAACTTAAACTCTAGAACTCTCTTTGCGATTTATTCTATTTATTCCAAATGCAACATTCCTCTTACAAGTATATTTCGAAAGGCTTATCCTTGCCACTCGCAGAAAGAAAGCCTTCTAATCTCGCTGCACATAAATCTGAGGCGTCCAAGCAGCCAGAGATTGAGCTGCTTGGTAATTGGGTTCACGTGCTATTCCCAGTGGTGCGATTGCCCCGAGTCCCGAGTCCACGCGTGTGTGTTGGGGAATCCTTTGTGGTCAGGCATCAATTGAATCCGATTCTGACCTCTGGCGGGCTCTGTTAAATGGCAACTGATTAAGATGTTGGCTGGCCGATAGACCCAAGTAACTTATGTGTTCCATTGATTGTTTTTCCTCCCTCATTCCCCAGGCTTTATGGCTCCTTAATTCCCTCTTTAGTTAATGGGTTTATGAGGGGGAAAAGGTGTGGAACAACAACCTTTTAATTACCTTTTCCCTGCGCCAACTTTTTCCCAACTCCATAAACGTAAATCGCTGGGAAAATCTCTGCGCGACAGCAGCAGCAGCGGCAGCGAAGTATGCAACACTTTTCCACTTATTAACTCCTGATGATTGCCGTAGGCGGGGCAGGGCTTTGCGGGCGGTCGCGTCAAGTGATGAACTTAATAATAAACGATGTAAATATGATAATTTCTCGCAGGATGTGGCATCTAATAATAAAATCAAAATAATCCCGCGCCAGCGCCGAAAGTCGCCGAGTCAAGTTTCCGTTTCTGTCGGGGAGTCGCGTTGCCTCTGGGTGGCTTTTCGATGACAACAGCACGGCGGGTGGTCAGCTCCAGGACCTGGGAGGAGGGCACAGGAAAATATTCATTCGTCGCATCCTTCCTGTGGCAGCAGAAGGAAAGCCTCCTCTGATTTGGGTCTGTGCCATAGGTCGGCCTGATCCCGAGAGCCGGCGACGTCGATTTAATTGATTTGTTTTTTATGCCAAAGAGGATTACGCCTTGTCGTCGTCGTCACGCAGATTACCCCGGAGTTGTGCCATCATAGTTGGTTGTACCAATGTCCTGAGTCACCGCCCCCTTTTCCTGCTCGACAATAGCCAGAAAGCCAGGGTATTCTGGGGTTGGGAGCGTTTTAAGGACTTCAAGAGAAAGAGTTCTTAAAGTGCCTCAATAATTGCCTAAATAACATATGTCAAAATATTCATAAAGAAAAATATGGATATGGTTTCGATTTTATATATTTATTAATTATTTATATATTATATATATATTATTTATATATTATTATATATATATTTATGATTATTCATAATAGGGATGTTTGGGTATCGAGAGAAAACTTCCGATATGATATATAGACAAAAATAAGGCTCCAATATCATAACATAAAATGTTTAATTAATCCGAACTGAAAATATCGTAAAATATCGAATTTGCTTGTTATACTATCGATATAAATATCAACGTATCCGAGTAATTGTATTTCATTCATTTATATTTTGTATTGATTATAGTTATCATCGTTAAGACTATATTTTGCATTTGTCCGACATTTATAAATCGATATTGCACGTACATATATCGCAACGTTAAAAAAACGATCTATATATCGATATACATATCATTCCTCTCTGTTTTAAATACAGAAATTAAAGCTTTAACTTCATACTGCTTTCTGCATTTGTATCTTCATCCCAAAACAATCTAAATGTATGAATTGTTCTTTTTATGAATGTTTGCATTCCTTAAATATCTTAAATGCGTGGGCCCCCTATATAAATACAGCAATTAATACCACATATAAATAGGACTCATTGCCAATGAAAAATATATTTTTTCTTGGGAAATTCGCATTCCAAAGTGTTTAATTTTTTTTTAAAACTCAATTAAGTCCCATGACAGTATAAAAATAACCGAGTGAACCAACTGATGAGTATTCTATAGTCGAAAAAGTGGACGAGAGCAGCCTCCCTTCTCCACCTCCCTCCCTTTGGTTGTTTATTGTGTTTTTGTTGGTGGGTTGCGTTGGTGGTTGAGTGGCTGCACGTGCCTCCTGACTCCTGACTCCTGGCCTCTGACTTTTGTCACTTCTCCGGCGAATGCCGGAGCAGCATTTACCACCAGCTGCGCAGGTGAGCCGTAATCTCCGAAGTCGCGTCGGAGCTCCGCTGTGTCCTCGGAAGCTGCCAGGCGAAGATGCTAAGGACCGAAATCCGGCCCAGCCAAAGTTTCAGTTTCCAACGGGCCCTGGTCCGAAGCGGTTCACACGCTCCTAAAAAACAGGGAAAGAAATATAAAAAAAAAATATATTAAAGACTTTAAGTTACGGAAATCCTGCGAAGAATTAATATATAAACCTTAAAGCAATTTGAAAACTGATTAAAGCGATGGAAACCCAAAGAAAAATGTAAAATAAGAATTAAAATAGATTCCTAAAATAATAAAACGAACGAAAAGTGCTTCAAGTTCAGGAATTTATGGAAGTTTAAAGTCCAGTAACTAAAAATAGCTCAAAGGAACTTCTTAAAAATAAAACTTAAACAATTAAAGCCAAGAAAAGTCTTTAAATATATCACTTTGAGTGAAAAGCATGCAAATTAAATCAAATATCAAGTGAAGGCATTCAAAAATAACCGCCATGAGCGTCAGCGTGGACGTGGGCGTCATGTGGCGCCTTTCTGAGGACTTCAACCGGCGCTTCGGCCTCCGCATGCAGCCGGCACCGAGCGTCGTCGGCCAGCACTCGCATCCACATCCGCATTCGGCGGTGCACCACCACTACCACCACCACCACCAGCACCACCAGCATCCGCACACCTCGATGATCTTCAATGGTAAGAGATCTCGCTGCCGAAAATCATCGGAATTTCCGCCCAGAGCGAGAGAGAGTCTCGAAAAACTTGTGAATGAACGGCGGCGCGGAGGCTTCTCTGAATGGAATGGCAGCCACACGATCGCCGGCATTTCCGGCGCCTAGCGAGCTGAATGGGATCGGTGGTGCCGGAGGCTCTTGCTCTCACTCGTTCTGACATTGTCTAGCTGCGAGCAGTGAGGTGTCTTTTAGCCGCGGCTCCGCTTGATCAGCACAGATGGCGGGATGGGATGAGTCACCTTTTGGTTATGGCACTTTCGTGACTTTTGCAGCGGCTCTTTTGAAGGGATTTTCCCCGTAGAACCTCGCGCGTAGAACGGACTAAATCGGGGATCTGGGAATGTCCCAATGGCAGCAGCCACAACGTCATAAGTCATAAGTCAACTCCTGATACGACCAGCAAGTCCAGTTTTTATATATTTATTCATATATGTGCTTAAATAACCTTTACTTGGTATTTTGATTTAGGTTTTCAATACTTTGAGGTGGAATACAACGAGGTTAATGTTTATTCATTAATTTCTTATTAAAAAACTACTTATTTTATTTAATAATAAACATAATTGTAAAGTTAGTAGGTTATGTTATTATTTGAAAGTTGGGAAAACCCCTAATTCTCATTGAAAACAATTTTTAATTCGGTTTCCTCTAATTAAGGGATATTTTAATTTCGATTTTTGGTCAGCGACTTTGAATAACAATTCTTAATTTAATTATTTCGAAATATAAATATAAATATAGTTTTCGATATCTAGATTACCTGAGAAATGTGAGTTTTAAAGTAAAGTATTCGCATATATTTTAAATCTAAACTAATCCCCTAAATCCATTTACATCTTGGATAATTGTTTAATTTGGTATTTTTCTTAGTATATTAATTAGTTTATTATTTAATTTATTTGGTATTTTAAATCATATTTGTATGAAAAACAAAACAGATATTGGAAACTACTCGAACTTTAACTTAATTGAAACGAGTTTTCTTAAATAATATTAATTATCTTTGCAAAAGAAACGTATTTATTCTTATGGGAATAATACAATTTCAAATAAAAAAATTCCAGAAGATCGCCTTTTAAATAAACTTAAAATAAATTAAGTTTTTATTATGAAACAAATCATCTGTGCTTTTAACCTTTATTATAATCAATTTCATTGTTTTATTTCATTGATTTCATAATTTTGTATTATGTTTCATTTATTAAATATTTCAAATAATCAATATTAGCGACAATATTAGAGCCACATACTTTTTTTTTTTAGTTTTTTCTTGATTTAATATAAACAAAATTTATAATAAAAATATAACTAATACTTTTGTTTCCCCAAACTTGTTTTATAGTTACAAACATCAACTTCAATTATATATAATATATATCATATATAATATAGACCCCTGTATCTGCCATAAAACTGGTTAAAACTTGATTTTGAGACCGGCTTTTCTCCCTGTGTAGTGTGCGGTGCAGGATTTATGTCCGCTTGCGGTTGATTTTCTGTGAATCCGCGCTGGCTTATGGCATTTCAGAGCCATCATTTGGCACTCAGTCCACGTCTCTGCCTCCGCTCCACAGAGAAGCTCGTTTTGCTCGCTTGGGATGGGGTTTCGTTCGCGATTCGCTCGCCTGCTCCCTGCTCTCTCTCTCTCTCTCTTGCTCTGCTTTATGTATCTGGCGACTAATGACCCCACTTTTCCCCCGCTCTCTCTCCTCTTCCAGATCCATATCAGCTGCTGAACGCTGCCTCGCACCGATTGGTCGCCCAGGGCTCCGGGGGCCAGATCCAGCTATGGCAGTTTCTGCTGGAGCTGCTCGCCGATTCGTCCAACGCCGCCTGCATCAGCTGGGAGGGCCAATCGGGCGAATTCCGGCTCATCGACCCCGACGAGGTGGCCAAGCGTTGGGGCGAGCGCAAGGCCAAGCCCAACATGAACTATGACAAGCTGAGTCGGGCACTCAGGTGAGTTAATCCGAGTCACTTCTAATAATATAAGATATAATAATAATAATAATAATAATAATATAAGAATTCAAGCGAAAAAAGCATTACCTTCAGTTTGGAAAGAATTTCTATCTTGGTTTTTATTCGGGATATTGAATATTAAAAAGAAAAAGCACTTTCATTTAATTTTGTCAAAATATTTTGACTTTAAATAATATTAATATTAATAGTAATTAAATAGTAATAATTGTTAATTGTTTATGCACTAAAAATATGAAATATTAAAGGGAAAGTAAGTGGAATTGTTATTTTTTCTTTAAATAGATGGAAGAATTTCATTTTTCCTTAAATAAATGGAAGAATTTAAAGAAAAAATAACAATTTTATATAATTTCTAGTTCATTCATATAAAAACTTGTTTCATGATCCTATCAGGAGTGCCACAGAAATCGTTTTGGTTTTGAAATTACTGGAAATGCGTCCAAAAGTATGATTCTAACTGTTTTACCATTAAAATAGAACAATCTTGCAATGCAATCTTTGATTACAGTGATTATAGAAGCAAAAATCGATTTCAAATCGATAAATATCGGAGTGTTTCGAGCTCTAGTACATTAAGAACTTAAAAACATAATTGTATTCTTATTATTTCGACGCCTTTTAATGTGATTTCAATTTGAAAGCGCTGTCTGTGAAGTTTATAGTGTTTAAAGAGAAAAAATTCCACTGTGCGCCACATAATAATTTTAAATACCTTTTAAAAAGCAAATTAAACAATATTTTAATTTCTTTACAGATACTACTACGACAAGAATATCATGACCAAGGTGCATGGCAAGCGCTATGCGTACAAGTTCGACTTCCATGGCTTGATGGCCGCCTGCCAGGCCCAGGCGCAGGGAGGAGATCCGGCCGCCAGTATGCTAGGTTCCTACAGCCATCACGGCGGCGGCGGCAGCGGGGGGATGCAGCTGGCACGCCACCCACCGCCGCCGCCGCCGCCGCTGCACCATCCGCACCACCACCCGCATCATCACCAGCACTCGCATCCGCACCATCAGCTGGGCCAGCCGCACTTCCTGCACCCGCCGCACCACACCTCGCCCGCCTCCACTAGCTCCAGCCTGGGCTTCCCCTCGCCCTCGACGGCCTCGTCTCAGCTCTCGCCTGGCCAGGCGCCACCCGCCTCCGCCTCAACATCGAATTTCGCAGCTCCATTCCAGGGCGGGACAGCAGGAGCAGCCGGAGACCCGGGCAGGAGCAGCTACGAGCAGGACTCCGGGACTCCCACCACCACCACAAATGCATTTAATTGAGGCCGCAGGGCAACCCCAATTTGTCGCTGGGGTTGTTCCATTCCTGCGGCAGGAGGAGGAGGAGGAGCAGGAGCTGCGCACAGGACCACCCATTGCGCAGAGAGAGAGCCAGCAGGGTCAGCCGACCTTCGGCCGTTAAAAAGGTCGTTTCGCATAATTCCAGCTACTTTGGGTTAATTGTGGGGTTACTTTGTGTGATAACCTTGGAGCAATACTCGGAGACGAGCGTCAATTTGTTATCCTTCGCCTGTTATCCTTCGCTTCTTCTAGTTGTAAGCAAGCATCCGGCAGAGATCCTTTATTTATTCCACAAAGGGTTCTCCTCATTGAGTAATTTTAAGTTTGCACATCGATTAAAAAATAAATGAAAACGAAAATGGAAGGCCGCTCCTTGCTTTATCCTAGACGGCACACGTTACGGCCAGGATTAGGAAGGTCAGGCTGTAGACCACGAAGAAGACGCGGTCCACGGCGGTGGCCAGCAACGCCCAATCGAACAGGATGGCCTTGTACGCGGGCACCTCGCTGGTGTTGATGTCCAGGGGACTCGTTGCCTCGTCCTCGTCGTTCTCGTACACATGCTGCTCCTGCTGCTGCTCGTACATCTCGTTGGTCTTCTCCGCCTGCGGCTGCTGGGTGCAGAAGTGGGAGAGCAGCAAGCAGGTGCCCACTTTGCCGTGGAGCAGCTTCCGCAGGACATCAGGGACGCGTCTCTTGTGCTTGGCGGTGGCCATGTACAGCACGGCCACCTCGATGATCGTGGACACGCTCAGCAGCAGCAGGGTGGTGCTGTAGAAGACGACTGCAAGGCATCGAGAGGGGTAAAGGGACAGGCATTAACATAAATTACATTAAATTTATTTTTTTTAAATATTCCTCACTAGGGATACTTCAGAAATATATCGAAACGGTATCGTTATTTTACTCATCGTTTCATACACATCCCTAGATCACAGTTTGAAAGCTATTTTAAGCTATGCTAATAGGGTTTCAAGGCACAAGGAATGTGGACTTTCAATGTGTGAAACGAAAGATAAAGGGCAAGCAATTAAAAAAAAAACTTAAAAAATCTTTCCTTGACCAGCACAGGAGCGTACAGGAAGTCAAAGGTATAAAATGAACTAAAATTTCCAGTTTGAAATACAGTTTAAGAGCCACACATTGTAGATGAGGCTCCGAAGGTTTGAAACTGATTTTGCGAACAGTTTGAGAGCAACTAGAAACTATAAAAAAAGGAAAAATCTGCAACAGAATCTTAACTCACCCACGAGCGGCGTCTTGTTGGCCAGAACCGGCACCAACTGGGCAAAGTACATCAAGAAGGCGGCGATGACGATGATTAGCAGGCCATTGATCATGATCTTCTCGCCGCCCATGTGCGGCGGCAGCCAGAAGGCGGCCAGGGCCAATATAACGATGCAGGAGGCGGGCGTGTAGATGACAGCGGTGTACATGGAGGACCTGCGCTTCGTCGTCAGCGTGTACTCCATGTACCCGTAAAAGTCCTCGCTGACATACTTCGCCATGGAGTCCACAATCTCCCATTCGGGCGACTGTACCAGCTCGTCGTAGTCCAGGGATGAGGCCTTGCCCGTAATATTCTCTGGCACAATATTCTTCAAGCCCCACGATCCGATCTTCAGGGTGCAGGTCTGCTCGTCCTGCGGCCAGTTCTGCATGTTGAGGTTGCAGTAGGCGGTATACACGGCAGGCGGGACCCACAGTAGTTGGCCATGGAAGCCCAGCAGCACCTGGGTGTCCGCCACGATGCCGCCCTCGTCGCCATTGAAGAGCGTGATCTGCGGCTTCCACAACTCGCTGGTCCGCACAATGGTCTGCGAAATGTTGTCGTACTCCGACGGCTGCCAGGTGAGTTTCTCGTCCTTCCAGCGCTTTGGGGGATTACAGAAGTTGTGAGTTTATGATAGGAGAGCTGCTACAAGGACCTTACGATATTCAAAAAGCAGTGAACGGTCAGCTTGCCGTTGATCTCCTCGATGTCTACGTAGTTAATCACCAAGCCCAGCGATACGGGCGTGGAAACACCTTCGAACTGCGGCTGCACCAACCGGTCATAGTTGAGGAAGAGCTTGGCATGGAGGCGATCCAACGCCTTCACATCGCCAATCTTCACGTCGGCTAATTATTTAAATTTAATTAGATTAAATCACAGGTTTCTATAACAAAGAGGGCTTTGTATCACTCACCCGCAGTGGCGCCTGGCACGGAAGATGCTGGGATCAGCAGCATCAGCAAGCCCAAGCCCAATAGCTGCCGCAGTAGCTGGAGTTCCATGCCGGAAATCGGTGGCTTTATCTTCAGTGTTGCCGTCAATGTTGAATCCGCTTCGAAATGTCTGCAGTACTCGCTCCCCGGAATCTTGTGCGCAACTGAGCTCGGTTCTCGGCTCGGCACATGGCCGCGGCGGCTCTGATATCGCCACTGCCTACTCTGCTGCTCTGCCCGGCGTCCCAGATAAGGGCCCACATACAGAATGCGACTTGGTTGTGTGTGGGCGTGTGTCACACAGTGCTGTACTCAGCAAATGCCCTCAATTTGATAAAAATTCTCTTTTGGTATTTTGTTTATTTGTTACCATATCGATTTTATTAAAAAACAAGCGTAAAGTTTTATATTTTGTTGAAATAAACAAAAACTGCTTCACATTGGTATATCAAATCAGGGGCATGACTACCCAAAACTGTTATATTTAAGCAGAATAAAATTGTTTCAGCATAGGCCTTCTGCTACATTCTGTTCGCCTGATACTTGAAATCCTCATTTTATAAATTGATACCACAGAAAGCCATGACTGGGACTTTATTGTTGCCCACAACAACAATTTTACATCCAAATCTTACGAAATTGCAGAGCAGAATGACATTCAAAGTAACAGGCGAACAGAAGTCAGCAGGATGACGATGACGATGCGATGATCTGTGAGCTGACGTCATTTCTTTAGCCCAAGGTGAGAGAGAGAGAGCGATCATTGCTGTGCTAGAAAGAGATAGCAAGCGGTGACTAAACGAATGCAAAGAGAGTGAAATCAAAGAGAGCAATATGGGAAAGATAACT
Source organism: Drosophila kanapiae (assembly GCA_008042475.1). Classification (NCBI taxonomy): domain Eukaryota; kingdom Metazoa; phylum Arthropoda; class Insecta; order Diptera; family Drosophilidae; genus Drosophila; species Drosophila kanapiae. The sequence goes on from VNJM01002939.1 coordinate 1,083,879, forward strand.
TTGAACTATTCTAAGCTGTTAACAATTTATTTACTCTCAGGCAAGCGGCCTTCTGCTGAATTCTGTGCGCCTAGTACTTAACATCCATTTGATAAATTTGTGCCACAAAAAGCCATCCATGACTGGGACATAATTGTTGCCTACAACAACAATTTTACAACAACAATTTTTCAACAACAACAACTTTACAACAACAAAAACTTTAACACAACAACAACAACTTTAACACAACAACAACAATTTTACATCGAGATTTTAGGCATTGAAGTGCAATATTACATTAAAAGTAACAGGCGAACAGAAGTCAGTAGGACGACGATTCGATTATCTGTGCACTGATGTTATTGTCAATCGGTTGCCTCTCCTTCCAGTGTTGAGCTTAGAAACTGTTTATCGCTCTCAACACATTCCCACCATGCTCTCTCCCACCACTCAATGACGTCAGCGCACAGATTATCAAATCGGCGTTCTATTACTACTGACTTCTGTTCGCCTGTTACATGGAATGGAATTTTGCACTGCAATTTCGTTAAATTTCGTTGTTAAATTGTTGTTGTAGGCAACAATAATGTCGACGTCATGGCTTTTTGTGGTACAAATTTATCAAATGAGGATTTCAAGTACCAGGCGCACAGAAGGCAGCAGAAGGCCGATTAGCTGAGAGTAAACTAATTGTTAAACAGTTTGCAGCAGCTCAAGGTTATCTCTCCCACAGTGCTCTCTTTGAGAGAACTGCTCTCTTTTGTGGATTGCATCCATTGCTATCTCTTTCTAGCACAGCAATGATCGCTCTCACTCACCTTCGGCTTAACAAATGACGTCAGCGCACAGATCATCCCATCGTCATCCTACTGACTTCTGTTCGCCTGTTACATGGAATGGAATTTCGCTCTGCAATTTCGTAAAATTTCGATGCAGTTTATCTCAAGCCATTGCCAGGGCTACAAGTTCAAGTAAAAGTTGTTGTAATAAATAATCAAACAACAAGCACAACAACATTTTAAAATAAGAATTCCAGGAAATATCCCATCCCAATATCCCAACAACAAGAGTAAAGAAACGATACTTTTTGAAATGTCATTTGAATTATTTATTTATTTATTTATTTATCTGAAGCTAACAAATAGTTCTAAACTAAGAGCTAACTAGGGTCTAATATAATTTTATGATTATAATATTTATTGAATATCAATATTAAATATATTTTATGAATTTAATATTTTTGTTTCGATGAATGCATCGGGGCGGGAATTATCGATAGTGCCATCGATATTTTCGCAGCTCTGGTGCCATCTGTATTTGTTGACGTGTGCCTGCTGCGTGTCATTTTGTTCTCGTTCACTATCAACCCTCTTAGCCGGCGATTTGCACCTCGAAAGGCCAAAAAGACAAAGCAGGACATCACATGGCGGAAGAAGTGATTGGAAGCGTCAAGGATGCCATAAAGGGCATCTTCGAGAATGTGGGGGGCGCGCCTAAAAACGAGTCGGCCCCGGTGGAGAAGAAGCCATCGACGCCCGAAGGTATGGCGGTTGCCTACGGCAGCCTGGTGGTGATGGCAATGCTGCCCATCATCTTCGGCTCCATTCGCTCCGTGAAGCTGCACAAGCTCAAGAAGGTAGGTCCCGATGGGGGTAGGGTATCCTTCCACCTGGCGAAGCTAACTGGCCTTTCAATCCCTGCTCCGGACAGTCGACGGGCGAGAAGGCGGACACGATGACCAAGAAGGACGCCATGTACTTCCCGCTGATCGCCTCGGCGGCCCTGTTCGGCCTCTACCTGTTCTTCAAGGTGTTCCAGAAGGTGCACATCAACTACCTGCTCACCGGCTACTTCTTTGTGCTGGGCGTGATTGCGCTGGCGCACCTGCTCAGCCCGGTGATCAACTCCCTGATGCCCGCGGCGGTGCCCAAGGTGCCGTTCCACATCCTGTTCACCAAGGGCGAGGGCAAGCACAAGGAGGACATTGTCAACTACAAGTTCTCCACGCACGACGTCGTCTGCCTGGTCATCTCCTCGGTGATCGGCGTGTGGTATCTGCTGAAGAAGCACTGGATCGCCAACAACCTGTTCGGCTTGGCCTTTGCCATCAACGGCGTGGAGATGCTGCACCTGAACAACTTCGTCACGGGCGTGATCCTGCTGAGCGGGCTGTTCTTCTACGACATCTTCTGGGTGTTCGGCACCAACGTGATGGTCACGGTGGCCAAGAGCTTCGAGGCGCCCATCAAGCTAGTGTTCCCCCAGGACCTGATCGAGCACGGACTGAATGCCTCCAACTTCGCCATGCTGGGCCTGGGCGACATCGTCATTCCCGGCATCTTCATTGCCCTGCTGCTGCGTTTCGACGACAGCAAGAAGCGCAAGACGCGCATCTACTTCTACTCCACGCTGATCGCCTACTTCCTGGGCCTGCTGGCCACCATCTTCGTGATGCACGTCTTCAAGCATGCGCAGCCGGCGCTGCTCTACTTGGTGCCCGCCTGCATGGGCACGCCGCTCCTCGTGGCACTTGTCCGCGGCGAGCTGAAGGTCCTCTTTGCGTAAGTCACCATCTACACCTTAAATGTAGGCTCCAATATAACGCGCCTCTTTCTCCCGAGCAGCTACCAAGACCACCCCGAGGAGAAGCCTGAGAAGAAGGAGAAGAAGGAAAAGGAGGAGAGCACATCCAGCTCGTCCGGCAGTAAAAAGAAGGAGTCCAAGAAGGCCAAGTAAGGCCGAGAGTAGCCTCCAATGTCCCCGAACAACAACGTCTCCATTCGTTCCATCGCAAAAAAGTCTTCAGCAGCCGCTAGCCAAGCATTCTTTTCGTTATTGCCTATGCTTCACATCCTCACACTTCCTCCGTAAACGGTACGGCTATTCAACACTGCAAAAAAAGACGATTCACTAGATCGAGTTAGTTACGTTCCTTGGCCAGGCACAACAACCTTATTTAGTTCGATTAGGTTTACAATGTAGGAAATGCATTTGTCTACTTTTATACCAGAATCAAATAAAAGCGTAGAAATAACACTAATTTATGTAACTTCTGTGGAAAGCAGCCGTACATTTAAATAAAATATTCCAACACAAGACGCATTCTTTTATTTTATTTTAAGGGATTTCTTGACGCCAAAACAATGACAATTTCTTAATAAATGAGACTATTAAAACGTTGAATTTAAAATGTCAGATGAACCATAGCCTGACCTCGTATGTAATTACGTTTAAAGTTAAATTCAAAGAACGCTATCACCAAAATCTTTTAATATACATATGTAAATATTCGTAGAACTTTTGTGACTCAGATTCGGTTAAAAGGAAATGACTAAAGAGTAAGCATTCATACATTCATTCTAGATTTTATAAACCTATTTCTATTACCAAGAAGATCTAAATGCTTAATTAATGTTTTTTAATTTTTGTTTATAATAAATAAAGCCCAATTATTTTTCCCTCCATTGTAGTTCTAATAGATCGAAAATCGATAGTTCTCAGTGCTTTGCGTCAAAATATCGCTTTATTGCGATAGTTTCAATAGCTTTACTGTATTGACACAATCGATAGTGCCATCGATGTTATTGCAGCCATACTTCCAGCTCTAGCACAAGCGTTCCGGAGAAAATTGCGCTAGAATTCGCAAAAACGGTAAAATAATTCACGCAAATCGAATAAAGTAAGCCACGCTGAGGCTTTATTCTGCAAATTACCGATTGCAATTCGCATTTAAGGTAGGTTAATCCCCGAATATCCGGCGAAGGTGCCGACACAAGGAATGCAAGCCTAACCGCACACTCACACACACCAACACACTCACATTTTTCAGAGACAGACGCGCGTGTAGAGCGGCCGAGAAAAAGCGGAGATCTTGAGGAAAACTAGGAAAGGAACAGGAGTAGCAGAATGTCTGGAATCGCCATTACACGTCTCGGGGAGGAGCGAAAGGCCTGGCGCAAGGATCATCCATTCGGGTTCGTTGCACGCCCCGCCAAGAACCCGGACGGCACCCTGAACCTGATGATCTGGGAGTGCGCCCTTCCTGGCAAGAACTCGACGCCATGGGAGGGTGGCCTCTACAAGCTGCGTATGATCTTCAAGGACGACTACCCCACTTCGCCGCCGAAATGTAAGTTCGAACCTCCGCTCTTCCACCCCAACGTGTATCCATCGGGGACCGTGTGTTTGTCGCTGCTGGATGAGGAGAAGGACTGGCGCCCGGCCATAACCATCAAACAGATCCTGCTGGGCATCCAGGACCTGCTGAACGAGCCCAACATCAAGGATCCGGCCCAGGCCGAGGCCTACACCATCTACTGCCAGAACCGTTTGGAGTACGAGAAGCGTGTGCGTGCCCAGGCTCGCGCCATGGCGGCCACCGAGTAATCTTACGGCAACTCCCCCACATAGAAATAACGTGATTACACCCACAAACACACGCCTACACACAACAAAACAGAAACATCTAGGAGAGAGCGTTTTCGAGAACGCTTTTCGCATCTTACTTTTACGAAATCGTGTTAATTGAAAACTACGCAACACTACGCCCAACAACAATAACTAGATGCGAGAGAGAGTCCACAAAACCCACACACAATGTTGGTGCACTGAAATTAAAACCTGGCTTGAACACACACTTCCATCGTCTGACCTACAATAACTGTCCAAGCGGAAGCTTGCTCTTTGGATGACGCACACACGCCGAGGGAATGTGGCGACGTGGCAGCCCTCTCGGGGATCTTGGTGGAGCGAGGCAATTCCAGCAAATGAGGCGGATAAATCTCGTATTTATTTTTATCATTCAATTTATATCACGTTTTGTTGTAATAGGTTAAGTACGATCTAACGTATGTACTCGTATCATTTCAATAAAGAATGTATTAGTCATAAAGATAACGGAGTGTGTGCCGGATTTGGGATTATATTGGGTTTCTTTTCGCGAGAGTTAGCTTGGCCAATTCAATATAATTTTATATTTCTGGAATTTGTGAGGTTAGATTCACAACTGGAAACCGAACCCCTGGCTGTCCATGCGGCTCCAGGTACACATACACTGACATGCCCACATGCATTGCCTTTGTGTGAGTGCAAAAGCACGAAGTTGGCTTCCTCAGAGACGAAGTCACACGAAGACGCTCGTGTAACGGGGGAGCGCTTGTAGAAAAGTTTACTCGATTGGAAACTTGGAAATTTCCACTGCTTCTAGAAATAACTTTCCAACTTCCTTTTCTCACTGTATTGGTGTAATTTTGAACAATAATTTAAATAACTTTAAGCAAGCTCTAAAAAATTAGTTCACCAATATTTTGCCTGTGTTATCCCGATTTACTAGACCGTATAGCTCGTCCTTGGCATTAGTTACTTTTAATACTTCATTATTTATTTTCCTAACTTACCCTGACAGTGAAACCCTTGAATAATCATCATAGTTATCCAAAAATCTAAACCCGATTCATTTCTCCCATCAATATATAAAAACAAACACAAAATCCGAATTAAATAACAAGTTTCTGTAGTTTCTACTCACTAACTTTAAAGAACACTCCAAATTCTCAAACGCATGTACACCATAGGTCACACAATGCTCCTACCCCGACCTTGAGATACCCTTGAGAGTTTACTTTTTAGCAAAACCTTAAGCCTTCTCATTTCCAACCATCACTAAACAAAAAGCACTCTATACTTACTTATAGTATCCCAAATAATGTTATTCCAACGCACAATCTCCACAGAATGATTGTTGAATTTTTTTACTCCAACGCACGTACTTACACCACAGCTCCAAGCCACAGTTGAATAAATTAATTACTTTTATTGTCGCACACACTTAATAAATAAATGTACTCCGTTAATGCACTCATTAACAATACAATTGTGGATTCTACAATAGGAATATTCCAACTCCTCCCCCACTTCATTCATTCTACGCGAGAATTCCCCTCCCTTCTTGGCAAAACTTGTAGTTTCTTGCACTCCCTTTAGTTTCTCCGTCTAAGTGGTAAGCTTTGGCATGCATTATATGTCATGGGGTGCCCACACATCGTGGGTATATGCGTCTATAGATATCATGTCTAGGATCTATGCTCTAAATACTATATATGCGTTTATGGTGTATATCTATCGATCGGTAAGTCGCAGTAGGAGTCAGCAGCGAAAGCGAGATTCTCCGGGAATACAGTCGCCCCCCACAGCGACTGCGTTTACAAGTTAAAGGTGGCTTTTATGCTATTTTTAGGATTCGATTTTAGGTTCGGCTCAGAAGCACTTGTAATACCACTCCAGCTGCTTCCGCTGCTCCTCCCAACGCAGCTGGCTCTCTCAAATGGCCGCCTCCTGGAGGTTCTCCTTGTTCTTCTGTTGCCCGCCACCCCCGCCCACAACACCGATGCCCCCACCTATTCCCAGGTTCGGACTGGGACTGTCGCTGGCCTCCGGGCGATGGGGCTTGTTCTTGCAGTAGAACTGCTTGTGGGCCAGATAGGTCTTCACGTAGTTGAAGGATATGTCGCAGGTGGAGCAGTACTTCTTCATCACCTCGGCGGCAGCCACAGCAGCAGCTGCCGCGGCGGCGGCGGCCACACTGCTGTTGCCCAGGGGCGAGGCCACCGTCAAGCTATCCATGCCAATGTCCATAGGCTCGGCCTTGATGTGCGGCGTCAGAGTGGGTGGTATCGGCGAGGAGTTGTTGTTTTCCTGCACCAGGCTCAGCGTCGACGAGGGTGGATCCAGGGGCTCTGACTTGATGTGGAAGCTGCAAGAGGAGAGAGACAAGGGTTAATCTGGGGCTTAAGGCGGGTTAAAATCCGGCATCCTTACCTCGCTGGCTCGCCATTGGAGCCATCGGAGTGCTGGTTGCTGGCCGTGGAGTTCGAGATCACCTGATCCGGATCCCTAGTCTCCGGCGAAATCGACGGGGAGCTGATGATGGCCACGTGCGGATGCAGCAGCTTCATGTGGCGCAGCTACATGGGATTAATCTCGGTCAGACAAGCTCTTGATCAGCAAGGTGCAAGCTACTCACCACATTGCCCTTGTAGGTGGAGGCGTAGTTGCAGTAATCGCAGTTGAACAGCTGCGGCGGATGATCCATGGAAGTATCCTGGGAGACCGCAGCCGCCGAGGACTGGCTTAGCTCCTGGCTAAGCACCCGACCCTGCTCCTCCTCCTCGAAGATGCAGGTCATGTAGTGCTCCTCGTTCACATCGCTGGTCGTCTTCTTGTCGAAATGGGTGCGTATGTGGGTGCGCATTCCTCGCAGGGTGTTGCCCTTGTACTGGCAGATGCTGCAGCGATAGGCCTTCACCGTCCCGTGCATCTCCATGTGCTTCTTGGCCAGCGCCGCCGTGGGACTGACCACTCCGCACACGGGACACTTGTTCAGGCTGTTGGAGGCGGCTGGCTGCGCGGAGTTCGAGGAGGAGGAGGAGTTGGCTGAGGGTGCCGAGAGGGCACTGGTGAGCGGCGGCGCCGGACATGGAAGTCCCAGTTCGTGCAGGGTCTTGCACTTGCCACACTTCTCCTTCAGGGCCATCTGTCCCGGATCTGCGGCTGTTCCTGCAGCTGTGGCTCCTCCCTTGGGGCAGTAGTAGTTCTGGTGGGCGCGCAGATTGTCCAGGGAGGTGTACTTGATGCCGCAGGCGGCGCAGATTAGTTGCTGGTAGGCCACCGGTGTGGTTTCCACGGCTGAGGCAGGTTCTGCTCCTCCTCCTCCTCCACTGTTGGATCCTCCTGCTCCTGGCGAAACCGCCGACTTGGCATCCCCTTCCGCAGATCCCTCCTGGTTCCTGGCCGAGCAGTAGTGCTGCTTGTGCGCCAGGTAATTCTCGTATTTGCAGAACACGATATTGCACTCCTTGCACTTGGACACGCCCTGCTTGACGTAGATCTGCGGCTGCTGCTGGGGGCCACCGGAGGCTGCTCCGCTGCCCCCAGGATTCCCGGCACTTGCCTGAACCGGCGAAGGACCGCCTCCGGCCACTGCAGCTGCTGCAGCGGCTGCCGCCGCCAGCTTGAGTGCCAACTCCGGATTGGTCTTGGCCAGCAGCGATTCGGAGAGGCCAAAGTCCGCCGGCAGCATCGAGCGCATGTCCAGCAGGCTGGGCACCACACTCAGGCCTGGTGGCGACATGGAGGCATTGCTGCCGGCGCCCGAGCTCCTGGGACTGATGGTTCGACGCTTGGGCGAGGGGCTCATCGAGGGGCTGCTGGGCAGCGAGGGAGCACAGACGATCTGTTCCGGCGTGACACTTCCCCCGCCACCGCTAGCGGAGCTCTCCACGATGTCCTTGCCCACGCTGCCGAGCAGCGCTTCCTCCACATCCAGGAGGGCAGTGCGCAGGTGTCGCTGCCGCAGGCTCAGCGAGTTCAGAGAGATCGGCGATCGACGCAGCGAGAGATCCAAGGGCGCGGACTCACTGGGAGTGAAGGACATGTCGGAGTTACTTAAGCATTCTTAGGAGTTGGATAACTTTATACACTTACCGACTTCCTGCCGCCTCCTTGCGCTTGGGTTCCGGCGGACTGCTCTTGGGCTCTGGCACCTCGGCTGCCGATGAAGGGGCCGAGGGTCGCTCTGGCTCCAGGGCGGTGCCCAGCAGGGCTGTGGCCAGTGGCTTGATCGTTCCATTGTCCACGGTGAAGCAGGTGTTCTCCGGATTCACAATTCCAGAGTTGGGAGTGGGCCTGGAATATAAAGGAAACAATAAAAGTTAAAGAATTGTTTATATCGGAAAAATAAAAAGAAAGAAAACGCATTAGTAGTCTGTGGGAACACACCATGAAGGGCAAGGTGGGTGTACTTGCCGGTGGGTTGCTGGCGGTGTCCGCTACCGGGTCAGTGTGGGGTGCAGGCCACCACATGGCATTCCAGTGCCAAAAGATGCGCGTGGAACGAACCGAAACGGAAGAACAAACAACACTATCCGCAAAGATGCAACTCACTGAGCGGTAGTGGTGGGAGACAGGGGCAAGATCGGTATCGATCGTACGGAGTTATCGATATCGGCGATGGGAGAAAAATATACCAGAAAATAGTGTGGCCAGCAAGCACCACCAAGGAAATATGCTATTTATGACCGGGTAAATACCGCGGGAAGTTATCGATTGATCGTCGATAGTGTGACCAGAGGGTGGGAAAGGTTAAAATCTAAGTGTTACGAGCGGCGATTAGTTTGGGCGGGAAATTTAAAAGTTATTATTTTATTATTTATTATTTTATTTTCAATTCAAAAACAATTTTGATGTTTCTTTTTATTTAAAAATCTATTAAATATGAAAATGTCCTGTCAAGTTCATAAGATGGCAAACTTTATTCCTTTGCCTTTAGTTTGAGGCCAGAAAAAGTTGGAAATTCTAGCATAATAACAAGTGCTAGAACCTTTAAATTGCGCCACGTGCTTTGTACGCTTCTTGGACTTAAATCTATTAGTAATTCATAAAAAACAGATCCCAGAGGGAATACTTACAGTGGTCCCGGAATGAAGCTAGCCGCTCGTATCAGCGAACAGGGTACAATGATGATCGGATGCGTGGGCAGTGCCAGGAACGGAGGCGGAGGATGGGGCGGCGCCTGGAGAGAGGCAGCCGCTGCTGCTGCCGCCGCCGCTGCCGCTGCGGCATGCCCCAGGGCGACCATGGCGGGCGTTGGCGTCTTGTTGTTCCGACTGGCCTGGGGACTCAGCTTGCCGGGAGCAGCTGACAGCGGAGCAGCGGCACCACCTGTGGCGGAGGAGGAGGATGCTGGCCCCTGTCCTACGCCACCACCGCCGCCCGGTGAGGTGTCCGGCTTGGGGGTGAGCTGGCCATCGGGTCGCCGGGAGCTGCAGTAGTGCTGCTTGTGCGCCCGGTACGTCTTGATGTTGTTGAAGCGGATATCACAGTGGCTGCAGTAGCGATCCGTCTGCTGCTGGGCGGGATTAGGGGTTGGATTAGACTTGGGGAACTCACTAGTGACTCCAGGCAGCCCAACAACACTTTACTCACTTGACTAGAGCCCTCCTCCAGCGAGTTGGGCGCAACGACGACGCCCGGCGGCGGGATTCCGTTCTGGATGAGATTGGGCAGGCTGACGAGGGTGGGCGCCGCCGGGGATGTCTGGTGCATCCGCATGTGCCGGTTGAGAGAGACCTTCTTGTCCGCACTGTACGAGCACTGCGAGCAGGCGTACTGCTTGCCCGTCCTGGCCATCTTGGCCGGTGGTTCCGAGCCCCCCGAGGATCCCGCTCCAGCGGCACCAGCCGAGGTAGCTCCTCCTCCAGCTACCGACTTGTCACTGCCCGCCTGATCCTCGTCGGGCTCCTTAATCCTATGAGAGCAGTAGTAGGCTTGGTGGGCCTCCAGCGTGGAGGGAGAACTGAAGGCGATGCCGCAGGGCAGGCACATGAACCTGGCTGGCTTCATCTGCGGCTCCCCCAGGCTCTCTGCCTGCGAAGGCGGCGCCTCCGGCTTAATGGAGAGCGGCGGAGGCGCCAGCAGACGTGGCTCCGGCAGAGTCAGCTCCTTGGCGTCGGGCTTGAGAGCGGGATCGGAGGCCAGGAGCGCATTTAGACGCAGCTTGGGCAGCTTGGGCGTGGTGGGTGTGGGACAGGGCGAGGGACAGGGCGAGGGTTCTGCCTCCGAGGGCGGCGTGGAAGGCTGCTCCAGCTTGGGTATCAGTTGGGGCGAGCAGGGGCTGCTCCTAGGCGGAGTGCTGGGACTGTTGGCAGGCAGTTCATCCTCGATCTCTTCCTGTCGCGGATCCGTCTCGCCCAACTCCTGATCCGGCTCTGTATTAGTCTCTTCTGGCTGCTCGAACACAGCATCATCCTCGTCATTGTCGTCTTCGTTATTGTTATTATTATTGTTATTGTTATTGGTCTCTTCGAGATCCCTGGAGTCGTCATCCAGCTGATCCTCCAGCTGCTGCTGCTGCTCCTTCTCCTCGCTGCCCATCTCTTGAGCGGTCAAATCTTTGGAATCTGCAAAGTAAATTACGATAAAAGGGTGTTATTCCATTAGTTGAACTCGTTCAAGGATTATAGCTCAAAATTATAGCATTTAACGTAAGAATATAGAATATTATTGAAATTCTAACTTAAAAATATTATATTTCTTTATGGATCTTTCTTTTTTATCCGATATATGAAACAATAATATCGATTTATCACACATATATCGCAACGATAAAATCTAGCTAGATATTCACGATAAATATTGAATGAATTATCGATACATTATGGATATATTTATATTTTCTGCCATAGTTACAAGCTTTTGAGCCTTTTCCCTCCGATTCCCTAAAATACATTCCTTGCTAATCGCTTCCCAGGTCAGATCGCCGCTTACATGGCAGTTTAGTGCCTCAAATTGGCTTCCCAGAAATCCCAGAGACCGCCGCAGCCCATCTACTTGTGAGGAATCTATGTGTCAGCCCAGCTGCTTTGGCAATTATTATCGAACAAATTGTCAGTGGTCAGTGGTCAGTGGTCACCGGCCAGAAGAAGAGCTGTGAAAACAATGCGACATGAGCCCAGGAGAGGAGCAGGAGGCTGGCCGGGCAAGTTTATCCCGCGTGGCCATCTCTTACGTGGAAAAGCAAAGGAAAAGCGCATGGTGGCCGATGATTAGGGCCCGCAAAAGTTCGAAGTTGGCCAAGAAGAAATCCCGAGAGCCTCTGACATCTGATTTGTTCGCTGCTCTGTGCTGAGTGTGTGTGTCTGTGTGTGCTTTCGGCCACGGCGAAATATTATAACGACCAACGGCGATGCTGGCCGAGATTATGGCGGCCTGGCACTGGACGTGGACATGGCACACACATGTGGAATGGAGATGGAGCCGCAGGATAAGCAGCTTTGCATCTCTTCGGTTCGCCAGAAATTCAACATCTCATGGCAGCGAACACATTTCGCCCTGCTCGTGCGGGCCACGACTCCCAAAGAGGTTTCTACTGCCCATACCGATCCCCTCCAGAATCTCCCGGAGAAGAGAATGCGCGTTGACCTGTCAGTTGCTGGCTATTGAAATGTCAGCACATCCAGAGCGAGCGGCCAAAGAGAAAAGAAAGCGAGGCGGCACTTGAGGAGGAAAGGAGTTTTTTTTTGGGAATTGGTAACAGCAGAGCACCTTTGAAGATTTTTCCACGTTTAAAAAACTTTTAGGAATGTTCTTAAATATTTAAAATATGTTACAATTTTCGATATACTAAAACTACACCATTTTTATTAAAGTTAGAATAAGTTTTCTGTGCCCGAAAGCTTTGTTTTAGGTTTTTTAAATCTTCCAAGAGATTATCAGGCATTCCTTCAGGATAAATATTAAATAAAAATATTTAATAAATATTTATTAAAGAAATTTGAATTATTTAAAAGGCTTTACTTGGTTTTTTCTTCTTTTATTTCTTTCCTTTAATTTTAAAAGGCTAAAGCTTTTTTTCTTCTTTTATTTGGAACACAAATCCGTTGACTCAAAGGCTATTTTCCTTGTAGCAACTTTTGGTATAACATTTCTAATATTTAATAATAAAAAATATAAAAATATAAATTAAAGAAACCCTTTTTTTTACATAAATATTTGCTTTTCACTTCAGTTTGATTTACTGTTACTTAATTGTTTAATTTTGCAGGAGGTCTTCCTTTGGCAACACAAGTTCGTTGCCTAAGTCTTTTGATTTTTAGTTTGATTTTTAATTTTTTCTTTTATTTATTTTAATATTCTGTTCTTAATTTTCGTGTTCAGTTATTGCTGCTGCTGCCAAAAATATAAAAAAAGGTATTGACGGGCCCGCCCTAATTGCCGCCGTCGATTTTTCACGAATTCACACAATTCTGCACGTGAGCAATCAGTTAGAGGGATCTGTGGAGCTCTCCACCACCTGCCCTTCGCCACCATCGTTCTACGCTGGCATTCCGAGGCATTCTGCTTATTTGTAAGATATTTATTGCCTTCGATTGGGTGGCGATAAGCCGCACACGTAAAGTGTTTTGTCCCGGGAAAGAGTCGGGAGCAGGGAGCCAAAGCCAGAGCAGGGAAGATGGCCCAGCGCCGATAGAGTGCGAACGGGAGACTAACAGCTAACAATGGCTTTTGGTTTGGGATCCCCCAAGATCCCCGAGAACCCCAGATCTGCCTCCCAGCGACAGCTGCCTCTTCTGCCGAGGATTAGCCTTGCTTCTCGGTCCAGCGGCTCAGCTCTCAGTTGGCAGCAGCAGCAGCCGATCTCCGCCAGCGATTGTCTCGCGAGTGCCATCGCAACACCCGCTCCTACTTTTTATTGTTGCAATGCCACGAGTTCTGGGCGAGGAAATCTCCAACTGCAAGTACATATTAAGGAGGCTTCAAAAAAGAGAGATTTTTAAATCATAAACATATAAGCTTTAGTTCTTGCTATATCCCGACTTAATGCCATTATAGTATTTAAATGGAAATGCCTTTTGCAACTGCAATGCATATTTAAATCTTCTGCAAGGTGTTGCTATTATTATTATTATTTTTTCCATATCTCCCCCTTTGGAAGTGCGTGGCGGAATTCCAAGGCTACGCTTATTGGCATTCACATTCGCATACGAAATCGATTTGGGATCTGGGAACATGATGCAGCAGCGGAGGCTTTTTCGCTGAAAACTGCGATCGTTTCCCGATCGTTTGTTTAGCCATTTCGTAACGTCCCCCGTCCCCCACACCAAGCACACCTTTCTCAGGTGCAGAGGGGTATTCCCGCCGCGATATCTCCTCCTCTGGATCCCCTTGGCCAACGCCAACAATTGTTTATCAATTTGTTAAATCAGCTCAACCGCCGTCTGAGGCTTCAGCCGAGGCTTCGGCTTGGGGTCTCTCCACCTTGGCTTCGCGATCGATCCTCGCCGATAAGCGACACAACAAAAACACACACACACACACACTCCACTCTCCTCAGTGGCATACAGGTGGGCAGCGAGAGGGGGCACCTGGCTGTTTATCAGCCGGCAGATGATTGTTGCCGGTTTCTCACTTGGCCGCCACTTCGCTCGGTGGGCGTTGTTGGCAGCCATAAACAATCGAACAATTTGGAACCGAGAACGTACCCCGATCTTGGCCAGAAACCGCCGAGCACAACCCGAGGAGGCGACCCTTTGTTCATTTGTCGTTTGGGTTGAAACCCGGGGACCGCCGTCGCTGCTAATCGTTTCGGGGTCAGTTAACCCGAAAAAAATCCAAGCTAAGGATGCAGGGCTCTGGCCGGGAATCTCTCGCTGGCAAATATAATCCAAAAGATGCCTAGGATGGCTGCCGGCGAGGGAGAGGAAGGCCAGTCGCCAGTGCGTCTGGCTGATCGCAAGTACTTGGAGCTGCTCCTCCTTGGTGGGGCGTAAACATAATGAGTGGGTTTTAAGAGTGGATAATGAGAAGGCTCTGAGGTGGCGGGGAAAATAATGTGAGGATTAGGGGCCTTTATTCTTTAATTTATATTAAGAACAATAAATAGCACTAATTGTTTTCAATAAGATCTCTTTTTAAGACTAGTGAGCAATTGGTGTGACAGAAAATACCCATATATCGATACTTTATCGATATTTATCGATACTATGTTCGATATATCAGAACTGTGACAAAGAAAATGTTAAGTAAGCTATGTTTAAACTATTATTATTGAAAGTAAATATAAAGAGATAATCAAAAATGTACTCTTAAAGATGTTGTAAATAAAATCGTAAGAATAAATTAGGGTTTGTGTGGCTCCCTCTTAAAACAGCATATGTCCAAGGCTGCTAAACTTTCAAGCACACGGATATTGGCATTATGTTTCTTGATTTATATATTTTTCCCATATTTTTATAAGCTTCCTAGCTTAAATAAATAACAAACTTAAAGCAAAGTAATATTAATGCAACAAATTACCAAAGCTAAAGCTCTTACTCATTAATATGAGATTCTAAGTCACTGTAGAATATGCTTAAAAGCAATTCCTTAGTTTCCTTTACATCTGTCTATGATTTAGCACTTCCCCTGAACTCTTCTCCTTCATAGCCTCATGGCTCCGTATACTCAGCCTCATTAGTCACACAGAAACTGTTGCGAGGGGAGACCAATGCAGACGGAAGGCCGCCGCGAAACGTCCTCCTCCTCCTCGGGGAATATAATTAAACAAATTTCAGCAAAGGCAATCGGATGATCGAGAGGAGAAGCAGCAGCAGAAATTGAAAAACGTGAGTGAGCACAGCCCAAAAAAAAAAAAAAGACAGGGGGACAGACTGAGAAAGAGAGAATGCAGCTGCCAATTGTGATAAGAGAAATCTTCATTTTCGCGCGAAAATTTTGCCACCTTGCCTTGGGTTTCCGGGACTCTCTGAAATCGCGATGGCTACGTCGAAGGAGGAGGAGCCTTCAGCCTGGGCCTGGACCCAGACCTGAACCTGGGCACGGGTAATCAACGCCATCAGCCAGCAGCGAGGTCTCTGGGCCAACAACTCCTTGGCTTATCAATTGTTATTAATCAAGAGGAAAAGAGGGGCCGAATGCAAAGAGCGCAAAGTTCGCAAATTTCATTTCACTTCACACTTTGGCCAGAAGGAAAAAAATATACAAGCTAAGAAGTAACTTAGTTGCTTTCAGCTCAGATCTGTTTTCTTTCTTTTTTTTTTTGCGCCTTGTGTCCGTGTAAATAATCAACATTCTCATATCTTCGGGGGCTTCCAAAAGCTATTCGTGATTTACTCGCCGGATCCACGGCTGCTGCTGCTCCGCCAGGCTTAGCTTCGAGTTTAGTCCCTGCACTCAGCACCTTCTCTCTATGGGAACTCAGAGAGAGGAAATTCCTTCGATCCGGGGATAAGCCACCTCCCCACTCTATCCCCTTGGAGTACCTCCTCCTGTGATCGGAACAGAAGTTCGTATTTCAACCCAAAACTAATTTAGTTCACTTGGTTCAAACAGAAAAAGCTGTGCTGCTGATGTCAATGGGTTGGCTTTGAGATTAACCTCTTGAGGAAGGAAAAATAGGAAGGCAAGGGATGCAATATATAGATACAGCTGTGGTTAGCTTCATAGCAATGAGATCGGATGGAAAATTAAAGAGGAAATCAGTCAGGAAAGACAATATATAAAATAGGATCAGTAACGTCTTTCGAGTCTTGTACACTTCAATGTTTCAGATTGGTTTTAAAGCAGACACTAGGCTCTCTTGTTTCCACTATTTTTTCTTATATTAGCTTGCATATTCTCTTGAATGCTCTAGTAGTTTCTTATGATTTTAAAGATTAATTGTTAAAATGTCTAGAGCTAGCTTTTAAGCCCTTAAGTCTTCTTCGCTGCCACCATTCCCACCACCACTGTTCCTTATATATTTTCTGGAGCAACCTATGTGGTACGTACTCGTACTATATCTTCGATCTATAGAAACCGAAACACAGGCATCGCAGACACAAAAGCCAAAGACAGGCGACAGACGGCGGACAGCAGGCAGGCAATTCCTCGAAATCGCCCAAGTCAAAGTCTCTCTTTTTGATGTCTTAATTAAAAAACGTGCAAATGATACACAGACAGAGCCGAAGGGGTCCCCTGATCGGGGAGGAATCCGGGGGCTGATCTGAGGGCCCTCAGACTGCTCAGAGTTCAATGTTGGAGCAATTGATGCAACTGTTGAGATGTGTTTGCTGCTGTTGCCGCTGTAGCTGTAGCTGTTGCTGTTGCTGTTGCATGGTTGCAAGCTGATAAGCTGAGGGAAGGAGGCAGGGAAAGAGTTTGGGAAAATTGTCGCAAGCAAGTACTTGAAAATATCGTGTGAGCACGCTCACAGAGAGCTTTGATCGCTTGATCAGCAGCAGCAGGAGCAGCGGCAGGAGCAGGAGCAACAGCAGCTACAGTTGTCGCCAGCCTTTACCTCGGTGATCAATTGCGATTGGAATACCCCAATGTTGCTCCCACAATCTCATGTGTAGCGTAGCTCCGAGGAGTAGCTGCCTGCCTGCTGCCGTGCACAAATTTAAATTGACCCAAAGTGCAAGTTTTGAATGTCGGCTAATCGTTCATCGCAGACGAGGCAACATGTTGCTGCTGCTGTTGCTCCTAGTCCTGGTGCTGCTGCTGCTTCCTTGCTCATAATTTGCGTTTATTAAACAAGTTGGGATATTTGCATAAATGTTGCTTTCACGGATTAGGATCCAGGCTGCAGCTCTAGCTGTTATATCAGAGGGAACTAGGAGCGGGAAGTAGGGATGGCAGATGGCAGATATATCGATGCAGTATCGAAATATGACAAGAAGGCAGATATATAAATCGATATTTTAACAAGGCGACAAATCGACATTTGATATATCAGAACAGCCTTGAGAACACTAAGTTTAAAGGATCTTCTTTGGAAATAAATAAAAACAGATGTTTTTATTATAATTCAAATCGATAAGTTTCGATAATTTAAATTTGACTCGATATTTTTGTCGATATATCATTTCCTCTCAATTCCTACATTCCTAGCTGGAAGTAAGGACTTTAAATTGCAGGGAAGGAGGAACGAACTAGCAACTATTGGTTTGTAAACAAATCACGCTTTTTGGCAGATCAATCAAGCTTTGACAACCACTCCTACAGCACTCTAGAAGTCACAATTCAATTGTGATTTTTCCTGATTTTCCCCCTACTTCTACTCCCTTTTTTGATTCGAGTTTCCTCGATGCAGACACGACACTGCGCTTTTTCCCTGCTTTTCAACTATTACAACTGCTCAGTTCGTGAGGGCTTTGCCGGGCCACGCCCCCTTGATCTTCGATCCAAAGTCGTGTCTCTGTGCATTGCTCTGTTTTCTCTCTTTCTCTCCCCTTTCTCTCTCTCTCTCTCTGAGTGCTGTTGTGATGACTTTTGATGTGTTCATCAAGCAAACCAATCACGACAACTGAACACAAAAAACACAACGGGGTTCAGTAAATTAAAGAGGCGCGAAAATTACCCGACAGAGCTGTGTGAATGGGAATGGAATTCCTCCAAAAAAAGAGCAACAAAAGCTACAAAAGGAGTCCAAAAAACAAAAAGGAACGAGGACCCCACACAGCAGGCCAGAGTTGAATGCCGCTGAAAGGCGGGCAGGGGAAACAGGCGTCCAAGTTGCTAACAAGATGCGAGGCAGTCAGCGACAACAACAGGCAGTTGGCCAAAACTACAAAGCCAAAAAGGCCGCCACGCAACTCCCAACTCCAGCTTCAGACCCAACTCCGAGACGAAGTTGGGGGCCCGGCGGAGCTAAACTCCCAGCAAGGCAGCAAAAAAGGCCACGCAACCTGAAAGAGAAGCTGTTGGCGGTACAGAGAGAGAAATTAGGTAGTTTAATTTTGTTTAAAGTTGGAAAAATTTCTCTGATTTGTAGAGAAAGTTAGGGAAAGAAAATTGCATATAATAAGTTAGTTAGTTAGTGCTGTGCATTCCCTATTTTCCCTGCAATTTTTTATCCCAATTAAAAACTATTCGAGTTACTTATTTATTTAATTTTCTCTAGATTTCTTACTTCCTTAACTCAATGATACTTCGCTCAGTGATCTTTGAGGACTGGCTAACAAAGCGGCAAGAGCCAGACACATCATTACCTACCAATTAGGCCCCGAAAAGTGTGTGCGTCCCTGTGTGGCGCAGCGTTTGAGCCAGGAGAGGCCGCGTCCCTTCCTCACTCAGAGGAAGGAAGGTAGCTGAAGGCAGGCACAAAGACCCAGGGAAAGGAGATGTCAAGGAGGCAGGAGGACGAGGCTCCACTGGCTGCTCTTTTGGTGGCACAATAAACGTTTACAACGTTGCGAATGAGTTGGGTTGCAGGTTGGAGGAGCCGAGAGAGAGAGAGGCAGCCGAGTGACTGACAGCCAGCAAATAAGCCATAAATGCTGAAAGGAGGCTGAGGCTGAGACTGGCTACCTTACCTGGGCGATGATGAAGTGCAAAGTGCCTGCTAACAGCTTGTAATGAGCTTCGCTCCGAGAAAATGTGATGCTTTAAGATTCGGGATTTATGGAGAGCAGGCGGTGGAAGGAGGCTAACATCCTTCCCTTTCCTCAAACGCACACAACACTGACTCGACAAATCCTTGCTTCCAATTCGATTTCAATTCGTTTGCCAGCGATTTATGCTCTGCGATTGCTGATTGAATTTTCCCAACTGGATTTGTACAAATAAGCCACAAAACACATAGCAATAATCAGCAGCAGCCAGAGTCAGAGTCAGAGCAGGAATCAACATCGATGACGAGGGTCATTCGTGCGTGAGTTGAGCTATAAAGAGCTAAGGAGCTAAAGAGCTACAGATCCAAATGCAAACATTCCTGAGGGTGTGGGAAAATAATAATAGCAGCGACTGGCGAATGACAGAAGAGGTTAATGGAAAGCCAAGTCTAACTCAGATGACAAGCGGAAGGTGGCTGAACAGGATGCCAAGGACTGGCAAGGCAGGCAGCCTGCCTGACAAGAAACTAATTGATTGACAGAAGTGTGTCCCAGCTCAGTGTGATTTCTCAATAATAGGGAATGAAATCGATTTGAAAAGGCTTAAAGAAGGATACACCAAACCCTTAGAAACTATTAGGAATGGAATCTTTACCTCTAAAATACGAAAGAATTCTTTAGAAATTAATTTGTGAAAGGTTTAAGTAGGTAAGTAATTTTTAAAGTCTGTAATATTTTCATACCAATAATAATACAAAATAATATTAAGTCAAGGCAATAAAAATGCCATTTAAGGTACACGAGAAAGAGAAGGTACTTATTTAAAGTTCCCTCAGCTTTATGGTAGCTCACATCCAAGTTTTTTTATATTCAACTTTAAGGGTTTCTCAAAGGCTTAAAAAGTAATGAAATTAAGTATAATCCTTGGCACACTCAAGGATACTCCTCTCAGACAGAGGTCAAGTCGTAAGCCAGTGTCCTCGAGCGATATACAAATTCCAGCCATTCCCGGATTACTCCTTTCTCCCCTGAAATCTGCCCCCTCTACAGATTCTGGGAGAAATGATAAAGCACCATATATACCATATACATAAAAAAAATTACAGCATAAATCACACACTCCACACACACACACACACACACATGCACATTTACGGCCGAGCACACAACACACGCACAAATTTCGGTTGTTGTATTAAAAATAATATCGTCGTCTGGTCGACAAAGATAAGAAAATTTATCCAAAGGATTGCGTTTTGGTGTTATGGCCACCACAAAAATGTGGGGGGCAAGCTCCGGCTCCTGTTCCCTTCCTGACTTCTCCTTTGTCTGCGCAACCGCAAGGACAAGGCGACTCCTGCGACCTCCTTCCTCCTTCGCTGCGACTTGATGCTCGCATTTTATGACCAAAGCCCCCAAGTCGAACTCATCATCATCATCATCTGCAGATTCCATGGACCATGGGTCAGGACGGGGATTTAGGCAGGGGTCATGGGAGGACGAGGGGAGGCAGGAGCAGGAGCAGGCGCAGGACCGCCAGCTGCGATCTGTGGCCACCGATAAGGCGGGAATACATTTCATAAATGCCGCCGCGCCGCAAAAAAGGATTACGAGGGGGCTGCCACTCTCTGCCTTGTGCTACTCTGCTCTCAAGCACTGGAAGAAAATGGAGTTACAAGTTGGATAACTATGGAAGAAGTATACCCAGTTTTAAATAATTTTAATATCAAACTTTATTCTTGAAGCCATCACAAAGAAAAGGAGTACTATCTTTAATTTAAATTCTTTTCATTGAAGATAACTTGAAGATAAATGTAAGCAGTGTCATAACCCCCTTTATTTACATAAATTGGAATTGCTTTTAAAGATTTCTAAAAATCTAAACTTCTTTCTGTTTTTTTGAATCCAAACTAATTATGCAAATTTTAAAATCATTTTTATAAATTAAAATGTCGTCTGTGTCTTTATTTGAATGTCACAATAATAAGTCTCATTTATTTTAGAGTGTCATAACCCCTTAAAATTGGTTTCTTTCAACCTTTTTTGTTCTCTCTGTATTCTCCGCCTTAATCTCTCAATATTTCATCATATCCGTAGGGCAACGCTATCCTCTCTCTTCTCCGGTGTAATTTATTGTAAAAATAGTATAAATTGTATTTACAAAGCTATTCCTTGGCTCGAATCTTAAATCAAAATCCCTGCAACATTTTTTAGTCAGGATAAGAAAAATAGCTGAGATTGGCCGCCATAAAAAAGCTTTATATACAAAATCATAAATCCGGTAAATAGTTAGCCCTTAAAACCTTCACGATTTCCTTGCTTTTATAGTGCCCCACATGTCGTATACTTGATATTTCCACTCAGTTCTTTGCATTTACACTGAGCATAATAGGGGTAAGGGCTGTGCTGCTGCTGCTGATGATGATGGAACACTGTAGATAAGGTCGAGCGCCGGTGTAATGGTTTCTTTTTTCGATTACTGATGTTGATGTCGCCCGTTGTTGTTGTTGCTGCATTTGTTGCCTTTTGCCCGCAGCAATTGCACTGCGAGGCCCCGCATGAAACCCCAAAAAAAAACAAAAAAAGAAAATTCCGATAGGGAAACTTTGAGCTTTCCTCCCCGCGCCCCGGAAAGCCTTGTCAAATGATTAATTACATGCCGAAAAGCTATCTAACAATTTGACTCGCTCGCTGGCTGTCTCTGTCTCTGGTTCAGGTTCGCTTCGGTTTTTGGTTTTCGGTTTTCGGTTTTCGGTTTCTGTGTGTTGTGTGTGGATTGTCATTAAGCCAGAACAGCAAGGCAGCCAGGCAGGCAGGCGGCCACAGAGGGAGACATAATAAAAAATTATGCCATAGATAAAATGCCATTAGAGAGGGGCAAACACATATAGACATGGGGGAACAAAACAGCGGAGGACGGAGGTTTAGAGTCACCACTTAGCGCCATTAGAAGGCAGCCAACAGGCAACAGCCAACAAGAGGAGCAGCCAACCAAAAAGCCAAGCCAAGTGAGAAGGGGCAGGGCAGGGCAGGGCAGGCAGCTGGTACTGCAAGTATGCAATTCTGCAAGATAAGCCGAAGCATTCATGAATTTCATAGATAAAAACACAACACACACACAGGCACTGGTTCGCTCACAGATACACAGGGACAGGCGCTCAGGGAGATGCGCTTACAGTACATTGCACAGGAGCAGCAACAGCAACAACATCAGGAGTCCCAGCAAATGAAGAGCGCCAAAAGTGAGCAACATCATCATCATCATCGCCAGCACCAGCAGCAGCAGCAGCAGATTCCCGAAGAGCAAGTGGCATTGGTGCAGGGGTAGGAGAGGGCAGAGTGGAAGCGGAAGCCAGCACAAACAAACAAACATCCAAGGGGCGGACCCAGAAAAACACAAGAGATGTAGGAGCAATTATTTCACATAGAAGATAGAATACTCTACAGGAAAAAGAACTTGCAACAGAAACACTAAAGCCTAACAGGTGGTTTTGGGTATTTATAAAATGAACCAATTAAATGAACACAGGAAGGAAGAAATTAACTAGAAATGTAAAAAACAAATATAAATAATAAAAACGAATGTAAAAAGCCAATTAATAAATAAAATATGGAAGGAAATTGAAATAAATAATGAAAAGGAAATAAAAATGAACAAGGAAAATGAACTCTGGTGATAAGACTCTCTACCAATGTAGAACTAATGAAGAAATGAAACAATCAAAGGTAATGAACAAGTAAAATGAACAAATGAACTTGAATAAAGAAGACTGACTACATTTTTTAAGTCATAAATGAACACGCCAAAATAAAATGAACAAATAAAATCAACACGTGAAATGAACAAGTTGAAATGTTGAAATAAATAAATAAGTGAACTTACCAAATGAAATGAACAAATAAAATAATCAAGGGAAATGAACAAGTAAACTTAAAAAATGTACAAATAAAGTAAAGAAAAAATTTAACAATTGACTTATGATGAAGAAGGCTGTCTACCATTTATTTACTAATTTAAAAATTTATTTTGGTTCAAATATTAAATGAGACCTTTTCATATTTCATATCGCAAATATATTTCACGGGATCCTTAACCACAACACCTAACGAACTTATAAGCAACCCAGCTCTTGGAAACCCAGCTGCTGGATGACCCCCAAACAAAGATCAAGCTGAGCAGAGCCTAATCCAATCTGGTCAGCAAAGAAAGCAATGCAAGTGTGGCTATCTCTGGCCAAAAGTGGGTGCAGGAGGAGGACGACAGTGGGTGGCAGGGCAGGCCCCAAAGCCGCACCATCGCTACCCCGTTGCTGGTGTTGTTTTTGGTTGCCCGGCTGGCGTCGCCATGGAGTGTCAACAGCCAGATAAAGATTATCCCAGACAAACGCCCACTTTTTAGGCCAACTGTTTCGCCCACTGGCCACTCGACGTGGCCCTCGTCCCTCGATCTCTCCCTGCTCCGCCGGATTCCGGATTTGTGGCCCTCTGTGTGCGCTGTGTTTGAGCTGGAAATCTTTCACTGACGCAGCACAAAAACGAGCACGTGGAAAGGGCTGAGATTTTGGAGGGGAAGAGGAGTAGAACGATGCTCCAATTGCCGCCAGTTTTTCGGGGGGGATTATTAATGATGAATGCTCGAGATGGCAGCGAAATGGTGCGGAATGTCAAGCGGCCAAAAAAGCGAGAGCAGGAGCGGAGTCAAAGTCAGGAGATTTAGGGTTGGATTAGCCACTTCAACGGGGCAATGTATTACAGGATAATCGGAAGATTCATAGTTTAAGGTTGGTTGCAAAATTATTATTTCATAATTAAACCGTTCCTGTAATATTTTTGGATTTTCGTATTTATGAAAGACATCCAAAAGATACTTTTTAATAATTTCTTCAGAACATTATCAGGTTAAATATTAATATAGGTAACTGTGGAAAGGTTCTATCTGTATATTTTCTTCTAAATATATAAAATTAATATAACAATATGCATTCCAACAGTTAAAATCATAAAGTTATTTTATTCCTGCTGTTAAAAATCGAGGAAACTATGCTTCTTGCTGGAAATCATAAAGTGGCAAGTGAGTAAAGGAATGAATTCCCATAAACTCGAAATAAACTTGACAATAATCCCTGTGGCTTATTACCAACCCTTTATCTCTGGCAAAACATTCAATTCGAAAAGGCCAATCCGCTCCTGGGGTATCCTGGAGAAGGGTTCGGGCTCGGCTATGGGTTTGGGTTCCCCGGCTCTCCCCTGGTGGGTTGCGGGGGGTCAGAGACATCGCCTCAATGACGTTGACACTGCTGATGATTATGAAGTGATATGAAATTGATGCCAATGATGTCGGGAGTGAAGAGTCAAAACGCCACCCAGAAAAAGGGGAGGGTTCTTCAGAGGACGAGGCGGAGGCAGAGCCTGACCCGTTGTCATTTCCTGCAGTCCATCGGAGCGATTGAAACGAGGGTTGAGTTCGAGAGTTCAGCCCCGTTTCCATGGCGAGAAAGGGTTCGGCAAGGTCTGAGGTCTGAGAGGTGTCAAAATCATCAGAAAAACCACAGGACACTGGCCACAGGATGAGGGAACAGAGCAGTGCCTTTGCACTGATAAAAATTGTATTAAATTAGAGAGCTCGTCGTCTTCATCTTTTTTTGGGATTAAATTTTTATTGGCAGAATATCAGCAGCGGCAGGACGATGTCCTGACTCTTCCCGCACACACAGACACATCGAGGAAATTTATTATTGGGCATTAACGGGTTATGTCGGTGTCGCCTGCTTCCTGCATTCGCAGAGATAAGAATTTATTTTTTGGCTTTGGCCCATTTCGAGTTTAAGCTGCAAACTTATCGCGGATTGAGCAGCCGACAAAAAAGGACAACTGGACGGTTGACAGGATGTGGCCTGCTTGGGCAGGTTTTTTTTTTCCTTAAAATTATAGATGGAGTTTCTCTATTGGCTTACCTCTGCTGTCGACAGTCATGTCTTCTGTGGTATCGGAACAATCACCTTTAAAGAGAGAGAGAGGAGGCAACAATTAGTGGAAGAAATTAGCAGAGATTTGGCTTGAATGATAGCTTACATAATGTAATATTAAAATAAGTAAATAAGTTATTAAGGAGAGAAATATGTAAGTTAATAACTGAAGAAATAAATAATGATAATGATAAATAATAATTTCATTAAAAATACTAATGTGTTGCTTAAATAAAGTATTTCCCTAGAAAACCTATAGCACTATGGATACTAATTATTATTATTTAAGGTTAATATATGGATTCTTACTGAAATACTAGATAAGTTTTCCTTTTATACCTATGCTATATATCAGAAATATGATAAAGACCCATCGTTTGGTAATAGTTTCAGTGCAAACTATAATCTAAGCTTAAGTCCGTAGTATAATGCTTATATATTATTACGGCTACTAGAGGTGTTAATTACCCTTCAATAAAGCTTAGATACCCTGCAATTATCTATATTGCCTTACTAAACCTATTCGCCAGAGATGACCATCTAAGCGAGAGTTACAGGGATGTGGGTTTGGGGCAAGGTCCGAGTCCGAGTTCCGAACTTCATGGATACCAAAGGTCTTGGGCTAATAGTCGTAGATATTTATCGCAGATAGTTCCAGCCAAATGGCTCTCGGTGCTCGGTGCTCGGTGCTCCGAAAGCGATAATAATTGCTGCGAGGGCCGATGATGCTCATTGTTTGTACAGCCATTCCCAGTGGTATCTGAGTATCTCAGTATCTCTTCCTCCACTCTTGGCCCAACTACGCACAGTAGTAGATGATAGTTGGTGGCGAGGCCGGTGTCCAAGCCTTCACTTCCACTTCCATTACTTCATTGCATCCCCTCTCCCCTCTCTATACATATCTCTTGCTCCTCATCCAGTCCTCTTTGTGTTGTTTTTCTCATTTTTGATTATATTTCGCTGATTATTCACTTCGAAGGAATTATAATAACAATAATAACAACAATCCGCAGAATTCCTTAGTTTTATTTCAGCTTCTTCCTCGCTCGCTCGCTCGCTCGCTCGTCGCAGATTGCAGATAGCGACACACACACACACAGATACGGATACCCACACTCGCAGAGCTCCAGATACATATGAGCTGAGCCCAGAGCCGAGCCGAGAGCTGAGCTGGCCGTGGAATGAATGTGAAGCCACACAGCGCAGATAGGCGACTGATAAGCAACTGAAAGCTGGCTGCCATGGACGCGGACGCGGACACAGACTTGGACCTGGACAACAGTGTCGGACATGAAGGGGCCCTTTCCCGCTTCCTCTCCTCTTCTCACTTTTTGGGTTTTCCCCAACGGCTGGCAATTGGCGGGATTTCTGCATTTGCAACACCCACACACATGGCTTACAGGTTGAAATTAAGCGGGAAAAAGTGTCTAGGCCTGGCCTAAACGTGGCTAATATGGCAATGCTTGTAATATAGTAAAAATAGTAAACTATCATCAGGAAAGTTCTTAATATAAATTAATTATAAAGTATGTTAAAGTCAGTGTAAAATCAAGTTAAAATGTGTCATCACGAATAATTTCTTTGTTTTCCATGAATAAGTTGAAAGGCTTATTAACAAAGAAATTGAAAAGAAATAAAGAGAGAATGTAATCTTAGAAATATTTGAAATATATAAACAGGAAATATAATGTAATTATAGAACAAATTTCAACTTGCAACTTATCCTGCTTTTAAATTCAAGTAACGATAACA
Organism: Drosophila kanapiae; assembly: GCA_008042475.1. Lineage (NCBI taxonomy): Eukaryota > Metazoa > Arthropoda > Insecta > Diptera > Drosophilidae > Drosophila > Drosophila kanapiae. The sequence continues at coordinate 1,110,445 of VNJM01002939.1, forward strand.
TGTGCTTGTTATTTCTTTACATTCCGGGAATGCGTTTTATTCCTAAACTTGTATTTCTTTATTAAGATTAAGAATAAGCTGTTATTAAACCATATTTGTAAAGTAAGAATACATATTTGATAAGCTTGTAAAACCATGTAAATGAGTTCTGGGCAGATTCTAGGGAAATGATCAAGATTTCAACACCTGAACCAGTTTGAATTGGTAAGAGAACAGAGCTCTGAGGTCAGCTTAGTGCCTTTATAACCCTTGGAGGACTTCCTTCCTAGGGTTTCCCCAATTTCCTTGTGTTCCAATATGTTTACCTTATTGAAAAACCAATTTTTAACGCTTCTCACCTCTGGAATTGCTGCTAAGCATGGCTGTCATATAGGGTAATCCACTTTTGGCTGCTAATCCCGGCTTAGTAAGTTGTTTCTTTTGGTTTATTCACTCGTGTGTCACTCACTCATGTTTTAGCTTTCGGTTTCAGCTTGATTTGCGGTCACTTCACTTGCTTTTCCGATTCTCACTTCACTGTATTCAAATTCCATGAAACTTTATTCAAATTTTCGTTATGACGAACGTTTCGTATGTCATTCGCTTGTGTTCGCGCTCGTGCTTGGGCTCTGTACCGCTCGTGGTTGCTGCTCGCTCCGCGTTCCACAGCCAACTGAAAGTGAGTAATGAAATTTCATGCGCGGCGTCTCTCTGTGTATCTGGGAGATACAGATACAGGCAGCAGCGGGGCACAGGCAGAGATACCGAGCGAACCGAGTGACGATGACGACGCCGATGACGACGCAGCGACGAACGTCGGGCGGTGAGCGGAGAGCGGTAGAGTGAAGTGGAATCCAACCAGCTGATGTTTGTTGATGCCGGGAACAGAGACCAGGCGGAGAGAGACGGGAGACGGGAGACGGGAGTGTTGAGGGGACAGAGAGACCGGGATGTTGTTTATCTTTCGGTTGCCAGCGTCTGCCAGAGCGTCTATCTGCTGCCCTATCTTGAGGCTGGACTCGAACTCGTTCTCGCATTCGTATGGATTGGGATTCGGATTGGTACTGAAATAAGATATCGCCGGAGACCCAGAGACCGGGAGACCGACGGCTCTGCTGCTGCTGCTGCTCTGCGGTCGACTTCCTTCGCTCGCCTCGGAATTATTCGAAACAAAAACTGATAAAGCACTGATAAGAGCGCAGCGCGGCGAGCGCAGAGTTAGATAACATCGCGAGCAGCGGCTGTGGCAGTGGCAGTGGCAGCAGAGCTGAAATAAACTCAAAACCCAACAGAACCGAGCTGAGCCAACTGAACCGGCAGCGAACGGATACAGATACACATTCACCGACACACACGCTGCAGATACAGATACCAAGATACACTCGCCAAGGGGGTGTGTGTGCTGGTGCTGGTGCTTGTGCTTGTGCTGTGTGCTTGTGTGTGCGCGAGGGAGATGCTTTTCAGCGATATCGCGTCTACGGCTAATGGAATTCTGATTATTGCTTAGTGATAAGCGTTTTGTGTTTAATTGTATCTCTGTATCTGTATCTGAGTGCACTGAGCGAAATGGGTACGAAGAGATACATTGTAGCGACCACACAGGGAAAAAATAAGGCGTATGTTGTTAGGGATATATTTTAATATGCAAAATATGTATGTTTCGGAAAAAGAAAAGGCATTATTTTAAGATATTTTATTCCATTTAGACGTAAAACTATTAATTATTTTAAATAAATAAATTAAACTATAATAATTATATAATTAATTACAATTGGTATCATTATTACGTTAATATCCAATAAATAACAATTGATTTATTAAAAAATAAAGCGATTAAAGGCTGCAAAGTTAGAACCAGTTGGGAATTATAGGGCCAAAGTACGTCAAATTAGAAGAAACACCAAAGCACACCCTAGTTGTATATTTATTAACTAATTTTACTGCCTGTAACTCTCATTTTAAGCGAATTGGAAGATAATATGAAATCTTCGAAGAACTGTCATCATTGCAACCTTTTGAGACTTTCTTCGCAGTGGCACTCTCCGCTCCTCCTTGGGGTTATCAGTCACCTGCTCCATCCCCATCGACATCCACATCCACATCCATCCATTTTCCATCTATCTCCATCTGCATCTGAGTCTCCATCATCTTCATTCTGCAGTTTTTGGCTCACGGGGGCTTTTGTTCCAGCTTTTTCTCAGTTTTTCCTTTCGGGGCTTATCGCTCGCCGTAGATCTATTTTTATGTTGCTTCTGCTACTCTTTCTCCTGCTCTTTCGCGGCACTCCCCATCTCCGCCTCTTCTGATTCTTATCGGCGTTTGGTTTATTTCCATTTCCCTGGCAACTTTGCAGATGCAAAAAAAAAAAAAAAAACGTTTTCTTCTTTTTCCCAGCGATAACAATCTCCAGCGGAGGTTTCTCTTTCTCATCCTCTCCCTGCGTTTGTTTCATGGTGGAACCATGCAAGGTGGTCTTATCGCGAGAAATGCTCTCTTTTGAGGACTTTCTTCCTTCAGTTGTTTATGCACCTCAACAAAGCTGATGAGAAGAGCACCTTGAACAGTTGCATCATGGTCTATGCTCTCTCTCTCTCTCTCTCTCTCTGGCTTTTCTGCTATCTTCTGTGCTCTCTCCGTTATTCACCGCAATCAGCTGTTGTTGGCAGGCATTGCCAGCATGTTGCGCATGCGTTGTGGCCCAACACCAACCCACTCCATTCCACCCTGGCAACACTCCTCCTTCTCCGGCTCATGTTGTGCCTTTGCGACGATTATCTCGTTTTGCCATTGTTGACTTTTAATTAGATTCATTAAACGTGCCGCTTGCCGCTGCTAACTCCCTTGCCGCAACCCCCTTTGCGGCACCACACCCCTTGGACCATGGCACGACTCTGAAATACCCTGGCAAAAATAGCCATGAGATAGCGCAGTTCAGGGACGCATAATTATTGACCTACGTGAGTCGAAACTACGGGGATTTCTACCATTTATACACGTTTTAAAATGTTTCATTTTTAATTTGTTTGCATTTATATAAAAATTATTTAATATTGTATAAATATTTGATATTGTATGAGTTATGATTTTAAAAAAATGTCCTTCAGAAATAACCTGCTTAAAAACAGGCCTGCTCAGCACAAGCACCTACAAGCTTTTCGTGATCCTATGCCTACAATTAATTCAATATCAAGAAAAGAACTTTAAAATAATAATAAATTAAGTTTATTATTATTAACTGTAAAGTTCTCTCACTTTTACTAGTATCTTTGAAGGGTATTCCTTTGTTCGTTCGCCCTTTGATGGATCGTTATCAAAGTTTTAGCCTTTCTTGCCGGCTGCTTATGTGTTAGAATATATTTTCCACAGTTCGTGGATGTTTTTTTTTAATGTTTTTTATTTTGTTTCTGTTTTGCAGCTTATGCAGCGATAAACACTTCATGCGTGAATATCTGCAAAAGGTTTTTTGATAAATGCGCGCCCGCTGCGGTTGCTTCGCATTGTTGTTACTGCTGCTGGTTGGTGTTTTTATTGTTGGTGGTTGTTGGTTGTTGGTTGTTGGGGTGATGAACTGCCAACACTAGCCCCCGCCTCTCTCTTCCACCTTTATTCATCTCTCTGGCTCTGACCGAGGCAATTGTTTAGCAATTATGTTGCTACAAGTCACCATACATGAATGTGTGCCACTGTTGTTACGTGCTCATTTATTGACATTAATATGAACAAATGCGACAGATCAACGTCTGCTGATTGCACTACATCGAAAAAGCGCTTTCAAGAAAATATGCTAAAAATACAAGGCAGCAACAGAAACAGAAGCAACAACCACAATAAGCAGCCCCAATGAGAGTGAAATATTACACCGAAAAAAGGTGATAAATACGGGGTTTCACCTGAAGTGAATTACATCGAAGAGCCAAAATAGTGCGGATTCACTCCAATAAATTACTAACTAAAAATGTATATTTGTACATAGTGTAGTATATTTTTGTATACATATAACAATGGTTACATTACATTGCAAACACATACCTACATTACATTTGTGTGTATGATAAAATGAATGAATAACCGAAGACCTTTGCCGAAGTCTTACGAATGTTGATAGCGTGCGTGTGTCGGCAGAGCGCCAGCAGAGAAATTGGCAGCCTAGCGTCATAAGAGCATTGGTATGGCACAATAATCAACATAATCTTTAATGTATGTAATGTATGTAGAGTACAAATCTTAAATTTGTTCAGTATAAAATGTTAAAGATTCCGTGTGCCAAAATCACTGTTAAAACCATGTGGATTTCATGTGTTGAATTTACCGCAGATTTCCGGTGTAGAAAACAGTTAAGAACTTTATTAAAAGCTAGAGAAAATAAGTCTTTTAAGAGTTGTTAACATTATGCAATATATTTAAAAATTTAAAAGAATAATTAAAATGTAAGAATTCTTATAAAGAATTTAAGTTTTCCAACTTTGACTTTGTGTTTCAGTGTCTTTAAAGCTGCAATTGCGAATGACGCGGCACTTGGAGCCACATACACCCCCGCTCCCGCCTCTCCCGCTGACCTCGATGGCCCCCTTCCCCCTCTCTGCTCCGCAGCACCAAACGAAATAAAACTCCGCTGAGAGCGCGCAGATGCAAGCGAGCTGATAAGAGATCCTCACGCTGATAAAATGGAAAAGGCAAAGGCAGCAGGCAAAGGCAAAGGCAAAAGCAGCGAGCAAACTCACAGTTGTTGCTTGTTTTTGTTGTTGTTGTTTCTCTTTTTTTTTTTGTTTTTTTTGGGGTTATTTCTACTTATGCTACTGCTGTCTCTCTCCCTCCCCCATTCGTCGCTTTTATTTCATTTCGTTCGCTTTTCGGTTAGATGCATCGTTAAGATTATAGCACAGGCAGCATTTGTTGTTGTTGTTGCTGCGATTGTGGCAACAACAATGAAAAAAACATTTATCATGAAATAAATCTACTTAACTTTTTTTTGTCTGCTCTCTCGCCCCATCTCTCTCTCTCTCAAACTGCTTCTTTTTCCGCTGGAAACTCCGAAAAAAAAACATTGTGGCTGTTGTAACTCGAAACTCGCACATTATTTTAAAGGGGAGAGAGACGGGATCGGTGTTATATAATCCATGGTTGCTCAACTCATTTCCACAAAAATAAAAAACTAAATAAAGAAAAAACTAAACGATAAAAACACTGAAATTGTTCAACCTTGAGACTACTTGAGGCCATCTCGCTCTCGCTTAATGCGTCTCTTTTCCCGCACAGACACAGCAGGTGCCGAGCTGCTGACAGTTTCACTTCCCTTTGCCTTCCTTTTCCCTACCTTTTCCCTTCCGTTTGGCACCGACTTTTCACCACCCCCCTTTTTAATTCCCTTTCGGAGCCACAGAGCCTGCCTGCATATTTATGAAGTCTGCCAGATAAGCGATGACTTCATTGTAGCGAAATTAAATCAATTAACATAAGCCAAGGTGCGAGCTGAGCCCGCTTCCCTCCTGCTTGCCTTTATCTCCGTTGGCCACCTTGCCACCACTCCGACTCCCAATTAAAGCCCTCCTCCCCGCCCCGCTGCGCTAATCTAGCAATCAATCAAAGTGATTTAAATTTCATGCCGCGTATCTGCGCGCCACCGCCACAAATTATGGCGTAGCTCCCAGCGCGCACACAGAAAACACAACGTTCTGTAAGTAAAATCACGATTAAGAACTCAACTCAGCCGAAAAGCCAGACAGAAATTTTGAGTTATTATCGCCGGAAAGCAGACGGAGAGCAGCAAGGGAGACAGGAGCCAGGGGAGAGAGAGATCAGAACCACAAGTGAGATATGTCCAAATAGATACGAAATACGAAAATATATATGAACTTAGTTTACACTTTAAGGGATGGATAAAGGCAAGGAATAAATCCCGAAATATATATTAGAACAAACTTTAAGATTTATAGATCTCTAAGTTTCTTACAAATAAAACTATTTCGATACCAACTATATCTTAACTCACTTCATAAAATATTAAGATATTAATATTGTAATTTTAAATGTCCCCGAAAAGTGTACTCCGAAAAGCATGCTATTATTTTTATTCACTGACTGATGGCTATCTTAAAGTCTACGTCTGGTTGAAAATATTCCTATAATTCCTATATAGTATTCCTATATTTCTATAATATTAAATTATTAATAAATTAAATATATAATCCCGATTAATACTAAGAGCCTGTCGGAGCTGTGGCTCAAGTCCTTTTGTTAGAGCCAGATTTTAGCTGTAAAAATAAATAACAACAAGAAATAATTTCCCTAATAATTGTAGCCTTATTAATCCCATTTAGCTCTTAACTCTATTCATATTTTATACCCTCATAAGCAGATGCAGATCCTCTGTTTTCTACCCTTAGATCTTTTTTTCTACCTGCTTTTCTGTGACTCATTTATCCGCTGAAGATTATCTATCGGTTTATGGCCGTAGTAGCTCCTTGATTTTCTAGCGCCAGATTTGGAATCAGGGCCCAGTACACCTATATGATGACCGTGAGTAATACGAAACCGCAGTGGACTCGTTTTATTGACCTTCTTTTCTCTGGCCAACTCCACCATTCGGTGGTCCCAGTCTCAGTCGGAGTTCGAGTTCGCTAAGTGGTCATAAAATATGCTTAATGCATCAGGAAGCCGTCGCTATATGCGGGTGCCACTTGCAACCCCTTTCCAGCACCGCTTCCCCTGGGTTCCCTCCTCTGTTGTCGTTAAATCCTTATCTCGGGACTCCGCTCCGCTCCCCAGTCAGTCAGTCAGTCATCCCGGTTGGTAAGTGCGAGATTAAAATATTGGATAAAGCCGGCGGCAGCACAAAAATGCAGCACGGCTGCCCGATAACGAAAAAGTGGAAATGGAAATGGTAACGAAACGTTCCTTCTTGTCGCCTTCCTTGCTCTTTCGAAAATACTATATATATATATATATATATTTGTACGTTATCGACACTCGGCCTGTTTCTGTTTTGAATACTGGCCCTGGCCTGGCGCTCCTCCGCGGTTCCTTCTTGGTTCGCTCGGTTTCTCTGGGTAAGTGAGTGATAAACACGAGTTATCGCATCAATTAGTTCGGCGTCAAGTTGACGTCGTTAAAGGCAGCCAACAAACAAAGCCCGGGACCGGGACCGAGACCGGGCCCACGGCAGACTCGACTCATTTTCGATTCCCGACTCCTGAGAGGCGAAAGTCAAGCCGGAATGCCATAAAACCCAAGTCGCCGGCCAACTCGCGGTCTCCGCCTCACAGATTACTTAGCCAATTGTGTTGCCAAACAATGGCAGGGCCGAAAATAGCTACAACAGGCAAGGGAAATGGGTAGAAAACTGCCTAGATTGGCAACAAAAATTCGGCTATATTTTATCATTTCGGCAATAATAAATATAAACTTAATAAATATCAAATATTCACATTTAGAGCAATAAATTTGTATATAAATTAAGAAGTATAAGTCGTGAAAAAATAGAATAAAATACTTTTATTTATTTATGCAATATTTTATGAGTTTGAGGTTTATTTAAATAAGAAGAATATATATTTTTTTAATACAAAAAAAGCTAAATAAGATACGATTTGAATCCCCCAATATTATATGGTACTGATGACGACCCCGGCTCTGTCTGAAACAGCCAAACAAGCTGTCATCACTGTTGGCAACGCCGTCATTCGAGACATATTTCAAGAAGCGGGCGCGAGGCAACGTTGACAAAAGTGTCAATGATCCTATAACCGATATTGAGACAGCGCCGTCTCTTTCTCTGTCTCACTACCTTTCTCTCTTTCTCTGCACTCTTCAGCCTGTCGCCATACGCAAATTGAGCCCGAAAGTGGCTTGTAAAACATTAAACGTTTGCTGGTCCAGTCGCCAGTCGCCAGTCGCCAGTCATCAAATGAGCAAATGACGGGGCGATGTAGGAGGTATGCCCCGTGGCATACCTTCAGGTAGAGAGTCGACGTTGAGATGCAGATACAGCACACACGCCAAGCTAATTGCTCTGCCGAGAGTCCGTCTGCCCCTGTCTATGATGAGATGCCAATGCCTGCGCCTGCCTCTCAATCACTCTTCCTTTTTTACTTTTTTGGGTGCCTGCGCTCCTGTCAACGGTGCTTCAGGAGGAGGAGATCTCGAGTGGATAACGGGGAACAGAGACGACGACGTTGCTGTTATCGCAGCCGGAAGTGCCATCATAAAAGGAAGGTGCAATAAAAATATTTTACACGCTCGCCATCTCTTTCTCTCTGTATCTGTCTGTCTCGCTCACCTCAATGGGTAAAAGGAAAATGGGTTTGTTAAGGGGAATACGGGAGTATATACCTCTTTTGGGCACCCCTGCTTGATCAGCTCAATTTGGCAAGGAAGTGGAATCTGCGGAAGGGCAGACTGTGACGAATTAGGTAATACCCTTATCCTTAGTTGCTCATAAGGGAAATGGTTTTCTACGGTTAGTTAGGCGATCATTTAAGGCTTTCAAAATAAATATTTCTCATCAAAATATGATTACTAATTAATTAAAGGATTTAAATTTGATAAGATAACTTTTTAGCCACAATTAAAAATAATTTTTTAATGTAATAGCCCTTAAGTTTAACTGAGAATCAAAATTAAGTATAATACAAATAAATTTAAGAACTTATACATTCTTTTATATTGGTTAGTTTTATTTTTAACAATGATTTCATGAAATTTATAATTTCTTTATGTATTTATAAATTAATGGCAACCTTATTTGTTCAAATATAACCCAAATAAACCCAGGCTTCCTCCTGTAGCTAACATACCTATCTCTCAGGTATAGTTCTCCTCATTGTGGCTGTCTCAACCAGAGGCCAGGCCACCCTCCCTTCCTGCTGCTGATTCACTACCGATTCCGATTTCTGCCCGAGACACACATGTGAGCGATGCTGTGAGATGTGAGATGACAGCGAAGGCCTCATCGGAAACGTGGCTCTGTGTGCGCCGTCCTTATCAGCTTGGCATTCCTCTCCTGCCTGCTCCTTTGGCAGTTCTCGAGAGCTGCCATTGTTGGTGGCTCCTGCTCCTGTTCCTGCTTCTGCTACAGCTTCTCTTCCTGTTCCTGTTCTCCGGCAGGGCACAGCAAGTCTGACTCATGCCCGAAAAAAGTGTTTCTGGGGTCGCACCATAAAAATCATAACCATTTATGTCCTGCCTTGCGCCTCCTCACATGATGATGAAACTGAGCTTTTGCCTCAAGACAAACAGGACTCATCATCATCGTCATCATCATTCCTTGCCCCCCCTGAAGTTCAGTGCGAGATTTCCATCAGCGAAAGTTTTCTGTGGTCAACGAATAAAAAAGCATTTGTCCTGCTTGCTAAATGTCCTGTCCGCCAACAAAGGGGGAGAGTTCAAGGTTCAACTTTCAAGGATAATAACAATTTTCGTAAATTACAAATTACTTGCAGAGGGTGCTGCTAGCTGTGTTTTTTTATTTGATTGTTGGCTTCTATAAACCAGGAAAAGTTGGTAATAATAAATGTTTAAAAGGAAATTATAATATTTTATTGTTTAGTTATTTCTTAAGAATCTTACTTGTAATGTTTTTTATGCAAGAAACTATTTTTGAAAGATTTTTTAAGTCTGGAGACTTAACTAAATATAAATAAATAAATTAAGTATTTAAGTTACATCTTAAAGATTATTTCTGGCCAGTTCTTAAATGCTTCAAAAAGGCTTGGTGTTCTCATTTTATACTTTGTTTAAAATAACTGGCAGTTAATTGTTAAGGTTAAGTAACTCCACTAAATTAATCTGTAAAATTCCTTTTAAATCTTTACGGATCTGTTCACGTTCTTTAAGAGTTTTAGAGACTTCCTCATTTATTTGCCCTCGCCTGTAAATAATTCGTGTTCATTAAAGCAAAAACTCGGACACGACGCACACACATAAATCGCTTATCCTTTATCCTGTTGCTCGTTTTGGGTGTGTGACTGGGCCAGGATGATAAATCCTCATGGCCAGCGACTGCAGCCGGCCAAATGACAAACTGCAAGGAGGAGGCAGGCAGCAAAACAACAAAAACAAGGCAAAGAGCACGCAGGACAACGCAGCAGCAGCAGCAGCAACAGCAGCTGATAAGGAGAGTTGTGGGTGGAGCAAGAGCGTTTGTCTCAGTGTAGCGAGAGCGAGCCATTAAATTGACAAAATACCAACACACACACACAGCCGGAGAGGGCAGGAGCAAGGGGCTGCTGGCCACAAAAAGGACATTCCTCAGACAGCCAAGCGAGCGACAGAGAAAAAGCGAGCGAACGAGAGATAGGAGGCAGCGCCATGCGCCATATTTTATATTTTACATTCTTATCGCAAAACTCTCACTCAGCCATTCCCGTTCAGAGAAAGAGAGAAAGGGAGACAGAGAACGAGAGAGAGCGAGCAGTAGTAGCTGGAGAACTGATAACACCCGGCGCTAATGGGACCAAACAATGCCAAATGGAGCACAACAGAACCGAGCTGCACAGCAAGGACACCCATCCATACCCCACACCCATACACACACACACACAACAAGGGCACACAACAAACAGGCGGTAGTCCCACCCAAAAACTGGGCTGGGCCCAAGTCTTATCTATGGCCATCAATCAGGCGAGCAGCGAGCGGCGATAAGCAAAAAGATTTTAAATGGAGTGCACACAGCCAGCACAGGAGGAAAGAGGAAAGGAAGTACACTAAGAGGAAAAGGGGGTTCCAATTAAGGTAAATTCAGAGAAAATGCAGCTAAGTTTAGTTAAAGAAAGCTGCAGTCCAGCAAGACTGCAAAACATTGCCTGCTTTTTAGGGAAGTAAAAGCGATAGCAGCTTATATCTTCTTTGTGACTATAAAACTTGTTCGATCGGTTTGAAATTTATTTTGTGCGTAGAAGATACACAAATAAATAATATCCTTCTTAAAAAATAAAAAGAAATTAAGAAGGAAGCTTCATATTTACTGATTACATAAGATTATTATTAATAAGTCATATTAGTACTTGTTGGAAATTTATGAAATTTCATTCGTGACTCTCTTTACTTTTTCTCAAATTTTAAGATAATATTACTATAGAAAATATTGCCTTTGGTAATATATATGATCTGCCCATATATTTTCGCTCAGTGCATTATCAGTGGCAGAGCGCCTGCTGCCCTTTTCCCTCTCCCCCCATTGCGATGTCAGGAGCGCATCTCTGGGCGGGAATTGGGTGTAGCAGGGGCTTTGTCCTACGACTGCTGGCAGAGATAAGCGAAGCTCAAACTGAATGCGGCGGCGGACAAAGGGGGAGGGATAGTTCCTGGGCAGGTGAAGTCACCTCCTGCCTGCTACTGCCTGCCACTACCTCCTCCTCGTGCTCCTGCTGCTACTCTTCATCCTTCACCTGTGATTCACTGAATTCCATTTTCTGCGCTCGCGGCCCACGAATATTTTCACTTGCCGGTTTGGTGGCGTTGTCGTTATCAGTTTGCCCAGCTCCTGCTCCGAGGCGGCGTTGGAGAGGGGGTGGGTTTTGGGATGGAAGGACACGCGACAGGACACTGGAGGCAGTGTTGCTTATCGCACACATACAGGAACAAGTGGGGCGGCGCAGGATTGGTGTTAACCATTCGCCGAGAGCATCAGAGCAGCATAAAGCAATCGCTGCTGCAGGAACAGAAACAATGACAACCAGTTGACAATCCTTTGGCACCCCCATCGCTCCACCACTCCCCCTTTGTAATCAAGGATAACCAACGCGCCCTTTCTTTCAGTGTTGGAAAATGCGCAATTTTCGCATTGAATTGAGAAATGGAAATTGTTAAATGAAATGATTCGCTTTGGCATTGAGCGAGTGACGTGACGCCTCTTTTATGCATTCACCAATTGATTTTTCAGCCACGCCTACACTATCATCAGTACCCATTCAGCCGCCATCCCTCTGCCTCCTCCCATTGCCCTGTGTGTGTAGCGCCTTTACTTAATTAACTGAAGTGAAAATGGCGCCGCCTGCATGGAACCTGATAAACAAACACATTTTTCGGCCTCGACCAAGGGGGAAGTGGCCCCCAATAGGGCGGCCCTGGTGATAGTAGGGGGTAGTTCCCCGAGCTTATCGCCGTGTTTTGGAATGTGCCAAGAGCCGAGAGCGGCCCCCGACATCCAGCAGGCAGCAGGCAGTGAAGATAAGGCAGCAGGAACTACTACAAGCTCCAGCTAGTCCTGGCTCTATTTTCGGGGGAAGTCCTGTTCGTTGCGTGTGTGTGCGATACCAAAGGCAACACACAGAAACACAACTCAGGTGAGCGGAAGAGAGAGAGAGATGGGGAAGGCACTGGCACTTTGGGTTAAACCCAAAAACACCAAACAGCCATAGGAAAAGCCCTTGTTATCTGAAGGGTCGTGGGGTGGAGTGCGATACTTCGGGAGCTTGTATTTTTAGCAGGTGCTGACCACAGTGGCTTTCCATTAATAACCTTTTCTCACACTTGCTAACCTACTTAGTGGTTATAAAAAGCTAATATTTGTGAGTTCTCCAGGAATAATTAAATATACAAATACTTTGGGCTTTAAAACATTTAATTATTTAAGTTGATACCTGAAAATAAGGCAGACTGCCATAGTTAGAAAGCTATTAAGCAATTAAGCATGGAAAAGCTAACAAATAAATACTCCGAACCAATTTTTGTAGTACAATTTTTGTACAATTTTTAGGGTTTATTAAATAATTAAATTGGTTTAATGAGTTAAAGCCGCAAGTTTAGCCTTATTCTTGGGGAGTTACTCACCAAATAAATGTACATTTTAGTATTCTTTTATGAGCATTAAATTGTAAAGTTATATAGAATAAAAATATATAAAAATAAGTAAAATATATGCTTTAAAATAGAACCTCCGCTTTATCAGCTGAGAAGTTGAAAAAACAATGAAGGTGCAATGTCTAACACTTTCGAGTTAGCCAATAAAAGAGCAAACTTTGCTCTACTCCCTTCCGCAGCATCCTCTTCGTCCTTTTTCTCTCTCCGCACACACACACACGCTCCGCGCGCGCTTCTAAGTGCGTTTGTGTGTGTTGAATGGTGTGTGGAATAACAGGAGCCCAGGATCCAGCAGCTACATTTGTATCTCGCAGATGTGTGCGTACTTTTCGGCGCCTCCTCCGCTCGCTTGTTGCTCTCCATTTGTTTTTGGCGAAAATGTTTGGGAAATACTTGGCTCTGACCCAGATTGCGCAATCGAAGAGAGCGGCGGGTAATGTAAGCAGCTGCCGAGGTGAGGCTGTGGCCTCACAACACGTGTGTTGAGATACAAGCTTCGCCGCCGCCTTTCTGTCACGATATGAGCTCTGCATACCTTGGACTCTGACTTCGGCCAGGAGAGCGAGGGAGATGGCCGTAGCCACGCGGGGAGTTCTTAAATGCTTCGATAACGATAACAACGCACGTGCAACACTCGCGAATTCACACACACACATAACGCCGCAGATTAGGCCACGAGCTCAGCTGTGCTTGGCTTATCACAATCCCTAAGAGAGAGGCCTTATCACCAGCTGCAGCTGCAACAGACTATCTGCGAGCCAAACAGCCAAGAGTGGCTGCAGGTGAATGGGATAATTATTAGATAGCCAAGCGAGTAAGAAAGACATCGATTTGGCCACACAGAGAGAAATTATTTAGAAGACTTTAGTCTTGAAAAATACTACAAGGAAAATACTACAATTAATAATATTTGTTACCAACGAATCAATTATTTATAGCTCTGCTTTTACTCTATAAGCAGTTCTTTCATATTTTAACATTACAATCTTGTTACTATTCATAGTTGTTCATAATTCATACAACTTTCAAATAAATTTAATATTAAACTTTATACAATAGTAAAAATATATAAACTATGATACTTTCTCTTAGTTCACAAAGTATTCAAAGTTAAATATTAAAACATGTATATAAACTAGTTAAATAAATCAAATTAGCTAAAACATTGACAATTTAATTTCGGTAAAATATTAAATATTAAACCATCCATTAATTATTATTATTCAAATATTTGTTTAGTACTTTATGGGTATTTTTCAACCTGATTTTGAATTCAAGATATCTTGGGTGCCCTTTCCTCTCCTCACACTGAAAATTGGCTCACTTGCAAGGCAGAGGCAACGTTTTAATGATGATTGCCTCCGATTGATAACACATTTATTGCGATTCGCATTCCGCTGCCCATTACCCCTCATTTTCTTTTATATATGTACATATAGTTCAGATACAAATCTTCTCGTTAATTTTTTTCGTCTACAAAATTGTGGTTTATTTTTGGGGGGCTAGATGCCGAAATGCTGATACCTCTGATGGATTCTTTGATGATAAGTCGGGGCTGGTTTTCTGCTGACAGGCAGGCAACTTTCCCCAAAATGTTTATTTATGCCTGAATAATTCATCAATTGATTCGGAAGGGACTCAGCATAAGATATTAAATGGTGCAAATAATATGTAAAGTGGGGTAAATAAGGAGAGAAACTAATATTTCCTATTACAATTTCATTTTTATATTTTCTATTGCTTATTAAACTTCCAAGTTAAGCCCTGAGTGAGCTATTTCTATTATCAGATCGCTCAGATCGTTAGTCCCATTTAAAGTCCAACTATGATCCATCCAAGTATCGTTATTGGCGCTATAAAGCCGCATGGTCTCTCCAACTTAATATGGAGATATCGAGAAAAATCCGAAATGCAGAGCTTTTACGACTCATGCCCATAACTTATGCACATATTTGTGACTTTATTTCGAGGCTCAGCCTCTCACAGCCCCTCCTATATAATTCGATTTGGGGTGTTGGATTACGATTTTGGGATGGGATCCGAGCGAGTATCGAGTATCGCTTAATATTGATGAGGCTGCTGAGCAGGGCGGGGTGGAGATGCCAATGGTAATGGGAATCGAGTTGGCGCCCCATGACTAAATAACTAAATGTGCCATGCGAGCAAACAGAGTCATAAACTTCTGCTTTATGACCAAGGCACACACTCGCACACACTCGGAGCCCACACACCTATACCTATGCGAAAGGTGTATTAGGCACAGCGAGGGGCAAACAAATAATTACCATTGGTTTCAGATAACTTGAACTTAATTTTAAGGAACTTATAGATATTTTTCAGAGAATTTCTCTCGCTGGAAAAATACTAAAATTATTTGCAGTATATATCAGTTTGCCAAATTATCGAAGTTATCGAAGTCCTTGATAAAAAGTTTGTTTAAAAAACTCAAACATAATTTATGAATTATCGATAATTGGTAAATAATTCTTTAGACTCTGAACAATATCTTAATTATATTTATCGATATATGGTATATCGATATTGTACTTAAAGAATATGCAGCAGAATAATAAAACTATTGTTGAAGAAGCCTAAATATAATGTCCACAAAATCGATTGAATTTGCGGGAATTATTTAGTAGAAATCCCTAAGACTGGTTAAGCAAAGTCATCGAAGTTATCGACGTTTTGCATTTACATCAAAAAACACTGATTTGTTTCGATGATTTCCTAATATTTCTTTGTTTATTTTAATAATTTAAATGTAGATTCTAGTTTTTCCACCTTAGTTGCTTCTATATTGGCATAGTGCTGCATACATATCGTCTGTCTATCGAGGCGGGCAGCGCGCTGTGGGTAATATATCGACTATCGTTGGGTTAGGATCTCCACTGCTCCTGCTCGCCCCACAGCCCCTCATCATTTTCCCAGGAAAGCAGCCGAAACGAGTTATCGCTTAGTTGGCATCTCTCCCTGCTCTCCCGCCCCTTGGCTTTGCTACCAGCAGGATATTTGCCAATAAAAGCAAAAACGAAAACTTTTTATAGACACGCACACACACAACACACACAGACACACCATTTGGGGCAGAGCTTATCAATCAATCTTAATTAATCACAAGCAAAGATCGCATAAAACCGAACAGGGAACGGGCATGAGGGGCATGCCACACAGGTGCCCCGAACTGAATCGAAAAAAGAATGAGGGGAAAAAACGCTCGTCATCGTCGGCATAAAACAAATCGATGAGCAAACAAAAAGCTCGCCGGCAGTCGCGTCTCAGTTTTAGTTTCAGTTAAAGTTCCAGCTTCGGATTGGATTCAAACAGAAAAAAGCAACGAAAACTCAGAGAAAGGGGATTCGGGAACACGATTTAGAGATATGTATTAAAGAATTTTACGCCTGTAAGCCAATCCTTCCTAATGAAAGCTATTACAACTCAACTTACTTAACATAAACCATATATTCTTATTTTTCACTGAAAGTAAGATATAAATTGCTGTAAGGAAAGGTTGGGATTAACATTTACAAAGACCAATTTCAGTGTATAAAATTTGCTGCTCTTTTAGTTATGAATTTCACAATTTAAATGGGAAAATATCGAGTAGAGCCTAGCTCTTAATTAAAACTTTATAAACCCTGAAATTCCGACTGCTTTTTATGGGGGTTTCAATGTGCCTTTATGCCTTTTCAATGCCCATTTCTCCCAGTGCCCGTTATCGCGTTGTTCTTGAGTGAAACAAAAGGCAAAACCAGCGAAACAACGGCCAAGGGAGCCAAGGTATTCCAGTTGTGTATCTTTTCCCCTTTGGCCCTTCCACACACCAACTGATGACTGTTTGTGCCTCCACTTTCTGCCACACCTGCCGCCCCAGTTTTCCCTGGGCGAGCCAAAAAGCGAATGGACTTTTATCAACCGCCGCCGCCGCCGCCGTCGTCGTCGTCGTCGTCGTCGCCGCCATCGCAGCGATAATGAAGACGCCATCGGTTTGGGTTTTGGTTTTTGGAGCAGGATTTCCCCCTCCTTCTGGGGAAGTTCCTCAAACAAAAGCCGCCTTGAAGCGCCACTCGAGCGCCACTTAGATGAGATGTCTTGATGTCTTGGCGGGGTTACCTTATCGCGAACCACAACCACAAACAGAGAAAAAATGAGGGAAATTTTCATTAAAATGATTTATGGAAATGCAAAGCGCGCTGCGTTCGATTCGGACTCGATTTTATATAGAGTCTGAGCCCATCTGGTGGGCAGGTGACAAATGGTGGCATTTAGAGGGTTGGCTCTGTGGTTTGTGGCTCCAACTTTTGCTCATAATTAATTACAATTTAGTTTATTAGCAGCCACGAAGAGTAGAAGGTTGCGTGGGGTAACAACTTTGATGTATCGACTCAGATAAAGTTGACAAATTTTGCTTTTAAAGCCTCAACTAATGAGATTACATAGGGAGGCCCAAAGAGGGTGGAGTGTGAGCCCAGAAAATGCCAACTCAGCTGTGACAACAAATCAAAATGCCCAAGGCATAAGCGAAAGGATCTCCAGGACGAGTAGGGCAGGCACTTGCCGATTCAGCAAAGATTCGAGATGTCTGCCCGAAAATATTAAAACATAATAATTCAGCTTATCGCAGCTGGAAAATCGCATTTAAAAGCGCGCCAAACTTGCTCATAAACAAAAAGGAAGCTGGCGGGGCACAGAAAGCGACGAATAAAGGGGAAAATAATGAGACAGGACATGCTATGTGGAGGGTGAGGAGGAGGAGTAGGAGCAGGAGGCAGAAAGGATACCAGGGCAGTCAAGTGAAAGCAGACATAACAAAAATACGACGAGTAATAGCCAATTTAAGACAAATTATTGGGTTAAAATTGAAGTGATAAAAGTAAGGAAGGAAGTAAGCTAAAAAATGCTTTAAAAATATATTCAAATATTTTTAATTATTAATTTAATTAATTTTTTTAAGTTTTCCTAATTTTAGAGTTAAAATTGAGATCATAAAGATAAATAAAGCTGTACTTTTAACCCAAAAACAACTCCTGGAAGGAAGCCTATACCGCCGCTTTCATTGTATTTACTTCTCACTCACCACAGATGTATCTGTATCTGCAACTGTATCGGTATCTGTGTATCTCTCTGTGCGTCTGCTCTCACCTTTTTTTTGTTTGTTTGAGGCTTTTTGCCTCCGTGTTTGTGTTTTTGTTGAGATTCGCGACCGGCATTGAACAGGCGCCCAGAAAGAGTTCCAGAAAAGAGAGAGAAGCCCCCAAAAAGAGAGAGACCTCAGCCCGCAGACACAACGGAGGAATTCCGAAAAAAAAGCAAAACAAAACAAAGAAAAAAGTGACAAAGGAAGGGACAGGGAGAAGAAGGAGGAGGAGGAGCAGGCAAAGGAGCTGAGAAGGGAGAGTGAGTCAAGCACGCAAATAAAAACAGCCTCAAAAGATAAACAACAACACAAGCACACACAAACACAGACGTAGAAAAGCCGGCAAAAGAGAGCGCCACACCGAAAAGGGAGAAAGAGAAGAGGGGGGGAGAGTGTGTGCTGGAGAGAGAGAGAGCAGCAGCAGCAGGTGGGGAGGCAATCGGAGAAATATTAACAACAAACAAACAAATAAATAGCAACAACTCCTCGTAGGCAAGCAAGCAAACACACACACACACAAACAAGGAGAACAACAAGAAATGTGCAGTTTTTCACCCGGAAAAATAAAAAGAACAGGAATAAAGGTGTTTTATTAAGAAAAAGAGAGAAAGAGCGAGTGTTTAATGGAGAGAGGGAGACCAGGATTAAAGGAGTTGGAGAGCTCCCCCAAACTTTGCTGCGTGTTTAACTCTTTTTTGTTTTTATTTTTGCCTCAAAGCAAGCAAAGATAAGAGAATTTTTAGTCCACGTCCAGCTGATAAATCATCAAGGATACGAGGTTACCCAGGATACCAGGGATTTTGGGAAGTTTTTTTTCCCGGTTGGTGTCTGCTTGATTCCGCCAACTAAGCAACATTATTTAAGCCCTTTTGCAAGCCCGGCACTTCCTTAGCCCTGCGTCTCGTAGTAGGTCCCTTTCAAACATTGATTCATGACTCGAGAAATGCACTTAAATATAGTGAATATTCCTCTAAAACGGCATCGCTGAGATAGAGGAACAGAGAGACGGGGAAATGCAGCAGCAACTGGCTTTTTGCAAAAAGCCAACAAAATTTTATGAAACGTAAAACGGGCGATAAGAACGCCGAGTCAGGAGTGCACTGAGCGAAAGTCAGATTTAGCTTTAAATGATAATGGAATTTTATATTTTTACATATTCTGCTTAAGAGTTAAACTTTAAAAAATGTTCCCAGACATTGTAATCCTTGTAATCGAATCTTTTTTGGAAGTTATTGATCACACAGTACTTTGTAGTATCGATAAATTGTAGATATTTTGTTTATTACGATTCTAATAAACTGTATTTCCGAATAAACAAAATGAAAACAGTTAAACGATATGTAATCAATAGTAATCGATAATATATCGAGAATGAAAGTACATTGGTAACAGTATTATGTAGGGATCGATAACATATCGATAATTATAGATGGAATATTGATATTTAACTTAAATTATATCGATAAATGATTATTAGTTAATCTTTATGGCCTTTTTGGCAAGTCATCTAAATTATTTGACAAACTTTATAGATTATATACACGTACATATACCCAACCATAATCAACTATCTTAGTTTGTATTTACGTGAATTAAGGTGTTATAGATATTCTAGAATTGAATCAATTCAACTGCTTAATTGCCTGGCAATTATACACTTAAATTTCTTAGCCAGACAAATTAAATCAACAGATTTCCCAGCTAACATTTAACCACTCTGCGTTGTTAATTTTTAATTACTGCCCATTACTTGGCTTTTGGTTCACTTTGAGCACCGAGTGCACCTTTTACAGGATCAGAGATTAGCACCTTTCCTTTTCCCGCCGTGTATCGATTGCATCCTTATGAACACACACACACACACAAACAACAAGGAGACTCTGTAGTCCGGAGGATGCAAGGCAGCAAGGCAGGAGTCGGAGTCAGCTATTATGCATTGTCATTACGAGTTGATTACGAAGTTTTAGGACGAGGATGCATGCTGAAGGAGCGGCAGGAGCAGCGCAAGGAATACTTGTTGTTGCCGAGGCAGGCAGCAGGCAAAAATGATACATTTTAATGCGAATCTTGATAGTGCCACAGAGATTGCTCTCTCGGAGTATAAAAAGGGCGGAGGAAACAAAACTTGCAGCCTTGCTGGGGCAAGGAGGAAGAGGAGAGTGGGAGCGAGAGCGGGATGTCGGGAAGATGCACATGCTCCGGCAAATGCACACTGAGCGGGCCAGATAAGAAACGTTCTCCCTTATCCCGCCCGCTCTCCCCGCTGTGCTCATTCGTGTGACAGCTGAAGAAGTTGTAAGCAAGCTGGGGGATCCCAAACAGGGGGCAGGCTGCGAGGGAAAAGGAGCCAGGAAATGTCTGCAATCACTTGAATATTGCATTAACAGGCACGTAAGGCACTCTCGCACAAGATACAGACATGATTCGCGCTATAAAGACGTCGAAAAGTTTTTAGTTGCCCCCCCGAAAAGTTGCCAAAACGCTGCGTATACGTAATGCGAAAATTGCTCATACGCCACGCGCCTCTATCTCGTGTGTGGGTGTGTGTGTGTGCAACGTGATTTCCTGCAGGAAAAGGGCTGAAAAGTAGGATGCAAAATGCTTGCAACTAACTGATAATAATTCGCACGACACGAGTGAAAGAGAAGAAGCATCTGCACAGCCTGGCGATAGGGATTAAATTTTAGATAATTCAGCGCCGACACTTTTCGGGTTATAGAAATTGAATATGTACATTTGCCGACCTTTCTTTAACATATTTAAATTCATATTATAAGCTTAAGATTCATTGTAATAAGCTTAAGTAAGAAATCCTCTAAATTGAAATATTAAATAGAAGCTAAATGATTTTTAAACTGGAATTTTTTAACAAGCTTACCCAAGAAGTAAATGTATTTGAAATGTATATTCACGCACCTGGAAAGAAAAGATAATAATACTACAATTATTATTTGAGTTAAGTTTGTATATAATTTATCATATTAATATTGATAATTTTTGTTAACCAAGAACTAGCCAAAATATAAATATAAAATCCTGCTCATTATATTTACAACATTAGCTCATTAAAATCGCATTCGATTTATCGTGATTTGCTCTCTTTGTGTAATAACTCAAAACCTAATCAGTGGATGAGATTTCGAGATTGGAACAAGGGGATAACAAGCTCAGGCATTTCATGTTGAACAAAGTAGAGTTTTTTTTCGCGGCAATCACTAAATGAGATCTGCAGCTACATACGTAGCTCGTTACGTGGGTCCAGCTAATTACAGCTGACTAGAACCGCACACACAAAATATATACAAATATATATATAAATGGGATCAAACTAGCCACAAACTATATCCCCAAAAATAATAGAGGGAGCCCAGCGGATTGTAATTACTCGATGGTATCGGCTTACATTTTATTTAAATTCAATTTACATCATCCGAAAAAAACAATAACAAACATTTGTTGATCAAATTGCAATTTAGAAATGAAAATTCATAATTCCTGGGCCTACAATTAAGGCCCAGTGATGTGTAAACTGAAAAACTTTGATAATATTGTCAGCGTTTTCAATTTGCGCACAACAACAAACACTCACAAGAACACACAACAAGTCCACCACGTCAGTGGCAGGCCGGGCCACGCCCACACACATTCTGAACCTACAAAACCTAAAAAAAAATAAAGGGAGAAAAACCAAAACAAATAAAAGGAACGAGGCGGAAACAAAGCCAGGCGCAACAGTTTTGTTTGAGAAAACGAGGGAAAGAGGCGGCCGGCAGCTTCATTCGAGTTGTCAACAAGGAAAAACCCCAACCAGCAGCGGTTGGAAAATGCAAAATGTGAAAAAAAGTGCAAAATGCAAAATGCAATATGGAATAAATGGAAATTTCTGCAACCTGCACACACACACACACAGCCAGTCGGGGAAATGTCGTCGCGATTTCAATTTAAATGCAATCGATAAAGAGAAATAACTGCGGGTAGGTGAGAGGTGAACTGGAGGGGAGTGAGGTGGAAAGAGGGATTTATATATATTATACTTTTATGATTGATCAGAAACTATACATTAAGAAAAAAACAAATTTATGCTGCAGGCTCTGAGTTAATTTAGAGAGAGTTTCACTTTAATAATAAATATTCATGGGATTTTCAATGTTTAAAAGATGAAGAAAGTTGGCTAGAAAACATTATATTTTGAATACAAATACCAAATTTTAAATTTAAATTAAAACGTAGGTTCAATTATTAATTTTTGTATTATTCAAATAAATTCTTTCTTTTCCTGTGTAACAAACATTGACAACTATTGACTATGATAACTACAACTATGATAATCATCATCAGTTATCATTAGAGTTAGGAAACTATCGATAGTGATCGATAATTATGATGTAAATATCGCTTTTTATCGATTGTGACAATTATCAAATTATCTTGTATCATTTATATTGTCTTCATATATTTTTTACCAATTTATAATACCCTTAAAACCGACAAAACTCGTTAGTTTTCTTCAACAGCTAATTCAATAACCTCTTAAAAGCATCCAAAGTATTCCATGGATGGCTTTGATGGTCGCCTTAACTGAGCGTTGATTTGCCAACGCGATAATTGGCTAAAATCTCTTGCTCTCTGTCTCTCTCTCTCTCTCTGTGTGTTTCGGCCAAAGGCGAAAGGTGCCTGGAAAATGCAAATTTACCAGGGGAAACTGGAGGCAAGAAACTGGTTTTTCACCTGGCAACCTGGTGTGTCCAAGGACCATACCAGATACCAGATATATCTCCTCCTCAGCTCTGCAGCTCTCGCAGCTCCTCTCGACTGTTGTCTGATCGACGCACTTTACACTATCTGCTTTCGGAAATCTCTGCCGCGCTCGCTGTTGTGTCTGCAACCATTTTGAATTCGCTCTCCGCTCACACTATCTCAGAAGAAAAAAACTAAAAAAAATATATATATAAATATAAGGGGAACTGGAGACCGGGGGCTACCCGGAGGGCTCCAGCTAGCGCTGATTGGTGGCCCAAGCCGAGTGCGCCGCCCCAATCTGGTTTTTACAGCCTCGGAGAGCACGGCCTCGTTCGTTGGCTGAACTGAGCCGAGTTTTGCCTTTTTGGCCGTTTCAATGGGAGCCCGTTGAGAGGTCTGAGCCAAGTCGCATTTGATGCTTAAACTAATCGCAGCTTTATCTGCCTAGTCTCTAGGGAAATGTGTGATTTTTTTGTATGGATTTATATATTAGAATAATAATAGTTTTGCCTCTTAATTACTTAGTTTCCTCTAGAGAGTAAGTAATCTATGTCTTCTTAAAAAATTACTTTGCTATATCCTATAACAAGATATCAAAAACAACATATAAAGAGCTATACTATCTTAAACAAAGAAATGCCTTAACGTTGCTTAACTTAAGTCAATATATTTTTAAGATTCATTCTCATTAGTGGCTTTTTCTAAAACTAGTTTGGATAGCCAAAAAATTAAGACCTCAATGCATTTATTTAAGCTAAAAATGATATACTGATTGAAGAGCAAGAGAACTAAAGTGTAAAATGTAGGAAGACACGTGAAAATAGGGAAACGTTTATTATTTTTATAATTCTAATATAATATACAGAAGCTTAAGAACTTTTTTCCCCCCCTCGGCAGACGCCCCTGCCTGCTTATCGTTTATTAAAAATCAATTAATGCGATCATCAAAAACTGGTCCACTTAGAGAGCGCCGCACGGCGTCGGCAGCCGCAGACCAGATACAGATACACAGATACCGATACCCAGAGCTATACGGAGCCAGCAAGATTGGGGGCCCCGATAAGGCGCCTTCGATGACTTCATATATATGCCACAAAAGGCCAAAATCACACCTCGGACGAATATAAAAATCGGCGAGCACTTAAAGCAGAAACAACACATCACATCTGCATATGGCACTATGGCCAGTGGTGATCACTGATCAGCGATTGTCTTTTTGTGGCCCCGAGGGGCCATAAATTATAAAAACCCCGAGCAGAGAGAGAGACAGATATGCCGGCAATTTAATCGTTGGCTTTCCAATCGCCAAATCGAAATCCGAAATGGGATCGAAGGCACGCGGCGTATACGCAATTTTATCAGCAATCGGAGCTCCCCGTGTGTGCTGTGTGTGTGCTGTGTGTGTGCTGTGTGTGTGCTGTGTGTGTGCTGTGTGTGTGCTGTGTGTGTGTGATGTGTTTGTGGGATTTCAATAAAATTAGAAATTTATGGAAATTGCCTTTCGGCTAAAGATAACGCCAAAAAAAAGCCTCGGACAACAAAAGCCGAAAAATTTAAAAGCTTAAAACTAAAATTTGTCGTTAATGCGACACTCGGACAGCGACCGATTGGTATCTCTCGTTGGCAGGGTTTGAGGGGCTTTCGGGGTTTTTTGGCTAATGCAAAAAAGATATACGACTCTTAGAGAGATGGCCAGGCGGCGATTTGCATAAAAATCTGCGTTTTTAACCCATTTTTTTCGGGGGCGAAGAAACGGAAGGGGACAGGACACAATCAGATGCAAATCGGATGAGTTTGGCCTGTCAGCATTTGCAGTCAGTCGGTGTGTAAACCGGGTAAATATCAACAAACGAACAAACAAACGAGCCAGCGAGCCAGCGAGCATGAGAAATTAACATAAGGGGAAATAATAGCGTTTTCAGCGTATTTTTTACACCGAACCGAACGTCATCAGTCAGTGTCAGAGCAGCAGTTGGCGTTTTGTCAGCTTCCGTCTCCGGCTTTTTCGACATTTCTACATTTTACATTTTAAAATGCTCGCAACATTTTCCCTTCCAATTTGCAACACTTTTTATGCCAATGTTCCTGCGTTTGTTAAAAAAAAGAGCATTCTCAGTTGAGCGATTCTATATAAAGTTAAAAAAACACTGAAATGTATAGTAAAAGAGTTTATTGGGATAAAGATTGAGCTCTAAATGTTATTTAAGTAAGAATAAATTTGTTTATTAATTTACTTAAGACATTACATAATTTAAAAATAAATATTCTATTTAAAATAGAAATAAAATTATTTAAATTGTTTATATATTTGTATCTGAACCACATTTATTTATTTGACAATCTCAAAAATTTATTATCAGATATTTAGGTAAAGCTCTTCTGTTTGAAATATTTAAAAAACAGAGCATACAACCTTCGAATTAGTACATTTCACTTTAAATAGTTCTGATGGCTTTTGTTAAGTTTTTAGTTCTTTTTTATAATATTTCGCTGTGCGTTATCGCTGCCTGGTATCTGCATTCACACTCCGCTCTGCTCTCGACTCTGTGATTTTTTTTATGTCCGCCCACAAATTTATATGGTCCGCGATAAGTGCGATATAACCAGTATACTGTTCTATATACTATATATGGGATATATGTATATGCCTGCCACATCCGATGGCCACGGAAAAAAGAGTTTTATCGCCAGTGAAAGACGCCTAGAAAGATAAGGTTTCCTCTCTCTCTCTCTCTGACAGACCCGCATCCCCAAAGAAAAAACCAAATATAAATTTAACCCCCCGAAAATCGTTAAATAAATGCGCAAACAAAATGGCGGTCGTCTGGCAGTCGCTGCCGACCGATGATTGGCGCAGACCTCTCGCCTTATCAAGGCGCAATATCAGGCCCCAAGTGATAAGATAAGCCAAGGTAACATAAGGTAGACTCTGGCAGAAAAGGCTGCATTGCAATTGGCATGCGACTAATGGCCCCAATGCACGCGACTCTTTTTAATTAAAGTATTAAGTTAAGTAGTAGTAGTAAGTATTAAGTTAAGACGGTGAGCCAGGTGAGTTATGAGTTATAAGCCAGAGATTGTGTTAATTGCCAGTCGGGGGTTTTGGAGAAAATGGAAGCCTTTAACCACAGAAAGTCGGAGGTCTTTAATTGGCTTATAAAAGTTTGTTGTTTTTAGAGAAAAGTAAAAGGTATTAAATATACGAAATATGGCAACCTTTTTGATATTTTTAGGATATATTAATAATAACCATATTTAAATTAAACCAAGTTAGTTAGGAAATACTTTGTGTTAAATAAGATATAACAAAAATAAATCAAATACACTGATAAGCGTAAAAGTCTTAACAGTTTATTAATAAATAAATATAAATTACCTTTTGCTTAAGCCCAAACATTAATCAAACAATGATAATATTCCTTTGGTTCCCCAACCCTAACTGTTCAGGGGTTAAACTCCACTCCATAACCATAAGCAGCAAATCAACACCAAAAACTATGTTTAACCAAAACGAGCCAAGCCAGAACTCGTCCGAAATCCAATCAAAATGGAGAGAGAGAGCCCCAAACTAGCCCCGACTCCGACTTCATCGCCATTTCATCTCCATTGTGCCGAAATAAATATGGCTAAAAATGGAAGTTGGCCACGAATATCCATGGCATCAATTTAATGTGGCAGCGAGGCAGCGTGGCAGCGTGGCAGCGAAGAAGGAGCAGTGGGAGTCAAAGCCCAAAATGATTTCAATGCAATTCGCACCTCATAAATCACGAAACGTGTCCCAAGGCCCCGGGGGAGGGCGAAGGCGAAAGCCGAAGGAAGTTTTGGCTGGCTGGGAGAGATTGCAGAGGATGTGCAGGAGAGTGACTCCGAAAGGGTAGACAGGTAATGCGGTTTTCGTAGGCGTCGTGCCTGGCTGCTGCTTTGCTGGCTTCGCGATTCGATAGCGAACTCTAACTCTGGGATGCAATTTGTTTCGCTATGCGGTTGAGCCGAAAAAAATAGGAAAAATAAAAAATACGAAGCACCAAACGACAAAATTTGGGTACTTAGGGGAAAGATATAGAAAGGAAACTGATTATTTGGGATCTTTACTTATAAAATGTTAAGAAAACTGAAAGCTGTCATTAAGATTTATTTATTACAATTTATTTACATTCATCATCATATATTTCTTATAAAAGTTGCAGTTTTTAAGATAAAAATATATTAGTTTCACCTTTTATAAGTGTAATTTTCAACTGATTCTATCTTCGCAAGCTTAGATGGCTGCATAAGTTAATAGTGAAAAAGATAAGATATATATTGAGTTCAGTTACCTCAAGATCATTAAATATTTTCCATTTATAAGATCAAAAACATTATTTTCGCCTTAAGTGGCTATAATTCCCAACTGGTACCGGCTTAGCATATTCAACGGAAACTAAAGATGGAATTAGACAAAAGATAACTATTTTCTTGTTATAATAGTTTTATTTCTAGCATTTCTAGAAGGAAATAGACTCCCATCTAATCTCCTAATGATTCTGAATAGTATTTTATATTATTAATTGATAATTTAGCATTAATTCTCCCCGAAGAATCTACTTGCAAATAATACTCATTTCCTGTTGCCCAGTGTTGGCCACAGATCGGGTCTCTTCAGCCATTGGCGTATTTGTAACACTTTGGAGGCTCTACACCGTTCTCAGATTGGAGGAACCCTGTTCCCTGCTTTCTTGTGGAATGTGTGGCCATTAATTGAAAATGCTTCTCTGGTTTTCCGCTAGCCAAGTGCCTGAGAGCCGGAGCTGGAGCTTCAGCTGGAGTCGAGGCTAAAATGAAAGATGGTGTCGAATCGTGCACACAAACTCTCACACACACACATCCAGGGCTATAATCCGAAGACTATGATCCACACCAATCACGATGGCATGCAAACGCCTCCAGGGCGAAGGGAGGTCTCTCCAAGAACCAAAGGAGAGAGAGCAGGAGAATCCAATGGAGAACTCGTGCTCCTCTGGCGGCTAAACTTTGCTGATCATCTCCCCAGATGGGGATGTGGCAGCGGCTGCGGATGGCCAGCAAAAAGCTAAACGAGCCGTGAAAGTGTTATAATGGGCAGTGGGAACGGTATCCCTTCTTTCAGAGCAACATTATTACACTGGCAGAAATACAGCGAGATCTTTAAGCTAACTTAATTTGATTTAAGTATTTAAGATAAAGAATTTGAGGTAAATATCAAAGGAAAGTAAAGCAGTTTTATTCTCCAAATAAAATATGAATAAATATCTATAAATTGTAATATTTATGATGTTTTTTAAAGATACTTTTCAGTGCATTCCATCTGGCACCTCATAAGCTGTGTGTTATGTTTGCCTTGGCTGTTAGTTCTGGTGTTGGTTGTGTTTTCTGTTTTAGCTTTCTGTTGTTGTTGCAAGTCTGCGGGCTCTATTGATATCATAATCATAATCGTTAATAGGCCACGCCCATATAGAAACTACAACCCATGTCTAGGCGCAGATAGGAAACTATGTACGGAAGAGGCAGCCACAGCAACAAAAATAAACAAGATGAAAGGTAAATTTGTGGTTAATTTTGGCTGGGATAAAGTAACAGAATAAATCACAGGCAATTTTAATGCAAATCTAACACCAATCTGACCCCCTTCCCTCTGACTTCGTGGCGAGGGAAATGTATCTACAAATTGTGTGGATCAACTGCAACTGCAACTGCCACTCCTGACTCCTGCCTGACTCCTGACCCCGGTGAACCAGCACGCTCGCTCTGCGCTTTTTCTGGCAATAACGTGGGCCAGCTTCAAAAACTATTTGGCTAAGACCAAAAGGAAGGCTAAAAGCCAGGCCAGACTAGGCCAGGAGAAGGAGGAGCAAAGGGAGCTGGGATTGGGATTGGGAGATGGAGATGGAGCTGCTCTGCCATGCCAGACAAAATTAACACCTTTTTCCAGCTGCTGACTGGCGGAGGAGCTGCACGAGCTGATTTTGCATTTGAGATGGAGTTCTCCCCAAAAAAGGAGGCGGAGCAGGAGAAAGGAAGGGAATAAGGCAGACCAGAGCAGAGCGATTTCGATTCCGACTCCGAAAGAGAGGAGCCTAATTGGCATGCTAAACAAGCTGCGTTCAACACGATCTACACAAACCTATCAGCAGCAAACAGTCGTCCGTTCAGCTTCGAAAGGAAACCCAAAAAACGACACAAAACAGTGGTAACAAATCGAGGAAATGAGAAATAAAATAAGAAATTTATATACAATATAAAGTAAGAGAATATTTGCTAGTACCAGCTGAGAGATTTAACTTATTTAGAAGTTAGAAGATATTTAGATACTAATTGAAGAGATACTAATTGAAAATAATACAGATATTTAAGCTTATATTTGTATGTATCCATATATATTTATATTTTATGAAAACTTTATTTATACAAATTCTTTAAATTCTTGCCCCACTGTTACCATGTGTCATTGCATTGGCTTGTTTGTTTAAATGGCATCGGGGAATCGGAATGGGAATGGGAATGGTCCGTCCAAGTGCGACATTAGTTTCACACGAACGCCCACACTAGCCTCCGGGATCGAGGAATCGGGGAATCAGGGCATCGGAGAGACAGGCCAGAGGGGGGCAATCAAAAGTGGACGATGGCCATCGCTGCTCCTCGAGCCAAGAAACTGCACAAAAAGTTTATCAACTTTTCAAGATTTTGCGCTCAATCCTTTTGTGGTCGTCAGCAACAACAATTGAATGGCAAACGGGCTTAAAGGTGGTGGAAATAATAATAATAATAATATTTGATAATCGCAACAAGAGAGGCGAAACATGAGGAGAAATTGAAAAAGACATTCCGGGAATTTTTCAGAAATACAAATGGTAGAGGTTACTTAGAATTATGAATTCCAGAAATTGAGTAAAAAAAATAAGAAGAATATTAGGCAGATAAGGTTTCATATTAAACCATTAATTAATAAATAATAACAATAGAAAAAGGTTATAAGTACCAATAGTAAATCTTCCTTTTAGAAACCCTAAATCACATTGTATCCACCTGAAACTTGACATATTTAATCCTCATAAAAGCAATTGCTTAACTGCCAACTTTGATGACTCAGGCCCCTTTAGTCGCTTAGATATCTCGGGGAGAAAACAAAACGCAACCAAGGATGGGGCCATGATATCACACCACCTCTGGCCATACTATATATATGCGGGGTCCATCATCGCCAGGTCCGGCGTCTCGCGGCCGCCACATTTTGGGATAACAATTCTCGCGATACGACGCTCGAAGAAACCTTTTCCAGCCGCACCACACATTATGACCGACCAGAGATCGGAGTTGGAGTCGGACTCGGAGTCCAGGCAAGGTATTGGAGTGGAGTGGAGTTTGGTACGTGGAGTGCTGTTATCGCTGCACTCAGTCAGTCAGTCAGGGCTAATCTTCACGGAGTTATCGGGCTTGGAGCCGGCGCTCTTTCGGGATTCGGCGACGCGACGCCAAGTGAATCATGCTCGGGGTCTTGCGGTCTCTCCGATTGGATAAGCCCTGATGTCGCTGCACTTATAAAATAATTATAGCAAGGGGCAGCACACACACTCACATATCCCACCTGTCCCGGCTAGAACCGCCGCCATCAGGAGGAGGCCAAAAGAATGCGGGCCGAGCTCTGGGCTTTGTGCCTTTTGTGCTCCGCTGTGTGGTCGAAGTCATGGCATGAGCGATATTCCAGCCGGGGAATAATCGGACAAAATGCCTTTTGACTTTGACGTGCCAAACAAAAGTCGCGGCCTAATCGCTGACCTCGATCTTTACGCGGGGGGTGCGAGGGGGAAAGGCGGGAGAAAGGGAGCTACACTGTGAGAAAAAATACTAACAATGTACATGGGAATATTAATATAATATATATAACAAGCATAGGATTGAGCTGGAAGCTTAGAGATAGCTGCAAAAAAAATTAAGAGATGATGTTAAAAAATATACTGATGTTTTAGGAGGGAACATTTTGATCATTTATCAGTACCCTAGGATTAAGCTAAATCCTCAAAAGAGCAGAAACAATTGAAAAAATATATGTTGTATATCAAGAAGGAGCTCATTCCCTTATAAGGACCTGTAGTACCATCATGTATGTATAAATATTAACCAACTTAGTACGTATGCAAGCAAACATTGAGGACTTCCCGCCAGTAGTTAATTTCCTCTCAAGCTATACCTATACTTTCTCCTAGCGCGCCTACTAACACCTAACCCTAACAAGCACGTGCTTGATGCTTTAAATACAGTAACTATACAGATAAATGTGATGGGTCCTAACGGAACTCGAGGTCTAAAAAGCATTTCTTTGTTATTTCTTTCATTATAATTTTTTTTAATAAACAAATTATGTTTTTAATGTTCACCTTTTATTCAAATTATTATTTCAACAACTAGAACCGGTTAAGAATGTTAGTAACAAATATAATATTATCTGTTCTGTCTCCTTAAACATAAACCATCAAAGAATTATCATATTTCTAAGAACTAAGCAAATTATTTTCCTCAGTGCTCGGGAGAGAGGGCGACGAGCTTGACAACCGAAATCCGAAAACGAAAGCAAACGCGGGGCAGGCCAAATAATAATGGCAGGCAATGAAAATCGAATGTAAAGCAAAGAAAGAGCAGAGCAAGGCCAGAGAGCTGAGCGAAAAAGCAAAACCTAAACAGAAACCGAGACCGAGAGAGACCGAAAACCGAAATCAAATCAAAGCCAAATCAAATTCCAGCGCAATGTTCCACGTAAATCATAAATTGCTCTATCGCGAGAAGAGATCTACACAAACGGATGCTCCAAAGCGGAGCAAACATAATTAAGAAAACCGAAACTGAAACCGAAATCGAAATCGAAACTCGAACTAACAGCGTTCCAAGGGGTGAGCTGTGAGGAGGGGGATGTGGATGGAGCTAGGGGGCGGAGGACGGACGACAGTCGAGATGGATGGCCCCAAAAATGGCAGCTCCATTCGTATCTGACGGGTTTCGTCGGCAGCTGGAGCTGGAGACGGAGGAGGAGCCGGAGTAGGAGCTGGAGCCGGAGCTAGTAGTAGCTAGATTTTAGCTTCGATATCCCCGATAAGCGGCGTAACACAGGGCACCCTGGAGAGGAGCTTAGGGTGAACCAGAGTTGCTTTATTAAAATATTACTTTTTTAATATTTAAAGCTCTAAGAAATAGTCTAAAATTCATAACACATATAAATTGGAAGGATTTAAAATGAAATAAAGAGTATTTTAGGCTATAATTCCCAACAGGATATAGTGGCAAGCGAATTAAATGTTGAAGCAAAGGACTCTAATGAAGGTTCGGTTAGTATCTTACTCTGAAAACGAATGATTATACAAATAATGGTATAAATAGGTGATACATATTCACAGTTACTTCTCAGACTTTACTTTAAGTTTGTTTATTGGAAT
The DNA here is from genome assembly GCA_008042475.1 of Drosophila kanapiae. NCBI lineage: Eukaryota > Metazoa > Arthropoda > Insecta > Diptera > Drosophilidae > Drosophila > Drosophila kanapiae. Next base: position 1,142,540 of record VNJM01002939.1, read on the forward strand.
TTCAAATAATAGGAATTTAGAAGTACAGCTTTTTCCAAAGAAACATCCCTATTAAGTCTCAGGGTACTGAGAAAGCAATTAGTCTAGGAATGGGGAATGTCGGCGGCGACAAAATGTCTTTATTTCATTTTCTGTGCCGTTGCTTAATTTCTTTTCAAATCGAATTCATATTTCGTGGAATGATAAGGGGAAATGGCAAGCAGGCGGGAGGGGAGGAACTCTCCTTATCGGCTGCTCAATAAATGACGCACAATGACAGCATCCGCAGAGCAGGGCCAGAGGAGACCGCAAAGACCGAGAATGATGGCCAAGATTTGCCACAAGAGGAGAGTGTCCCGGGAAGGAGCAGGATTTCGCTATCAACATTCTCATAAATCGATGGACACAAGCTATTGTAAAGGGGGTGGCGGAGGGGGCAAAGGACCTTATCTAAATGCCATTTAAGAAAAGCCAGGGGCGTGGAGGAGACACGGGAATGAGAGACACCTTTCAAGGAGAGAGACACCGAAGACAACACAGACACAGCTGTGGATAAGCAGCCACGCATTTCGCGGTCCCATAATTAAAATGTTTTAAATGCTTAAAAAAAAAGAAGAAAAAAAACAGGAACACGAGGGAAAAGCGAGAGAGGCAGACAGAACACGTTGTTAACATTCATTTAACCCCCGGCAGGCCTTAACCCCCGTCGGCAATTACGCTAAACTGAACAAACAGCAAAGCTGTAAACAAACACGCATCCATCAGCGCCAAGCCCAGCTCGTTGCAGGTTGCCGACGCCGGTTGCAAGGCTGCAACAGGTATTCCCTGCCTCGCCACGCACTTGGAAACCCGTTTCTGGACCAGCTCCAGAGCAGATCTGCGAGGCTATGGCACAGGTGAGCTCCTAATGGCGCCTGTTGCCATGTAAATTATGCTTCCTCAACACTTTGGCTGCTCGGCAGACTCTGGGTTTCGAGTTCTCTGGATGTCTGGTTCTCTGGCTCCCTAACCTCAAGTCCATTTACATTGCGGCTTAGTCGATGGATATAAAATATAATATAATAAATAATAGGCAAGGTCTTAGGAGTGGTTATGGTAAGTGGTCATGGAGTTTATAACATAAGGAATATAACAATAAATAATACTGACTGAGTTGCCTGCCTCCAAAGCTCGTTTATGAACCATAGTCCATTCATCCCAAATTATTTTTAATTTTTTTTAAATGGAAGTTACAAATTTAATAGATACATCATATTGGTCTTTCTTGTGATGTTAAAATACATTACTTGCCTTTATCAAGCCGTAGTTAATTTTTTACTATTATATTTTACTTTTTTCCTTTTAATTTTAAATAAACCTCCTAAAAACCATAACTTAAATACACTTTCTATTAGAAGAGCATCTTAAATTCCTCACTAAGCAATTATAAATCTACCTCTCTGCCTTTTTTCCGCTCAATTGCCTTCGATTTCCGACTCTCTCACATTGGCTCCACATTGGCGACGCATTCGATAGCTCATCGGGGATAGGTATACATATATATTTGCGCGGGCTCTCTGCGATATCACCAGTTCCATGGTTCTGTCCCTGTCCCTGTCCCTGTTCCTATCCCTGTCCCTGTCCACGTGTGTCCCCGTATCGCCGTATCATAATGGAAGACGAGACTGTGAGGCTGGCATTTAGATAAGACTGGCGGCGGCGGCGGCGGCAAATGTCTCCTGTCTCCCATCGGCAGACTCCAGCTCCGGACTGCATCTGCATCTGCATCTCGGAGCAAATGCAAGTTGTGGGCCATCGAGGTGATTAGGCTTAAAGTGCTCTCAGCCTGGAGCTGGAATCCAGATCGGTCGGAACCGCAACTCCACTGCATTCCAAAGGCGCCAAAATCACATGATGATTGAACGAGAAAAGTCCACATCAGCGATATTGTTGGAAGGCGAAAAAAAAAAACACAAGCCCGGCCGAGCTAATGAGATTTTTATTTCGGGGACTGATGATGACGCGATTCTGCTCAGAGTCTCTCAAATGAATTTTTCGGCTCGGAGATAAGAATCGAATGAATTATATGGTATGCTACCGCCCCCCATCCGAAACTCGGAACTCTCTCAATCTGTAACATGAGTGATTCGTTTTTAATCTTTGATTTCGATTTACTGTTGTTTGCAGTTCCCAAGAACACACTGAAAGAAATCACAGAACTATATTTGAACTATTTTCCAATGAAATTATAATAATTTTTAATTAAGAACTGGACTATATAAGTACCAAAAATCCAAATATATCTTGTCAAAGTCACGAATGAGGCAGCTGTTTCAAGAGTGAGCCTCTTTATCCTTCATCAGTAACAGCCTTGAACTACCATAAGGTTGCAGTAGGAACCAGTTGGGAATTCTTACGTAAACGGAAATTGAGGAAACCTATTATATGATATATCTATTATCTATTTATTTGTATTATATTATTGATCCTTATTCCTGCATCAGAAAGTAACATTGAGCTTGCAGCTGGTAGTTTTTTGGAGTTATAATTGTGGAATTGTGTGGATTTTCTTTAGTTATATTTTATGTAATTTATGTACCGATTTCCTGTGAAGGTTTCCGTTTAAATTCTCAGTGTTACTGGGAGAAGTTTGGGTTGGGCTCGAAGACAAGCCAAAGATAAACGAACAAAATGGCCACCGAAGCGACATGAAGGAGCTCCAAATGCTCGCTGGCGGCTATCGCGGCGTGGGATCGGCGCAAAGCTAATGGCATAAATAGATTTCATATTGCCCTCCATTTGCGCTACTCCGCTGCCACCCGATACCCGCTTCCCTTCTGCTTCAATCTTAATTACACATAGACAGAGTGCGTTTGTGCCCCGCATTTCGATCAGCAAATAAAATCTAGAAATATATTTTTATGGATTTTTAATCGATTGCCGCACGTTGCCTGGCCGGGCTCTGCCTTGTTGGTTTGCGCCGGCCTTTTGGGCCACCGATTTCGATTCCATCGAGATGGCATCGCCACAACCATTCAGTTCGCTTTTGTCGATTGTCGTGCGTAAACAGGAGATACCCCGGGGGAGTGTCTCCGGAGTGGCCGTAGTGTAGGGAGGGGACTAGGGTCATTCCGGAGCAGGTGGAGAGGTAGCATTATGCAGTAACAAGGCGCAAAAATTGAATTTAAGAAGTAATTTAAATGAATTCAGAAAGGTAATGTCAATTTAATGTATTTAAGGATTTATTGTACTTTATTTTATATTAATTTGGTATAGAAATATATTTGCAAGGAGTTATATTCGTTGAAATCAATAAAATAATGAAAGTATTAGAGTAATGCTTCCCTCTAAGATAGTACAGTAAGAAAGCAAAAGAAAAGGTATAATTAACATGTGCAGAATTGTTGAAAATTGATAATATTTTAAAGCAAATAAAAGTTATAACTATTTTCTGTTGCTATACAAAATAAAACCTATCATAACACTCTGACTAAGCATTAATATTGGTTTACTGATTACTAATACTGACTGTGAAATAAAGCTTGACAAAAAGGTAAAAAGGTAAGTCACGATGACTTAAATAAAGCATTAAATATTATATCTTGCTATGAATTTTGAATATTTTAATTACAGCCTCAAATAGTGCCTTAACCTTTTATATTTTCCACTCAGTGTAGCTAAATATGTTAACGCCGCAACCTGGTTGTTTATCGCGTAATTAGTTGCTCTCGAATCCCCCGCTTTCCCGACTGCTCCGATTTGTATTGAGACATCCTAATTTTGGTTTATGCGTAGGTGTCGTCTTCCCTCCATCCATGCAACCATTGCCAGCTCCAGTTGCCTTCCCCATCTTAGGGGCAGGCTTATCTCTAATGACAAATGTTTGCTTAAAAATCTTTTAATTGCACTTGTTTCGGGCTTTCTGCTTTCCGTCCGTGTTTGTGTTGGCTGTGCTTCCTCCTCCTCCGCCTCCTGATAAGCCAAATTAATCGCAGCACTTAAATTTTCATTTTGAAATTTTTTCCCTGCCAATGTGTGCGTCGTGCGTGTCCCGATTTTTCGATACGATTCCGTTTTCGATTTCGATGTCACTCTCGGGGCTCTCCTGCTCCCCCCAGCTATCTCTTGTTGCCCCCGGGCGGACATGTAAACTTAATCAATTTATCAAGCAGACAGGGACGGAGGAGAGGTGGCGGCGGAGCTAGATACGACTGAGCTGTACAGTTTGTAATTAATAATTGATTGATGAGGGGCCAGAGGAAATAAGCAAAAACTTTAGCTCTAGACGAGTTCCAAGAAGTAAGAGCTGAGTGGAGCAGATACCGAGATATAATTAAGATAGCTTGGCCTATCGCAAGTCCTAACCCATTTTTGAGTTCAAGAAATAAGTCTTTGAGACTTTTAATTAAGAGTAATGAAGCTGTCACATTAAATTATATTAAAATAAATAAATTCATAATTTGAAGGCCTATTTATTTATTATAATAATTAATGGATTCAAGAAGCTTTTTGTATGATTTATGTGGGATATAGACGATTGTCTGATTTATATGGATTTATATGTATTAACGGACAAGCCGACAAACGGACAAGACTAAATCGACTCGCCTTGTGAAGGTAGTTTTGGTTATATCTTGTTAAATAATTTAAAACCAACATTTAGGTTTAATACGAACAAACGGACAAGGCCAAATCGGCTTGTCTGGTGATGTTAACAAGTTTAATGGCTTGACCTAACCTAATTCTGCTTATTACGTATATTTTCACGTATAATGCCTTACTTTTCTTCATATTCGTTATTTTTAATATAGTTATATTTAATTCCAAGCTATAATTAAGGGTTTCATAATTATTTAACAGATCTAGAGCTTCCGAGCTAGTCTTCAGCGTTAGCTAATCACTTTTTCGGCTGTAGGCTTCATCTCCCACCAATCTAGACTCAAATCTCTGACTGGCTTAATAATTTTCAAGGTCTGCACTTTGACTGGCTCTGGCCACCAGCAGATAATCGGCAAGACCGAGTCAGAGTGCTCCTCCACGTACTGTACGGAAACATATATGCAGCATTATACTATACATATAGATGTATATGGTGTATATGTGGCGATGATTTGCGGTCTAATGCCCCTGGGCAGGCCAAGCCCGGGCTTAATCAGAGATTGCAGATGGAAGCGACAACAGCGAGGCACTCGAGGAACGAATGCACACCAGGAGGAGGAGTAGGAGGAGGAGGAGCAGTACGATGGAGACGCAGAGGATCGATGGATGGATGGATGGCTGGGTCAGTTCTTGGTTGGTCAATTAAACGAATGCTGAACGCTGATCGCTGGGAATAGATAACAGGACCTCGGCATGAACTTTATTTCGGAGATAAGGCCGTCGCTGTGCGGCTTCCAAAGATTGATAAAAACGAATTTCAGAGCCGGAGAGCTGAGAGAATCGAAACTAATTAAGTGGGTGGAAGTCCGGGAAGAGGAGGAGGAGTGGCCACATGATGAGCCTGATGGTTATCTCCCACCGACGTTTCCCCTTTTCGAAATTGAAAATCAACAACGGCGGGTATCATATCAATCTCAAGCTGAAATCGAAGAAGCCAAAACACTAGACGGCGCGCATTCGTCTTGCTGAGCGGAGCGATAACGATAACGATTAACCATTATCGCTGACACAACGCACAAGAACATCACATCACTTAATTTTTGGTATTTTTTTGTTTTTTTTTGGGAGCACTCGAAATTGGAAACCCGCCAGATGAACGCACGCAGATAAGGTGTCGAAATTTGAACTGAGATTTGTCGCCCCGATATCGCCCAATGCCTCTCTCTCTTTCTCTATCTCTGTCTCTGGCTTTATAAGTGGTATGTAAGGGGTATGTTGTTTTGGTTTAGATTTAGGCATCCGATAAAAGGGAAATCGAATTAAAATCTCATTAAAAAAAGGCGCAGAAACATCTTGTTTTTACTATGCGTTGCTATTATGTAAGGTTCTTAAAAATAAATACAATTAGAATATGTAAATTATTCACTACCTTTCCCCTAAATAAAATATTAATTAAAATAAAAAAACAGCCTTGTTCTGTTACAAATGGTTAAAAAGCCTTGCCTTCTTCGCTATTGTTTATTAGGGGACTCTGATCGTTCCTTTCAGTCTTCTTCATTGTTTATACCGCCAGTCTATCGGTTGATCGGTGGACACTATAGTGCGATCAGTCGGTCGGTTAGTGGGTCGACCGCTGATAAAGACATACTTTGCGTTTTCCGTTTGCCTTTGGAACTTCCCGTCGGCTCTACTGAATATAGAAATCAGTTCTATTTTTTTCGGCGGCGATAGCCATCGGCCATCAGCTATCAGCCAGATTTGGAGGAGGTTTCGGGGCGTTGACAGAGATTTATGGCGCTTACGGCTGCTAGCCAGGGTGTTCGCTATCAATGCCCCCGGAGACAGAGTGAATTCATTGGTTCCCTGGGATTGCCTACAGGGTCACACATTCGATGTGCGATCCCCGACGATTCGATTTGATACGATCCGATTCGGAATCGAAATGAAACTGATATCTGATGCAAAAGACGACGACGACTCGGGGAATGGAAATTAATTAACTGACAGATATCGCGCCATTTGCCTGAAGGGAAATCCGCAACTTAACGTTGGAGATCGATCAAGCAGATATACAAATAATCAGCTATAGATTCCATGCTAGGGATGGCAGAAAATATCTCTATATCGATACTGCATCGATATTTGGCGCGAAGTCTAATATATTTATCGATGTTGTATCGTTGAATATATCGGACCTATTCCATCAATAGGGCTCAAAAATTTTGTTTTAAATAAGATATATACAAGTAAAATCGATATATTATCCCTAAAAGCTGTTGTTTTTAAAAAATATTTAAAACTTCGATACACTTTACGATATTTTCGATATAAAATAGAGAGCGATACTTTTGTTTATTTATCATATCGAAGTTTTCCCCTAGATATACCATCCTTATTAGAGGCTTGGAGGGATCTGTATCTGTGGCCGACAAAACCACATCACATTCGACATGTTTTTATCTTTAGCTGAAAATCTCTTCAAATTGTTATAAACGAAAAACACACAGCAACCACAGCAACAGCAACAATTGTTGTTGCTACAATTTTATCGTAGTTGTTGTTGTTGCCTTTGTTGTTTCATTCTCTCATTTTTTGAAGCAAAGCGCGACAATCTTGCCATCAGATCAGCTGATAAAAAAGCAAGCGACCAGCGAGAGACCCCGGAGCATTGTACAAATCATACAACAACCAGAGCCAGCCATCAACCGTCACAGCAACAGTAACAACAACATCGTAAAAATCAACTACAAAAAAAAAAAAAAAGAAAAAGAGCAACAATCGACAGCTGTTTTTAAGCGATTTTTAGCTTTATTTTTGTACGAAAAGGGAATGAATGTTCGGAAAATGACTACAAACCATTATCGCCGGCCGGTCATCAAATTTCAAAGTTTTTTTTTATTTATTTTTCTGTCGATTGCATTTTGCGATTAAAACTAAAATAAAACCCAGCCAGAGTGGATACAGATGTGGGGGAAATCGTAGGGTAGAAGTGTGGTGTCACTATCACTATCGCCCTGGTGATTAGTCAACTGTAGGAAATGCTAATCAAGATCTTTATTAAATGCCTTTCTTATCCGGTCACAGCGAATGATATATGGTAGAGTTTTAAATCTTTTAAGAAAATAAATTTTAACATAACCAGAGGCTTTGTAAAATCATATTTAAAAAGTTAAATGCTTTACAAGTTTTCTTAATGTTTTAGTTAGCTATTGTTGTGGGATTAACTGACATTTGGCGACCTACATTTATTGTTGGAACGTGTCACCAAACTGTTACTTGGGAATTACAAGGAGCCGTCCTTGTAACAAATCTTGCTATGTTTTTTAGCAGTTTCTGATCTTTTCATCTTTTGTGAAGAATTCTGTAGACCAAGCGATATATACCAAGAGATCTTAGAGATATGGATAGATAGATTATTATATATATATTGTTTTTTTATACAAAATAGAATATTTGTTAACGACGTATTCCCTTCGAAAGCTAATTTTGATGACTCTTTTGTTTTTGCGGAAATATATAACTTATCGGAGGAAATTTCCGGCTCATGACTCAGCCAGGCAACTCATCAGAATATTTAAAGGTATAAGGTTACGTGCATAATGCATAAAATAAGTAATAAATATATATATATAATAAATTTAAAAAGAAGGAAATTTAGTTCTATTTTGAAGGAAGATCTCTTAAAATTTCGCTAGACTGAGATCCCCATTTGGGTCATTCTTAAAAGTTCTTAAAAGATTTAAGTCTCATCAGAATTTAATCCAGTGCCCTTCTCATCCATTGATTATTCATTCCCTTCTCTCGTTTGGGATAAGAAAGCCGCACCAACACAAAGCTAAAAAACTGCAATATCTATATATATATGTATATATACATATGTACATATTTATATTATATGACTAAGTTCCAGTTCCAGATCATCCAGTTACTGCCCCTTATCGGTACCCCTTCGGACTTGATATGCAAATGTGCGCTGGCCAAAAACAACGATAATAACAATAATAACAATACAAAAAAAAAGGCAACACAATGTGAAAAAAACAACATTTTGTAATTTGTAATGCTTGTTGTGCTTTTTTTCGTATTTGTTGGTGTGTTTTTGTGTGAGACTGTTGGTGTTTTTATCTGCTGATATTTCCTGGTCCGATTTCCAGCAAATCAACAGAAACAGAGACACGCAGCTTATCGCAATTATTAAAATACAATGTCAAAATGGAGCCGAGAGCCCGGCGATTATCTTTGCCAATTGAAATGGACACAGGGACAGAGGCAGAGGCATGGGGAGCTTGCAACCTGAGCCCTGACTTTTTTTTATCGCAACTGCAACAGCAGCTCTGCGAACTAAAAAACTGCAATTGCATTTTGCAGTACGCAGTTAGCTAGCTTCTCTTATCGGCTCTTAGACCCCCTTTTCAAGTGCCCCCCTTTCGCTATGGAAAAGCGAAGCGAACCGCTTGACACGTACCCGCGCCGATTTCAGATACGCAACCGGAGACCGCCCCAGCGGAGCCAAAGTCTGAGCAGCAGAATAGAGCCAACATTACAGAGAAAGAAATCATTGGCAAAATTTGTAAATTAAATAATGATTGGGAATAAAAGCCAATCGATTTAAGAGGAATGTATGTTTGCTCTATCTCTCGTTCTTTCTCTCTTTCGCGCTTTGCCTGCAAAGTACAAGCCAAGCAGCATCAAGTGCTTATAAGTTCCTTGTTTGCCTTGACGCTCTTTGCGTGCCTTGTTCTTCTTTCAACAATAATAATACTAATCTAATCTTTAAAGAATTTAGCAGTTAATTTAGTTTTCTTTCAGTGCTCTTAGCATTTGGCCCGCTTTGCCACACGACTCTAAAACTCAAACTTGAGTCGAGTTTTTGAGGCTAAAATTGTCACCCGCATTTGGGGATGTCTGTCGATGTCGATGCTGCTGCTGGGCCGTTCGTTCTGTCTTTTGTGGCTGCCAACTGACAAGCGAACAACCAACCAGCAACCGATAAATGACAACCAACAGCTGGCCATTAACATAAAATTAGTGATAAGCGTAATTAAAATTTATAAAAACAACAATAAAAACCGAAAAGCAACCACAACAGACAACAGAGTTTATCTATGTGCGACTGCGGCTACGACTGCACATTCCCTCAGGTCTCTCTGAACTCTAAAAGGTGTGGAGATACGAATCAAGAGCGGCAGGTGGCAAAACTGTGCTTTAAAACGGAAATACCCTACAATTATAACGGTTTATATATTAATCGAATTTATCGATACTAGACAAATGCATAGGTGGTGAATTCATTGAATTAAAAATGTGAAATACAAAATCTACACATTTATTGAAGTAGATAAATGATTTAAAATAAAATTACACCGATAATATATCGATTAAATCGACGTTCCAAGGCTTTTTTAAATTGCTTTAAATGCCATTAAGGAATGTGTTATTTTCATATTTCTTTTTGATGACTAAACACCCTTTTGAAGGGTGTAATCGATAGCGAGGCCGAGGGCGTTGTCATCACGATTCCTACACTTTGCCGATATACAAATGTCAGTTATTGAAGCTTATGTAAAAGGCAAACAACAATAACAAAAGCCACTGCTGCTGCTGCTGCTGCAATTGTGATAAAAGTTTATCGAGTTGCGCTTTTCAGTGTTTTTTTTTCTCGCCTCCTCAACAACCTCCGATGCCCCTCTCCCGCCACAAAACCCCCCTAAAAAACACCATAGAAAACAACAGCAGGAACAGAAGTGAGGCAAGTAGTGTGCAAAAGATAAATATGCAAAGCACAAAATGTTAAGAGGAGTATGGGGGCTCTTAGGGGGTGGCTAGGTAGGTAGCCGTACCTGTCGAGGGATAACCCACTGATAGTGCAGGTGCCACAACAACAACAACAACATCGGCAACGAACAATGAACAACAACCGCTGCAAAGATAAAAAAAAAAACTGCCCTAAATTATCGTTTTACGCAAATGGAGAAGTTTTTCGTTATCCATTTCAACGGTTACCCTATTAAATAGTTTAAAGTTTTCAGCTTAATGGGTTCTTTGTACTTGTATTTGAATATTAATGGAGTTGCAAGTAGATTGTTTTTGTTTGATCACAGACAATATAAAGAATAAGATGCGTAACGCGCGTATATTTCTTATGTATCTTATTAGTAATATTTCTATTGGGTTGAAGTTTTTCCCAAAGGTTTTCAGATGATAAAGGTTTTTTTATCTACTAAGGTTTCTATGCTCCGAATATCTTATATATCTTCATTAAAATTCGTAGTTTCAGAGACCCGTATATAATTATAACTATCAATCAACTGATTGCTAAACAGTAGCTCCCTGATGATCGTAGCAACTATATATTTTTCCCCATTGAATCTAATCACCACTCGAGCAGTACTTCATCGGGTTTCAAGTGAAGAAATGGCCTCCAAGGGATCTAGTACCCATTTCCCCATAGATCGCAACATTAGAGTATTATCATAAGCTTTGTGTGCTGCCTCGGCTCAAGTTTATCGATTCTGGGCTTCTTTTGCTTATTGTGTGAGTTTCATTTCTCATGACTTTCGAGCTGATATCACTCGCTGTTGGGGCTGGGTTGGGAGCTCGATGGATGATGGGTGGTTGGATGGTTGGTTAGTTGCTTCGTTGGTGGGGTGGGGCCCGAGTCAGCCAGCCGAGAAACTTGCTCGGAGCAGAAGCACAGCGGACAGCGATAAGGAGACCAAAATGGCAAAATGGATAAGGCGGAAAACGGATGGAATGGAAGCCGGGGTGAACCAGAGGTGAGCCGAGCTGAACTGAACTGAGCTGAGGTGCGGTGTCCAGTGTCGCAGGTCCGGCACGTTTTATCGATTCCGATTCCGAAATATATGCATTCATTGGGTGTCAAATGGTCCGGGGCCATAAATATATCAAATGGGTATACAACGAAATGTAATTAGTTAATACTCTTCACGCTCTCTCTATCTCTCTCTGCTCAATACTTTGGCAATATTTATTCATAAGGTGTGTCAGCTGCAGCACGTACAACAGGTATCGATATCGATAACGTGGCGACGACAAAGAAATTTCATTTAAATGAGCAACAAAAAAAAAAAGTTGACAATTTTTGTCGTAATACATAATACCCTTTATAATGCCTGGGGTGTGGAGTATATAAGGCTTAATTATAACAAAGCAAGTCACTTGGAAAGTTTTTCTATGATTTTCAATAATAAAGCTTGATATTATACAAATATTCGTAGGTATAGCTAAAATTTCAATGAGCAACAAAATAAGTTGACTTTTTTATGATACCCTTTATAAATCCATGAGTCTGGGTGTCTTAATTTAATCAGCACTAACCGAAACCTATTTTAAACCTGTAATTCCTATAGGTTCTGTGCTAATTTTTGGTATACACATACTTTAAGCCATAATCAAGTTAAATAATACAAAAATATTCGCGATTAAAGGGTGCTTACAATCGGAACCCCAAGATATAATAGCTCCCAAGTTATTTTCTCTGACTTTATCGCATTTTCCTCTCCGATAAAGATCTTTTCTTACGAAGTTCGTACATAATCACAAGTCGTATTAATCATTTTAATATCGCAATAGTCTTTAACTTTATCGTTCTCACTTGTTTTTATTAATTTTTTTTTATTATTTTGCCTGCTTTGTCTTGGCATAGTTTATCAGCTGTCTTCCCCTTCTCCCGCCAGTCCCCTTTCTTTGTTTTCTGTGTTTGCTGTGTGTTCGTTCACATGTTTTGCTGTCCGAAAAAACGAGAGCTGCTGACCAAGCGGGCGAATTTTCGAATGGGTCAGCTGGCTGGGAGTGGGGGTCGCCAGGTAGGAAAAACGATCGTGGAAAGCGAACAAGTCTTTAGAGATTTTTATTCCATGAAGAAACTAAATTAACCCCCCAAAAAAAGGTCACCTATTAATAAATCTTGTATTTTCCCTGAAAAATCTTGTCTTGATAATTATAAATAATAGTAATGCTTAATTTCTGTAGTATTAAATTATTTATATGAGTGAATAATAAAAAACTATTCTAAATAAATTAATTTCATTGCAAAATAGCCATCATGAAAATAAAGTTTTACTACAATTTATCTCTGAGTTTCTTTGTTTTAAGCTATGAAACCCCAATTACTACCTTTCAGTAATATTTAATACAAAAACTTACCTTTATTCAACGGCTTGGGATTGGACTGTTTGCGTCGTGACATCGCGAGTCCAAGCGGCGGGGAATCGATGACGTTTTCCTGGCAGCTACGTCACGGCATCAAATCTGCAGCTGATCCAAAAGCGTTTCCCTTTTCGCGGACATTTACCCGGCGGATGTAGATGCTGATGCACGGAGATGCACAATCACTCACTATCACACACACAGTCGCACTTTGCGAGTATCAATAAATAGATTGCGATTAATATTTGTATTTATTTTGTATATTTTTTTTTGCGGCGATTAACAAGCCTTAATGAATTTTTAACGATCGGCGCGGTAAAAAACGCGGGAGGCGCGCGCGGTGCGGAACGTTGGCAATGGAACGTGGAATTGTAATTCCAATTGGAATGCAGCTGTCGTTGGGGGATTAATCACTTCGATGTCTGATCAGTGTTGTTTTTTGTTTATTTACTTTCGATATAAATTATAATTTAATATACTGGCTGTACACCGTTTTTTTTTTTTAAATTAATTTCCTGCGGCAGACCTTCACGTGTGAAGCGAAAAGCAAATTCGTGGCAAACGTCAAAACAAAACAACGCTTTTTCGTACGAAACTTCGAGTTTTTGCAGTTATTTTCGTCAATCATCCGTCGTGTTGCACCGCGGAATAAAAAATTTTGAAACGGTTTCTCAGCGTCTGTTTTCTTATATAGCGTCCGCCAGAGAGAGGACTGGCCGCAGCAGAGCGAAAGAGAGCAGCGCTCTGGCTAACAGAAAGTTCTGTTAATTGGAGAGCCGCTCTATCACTGCTAATTGGAATATGCGCCGGAATTTGCTCTGGATTCTGATTAACAGCGACGGAAATTCGGAGAGTTGGTCAGCCACTCACATTTGTGTTAAGCTTATTTACATTTGTTAGAATTAAGCTCTCTAAACAACGATCGAAACGATGCGGTAGTGGAACATAACAGTAACGGAAAGCGAAACCGCATACAAATTCGGAAACCAAAATGTCCAGAGAACGAGCGCCAAAATGAGATGAGAGAGCACATACAAGAGAGAGCGCCCGCGCTTATTGAAGCTCTCCCGCTCTCACCGTTTCCATTTTGTTTTTACTTTGTTTTTCATTGCCGCGCACGCTTTACAGTCTGCTTCGCTTTCGCCTGATAAGAATCAAAACAAAAACGCCGAAACATTTTACGCACGTTTTCACACCTTTGCTTTTGCCTTTACTCTTTCTCTCTCTATCTCTTTCTTCATCAAGCACGCGTAAATTATTAAATTATTAATTAAATGCGATTTGTAACACTCCCGTTAGCTTGGTTTCTTATTGGCTTTTATAAAACTAGCAAAATAACTGTTTTTAACGCGTCGCGTAATTCTTTTATTTGGTTACTGCGGCATTTGCTTTTTACTCCGTTTTATTCATTATATATGTAAACTCGCGTAACACATTTATATTCCCTGTTAATGATGCACCATTCCAGTTTCATTTCTTGTAACTTTTAAGTTGAATTTCTTGATATTTCTTGCAATTGCTTGTTGTTTTCTTTTTCCGTTCTTATTTCTTTTGGTTTTTGTCTCCCACTGGCGTTAGGTATTTTTCTTATCAGTACAACGCAGGTGTGAGTTATGAGCGGTGCAAGTTGTGCCCAGTAACCGCCTGAGGGCGCTATTGTGTAGCAAGGAGAGCGCTGTAAACATTTATTAACATTAATATTTATTTAATAGATTTTGTACGATTATGACTTTATCTTAAATATGTTTGTAATTTTTCTTCCTCTTTCGATGGGTTTTACATAGTGAAATAAGTAAAGAAAACTTGCTCATTTTGGCAACAAAAAGTAAAGCCTACTTATAGGCATTGTCGTGCAGAGGGCGCCACACAATGGCAAGATCTAAAAAGTTGAATAAATTTATTAATTTATTGCTTACTTTCTTTTCTGCTTTTAAAACTCAAAATAAATCACCTTATGTAAGTCAGAATATAATTTGCTATATTTTCTATACACGTGGAATATATTTCTAACCTTTTCTTTAACCTTTTATCTAACAGAAACCATAAATAAGTTTGTAAAAAATAAATAATTACACTCCTGCTGTGCCGCAGAATTCCATTTCCTGCCCCAAACGATTTTCGCTAACATTTTATTTAGAGCTTGCACTTCCGTTCTGTTTGCCATTTTTTTGTTTTGCGTAATTTTTCTCGCCTTTATTTTCCCGCGTTCCCCTTCTTCCACCTTCTGCTGGTCCTGTAATTCTTCCTTTTTCTGGTCCTGTAATTTGCACCTATTGCCCGCTTTTAATGGCAATTGTTCCTTTTGGTGGCTGCAGCTGCTTTGCATTGTTCGCTCATAGATTTTAAAAATTGCGACAGCAACGGAAATGAAAAGCTTCCTGCCGAAAAAGGACCTCCTCCTGCCTCTCCTGATGCAAATGGGGATGCAAAGGCAATAAATATCAGAAAGCAGTTAGTGGCCATAATCCGCGCTAACATATGGCCAAGTCGATTAGCGACCTTTGGGGGACTCCCCACTGCTCTTTATCCTTATTGCGAGATTCCTCAGTCAACACATTCCCTGTGCGGTAATCGCTAATGAAGTATACGCACCGTTGACCTTCGCTACGTTCATTAAACTTTAGTCGCTTTTTGTTTTTTTTGGCAAAATCCCTGATCGCCTTTTGTCTGTTTTTTGGCTGCTCAATGCAATTCGGCACAACGCCCAAAAAACTTGAACAAAATAAAGAACGAAAAAAGATAAAATTGGTAAAAAAAGACAAGCCAGAAAGTGGGATGGAAGGTTGATTACTTTTAAGATTTAAATAAGAGACATAAATGCAATCTTATGTTCTTTTTATCCATTATCCACAAAATAATGCAGTTGGTAGTTTATATTTTTATCCATATGAAGCTAAACAAATATCCTAAATATATTTAGACTAATTTAAGTATAAAAAAACAATCTTGTTTTGATTATTTCAAATAGTAAAAAGTCTAAGAAAATAACCTTTTAAGTAAGAATCAAAAATAAATTAAAAATTCTGTAGAAACAGAAAAACTAAGACAAAAAACAATTAATTAAAGTTATAAATAAGCTTGCACAAACATAAGCATTGTTTTATTTTAATGGTAATTTACTTTAACTTTAATTTGTACTTTTAAAACCTTTTTAATACATTTAAAAATGTATTTTTTAATGTAATTGAATAACAAATTATATTTTTAATAAATACTTTATTAACATTGCTAATATCTTTATTTTAAAATGAGTTCTAACCATCCAGTAACTTTACTTTATGATAAAACTTGTAGAATCTTTATATAATAGCCACTAAATAAATTGTATAAAAATACCAAGCAAAATCGATGACAACAAATTGGAAACACTTTCTAAAAAAAGGCAAAAGCCTCTGCACAGAATAATGGCCTTCGAATCTTCGATCTTGTTAACAAGGCGCCGAAAAAAATGGCAAATAACCATAGCTAATACCTAAGGGGGATTCCCCTTCGAGTTAGCTGGAATTCCAACTAACTTGGCTGTCAATCAGCCTTATTAACCGCATTTTCTGGCCAACAAAAGGCCATCGAAATATAAAATAATATGTAACCCAGCTTCGGCCTCCTCCTGCTAGCATAGTCAGTCCATTACACTCGCCGACTGGGGAGGCGTGAAATGTGGGGATTGGGAACTGGCGACGAGGTGAGCAACTCTTCCAGGTCAAGCAACTTGCGAGGCAAGGCCATGCCCGTGACTGAAACTGAAATGGAAATGGAAATACAGCGCGAAATACTCGTAAAAAACAAAACAAAAATCAGCCGAAAATTTTGGCGGGGGAAGCGAATATCATTGACCCAAGGTGCAGTTACCTTGCCAGCTCCGCGAGTGCAATGATCCGGTGATCTGTGCCTTTGGGATGGGATCGGAAGCGGAGCGCCTCCAACCCTGGGCGAAGCGTCGTCGCCTGACCTTACCCTGAACGGATTCGTGAGGTTGTCTATATGGGAAATGGGGGTCAATACACTGAGCCACGTTAATGATACAAAATTACAAGTTGCATAGCAATTTTTCGAATGTTTTTAGGGCTTTTTACGTTATTTACGCATGAATTTAGGGCTTTGGGGTCCGGAAGGTCATTGAAATTAATAAATATTCATTTAAGGTCCAGCTGTGGGCTTTTTTTATTTGCGAGTTAAGTTTTATGGCTACGATTATAAGATTATACATATGATTGTTATTATCTAAATCTGTAAGTTCTCCCTAACTATTACTAATAGGGGTTGTAATTATATTAATGATGAATAATATTATTATTACTACGTACTTGTAACAAACCAGAAAAAAAAATACAAAAAACCTTCAAAGTAAAGATTACAATTTGAGTTCGTTAAGAACTTTGAGTGGCTCCAAATACCACTCTTTATACCAGCTTAGGATCTTCGCCCTAAAGGTAAATAAGTGAATGTCAAGATGTCTTCCAAAAACTGTGAGCCCTCTTTGATTTAATACAATTAAATCTATATCTCGCCTCGGAAATCAGACAATCTTTTCCTAATCAGTATCTAAAATAGTCTTTTTTAAAGTTAAATACATTAAATATATAAGCTTTCATAAAGCAATATATATTTTCCTGGGAATTATTGACTTGATTCGTTTATGCGCCATAGTGCACTCATCCCATATAATGAGCATGCATTTTTGCATCAATTTTATTGTGGGCGAGTTCCCAGACACTTTGCAGGTTGATATGTCAAGCTTAGGGATATTCAAGAGTAGCTTCAAGGTAAAATTTCCAGTTTGACCAACTTTCGGCAATGTGGAAGCATTGCCAGAGAATGCAACCGATATGGGCCAAGACGTTTCAAAGGAATTTAGTCAGAAATACCATTGATATATTAAATAAAATTCGTGTTATTAGATATAAGCTATAATATTTGGTATATACATATTTTTTCATAATGTATAGCATTTCTGACAGAGAATAAATGTAATGTAAAAACTCTTCCCATGTAGAATATTTTTTTGCTGTGCATCTTAGCCTTGGCGTTCTCTTGAACTCTCTTTATTTGCTTCTCACCCACCCAATCTCTTCGATGAGCTCCCTCTCTTAGCTTCTCTTCTCGCCTTTTTCTGATGCTGATCCAGCTGCCAAGATCAGCGTCGGCGGCCTGGGCTCCTTGCATAAATTAAAACAGCTGATGAAATCCGCCAAGTTCGTCGCATAAGCGAGACAAAACAAAAAATCGAAAAAACACACTCACTGTTTCCCAAGCGGAGATAAAATTATTCACTTGTTTTTTATAAAAAGCTTCTTTGTTTTGGTTTCTTTTTTTTTAGCGATGCTGCATTTACCCACAAAATTTCTTGTGCCGTTATAGCCGCCCCCAAAAAACGCACTGCATTCGTGTCCAAAACGAAACCCGCCCCCTTTTTAGCCCCCGAGACTCGGCCCGACATTCATCAGACTTATTTTTAGATAATGGCATCGAAAAATGCAATATTTATAATAGAAATCCGCCCTCTCACTTTCGGCGCGCTCTCTGCCGCCGTTTAGTCGCTGCTGCTAATTGCGGTAGGTTCGTCTGTGTCCCATGCTGCGTATACGTGATGTCGACTTTGGCCCGCGAGTATATTTCAAGTGGCCATGGGACAGGAATATAAAAATACACCCCAAAGTGTACATCTGGCAGCCGATAGTCGAGGCATGTAATTTGGTGTAAGAGAAACCCGAGCTAATTAAGACAATTATTTATGTAAAGTAGATCTTCTTAGGGCTTTGCGAAATGTTTTCATTTTTAATTTAAAAGGGGCAATCAATCTTGTCAAAGAGGAGGAAATAATATTAAAAAGGGATTTCGGTATTATATATTTTGGCAACAATTGGGAAATTGGGAATATATATCGAGAGAAAAATTCTACATCATATATCGACAAAATCATCGTGCTGAATATCGAAAATATCGTCAAGTTTGAAGAATATCGATTTATCGCCATTTATCGTAAGGTTAAAATATCGATTTATTAATACTTATTTTATCGAGCTTCGAACATTAAGTACATTGAATTGTGTTCCAGAATCTTCTTGAAGTTTCATAACCATAGTGTCCATTTTTAATTATGTAGAACCTACATTGTAGGTACTGATTTTATTAGTTTAAAAAGGTGTACAGCCTTCCTTGCTGAAATACTCATCTTAAGTTATGATTCATTCATAAAAAAAAAATAATATAAGATTATATTTGCTTCAAAACTGACATTAAAACTAATCTTGCATCTTAGAGGAATGCCTAGACACATTAATTTATTGTTTAACATTAAGGCAGAGATTATTCTCAATAATTTATAGAGGTTTCCGGCTGACACAAGAAATAAAACTGAGTTGATTAGATTTGTCAAAGAGTAATAGTTCATAGTCTAAAAATAAACATAACCATCAATATAGACACCGATTGGCCAGACTTGATTTAATTTGGGGACCTTCGACCTCCCTCGAAGCGAACGCCCACTTTAATGCGTGTTCTTCCCTGATCCACTTTCCCGGGCAGGATGACTTTGCCCTCCTCACATAACTCGGATCGCTTATCTCGGATCGTAAGCGAATTCTCCATCTATTTATAGCCCCCTCCATATTCGCCCGAAGTTGCTTGACCAGACATAAAAGAGGAAGATGATGAAATACTACGTGTGTTTGCCGATTATAATGCTTGATACCGCCGCGGCGTTAGTTCCATTCCGGTCCTTCACACCTAAGTGAGTCGAACTCTACTTCACTTATGCCAGGGTGACCCTTCGGGTCACCTTCACCTTTTCTCTCTCTCTTTCTGTCTCTGCACCATCGATCATTCGCCCCACGCATGATTTTTTTGTATTTGCACCGATCGAGATATTCGGAGCCGCTCGAACCTATAGCTATGAACCGCAAAGAGGGAAAAGCTGAGAGAGTGAGAGTGACTCAAGTGACATCATTCCAAAGTTCAAACTCAACCAAGACTCGATGATCATGTGCTGAGCGCACTGCAATTGTGCGATATTCTTGTTTTTAGCGAATACCTCTTAGGAGATCAGGGAATATTGTAATGTCTTGTCCGTTAAAGAAATGTCTAGATCTCAAGATCTATAATCTAAAATTTGGTATGCTATCATTATTTATCTACATTATACACTTCAATAAGTTTTCGGTTATAATTTATTAGTTTCGAAGAATATATTTAAAAAAAATCTCTGATCTTGTCCGCTTGTCCGTTAAAGAGAATAGTTGTCAATATCTCGGGATCTACAAAAGGTAATGATCTCAAATTTGGTATGCAAACTACTAAAATACTTCATTTAACTTTAAACACTGTTGGACTTCCATTTAACCAAATTAAAAGCAATTTAAATAATGTAATTGCCTTCTGAACTATCACAGAATTTAGTCTGTAATTAAAACCATCCACAAGTAAGATTATATTATTACGAAACACTTGAATAATGTATTTTTCCTTGACTGCTTCTTTCTACAAGCACCGGGTATTGCAAAGTCGCGCCTTATTCGTTTATTTACTTGAATTTTCTGTTATTCTGCTGCTGATCTGACCGGCCTGGTTTGATACTTTTTGCATACTTTTTACTCATCCAGCGAGTGCACTGTTTCCATTTTTATTTTATTTTTTCGCGACTTGCCGTGGTTCAACGCTTTGTGAGTTTGCTCGTTGACCTTAAATGCAATTTGTAGCTGCTGTGTTCGCTCGCTCATGTTTGTGATGTTCACTTCCGTCGTTGTCCTTGTCAAAGTGCAAAAGCCTCCAGGGGGGAAAATACAAAATTTAAACGCGAATAAAGTATGACAAGTCATGCCCCGTTTGCAGGGTTGAATTTCGGCTGCGATCGCCTCTTGCGGATCTCTCGCAACTCCGATTTATGATTGGTAATTTGCAGAACTATGTTAATTATTTCTTGGGTGCTCTCAGGTCGACACCTCAGAGGCTTCTCTTTTATTTCTCTCCATCTATATGGCTCCACGAATTGCTAGCTTTTGATTATAATTATTTGAAACGCGTCGCCTTTTGCTAAAAATAAATATAAAATGTGGGCACAAGCGTCGATGTGTTTTTTTCGCGCTCGTGCTTCGATTAGCCATCAACGATCGGGCGAAGAAAAAAGCAGCAGAAAATGTGCTAAATACTCGAAATCATTGTGCACGCTTCTCGTTCATGTCCATCGGGGGGCCATTGGGAAGACGGTCGAGGGGAGAGGACAGACTCATTGGGGTGTCGGGGGAGAGAATGATCAGCAAAATAAATTTCCAGCCAAGGAAAACAAGCTAATGCCTGGGAAATTGGGGGCACATTTCGGAATTCATTTTGAATATTTTACGCTGTTCTTAGGGGAACAGAAACTCATAAAAATCTAACGAAATTAGTTACATATTATTACCAAATAAAATATTATATATAATAATAATAATACTAAATATTATAATATAATATAATATTGGAAATCCTCTTAAGGTGTTTATTATCTTTTTATCATATTTAGTTTGTTATGTTCTTCTTGTCCATTAAATTATAATGTATATAAATTATAATATATTTATATAACATAAACACTCAATCGAAAGAGGAAGACAATTAAAATAAATAAGAATACAACAAAATTTTAAATTTGTGTCTTAAATGAAAATTGAAATTAATAAATGATAAAGTTTATATTACATAATTTGTGTTCCTTTCCTAAAGTCACGCCATAAATATTAATTTCACAATTCCCTTATTATTTCCGCGATTGCACTTTTAGTCTCAACTTGAGTGCGGCGAAAAGGGAGAGTGTGCCTGTTGTAATATATAGTTGTCTGATTCTGGGTATTCATATATGTAAAAGCCATCCAATCAGTGCGTGGTTGCATGTAATCGGCGGAGATAAGCAGCCAGACGACGACGACGGTGGAGGAGGCGCCTCCGCCCCATCTCAAAGTCAACAACAACAAACGCGCCCACTTAACCAAACAAAAAACGCAACAATGTCAATAATAAAGGCAGCAAAATATACACAGTAAATACCATGTACTTCGCAGTAATAAATTGCAGAAAATAAAGAAAGGAAAATAAAAGAAAAAAGGAAGAAAGTGTCTGGCAGAGACGGAGGGAGTGTCGATGAAAGAGAGAGAGAAGGCAACGCGGTGTACTTGGGCAATTTCCATTGTTTGTCAGCAGCAACGAGCCTCCCCCTCAATATACGCTTGGCGAAAGGGTTTACGGACCCCGTCAAGGGCAATCCATTAATCGCGGGTTTCGTCGCCTATCAATGCCCCCCACCCGACATCTACACTGGAAAAATAAAGAGATTAAAACGGTTTGAAATTGTTCTAAGGTAATATGAAAATAAAATCGATATAAAGAAATATTCTTTATGAAATTATCGATACATTTTCGGATATTAAGTTTGAGGTCTTTCTTTAGCGATCAACTTAAAGTGCAAAAAGATCTTTTCTTAAGATCATTAATATATAAGTATGTTAAAATATTTAAGTCAATACATTGTAACAGCGATAAGTATTAAAACTTATCGACATATATCGATAGACATATAATTTATAAGATTACAGTTCGAAGCCAAAAATGTTATTTTTAAAACAATAAATCATTGACTTTATTCGATTTTTGCCCAGTACACTCCCCTTCAAAACAAATCGCGCAAACAACAATATAAAGTGCGGAGAGGAACCAACGCCCCATAAACAAGGTCTGGCTACGTCATTTCGCGGGCTTCGCTTAGATAAACACTCCAACCGACCCTCCGACCAACAGACCGATTCCCAACCGATTCGCACTCGATACACGCCCCGATTTTGAATTGCGGTTGCGATGGTCACGTTGCCGCCGAATGACAATGAGTTCGATAAACAAAATCGGAAGTGTAGCGCCAGAATTGAGATATAAGATACAAGATATAAGCGGATGAGCACGGCTATTGAGGGTGCACTTCCCTATAAAAGATAACACCATACCAAAAGATCTTAAGTGGGAGAACTCAAGGTTTCACATTTATAATTAGAAAGTTAGGTACAGTTTCGTATAAACTATATAGTGTATTGCCTAATAATTATAGTTTATAGACCGTAGTTTATAATCTTTCTGCTTTTATTATTATATATTTCCTAGATCGTATTATATTATATTATATTTTATGGAGTTTTTTACAAAGATTTAGACAAGAATTACAGCCGAGCATGCAGATCACTGGCACCTTATGTACATTTGCTGATATAAATGGCGTAATAGCGATAGGCGATAACTAATTCGATCACAGAAATACAGAAGACCCTGTTTTGTTCTGCCTGTACTTTTGAGCACCTCTGAAGGAATTCGTTTTATACTTTTAATAATCTTGTGCATTATAATTAAAGTGGAACGTTTCTTGCACGCGAAAGATAAGTTAATTTGAAGCACTTTAGATAACACAAATCGTGAGACAGTGGAGCTTTCACTAAAACAAATTAGTTACGAACAAAGAAATAAGTAAAATGCTTCAAAATAAAGCCTTTAAAGTAAATTAAGCCTTAGCTGCGCATTAGTACCTGAAGGTCAACGTAAGTACACTGGAATTTCATTTTACCGAACATTGTTTTACAGCGTTTGTCATCACCGGAAGTCGTAATTAAGCTGAATGAAACCCCACCCCGAGATAACCCTCACCGACTCATTCAGCATTCACAAATCTAGACCAAGATCAGTGCCGGCGGCATGCAGAGATGACGAACCGTAGCACCTGCATTCCCAGTCCAGCCCCTCGTATATTGATAAACCCCCCATTGACGCCGCCTGGGAAGCGGATCCCACCCCTGCTCCGGTCCGGTCGGCTCTGGGAAATCGATAAGAGAAGCCGGACTGATAAGGGCCACGCCTCTCGCTCATGTTGTGACTGATAGACGGGGACTGATGACTGACTGACCATGCGGTGGCCAGCTGGGAATCGTGGGGCTTATCGGTGGCCCGCTCTTATCGCGGACCGAACCCCCGAGTTGTAGGGTTGATCCTATAAATGGACGGAGACTGTCCGGGGGAGATGTATGTGCCTCCCATTCCGACGTATTATGAATAACGCCCGTATTATTGTTTCTTCTGTTCACGTTGACTTCACGTGGCCCCAATCAGACGCCCCAGCGACCTCGTCAACACATATCGCCATCGCCATTCGGAATTGGAATTGGAATCGGAATCTACGTCGGCATACTAAAAAACGGGTCTATCAGCGGCTCTGCCGCTCTCTGCCCTCGCTCGCTGCTTATTCTAGAGATTTATTTCTGTTTGTGCCATATATACGTATATAAATATATATTTATACGCGGTACTCCAAGGGAATGTTGTACGTTTGTCACGATAGACACCTGTTCTCGAGACCCACAGTTAAGGAGGGTGTGAAAAGTGTGCCTAAGAGAGCGGGAGAGGAGCACTATCTATCTGATATCGAGGCTCTCTTGGCAACACACAGATAAATACGGGTAACCTAGCCCCTTAGATATCGAGTTCTCTTAGTGACACACGAAATAGGATAAGCTTTTTATGATAAATCATATATTATTTAGCTGGGATGCCATGTATAGAAAAACTCTTATGATCCAAATAGGATAAGCTTTTTATGATAAATCATATATTATTTAGCTGGGATGCCATGTATAGAGAAAACTCTTATGATCCAATTTAAATTCATGCTTAAGCCCTTAACATAAATAAATACGGAAGTTTGGGATACTATAAACCAGTAAGGCTCTGCCCAGCCTCTACCGCACACACGCTTATTATGCAACAGTGCGGATAAATTGTAATGTGTTGACATAAAGCCTTTATTAGAGTAGAGTGGCTATTTTCCTAGTCATAACTATTTTTACGAATATTACAAACATTGTTTATTATTGTTTCCATGTCTAGACACTTTATTTTATTGTCTCACTCAAATGCAATTCTAACATGTATTAGCTGGCTATAGACTAATATAAATGAGAAAATAGATAACCCTACTTCTCAATTAGCCCTAATTAACCCATTTACAACCACCTATGTACATATAACGTACGGATCCTTGACGCTTGTGCACCTTGCTCAAAGCCTTGGGTATCTGTTAGTCGCAAAAACGGAAGCACTTCTGTTTGTGTTCCGTCCCATATATTATATTATATATGTTTTCTACGTATTAATGTTGTTTGTTTTTATTCCCAACGCACGACCGAACCGATGACGATGATGATGGACTGCCGCCGGTGCCATTGAAAGGCGTGCACCTGAACCAGTTCAGGGTCGGTCCTTATCCTTCCCATTGCATTCCTTGCCACAGTACCCATTCCATTCCCATTCCCCATTTCGTTTTGTTCCAGGGACAAACAACTTTCAAGTTCAGATGGGAACATTTTGGCAGCCGAAAGGAACTGGGCCAAGGTCGTCGCAGCCAGAACCGAGAAGTGGAATGCGAATAATGAGAGGAACGGTGAGGTAGGTGAAAAAAGAAGGCATTCAATAAGTGGCTGGGGGAAACCTTCGCATCATCGTAAATTTCCATTTGGGAAGCAGTCCCGCCTCGCTTATGTACATGGTGCTGTTCGGCGGTGGCCTTGCTCCAAAGATCTTTGTAAACTTTGTGGTTCTCCGCCGGGGCGCGTTCCATTCCGTTCTATTCCGTTTTTTGTAGCTTTCGGTCTTTAGAGAAACGCGTCGTCAGGCACGTAGACAGCGACGTCGACAGAGGCAGCGAGAAAACGCATCACATGTGAAGGGGATTAGGCGAGAACACATGACAAGGGGACTCGGTTCTGAGGGGGCGCAATGCCGGAACGATCTCTCTACAAAGTCTACACTAACACACACCCAGAAAGATAAAACTCGAAAATATCGAAAGTGTGCTTAAGAGAGACGGTTAACTTCTCTCGAAGAGACTGAAGACGCTTAAGGTCTACAAATCTTCTCCAGAGACACACGCCTCGAGGCGGGCATGCTGCTAACTTATTTTATTAACACAGTTAAACTTAAAACAAACCATCCAGAATTATGAAAAGGTCCATGAAGATCGAGGATCATTAATTAAAATTGGAATCTTAAGTGGAATTAGAGTCTCGAGGTTCGCTAAGGATCGGGTTTTCGCTATTAAGACTCTAACCATGTGATTATAAACGCAGAAATCGTAAAATTATAATATAAATAACATCCGATATGAGTTTCTCAGCAATATTTTGTTTTTTTATGGCAGTTCGAGGTTGGTTCATTAAAGCGAAAGTCTTAATTTAGATATTTAGTCTCGAGTTAGTCATGTGAGCCACTCTTTTATAACTCAGTTCAATATTTTGCTATATATTTGTAATTGTTTATAACAATAAAGACAGCAAGCAAAATAAGAAAATTATTACGCTTCATGATGAAATTTAGAACAAAAAAAAAATGGTTACAAAGATTATAATTCCGAAGAAAACAGCAAGTTATCGTTATCGACTCTCAAATGTGTTTGCTTTATGTGAAACAATTTGATGCCTTAAAATCATAAAGATAACTACATATATATGTAATTATTTATTACATTAAGTTGGAGTTTTTCCAATGAAGATTTGTACATTTTGTTGTTCAGATTCTTCAGTTTTCTCCCTCGCAAACCAGTTTGACCCATTTCGAGAGCCAGTCTTCTCTCACAATCTCCGCGTTCAATTGTGGAAATTCTTCTTATTTGTAAACATGTTTACAACTGTGCTAAATGGAAATTTCAGTTTTATTCATCACTCCACAAAGAAGACGGGTAAACAAGTAAGCCAGCGAAGAGTGTCTTCAGTTTGAAGTCACGAGCTTCGCTCTCCATGACGTCATGGAGATTTTTGACGATGATCTTGGCGCATTTTCTGAGGTAGAGGAAAGAACTCGGGCGATTTCGGGGGTTTACCCACGCCCCGTGTGTGCCAAGAAAAATGTTTGAGAAAGTGAACTTGAACGGGGCATGCGGGAAATGAGGAAAATTGCGAAAATGGGCGTCGCATTTGAGGCTTTTGACGTTGTGTTGCCGTGGCAAATTATAGACCAATTCCTCATGATTTTCAGCCACTCGCCGACTACATGATTGAGTCGAGAATATGAATAATGCGAATGCGAATGCGAATAAGAGGTTATTTCGTTCTTAACTTTGAGAAGGCCCTGACGTCAGGGTCCACCTGTGATTGACGCTCGACCAACGCCTCGGAGCGAGCATTGTCTGCTTCTGCTTTCTGCTTTCTGCTGGGGATTTTCATTAATAAAGCATAAGAAGCGTAGGTGCGCCCTTGAACCCGGGGGTAGCTAACGCCGACACGTCACGCTTCTTACGCTTTTGACCTTTGACGCGCGCAACAGGAGTAAAATTCAGCGTGGGTGTGACGTCACCGACACAACGTAATGCCAGATGCCAGACCCGAGTGTTACGTCAATGCGCAAACTCGCTCTGAGGATAAGAATGGGGCTGCTCTCATCTCCAAGTCGCTCTTGCCACCAAATTCGTCGGCATTTTGCCACACAGCATAAAAATAGCGGAAGTTTATGGCTTTATTAGCCTTGTCCTGGCATAAGGATGTTCTTGTACCTCAGGAATCTATCTGATAAAAATGTTATTAATTATCAATCTGCTGTATCTTAGGAACTTCAAGACTTATTGTTGTTAAATTTGGTATGTAGGTTTCTCAAATGGAATCTAACAAGAAACCAACAATTCAACACCTTCTCATCATGTTATTTAAAATTAATATGATGTAACGTTAAAGCACAATGGTATCTCTGGACCTCCAAGACTTATAGCCACCAAATTTGGTATAGGGGCTTCTTTGATAAATTCCTACGAGGCTGACCTATTACTAGGACGAACCTAACCTTATTATTTAAAAAGAATAAAGTATCTCTGGACCTGCAAGACCTGTAGCAACAATATTTGGTATACAGTCTTCTCTGATGAAATCCTCTAAGAGGGCCATTTGTTATCAGTATTGTTTTTCCAGTGCCCAGCGGCCTACGTGCTGCCAAGAATGTGCGTGGGCCCACGTGAGTACGCAGGGTCCGGGTTTCGCCACCAAGTGGGCGTGGAATACGGATCCGGATCTGCGTGGGCGCAATGCAAGTCAAGGGAACTGAACTGAACTTGAACCCGCCGGGGGGAGCCGAGATGTGCGTCTAATTTTAGCTGCCAACCTGCGTCCGTTGATTAAATTAAACGTTAGCGAAATGCACAGTACAGATTCCCGCCGAGGAGCGTCTCCTCAACTGCGTCGCAGTTTGCATTGAAAATCCGGAAAGAGGGGAGGGAGCGTGGAAAGAGGAGCGTAACGGTACATCGGCCCATTTACACGCCCACATATTCGCCGAGAGAGTGGATGGAGGCCATCGCTTGCCTGAGTTCAGTTCCGCGCGAAATTTACACACACGAATTCCCCGATTCCAATAACACACAAACACCAGCACAAACACGAACACGAGAACAAAAACAAAAACGCAAGTACTGCAAACATTCACACACAAACACATAGGAGGACAGGCACACCGATAGGCATGCCGCAGACTGCTGGCTTTTCTCGCCGCCTCTCGCTCGCACTCAGGCAGCCGTATGCCGAGGCAAAGTATCAACAAATGTTCACGTGAACATCATGAGGTCAACGCGTGATACCAGACGGACCGACACAGACACTCACACACACACCGAAAGCACCCAGGCGTGGGGAGCCAGTAAGAAGGTTACTCACCGCAGGTAGTCAGCCTCGGAATACCCTTTACTTAAGGAACTGGTTTAATTTAAGAGAGCCCAAACATCTAGTAAATTCGAAATATATGACTGCCCTCTTTTTAGATAATGAAAAGTATCATACGGTATATGTCTGTCTGCCCCACGTTGGGTGCCAAACCATTAGCCCACTTCTCAATTCATACACTGTCCATCATACCCCTGATACCCTCGATGGAGTGAATACAGTCGCCCCACAAGTCTGGTGGCGTGCTAGTTATTCGTCGACTTTGTTGTTGTTGCGCAAGCAAGAGAGCCGAGCGCCGTCGTATAATAGTCACAGCTGTTTCTGGCGCTCGCTCGCTCTTTCCTTCTTTTGCGGTGTGTGTGCGCTGCACGAGCCCCTTTTTGCATTGAAAACTGTTACAGGCGGAGATTCAGGCGCAGCATTGCCAGGTGGAAGTTACCCGGAGGTTAGGTGAGATTAATATTAAAATGAATTAAATCGCAATCGGATTATTGATAAGTTACATGAGGCTGGTAAACAAGGCCATTTTGAAAATGCCTTTTCCCATGACTCATCCCCGTTATCTGCGCATTTCTTGCGCCTGGCAATGCTCTTCGCTCAACTGTTGAGCGCAGCGCCCCCACCACACTCTCGCCTTCTCGCTCCGTCTTTCGTTTATTAATGAAATCTTTCGTCTGCTGGGCGACTTTGTTGCCAGACTCAAAGTCAGACTTGGCTCTAAAGTTAATGCAAATAATATGCGAAGCAGCCAGATTTAAATGGATTTCAGCTTTGAGGGGCGTCTGCCGCCCAGGTTTTCGTCTGAGCCTGTTTTCAGCTTATTTTCTGTGTTCGATTAATCACAGACTTCCGTGGCAACAACTGCGTCAGCGTCAGCTATTCAGTCACGGCTTTGGGGTGTGTCTGTGTGTGAGTTGGGGCTGTGCACGCGGCCACTGCATGAACAGCCTATGAATAGACAGCCCCCAATGGAATGGCATGGCATGGAATCCACGACGCCCCTGCCCCCGTCTTTCCGCTGTGCCTCTCTCGTTCTCCCCCTCTAGCAGTAAACAGCTGATGACGTCCATGCGTTGGTTACGTGCTTCTCCTCCGAGAACTGCCTCTCTCTCTCACACTCTCTCTGACGAACTGCCTCTTCTTCTCTGTTGTGTGTGTGGGCTGGTAAGAGACCTGACCTTTTTCGAAAGAGAGACAGAGGAGGAGGTGGCGCTCTGCCCACGTTTCTGTTGGCTGATGCTCGTCCGGGTTTCATTGCACTGGTTGCTCCACTGCCGATGACGATTGCCGTCACGCACACATGCCCACTTACAAGTGATTACGTCGGCGGCTCCACTCACACACACACGGCGACGTCGCCAGCGCCAGCTCTGCTGGTAGCTGAACGCCTTTGCCTTTTTCATTCGTCTCTTGAATTTCGAACGCAACGGTTCGCCCAGCTCCGGCACACGGCAAAAAAAAAAAACGCAGTGCGAAGCTAAAACAGAGTGCAAAAAGCCCACACGCACAACACAAAAACTGAGATTAAGCCAAGTGATAAAGTGATAAGCCAGAGAGCAAAACAAACAAACAGACAACAGACTCTTCGTAGAGCAGTGTGCAGCAAGTTCAAAGTGCAGCGAAAAGCCAGCAAAATGGATATGGATACCCTGCTGCCCTCGCCGCCCGCAACGCCCCCGCTGCGAGAAAATAAATTGGAAAATGTAAGTGACCTACAAAGTGCAGGAACACCACGCTGAAAGCGATTAGTAATTGTTTCGAGTGCAGTCAAGGCAGAGGAAAGTCAACGGAAAATCAAACGGAATCGGTCGGCTAGCTCGCTCTCGCTTCC
The DNA here is from genome assembly GCA_008042475.1 of Drosophila kanapiae. Lineage (NCBI taxonomy): Eukaryota > Metazoa > Arthropoda > Insecta > Diptera > Drosophilidae > Drosophila > Drosophila kanapiae. The sequence goes on from VNJM01002939.1 coordinate 1,172,792, forward strand.
ACTTGCCGCATTTCTAAAAACAAAAGTTCTCGGTCTCGCTCCCACTCGCGCACAGGCCATGCGATCACGCAGCCAGCACGCGTTCACGTGAACACCGCATGCACAGCTAGTGATGTGTGAGTGGGAGCGAGAAGGCCTCAGCCTGAACATTGGACTTGGCACCAGCCAGCAGCAGTAGAAAAACCAACACAACACGCGAGAGGCAGAGAGCGAGAGAGCGGCCCCGCCGTACAAGTGAGATTTGTTTGAGAGCGAAGGTGAGTTGCCAATTGTTGGCAACTGTGCGGGCGTGGGACAGAGAGGGAGCGATGGCTAGGCAAACAGGCCAAGCCCCAAGCCATAAAAATATGTCACATTTCTCGTTGCTGGCTGGTTTCTTTGCTGTATTTTTTTTTTTTAGTCTTTCGTTCGTTCCAACTTGACTTATCTGGCCAAGAAGGAAGGCAACAAACAAACCCAAAAACGCACACACATTCAGCGCAACGTGCCGAGCCCATAAAAAGATTTCGACGTCTACACACGCTTCGTGTGCGCCCCTAGCAATCGCCAAGACCCCCTCCATTCCCCTCCTAATCTCGCCCACCTGAAGCACGTCATAATAAACCAAGACTGCATTTTTCGTTGCCTGCTTTCAGGCGGCGCTTCATTTGAGCGAAGAAGCGCGACACAAAAAAGCTAGAAAATTAGGGGAAATCCTTGAAAATGTAATTTCTAGAAAAAACCTATAAATTTCGATGGAAGTTGTGCGTCATAAATACATATTAGCAGGGGGAAAATGATTGCAAATCAAGTTATTAGTCTCTTCTTTTAACATTTTAAATTAATTTAAAATAAAGCACAGCTGCTTAGTCATTATTTCTCGCCTCGAAAGGCCGTTTGAAGCAGGTTCAAAAAACCGCCAAAAAAAAACCATGTTCCCTTGGCCTCACACGCACAGATCATTGAACTTGGGGGTTGGGTGCGGTGGGTGAAGGTCAGCGGCGGTGAATGGCCTTGCACAGCCGTCGCTGCCAGTAATTAGCGGAATTTCGACGGGAAGAGTTATTGTGGGTCAGAGCTGGTCAGGGGAAAAAGTGAATGGGATTTTGGGAATGTGAATGCACTCTTTAGGACCCCAAACGCAATGTCGACGAACTCTCACTAATCCCCCACTCTTCTCTTTTGTGCCTCAGGTCGTCAAGGACGAGCAACAGGTGAACGAGAACCTGCTGAAGGCCAAGCTCAAGCTGGTGGCCCAGAAGAACCAGAAGAACGGCGGCATCATCACACCCAATCCCTCGGACACGGAGGACGAGGCCTCCGAGGTGCCCAGCAAAAAGCAGCGCTTGGAACAGCCCGCTGTGAGCATGACACCGCCGCCGGACCAGAAGCTGGAGAGGGTCAGCGTCATCATGAGGGTCAGCAGCTCGGGAGCGGTCTCGTCGAGCAACCAAGACGAGAGCTCCAGCTCCTCCAGCTCCAGTTCCTGCTGCAGTTCCTCCTTCTCGTCCAATGCCACCACCACAAGTACAATTTCAATGGCGCCCACCGTCGAAGATGATTATCCGGAGACCAATGTGTGGCGCAATCTCAAGTTCAAGATGAACAGGAAGCGGGCGGCGGAAGTGGCCCTGCCACCAGTACAAAAACCCGAGGAAGTAGCGCCTATTGCCCAGCTCCCAGCCCCATCTGCACCAGCGGAAAAGCCTCAAGAGGCAGAGGAGGAGGCCGAAGAAGCCAAGCCTGTGCTCTACCTGGCCCCAGTAGCCTCTCCAGCCAGTCAGCTCCTCCTGCTCAGCACAGTTGCCGCCCAGCAGAGTCACACGCCCATAGTTTCCGAGGAGAAGCAGCCACATCATCCCAGAATCACAGCCGCACAGGCGGCGGCCACCAGGAGTCGCATCTACGAGTGCAGCTTCCCCGAGTGCGGCAAGAACTACTTCAAGAGCAGTCACCTGAAGGCCCACCAGCGGGTGCACACCGGGGAGCGACCCTTCATCTGCAAGTGGGACAACTGCGACAAGCGGTTCTCCCGCTCCGACGAGCTCTCGCGCCACAAGCGCACCCACACCGGCGAAAAGAAGTTCCAGTGCGGCGTCTGCCAGAAGAAATTCATGCGCAGCGACCATCTGTCCAAGCACGTGAAGCGCCACAACAAGGACAAGGCCAACGGCGTGAATAGACACGTTTCCTTGGCCACTGCAGCATCCGCCTCCTCCGTTGCCGCTTCCCTGTGCGATGCCACCACGCTCCATCTGCGAGCGATAGCGCCGGCGGTCAGCAGCGGCAGCTCCTCGCCCAACTCCTCCTCGTCCTCCTCCTCTTCGGCCAGCCTGCAGGTCTACAGCGCCCAGGATCTCCTGCGGCTGCAGCAGCAGGCCAGCTTCAGCTTCGGCGGAGCCCTGCTTCAGGTGCAGCGATGAGGAGTCGAAAGGAGCCACTAACCAGGAGCACCTGCATCCAGAACCAATCTCACACCCGACAGTATCGCCAGCTAAACTTGAGCCAGAAAAGAGAAAACAGAAAAGAACTCCCACCAAAAATTAGAGTAGAGTTTGTCGCGGAAGATGTGTAGATTTTGTTTTCGTAGTCCCAAGTCCGGCATGAACTTCACTTAATTTTTAAACAAACCCTGAAGCGGAATAGTTTTATCTACAATTTCAACGAGTTTTTTCGCCTAGTGTAGCTGGTGTTAGTCTTAAGCCTTAGTTAAGAGCTAGATCTTGTCAACGTTTTACTTCGATAAGCCTTCAAGAGCACATTTTACAGCCTAGCAACCCTCTTCAGATTCATATTTAGACTTCAGACTCTGAAAATACCTTGTAAATATATTATATAGACGAACATCTGTGATATTTAAGTTTTCTTAACTATTTTCTATATCGTACCATTAGCTATTCGCTCGTAATTCTCTTCTAAACTAAAAACACACACACAACAATTGTATTTATTGCTAAATGTGGAAAAAAAGAGAAAGAAAAAGATAAAAAAAAGAAAATGGATCCTCAAACGATTCAAATCTCAAATGAAAATATACATATTTTCCAAAATAATCATAAAACTGCTTGTATTCAATGGGAAGGGAGGGAATCACTGTGGATCACAAAGATTCGGACGATTGAAAGTGTTGCTACTTGTAATATTTACAACATATTTATAGCCCGATGACGTAGGGTGGGTATTTATGAACGCAACAAGCAGAAGGGGAATCTTCGAGCTCATTTAAAGTATATATTCTTGGTCAGTGTAACCAGCAGAGTCCAAGTTCCAAGGTGTCCTCATATAAGACCTGCTTTCTTGCTTGTTTTCTTTATAATATTGAATTAATTTGGAAAACTTTCAAGGCGTTACTTGTTTTCCTTATAATATTGAATCAATTTGGAATATTTTGGGATGTAATGCTAGGGGATGTTGCTTAGACTTGTATAAAATAAAACAGTCTTTGACTTACCCCCTGCATAAATTTGGAAAACAGTTTCTTGATGTAACAAATGTGATCTTTTGATGATTCTGGAATATGTTGATGTATCTGGATTGTGTTTGCTGATGAGGTTTGTTTGGTGTTAATTTTGAAACCGATTTAAGAGTGTTTTCTCTTCGGAGAGTTATTGATTAAGCACGAGATCTTCTTCTGCGACTATTTCAGGTTTATTTTCAGCTATATTTTGTCTTAAAGGTAAGTGTTGATCCACCAAAAGGAGCACTAAAGCATGAAATTAAAATAAATGTAATAACGATATTGGATTTAAGAAATAATACAAATGAAAAATCTTACTTGCTCCCAAAATCCTTAATTTTACTTTTAATTAAACTCCCAAGAGAGCGGTAAATTCACAGCCGGCCTTGGGCTTCGCCTGCGGAGAGCACGCCTGCCTCACCGCCATCTCCCAGGTGTCCAGCAGATGGGACAGCGAGTAGTTCTTCGGCAACTTGGATATGCGAGCGATGAGCGCCTGCTGCACCGTTTGCAGGAAGGGCGATGCCGAGTACTCCTGCTCCGTCAATGAGCAGTCCGGCGCCTGCCACGGATACTCCTCGGGCACGCTCACACTCACGGGCGGAACGCTCGGCAATCGCTTGTCGTCCAGGCAACAAATCAGGCGAATGGCCTTGTTATTTATCTGCGTGGTGGTGTCTAATTTCACCTTAAACTTGCTGTCCAAGCGGGCAATCTCGCCCTGCAGGACATGCGGCACATCCTGTTCGAAGGGTGAGCTCTTTTCCTCCACCCGGGGACGCTTGGCGGGCACGGGAGCTGCTATGTCGGTGCCAAAGAGCAGTTCCAAGGTGGGTCGGAAGGTGCGATGCAATGTGTGATTGGCCACGGGACTTTGGAGGGTGGTATTGATCACTTCCAGCAGGGGATTTGACGATTTCTAGAGGGGATTAATTGGTTGCATTTATCATAAGCAAAGCCAGCGCAAGAGATTCGAACTTACACCAAACTGATGGCCGGAATAGGAGATCAGGTCCATCTTCTCCAGCGCCTTCTCGCACTTGAGGAGTGTCTCCAGGGGCACACGCTGTGTGGGATTGCACAGGATCTCCAGCAGCTTGCTCATCTTGGTCATTTTCTCCACATCTGTGGGGAAGTATCCCTTGTAAGATGATTCCTTTAACTACTTCCTCCAATACTCACTGGTTCCATCGTTGCTTATCTTGGCCAGCATCCTTTTGAGCGGCTCTATGTACTTGGTCAGCTGCTTGTACTTCTCCCTGTACAGGGCCTCCTCTTGGGGATTGAAGGGACTGTTGCCCGTCACCTGTCCCGGCGTATTGATCGAGGCACTCGGCGACTGCTGGCGCAGGTTGTTACGCTGCTGGGGATTCTGCATTTGCATCATCTGTGGACTGGACTGCGGCACCAGTGCCGGGCTGGGTATCATATTCGGCGTTTGCATCTGCTGCGGCGTGGGCGGCTGCTGTTGCGTCGGTGTTTGGTTTCCCAGCTGCTGCTGTTGTTGCTGCTGCTGCTGCTGCTGCATCTGCTGGAGCTGTGCCTGCTGCAGCTGCTGGGCATCCGCTGGCGACGGGCTGGAACGCATGAAGGGCTGTCCCGGCTGCTGTCCAACCACGCCGCCCCGATTGCCCGGAAACATCTGACCCGCCTGGCCCATCGTCATATTGGGTTTCTGTTGGAGATTCGGCGGCATATTCACGCCCATTCCCATGGGATTCATGCCGCCGCCGCCGACCTGCTGCTGCTGCTGCACGGCATTGGGCGGCAGGCCAGCTCCTCCGCCGCCAACAACCTGCTGCTGCTGCTGTCCGGCGGGGCCCTGCTGCATGTTCGGGGGCATACCCTGCATCCCCTGGCCGGGCATTACCTGCGGGCCGCCCATGCCATTGCCCTGGCCCATGCGCATCATGGGATTCATGCCCATCTGAGGGGAAAGTTGAGAACAGATTAGAAATCATTGCAAATGAGAATATCCTGTACTCCTACTCACCACAATCTGGTTCTGCTGGATCTGCTGCATCGGCGGCATCTGTTGCATGGCATTCACGTTCATCGGTCCGCCGCTCTGCATTTGATTCGGCACCCCGCCGGGACCACCGCCGCCCGCAGCTCCTGGCCCGGGCACATTAGGGCCACCGGGTCCTCCTCCGCCCCCGACAGCGGGGCCACTGTTCGGACCCGGTCCCACCATCTGATTGGGCATAACGCCGCCGCCGACCATCTGCTGATTCGGATTGCCCACAATCTGTCCCTGGTTCTGGGGATTGCCCACCACGGCTCCTCCGCCGCCCATCATCACGCCGCCGCCGGGGGGACCGACGACGCCCTGCATCATCTGCTGGGCGCCGGGCATTTGTCCGCGGATATTGGGCATGGGCTGCATTTGCTGCTGGCCCGGACGCTGTTGGTTCAGCGACTGCAGGAGATTGGAGGCAGTGCCGGGGCCACCGGGCACGGGAGCACCCACGCCGCCGCCGCCGCCGCCGCCGCCAGCGCCCATGGGCATCATCTGCGGGTTGCGGTTGCCCTGACTGGCCAGGTTTTGGAGAGCGTTCAGCGGATCCTGCATCATGTTGGGGCCGCCCATCTCGGGATTGGGAGGCGGGCCTCCTCCTCCCTGCTGCTGCTGTTGTTGTTGCTGCTGCTGCTGTTGCTGCTGCTGGGACTTGCGGGACATGTCCTTGTAGTGCATGAAGAGCTTGGCCACCAGGCCAAGGTACTCGTCCTTGGTGCGCGACTTCCGGAAGATGTGATTCTCCATGACGCCGGCATTCTTTGTCTGATCCTGGGCATTCGGTGGCAACAAGTCGTGGCTGTCATTAAACACAAAAAATTAGCGAAACTTCTAGTTTCGGCCTCGTGGCTGTTATTACATCTTGGAGATGACATTCTGCCGGAATTTCTGGCTCTGCCAGTCGTCCGTCATTGTTTGAAAGATACTTTAAAAACCTGTAAAACGCTTAAAAAACACCTTAATTTCGTTTTTTTGCGAAAATTTCTTTCTGTTCTAGAAGTGTGACCAGATATTGGCAAGCAATTAATTGCCACAAAAAATTCCACTTTACAAGCAATCTGGCAACGCCTAAAAGTTCTGTTTTTTAAATTTTAGTAATTCACGCTCTGCTAGATTGCTTATTTATTTCTTAAGAAATATGAATAAATTATAATAGTAATAATATTAGTGCCTAAATAATAGTATTATTACTTTATATTAAGACTTAAAAATTAGGCGCGAAAATCTGAACAAATTCCAATGGTGATGCCACCTGGCCTTATTGACCGATAAAAGATTTCGATGAATCGATAGTTTGGCGTGTCCCAGTGCTGGACAACAGCAGTTGTTCTGGGCGCGTAATTAAAAAAGCAAATTTTAATATTTAACATGCCACAAATATATACAAATTCCAAAAGAGATTAAATGTAATGATGTTATGTAAATGCAGAATTAAATATTAATTAAATTTAAATATTAAAATATATAATAATACAATCTATTTAAATTAAAAACAAACATAATAGTCAATTAATTAATCATTCATAATAAATAAACACTTTATAATTCAATAAGTAATGTAAGCTAATAAATAAATATAAAAAACCCATCCTATGTTTCCAATAACAAAAAACTGATTAAAATTGATTATTTCGATCAAATTATTTAAAATACATTTACGGATCACAAAACAAAGGCCTCAAAGGTGATTAATTAATAGGACATCAAACCGAACTTAGGACCTATAATATCCAAGCAATTAAGGAGTTCAAAAGATTAACTGGCCATCAAACAGTTTGACATAAATCAGGCATCTGGTCAGCGGGCTGCTGCCTCTACCTTTGCCCAAACATAAACTACAAAAAAGTAACAAAAAAAAAGGGAGAAAGGAGACCTACAGGCGAGCGGAACGAATGCTGTGATCAAATGCCGCAGTTTGGCCAATGATGATGAAGCCATCAACGGCTACACCTTAATACACCTTCCAGCGGTCGTCTTTATTGATTTTGATGGCTACGCGCCGCAGCAGCGGCATCAGCAGTACAAAGTGATTTATCGCAGATCCTGCGGCAAAGACAGAGGAGGAGGAAACACAGGGAACACACACACTCACACACACACTGGGCGATCCATGATTCGAGTCCGTCGATAAGTTGTTGGCGGCCTTTAAACGGCCCTCGAGGCATCATCGAGGCAGCCGCATCGTTACCGCCTACAAGACGTCAACACTTGGACGAGGTCTGGTCGGAGGAAAGGTCCAAGGAGGACGTCGGTTATGGCACTAAGAAAAATTATTGCAGGTTGTTTATGGAAATAAAATACTTAAATTGCATTATACTTTACGAAATATATATATAAATGCAACTTAAATAAATCAGGGGCCTCTATTATATATAGAAAGTAGATTTTTTGTATAGCAGACTGTTTTATAAGAGAGCCACAAGTTCTGTGTTACTATCCTGAGGTTCTTAATATTATTAACACTTCGAAGAATATTTTAAAACGATTTTAGCATCACCTTAGTTTTGTTTTTAATCAACCTAATACTTAAAGCTGTTTCAGAAGGCAGTCCCTACTTCCTCATCAGTATCCTAAGCATCCTAATAATAATATTACGAACAAGAGGCTCATTATTTATACAAGAAAGCTTAGAATTCGAACTGATATTCATAACTATAGTTAATATCTCAACAAATATAATTTTCCCCAGATTTTATGCTCATATTATAGAATCTCCCTAATTCCTTTGCTACCTTTTCTCTCTGTGTAGATGCGATATAGAAAAAGGATGCCCCTGCACTGCGCCGATGATGAACTTATCTACATCTCGGGACTGGGTAACGTGTTGGCTGTTGTTTTGGGCCTCCTGTGTTTTGTCATTGGTCGGTCTTCTCCGTTGCCAAGATGTGTGCGGCATGCAGTGGCATTCTCGATGGCCTGATCAGAAATCAGAGATCAGAGATCCAAAGATATGGCCCAAATGCGCTTGTGTGGGCCATTTCTAAAGGCTTAGACCGAAAAACAAGTAGCTTACCCGCCAAGAAAACAAATATAGAAGAGCTAATAGCCTCCTTGAATTTCACCAAAAATAAACAAAGATTAAAGGCAAAGATTGAAGTTAAAGTTGGGTAATAATAGTTAACGGAGGATTATCAGGAGATTATTATATTAATAAACATATTTATGGCAAAGAATCTATAATAGTTTTTAAATATAAACAATTACTTGCTACTTTCTAATTTATATTCTCTTTATTTCTCACTCTCATCTCCCGATATTCCCTGCACGATAAGCACGCCGCTTGTCTATAAAATATTATTAATTATTTAATCAAGGAGCTCGGCACAAGTTTAGGATTACAAAAAAGGTGAATCCGCACACCCGCTACCGTGTTGTGCCGCGTGGAAAAGTATCGGATTTCCTCCCGAGTAAATGCAATTAATTTGCTGCCTGCACAATGCACAAAGGCCACAAGGATCTTGGGATCCCTCTCTCCTTCGGAATACAACTAATTTGGTGCCGGCGGGACATGTGTGTGCTTTGTGCCCCTAATCCTTTCACTAGTTTTGTGTGTTTTTGCTCTTTCGGCACCTTTTGGTAAACATGAGATGGCTTGAAACGAAGATGATGGGATTCGGCGATCGGCGATCGGCTCGCCTTGATTAGAGCTCAATTTACACTTGGGGCAGAGGTGTAATCGAAGAAATTGAGCCAAGGATTCTATTATTTGGAGCACAAAGGGAACGCATAGCGTATGGCACATATGGTTGCAGCATCCTCCTAATCCTGCCAAGGTGGAGGTGGATGCGGAGTAGGGACATTTGTTGTGCAATGGCAAAGGGTTCGCAGATCACTTTTCCAGAAAAAAAGGAGATATTGGGGAGTAGCCCTGATATAAAGGAGTGAAAACTGTCAGCTGATTCGAAGGAAACTAGATTTCCATTCATGGTATTTATTGAATTAACTGAAAACAAGGGTTCGGTGAGAATGTCGCCATTTTTAAAGGATTTTCACACTAATATAAGAGGCGAAATTAATGGTATATTGTATAAAGTTTAGATATTAAATAGATTTATATTATATTTAGATTTAAATATTAAAAAAGATTAATTTCCTTGCAGTTTGAACTGTTATGGCTAATAAATTATATTTAATTTTATTTGTCTTCCTTTGTGTCATAAAGATAACTAACTAGTCACGAATATCTTGTATAAATCTCAGTTAAATAGTTGATATTCTTTTTATAATATGATTAGCAAAATATACTTTGTAGCTCAAAATAATATTGTTAATACATTAACAACATTTGGTAGCTAACCCATCCTTAAATATTCCCTTAAAAACACCCTTGAATTTTCATAATTTATATATTTAAAAGCAATTCCCTTTTTAGCTTAATTCCTAACCACTTAAAGCCAATAAAAGTTACCTATTCGCTGCCTAAAAATGTCTTAATCAATCGGGCCAATTTGTCAGCTACAATAAAGATTAGCCAATATGGCAGAACCACTTCGATGAACCCTCCGAAAGTTTCCACTGGCAGTATCATCCGCTAAAACCATTCAGACTTCTTCGCTTTTGAGTTCCAAAATGGATGCCGTCTTTGATATTTTTCCCCTTAATCGCCCTGCTAAGTCGACGATTAATTTTACTGCTTATTTTGTTTTCACCAATTCGTAATAAAAAATGCCATAAGCCCTGCGCTCGTCTCCGCTCGTCTTTGCGGCGAAAATAAAATTGAAAATTTATTGTCTTTATTGGGGATTTGTGTGCGTGTGTGTGTGCTTGAGGGTCTGTCTCAGAGACAACCTTTAGCTTCTGCAAAAAAAAAAAGCTTCACGGTGAAGATGCGAATTTTGCCGCTTCTTTGATGTCTTGCCGTCGTCGTTTTCTCCGCTTTGACGTTGATAATTTAGCAAAAGGGAAAAGAAAAAATTCAATATTTTGACAGCATTGTGTGTTGAGTTATAGAACTGAATTAATTTGCCAATGTCAAGATGCGGGTAGAATAGAATTTATATCAGGGCTGTCCCCTGTTTATTGGTGAAGAAAAAGGCAGTAATTTAATGGTATTTATACTAATTAATAAGGTAAGAATCTGTACATTATTTAAAAATTAAATATTTAAATAATAAATACCCTTTGGGGTAAGTTTTCCTAAAATCTGAGTACGATTGGAGGGTAAACATGGGCGTTATGAGAGAATAATGTTGCCACCTTTAATCTATCTCGCTCGCACTGGCAAAGGTCCCATATGGTTGGAGTCCCAGCTGAGACCATCCAAAATAAATCATCCTTCTTATTTCTATAACATCTTTAGAGTGCCTATTCTTAAGCTTTGTACATCATTAGAGTTTATATTTACTTATCAGAAATTATTTCCAAGAAATCCAGTTGAAAACCCGCAACCAGGACAACAGAACCCGTGTATCGTCCTTGCTGTGATTTTAATGGTTCGCTGCACAAATTATTTAAGAAGCCAAAGCACCTGATACACCAGGACAGCCCATCCTTGCCACCCCTTCCGACCAGCCCGGACAATGAATGCGAACTCGGGCAGGTGTTGTGCGCCTGCTGCAGGCTCGTCCTTCGTCCCTGCGCTGGTGACGCTCTATTACACACACATTCACACGCACAATTGGGCACTTAACAATTTTCGTAAAAACTTTACTCAAATTACATAGCCTTCCACACCCGCACATCCCCATTGGGAGACCCCTTGAAAGCCTCAACCCCAATTCCGGCGCCGCTTGTCCGGTTCCCGCGCAATTTTCCGTTTAATTTCAGGTTGGAAAGCCATGAATTATACAGGATATACACCGAGCTCCCCCCCACGAATGGGTAGCTCTTCTTTAACGCGTGACACTCATCATCATTTCCAGGGGGGAAGGAAGGGGACAACGGAGGCTATAATTAAGGACTGGGACTATCAATATGCCTTCCTGGGCTGACCGGAACTCTCGATTTGTTTGCCACAAAAGTTGGCTTTGAATGTCGCATGTTTGTACACAAAAAATGTCGATTCCGATTTCCGTTGGTGGTTCTTCCTGCTCCCCAAAGCCCATCATTTAATGCCATGAAATGATTTTATTTTCCTGTCCGGGCCAATGTCTGTAATTATCATAAATATTTGCCAATAAAATGACAAAGTTTGGCAAAAGGCGGCAGGGAAAATATTATTGGAGACCCAAGCAGCTGAAGACGACTTGAATAAATGTCAATTTATTTATTTATTGATACTGAGGAATTTATGAAATGAATAATAAAAGGAAGGCAAGTTATTGTATTTAACTGAGATTAATTTACTGGGAAATTCCAAAGAAAATGATAGGGAAAAAAGACTAAATGGAAAAGGAGAAATATACGCTTCTATTAACTTATATTATTATTATTTTCTAGCTTTTAAGTTAAATATTTCATATAAATTCTTACTAAACCAATTAACGCTCACTTTTATTGAATATTTTACAAAGTATTTCCATATCTTCCATATCCCTTATTTAATTATGGAAACTTTTGCTTATTTCTCTTCATATTTAACGAACTTTTTCCACTTATGAAATCGATGTCAGCGAATGTCCCATCAGCGATCATCCCAGATCCCAGGCAGAACCCGTCCAAACTTATCTGAGCGAAATTAGTTGTCTATTAATAGATAAGCCCCCGACGAGTTAATAACTTGGACAGGTTCCCCTTTCCATATGGACAAATTCGAAGGCATAATTGAACTGTAAATGGTAAAAATATTTATTGTCTTATCACATCGTATAACTCGCAGTGTCACAACCCGACCGAGAGCCACAAATAACCATTAGGTTGGGGCTTCTTCGGTGGAGTGGCCCCGGCATGCTGTGCAGGCGGATCGTGGAATCTACCGCTAGGAGAGCATCGGGATTCGAGGAGAATCGAGAACTGGGATCGGAGGAGAGGAAGCTATATTTGGTCTCTCTGCAATTTCGGTTTTTGCAATTTGTGCATAAAAATAATATTCATCGTTATCGTTATTAAGTTATGTTGCCTTGCGCGCTAATGCCCAGCAGAGGACGCAGTTAAAGCACTGAGCAAATTTTAGATTGAGAAATAAATAGTTAAAAAGAATTGTTAAATGTTACTGATGAGGCAAGGTGACCCACTCTTCAAAGAGCTGTAAGTTTGGGACAAATAGAGTTATTGTTATTATTATTGCAAAAAAATATCGATATATTGATACCGTATTGATATTTGATGCGAAAGAATTTGTATAAATCAATTATATAGCATTGCGATACATATTCTATTTGATATATACGACGAATTTTGCATAAAAGTGATCAAATATGTAGTTTTGATAACATTATAACCAATTCAACAACATTTAACTGATAGTTATTCGATAGAATAATCGATCGATAAACGTTTTATGCTATCGATACAATATTTACAATATTTTCGAAATTCGAATCGAATTTTTCATCTCGATATAAAGTCATTCTTGTAATTGGTTGTGTTTAACAAAAATAGACTTTGCTTACATACAAAATATATATGTTTATTGATTAAATTCGAAATTCTTAGCAGAAACAATAACTAGAAAACATGTAGACGTTGTGCCCACTTATATTCAAATTCTTATTTATATTTTAATTAAATACCAAAGCATCTGCCCTAATAATCCCAGTGCATCCCATTCAGACGGGTTTCTTTTGACACCGCTCCTTCGCCTTCCCAGCTCCCTTTTCCCACAATCTTGGCCTGGCAGTTGCCAACAGTTGGCCAACTAAATGCGCTAATCCGCGTGTTGTCAACTTCATTAGCCGATAAACACGCCGACACATTAAATTGGCAGAGTGGAGGGAGCCGAGAGGATTATATGGAGGGGAATCTGTGGCTGTGGAAATCTGTGGCGGAATCTGGACGAGAACCCGGCGAGTTTCAGCGGCTTCCATTTGAAGTTGCCAACGAAAAATTGCTGCCACTTGAATTTTTAATGCCCATAAAGTATGCGGAGGATGCACTGCTTCGGCCGGCAGTTCCAGTTCCAGCTGGAGAGTCACGAGGAGGAGCAGCAGCAGCCGCCGCTAAACTCCCAAAGAAAGTTCACATAAAATACGCCATGGCTTAGCTTTTGTCTGGGCTCCCTTTTCTTGCTCCTCCTTCTGATATTCTTTTTTTTCTGCCAGGTTTCAGGCCCGTCGTCAGGTGTGTAATTCGATATCTTTTGCTCTTTAATCCCCGGCCATTCGTTTGTGCGCGCGATTTATGTACTACATTTGTACCTTTGAGCGGCAAGGAGGAGGCACCAAGGAAGAGGGGACTCACCATCCGGTGAGGCTGGCGGACAGCCTCAGGATGCGCCACTAAACAATAATTATATGACAACAATAGGAGCAAGCTAAAGCTTTAATTTACTCCCTCGCTTAAGACAAAAGGCAGCAGAAGAATCACTCACTCTCCGTTCTTCCCGGTTCTCTGAAGAACCGGAGATTAGGGGGCAATTACTGCTTCACACGACCAACTCTGAAGCCGAAGATGTGTGTTTTGACAAAGGAGAACGGCGGACGACGACCACAACTCGGAAATTGGTCGTCGACGGGCAACCTAAGCGCCGGTATAGAATGTCTCTACTGGGAATTGCATTTGGGATTTGTCTCGGAAAAGTTTTGGGGAGAACAACCACGACGAACAGGGGCTTCAAAGCTTATAAAAGAGTCTACAAAAAATGTAAGCAAATAAATAATAAATAGATATTTTATGAGCCATATTAGTACGATTTGCGATAAATGGTCTTTAAGCTTAAATACTTTTACGGTTTTATACCGACGTGTCGCCGAATTCGTACTTGGGAATTACAAGTTCCACTCTTGGCGAAAACTAGAGATTTATAGCCCGTTTCAATGTGATCTTTACAGTCTTAACATTTGGAATTATAGAAGGTTGATTCGTAATTATTGTTTCAACATATTTACAAGGTTATTTTCTACTGGATATATTTTTCAGAATAAATTAGAAACTTAAACAGTTCTATTAAAGAACAGTTTTCCCTTCCCTTAATTACTATAAACGTTCAATAGACCAAACTGAAACATTACTTGTAAATTACTGAATTACCAAACATTCCATTAGACGGAATTCCATTGGGGGAGCCCCAACATTAAAAGAGCGTAACGCTGCCCCATTATATGGACGGTCGTACCCCCCACCTGGGAAACACGCGCTAAGCTAACTCCCTCTCCATGGGATCTCGCAGACACAAGTCTTTCTTTCTCTGCTCCTCCATGGAACCATAACAAAGCTCAGTGGACGCAGTGTTCAATGCCCAATTGAAGACATAATTACTACTTAAAGGCGGCATTAACGCTATCACTTACACATGTCACATGCTCGTCGGGCGCATTACGGAAGACAATAAAATTAAAAAACGAAGTCGGGGTGGGGTTATGGGCCTCCTTCGTTCCCACTGTGCCACATCATCTTCGGACCCAAAAATAACAGCCTCATCATGATCTTGACTGGGCACCACAGAAAGCGCAGTCGTCGTCGTCCAGCTGTGGGTTCGCTCTTTTGTACCGGGTTTTTGTGTACTGGAATCTCGGCGAGCAATGGAGAGATCTCCGATCTTCGATATTATGGGACCTGGGAGCCGGGGGTCGTCTCATCATCATCATCAACTCAAGGCGTACACTTAAAAATAACTTACTTATAAGTATAAGTACGAATATAATATTTGTTATATTTTTAATAATAATTGTAAGTACTGAACTAGTATTTCCTCGAATAAAATAAAGGATTTCTTTGGGTTTGTGGTACATTTAATAATGATAGTAAATAGTAACGAATAATAGTAAATAAAAGATATTGGTCTTCAGCAGAATAATCACTGGGGAATTCTAAAGTCTACTATTTATTATTTGTAGAAGTATCTGGGAATCTTGGGTAAGCCTAACAAATTTATTTAGATTTTAAAATTTGTACCTTCCTAGTCACAAACTTGTAACTTGGATACTATAATCATGGAACAACTGGCATTCTAAATACATCCTATCCTATGATATTCAAATCCTTAGATCCTATCGATTATCAGATTTAAAATTCACTCACAAGCTAGTAACTTGGGAACTACATATAATCACGGGACAATTGGCATTCGAAATAAAGAAATATTTAATTATTTCTCTCTTTTTTTTTCTCCAAGTGCATCGCTTACAACAAAACAGCGCCAAGATGAAGTTCCACAGGCATTTAAAGGCAGGCGAAAAAAATGAAGAAAATAAAACCTTCGGTGGCTCCGTCTCGCTCTCTGAGAGGCAGCGGCATATTGATTAATGGATCAAAGTCTTTTGACACGAGCTATTTTGGTAAGAAATCCTTTGTTGATCTTTACACAACCACAAAAACCCGTACACGTCCATACGTATGACTCCGTGATATTTAAACTTTTTTCCCCCGACTTCTCCTCTTGGGTCGTTTCGCGCGTCGCTGGTTATTCAATAAATTTTCAATTTTGACTGATTGTGAGTGGAATAAGGTCGTTCGTCAGTCGTCAGTCGTCGTCGGCGCGTTATGATGTATGTTTATATGATGGGATACGCTGAGGATATGTGTCTGTATGGGCAGTGGGGTTGGGGAGTGCGGGTGGTGGTTGTAATACACCGAATACTGCCAGTGTGTTGGTGAGTGTTATTTTGTGTTATTATTATGATTGTTGTTATTGTATTATTGAATTGTTTGGGCCAAGGCACTTGGGAGCACCACGAACAGTGGGGTCTGGTGGATAAAATATTGTTGGAGTTTAAATAGATGGAACAATGAGGGCTAACAGTGATGGTGTAATTATAAGGAAAGCGGTTTTGTATTGTAACATAAAAGAAATGTATTTTGAGTATAAATTAAATAAATGTTTTTAATACAATTAATATTAAAATACAATTAATACAAAATTTTATTGGAAAATTAATAAAAAATACGAAAATATATGTGAAATCTTGATAACTTGTAGAATAACGTTTACTTAATGAGGCAAAATAAATGAAAATATAAAAATTATACTTCATAGAATTTGGTAAACAAGTTTTTAAGATTTGATTTAATTTAAATCAATTCAAGATTATTACTATTTTTATATAAACGTACAATATTATGTCAATTAGATTGTCATTATTCTCTGAGAAAGATTACTTTGACAATTATTGAATATTTTATGTCCTGTTAAGACTAAATGTCACTTTAAATTCTAGAAGTTAACCATCTTTTGGCAGTTTCTTGGTTTCTTGGTTTTATAAAGAGCCCAAGTGGTATTTTCTTATTAGGAATATTTTAATTACTTTACAATTAGCTTAACTCTGATAAATTAGGTATGAGCTCTCCATAAATTATTTAATAATATTTCTGCTTAACTCCAACCCTGTGTTATCAGTTGTTCAAGTAAAATATATTATAAGAAATTATATTCAGTAATCATTTATTGAAATTCTACAGTCTATCTTTATAGATAGCAATATATTTAGTTTTTAAGGAGCTTAGCTGCATATATTAAAATAAATTCAAGCCATTTTTTTCGCCATAAGCCCCACTGTGCCCCAGTGCATGCCATTACCATTACGCGCACTTGCGTTGTTCATCCGCCGAGATATCTGTGGCTCCGTTGTATTTGTTTACAAATCGTGATTCGGATTCAAGTAGTAGCGTCAATGCGAGAACTGTGTGTGTTTCTCCAAAAAGCCCCTCAAATCCTCCATTGTGCTCTGTATTTGTATCTGTATCTGTATCTGTGGCCCTATACGTTTTGTATCTGTGATCATCAGCCATGAAGATGGATTTCTTGGCTTCTTCTCTCTCTGCCTCTCTCTCTATCTCTTTCTCTTTCTTGGGGTCTTTTCTTCTCCACCAACAAACATATTTTTCTTTTCGGGGCCCAGAGGCAGCAGCACAAAGCCAAAGAAGTTGTTTTGTTGTGGCAAGCATTGTTGTTGTGATCAAAGCGGCTTGGCGCGTCTCACATATGAGTTGTTCTTTTTTCATTTACAGGAGTATTGTAAGGGGAAAGAGGGGTATCAAGGGGGGTAATCAGTTGTTTTTCCATATTAAATTGTAATTACTCAGGGATCACAGGCAGACAGTGAAAAGTGACTCAAAAACAGGGATTAAAGTGGGGCTCTTTGTTAGAAAGAAATTAAGAAGAAACTGCATTTAAAAATGCTTCTTTTATAGTTATTTTTGGTTCAATAAAATATGTTTTTTTATCACATTAAATTCCCAGTAAACATCGAAAAAATATAGATACCTTCGACAGCTGCTGACCGTTAGGATCTTAGCACCTTTTCTGGTCCCAGAAGCGTGCCGCTCTCCAAGGAATAGGATGAGCGAGTGGTCCATCGGTAGCCCAACAATTGATTACGACGAATGCGGTTACCAGATGACTCTATTCCCCAGTCCCTATAGCCTATACTATCCCTATTTTAGCCACGAGCCCCCTGCCTGGCGGAGTATCCCAGTATAAATTCCCCATGGGTGCCATACAAAGTCATTCAGTTTCCTACGAAAAAGGACAGAGCTCCCTGCTGACCGATTGATTGATTACAGGATTCGATACTCAGCCTGTCAACACGATTTGGCCAAACAAAATACAAGAAATACAAGGACATGCGTCAAAAACTTGGCCCACAATTGTGCAGAGTCCGAGGGATCAGCAGGGAAAGGAAGAGATCTCAAAAGGAACTGCTGTCAGCTGGATATGTGTCCTGGGCCGGGGATCCTGTCTTTGTAAAAACTCAGCAGCGGCAGCTCCTGCGGAAGCAACAATGAGAGGTCTAAATGGCAACTGAGTTTGCCCACCATTTGCACTCAATTTGTAAGTCTGAATGTATCTATGTATCTGTCAACTCGCTCCGGGAATTTGTATCTGCGGGTCTTGTGTGCGAGATAATCCTGTGAAGAGGCCTGTGCATGAGGCACACATGCAAATTGCAGTTACAGGGAGAGAAAAGTATATATAAATATAGGGTTTTAAAGACAATATATATTATGAAATATTGATAAATAAACGGAGCTTATATCTTGAGTTCCATAGTTTCCATTTATTTTATAGGAAGGGCTTCAAAATGTACTTATCTTCTTATAATAAATAACGAAAACTATACTGAATTGATGTATTTTTGTATCTCCTTCCCATTTCTTCCGGTGCACTCGCATTCATTGCCAAAATACCATCCATAAAATACAGTAGGATTATAGCCCAAAACAATTCGTAGGCCAAAAAACGTAAACTGTCAACAAATAAAACACAAATCGGCAATAATAAACAGTGCCATTGTCATGCAGAAATGAAGAGGCTTAGTTGTAGAGTGAGGGGAATGAAGACCGATCATCCTCATCAGGCAGGGAAGCCCCACTCAAAACTCAAAGAGAGAGAGAAAAAATTAATAAAGAAATCCACGGAAAGGTTTTCGCTTGAAGGCAGTCAAATCATATCGCCCGGAATGTGTAGAGCATGGCATAAATGTCACTTCGAATATGAATTTTGCCCACGAGATGAGACGACGCGACGGCGGGCCAAGTAGCGTAGCGTGAAGCCAAAATGGTAATGGCTGATGGTAATGGTAATGCCAACAAACGGACTAAAGGGCCCACAGCTGCACAGAAAGAAAAAGAAGCCGTCAAATTGGTTAGAAAGTTTTTAATAAAATTTTTGATTTACTTCAAAAGTAAGCTACCTTTATTGGTATCCTTTCCTGGGAGATTTTCACCTTTCGCGAGTTTAAATTAGTTGGGAATTCTAGCGTCAATAAACCTTCATCAGTATCCTTTGCTGATCAGTTTCTATATTCAGCGTGGCTACCAGCTAGACTTTGTTGGGAGTTTTATTGTAAATTCATGCGGTAAGACTTTCTTTTAGTTTAATATAAACTAAGTAGAAACTTTTAATTTTAAATTTATTAAGAATTAAGAATTAAAAATCTTTTTTTTTTTAAATTAAAGTATTTAAATGTTAGCTAAGGAAATGCTTACTTTTTTTGAGTGCAGCTATCATTGAGCTTGAGTTGTGAGTTCCCGTGGCAGCCGTGGTACCGAAAACGATACATCATCGAAAGCAACAGGACTCGAGAGTTGGGAAAAAGCCAGAGCCAGAGCCATAGTCAGAGTCAGAGCCCAGGGCCCAGAGCCCACAGACCGAGTCCATGCCCACTCCGAGAGCTGGGCCTGCTCCTCAACCTCATACGACGACTGACTGTGCGCCTTTTGTGGCAAGTCAACATGATCTCATCTGTCATAGATCGATCGACCTGTTCCAACAATGCCAGAAGGAGAGGCATTTAACAGGGTAGCAATAGTGTCAGTGGCTAACGCAGAAGGGATCCCTGTAGGTACCCCGGTACCCCGGTACCTGTCCCCGACCAGCGGGAGATGACAAAGAAGACGGGCTGGCAGGCAACGGAATTCCACCAAAAATACAATTCAAATTTGTTGTCGGAGATTAAAACACATTTGTTAATTTGAATAGGTTTCAACATCGTTGCACAAACTGTGTCCGAGTCCCCTTGTCCCCATACCCACACATATGTATCTCCTCTCATCCTCCTGCGATCGTTATCCGAGAAGGTGTTGCTGTTTACGTTGCCATTAGATGCGGGATTAGAGCTTGATTGGCTTGCCATTTGTGACAGCTTTGTCATTTTGGGGATTGTCAACGGTTTGGAAAGGATTATTATTATTATGCAGAGAGAAAAAGTTTATATATTTAAGAGGGAAGTTTTTAATACCTAGACATACTTTAGGTTGGGTTTTTGAAATTGATTTTAAGTTAATAAGGTGGGCCTTAAGTGTTGAACTTACTATTAAGGTTACAAATAAAGTAACTTCTTTTCTATGACTGCCTTAAAAATCTTGAACATTAAGAAAAAGGTTTAAATACTGAGTTTACCTTTTAAGTTAGAATAAACCTTCAAATAGTTATTTTACAAATATAAAAAAATAGTTTTCTAATTTTTAATTAAGATATTTTGCTCTGAAAACATTTTTAAAACAATTAATTATCTAAAACATGTATAAAAGCTTTAACAATATTATTTTATATTACGAAATTAAGAAATCTTTTAATTGATATATTTATTTCCTTTCAATATGCAAAATATTTAACTTATTTTGCAGTGCATAAATCCCAGCTGGCAATGGCAAATTCCTTGGAAAATCCATTCTGGGAACAAACTAATGAATGGGGACTACAAAAAATAAATCTAAAAACCCCCCGCAGCTTGAAAATCTCTTTAGCAACCTTATCAAAAATTTGTTTGCCTAACTGTACCCCCTTTAATACGTTTTTAAAAGCTTTTCACTAACTGCTACTCACGCCCAGACATAGTCACGCGCTCAGTAGCCAAAAATCAAAAAACTAAACAAAAATAAATGGAAAACATTTTGATATCAATTTAATTGAGCTCTCATTTGCATGAGAGAGAGGCGGTAGAGGGAGAGGAATCGAAGAAATGCCCAATAGAATTAAGATATAGCCAAAACGAAGAGCTGGCGACCGTGACAATAATGCCAATCTACGACTTACGGGCGAAGAAAGACAGCTCCGAACGAAGCAGAACGAATTGGGGATTGGGAAGAGAAGAATGAAGACGGGAAGACTGCAGAGTGCAGACTGCAGAGACTGCTACTACAAATCCATAATTATGCGCGGCTGATGTCTTTATTAAAGCTGCAACAACATGTGGCCCGCGAGAGATGCAGATGCTGCTCCGACTTGGACTTGAATTCTGAATTCTGGAACCTCAAAAACCTTTTGCCGCCTTTTGCTGCCTTTGCCGCAACGATCGTCACATAATTCTGACTCACATAAGCCAGATATGTTGACAACGGGTCCAGGCCCAGAGAGACAGAGAGAGGAAAAAGGGCACAAATGATTACCGGAGTTCGGAGTCCGGGGGATTAGGCCAGGGTTAATTCTCCCTCTCTCCACCGACATTTGTCCCATTATCACCATGGACAGCAGCGGCTTCCAACTGCTTCGATATATATGACTGTGTCTAGTCAAACAAATAACAACAACTAATAAGTTGCATAGCAATCAAAGCTGATCAATGCCGACAAAAGGCAGCCGCCGACAAATCTCGATACAGCATCCATCCCACGTTTCTTTTTTCTTTTTTTTTTAACTGAATCAAGTGAGAAAAGCACCAGTGGAAAAGATACAATAACATCGGAGACTCGGGAACTTTATACGAAATTATTATTTAAATTTACAGCGACAGGCAACGAGGAGGAGACTATGAATCGAAATGAAAATAAAACAACAAAGGAAAATTAAACCGGAAAAAGAAACGACCAAAGGAATTCTCTTTTTGATAAGCAAACTGTCAACTAAACTAAAAAATCATTATTTTTTTAGATTAATTAGGGATGTAAATCGATAAATAAAGTCCGATATAATATATCGAGAAAAATACCGCGCTCAATATCATATCGAAAATATCGTAAAGGTTCGAGCTATCGAATTTTATTTTTTTGTATTTTTCTACCGATTCAATTTAAATAAAATCATATAAGCTAACAAGTCTCTAAACTTAATCTAAAACCACCTTTAGGAAAGGGTATTTAATATAAAACCCCCGTATATCCAAAACTCTATTCAATATGAAATAAAGCGCGCTACTACTATTCTGAGTCAACTCTATAATATTCCCTCTCCAAGACCCTGCCCGAACCCCAACTTTAACTCCAACTCCTCATTAATGTGTATCTCAATTATGGAACACTATAAATATTTGGGCTACCTGTCGATATGCCCGGGGCCCGAACCGAACGCGGAGGCTACTTAAGAGATCTCCGAGCAACTGGGGACACAACTGAAGATCCCAATCCCCCAACAGTCATCATCAGCATCATCCATAGCCATAGTCTTGGTATTTAAATAAAAACGTGTCGCATCCCAGGCCCCGGAGCGGCATTGCCTTGATTTTTCTTTTGATTTCAGGAAAAGTTGCTGTATTTTATAATAAGGCCCAGCCTTTCAGCCGTGTATTTCTCATAATCATAAATATTTTTGTATCCCATAACAGATGGGCCTCTTTCAGCCGAGTTACTGCCTCACTTTTGTTGCTCCGAAAGGTTTGAAATTTTTATTATTATTATTAGTTCTCCCTCCTCCTGCATGTGTGCTCGAATTATATTGCTCTGAACGGAATCATAATGATAATGCTGATGTGTTGATGAGGTGCCGTTTGGTCTTCGACTTGAGCTTGGGGAGCATGAGCAATGTGGAGCGATGACAGACCCCAGAGGGCTTAAATGTTGCTCATAAAGAGTTTAATCGAGGGATTTTGGTTGAGTTGGTATGAGGTGAGAGTTTGTTATTAGAAGGAGGCGACCTTTTCAGATAGGCGAGAGAGAAAGGAAGTTAGTTTGACGTGAAAACACATTCCGTCTCCCTCGTAAACTTATCAAAACCATAATTAAACACACATCTCTCTTACTTAGCCTCCTTGGGGTAATCTTCAGCTGAAACTTTGGCCACAGGACTTTGAGGTAGCCCCCAAAACTGTAATTGTAACCGTATCCTTTCAGCTGTAACTATAACTGCCTTTGAGTGAGCTTCTCGGTGGGGATTCGGATTGCCATAATGACGAATGTCCTTGCCTCCCCTTTCATTCCAAGAGGAGTGTAACATAAGGCCATAACGCCCAAAGGGGCCAAAAGGAGCACATCATTAGCCAAGTTAGTTGTTGCCATGGAGCACACTTGAGGTCGAAGGCTAAAGGCTGAACTCTGAGAAGACCCTGAAGCGAGCTCATGTGTCAAATTGAGTGTCAACTGGCAATTTGGGCACCGCATTCGCTTCGTGGCAGGGAAATCGCACAGGAAAATCGCATCGCCCCCGAGCGCCAGAAGTCAAGTGTCATGTTTATCGTAAGCCTATTAAAGCAGCTTTTGGTGGCGAAGCTCTATGCGTTATGACTTCTCTGGCCTCTCTTCCACTCTTTCCTAAAATATTGACCTAATCCACGTTCTTTTCTCCAGGGAAGCTATAAAAAAGTAATACCAACAGAAGTTTTTTATATATTTTTATGACATTTTGAATAAGAGAGGCAAGAAGTTGAAGTACACTCAGGAAAAAAACAGGCAAAGCAGGGGAAATTTAAGAGAAATTGTAAAAGAAATTATAACTATTTAAATTATGACAATAATTCGAATTTAAACTATATTTCACAGTGAATAATGGCTCTATATTCAGGCAGCTGCTGCTCTTTGCTAGTACATTGCAGGCATGGAATCTCTTCTTTTGATTCATTCCTCTTGCAAGCTCTGATTATAACTAATCATATGAATGTTTTTACTTTGTATAATCATCTTTAAATATTTGTATAATAAGAAGGTTTCCTAAGTTTTTCCTCAGTGCAGTGAGTGAAGAACCCCTTCCGATCGGGGTGACACACACAGCTGCTCGCTTTTCGGGCAAAGTCAAGCAGAGGGCACTAGCATTACCATTCCAGCCCGGTCTCGTTGTGGTCGGGCAATATCACATTTCAAAGCCTGCTAATTTAACAATATTCTCATTAATGTGAAACACACGGCAAAAGGGGCGGGAATCGATTCGAACTATAGTAATCCGCATTTTGTTACAATTTGTTGGGATCTCTACCCGCTGTCTCTCTGTTTGTTGTAGCGATTTTCAACAGATATATCGTCGTCGTGTTCCTTCGACATCATAATCGGGGAATCAGAATCGGAATCTGAGTCGGAGTCCGACTCTGAGGGTTGTTTGCTTCGAAATTAGAAAATCGTTACAAATTTCCGAGTGTGCGAGTGTGTTTGTGATTCGCATTTTCTTTTATTGTTAACGAGTACATTTTGCACATTTGTCTGCTGGTCTTCCTGCTGGGCTTGTTTGAACAAGTTTGCGTATAAATATTATATGTGTATTTGCCCATCAGCTTATCTCTGATCGTAACTCGATACATTTTTACATATATCAACGCAATGAGGAGGCCCCTTTCGAATTATGGCGGCAAAACGGCAGGAAAACAAGAGCTAAGGCCTAAAACCTTGTTGGTAGGCCCGGGGAAAACAACACTCCCCGTTGGGTATTATGTTTTATATAATCGGTCTGATTCATGCCCGCTATGGAATTTAGTTTCTATTTTTTTGTGGGAAGGGAAGCCAGGAACTGCTGCGAAAAATGTGGTTACCAAGCATAATTGTTGTATTGCACTATTATGCAAATTGGTATTAAGGAAAAGGATTGAAGTTAATGGCAAAAAGACAAGATATATAAACAGAGAAGAATGTATTTAAGATTAATTTAAGTAAACTAATAGACACAAGGCCAATTTGCTATAATAATCCCTCTTATATCTAAATATGTAATAGTTCTTACTATTTATTTAAAGTAAATACTTGTTAGCCTAGCCTCAAAATAGAGTAAATATATAAAAACTTATCCAATTTTAACTATTTGCCTTTGAAAATAAGTTTAAATAAATATAAAATTAAAATAAACCCCTCTCTGGTTAACATTCCCCAATTATTCTGCATTCCGAAGCCAGAAATAATGATTTCTCTTATTTTCAGCGATTAGTCAACACACAGGAATATGATTTACGATCGGCAGGCAGTTCCCTTACCTCCTTCCCAGCCCCAACAGTAGCCTTTCGATACCTTATCGAGAACCTTTTGTGGAGAACTCCCTACAATGTTGCACTGGAGCGTGTTTTTGTGTAAGCTGCATTTGAAAATTTTCAATTAAAATTGAACGTGATTGAAAATGATGAAAGTGCGAAGTGGCAAAAACCAATTTCTCAGCACAGTGCGCGATAATTGCAAGCACAACTACGACGGGTATCCTTGGATCCCTCCCTGTGATCCTCCCCTGGCGGAGTGTTGTGGGATGCGCTGCCAAATGCCAAATGCTGCTGCTGGTGCCGCATAATACAAAACTTTATTTATGGCAAAAGCAGTGGCAGGCAACAAGCGCTGCCTGTATCTTTATTTTGAGTGGCACCGAAAGAAACTATTGTATAATTTTGTATATAAAAAAATGGCTAAGGTTTCGAGAGTATGAAGTACGGATTTATTCACAAGTTTAGTTTGTGAAAATATGGAAGCAATGATCAGGCGAGATATATGGGGATATGAATAAGAAGTTATTCAAATCCTCAAAGGGCTCAACAATCTTCAGTAAGAATATATACATAAGATCATATACATAAGAACATATATCAAGACAAAGTGTTAAATTTTAATATAAATAAAGCTACATATCTTTCTCAAAGACTTTTGTAAAAACTACAAAGTGAACTTGCACTTAGAGCGGATTCCTAAGGCAGCTATAATTCAGAGCCTTTAAGAATAAGGTTTTATATTATGTTAATTACTAAAAATAGACATTTTTTTATCTAATTTAAAATGAGTTAACTTAATTTCTTAGCGTGCACCTTGGTATCTTCATTTGCCAGAGCCAGCAGCCAGCGATTTGGGCAACAGCACAATTTTCCGCACAACAAATGAGAGTGTAAATTTGCGTGTAAACACTCGGGTCACCCGCTGACACATGCTAGAGGAGGAGCCGAGGAACTAAGGAGCCCAAGGAGCTGCTGGCGAGCCCGGGGAACCGAGAGCAATCTCGGACAGGTAAACTAGACTGCCGTTTCCACCGTCGGTAGTCGCAGTCGCAGTTGCAGTCACAGTCACAGTATCGCGGGCGCTCATGCTCATGCTCACACAGCGCATAAATTTATCGGATCGAATATAAATTATATATGCGAGCCAATATCAGCCGAGAGCTGGAGCTGAAGCTGGAGCTGCTCCCAGGTTCAGGTTCCCTCTGCGCCAGAGGAGCGAGTCTCCTCCAGTGATAAAAAGGAACTCAGCGTGTCGCCGCGGATGCGTTGATCATTCATTATTTAAGGATTGAAAAGTTAATTAACATTTTTGCCCAGCCAAAAGCTCGGCGGCTTCGCGATTTACGAGAAAAAGCGGACCGGCCGGCCTGTGAGCCATGGCTTTAAGTCGCTTTTTAGCCATACTTGGGGTTATTTTTTTTCTGTCGTCGTTGCACGAGCAAAATCAAGACCAAGATGTTGTTGTTGAAAAAGTAGTGGAAAATTGTTATTGATATTCACAGAAATGGGTGTGGAGAAGAAGTGGCTGGCCTGCCGAAGACAGCGAATGTCTCAATTTGTGCCATGTTTTTGTCTCTCTTGGAAGATAGTGGGGCTTAAGAGGAAGAACGATATATAAATAGATAAGATAACAGTTGTATTACATCACATTTTATGACAAAGAATAAAAGCTAGAGAAACGTGTTAAAGAGTATGACAGAATATAGTGCAAACACATTAAACATTTCATAAAAAGAAACAAAAAGCTATTTTGCTTGTACTTTGCAGGCAAAGGCATTGCAAGCTCTCTCAGTAAGGGCAAGAAATAATATTTTTCAAACGAAAAAATGAGAAATAAATTCTATTTATAGTTTATTTTTCCAATATTAGTTTTAATCTCTGTAAATATATATTTTCCTATATCCTTCCCAACAATTTTCAGATTATTGCGTAATCAGCTCTCTTCTGAAGTTTATAAATATTTTTTCACACAATATTCCCCGCGTTCTGCTTTCGCTACACTTGAGAAGTTAATCGCAGCAAAAACTTCTGTCAAGCTCGCTTATGGAGCTCCTTGGGAACCTGTTCCAAGAGCAGAAACTCAACAGTCAGGCAAGCCAATCAAGTGCCACTCCTTTTTGGCCTCGACTGGTACTACTGTTCATGGGAAAATCCACATGAAATGTCAGCAGAAGTGAAGCAAAATCAAAGGCATTTCCCAGGCGGCAAAAATGTACTTTTCCTACCCCAACTTTTTGGGCGTTATTGCGATCTCTCGCGGAGGAAGGATGGGCAATTAAATTAATGTCTTAATCTGCGTTTATGGCAAACACCCCGGAACTACAGTGGACACCACTTGGCAGCAACAGAAGTCAATAGAGCGTAATATATAAATCCGTGTAATGGGGAGAGAACAGAGAGAGGGATGATGAGGCAGCACAGGACATATGCGCCGGGACTCGGATTCGTTCCCCTCGGGGTTGCCTTTTCGGTTAGATTAAGACCTCAGCCGAAGGCCCGAGGCTTAAACTGAGGCGTCTGGTTTCCATTTCAATTTCCATTTCCATTTTCCGCCTGCTTCTCCCCCCGTAATGTCGTAGCGAATCACAACAGCAACAACAGTCATAAAAAATATATACAAAATATTAACAACTGCCTCAACGTCAGCGAGTCTCTCCTTAACAGTTTTTATAAAGCCGAACTAATGCCACAACCCCCGGCGAGTCCACCTCTCACCGTGTTTAGGGTGCGAAATCCCAAATATTATTTTATTTATTTGAATCTCAATGCTGCGCAGCAAACTGAAACAAAAACATAAGCAGCCGCCTCATCCTCGTCCTCACACACTGTGCAAAATAAATGTAATAATAAGCAATTGTGGGGAATGAATACAGATTTCTTATTGAAAAAGAAAAACAAAAATAACTCCACTCAAGTGGAAAACGCAAAGCTAAGAAGGTAGATCATTCACTTGAGTTAGAAAGCTCGCGAGTAGCTCCATTTTTAAGGGCCAGTGGGATGGAAATGCTATTTATTGCTTATAATAAAGTGGTTATAGTCCCTATATATTCAACAAACTAAATTAAAAAGGTTCTTTATAGTTTTATATGGAAGTTATTTCGGTTATACCAACGGGCCTTATCAGTGCTTTTTGTTGAAAATTGGTCTTCAACATGTCGCCGAGTTCGTACTTGGGAATTTTATGAGCAACAGTTTTTAGAATGCTGAGTGTTGCAGGGAGAAATGATAACTTTTCAATATAATTGTAAGTAGTAGTCAGTATTTATTTCGTATGTGTCTTCTATCTTATAATTTCTACAGATACCGCGTAATTTCTTTATAATTTCAGTACCTTAATAACAAATTCCTCCTCAATCAGCTTAATCTTCATTGAGTATAACTTTTCCAACTTTCTCAACCACTTCTCCCACGCGTGACCCACTTGACTCTGTCAGCCAATTGAATTCATTCAAATAGATTGAGTCACACCCCCCAAAAGAACCCACTGTACTCCCAGGAGAATGAATCTTGGAAATAGAAACAGAAACTGAAAAACAAATAAAATATAATAAAATACAAAAAGCAGGCTGCTGATGAGCATGATTGTGCGGAACTTATGAGCGCGGAAAGGAGCGCAGGACATAGGGAAAACAATAATCCATAAATGTAAACATCACGTCGACATGGCACAGTCACAGTCATAATCGAAAATGCAGAAAAGCCCCGAAGAAGACCAGTTTTCAAACAACGGCAAAGGGAGGAATAATAATAATATTCCAGGGGGACGGAGACGGAGATGGAGAGGAAAGCGTAGCTGATTTTGTTGTATTATAAACACAAATAAATAAAGGACGACGGCTGTGGCAGGATCTCGCTGAAGCAAACGAGGCAGAAACTTTGTCCTTCATTCTTCATCATCCTGCGGCTGCGGCGGCTGCGGCGGCTGCCGCTCAACAATGGCTGCGATGACAGCCCAACCTAAATGCCGGGGCCTCTAGCAACTAAAAGGGTGCTCCCGGATATCCAGGACACACGCACACACACACACAATCAGGAGCAGGAACAGGACGCGTAATTAACGAATGGCATTCTCCATTTCATTTGGCTGATTCTGATTTCCACACAAGGGTGCTGTTGCAACCACCACCCTTGCGCCGCCACCTTTTGCAGCAACAGAGCATGGATGGCCCCGGCCTGCCACAGTTGCCATTGTGTTCATCCATATGTTAAGACGTGCTAAATATGGGAGTGTCCTTGTCATTTATATGTCGCAATGTCGCTACCCGTTCCGCAGTTACCATTTATATGCACAGCGCAAAAAATATGTTGGTTTTATATACAAGAAAGAGGTTCTACCTGACTTCCTTTACTTTATAAATTTAGTAAAATTTGCATTGTAATTAGTCCTTATTAATTAAACGAACAAGGGGTTATTGCAGTAACTATTTCTCGGATCTACCTATATAAGATAATGCTGTAAAAACTTTGAAGAAGAGAGAGAGAACAAGACCTTACTGGAACCCATGAATATCGGTTTTAGAGTGCCACCACAAATATATAGAAAATTATGCTACGTTTTTAGCTCTTTAGTAATACATTAATTCATAAGAAACTCTATCTATTTTGCAAGCTTTTCATATAATAATTTAAATAAAAATTATACAAAATAATTATAATAAAAGGGATGTGAATTTTTCTCACTGCAACCTCTATCCCATCCCGTCTCGCATCCTTGTCATGAGAATAAAAATGGCCATAAATGAAATTAATACATTACGCATTGCATTCCTCCTCCTTTTGCCATCCTTTGCGATCCTCCAGCTCCTTTTCAGCTTGTTCACACATTGTCCCGGACTCATGAATATTTAAACGTTATAGCATTTGATTTATGGAATACTTCTCGCTATTTATAAATTATTATTTTTTTGGGAAACAAATCTATCTGTTGGAGCGCCGCTTTGCAAGGAGAAAAAAAACAATAAAACATTTTAGGCGTTGCCCAAGCGAAACTGAAACCATTTTGATCTTGGACAACACACATTTTGGCTTCTTTTTTTTCTTAAAACTGGAACACGCGCGCAAAAAAAAAAACAACGAAATCGTTGGATTTTTTGTAGTGCCGCGTTGCCATGTTCATTGGCCACAAAAGACTCAGGGATTCAGATTAAGATTCAGACTCAGATTCAGATTCAGCCAGGTATCCAATTGCCACTCGCAGTTCAGCGTTTCGACATGGTCAGTCAACAGCGAAAACAGCGAGGACAGTGGGAGGAATCTTTGAGAAATTGCACGGAAATAAAATAAACTAAAAATGTGCATTTATAATACATTTAAAAGTCACAAAAAGAACGCATGAGAGGTGGAGGAATAAGTCTTGCTTTTGGCCCTATAAAGTAAGGCGAAGTTAATGATAAAAAGCACTTGAAATTCCCAAGTTCGAATTCGGCGGTAATCCTAATACTTATCCAAATAGAGACAAGATGTTCTTTTCTTTTATTTTTTGGAATATCTTTCTTTAACTTTAAGGTATGATTAATAGAATATAATATTATTATTATAAAATATTCCAATTCACGATAAAACCCACTGTACGCCGGCTTTGGGATCTCTTTTCGCTTGTTCGACACAAAAGCCCACAAGCAACCAAGTTGAGCGGAACACACAAATTTAGTATCAAATTACGAAAATATTTTGCTAACAACAATTAGTTAACTCTCTCGTTAATTAACACGTCTGTGGCGCAAGGGGCAGCAACAGCTTGGAATCTGTGTTGACAGCTCCGAGACAAGACAAGAGCAGCAGCAGCAGCCGTAGCGGAGGAGGAGTTGTATCTTGTATCTGGCTCTCGTTCTGTATCTCTCAGTACCTCTGTATTTGCATTCGAACGCGCAGCGAGGCCTCTTAAATGTTTGGTTTTGCGCGGCCAACAAACAGTTGAATGTCTTGAAACTATTTAATTAAATCAATAGGGTCAAGTGGTAAATATTTTGACCCGCGTCTGATTAGTGAAGAAAGGCCCCCGGGGGCCAGACAAAAGATCAGATGAGATCGGGGCAAGCTGCAAGCTGGACGTTGGAAGCTAAAGACCCGAGACCCGCATGCTCTATGGAGCATCTGAACCGATCTGATCTGATCTGGAGCTCCAGCGGAGAGATCTCCGGGGTCTGATGCTGAATGATCTTACAGGCAGCTTCAAAACACAGCAGGAAATATTGTTAAAAATGCATGAAGGAATATAAAAATATATATAAAATATATACATAATATATACATAAATATATAATGGATCTTGATAGATCTTTTTGGAATATTTGTGATCTATAAACATCAACAAATGCTACCAAAGATGGACTCTAGATCTGCGAGCTGGAGTTACCTGCTTCAGAAGATCTTTAATATCTTCCTCAAATAAATTTTTCTTTCTGTGTACTGTGTCGGCTGCCGTGCCACAAATTCATTCGCTTAATTGAATGAATGGCGTTTTAAACGGGAAATTAAGCGCATGACTTGGGCCGACTCGAGATGAGTCAAAAGTCGCCGGAAAGTACCTCCAGTTCTCTCTGCTCTCCAGGAGTTCATATAGTATAGTATTCCTCCGATTCGGGGTTCAATTGTCAATTAAACGGAAGCAGCAGTTTTTCTCAACTTTGACTCGGCGGTTTTCTTGGGAAAGCGAGTCCCGTTCCCGCTGATGTGAGCCACTTGTGTGGCACATTTGCCCAACAGCTAACAAGGCACTTGACAAGGTCGACTGCGGCGATGGAATGGAACGGAGAAGGCGGAAGACGGGTAAAGGGGGAGGGAGTCACCCCCAACGACAGGAGGGCAGAGTTCAGCTGCCGTAACCAAAAAAAAAAGCCAAAGTTTACATGTATTAAGGTATTAAGGCGACTAGAAAGTACTCAGTAAAAAATGAAAATGAAATACAAACCGAATATTTCAGGGGGAACAAATAAGCTTTAAGTTAGATTATATTATTATAGTATATCTATAGTATATATCTATATTATTATAGATACTATAGAACTAAGTAAAAATAAGAAAACAAAAAAGAAATAATTAAATAAGTGAACGAAGGCTTTTATGAGAATAATTTAGATTTACCTAACTTTTGATTGATAAAACATTAATTACATATTTTGTTTAATTTGTAAACACCCTGCAATGTTATAAAAATAGATATATTTATAGTTAATATTTAATTAACCAGAAAAAAGGCTGTTTTTATAAGTTCTTATTATTTTTTTTTCCACAAAAGTAGCAACAATCTTTCGGAATTAGAAAAAACACTCTTCAACAAGTACCTTTACAGCTTTAAAGCCTAAAACTGGCTGAAAATGTATTTCAAGTTGCCGTTCATTCCCTGTGACAGTGCCATCATGCCCGTTTAACCCCGAAATACCTTCGATGAGTACCAGAAATAAAGTCAACAAGGCAACGACGTCGTTCGACCTGGATGTGAAAATCAAACGCGGGCAAATGGCAGTCGGGACGAGCGGCGTCTGCATTTGCGGCTGCCACTGCCACTGTGGCAGACACTTAACTTCAATTGAAATCAGTCAATTGGAATCAATGAGTCCATTTCGTCTGTTTCCCAACACCGTAAAATGCAGCGAAGCCCGAGAAAGGTATTTGAAACAAACGTTTTTGTTTCACACACAAAGTCACAAAGGAGATATGGCGGTGGTAATCCAAATCGGAAGCCGGGCATCGAGTTCATGCGCCTTTTTAAGTGCTCAAGTGTTTTGAGCTTTCCCAGGAAATTACGAGAAGGATATACATATAGTATTATGGGGCAGCTGCAAGTGCCTCCCATTCCCATTCCCATTCCCTTTCCCGCAAAGTCATTTGCCTTTGCTTGCACAACCGCAATTGTTTTGCCTATGAAAATATTATCCTTACTTATTTTTGTCCGCCTCTTATTACCCCACGATGGACTCCTGTCCAGCTGCCAAAGGCAGAAACAATGGCGATTGGAAATGCGAATCTCCTCGAGGTGTAGCCTTACTTTCACATCTAATAATCCCTTGACCTTTTCTGCTGCAGATGTCCCAGATAAATGTTGGAAAACATTGGGCAATTCCCCAAAAAAATAAAAAGGATACAAGCTAGTTGCAATTTTTCTTCCTTTTTTTAATCCAGCGAAGGAGTGTAAACGATATTTTGCAAGGGGAAAGAAAGGTTTGCGGTTGCAAAAAGTAGATTATATCAAGCGATCCAATTGTTGTCTAATATCTGTAGACTTCAATAGATAAGTAGATCATCATCTGTTCCTACAAAAGGGAATAGTTCTTATGGGTTAATTAGCAGAGAGTGCCACTCATGGTTCAATGGAATTTTCAAGGGTGAAAATCAACCAAGAAAAAAGGGAAGTTAAAATAATATTCGTAAGGAGTTCCATAAATACAAAATAAAAGAGTTAAATAATACTTTTTAGGGATTAAGATTAAAGGAATAGAGTCCTTATGCCATCTTTGAAAATATCCCGATAATAAATTGTCTAAAAATGATTATAATTAATTAATTAAATATTATTAATTCAAACACCTTAAAAGCTCCTGTTTTTGCAGTTAAGATCCGCCTTGCCCAGCAAAACAAAAAGAAAACTGCATCACATGAGGCAGCACGCATGCCATTCCAATTTACAAAAACACCTAAACACGATTAAAGCCAGACGGGGGCTTAAACATCAAGTCACGCCCTCAAAAGCGACCACACCTACCAGAAAAAAGCAAAAACAAAACTCAACTCAACGGCATGACCCAAAGAAAAAGGAAAACAAAAAGAATTCCAAGATAAAACCACATAAAAAGCGGTAACCGCCGAAAGTCATGAATTACAATGCTTAAAATCGCTCATTAGGAACTAAAAATTTGTAAACTTGAGGCGATAAAGATCGCCCTTTGGAAGACATATATTCACCCAATGGCGGCCAGAGTCAGCCATGGCTTCGGTGGACGAACAATGGCAATGGTAAAAATAAAGAGGCGGCGTGTGGAAATAATTTGGTTACAATTAAATAACAAAAGAATTTGTTTGGCAACTCTCGGGCGCTTTTTGGCCAACAACGTATGCCCCATTACGGCGTGGCTACCACCTGCCGCCGCCCCTCTGCCTCTGGCGGCATTACAAAGTACTCTGTACTCCCCCCTTCTGCATATACATATAGCCATTTCCAATCCCATTGTCCAATTGTTAGCGCTCAGCTTCAGCTTCAGCTGTCCCGCTCCAGATTAAGCTGCGACTATAATTAGGAGCGGAACGGGTCCGAGCGAAGGAGTGGAAATCGGAGCGGGGCTGGGGGGAAACACTGGGCAACTGTTTACCATAACAATGCAGGGAAAACACCTTTAAATGCACTCAGCCAAAATTAAGGTCTCTTTGAATATCAGCTATACTTTAAACTGCTTTAAAAATATATTAAACATGAAAAAGGGAAAGAAAATACTGATAATTATACAAAAATTATAAAAATCTGCCTTATAATTCCCAAGTGCTAATACATCAAGGTGAATCACAGATTAGAATTGGTTGCAACCTCTTAAAACGAAAGAAACATAATGTATTTCATTAAAGAAAACATATTATTAATAATCCCTTGACTCCATTTTCCAAATGCTTAATTTGACTGATAGTTAAATGTAGTAAGATATATCTTTGTTATAATAAAATATAAAGACTAACATATAGTAAAGTATTTCTTGCCGTGTTCTTGGAAGAAAGAAAAACTTTTGTCGCTGCCCTGGTCAGGTGTTAATGTCTGTGTTTATGACCCAAAGTGAATAGAGCCGACTCCTCTATATACCTCTATATATGAGGTGTGCAATTATCGTCATTAGTCCCTCTACCCCGGTGCCCAGCATTGTTCCTCTGTGACGTTTGCCGCTTTAGTTGCGGCTTGTTGTGTATCGATGTTGCACGCTATAATTTTGGAAAATAATAAAATGATTTCTTCATGCCAGTCACAGTTGTGCGCTGCACAACGCACATCATAATCAACATCATCGTCGTCGTCATCTCGAAGCCCCTGCCACTGCCCCTGCCCCATCGTCATTATGCTGATGATCATCGTCGGTCTCGCCTCATCCAATTATTACAGTTTAGCCATGCCACAAGTCAAACAAAAGATCCCAGGCCTGTCAGAGTCCCGCGTCCTCCGTCACAGAGGCGCAACTGCTCTTGGATGTGCTCCGCTTCATCCTTTCGGTTGCTTTCTTCCTTCTTTTTTTCTCTCTCAAAAAGGCTACCCAAAAATTTGGGGTTGAGTGGGTAGCTCAAGGACCTTGAGGTGTTAATGAGTGGGTTTGGGTCAGTGAATCGCTCGAGGGGTTGCTTTCTAAAGGATCAGCGAACTGTAGTTTTCGTAAATGTGAAAATCTTCTACACAGCATGTTGGTTTTTCCAGGATATTTATGTAAGAAGCACAGAATATGATTAGGAAATAGTTCCCTACACCACAAAACTCTGAAAATATTCGAATTAATATAACAAATATACTCCTCATATATCTTTATAGAACTAGGGATTCTAGGAAGTTCCTATACTGTATCGATATATTATGCGAAGGGCGATATATTTACGCTTCGATATATACGCGATAAAACGATGTTCTTTTTAATAATCCGATCCAATGCGGAGCATATAAATAAGTTATAAAATA
Organism: Drosophila kanapiae; assembly: GCA_008042475.1. Classification (NCBI taxonomy): domain Eukaryota; kingdom Metazoa; phylum Arthropoda; class Insecta; order Diptera; family Drosophilidae; genus Drosophila; species Drosophila kanapiae. The sequence goes on from VNJM01002939.1 coordinate 1,208,458, forward strand.
TTTAGATTTAAAGGTTTCGATTTCGTATTTTAAATTTAAATGCAATATTTATCGATATTTTAATTATTTATAAAGTAAACTTTTTCGATATTTTCAACATACACCATTGTCGATATATCCTATCAGACTTTTCCTTCTTTAATGGTTCCATTTATTTCAAATCCTTATTAATAATAAATTGACCAACCTATTTTAATAAATTCTTTCCGCTTGTTCTTTTTAGGCAGCCCAGCTAGTTTCTTTATGAGAAAACTTGATTATTCCAGGCACTTTCCATTGCAACACTGCATCTACATATGTGTTACTCCGAGTCTAAGTCATATAATAAGCCAATCAACAGATCGCTATGACAAAGAGATGAGAGCAGTAAGTATTACAAAACCCACGACATAACTGGCGCCACATTCAATCTAAATCAGAGTTTAGAGCAATGTTCTCGCCCGCCGAGACAGAGAGAGTGAGTTTCTTGAACCTAAGACCCCACAATATATTAAGTGCTATAACCCACGAGATATCTACCAGTTAATTGAGTAAATGCCGCTGTGTGACATCATGCGAGAGTCGTCTGTAGGATAATTCCCTCGAATAATCCGTCGCGCAAGGCGAATAAATTGAAAGAAATGGCGAGGAAATCTTCGTCTGGAGCCGAGAGAGATTTACGTGGAAAAGAGACACAAACAAATAAATTTACTTTGATTGAATAATGGTCGCATAATTGGCAACTTGAATGGAATTGAGTATGGCAGGCGAAGCGCAATTGGAAACTGTAACAACAAATGCAGTTTTTCGTAGCAGAAAAAGGAGAGTGAAATACGAGAGGTATTAACTAAGTGAATTGGATAATCTCATTCTCGTTCCCAGTCTAGATCGCTAAGATACTTTTTTTCGCCTCAATTGAAATGTGCAACTGAGAAATGTCAGCTGGCAATTGTCAGCTAGATGGATGCGAATATCACGCATACGCCCCGTAAGGTGCAGTTGCACAATCTTTGCGGTTTGTTAACCTTTGGGGCCTTTAAGCGATGAATCACCATCATCGGCGTTGTCTTGCAACCTGAGCAAGTGCATCGAAACCAGAAGATCGAGCTGCAGTCAAGGTGCGCCCGACTAAGAGGAATGACTGCTAATTAAGGAGCCTGCAAAGAATTTACTCCCTTTAAATTATTTCTAATAAATGGGAGTCTTTATGATTGCCTGGCGCCAGAACCATAAATGGTACACTTAGGAAAAACGTTTTTTAACATATTACAAAGAATAAAAATGTGAAGACAACTTTTAAAAACAAGCAAAACTTATTAAAAGTTAATTTCTTTAAAATCAAACTTTAGAAAACAAAATCTAAATTGATAAGCTAGATTAATGGCGAAATAATGTGTTTCTAAGCTAAATTATGCTTTAAATTTAATAAATAGTTTAATGTTAATAAAATAAATTTCAGAATATGAACAAAAGATTATACAAACATTAAAGTATAAGCATATGATACGAATTTCTATGAAATAAGTGTTAAAATGTTAAAATGGTAATAAATAATAAAGCTAAAGGGAAGTCACTGGAAATATAACCTTATAATACTTTAGTATATCCATTCTAATACATATTAAACCTTCTAGAACTTCATAAAAACCATATGTTATGTGGATATATCTTTCAATAATTAGAATTATAATTTTTTTATATATTTTCCTACATTTCTTCAAGTGCAAATTGAGCTATAAAACAATTCCCCACGTTTATTCCCCGCGATTTGTTTTTGGTTTAGGCGGCATGCCAGAGACATGCGCTAAAAATTGTATTTGATTTGACGCTTGGCAGTGGCTTTTAGCGCTACTTTTACAACACACCAATAAGCACACACTATATACATATATATTTCTATATATTTGAGTGTCTGGCAGTTATTAAGGACTTCCTGTTTGTCGTCGACAAGTTTGTCGCGACAACAGATTCATTTAGCGGCCACTGCAGTTCAATTTAACACCCGCCGCCACAAACTCACAGCCGCCCCGCAGATCTCATTAATTTTCGCCTTTTTTCAGTTTTTATTTCAATAGAATTTTAATTGGTTTCTTCTGTTTTCATCGCTCCATCGGTTCGGTGTCTAAATATACAATAATATATAAATTAAATAGTGCTTAGAGTTCTTTGCCTGCAGCGCTTAAGTATCGTTTAATCATAATAAATACATCGTAGATATCGTAGATATGTGACAACAAGTAGTACCAGCTCCTGAAACACTCGTCTTTGGGAAAACGCCTTTGCAGAGGAATTAATTCAAGCTGGTTTTCAGTAGAACACAAAATAGATTTAACATTCTCAAGGTGTTATAGATCAGTAGCGGCATATCGAGTGTGATTTATAGTTTAACGAGCGAATGCTACACAGACAGACATTAATTAAGCTGCGAAAGGTACAAATACACTCTGGTTTCTTATTTTTTTTTGCTTGATTTATGCTTGAATTTTTAATAGGATTTTTGCTAAATATAATTGTTTTGGTTCGGATTTTAATATTAGGAAATTTTTGAAATTATGTTTACGGATTCTGTTGATTTTAATCGTGGAATAGCTTTAATTTACTTTCGTTAATAAAATAAAAGTGTATAGTTTAAAAATAGACAAATTAACTACAGTTTTCCATTAAAATTGCTGTTAATTATAAAGAACTACAACAAATTTTGCAAGATATACTACAAAGTGGTACTTGGAGCTCTTTTAAAATATATTTAACAAATTCCTGCGTACTATTCGATGGGAAAATAATGAATACTCTTTAATTTAAACATATTTCCATGCTCTTTTTGTTTAAAGAATTTATATTTTCCTATTTCTTGCATTTTCTTTCAAGTTTCTGTGATCTCTGCAAAGGTTTCCTTAACTATTTCGGGCTAAACTGCTCCTTCCATATCCTTTTCTTCTATTTACAAGCGTCTTGCGCCTCAGTCGCGGCTATATCTATGTACAGTGAATACTTATGAACTACAGTAGCTCCTCCACGGGCTTCAGCTGTTGCGCGAGACCACAGTGACGGGCTTGATGAGTGGCTGCGGCGAGGGTCCTGGGGAATCCCCACTCCCGCCCTGATGGTGGCCCGGTGAGGTTTGTGGCTGCCCCAGGTGATGGCTCAGGTGGTGCGGGGACTGAGGTGAGACCGTGGCCGCCGCCGCTGCCACAGAGAGCTGCCGCTGATGAGCCGCCAGAGCGGCGGCTGCCGCATGTTGGTGCAACAGCTGTTGGTACTGCAATCGCTGGTAGAGTTCGCTGCTCGAAGGAGGCGCCACAAACGGCGGTCCGGGCGGTGGTCCCGAGGCAGGGCCCAGGCCCGCTGCCTGAGGATGAGGCGGAGGCGGCGGCGGCAGTCCCGGCAAGCCCGGGTGGTGTCCGCCCGGTCCGCTCTTGGGCGCAAAGGGATTGTAGCGCTGATACATGCTGGCCAGCAGACTCGGCGCCGTCGGGGGATAGGCCAAAAACTGACCGAACTGCGGATAGGCAGCCAGTCCCGGGAACATGGGCCCTATGAGGGAGCGCTTGAACGCCGCCAGTCGCGACCTGGAGGCCGCCGTAGTCCGTCGTCGCAACTTGCCCGTGGAACCGCCAATAAAGACATCCTCCGCCGAGGGATCCAGCATCCAGTAGTTGCCCTTCCCGGGATCATCGTAGTGCCGCGGCACCTTCACAAAGCACTTGTTCAGACTCAGATTGTGGCGGATGGAGTTCTGCCAGCCCTGCTTGTTATCCCTGTAGTAAGGGTGATTCGTCATGATGTACTCGTAGATGCCGTTGAGGGTCAGCCGCTTCTCCTGGCTCTGCCGGATGGCCATCATGATCAGGGCGTTGTAACTGTACGGCGGCTTCTCGTTGCCCTTCTTATCCTTTAGGGGCTTGCCATCGCCGGACTTGCTCTCGGCATCGCCATCGGTGTTGTCGCCATCACACTCGATGTCCTCCTCCACATCCTCCTCGTCCACCTCCTCGGCATCGCTCTCGTTGGGATTGGGGACGACGGGTGCCGGCGACATGGAGGTGACATCCAGATCCGATTCGGGATCACTCTCCGCCTCCGGATCCTCACTGCCCCAGGGCGTGCTGGGACTTAGGGTATTATTGTTGTTGTTGTTGTTATTAAGGTTGGGTTTCTTGGCCGCATTCTCCTCCTCATCCTCGCCATCGTCCTCGTCCTCGTCGTGATGTTCCACGGTCTCCGGGAGTATGGCATTGATGGAGAAGCTGGACTTGAGGTGCGGCGTCCGGGCCATCTTCATCAGGTTAGTGAGATTGAGGCCAACGGCAGGCGGATGCTGCAGCGGATGATGATGCGGATGAGTGGCGGGCGGCAGGGGATGGTGCTGCAGGTGATGCTGCTGAATGTGGTGGGCACTGATCTCGCTGGACGGCAGACCTTCGACGATCTTCACCATGGTTGGAGAGTTATTCCCTACAGGCTACGCATTGCCTTTAATGTATTTGTAGAGTTTCGAGCTTTGGAGAGACTTTCTAGCAGCTGTTTCAGTAGAAAGCCACCATCCCTCATCAGTAGTTTGAGATTATTTAATTCTTTAAAATGTATGTAAAATACTTTTTGAAATTAATAATTATTGTATAATTTCTTTTGTTTTTCCTGGCTTTTAATATGTTTTTAATATAGAAAAGTCCCTCAAAATCGTCTTGATAATCATTATATCGCTTTTATTTTAGTTTTGAGATCTTTTCCAGGTAATTAATGTTTCCAAAGTTCACTTTTTATTTTCAAATTGGCTATTTTTCGTTGAGTTTTCGACGATTGCCTTGCGTTCAGTTTTACCGACGCTCAACACGGCCCACAAAATACACGATTTCGATGGCGATATCGGGTCTCGTGTGTGTGATCTCACGTCCGCTGCTCAGGGGCTTTCAGTGTAGACTAAAGCCGAAAGACCGAAGAGGCGAGAGTTCCCAGTAAAATTCCCAATCGCAGTCGCAGGCCCGGTTTCTTTTTTGTTGCCTTATTTTTATTTTCGTAATTCCAGAGGTGTTATCTGGGGTGGTTCTCGACGGCTCGACCAATCGGCGCTGTGGAACGAATGGCTCTCGTCTCGCTCTCGCTCTCGCTCACCCTCTTCTCTCTCTTTAGCGCTCTCGTTACGCGACTCTGACTCTGATTTATTTTTTCACATTCGTTACTAATTGCCGTCGACGCCGACGCATACATACATACATACGTATATGGTACACCCTATTGTAGTGAGTGGGTCACCCTTTTCCGCATTGTGGGTTGCATTTTGATACGCCGTTCCCACTTCTTTCTTCTCCTTCCTCCCGCTTTGCTCTTTTATGTATGTCGGCAGCTGCTCTCAGTGTCTTGTTATTACACACACACACACACGCACGCACACACAGTTGCCATTATTAATTGTATCTGGCAGCAATATTGTTGTTGTTTTTATCGCTTGCCCCCGTTAATTTTTCGGCGAGTTTGCAAACTTATGGAAGCCATGGAAGGTACGGGAAAAGGGGGTTGCAGGGAGTCTCTACAGGGATATATGTACATATGTTTGGTCACAGATTTCGGTGTCCAGATTGTATTTTTATTATTTTAATTCCCCATAGAAAAAAGTAACATTAAAATAATTCGTTACAATCAACGAGGTTTTACAGATTCTACAGGATTTATAGAAACTTTTGAGGGAAGGTCTCTAATCACTTCACTTAATGCTTTTATCTTTTCCAACAGCTGTAAGGAAATTATACAGATTTTTATAGACTAGGTTACTGGATTTCAAAGTGAATTTACAAAAAGTAAAGTTAATTAAGTGTTCCAGTAGTAAGATATGAATTTTCCAACGTTGTAAATATTTCAAACTTTCATTTAAACTGAAGTTTGTGTGTTTATCTTAGTTTTTAACAATATTTTCTAAAGAATTACTTTTTAAATCCCTTTTTAGGATCTATTTTTACATCAAGTACTTGGAAATAATTAAAAACAAATAAAATGCTTGTTAATTAAGAAAATATGGGTCTCTCCTGAGACATTCCATGCAAAAACTCTTCTTTAAAGAACAACTAGATATAACCTAATAAATATTGACATCTCTTTAAAATTGTTTTCTTTATTTTGTTTTAGTTGTTTTCCTTTCAATTTTATAGAGCTTTCTAACAATATAAAATGAATCCTTTAATAAATTCTTGTATTGAGCTATACACAAATATTAAAGCAATCGAAACAATATTTGTTTCGAAAACATTAAAGTTCTCTTAAAAAGAATTACTTTTATTAACTAAAAAATAGCAAACTTTTAAGAAACTACAAAATTATAGGTACTTCAAACAGTTTTTCCCTTTTCTTTTTGTAATACAAAATTGCCTCATTAATCAATTTCCCTGGTAAACAAATCTTTAGAAAAGTTGTGCCAACCAAAGCACTTTTCCTAGAAGACAAAACTTTTCCCGAGCCTGCTGACAAGGCAACTGCAATTTGTTGCAATCAGAATTTTCCGGACCCAAGAGAATATTCCAGGGAACAACTGCAAAAAGTGGAAAAAGCAGCTGCTGGGATTCGCATGAGCCACAACCAGACACACATGCCACATGGCGCAACAATAACCCATAGACTATATAGAACCAGAGCCACTCCCCCCGACCGAACAGAATCGAAATCGAAATCATTATTGCTGTAATCATAATAATTGTTTTCACAAAATTGGGGGCGTGCTCACGTCGGTCGTTCGATTGGAGAATATATCTTTCTATATAGGTCCCGAGGTGTGGAGAGGGGGGGTTAAACGTGTTTTACCTGAGCGGAACGAAAAAAACAGAACCGAAGACCCAAGACGAACGAAGACGACGCCATGTTTGAGGCGATGGCCAACGCAGTCTGCGGTTGTATCTGTGTCCGAATCGGGTTTCGTGGGTCTTCGTGTGGTCTCCACACGATTGGATGGACGCCCGCCCCAAAGTGGAGACATGCGCTCTGCTCTCCGCGCTCGCTTTGGGAGAACTCTCTCTCGTAGCCCCCAATACAAAATGGCGCCCGCTGTAGAGGAGCTACGTATATTTTCAGTTCCCTTGTTTGTTCAGTATTTCAATTAAATTATTTATCATTTGTTGGATAATTGTTTTGGGTTGCTTTGCATAGGAAAAAATAAAACTTTGATGGGTCATTGGAAAAATACCAGGGCTAAGTGGATGGTCAACTCGGCATGTAATAACAGGGGCAGCCCCCAGTACCAGGAGGGGTAATTACGGGGTCTCTCCATAAAATTATATGTTTGCTCTAAATACATAATGGAGATGTACGGGAGAGGACACTTCTTTCAAATAATTTATTGATTATGTTATTATTTTTATGATATGACAAGGATTCTTGGGAACTATTACGTAGGGTGGGGTTTTTATTTAAGAAAGCAAATAGGATTTGGTACGTATGTGGTATTTATAAAAACCAAATAGCCACTAAAGCGGGTTAATATAAGTATTTAAAGCTTTAATTTAAAATTCAAATAAATTTATTCAAAAGAATCTAAAATCTTGCTTTCTTCTCGCTTTCTCTCTCTTCTACGAGTTTCCTTGAATGTACAAGCGAGGCAGGGTAGCGAACGAGAGAGTTTTAACAGAGCTTCTTTTTTGTTCTCTTCCAAGAGAGACCGAATCAGAAAAAGTACATCTATGGCTTGTTAATAATTACTGCCGGCAATAGAATATTCATTCAAGCCATCCATCAACCGAACTCCAAGTTGATTAAACAAATAAATACAAGAAGGTTGTTTACAGCATTTCGATTCATCTTTCCGCTGAAAATTTCAGAAGCCTCGTCTGGTTAATCCTTTTCAAAAATACTGTCGAGTATACTCAAAACAAACACAAACTGCCGGGAGATGTCCAGGCGGAAACTACAGATCGTAATTACTCGGGAACAAACAGAAACCCGAAAAATAGAAAAAGCGACAGAAAAAAAACCAACTTGTCATTGATCAAAACGCCGAAAAAGGCGACAGATATTTCTGCGCTACCGAAAGGGGATTACAAATGCCGGAATGCCGGATTTATTGGGATTTATTATTCCCGTCCGAAAGGGGGCGAGAGTACTTTACTAATCAGCCAGATCTATGGCAGGCATTTACTTTTGTTCCGAACGCGAACGTATCTGATAAATCCGCGATGGCAGCCTAACCCTTTAAGGACGTATGGATATTCGCCGAGCTCGTCAACCCGTTCGCTCGATGGGCCGTAAAGTTCCACGCCCGCGCAAGTCCTTCCGGGTATAAATGTGCCTTATTTTGATTCGACTCAATGGCAGTTTAACCGCAGGATTAGCTTGTTTGTCCAACGGATCAGCGCGGGCCATGCAAACAAGGGACAGCTACCTGCCGGAAATCGCGGAGTCTGCGACTCGAAGGGGTTAAGGCGTCCGAGGATCGCTTGTCGCTTCCGCTGTTTATATGGTCTGTTTACAGTTACTGTCCGGCCGAAGTGCCGTCAGTGGGAATCCTCCACTGGCAATGTCCCGCGAGTGCCTACGCCCAGCCCACACCCCTCAACCAGCTACCGTTTCGAAAGAGTTAAGCAAGGATTATAGATCGAGGAACGGAGGACTTAGCTTAGCGCGCATTAATCTCGTTTCGTGGACTTCAAGCTGTGTGTCCTGGCCTTGTCTCTGTCTCCTTGTAGTTCTCGATGTCCTTGCTCTCCTCCTCCCTTAATCGCCACCGCTTAGCCATGCAAATATTTTCAATTTGGGATTTGTCTCGATTAAAGGCAAAAAGGACAAACCCTTTGCTCAGCTCAAGCCCTCGACATCTGATTCTGTTTTAAACGTGTTAGTCAAGTTAACAAAATATTGTTGTAGCTAAAAATTAAATATAAAATATATTTAAGCAATGCTAGTAGTGAGTATTAGGAAACAACAACAAAATAACTAAAGAGAAAAGAATAAAAATCAGTGTGACCATTTAATTCATATTTTAACACGAATAAACATGTAAAAAATAAAGTACAGCTTTCAAAAACACATTTTTCCAAGTATAAACCATTTTTCCTTCGCTCTAACGCGCTTTCCAAGGGGATTTTCCAAAGGGGGACCCAGGAAAACTAACAAATTGGCCAAATTTGTTGGAAATCACGTTCGGGGCCCTTTTGGACAGTTCCGGATTTCGGACACACTTGTTACTTTTGTTGCTGTTGCTGTTGTTCCTGTTGTTGCTGTTATCGTGCGCTTCGTTTTGCAAATAAACAGCCAAATGAGTGTCCTAGAGGTTGCCTTGAGTACGGCGAAGGGTGAAATATAGGGGATGGGGGTCTGAATTCTTTTGTGGGGTTACTCTCTGGACCAGAGACTCTGTGTATTCGCCATGCTGCGCGAGCATATGGTGGTTAGGCGAAAAACAGCGGGGTGATGAGCCGGAAACCAGGATTTAGAAAGAGGAAACTTTCGGCTTCGGTGGTTTTCAAGTACTCTATAAGAATGGACATTTTTTTAAAGGGTATTTGCAAGAGATTATCATGGGAGAGATAATGTAAGGTGGGAAGAATTACCATATATATACATATGTAGTGGAGGGGCAGAATGAAAAACGATATTGTTTGAGAGCAAAGAGAACTGAGCACATAATTAAAGCAATATGTGTCAGTTTTGAATATTATTTACCAAGATCTAGGGGAAATCTCCTTGTTCAGATCCTTTTAATTAAGGATAAGGTTATGCCAAGTTGATTTACAGTTGATAAAAATGATTAATTACATTTTCATAAACTCTTTTTTCTGTTTCAATAAACCCAACCTCCAGTTATCCCTTGTCATCTCCCATTCACAGTGACGTAGCGCATCAAATCAGTCGAGAAAACCCCTAAGAAAAAAGCTCGCTGCTCACTCCCACCCCCCTTTCAATGGCCAACACTTGATAATTGTTGACAATGTGTTATAAACTGATTTACACGCATTTAACGAAACGAAAAAAAGAAAACAACAAAAAATACTGCCAAAACTCACGCAGCGCCAGGCAACACCAGCCAGCAACAAATAATAACACAACCCACAACCCGCTGACGAAGTCGATGGCAACGGCTATGCGACACTCGTCAGCGACATCGTTAAGGGCAACAGCAGCACTACACTGCGAAAAAATATTATTCATAACAGCACCGAACAAATTAGAGTAAAATAAAATACTCTTTTACAAGTATTTTTTTATATCAAAAAGATTGCTAGAAATTAAGCAAGAATGTGAAATACCTTCTAGAAATTAAGAAAACAGAATAATATAATTTCCCAATTAAAATATATCTTTCAATTATTTTAAATATCAGGTCACACTATTCAATTAAGAGAAATTGGCATCAAACACATTTTTATTATTTGTTTTTGAAAACTATAAATATTTCCTTTATATTACTATTACATAATTTAAAAGAACATTTGATCAAAATGTAAAAGAACAAAAATCTAAATCCTATACGGCAGTGTGACCATGCAATATGTAGAAAATTGTGTCACAAATGCATAATTTAAATAAATATATAAAAGAATTCATATTAAATTGGAAATAGTATGTTTTCAATGTCTATAAAAAGTATGTGACATATGTATGGTATAAAGAATATAGAAATATATATTGTTAAATTTGCTATAGCATTTTTCTCAGTGTAACATCAGGGGCAGCAGGAGCAACCGCTTAGATGTCATCGTTAGCGCTGGCGGAACGGTCAGTGGGCGGGGATGGGATTGGGAACGGCACTAAGGAAGGGGGGAGAGTGAGTGGGTGACAGGGAAAAAGTCGCGTGTGCCACGCGAGGGTGGCACACACACTCGTCCATCCCGTTCCAATATCAAGGGGACCCCGATCTGTGATGTGGTCTGGTGTGGCGTTGTGTGTGGTGTTATATGGCGTGGTGCTGCCCTCTGATGTGTGTTAATGAACTGCGTAACAATTAACGGCGGCAGCAACAACAATCGTCAACAAGCGACCGCAGATCGAATAAAGAAAATAATATTAAATAGCCGAGGCACCAAATACCCTTAAAAAAATGTATAACTAATGCTAAGATGTCGCGAAAATGAAGTATTATTAAAAATTATATACGATGTAACAATAAATAAATCAATTTAAAAAACTACAACTTTAATTGTACGAATAAAATAATTAAATTAAGAAAAACAAGTAAGAACTTCGGTAAGCTTCGTTCAAAGTTGAATGACGGAGAGCCCCTGCTTCATATTTTAAGCCTCGCTATTCGCGAATAATGTTCCTTTACAATTCCAAATTACTATACCAAATATTTACTTTTTTATACCATTTCTTTTATTTATTAATGTGAAATTATATATTCTTATTTAAGAGAAAAATATAGTTTAATTACGACCCGATTAATGCCATAGGCAATCCAGTGGGTTTGAAACAAGTAGTCTCCCTTTGGAAAAGTCAAAATTTGAGATAGACGATTATTGAGATAATTGGCAGTAAGCTGATTCACATAAAGGTCATGCTAAAAGTAAATTATTTATTATCAACGAATCAGTTAGTTTCCAATGTGGACTTACATTATAGGGACAAGTGTGATTTATATTGGAAAAACCACTTAATAAATCACAAACGTGTTGAGCAACGGGTTGAGTCTTTATCTTCGCGAAGAATTTACAGCCATCAACGGTGACGTTGTAAAGGAAAGGCCTATAGCTATTGGATCGCTTGTAGAGGGCTCCATTTATCTGATGTGGTCGAATTTATTCTTAGAAGGATCACTTTAAACTACTTTTGATAATTCTGAAACATACCCTTACTTTTTCTACGGGTTTTTTGAACAGCAGAGCCTTAGCGGTTATATACTTGTAGCTTCTGTTCACTGTTTTCAAGTGACAATACTCAAAGTCGGCGAAACTCTTGTCCACAGATTCACATATGAGGTTTGTGAATTCAATTAGAGAATTAACCTGAAAAGTTTCCATACTACTTAAGTTGGATTTTGAGAGGATTATGATGGGGATATGCACCTGTAAGAGCAAACATCCTATGACGAAGAAGGCAACGAGATTTTTATCCATTATATTATATCGCCTGCGGCTCCAAAACAACTGAATTTAAACGAGGAAAACTCTTTACTGTTCGTTGAAATTGAGTAATTATTTAGGGTAAATTATTCGGTTGGAATAATTATAAGTGGCAGGTATATTTTCATATCATAAATCATAATAGAGAGTTTAAAATTAATCATCCCCCATTAAATGTTTAGCTAAGTACCTCTGACTTGCTATGGCCTGGAATTAATTACCCAAAATAATTATTATATATAAATTATATGTCCTTTATCTCCCATTAAATGTACCTCCATGTCAGGGTATTAAAAGTCACTGGCCACGCGTTGAAGTCTCCGAACCACGAACCCGAAAAACTTGCGGGTACTTTTGCGGATTTATTGCTTACACAAGATCGGTCAGAGCTAGTTCCTTGATTATGCTGGTGCTTCCTCAGCTTCCTCCAGCATGGGTCAGTTCTGGGTAACTCTATATAGAGTTCCGACTGGGTTCTGATCTAAATCAATTTAATTGAGGTCCGAGTGCTGGCCCCTTGGCCTGGCTTAATTTGTTGATTGTGCGCCGACGCGTTCGTTGTTTGTTGTGTTTAGCGGAGTGTGTGCGTGTGTATCAGTGTGAAATCTGAGGCAAAATTCTATCATCTAGATTCTAGAGTCTTTGGAGAAGTCAGGGTTAGGAAGCAATTAGCTGGCAGAGAGATGGGAAATAAGATGCTGGAGGATCCAAAAAGTGTCCATAGTTTTCTGAAGCTTGAAATCATAAAGTCAGCATAAAGACTTCATTTATATTCATTTATTTCAAAGAAACTCCTGAAGAAGGCATATTAATTTTGACAGTTCTACGAAGCTTTAAATCAATTAAGAAAATAAATTTTAATTAAATTGTTTAGAATATCAGGAAGAAAACGCTTTAGGAACAAGAGAGAATATCTTTATAAGAGATTATCAAGTCAAGTTCAGGTTAGTTTCTCTGAATAAGAGCACTACCTTTAAAGGTTTAAATTCAATATAAAATCATTATTGAATAAACCTGCATTATTTATCTCCAATTACCCCAACTTCACCTCGAAGTTGAATGTCAGCTTACTTCCGCTAAGAACATCTGCAATCGCACTTTAAAACTTAAATTGAAAAGTTCAGAGATGCCAACCTATCATGCGAGCTGTCTTCCTCCTCGGATATCTCGGCATCTTCAACCAGATGGACCTCAGACCTCGGGAGAAAAGCAGTCGGAGATGAGTTAACCCCCAGGCCGGAATGAACCCACTTCCGTTCGATCCATGAAAAATCCCCCCATTCCTCGAGGCAGCGTAGTGTTAACTGGACGGGGTCGAGTGTTCAAGTGCAACTCGTAATTACTCATTCATAATTTTCCTCAGCCTTAATTGCGAGCGTATTTCTCTCGTCTTACAATTGAAGCGAACTACGCATCATCGGCACGTACATATACTAGGCCCATTCATACATTTATTTATTATTTATTGGTTCGCCGAAGGGGCCAGCTCGAGCGTAAATTAACTTAATTGAAATTCGGGTCAACAGAGGGGCCAAGATAATGAAAGAAACTAATTAAGGAGGAGAGCACTACTGCCCACATGGTTTATTGTTACTTTGCGCATTTGTCGCTTAAATATTTTCAAATATTTTCCCTATTTGCTGTGCGTTGTTTGTATTGCCATTATTTGATTATTTTGGTGAGTGGAGCGGCGGCGACCCATGGGTTACCCATTATTTTATTAATAAATATTTGAATGCGCGCCTCGGCCCTCATCATCAGCCTTTTATAGTTGGCAGCCAGTCAGTCCACAGGCCAGGCCAGGCCACATCAGTTTCAATTAAAAACACATTTTGTGGTCACTGGTGTGGTCGGTCGCCGCCACTTTGGTCACTTGGTTCAAATCGCTGACTGTGGGTACTCTATAAGCCTCGATTCTGGGTCCGACATTAGACTTACATAGGTGACACACCCAACGGCACGGCACTTAAGGGGCTTCCCATGCCCATGTGGGCACATTGAGGGAAAAGGAGGCAACGGCGGAGGAGTCTTGTGGTGGCTATCAAACTGGATTTATAAAACCATCGATCGGTGCCAATATATTAGCTTGAGAACCGTAGTAGCTGCTAGTATAAGCTACTTAGTGTCAACTAACTGGGTTTGTTTAAGGTGAGATTCTCACCAGGCTAAGTTGTCACTAGCTGGGTCTGTTACCATAACGTATAATGAATGTTCCAATGAATTTATAAACCATATAATCAATAAGGATATCAATATGGAAACTACTTGTGCTTTCTATCTTTCTATTTCTATCACCGATCTTCCTCCTATTATCGGTCACACGCTTTGCCTGCGATGTACAAGCAAAGCTGGGACAACCGCTTAAAAGTTACACTCAGCAGTAAACGATTAAGTAAGTGGTGTCTCCCTAACGAAACAGTCTTGTATATATAATAAATTATTCCCCAAATCTCTTTAATATAAAATAACAATAATTTCTTTTCAAAACCTGAAGGTGTTATACATAGGGAAACCCTAGAGGTTCTTAATCTTACATTCCTACTCACAAAAAAAAAAAAGAACACCTTTGGCAACCACTTAGACACCTCTTTCACAGAGATCGCCACAAAAGAAAGTTTTGAAAACCTCGACAACTTACCTAGACCCAACTCCCAACTATATAGTACATACTCTATTCATAAGATGAAAAGTATATTATAAAGAGAAATATATATATAAGAAGAGCGGAACATGGAGTGAAAAATAACCACACGGTTGATCCTTAAGCCTTTGCACAAAACAAAACCGGACTGAGCGAGAGCGGCTAACCGATTATATGTATAAAATATTTATGAAATAGAACCTCGCAGGGACTAAGCCGATGGGTTTGAACCATTAGAGCGGCCAAGGAGCACCCAGGAGCAGTCTAAATGCACAGAAAGTGTAACAAGCGGCACACGCACAGCCCAGGAGGAGATCGTAGGACCATAGGGATTCTATCCAGGATACCCTACCGGGGCATGCTGGGTAATCAACTGCCACTGCATCTGCCTGAGCCCCTGGGCACACACACACAACACGGTATCCGATCCTGGTAGGTTGCTCTTTCGACAGTGTAATCCCTGCACTTAACCCGGGTAATAAGATAAGTAAGGCAGATCCCGGGTCCCTGCTCCTGCTTGTTATCTTTGCAAATTGCATGTCGAGCACTTAAGCCAATATATGGAAAAGGAGACCTCGGAAACTGGGTATATGTAGGTACATACATATATCAAGAGACTGGTTAAGACATTTCCCATCTTCCCAACACCGGTGCGCGTGCTATACTCTCTTTATTCCACTATTCCCATTTCTATTCTTCAATTCTAAAGTGATATAGTTAAGGAGATCCTACCGAAGCCGCAGTCCCGGACTGATTTAGCGACTTAGAGCTTAGGAGCCTAGTCCCCGGGGCTTAGGTAAGTGGATTTCTGAATTCAATCCGAATCCAGGGCACATACGACGACGTGTTAAGTATATAATGCGCTCATCCGATCTATTTCAATAACAAAAATAACCAAAAACCAACTTAAGCCGGGACAAGGGCAGCCCAATAAAACAATGCCCACCACCAATGGAAATTGTTCCAATCCGCCTGATCTGCGGATTGTTTTTCGATCTCGTAGTCCGAGTTCGAGTTTTGAGTTTTGAGTTTTAAATGCAAAATATTTGAATCGTTGGCTTAAGGCGTGTGGCCCAAAAACCGATTTAACTCTTTGCCCTGAACATAAGCTGAGCATAAGCCCCAAAAATATGTACATACAGAGACTTGGGCATTGAAGATTGTCTATATAGTTGTTTAGGTCAGATGGTGAAATGAGCAGAGAGATGCACTCATATTTTATAAACAATTTAAGAAGATTAAATACTAGTCTCTGGGAAAATATATCAACAAATTTTATACAGATAAGTTTTTTAATAAATACAATTTACTTACCTTAGAGAATCCTTAATTTGTGCTTCATATTTGATATTATAAAATATAGATCCTCTTGGGTTAGGAATTTTATTAAGATATATGAGTCCATGAACACTTTTCCACTTTTAAGTTAGTTTTAATGATCTGAAATTGTAAAAAAATATATATATTTAAAGCATAAATTATAAGTACTTCATAATTCATAAAGAAAACAAGTTAAGGATTTAATATTTCGAAGAAAAACTAAGAAAACAATATCAACTGTTGTATTAAGTTTAGCCTCAAATATAAATTATTAACTTTAGCAATTATATAAAATTCATCCTGTAGCATATTCTAATTGTAAAAAGAACCTCACTCTTTCCTAATACTTACTATCCTTACCTCTTAGGAATATTAACTAAGTTTAATGTATAATACAGGTTCCGGAATTACCTAACTAAAAACCAGCTTATAAATAGACCCATAGACGATCCCAACCCTAAGTGCTAATTTGCATAAGATCCATACTATATTGCACAACTTTCAACCCATCACAGATACCCTACCTCCTCATCCATTTAAGTCTCCCCTCGAAGTCGGGCATCTGACACCTTATAAAACTGCCAGCTAATCGCTTCAATAACATGATTTACCAACTCACACACAACGCACACACAATAATTTACAATTATTGAATCGAAGAAAAATGGGCAAACACAAAATATGATAATTGCTACCGATCGGCCGTCTATCGCCGGAGATAAAGAGGAAGGCAGCAGCAGTCAGGGAGAGATTAATCTAGTAACGATGATATTAATTATCATTCCGTTTACAAATCGCTCTTTCGGTGGGGAATCAAAAGCGAGAGGAAAGCGCAGTATTTATGATATGGCCGATAGAGGAGGCCGGGGCTCGTTATGGTATGGGAAAGGGGAAAGACTTGTTGATGCCGATGGATGCTCCCTTTTTCTCACTCGCAGCATCTCTCTATATCTTTACTCCAACGCAGCAGCGGCGCACTTAAGCTGTGTGCGTCTCCTACAAACACATGTCAAGTGATCAAAGAATCAGATGCCGCCCCGCCCCGTCCGTAGAAATTTCCAAAATAATGAAGATATCCACCGAGAACCCGAAATAACAGTTTGAGAAATTTCAGAACAACAACGCCCAAGTCGGTGCCCTTTTTACTATTTCTTTATACTATGTATTTTCCCTAACGTGTTCTCATCTTTCAAATTGAGGCCTAAGCGAGTCCCTGGCTTTACACGGAGAGAAATTGTCAGCAGCTGCATTTATTTTTGAAAATATTTTTATTTAACATCGATAAGAAAATATTAAAACAGATATAAATAAAGAATATTTACAAGAAACTTTCAATTCAATTGTGTTTTTGATATTAAAATATGTTATTATGGAGAATATGTAAACTCAAATTGAAAACATTCGATAATATTCGATAGCTTCGACGTTTTTCGATAAATCGTAGACTGTAGTAAATATTACAAAGGATATATAAAAACCAATTTGCATTTAAAAGTATTACCAACTACTTTTATTGATCTTTCTTTATAAATTGTGGAAATATTTAGAATTATAATATAAAAATATGATATTAAGTGGAAAACTAATATAAAAAATTCCTAAAATATATATTTAAAGTTTGCATTTAATATCTTAAATGTCTTAACGACAATTTCGCTCCGTGTAGCGCACATATTAGTTGAGAAATTGTATAACAAAAGTTAAGAAAAATTGCCTGAGACTTTTGAGGAGAGACTCACAGGGCAGCGAAGTGCGCTCGCTCTCTTGCTGGCCAAGACCTATAGACAATGGCCTAGCTGGGGACGACGACAACAGGGACATGGGAGCAGGGATAGGGTCCAGCAGCTATGGGATATCGGATCGGATCGTAGTGTACCTGCGGTGCCCCGGCTCACAGCTGGAGTTGTCACTGGGCATGTAAAGAGCCAAACAAATCGAAGGATGCAAGTCAATGGGTGATGGCTCATTTTCGAACCTCATCCGCTTCGACTCGCTGCCTTTTTTTGGGAATCATTTTCATGTTTGCCGCTCTGCAGAGCCAAACAACTAATTAAGTCATCAGGATGGATAGAGGAAGCTGGGTAAATATTTAGCTGGACAGCAGCTGGAAGTCAAAATGAAAGAAGCAGGGTTTATTTTGAGAGCAAAATAGCTCTGAATAAAGGTAAGGGTAAATGGCTCAGGAAATACCTTTAAGTTGAAAAGAAGTTTAGCTAAATATTTAATAAATTTTATGAAAGGAAGTTTCAAGCTCCTCTCAAACTCTCCCCTTTCTTAATTTTGTTTTAAATAAGAAATGCATTTTAGAATTTGGTTTTTTTGTTATTTATTTGATATTTTGTTTGAAATTCGTTAAAATTATATACAAAAAGTGTTGACAAAGCAAACTGCAAAGGCCCTCGATCGCATGAAGTCTGATCTTTGAGGATCTCGACGGTATCCCGAAGATCTCGATAGAGAACTCTCTTCCAGAGTTCCGATCGACGTTCCAGGTCGATCCGAAGGCAAAGTGCTGGGGAATTTTGCTAAATTGCAGCATTTAGACGTCGCGGGCGGGCTGGAAAAACGTTCTGCTGGATCTCTCTGGATCCAACGCTGCTGCTCCTCCGCCTGGTCCCTTGGTTGGTTTTGCTGGTGATCCAAAGGCTTGGTTTCCTTTTTCGCATTTCATACATTTAGCTGGCGGGGAACTTGCCGAAGAACTGCATCCGCTGGAAGAGTTCGGCGGAGTTCAGATGCGGCGGATAGCCCTGCAGCTGGGCAGGGTGCTGGGGGGGAGCTGCCGCTGCCTGGTGGTACTGATGCATCTGCTGGTAGGCAGCCTGGTAGGCGGCGGGATTCATGCGCTGGTAAAGGGCGGCGGCAGCAGCGGCGGCGGCCGCGGCAGCTCCGGCGAAGGGAACTCCGGGATACCCATAGCCGGGAGCCGGAGCTCCGTAGGGCGAGGCGCCGCCGGACATGGGCGAGAAGATGGCCTGGCGGTAGGCGGCCAGGCGGGTGCGACTGGCGCCGGGATTCTTGCGCCTCAGCTTGCCGGTGGTCTCGCCAATAAAGACCTCCTCGGCCGAGGGGTCCAGGATCCAGTAGTTGCCCTTGCCGGGATCATCGTAGCTGCGAGGGATCTTCGTGAAGCACTTGTTGAGGCTGAGGTTGTGGCGGATGGAGTTCTGCCAGCCGCGCTTGTTGGCCTTGAAGTAGGGGAAGCGGTTGATGAGGTACTGGTAGATCCCGTTGAGGGTCAGTCGCTGCTCGGGACTGTCCTGGATGGCCATCATGATGAGGGCGTTGTAGCTATACGGCGGCTTCTTGTTGTCGGCCGCCGCGGAGGAGTTGAGCTTCTGCTTCTTGCTGGGATTGCCCTCCTCCTCGGCGCTCTCCTGGTCCTCCTCCAGCTGATCCTCCAGATCATCGTCGAACTCCACGTCCAGCTTGTCGTTGTTCTGGGAGGACAGGCTCTCGGCGGCACTGCTCATGGGCGTGCTGGTCCTGCTGGGGCTGTCGAAGTCCTCCGAAGCGGACAGCTCGCCATCCGAGTTGGAGTAGGGATGAACGTACTGATGATGGGGCATCTGGTGCATCTGATGATGATGCAGGTGCCGGGGCTCCTCTTTGATGACGGGCTGCGCCACCTGCGGTTTCTTGGCCAGAATGGCATCGATGGAGAAATTGCTCTTGAATTCCATTTCACTTTTCACCATTGTTCTTGGTTTGATATTGGTTTAGTTTCTGTTTTTTTCAGTTTATTCTGCGGCTCACACACACGACTTTGATCGCTTGAGATGCTTGCGTTGGAGATGGTAGCTCTGAACTGACTCTCTACAGCACCGGCCCGGGCTATTTATAGTCCTACCCCCGTGCTCACGAACAAAGTCTACACAAAGAGAGAGAGTCCACACGGCCCAGGGTCCACGAGAGGGATAGGTAGATACTGTCTTGCTGGGAAAGAGAGCGAGAGAGAGGTAGCGGTGAGTAGGTAGCTGAGCCCTGGGACTCCGCCCTCCATTTTGTTGACCATTTTGTTCCACTCGCCTTCCACAGCCCCTAAATATGTGTGCTTATGTTTACATACATGTATGGGTGAGCGGGACTTTGTTTGGGAACTTGTGGATGTTTATTTGCAGTCTTTGCTGCTTCGGCGTCAAAATATCCATTACATCCAATCCAAACAGGGTTGCCTCTCTCGCTCGCCTCCGTTGGGGTTGTTTCGCGACTGCGAACCGAGCGAGCGGCGTCGCTGTTTTGACTATTAATTGCACTAACAAGCGGGTTAATGAAAACAAAAACACACACGCACATTCCGGAGATTTTTGCAATTTAATTAATCAGGATGTTTATTAGTTCTAAAGGAATTTCGAATTATTGAATACCTTCTGTCCCCCAAAGAGGCTTCACTAATGAAGATGGCAACTCTGGAGAGCTGTCAAAGGCATTTGTAAAAAAGCAGTTGCTTGAGTAAATTTGAATTGTTATTAACTATTTATGTATTAAGTATTAGGTTTTACTATAAATGAGTTAATAAATTTAAGAACTTGGAAAATATTAATGTAGGTATTGATTTAAAATGATTTTTTGACATATTACTTTGAGAAACTGCTCATTAATTGGAAAATACCCTCCAAGAGTCTAGAAGAAATGTAATTTAACAATTAAAAACTATTTCAATAAATTCCTGAATCTCTCAAAAATGGTTTTTATTAGAATTAAAATGTCTCGTATTCATGTAAACAATTTCAACTGTAAAAGAAAGCATATCTAAGCTAAATTTATATGAAAATCTACAAGATGTTCAGAAACATGAGTGACAGATTAATAATTTATAAAGTTGCTTGCTTCCCTTTACCAAAAAAGGTATTAAATATTTAATTCCAGCACTATTTAAATATTATTTTATATCTACATGTTTCTATTATATTTGACAATGAATTCGTAGAATTAGTTTCCCTCTCTCTCTATCTCTGTCTCTGAGTTGCTCTTAATCCCGCCCAAACTAGTTCAAAGGGTTTCTCTAGTGGCCTGGTCCGGGGATTACGGGACACACAGATCCCTATCCTTCTGCCTGGGCTTACGGCACCCGATCTTCAACAGCTCAATGGAGCTCAGCTCGTCGGCTCAGGTAATCCGAAGGGGTTAACCCTTCCAAGCAGCCGGGATTTGTTCTAGTTTCGCGACAGATTTTCGAATTAGTTCTGGGCGCGCTTCGGCGAAATCAATACGTGGATCCTCTGGCAATCCTTTCGAGATTAATAAATTTCGGAAAATGCAAGCCAGATAAATATTTGTGCTTAGACATCGGGAGAGAAGTTTAAAATTGGGTTTAAAAGCAAAGTTAAGTTGTGTTTTGGTGACTCGTGAGGGGGAGTTAAATAAAAGGGAATTGGATTTTTGAGGCATGGTTTTAATGTCAAGAAAGTTCCTATTTTTTCTCTCAAAAAGGTTCTTAAAGATGTAATTTCTTTTATGCGAAAAATTACTTACTAACTTTTAATATTAATTTATTAAAAAATGGACCCACTTATATTTGTAATATTTTCTATGTAAAGATCATCGTTGACATTTCCAAGTGAGTTCCCTCTGACGACACATGCAACTCATGTGGCAAGTGGCAACAAATATATATCCTTCGAGATCAAAGAAGGCGCAAGTGACTTTATGTGGGATAAGTACTTGGTAGCCATCTATCTGAGGGGTTTTTTCGATTGGAATTTCGACTGGCAACGGACCGAGACTGGACTTTACAATAACAAGGAAGTACAAGTGGTTTTTGTTTTATGTTTTTATGGCATGTTTTTGTTAGAACAATTGAACAAATATACGGACAGCAGCCATATACGTAAATTGGGCGAAAGTCAAGTACAGAGACAATGAAGACGTCAGCGCTGTGGGTTATTACAGATGGATCTTTGGATAAATCTTGGGATAAATGGATGGTTGGATGGCTGGATGGCTGGGCATGGGGGATTGTCGGCGGCTTGGCGCGTTTGATATCTTAGACAACTTGACAAAACAATCAAAGCAGCAACAGCAGCAACAAAACACATGTTCCAAATGACTGTCTATTAATTTGCTGCCGTCCCCTACTCATATTTTTTCTTTTTCGGTTTTTTTTGCTCACAGAAAAACGGAAAACAATGGTCCGCTGGGGAGTAGAAATAGTAGGCAGCGCACTTTTAACGCAGTAGTTCCAATTTGCCGATGATGATAATGATGCACTCTCGGAGAAGTCGGCAAAGTTGAAAGTAAATACGGATTGAGAGCCACGAAAAAAAAAGTAGGCGTTAGGGCTAGGCAGCAGGTTCAGTTACTATTCTTTTTTTCTCTCTATTCTTTCTTTTCTAAGCGATGGGATAAATGAAGATTTGAACGCCTCGATTTTCTTTTTGCGGCTTCCTCTTCCCCCTCTTTTTTTCTCTCTCCTTTTGGGCCACTAATTGAGTTGGAAATTTGTGTAGTTTTTCTTTTATTTTTTGCGAAAGATGAAAGGTTCTTTGCCGACTTTGACTCAGTGACTCCCTGACTTTTCCCTTGGCGGTGTGCATAATTTTGACAGCCGCGACAAAACTAATTGATTTGTGAAATCCCTAAGCCAGGACCAAAGCCACAGGTTCGCAGGACACACACATTGCGGAGGACTAAGGGGTTTTTGCAGGAAGATATAGGATAAAGTTTCTCTAATTTTAGAATAAAGAATTCATAGTCAGAAACCTTTTCTCTAAGATGTTATAAGGCAATGGGAGCCATCCTTGAGTCTACATTAAATTCCTAACATTTTCTCCTGGCCTCGTAGATAATTCGGTAAAGCGAATTGATTACGAATTCGCAATCCCTGCTGGACACACACCTTGAGCAGACCGAGAGCATGTGGTCGCTGATTGGGTGATCAGAGACCGATCAGGACCGCACCGCGGTCACCTCGAGCAGGACTCCACGCTGGCTGACATTATGGTTTCATTGCCAGAAACCACACTTGGGCGTTGCCTTGGCCGAAAGGAGCTTCACGCTTCACGAGGCGAGCGAGCGATACGCCTGCCTCATTAGCTGACAAAAATCGAAGGAGAACTAAGGATATAACTATAAGGACAAGGACTAGGGATATCTATAGAAGGAACTAAGCGAATTCCAAGTAGACACCGTGGCCACAGACAATGTCCATGTAATTTTCAATTAACGCCACAAGATTTCCATCCTCCTTCTCCTCATCCCGGGAACGGATGGCACAGAACTTTCGCCTCCGGTTCGTTCCACTGTGGGTGAGCATTGAGTCTCATAATTGATCGTAATGTGCGATATTCCTCTGAGATGTCCCTGCTGTCAGCAGTCCGAGTCCTGCGAGACTGTCACATGGCCCGGGTACGACATCGGCATCAGCAGGACATCAGCTAGCCGGCATTTGTCGCGCTCAGCGAGTCGTCCTCGTCGTCGCCTCGCACTTTGCCTTTCAGCCATTGTCAGCAGCCTTCGTCCTGTCCTGCATAGCGACAGGATATGCAGAGGACACAGGCCGAAAAGTACCCCCGACTCTCGCCAGCCCGATTTTATGGCCCAAAACAATGGCCATGATCGATCTTTCGATCAACCAGATTTTTTATGCATCCGAAACGAACTGAGACTGACAGAGAACTGTCACTAATCACAGGTCCTTTTCAGGTTTTTCTTCAGAAGCCTCCACTTTTATTGATAAGTCCCAGATTTTGAATGAATCCCGCAAAACCGGATTTAAGTTTATATATGGAATTTACGATTTGGTTTTATTACTGCCAAATCGGAGGGTTTTCAGGTAGCAGAACGCTTGGAAATTGGCAGGTTTATTGCTCCAAAGAAACAGGTAGGAATATATTAGTTGTAAAAGAATAAATAAATTATAGAGGGAGTAAAAATGTAAGGCTATTTTGCATAATTTTATAATGAGGAAATGAAGGAATTTTGAAGAATATGTTTCATATAATATATCTCATATATGTAGCCTTAAAATGTAGATTTAAATATAAACAAATTAAGTTTTTTTAAGTTATAAAAGAACCCTATAAAACAAACTTTAAATGTACAGCACCCAAACCTCGAAATTAAATTTAAAGAAAATAAAAAAAGGAGCTATAAGTCTACATAAAATTTGTAGTATATAAAATGATGTATCAAAACCATGTAAAAATCTTAAACATGTTAAAGATCAACTTCTCCGCTCAACTCTCTCTTTAAATACTAAAGAACACGATGGGCCTTCAAAGAACTTGAACATAAATAAAATTCGGTTGTCAAAAATTAATATTTCCAGCTATTAAAGGATGCCAGCTCTCGAGAGGCACCACCTACTTTCTGCTCCTCCTCGAAGGCGGCTAAATTTTGTTTTATTTTCCAACCATATGTGTGAAAAAGTTCCACTTAAGTAGAGTCGCCGCCCAGGCACAGCTGGAGGCCATAACCAGCCTTTCCTTGACAACTTTATAGGCTCCGTCAAGGGAAGGATACGTAGCAGTACGAACTCCCACTGAAAATCGATCAGTTCCAGGACACACAGGACATAAAAAATATATATAGATGTATATTCTGCAACTTATCGATTAAGTTGTCCGTGCGGTTTGGGATCGCTATCCCGGGCAGGATGCCAGGATCGAATTATAAAAGGCAACTGGTGCTGGGACTTCCATTTTGCAGCTTGCCAGCCAGGCCGGGCCAGCGCTGAATTGATTCGTCACGCAGATTTCGATACATTAAATGCAATCATTTGACAACAGGACGAAAATATTTTCATCCATTGTGTCCTAACAATAAGTGTGTGTGCGTGTGTGAATCCCGAGTCCGAGAGAGTGAGCCCTTGCAGGTTTCCATGGTGGTGTGTGGGACAGGACCAGGACTCCCCCCCAAAGCGTAGCAAATGCGTGATGAGGATGTGCTCTCTGTGTAGGATATCATCTCAGGCTCCGCTCCATGCCTCTCCCTCTCTCTCTTGCTGGGCGTGTGAAATCGGAGAACAACGCCTGGGAGCTGGCGATAATTGCTCGTTAGTAGCAGGCACCATGTCCCCGATGCGGTTCTCGATTCCGCCAACGTTCGTTCGGATTAAGATGTCAGAAAGGATGAGGTTCTACAGGGATGACTGTACCGCAGGATTGGGAGATACATTGGACTGGGATGATCAAGAAATAAGGGGACCTGAGCTTCATTGTTTTCAGCTCTAACTAACTAAGTATATACTTTTTTTACCAAGACAGAAATTTACGTTTAAGGGTAAAGAATGAGCAATTTATGGTTCTTTAAATAGGTCTACATTTCATTATTTTTACTTTTCAAATATATATAATTGATTTTTTATTTTCTTCCATCTTTTTCTTAAAAGAATGCATCTTAAAAGCTATGGTCTATGAGATTTATGAACCTATTAAGCTTATGGATATAAAGTTTGACTTAGATCCGAGTTGAGGTTGAAACATGGTTTTTTAAAGCGGGCTTTTCAAAAGTCCCTTTGGCGCAGTGGATAGCGCGTTGGATTTCTAATCCAAAGGTCGCGGGTTCGAATCCCGCAAGGGATGTAACTTAAATTTTTGAAGTTATTCTTTTCATAAATATTATCTAAAAAAAAACAATCTCATGGGTTAATATGTATGTAGAAAGCGCGTTTAAAGTTTGATATTTGATCTTTCCTTGAGAGAGCCCCCGAAACCGAAGTAGGCCTTGGTTTAAGATTTCAGATTCTGGGGAACTCATCTATAGAACCTCATAAAAGGTATCTTTATCTTCCTTAATCCAAAACCTTTCGATTTCGATCAGAGAAAACACATATAATTACTCAATATAACAAGGAGCTTTTCTTTCTCTAAATACTAATATTTTCATTCTATATTTACATCTTTTTTCAAATACCAAAATGAATAAAAATCTGGAGTTAAAAATCCCTCTGTAGATGTCATTAACAGCTCATGTGTTGCTTTATTTTTGATCAAAATCTCTTATTGTTCTTGCCACATGTTGGTTTGACACCTTCGTGAATTTCTCACCTATGCTACTTGCAGGACAGGAGCATAAAAGTATCATCCTGCTGATCTAGGCATATCCAACGATTACAATCATTATCCTTTCAGCGGAGCAAGTTCCCCGAAAACCCATTAAGCCAACGATTGTGCCAAAATGTGACATCTTAATCCACATAAAGTAGCCAAAAGACGGGATTCCCTTTGAACTATATATACTATATGGCCCGATCATCGTGATTTTTGTCTAATCTTTGTGATTTTATTTGTGCCAAACAACAAAGATGTGACAACATAATCAAGGCGAGTCGGCGAAAGATCACACCGGCCGCATGTCCTTTTGGAGGAGGAAAAATACTAAAAAGGAAGCCGATCAACGTGCCGAAAGGTGGAAAGAGTGTGCGTGTGGAAATGTCACCTGAAAAAAGAGCAAGGAGCAAAGACCAAGGAGCAAGGAGCAGCCGCTCTGTAAGGAGTTTCGGAGCCCCGACTTTGATGCCTTTGTTTTTGGGATACATTTTATCACATTGTCATTGCGGGCAGACCAGGAAAATAAGAGAAAAAAAACCAGCCGCCGCCGCTGCCAACAAATGTCTCAATTATTATCCGTTTTTCGGCATTTCGGACTCTGACTTTCATTCTGTTTGAGCGACTCCGGGCCACGCCTTTTGGGAAAATATATATATTCGTCGGGAGGGGACTCTTGCACGTTGCTCCGCAGCGGGAGTCCTTGATTTATGCGACGGCGATCCTTGATCCTGGCTCTCTGTGGCCCCGACTGTGGACGCAATCAAAGGAAAACTCAAACAATATGTAGTGTAATCACCACAAATGATCGCAGCGCGTGCAAAATGTTTGAAGGAAGCGTCGTTAGCATCCCCACATCACCCAAGGAATAAGCCAACACAATTAAAAAGTCAAAAGGAGACGACGGACGGCGGCTAAGCGGATTGCTGCCTGCGTTCGGCCTTTGATAGTCTTAAAAATTGATTCCTTCTTTTTTTTTCTCTTGGCCTTATTGAAATGAGCAGCAGACGGTTCTTTCTGCTCTTCTTTCGGCCCTTTGTTGTTGGGTTTCTGGACGTGTTAACATAGCAATTAACTTTTACAAGGCCTGCCGCGCTAAGGAGCAGGGAATTTATGTTCAAATTTATGCGGCAACAGGATATGACCGTAAGGATCACGAAAATAACACATCTAACAGCTGGCAAATATGATGAGGAAGATTATCGGTTTATGGACATATTGGAATGTGCTTCGAGTGAAGGTGTGAAGCATCTCAAAAGGATATTTAATGTTCAAGAAACACCTGAGCAATGTGTTTATTATACAAAAATTATTCAAAATGACGAGCAGACAGGAAAGATGGCTTCTTTTAAAATTATAAACGTGCAAGATGAATTATTTCAGGATTAGATATAAGCATTATTAATGAATTACATTATTGCAAAGAAAAAAGCCCCCTAGGTAATTAGCATTTTAAGGTAGGTAAGGTTTAAAATAAATAAATAAATTATAGAATTATGAAATTAATAAATCAATTATGTAAAAATTACTCATATTATCAAAATAAAATAAATTAAGACAGCAAACTTCATCAAGAATTTATATTATACAGAAATGTAATTTATTTATTGTAATGAATCATATTTAATAAGAAAAATCATATATTTTACTTTTCATATCAACAAATACATTGCCTAAAATACTTGTCAATCGTTTTTTCAATATATTTTCCTGACTTCCTATTACCATTTAACTAATAAACCAATTATTATCAAAAACTCCCTCCAATCAGCATTATTTTAACTAAGAATAAGTTTCCCTTTTATGTTTTAGTATATTTATAAAACCTACTCCCCCACAAATACAAGATGTAATTTATTTGAGAGCTTGTTATTTACTTGATCGAATTTCCCCACTTTCAATTAAATGACTTCCTTCCTGTGCCGAGGCGTGAAAGTGTGTCAGCAGCTCCAGCTCGTGGCGCACTTCCTCAGCCAAGCTATAGCCTCAACCTCGACAACGACAACGACCACGACCATTAACCATAACCATAACCCGGCTGAGATCACACCTCGTTGACATAATGACAAGATGGGAAAATGCGTTTGGTCTTTTGCCGCGACGCGGCTCGACGTCAAATCGGTTGACACTTTCTCATTAACACAAAAACAAGGCGCAGGCGGCGGTCGGTCAAAATTCGCTGACGTTTCCGAGGCGCCGAGCTAATGTCTAGCGGGGCTTGTCAGGGAAATTCGATATTGGCGGTGGAAAACTCAAGCGGGCAGAGCGAGAGAGAGAAGAAACACATGCGGCAAGTGAAGTGTTTAGGCGTGGACGTGGAAACATCGTTGGAGGAACCCAGAGAGGAGCCGAAAAAAGGAGGCAGTGCCGTCGATGTGTTTGAAAGTCGGTTAATTACAAAAAAAAAATCGAAGCCCAAGGGGAAAGGAGACCCACTCTTGAGGCCGACTGACTCACTCAAATTTCATCGAACGAACGTGCAACATCAAAGGCCGCCGTGGCGACTGGCGACTTGTATGTTTTCATTGCTTCAAATTGGAAAATGTCTTGGCATTTAAAAATATTTGGTTATCATTTTGTGTAAATACCATGCGAGTGTTCGAGGATAACGAGGCATAGGAGGCGTGGTTGTAGCAGGGGGGAAAAAGGATAGAGCGGCTGTTTGAAATCATTTTCTTGCCTTGCTTTTAATACAGTTTCCCTATTGCAGCATTGTGGAGAATATTTCCACATTGCCACAAGTCGAAAGGTGTTTTTTGCCAAAGAACTCTGGCCAAGAAGAAACCATTCGAGCCCAAAACTCAGGTGCTGTTTGGATTTTGGAAAGGAGCGTTCGTCGCATAGCCGCCCGCTGACAATATCCTCGGCGGACGGCAGCAGAGATCGGAAGGTTAGTGTTAAATGTCGCCGATTTGCACCAGCAGTGCACCGGAGGAGGCAGCAGGAAAAGGGAATAGAAATCGGCACGGCGATCGCAGAATAAGAATCAAAAGTCAGGGGGGGAGCCACGCGGCAGGATGCGCCTCTGCCTGTGTTCGAGATGATGAGCCTCGAGTAGAGTGCGTCTGAATGGCTCAAAGGACACTCGCTGAAGGGAGCGAGCAGCACCCGCTGGCATTGACAGCCCGACGACAGCAAGCAGGCCAAACTCAGCTGCTCGGGACAGAGCACTTCCTTGGACTGTCATGCGTCCTTGGACTGCCATTCGTCCTTGGGACGCACCGATGTGTGGCCAAAGTAAATGGCATATTTTGGCCTCTCCTTCGGTTAACCGTACCAACCTACACACACACCAGAAATCGCTGTCCCGGTGGAAACTTTGGCATTGAGTCTGAGAAGATCCCCGGATCTAACGCAGAACTGTGGCCATAGAGTGACCTTGGAGGGATCTGGAGAGATCCTGTCGCGTTTGTATTTGGTCACAGTCACGATGTATCAACACAACATCAACTAATCTCAAGTTTGGTGTTTAATTTTTGGTTTTTTCGGTTGACCATTCAAGGTTGCTTAGAGGGGAACCTTGCCAGAACTAATGACAGATATATTAGTAAAGATTTTAAGGGTTTTGGGTGCTCAAATCTTTCTAAAAATGTTGTAAAAATTTTAGTGGATATTAAGGAGAGTAAAGGAAGCATAAAAATTCAATTGAAATTCAAATTTGTTTAGCTTTGGATACTCTATAAATTATATAATCATCAGTTGCTTTGTAGGACGTAAGGTGTTGCATGGCTGACTTCATGCTACAAATGTTGCAAGTATTATTTATAAGGTATTTCTAACCTAACGCGATGTTTTGGATTATCAATAAACATAAGCTGGGTTTTCTGCTGACTTTAAATCTGTTTTAATTAAGATATTTCATGTATAAAGTAACCATTTATGATTTTAATTTCTTTTATTCTCCATTGTTTGTTTGTAATAGTTAACTATTATTATTATTATATTTATAAACGAAATAAAATCGTAAGAAATGGGTCAACGACTTGGAGTTTACGACAAATGCCGCAGAATTTCCTGAAGATCTCCGGGACAGCATCCCGTTGCGAATTCTCTGTAAGGCGGCTATCGTCCAATCTCAAAACATTCGCTATTGACAAATTGCTTATTTTTGGTCGACGATCGGTGGTTTTTTTGTGTTTCTCTGATATTTTACTGTTCACGGCTCAGTGGCCTTTGAAACAATCAAACTAATGGGGCACCGCAGCAAACAAGGCAGAAAGGAAACCTCTTGTGTTGGTCAAATTCACTTCCACTTGATTACGTGCAAAGCTCAAATCTGTTGCGGAAATCATTTAAATGGAATTAATGCTCGAACAAAACATGTGAAAACTATCGCTCCACACACACGCAATCTCGGTTCCGACTGCGAAATAAAAATACATATTTCCTTTGAATTCGGTTTCTCGATTTTTGGCGGGGTGTGTCCTCCGTCCGTACACACACAAATGCTGGAATATCGGGGAGATTGGCGAAAAGGTAGAGCAGGGCGTGTGCAAGCCTAGCGGGGTAGCAAAACAGTCGATTCCTGCTTCACTTTTGCATATTATTTTACTTCCATAAAAAGGGGAACAAACGTATTTCGGTAGCGGGAGATTTCCCTAATTAGTTTGGTGGCTTGGCCTGCGATGGAGACTCGCCAGAGTGAGGTTTGAATGTTGGAACGAGAAATTATTTATTAACACATGTGCAAATATTGTGGTAAAAGCCAAAGAAGTAACTTTTCTAACCCGTTTTACAACTTTTTCAGATCAAGTTGCCTGATTTAAGCCGCATAAATCGAAACTAACGTCTCCCAGAATTCGAACTTGGGAATTTTAGATGCACTGTTAGCAATTAATTGCAACGCTCTATGTTGAATAGTCAGAGGGGGCATTTTTTCTATTTTCTCTATTATAAGTATCTATCTATTATCTATATAATATAAATATAATCTTGTAAAAATATAATAATTCATTCACTAACCCTAAGTTTCACCTTTCTTTGCCTATCTCATTATTCCACTGCAATTTGACCTTGGAGCCCTATTAAAAATAATCTCATTAATTACATATCACTTACAACTAGACAAGATCTTAAACACTAATCAAGGCTGGCTCGTCCTACCCCAAAATGATCCTCTCTAACCCTCACATAATGTCCTTTTCTTCGGAGGGGGACAAGTGTAAATCAGAGATTGCTGTATCGCCACTTGTACGCCGTCGCAATGCACTTAACGAGGTGGAGGAGGAGCTCGAAGCCCAGAGACACGGGACAAAAGTGGCACGAGGCAAGGACCATGTGTTTTTTTACTTGCAAAAACTATGTGAAAAGCATCATCCTTTTGCCAGGACACGGACTCAGACAAGTAAGTGAAAAATAAAAAAAAAACGGCCAGGGGAACAGCACGTGACAATTGCGTCAACAGATTTTTCGCTGAGATGAAAACAAAATATGTTAACAACAAAAATAAATGGAAGGGAAATGGCGAAGAAACGTGAGCAGAGAATGGGAAAGTTTTGAGGGAGGAGAAAGGGAAGGAAAAGCCAGACAAAAAGCACTGCTGCTGACAATATTTATGCAGCAGCCAGCACCAACAGCAACGTGAAAATGGAAGGTTAGAAAATGGGGTTTTCCGACAGGGGCTGGGCGAATTCTGAGGCTGTTTGTTTTTGCATTTTGTCTACATTTTACAGCTTTTGTTTTATAATTTGGACCCCGCAAGGCGACAAAACTCGAGGAGGCCACAACAACAAGAAACAATGGGTATTAAAAAAAGGAAAGCATGTTCGGATTTTTATAAATAGAAACGAATTACAATTTTGCTTCAGTTAAGTCTTAAAGCATTCGAAAAGTCCCAAATGATTGTTCTCAGCACCGTTTATACAAGTATTACTTATTTTAAAATACTTTGCGATCTTCCTAATTTCCTATTCATCTTATTTCATCTTCTAATAATAATATACTAGATTTATTATGAATTATGTTTTAGTTGTAACTCAAAATCAAGAAGAGCGAAGATAAAGTTTTTAAGAAATTCCCAACTGTTGGAGAACCCAATATCCCCTCTATTTCCCAGGGTATCTCTCCAGCTCTCCAGCGATCGAACTGCTCTCGATGATGTTGTTGTCGCCACTGCTGTTTGTGGCTGTTTCCGCTTCCTCTTTTGCGCAAAAACTCGAGGCATCTGCGGTAGGTTGGTCCTGGCTCCTGGCTCCTGGTCCTTTCCTTCCGCCGCCTGGTTGTAAGGTGGTTCGTTCCGGAGGGGGCCAGCAGCACCGCAGTACGTGACGAAGAACAAAAGAAGGCACTTGGGCACTTGCATGCTGCTTCCTGCCCGATTTCAGGGGTCCTTCCTAGCGTCCGTGTTGTGTTTTTTACAAAAACTTACTTACTTGCTGCTGCTGCTTTTGTTGTATCCACAAAAAAGCACGCTTATGATAATAATGGCATTATGTATTGTATGTACCGAAATGTAACAAAGTATGTTTGAAAATTCTTGCCAGCCGCAGTCCTTTTTTCGTTGCGCAAACTTGTCTAACGAGCTGAGGCCAAGATTGTTAGAGGAGGAATCAAGTGGGAAATATTGATAAAAGGTTCGGGGAGAACAACCTGATTGGAAACAATAACTAAATTGATCAAAAATATTACAAGAAAACATTGTAAAGTCTATACTATTAATTAATAAGTAATTATTAGTTTTCCTTATTAGAAAATACTATTAAAACATTTTTAATACCTTTTTTTCTTTACCCCAAAAAATAAATGGAAATCAAACCTTAAATCTCGAAATCTCTTTCCCAGAAATTAACCATAGCAATCCTCTTTTCAAGACACGCAAGTTCTTATATTTATTTTTTGTTCCAAACTCAAAACTAATATTGACTTTGCATATTTGTGAAAAATATTTGAAAAGCACAAAGAAGAATTCTTTATTTCGTTTCTTTTTGCTATTTATTTATTATAGAATTTAAGGAAAAGCGATAAACCAAAAACAAACAACACAAAAATTTGGCTGGTAGCTCGCAAAATAAACAAACGAAGCCGCAAAAGATACAGAGTCAGGTAGAATAGGGAATAGGACCACGATATCTGGTGGGCAGCTGCTGCTGGTTGGTGGGCGTTGCTAATGTGTGAGCCAAAAAGTAAACAATTTGCATTTTCCCCTTAATGAAAAAACAATATTTATAAGAAAATATGGCAATCGAAGGAGTAATAGAATGGCAACAAAAGGATTATCTTCGGCAAAAAATAACATCGGAAAATATGTCTAAAGAAAGACAAGAAGATAAGGGAACTATCGCTAGTCAGTTTATATTAATTAAGAAGTGTAAAATAAACATAAATAAATATTATATTAAATAAATCAAATGGTTTATAACTTTATATGAATTAAAAAGCGTATAAAGAAGTCTTTCTTGATGTTAAAATGGATTTATATTTAATATAAAATGTAAAAAAGTATTCCCGAACATCAAACTAGTCTCCAAAGATGTGAAATTAAATAAATAAATAGTTTGTATTAATTGTTAAGTGTAGAATACTTTCCCTGAACATAAAACTAAGCACAATAAATATTAAATTAACAAATAAGCTAATGCCATACGGAATAATTTGGAAGTAAGCCCCCTCTCACCCCTATTTCCCCATGAAAATTCCGAAAATTCCCCCATTTGCCACTCCAATTGGCTGGAACATAAAGTTCAACAACAAACAGAGCAATAAACATTCATGCATTCCCTTTAACAAATTAACACTTCATATATACATATATATGAGGTCTGAAGTGGCACATAATCCACGACGATTTGCCCCAGTCCCCCCAATCTCCTTCAATCTCCAATCTCCATATGGCTGCGAACAGGAAGCTAATCCTGCTCAGTGATATATCAACATATTTATGGTAAACGGATCAGAGGGCTTAGGGCGAAGCATCCCCAGTCGGTGGTTGGCCATATGTTCGCCTTCGGTATATTTATAGGCTCGACTTCAAGTGGGGATCAGGAAAGGGAAAGGGAACTAAACCGCAAAAGGTCCATAAAATTTTATGAACAATTTTATGTGACGAGCGACGGCTGCTGCTTAGCAAGCTATTAATGTTTAATAAACAATTATTAGACAATCCAACACACATTTCTTTGTGCGAGCTTTGATCTCCGCTCTGAGTCACTGCGAGGAGTGTAAAAATAAATACCAGTATCTGTATCTAATCGGGTAAATCATGCACACGAATTCCCATGAATCATAACAATAACAAGAAGAATGGAGGAATCTCTGGGAGATCCATCAAGGAACACCTTAACCGAAGCGATTGACAAGTCATGGACGGGGGGTTGCACTTTGATGTTTGTCGAAACTCCACTTTCAGATAGAGAGAGTGAGATTATTCCCGATAAATCATAACAAACACTTTGAGCGATTCGAGATTTGTGAGTATTTTAGGAAACATTTACACATATTTTAAGCGTATATATTTTTTTCTAATCATATTTCCTATAATTTCTTTTTAATTGTTAACTTATCATTCATTAATGCATAATTTACCATACAGAAAAGCAAATATTTCTAAGACAGCCTATTGTTTCCAAATTCCTTTTATGTTTTACGTTAACTAAGGTTTTATTTATAGATTTAGATAGTTAGTATTTTTTTAAAATATTTTTCTTCGTTTAATATTGTTTTATTTATCATTTAATATTTCAATAATACTTTTTTTTACTGATAAAAATTGTATTTCGAATTTCTGCGCTGTTTCTTTTAACAGCCCTTTAACAGGGCACTGCTTGCACTAACAGCAACAGCTGTCCGTAGGTCGCACGTTTACCAACACTGGCATTTTAGAAAATAAATATTCGTCTAATAAATATAAAATATACTTTCATTCTTCCCAAAATCTATAAATATTATATAGTGAAGATATATTTCCGTTTTAGTTACACATTATTCTTATACATATTATTTCTAATTGCGCGCACTGCTTGCTCTAGAATAACAGCAACAGCTGATACATTTTTGAACGCTTCACAACACTTGAAACTGCATTTAGAAATATCCACCAATAAAAAAAAGAGAACCAGAAATTGTTAAAATAACTACATATTTATTCACCGCTAAGAAAGTATAATTTATTAAAACACGGAGAAGAGTGTGCATAAAAGGAGGTCTTCTGGCGACCTGTCCAGAGGAGGAAGAAGAACAAGAAAAGAGGCGAAGCTATCTCACATTTTCCACTTCTCCAACTGAATGAAGTTCCAAGCAAGAATCCTTCAAAATGGAGCGCAAGGAAGTGGAACAACAGTTCATGGATCATGTAAGTTTGAGTTTTCAGACAATTCCGACAGCTACAAACCAGAATTAACCTGAATTCGCCCTCGTTTTAGTCCCTGCTTGCCACGGAGCTAATGCGCGATCCGAATCACTTTATAATGGATCTCATAGATCACACCTACAAGGCCGAAGGACCCACCAACCTCAGCACGAACGCCGTGCATGGGAATCATCACCATTCCGCCGCGTCCGCCTATGCGGATGTGGAGATCAAGGACACGCTGACGCCGGAATCCCTCAACACCATATTTCAGTTTGTGAACAAATCCTCGTCGTCGCCGGAAAGTGTAGAGCAGCAGCAGCATCAGGTTAACCACCATCAGCAGCAGCAGCAGCAAGAAGTCAACCAGCAGACCGCGTTTCCCGCTCTGGGCAACATCGAGCCCATCCCAGTGCCCATCATGGATGTGGTGGCCACCGAGGAGCTGCTGTACGCGTCGTCTTCCTGCATGAATGCCCGGAAGGTGCTGCCCCACAAGAAGCGGATCTCGAGGAAGCTAAAGGGTAACTTAGACAACGATCTGATGGAGCAGCAGCAGCACAAGGAGCTTGTACAGGATGTGGCGCCTTCGGCGCTCTACAGCTGTGAGATCTGCGGCTATGCGGTGCACACGCAGTTGGATTTCTTTGCCCATCTCAAGCAGCACTACGAGCCCACGGAGCAGCAGCGACTGGTTGTCCAGGATCATCATCCCCAGCAACAACAACAGCAGCAGCAGCATCAGAAGGAACCGCTGGACATGTGCGGACTGTCCGCTCAGGATAAGGTTAGCATTCTAATACCCGAAAGGGCTCAAAAGTATGCAGCAAAGTGCTACAGCGCCGAAGGAAAGGTCCAAGAAATATGCCTTTACATACTTTCTGGCAGTTTTTGTTTTTCTTGATATTTATACTTTCCCACACTTGCAGCTCCAACAGGAACAGGCCAAGTTGGACCAAGTCTTTCACGATGTCCAACTCAACTTTGAGAACTTCCACAACATCAGTCACCATCATCATCACCATCACCATCACCACGTGGACGACGACGACGACGATGTTGTGGCCAATGATGTGGGCGTCAACATGGTGTTGCATGGCCAACCCTCGGATAAACTCAGTCCCGTTGTGGTCGTCGTCAACGCGAATGCAACGCCAAACCCCATTCCGGTGGACGATGATGTGGAGTTCAGCGACACGGAGGACATGCTGGAGGGTATACGTAATGTGGTGGACAAGGTATCCATAGAGGACACCTGCGATGAGCTCGATCTGGAGCTAACCTCCAGTGGAATGACGGCTCCCTGGTTCAACAACAACTTTAGGGACATCACTTTTCCGGCCCTTCTCTTGCCGGGAGAACCGCCACCGCCGCAGTCGTCGGCTTCAGCAGCTCCCGCCCTGCTCAAGGAGAATTCACACATGGCGCTGGATTTTCTGAGTCCGGAAAACGGAGTCCCGAAGGAGCAGCACAAAATGGAGAGGCCTTTGCCCAAGGCTAGCGAGGCAATGGAGCAGGCCTTGTTGGTGGCGCCACCAGCCTGCCAAACCCCGTCGCCACAGCCTCCTTCCCACCCTCATTCTGTGCTGCCTCCGCCCAACTCCAACTCCTCCATTGAGCATCTTCGTCGGTCTCCTCTGATGCTGAGCGAAGGCTTCAAATTGGAGGAGGACGACAGCAGGCCACCATCGTCGCCCTTCGACGAGGAAGAAGAGGGAGATCTTCAGCCTGACACTGAGGAGCATCATGAGAGCTTTTCGCTCGAGGGACTAGACAGCAGTTTGTCCGAGGACGCGGGCGGAAAGTCGAGGAGGAAGCACTTTTGCGACAAGTGCAGTCGGGACTTCAACTCGTATAATGCCCTGAAGTACCACCAATATACACACAATCAGCAGAGATCCCACAAGTGCGAGAGCTGCGAGAGATCCTTCTACACACAGAGTGCGCTGAAGGCCCATGAAAGAACACGTGAGTTGTCACCGGCAAGATTCAGAGATTCATAATAAGTCTTCTCCTTTCCACAACAGATTCCGGCGTGAAACCCTTCAAGTGCGAGAAGTGCGACTTTAAATTCCGGCAATGGGGCGATCTCAAGTACCACATCATCTCGCGGCACAGCGACATCAAGGCGCACATGTGCGAGTTCTGCGGCAAGAGCTTCTCCCGGCGCTATTCCCTCGTTCTTCATCGGCGAATTCATACCAGCGAACGGAACTACGCCTGTCAATATTGCGAGAAAACCTTTCGCGCCAGCTCCTACCTGCTGAGTCATATCAAAGTGCACACGGGAGAGCGCCCGTACGAGTGTTCCACTTGCGGGAAGAAGTTCCGGGTGTCGGGGGATCTTAAGCGCCATTCCCGCATCCATGATCCCGCCAGAAACGGTCATGCCCCCGTCGGAAAGGGGAAGAAGAAGGAGAAGGCAGCGGCTCCCACTGCTGACAGCAATACGAAATTACAGGAGAACGACGAGGTGGTGGCCACCGCCACCAACCACCACACACAAAACCACAAGTCTGAGCAGGAAACTCTGGGCTTATAGCCACGATGCTGTGCCAAGGTTTCTTTAGAGTAGATACTAAGTATATTTGTACAATTTATGTAAATAAATAAATGGGTTTGTTTAAAACATGTCAGTAGGTTTAAGCACGAAATCTAAGGCTTCAAAATCAAGACTTTAAAATAAATAATTAAAAAATAAAGCAAAAGTAAGATGAGAGCGTGTAGGGATAGGGTAATGTTTCACTAAAAGTTCTCAAAAGGCCAGCTGCCCAGAATCGCTATTCTTCCACGCTTTGTTTGCAATGTACAAGCAAAGCAGGAAGAACAGCTTTCTCCGAGAGAGACTGATCTTTTAAGTTTATTTATTTCTTGAGAAGGAAGCAAGCAAAGCAGGAAGAAATGCTTGATCAGAGAGAACAAATGACAATATAGGAAAGAAGATGCGCAACACCACACGATTATTCGAATTTTCTGAGCTGGCTCTTTTCAAATTGAATTCCCAGAGATAGTGTGTAGTCTTACGCATCTTATTCCTTAAATTGTCTTTGGTTTACGATAAGGGTAGATAATAAAACAATAACAAAATAAATGTACTAGCAGAAAACTTTAGAAAGAATAAATAATTAAATGAAAAAGGTAATAAATTTATCATTTCCTGAAGGTATTTTGTCCAGATTCCCACGTCGTCCAATGTATTAATGCTTATTCAAAAAGTCTTCTATTTTGCAGAGCATTTCTTTATTATTTTTCTTGTTTTTCATCTCTTGTCTTCATTTTTCATTCTTTTTTTTTTGGTTTTTTTCAAATTGTTCTTCATTTGTTTCTTTTTTCATTCTTCTCTTCTCTTCTTTTTTTTTTGTTGCACTTGTACCGTTCATCGACTTAATTGTTAATGAGTAAGATATATATATATATATTAAATATATATTGTTTGTTAATTAATATAACTATGTACAACACAAGTGTTTGGGGCGCCCAAACGCAATGAAATCTTTGTTTTTCTTTTTTTTACAACATAATTTTTGTTTTGTTTCGTTTCATTCATTTTTTTCTTAGCTTTTCATGTTTGCTTTGTTATTTGTTTCTCTCAGAAAAATATTCAACATAAATCATAGATTTTGTGTGTGCTTTTCCATATTTGTTAGCAGTGTTTCACAATGTTTTCATTCCAAGAACTTATGAACTTATCAACTAAAATCCTAGTATCGTTTTTGCTTCACATGCCGCTTTCTCCCACGTCCACGCCTTAATGTAACGCTCAGTCCATTGATATCTTATCCTCCCGTCTCTTCTCATCAGTTTTTGTTTACAGATCATTATACATGTATATCTATATGTAACAGGGGTGCCCACAGAAGTCGCTTTGTAAATCCCTCGGAATAGTGTCCAAAGGTGTGCCATGGAAATATGCAAGTATTTCATAGCATACCTTTGAGATACCTTTGACGATTTCTGTACCGCAACCCCGATCATATAATTATCTTCTCTTATTTAATTTAAAAATTACGAAAACTGCATTCCTAGTTATCAGTATTCAGTATCATTCGCTGATCACTTCGTCGCACTCCTTCTCCCAGCCCGATCCTAACTTTGCCTGATGCTTCTCTTCGATCTGATCGCTATTATTATATATATATATATTTTATATATATTCTTGGTGTCTTGGTGGTGTGGATTATGCTGTTTTTGGTAGGTTGAATGTATTGAGTGTTGTTGGGTGTGATTCTGTGATTTATTATGGTTGAATTATGGGTTTGTGAAACGTTTTTAGAGATGATTATTGAGAGAAAAAATTAGCAATACCATTGACTACATTTTTTTTTGTTGGAGTTAACTGAAATTTTGTCGGCTTTCCGTATTTTAAATATGATTTAAAATTAGCAATTACATTTGAATATTTTTCGCTTGCTTTTAATATTTATATATGGTACTTAAAAATGTATTTTTGCTTAACTCTTTCGCTTTGCTATGGATGCACACATTTACTGGTTTCAGTTGGTTTTCCTTTCATTTGGTTTTCATTGAATTAAATATGGATTCTGCTTTCTTTCTTTTTGCTTTGACAAAGAAAAGGTTATACTTGTGAGCTTGCAAACGTTTGCCAATTGTTTCTCATTGTTGCGTTTATCATCATCAATCAATCAATCAATCAATCAATCAATATTGGTAAAACTCAAGAGCTTTAATCGCATTAATGCATGAATGTTGATGGCAGCTTTTTTGGTTTCTTTTTCTCGTATTTGCTTTTGTTTTCCTCGTATTTGTTGTTGGATTGGATTAAATTGAATATTGTTTATAAAATAGCTTGCTATTTTATGTTGTACATTAAACACATATTTAACTGTTTTTAACCTGTCGTCGCAGCGACAGTTTCCCTCGGCTTTCGGTTTGATACAAAAGTTTTGCTTTTATTTCAGTTTCTATTGTTGCTTCACATTGTTTCTGCTGCTGCTATTTTTCTTCCCCTTTCCCATCTCATCTTCTTCCGCTTTGCTTTCTCTTCCCTCTCCCTTCTTCTTCTTCTCTTTCTTCAATTTATAGAAATATAATTTTGTTCTCTTTTAAGTTTTGAGTCTTCTGTCTATATCATCACCACGTCTGTGTTTTTCGTCGGCTTTTAAAAAAATTAAAATACTTTCTTTTCGCTAAACGTCCTTAAAACGCCGCTTCTCCTATGCTTCCTCTATCGATGGCATGCCAATTCTTCAAAATTCTTCAAATACACTATATATACAGTTTACACAGAACTGGATTTTATCGTTTACAATCTAAATCTCAGCTTTCTCTATTTCCTTTACATCGAGCTTTGTTCTTTCAAACTTTCGATCCCTTTTGTCTCCTTAGCAAGTGAGTCTTTCCTACGTAGTACATCCTATATCCTTAGCTCTTTTCTTTACAGCCTTCTACAGCTTTCTTCTCTGCTCTCTCTCTCTCTCTCTTCTGTCATATTTTTTATACTTTTTGTTAAGTTTTAAAAGTTGTGAAAAAATAGCTGCTGCTTTCTATTGTAAATTTTAGTGGTTTGTTTCTCTTTTTGTTTGGTTTGCATTTTAAAATTTGAATTACCTTTTCTTTTTGTTGAATTTCTTTAATTAATTTGATTTGATGATATATCTTCCTCTTGTTCCTCTGCTGCCACTGCTGTTGTTGCCGTCTTTAATCCTTGGGGGGTTCACTCTGGAGGAATACCTCAATCCTTAGGTACTTTTGCTGTTCTCTGCTGTTGTTTCGTATAAAAAGTCTTTGATTAGCCCCGGTTCCTCCTCCTTCCCGATCTCCCGATCCGCCGATCCACCGATCCGAACTCCTTGCTGTTAGCGCTCTCTGCATTAGAGGCTCACCTGCTGCATCTTATCAAAATCTAAACACGGCCGATGCGGTCGCTGCAGTCTCTGTGTGGCGGCGGCGGCGGTGGCGTTTCCGGCATTTCCGTTTCCGGAATTGGCAGCATTTTGTGTCGTTGTCGTGGCAGCGCTCGATGATGATGATGCTGTTCCACCTCCTCCGCTGGCATTATTACTGCTTGGTCGCCTTCGAGGCGATATGGCGCAATGAAAGAGCTTCGCTGGCGGACTAACCGAACGCACCATATCCATATCTAGTCCCGTGGTGCTGGCCGGACTGCTCCTCGAGCTGTTGTAATGGAAACTATACTTCGGCTGCGGCTGATAAATGTGATGGCTGCTGTTGCTCATCTTCAGGGAGCTGCTGCACGCCTTGATCACGCTCGTTGGCTCGTTCTCATTGCCTCCGTTCCCAGATGCCGTGCCAATCTTGGCACACTTGCCTGTTGCTCCGCCTGCCCCTGCTCCCGCTCCACCGCTACCGCCACCGCCACCGCCTGAGTCGCCGCCGCCATTCTCCTCGTTAACACTATTATCACATAATTGAATATTTTCGATGCCACAACGGGCCTCCGATAATATCAGTGGCGTTGTGGAGCGGAACATCATATGGCTACGATTTGGCTTGAATGCCTCCAATGGCGGCGATGTACGAAAATTCACGGGTGTTAATATTGGCTCCAGCGAGTTGCGAAGCTATATCAGGGAAATATATCAAAATTGTATAAATGTGTTAAGGGAAAGAAGTTCCATCAGGGATGCTATAACCCACCTCATCGTCGGAGCTATGGGCCAACGAACGCTTGCGATTCTCCACCATTAAAGTGGAGCTGGTGGAGCGCTTCGAATTGGAGGAGGTGGTGGCCCGCTCCTCGTACGGCGCCTCCGTGTCCAACGATGAGGTGCAGCCCCGATTCGAGATCCTGGATGTGCACGAGGAGGAACCACCGCCCGTCGCCGCCGTCGTCGTCGTTCCGCCGGGATGCTGTCCTGCCTGCGACGATGGTCCATTGATCACCTCGAGCTCCTCCTCGGAACTGTGCTGGTCGTACATGAGATGGGCGCAGGATGAGGACGAGGTCTGCTGGTGACACATCATTGCAGGAGCAGCGATTGATTTTTGTTGGCCAGCAACACCTAAGAAAAGATAAGATTGAAGGGATTACAATTATTATTAAAACAATTCAAGAAGTTTAAAAAAATAAAGTAGATACTGATGATACTGGGGTGGCTCGCTTTGGAAATACGCAGAATAAGACAGGTGAGGTAAGGAGCAATAAAATCGTGAAGCATATATTTTATAACTAAAATAAAAAATATATTAATAGGAACAACTATTGTTTAAGTAATTTCTAGCAATAATTGGGGTTTTCTCTTGTCTTTGGAAACTATAAATAGAATCTAAATCTACAAATACGGATCAAGTTTTCAAATAATGTTGAAATTCAGCTTTTTTAACTTGTGTTCGGACTTACTAGTTTCCATATCCACGTCTAAGTGACGTTGGTTTTCCACATCGAGGAGTTCACCATCAGATTCGGTGCCAGAGTCATTCGATTCACGCTGCAATAGACAAAGCAACAATTTTTAATTCAAATAAATTCCCGTGTCTTAAATAATATCAATTTTAATATTAAATTAATATTTCCACAATATGGCTTATAACGAAATATAGATTTAAAAAAGACAACTTTGATAAAGTATCGAAACATAACGTTGTTTTTGCAAAGAATATGGCCTTTAAATAATTAATTGTTTATGTTGAATTGCCATACATGTATTTCAAGTTAAATTACTTATTTAAAAGATTTTGAAATAATTTCAATCGCACCTTTTTCCGCAGAAAGTTTTTGGATGCCCTTAGAGAGTTTTCGCGATTCTTCTGCCTGACAAACTTTATCATGATTTTGCACAG
The DNA here is from genome assembly GCA_008042475.1 of Drosophila kanapiae. Taxonomy (NCBI): domain Eukaryota; kingdom Metazoa; phylum Arthropoda; class Insecta; order Diptera; family Drosophilidae; genus Drosophila; species Drosophila kanapiae. The sequence goes on from VNJM01002939.1 coordinate 1,251,466, forward strand.
CTCCTCTTCCTCGAACTTTTATTTATTCCACATTCTACGCACACAGCGGCGACAACGTTGCACCCACGCAGCGCACACAAACACCGACACACACGCGCGCAAAATACACACACACAGAGAGGAGAAAAACTTACTACGACTTTGCAGTCGCAGTCAGCGTCAGCGCCGGCGCCGCTGTCGGCTTCAATACTCTTTCTCCTTCTGCTTCTCCTACTACTATTACTACATACTACTGACTTTTTTGCCGTTGCGCTTTACACGCTGTTTCTATTTATACGCCTCCGCATGTATTTTTGTTTGTTATTTTTACGCGCTACTTCGTTTGCTGATTCCGCTTCCTGATTTACTCTCTCGTGCTCTCTGCAGGGCAGGCTTTGGCGCGCGTGTAAAGCGTAAGCGGGCTTTCCTTTTGTGCAAAAATTTCAATCACGTTTACGTTCTCTCTCACTTCTGGTTGTAAGTTGTCCCTCTCTCTCTCTCTTTTTCTTTTTATGTCGCCCACACTCTCTCGGCTGGTTGTAATTTCCGTAGTTAACGAGTAACGGTAACAGCGGTGAGAGAGAGCCGAATGAGGCGTCCCGAACGAAAGTCCGAACAAAAATCCGAAAGCCAAGTCCCGAGTCCCGAGTATCCGAATATCCGCGCACCTTTCGCCGTAACTTATACAGCACGGAATTATCGATTTTTTTTTGGCACGAGAACAACGGAAGCCAGACGCGAGATCCGTGTTGAAATCAAAATCGACACCGCTGCACCAGCTAAGTGTTAACGTCGAGCTCTAGTCCAGTATATTAGCCCATCCTTTGCTGAGTTCACTCTTCTGGCTGCTTCTCATACCGCGCGCACTTCTCCGGTTTCCAGGCAGCAAAAGTGCAGTTGTGCAACTGTTTTGGATCCGCCTACGCCTGCTGACTGCTGATTACTACGGCGTTACTATGTGTCCCGTGCGTCTCTCGTATCTATCGCATCAGGCCCATTCGCCCGTCACCGGCTAGCGCTGCGTTCCAACTGAAAATACATTGCGCCCACAATGTGGCAAGGCAACACTGTTGTCGTCTCCAACGTCTCAATGTCTCTGCAAATCTCTGCTCTGCGCTGGCGCTGGAGAGAGAACTCTTGCCTACCACATCTCTCTTCTTCCATTTTTGTTCCACCATGTGCCTCCCACTGATTCTCTTCTCACTTGCAATTTCCAGGGTTACCAGATGGACAGGGGACAGATTTAACTTCCCTACAACTATTATCTCTTATTAGATTTGAATTATTTATCGCTACTATTGATTATAGTCCGAGAACTTATGGTAATTAATTGTGGGTGGTATGCACTAATGTGCATATGAAAGTAATATGTTTATATTCCTTGTTATGGGGATAAAGAATTAAAAAAAAACATTCGAGCCGAATTGCCTGATGAAATGATTAGGTAACGTTTGCAAAATATGAGGCTTTAACTTTTTAAATAGTAAGGTTTTTTAAAAATATAATAAATGTAATCTATGATATAATATTGTTGACCTATAATACATATTGTTAGGTTTTGCGGCAATAATAAGAATATAACAAAAAAAATCCGGTAACAATTTAGCTAAACATTTTTAACGTATACTTTGGATGGAAAATGTGCACTCTGGACTACAATCGTATTACAGTCAATTCAGGCTTGCTTTTGATTACAAAGTTGAGCCCTATAATTAATTGTACGTGCAGTAATTAGCGGCTCGAATTAACATTGCTGGCAACATTTTCTTCCGACCGAGTAGTTTCTTTTGTGTGCAGTTGTGATTTTCCCATTCATTGAATTCTTCGCCCATTCCCACCCAGCGATTGCGCAAAATCGCGTCGCTCTGGCAACCCTGGCGCGCTCACAAAGTGCACTTACTACACTTTGGATTGGATGCGATGCCCATGTGGGAGCCCATGGACAACTGGAGGGGGTGGCGGGGTGAGGACAAGCATCGTGCTGCTGCTCGCTTTTGTACATGCGCGCTCAACTCGTGCCTCCAACAACGGAGTGTAAGCTGCCGAACAAAATTGTAATAGCCCCCCCATTCCTTTGCTACAAATTATAACATTCTAAATGTAGGTGATTCCATTGGTGCATTCAAATTATTCGGGGACATGTGATTGGCACGATCAGCTGACCAGGCGATGCTTATATTTGAATGTGGAAGACTGCCCTAAGTGTGACTCATTGGCTTATGAGATAATTTTCCTTGTGGGAGGGCTTGTGTAAAAAAATTGACCAATCCCGAGAATGTGATAAAATGTAGCAGTGGAATCGCACTGTTAATTACTGAACGATATCAACGCCCTACACTTTTGTCGCGCACCTTGGCATTTATCGACGGAAGAAGAAGCAGGTTGTGGCAGGCCTATTGCCTATTCCTTATGCCTATATGCCTATACACATGTATACATATGCTTATGTACATATGTACATATATGTATGCATACATATATCCATGCTGTGAGTAGTAACGTGTGGCAGCAGAGCAAAGCGGAGAGAAGAAGCAGGGGTGGTGGGCGGAAAGAGGAGAACAACTACGGTGCAAAAAGTGAAATAAGACGAAGCGTGCGAAACTCGTTGCAACGATGGATGATATGGGAAATTGTTTGGAGCTCGCTTTGGGGAAAACATGACATGAAAAACTACGCACGAACTGGTTTTTCGGTAACTCTCAATTGCGAATCTCATTCCACGGAATTTTGCAGACAATTTTTATATAATTTGATACATTTTAAAAATGTTTTTATTGATGTTTTTAAATTGTAATTATTTCTGTTGTGCTATTTAGATTTAGTATAATTTTGAAGGGGCATATTTTGTACATTTAAAATTAGCTTTTTCTTTGCCATTTAAGGGGATTTAATTTCGATGCCATTTTAAGATTATTAAAATGTTTCATTAGTTCCTGCAAGGTTTTTGGCATTTTTGCAGCAGCTCCCTCGTGAGCTTTTCAATTTGCTTTCAATTTTACGCGGAAAATTTTACTACGAGTCTACGTGCCACAAATACATACATGCACAAATACACCCATACACTGCCACCCACCGCCGACTCCCCCTCTTATCAACAAATACACGTCGCTTAAGTCCAAGTACTTTTGTTCCATTCATACCACACACACATGCACACGTTGCTCTGGCTATCTCTCTCGCGCGAGCGCTGGACTGGAGAGCGCGCGTCTGACGTATGGCGACAGTTTTGCAGAGAGAGTGGTGTGGGCGGCGGTGGGCGGTGGAGGTTGGGGGTGTGCGTTCTGTGTTGCACAGCCTTCAGCTTGAGGTCTAAATTTAGCACGCAAGCTTGCAACTTCACTTCACCAGCAGGATTTTCACTCTTTCTCTCTCGCACTTACGCGCGCACACTTGCATTTTCACACACACACACTCGGGAACGGTTAATCCAGCAACAAAACTTACTTGATTCGCTCGCTCTATTCCGCTCCCTCGATGGTTTTTTTCTTTTTATATTACAGATTTGCTTGTTTTTGTTGATTTTTGGTATAGTATATTTTGCACAACTTGGTAATTGGTTTTTTGGTTTGGGGAAAATCGAGGAGACCAGCGGCGGCGAGTGAAGAACGATGAATGGCGCAAAGCAGCGCCTACTACAAATTTAATTTGACAAAACAAGCTCAAACGCGCCGCTCTGCGCTCTTTTACTCTCACTTGCTCTCTCCTCTACTCCCGCCCACTCCTCTGATCCAGCAAGAAAGTGCAGGCGCTCTCTCGCGCACTCTCTCTATCTCTCCCTCTCTTTGTGCGTGCCTTGCATACAAGGAAACCCAATAAGCATTTTTGGGGGATCTAAATAGTGATTTCAATGCCAAAGCTTGGAAAAGACACGTCATAATACTGTGATTAGACCTGCAGATTGCCAAAGTTTGACCCTATCAAGGTTTAGAAAAATCAAAGATTTAGCTCAATGACTAGAGAAGGAACTTTAAACAAGAGAATACATTTTTATTAAATTTATGTAATTGTGGATATACAGTTACAACTAAAAGATAAGAAGGTGTTTGAGCTATAGCTGATATGGTGTCTTAAGCTCGTTTGAATATAGAATATACAATATTGAATAAGGATCTAGGATCTCAAGTTATTTAGTAAAGGGTTGTTGTTACGAAGATTAGTATGATAAGGCCGTGTTTTTTTTTGGAGTGTAGTTCGGTAACTTTTTGGGGGCTCAGCTCTGTTATTATTTCTTCCTTATCTATGTTTCTGAGATAGTTAGAGTATATGATTCTTTTTGTTGGGTCGAGAGTTTTGTGTTCTGTTGCAGTGATTTTTATATACTTGTATATATATTTATATTTATATATATATTATATATTTAGATATGTAGGCCGGAACATCCAATAATGTATTTCATTGCCGATCATCTGAAGCTGGACTGTCTTAAGGGTACGAGAAAGAAGAAAGATACTCACTTAGGTAGCAAACGATCTTTCCAAAAAGCAGCTGATCTCCAGAGACCCGAAATTCGGTTTAATTCATTGGTCAAATTTTATTTTTATTTATTATATATTTATTTTTATTTCTTATTTATTTATTTTTCTGTCACAATTTTTGTCACATTTTTTTCTTACATTTTCTTTTGTAATATATACAACAACTTAGGCCTAGTTCGTTATCTGCGTTCTTTAAGGCAATATTTAAGCTTACGACTTAATGGTTAATGGATGGAATGATCTAACTTTACCACAAATAAAAAAATAAACAACGGGCGGGCGTGTCGTCTCTCTTTGTCTCTCTCTCAATTCGTAATCTCGATTTTAAAAAGTAATTCTTTTTAAAGCAAAAAAAACTAAAAACTACGAAGCAGTGCCAGTTTGGAGCCTGAAAATTTCGACGTATTTCAACAGTTATTTCGCGTTCCTTAAAGAGTTTTAAAAATGATGTCAAGGTGAGTGTTAAATTAGAGTATGAAATGGAGGACTACGACATCCATCATCACATTGCCGTCTCTAGGGGCTGACTGTGACTTCGTCCATTGGTTTGCAGCGGCTGCAGTCCACTTGTCCCTCCATCCCCATCGAAATCTGTTTCCAGGAGAGCCTCCGACTTGGAGCGATGATAGGGATTGGATAGGGGAGACGTCGTGGTCGGCGAGGAGTCCTCCGAAGCCGTTTGGTATACTGTCTTGGGACGCGACGATGAGTGCGTCTGAGTGGTTGGAGCTGCCGGTGGCTGAGCCAGTGGCCTTGGTGTCCTGTAATGGGAGGCAGGAGCCTTGCTGCTCCTTACTGCCGTGTAGTAAGAGTCTGGGCGACGCATATCCGCTGGCGTTGCATTTTTTTGGGAACTGGGAGGAACCGTCGGAGCTGGACGGTACAGTGAGGACTCTGTGGAGTAATTGAATTGATCCAACTTTTGGTCAAACGGCAACGACTCGCCGCTGCTTCGTTGCGGCATAAAGCTGCTATGGGAACTCCTCTGATATTCCGGCAGATTCTGCTTGAGCTCGCTGAGAAAGGCCAAGCCGAGCTGACCACGCCTGCCTCCTTGAGAACTGCTGCCTCCTCCGCCCCCAATGTCTGTTCTTAGAGGCAACGTACTGGCATTCCCGTAATAGTCTGAGCCGCCCTCGTCGCCCTCCTGATCCGTGTGATGTATGATTGGTGTGTCCTCCGCCACACTGGTGCTCACAGAGTTGGCTCTGGTGCCGCCGCCGTAGGTGGAATTATCCCGGAATCCTTCATTCCGATAGCTCAACTCAAAAGCATCCGGTTCCAGGGCAGCGGCGGCGGCGGCAGCACGAGCTCGATGCCCTGTCGCCTTGGAAATGGTGGCCACCTTGTGCTCCTGCTGAGCGGGTCTCAAAGCATTCTGGTTCACGTACTCATTGTAATGGGGCTTCTGTTCGTAGCCCTCGAAGCTGCCCGCCTCCGAGCTGAGCACACTTTTGTCCATAGAGTCAATGGAGCCATTGGCCACCATCTGCTTGTAGTCCTGGCTCTTGGACAGCGTTCCATTGCTGGACATGTTCTGGGTAATCCAATGAAATAATATAAATAACAAATAAAAAATCAAATAAAAACAACTGAAGGAAATTATGGGGATTCAAAATCAAAAGCAAATCATACATAATTGGGTCTGCGTCGGAGCGATCCCTGGGGATCGATGCTGTTCAAGCTGCGCAAGCTCTGCCGAATGCTATTCCTTCGCTGGAGGCGCTGGACATGGCGATGCTTGGACTTGGCAAACCAGCAAAAGGCCACCAGGATCAACAAAATAATGGCAAGGACAAAGGCGGAGATAATACTGATGGCAAAGATGTCGGCACGCCAAGAAAGCGGATCAATTATGACCTGAATAATATAACATTTTGAGTGAAGATCATAGCTGGTTAGTATATAATAAAACTTACCCTCGGATCCATTTCACAAATGAATCCCCGCTCCTTGTTGCAATCCTCAATTTCTATTTCACCAAACACAAAATTGGTGCACCTTTCAATGTGATTGTAGTCCTGAATCCACACCTTCTCGGGATACTTGAGGTGTCGCATCTGGGACTGCAAGTACCTCCAAAGTGTCGTCTTATCCGTGCGTATAAATGGCATGGTTGAGTTTTCCGATCGACAAAAGTCTCTGGCCTCGTGGAATGTCATCGGGGCTCCCACGTAGATGAAGCAGGTGTCATGGACCAAGGCCCAACCTGGTGGACACTTGCCATCGAGTATAGTTTCATTGTTCATTTGGAAGGGCACGGCCAGGACCTCTAGCAGCATGGGATCATCTGTAGATCAAGAAATTAATTAATACAAGAACTTCTCAATTTTTGTGCGCCATTCATCCTATGGAAGTTGCTTGGTAAATATTTTAACTTACCAGATTTATCTCTTATACGAGACTGCACGGATATCGTATTATTGTAGCTCCAATAATTATGACGAGCATCGATCTTGGAGCTCCATGTTTCAAAGGTCCTGAGAGAAATGTAATGAACATTATTAAAAGTTGCAAAAGCTTTGGCTTTTACTGATTTATCTTACCTGTTTTCATAGTCAAAACTCAAACTACACAGGCAGAGGTAGAAAATAGACAAAGAGAAATTTAGAGAAATTAGAAAAGGGATCAAAGGCAAGGCTTAAGTCTGGAAAGATTTTACTAGCTTAAGAATTTAATTATTATTAAATTATGATTAATATAAAAAATTCCCTAATTATATAGGTACCGAAAATTAACACCATGATGCTTTCTTAAAATAAAAATATTTACATGGAATTATTGACGGTCAGCAGCTCGTAATCGTTTTCATAGTTCTCGAAAATATTGTCCACATATTGCTGACCCGCCGTTCCTGCGACAATGGTGGCCCGAGTCATCCAATTGGTGGCGAAGTTCCTTTATTAAATTAAATATGTTTATGATTAATACTCAAAATTAATATATTAAAATGAAATATATATAATACCTGTAGAAACCATTGTGAGCCGTGGTCTGATAGATCTGCAATCGCACCTTTTCGAAGCCCGAAACCTCCATAATTCTTCCGCCAACATTGCTGTGAACATAATTATAGCTGAAATTGGACACCACTTGGCACAATCGTATCACATCCTCATAGCCGGCCATATTTTGGGCAAAGTAATTGCGATAGAGCTCTACTTCCTGGTACGGCGATGACTGTCGTCCTTCCACATACAAAGCAGGACGATTGCGGTTCCTCATAAAGAGATTGTGATGAACAAAGCCGCGCAACGATGTGGCCGAGCCGCGGGAATCAGCTCGAATTCGGAGACCTCCTTGATTTTCCATTATCAGGTTGTTCTATTAAATAATTTATAACATGAATTAAACAATTTAATTTAATAGCTTGTAATAACTCACCATAAAGTATAATGAGTTCATATTCTGGACATCAAAGTTCAAAGCTGAAGCACAGGTTGAGAAATTTCCATACAATTGCCTACAGTTCCTTTCTATTCGATTTCCTATTAGGGTTAAAGTGGGCGTAACCTCGCCCGCGGAGGAGTATGCAACTGCTCCCTTTATGGCACCAGAGATGTGAGTATCCGTGATGTTGTGCAGGGCATCGCGATCTATTTTTGAATAGAATTTATTATAAATAAAATATGTGTAACTACTATAAACTTACATTGTCCCAAGGTGGAAATGGGCACCGTGACCACCTCAGCTATAAATCCATGCGTTTCGGGAGCACCACTGGCCACCAACTGCAGACTCATCGTTGGACCCTTGGTCTTGAAGAATGATCTCTGATTGTCCGTATCGGATTCGATTTTACCCAAATACGTAGCCGTTACATTATATATATCGCCATCGTATAGCTTAATGAAATCCGTTCTTCCATAGAGTTTCGAGTGATTGAAAAGATTGGATTGCAGCAGTCGGAAGCCAATGGGCTTGGCTCGAAAAGCCGAGGTAAATATCTTGACACAATTGACGGGGTTATTATCGTATTTGTAGTAGATGATCATGCGCTCTTCGATAGTCAGAACCTTTTGCGGATCGCACATATCCACCAAGGAGAAGAGCTTGTAGGGGAGATCCAATTTTTTCAGGGGAGAAAAACTAGATTCATCGCTATCGCGACCTTCTCCTGTGAGGGAAACGATGCTAATGCCAGTGCCCAAGGTCTTGTTGATGTTCAAGTGATTCAAGTTGAGCTTTCCACTGGGAGCTATTAGGTTTATGCCATGGTTGGCCGAGTTCTCGATGCTCACCGAGGTTATCGAGGGGTTCTTGTGGATGGCCTGAATCGCTGCCGCCTTGTGATTATGCAGGATTCCCGCCTGTTCGATCTGGACAAACTCCAGTTGGCTTTCCCTCAACGGTAACCTGGCATGGGATCTGGTGTTGTGCATTCGGTGTTCATACTGTATCTCCTCGAACTTTGAGTTGGCGAAACGAATTCCACCCCAATAAACCTCATCGTCGGCGACACTGTTGCAGCTGACAAAGACAAAGACATCGTCCCACCGGCATTCATGGCGATGTCCATACAGCTGACCATTTAAGCGCTCGGCACAGTCCTCCATTCGTTCCTCGTCACCACGACACTCTAGCGGCTGAACCCATGACCAAATCCTTGTCAAGGAATTCGTGTGGAACTCGATCCTGCGATCATGGCCATAGTAGACATTCAGGGGATCATAGCCCATCTCACGACACACCACCTGGGCATTTCTCTCCGTGAACCGACTGTCACAGATTGGCACCCACTGGAGGGTCGTGTGATTAAAGTACTCCAGGAATCCCTCGTTCAGACCAAACAAACCATCGGCATCGCCAGAGCAATTATTGGCACTGGTACACAGCCTGATGGCATCGAATTCGGTGAGAGGAGCACTCATATCCTCCAGGGCACGCTTCTGGGGCTGTCCATCCGTCAGAGCCTCACGGGTGGCGTTTCTAAAGGGTCTCATTACAATGGGAGATTCCTTATAACCAACGGCCATGAGGTTGCCCAAGACTAGGATTCCCACATTGGGTTCGAATTCCAAGGTGACACCATGGTTTATGGTCAAGGTTTTGCCCGGCATTACTGTGATATCCGAGGAAATGTAGTACGGGGTAGTCTGCTTCTTCAAAACCAAATCCTTGTACACCCGGCCACCTCTATAGGTCGTTAGATCCACCTCCTGATCCTGATTGAAGGGCACCACCACTGAGACACTGGCATCGTAGCTGTCCTCGATGAGGAAGGGCTGATATATGACATCCGCGTGATCGTTCCAGTTGTCAAAGTCAAAGATCTTGGCCTCTATGAGGGTGGTATCCTTGGTGCCCCACCAGTTTTCTCTCGCCTCAAAGTAGTTATTCAAACGGGCCGATCTCACACCTGCCACCAGGTTATAGTCCATTTCATTTTCGGATATAAGATTGCGATAGAGACGCACGTTCTGGACGCCATCTAAACGGATGACCGCGGTTGGTATCTTATGCTGCTTCCTGATTCTTCGAGCTGCCTTCATATACTGATTTCTATAGTTCGCTGTCATGGTGACAATATTATTTCCCTTGAAACTATTATATTCAATGCTCGCCGGCACTTGTCCTATGATTTCACTCAGGGAATCCGCCTTAAAGAGCAGCACAAACTTGGCATTGTTCGATTCGAAGCGATTGTTATCGAAGCGCAGACGCTTCTCCATTCCATCGAGAAGGATCAGGGCACCTGGACAATTGTTCTCCCGGAAAACATTCGAGGTTATATTGAAGACTGTGTAGTGTCCATGGACGGAGATGCGGAAGTCGCGATTCCTTTGCCAGGTGCTGTTGCCGAAATATATCGAATGGGTAAAGTTTTCGTTGTACTGCCAGACGTAAGGGAGAGAGACCTGAAATGATATAGGAAATTGATTAAATATTTATTTAACAAGATGTTTCAACTTAAGCAAAGAGTTGCCTACCTGAAAACCTCCATGGGTGTTCTGCTCCACTGTTGTATCCTGGATCACATAATGGAACAAATTATTCGAAGATCGCAGATCCTTGGACATCTGTCGTATGCCAAAGCCATTCTGCGAGATCAGTGAACTATTAACATGAAGGGTAACCTCGGAAATATTGCTAGAGATCACATCCCAGAAGGGTGACCGAATCAGAATAGCTTCTCGTTCGTTGAAGCTCAATTCTGAGTTGATTAGCTTGATCGATTCGTTGGCTTTTCGCAGGTAATACTCCCCATTATCGCCTATATAGCGATTGTAGTAGATTCCCGTAATACCTCTAAAATTTTTCTGGATTTTCGTCGATCGAATCGTTAGAGTGGGCACAGGACCGCTGACAATGCGATTTCGTATGTTTTGAACGGGCGCGGTGACTGTACTTAGCATCAGGACAGCTCCACCGAGAGCGTGTAAGCCGCTTTCGTAGTAAATGATGATGCCATAACTACTGCTGGTCGCGGGGAAGACATTCAAATCCCTCTTAACCTGCCACAGATCACTCCTGATGTTTTCCGTCCTAGCATTCAGGATGCTTATGCTCTCCGAGGAGAGATTATGAATGGGATTCAGGAGCTGTATGCCTATCACGTAGCCAGCGGGACACTGAACCAGTATTTTTCGGTTGATATTCTGGCCGAGGAGCTCTTCAGTCCTAATGTACTTGTGCTCAAAGGTTCCCAGATCAATATTGCTGATCTCATGGGGCAGTACATACGGATCATAGTCGGTGTCATAGGCATTGAAGTCCCTCGCCATGTTAAACCATCCTCCAATTTCCTTTTGATCGAGAGCAGCTATCACAGCATCGTGGGTAATGCCACTGCCTTTGTTGTCCTTGATGATGGATCCCGAGATCCGGAAATCGAGTTGCTTCAAGCTTATGCCACTTCCACGATTGCCAGAGAACTCGGAGTTCTTGATGTTGTTCACCGACTTGCCGGCATAGATATCGGAGTAGACGATGCCAAGACCATCTTGGAGATTGTTCACCACCCTCACGTTCTCTAGGTTGTGCCGGGCATGATCCATTTGAACGGCGGGCTTAAAGGCATTGGTGGTGTAGTCAAAGAGTCCGGCCTTCTCCACGGTCACATACTGAAGATCAGCTCTCTCGGCGAGCATACTGAAGCGAACGCCAGCCCAGGCTCCTTCATAGCACCGAAGACCCACGTCGTTCTCGTGGCTGCATGTGTTCTCGAAGTCGTACTCGGCCCGGCACTTGGTCACATCCCGATCCTGCAGGGTGCACCGCACGCTGGCCATTAGAATATCCTCCGAGGTGCCGGCATTGGGGAGTTGAGAGCGCAGCAAACGCCAATCGTCGGGATTCAAGGAGTAACCCAGTTGATGACACACCAAGGCAGCATTCAAAACATTCCAACCATAGTCACACACTGTGCCCCAACGTCCTTTGATATACACCTGAAGACGTCCCTCGTTGGCACCGGCACCGCCCACCAATCGAACTGGAACTCTGGGCACTCCATCCGCGGGTATCACCTCCGTTTCCATATCCACGGCCTCCGTTTCACTATCCAAATCAACGGTCTCTGTGTCATTGTGATCCCCAATAATGGTTTCTCGTTTCAGGGTGAAGAGTATGTCGTCAGGTCGTCGTCCTCGGGCTTCTAGTTTTCCCGCAACCATCATTCCCACACTGGGTTCGAACCTGAGGGTGGTGCCAGGTGAAAGGATTAGCTTGCCACCGGGTCGTATGTTAATATCCTTGGTAACAGTATATGTTCCAGCTGGAACCATATCCTGGCCATCCACTTCACCACCAATAACATCGCTGCCCTCGTGGAAAAAACGCGGCACCACCGTGGAAACGGTGATCATGGCAGTGGAACCCGGATTGGAGCTATGCAGCAAGTAGGGTATATAGTTGATCTTGGCGAGATTGTAGCGATCGTTGCGATGGAAGAGTCGGGCGTATATCTTATTCTCATCGGTGTTGCCCAACCAATTGCAGGTGGCATTTATGATCTGACTCTGATCCGTGAGCTGTGACCCAATCTCGTACATGGAGTCCAGATTGTGCAGGATATTCCGGAAGATATCGATATTACTGGAGCCCACCACAACGGGAGCTGCAACGCGGGAGCGAGGATTAAGCCTACCAGCACCATCACTACCCTCCGAGCCAGCTATGAGAGGTCCAAAGGCCTCGGTGATGTTGTTGCCCCTCACAAAGTTCCGGGTGAAGAGTATGTACTGTACTTCGGAGCGACTGTAGGGCGACAGACCCAAGGAAACCACATGGACGCCACTGTTCCGCATAAAGTAATTACTTTGTATGATTAACTTTACAGGAAAGTAGTTGAACTCCGGGTATATATAGTCGTTATTCACGAACAAGCACCCATAGGAACCATATCGGAACATGTTGTACTCTATCTTGCCCACTAGGTTCAGGGCGGGACTTAGGGTGATGGAGTTCGACTGTGAGTACTTAAACTGGTTGTGTCCCAGCTGGAGTTGCATATTGGGCTGTCCATTGGCAGTGGCCTGGTAGCAGGATTCAATGAAGACGTCATTCTGTTGACTGCCATTGAAGCTATTGCCGGTGATATTCACCCAAATGGGACGACAGAAGTTGCCGTGAAAGATGCCAGTCTCAAGATTTCCTCCAATCTGTGAATACTCCACCACGCTGGTCTGGTTGAAGGGGATATACTCCACTCGGTTGATGTCTGTGGTGTGGTTAAGCCAAGTGGCTACTCCATACCCTCGGTTGGCATTCACTGCCGACCTGGAGATGTTGCGATTACCTCCGTAGTAAGTAATATTAACTCCCGCGCCATTATTGAAGCTTATATTGGAGCTCGTTATGTTGACATCTCCGGCGCCACTGGTCACATGAACTCCAGCCACGTGACCATTGCCGGACACCGAGCTCCCGTGGACATGCAACTTGGATCGGATGTTGTCTATGGCCACACCACGGCCTCCATTATCCTCCACGGTGGACTGGGCCACCCTGAGATCATAGGCCACCGAGTCACCCGATGTCATGCGGAAGTAACCATTCAGCTCTTGCCTGGCATCCGCTCTGATCCTCACGAACATCTTCTCCCTCGTTGAGGTCACACTCTGGGGTCTCGTAAAGTTCCTGGCCTTCCACTCGAACAGCAAACGATCGTTGGTGGAGGCTCCATCGAAGATCTCCACGCTGACAGTTTCGTTTTGCATGAGGAAAAAGTGCTCAAAGTGCAGGGTTAGCAGGTAGCCGGGCCTCGTGAAGAAGTACTTGCCGCACTCCTTGACGGAGCCGGAATAGTACTTTTGGGTGAAGGATAGGGAGATGGGATACGTTTGTCCTGATGTCGTGGGTAGGGTGCAAAAGTCATAGATACTGGCACGATCCTTCCTCTCCGTTCCCCTGAGATCATGGCCCACATACTTGACGCCATCGCCGGCATTATCCACAATGGAACATCCATCCAACTGGACCAAGCCCTGACTGGAGTTCACAAACACCCCGATGCCATTGCACTTCCTCACCGTGACATTCTGGAGCTGGAACCCCGCCCAGGGCAGGGTGCTATTGAAGCCCGTGTAGGCCGAGTGACTGATCACCACGTGCTCCATCTGGGGAGGTAATCCCTGGACTTCCACCGCTGACTTTGCACTGAACCCAGCACCATTTCCTGCTCTAATGATGTCCACATATTTCAGCTTCGACTCGGACTGCGCGGCATAGACGGTGTTGTCCCTTCCCAGAGCCTTCGTGGAGGGGGCATTATCGAAGTAGATGCCACGCCAGTGACCCAGGGGCTCCGAGTGGACGGGCAGACACTGGATTCCCAGATCATTGTGATAATCACAAGCACCAGCTCCCATTTGTCTGGAGGTCCAAGCGCAGTTTTGTAGATTATTTTCTCCTCCCCGACACTTGGGCTGCTCATAGAGGAGCCTGGGATAATAGCCTGGTGTCCTTTCCACCCAATTCCAGAATCTTCCGCCCCGGTAGCCCAGTTGCTTGCAGGCCACGCCATAATCCAACAATGTCCAACTATTAACGAATTATATATATTATAATAAATAAATCAAATAATATTTCAACGATTTATAAACTCACTTTCTGGAATTGGAGCAAACCGAACGCCAGGCTCCCTTGTGCCATAGCTGCAGTCTTCCCTCAACGGGCGTGGGTCCATCTACAAGTCGTATGCCCTTCTCCTGGTCATCGGGTAGCTCTAGTTTATAGTTGGCAGTATTACTTTGGGACTTAAGAACTATACGTGAGGTTGGAGTGCCCTGAAAGAAAGTTTTAGAAAGAATTCATAGTTAATAAATTAAATTAAATAAATAAACAGCTCAAAAATGTTTCTTTTATTGCTCACTTGGAATTCATTATAATTTAAGCGAGTAAATTGCATAACAAGCTTAAAATATTTGTATTTATTAAGAAGTATAACTAAAATAGCTAACTTTTGTATTTATTTAGTCCTTAAACTGTAACAGAATACAAAAGTTAACTAAACTAAATATTATTAATAAGAAATAAAGCCTACAAAAGACTTGGCAGGTAAAAAGCTAATAATTCTCAAGCTAATAAAAATGACTCAAACATTTCTAAATAAAAATAAACCATTAACATTGAAAATATTTCTCAGTTATAATAATTTTTTTCTCAATTAGACATGTCTGCCGCTTCAGCATTTTCTTTCACACATTTTCACTTTGACTCTCTCACGTAGCATGCAATTATTTTCGTTTTCAATTATGATATCTTCTCGCCACTTTAACCTTCGCTTGCCAATGAAAATCGACGTGAAAGATACATACTATACATAGTAATTTCCAGACAATTTGGGGCAACAATTAACACCTATGTTTGTCGCAAAGATCAGCCACCGAAATAGGAGAGATCTTCGCCCACAGCGACAGAACAACAACGGTTTCATTTAATTAACGCTCGTAGCTCTGCTGACCTTTTAACCCACGACAACCCATGACTCACAGATATTTTGCATATTCCCAAAAAATAAACAGAAAAAAAGTGTGAAAAACTTCATTATTGAGGGCTAAGAATTAAGCTTAAGCGCTTGACAAAAAGCTAATTTAATCATATTGCCCCTTCAATTATGCCTTCAACCGACATTCACTTAAATCTAATTAACCCACGGTGACCCCTTGAACCCGCTGATTAAGTGACTTTACTCTTTACAAGAACTAAAGTCCGGAACATGCAAACATTGCTCTTTGATGATGATGATAATTGGAAGGAAGTCTCTGAACTGAACTTGGCTGACCCAATTTGCGACGGGTCACAAGATTGCGCATGCCCAGAGGCCCTAACCTACCACTATATGTCGGATATGAGCACGCCCTGCCCTCCATTTGGTATTCGGAGCGGTGCTCTGGTTCGTCAATACACTGGCGAAAATTTGGCAGCACAGATCAAGGCCATATTAGGTTATATTAATGTATTAGTTTATTCTCAAGAGAGGATCTTTTATATATTGCAAATAATTATGTCTGTTTTATAGTTTTGTGAATATATTCGATTTGAAGATGTATCAGCTGGAACTTTTATTATTTATTAAATTTTAAATTTAAATGTTCCAAAAAGTGATCATATCTAATGCCAAAATTATATTAAGTATATCTAATTAATTATTATATGAAGTATATCTAATAACATATTAAGAGTGACTTTAATTCATCAGCAAAAATATATTGATAAAGGTTTGTTTGGCTCTTTCCCGAAACAGCTGTTAAACCAAGCCTGCGAATAGCTCATTCTGATAAAAGTATCACATTTAAG
Organism: Drosophila kanapiae; assembly: GCA_008042475.1. Taxonomy (NCBI): domain Eukaryota; kingdom Metazoa; phylum Arthropoda; class Insecta; order Diptera; family Drosophilidae; genus Drosophila; species Drosophila kanapiae. Next base: position 1,267,662 of record VNJM01002939.1, read on the forward strand.
TTCTGCTTTATTTTATATTACATTAGTCTGTCTTTACACATACTGTATTATTTTGATACACAAATAATTGTATCATATTATTCACTGTGTATACATATCTCCCCATTAACCAGGCCTGATGTGTAAATCAGACAATCGCAATCTTATCGCGTCTGTAAAAGTCAACAATGAGAGAACCCCAGTATATGAAACCCTTTGTACGAGGCTTATCTATCATTGAGGTTACTCATAGTGGACGACTCTCGGTGGCTGATAGCAACAGGTGCCGCTTAATCATTCGCCAAAAACGCCTACAGCAGGTGTATATGGTTGAAAATGCAAACATTTATCGAGTTTTTTACCTTGGTTTACCTTATAAAAAACTATAATGTATTTTGTTGTAATTTTAATATTTTGTATGTATCTTTTATAAACTATTTCCAAAAGTAAGATATTTTTGGACAAGCCATTACTAATTTACATACTTTAGAACCCAAACCTTATTTATTATAAGTTTCTTTTATTTTCTTGAAGCTTCTGAAAGGCAAAATACATATTTCTTTCTTATATTTATTTCTTTCCTATCATTATTTATCGATTTAATGTAATTTGACATTAGGATTAATATTTTAATAATTCATTTAGTTACTTAATATCCTTTTAAGCATTTTCCTGCCACTCTACTTGATTGCACTAATAAAACCTCATATTTCCGACTCAGTAAATCCTACTCAAGTTACCCTCCAACTTCTCATAATGAATTTTCACTTAGTTTTCCCCCATTTTCCCCATTATTTTCAGTAGACTTACCACCGCCTGCAGGACGCCGCTGATTTTCAGCCCCTTTGTTGGCGCAAATTCGATGGTAACGCCGGGCTCGATGGTCAGCTTAGCGCCGCGCAACACCTCCAAGTCCTCGCGGGCTAGATATGGGCTCTCGCTGAGCCGCAGGATACGCTCGCTGAGGATTTCTCCACCTTGCAGTTCCGTGTATGACAGGACTGACGTCATCGCCGGGGGAGAGGAAGTCGTTGGCGCCAGCGTGACGTCGGAATGCCTCGTCGCTGGCAGGAGCTGTGTGGCGCCATCGAGACTGGCGAACTCGATATCATTATCCTGCAGCAACTCCACCTCCAAGTCGGTTTGTTTTGGTGGATTTGGATTTTCCTGGGCCTGCGCCAAGTGTGTCAGGAAAATGAGGGACAGGACAACCCATGAGCATATGGCGGCCCATTGGGGTTTCCATTCCTTTGATTTTCCTCGAATTTCGTTCTTTATTTTTTGTTGGCAGTTCGTTTTATGTCGTTGCAGCTTCATTTGTGCATCGTTTTTCTATCACTTTGCGGTTGTCGTTAAATTTAATTTGGTTTACTTTTCGTTGAAATTAATTATTTCACTAATAGCTTTTTTATTACACATTCGCCATGGCAGTTTTTGTGATTGTTAAACAGCTGGAGATAGCGGAGAAAAAACAGATTTGTTATAGGTAATTTGGGGTTTAAAATATTAAAAAAATAGGAGGTTTATTTTTTGCCTTAAGAGATTATCGAAAATATTCACCAATTCACTATTTTATAATACTTTGATTCACTATTTGAATAAAGGTTTTTAATTTTAGAGTATGTTTTATGGCAATCATAAAATATTGAGTTTAAAATCTAGTTTTATTTATATTCTTTATGATTTTAATATATATGAATTAATATTTGGGTCGATTTATATTTTTATGTATTTTTTAAATAAAATATATCATAATTGGCTTTGTTTTAGTGTTTTCACAATTTAATAATTTTATTTATTGTCTTTAGCGCATTAGCTTGATTTATATAGTATTCTGCATTCATATTTTATATCTTTTTCGTATTATTTTATTAAAAACACATTTGTTGATTTTTTCTTGTTTGTTTTATTGAATTGTTGTTCTAAACATGTTGTCCTTGTTTTTTATATTTGTCCACAGTTATTTGAAAAGTATATTGCTTTTAAAATGTTATATATTTTTTAATGTTGAGTATTTGTTGCTCTTGAAATACTTTTCGAATTGTTTTAATTCACATTTTTCCTAATAATACTAAAACTTTAAAGTAAACTTTGTTGTTTTTCATTCTTCACTTGTTCTTCAAATCCATTGCCTTGTTTTTAATTTTCTCTAATTATCAACCCGCTTCTATTGTTTTTTTTATGTTTAAAAGTCAAATAGCTGATGCCCAATTGTGCGTTTTTCTCTGGAGATTTCTCAACCGAATCATGAGAATTTCGGTTGGTGCGGCCAACATTGTGAACAAATTTTTCTGATAAGCCTCCAAGAAACAACAACAACACTAAAACCAAGCCACCATCGCAACCACAACACACTCACACTCAAACAAATACCTTTGCAGTTGAGTTAGCTTTTTTTTCTATTTCTCTTCAAAAACACGTCCATACGCAAGGAACCGTTAGCAGCGACTGACACTCCGGAGAGGGTTTAGTACTTGCATTAGCAGGGGGAGCGAACGAGATGGGGCTAGCGAGACAGCAAGAGCGGACGCCAAGCAACCAACAACAATAGCAGCAGCGGCAGCGAACGGGACAACAAAAGAAATAAGGCAAACAAACACAAAAAACACACAGAAACAACAACATGTAAATTATTGGGGAGTTGTTGCCGGAATTCCCCCCGAAAACTTTGTTGTAAAATAACTGTAAATGTGTAGGCATTTCATTCATGCCAGTAAGAGAGTGCGGCAGAGCGAGAGGGAGAGAGAGAGCAAGAGAGCGACGCACGCACCGCAAGTTAAGTTCGTGTGTTTTTCTTCAGTTTTCTTCAGCCTTTCTTTGGCTGCTTCTTCTTCGGTTACGTGTGCGTAGTACGAAGAAAGAAGAAAGCAGAAAGCATATTCACCTTCGACTTAACGGGCTTTACCTTAAACTTTCCTCCACCCCCAATATGCACTGAAAGAAATTTGTTCGCCATGAAGATAATTTACTTAAAAAAATAAATTAAGTAATTATTATTTTTTGTGTTTTTAGAAACCTTGAATTAGCCTTATTTCTCGATCATGAAAATAAGTATCAATAGAATATCTTTAAAGAATTGGTATAAAAAAAATTTTAAAATTGAAAATTTTTATAATAAATCCGCATTTGTATTAAATATCTAAAAAGTATCAAGAAAAACAATTAATGTCCATAAATCCACAATCTTCAAATAATTGAAGATCTTTCATAACATTTGTTAGCTTCTAAAGAATCGTAAAGTTAAATTAAATTAAATTAAATTTGTTCATAAAAGCAAATAATTTTCGGTATATCATCGATATAGACCTAACTTCTCATTTTAATGTCAAAAGATTTCCTTGAACAAAGGAAAACTTCAAATAATGAAAAGAGAAGTCAATAAAAAATATTAAAATATTTCTCTCTCTGCATCCCCTACTTTCCTGATAGCCAGCATATCATATGTATCGAATATGCAAAGTAGCTTCAAGAGAGCCGGGTTCTACAGGGGGACAACGGTGCGTGTGTGGATTGTATCTTGTATATTGTATCTCGGGGGGGCCATGTCCGATCCGATGGATGTGTGACTCAACTGCAAGCGATGCAAGTCGTTGAACGTCGTCGTCACAGGCTGAAATGTTGTTTCGTGGTTGCCGTGACTGCATTTGAAGTGCATTCAATACGTTTATTGTCTCTTTGCCTCTTATATGGGTTTATTAACTTTTAGTTTTCGATTCGGTTGGTGCTTTGGCATTTCGCGTTTTGACATAAATTAAAGAAATGCACTTAGCCTGTTATATCGAGGTATTTTATGAGAAAGAAACCTTTTAACTGTCGTTTTTACCTAATAAAACTAAATTGGTTGTCATATATAAGGGAAGTATCATTAAAAAAATAGTTCATTGTATTATCTATACATATAATACTAGGCTTATTTATTTTCTATAGAACATTTCTACATATACATATAATTATAGTATTGTTTCTTTCTGAATAAGTGCCCATTTGCAATTTACTAACAAAAAGCGTGAAGCTTACTTAAAAAAAAGATAAGATAAAAGCCTACGAATAATACCTATCGAATATATAAAAAAAGTGCTAGTATAATGTCTTGGTGAAAAGAAATAATTAAGAATGCCCTTTGAATACTTTCTTTTAATATTTTCCATACATTTCTTATCCATTAAACAATTCTAAACTCGTTTTAACTACCTTTTAAAATTAGTTTCAATTCCCACAGTTTGAGTTCTAGTCTAATTGAGCTTTCTCTTGATGTGAAAGGGTTATCCCCCTCTGTGCAGCTGGTTTTTTGGTCAATTTTACAGCAATTTAATTTAGTTTCCGTTCTAACCAACAAAAAAAAAAGAGAGTTCAACAAACCCGTTGGTTCTGGAAATGTTTTGGTAAAATTACAATTGTCTAACCAATTTTATGGTCGTTTGAGAGCTCCCATCATTGTTCAATTTGTTTCGTTCTGTTTTGTTTTGATTTAAGTGGAATTTTAACTAGTATTTGTTAGTCATTTGCCGGCTTCAATGAGAAGATCGTTGGATGACTAATGCCAGTGAATACTCAAATGACATACTCTCTGGCACATCTATCTCTCATTCATTCAGTCATTGATGATGCTCGGCACGCTAAAATGTTAATTAGCTTGACCTGTGAATTTTGCATTTCCATTATATATTGGATGTGTTCTTAGGTATATTGTTTTCTACCCTTTTTCATATTATTTGAAAGTAATCTGGTTTTCGGTTAATAATACCATCAATTTCTTGTATTATCTTCTAGAAATTAAAATAAAAACAATGCTTTATAATGCAATTATTATATTCAGTTAATAAATTACCAAAAAACCTTGAAATGTATTTATTTCACGAAGTAAATAAATAAATTAAAGACCAATAACGTCTGTAAGTACTCAGTATGACCTCAGACTCTAGAGTTTTTGGTTTTATCATTTGCTGGAATATATGTATATGGCTATAGATATAGAAAATGCACCGTCGCCTGCCTTTGTTTTTCCTTTTCCCCTTATCTTAAGTCCAATGATTGATAATGCCACACTTCCTTTTGCGAAAATGTTCTTTTAATTCACTTTTTTCCGGCCTCCACTTGGTAACGCGTAGAGAGGGAGGGGCGGCAACGCGTCATCGGCTCCTCGTCGTATGAGTAATGCCGGGCGGAAGTAGGTAGAGGAACTACCGAGGGGAACCTGTCCCTAGGCTGGGAGGGGATTTGGCGGGAAACAAGTGCAACCAACCAACGTTGCGGCTCGCTGAACGCATCCGAGCTCAGAAGTTGCAGTTGCAGTTGCAGTTTATTGGCCACAAACAAAACGCAAAAAGCAGGTAAAAAAAGAAATATCCATAGATGGTGCAATTAGTTGCCAAGAAAGCGTGCAAAGCGAGGAGAGAAACAGAGCAGTCAGGTAACAGAATTTATTTTGGATTCAAATCTTTATACTCCGATGATTTTTTTCTGTCTCTCGCTGAACCGAATCTTTTATAACAGAAGAAATGATTGTTTTATGAGTGTTCCAAACGAAAGATTTTAAAGCAAAGCTAAACGATTATGTATTATTTTTTCTTATTTTTTTGCTCGTAAGTAATTGTTAAGGACCACGTCTTGTATGATGACAAAGAACGCATAAGAAATATACGTCAATAAACCGGTTTCAATCGGCTTGGCAAGTTAGCAAAGGAGAAGTAAATATAAAATATTATTTGCGACTCAGTTTCTTTGTTTACTTTTACGTATTTATTAAATTTAAAAAGCCTAAAATGTGTTTTGTGATACTTTTTAATTGATTTCTTTAATAATTAAGTCTTTAAAGCTTCCACTGCCTCTTTTGGCAAAGCTAAGAATCTAAGCTCTTTTAACCGAAACCATACGCCTTTTTTGTGTATTTTCTTTAGCTTGAACTTAACGGTCATAACAATCACAACATGTCTGCAGAATATATCCATAAGGCATTAATATTATTAAGCTTGAATTTGTGGAATTTGTGTGATAAAATAAATAAAGAATCCTGTCAGCTTTTGAGCCTCAATTGAAGCCGTAATGGATCGGCGTCTTGTATGTTTTCTTTGTGTACACTCCACTTTTGCGCTGTTACAGGTATTGGTGTGTTTGGTAATACTTTTTTTCTTATATTTTTTTTGGCTAAAGCACCAACACAACCTCACTTTTTGTTTGCCCAAAGCTTTGGCTTTTCATTCTCAGTATTTTGTGTATTAAAATTACATTTTAGAAGCACAGTTTCATATGTTTTTGTTTATAAATTAAAGCACTTTCATCAAAGAATTAAAAATTGGATGTATTTCAGCTTTTTAAGAAGCGTCGCAACGCTTTAAGGCGCGGTCAGCACAGCCAGCGATCACACTCTCGCACACTTACACTCGGAACGCACACACACACTCGAGCGAACAACTGTACGTATACGTGACAACAACAAAGCCACCTTTTGAGATCAATAAGTTAGCGCTATTTTCCCGCGATCGAGCGACGAACAGAACACGTCCAACAGCGAACACCTTCGGAACCGAACTGATGTGAGCACCGCTGAGCGCATTGAGTTGGCTGGAGAGGCTGAAAAATCGCATTTAACGCAAAGCCCAGAGTAGCTTTTAGCAGAGCGGACAGCCAAAACGCCAGTTATGCTCTCCAGTTACCTTGGCCGAAATGCTAACAGTGCAGCGGAGCCCAAAAAAGCTGCCCCACAGAGGTTGGTAGCTGGAACCTGTTGCTGTCGCTGCTATGGCTGCATCACTGTTAGTTTTTAGCTTAGCATATAGAAGGGAATTTACAGCGAAATATTTGAAAGCGAACTATGAAAATAAAAATACATTTGTGCGGACGTGCTGTAAAAATTTGAGTAAAATTTAATCATAAACATGGGAATTAGTAAACAATAATCTTTCTGTGCCTGCTGAACTTCTTTAATATCTACATATGTGTTGACATCACCAATGCATGTTGCTCAACATGTTGCTAGCAACATTTGTCGCGCTTGAATGTAGCTTTCTTACATGTTTAAATTATTTTTGTTTAATCTCAAATAACACTAACCCGTAATTTTCAGCTGAAAATTAATGTGAATTTGTTTTTCACTTATTTTTTCACCCTTTTAAATATATTATCTTGGTCAGCATCAATAACCATGACCGTCGGCTGTGTTGTCCTGTTCTACGTTTTCCATTTCAAAAACTAAATTCACCTATTTTCAAATTTCGAACTCACCAGGATCTTCCGTGGTTTCCGCCCCCCCACCCACTACCACTGACAGCTGTCGAAAATTCACCTAGTAAAGTGGTGAAAACGCGATCGACCAAAAAAATTAACTCAGCATGTTGCTCCGCGAAAAAAGGCAAAAATTGATATAAAATTGTTTTTTTCAAGTGAAAGTGATTGTTATTATAGAATTTAACGTGGCGCCGCAAGTGTTGATCATATTTTTTCAACGGGAGCTGTGCATTTTAAAGTGTTTTAAGCAATTTTCACAAAACGGCCGTGGCGGCCGCTGTCTGTTTGTTGTTTTTGTTAAGTGCAAAGCAGAAAAGCCAATGCAGTTGTGGCTAAAGAAAGTGGGTGCAGTGCACATGTGATTACAGCCAATGCAAATAGTGTAACTTGTGCAAGTTGTAAAATAATACAAGAAAACATGAGTTTTCTCTGCAATTTCAGCAATTTTCAATGGCAGCGAAAAAGGTGAGTACGTTGTAACGGTAAATTCTCGTGGTGAACTTATCGTCCTATGCACACTAGCGCCAGTGGATGTTATGGGAACTGTTCGTAAAATGGCGCCACTGCTTTCGCGTGAGGTTCGGGAACTAAGCGTATGTAAAGTAGTGTAGAAATCGTATTTGGGTAAAATACATTTTCCATGAGGATCGAAAACAAAACTTTAGCAAAAATGTGTTCTAGGTATAAATATATAAGATATCAAATAAAATGTTTTTTACAAACAAAGCTAATAAATGTAATTAATTTGGAAAAATATTTCGATTACAACAAAAATGTACTAATTTAATTTTCCATATTTTTTACAGTGCTAATATATACATATCTTTTGCTCAACATCAATACCATGTCCGCATGTTATTCGGCCGTTCTACAAATCATTTACTATACTTACAGAGGTCGAAAATATTCCTCTAGTAAAGTGGTGAAAAACGCGATCGACCAAAAGAATTCCCTCCGCATGTTATTCCGAAATAACGCAAAAATTGCTATAAAATTATTTTTTTCAAGTGAAAGTGATTGTTATTATAGAATTTAAAGTGGCGCCGCAAGTGTTGATCAAATTTTACTCACGGGAGCAGTGCAATTAAAAGTGTTTTAAATAATTTGCTCAAAATGGCAGTGGCGGCCGCCCTTATTTTTTGTTGTTTTTGTTAAGTGCAATGCAGAAAAGCCAATGCAGTCAGTTGTGGCTAAAGAAAGTGGGTGCAGTGCAAATGTGATTAGTGTATAATTGGTAATTTGTGTAATAGTGTAATTTGTGCAATTTGTTAATAATACAAGGATACAAGTTCAACAATTTTTAATGGCAGCAAACAAAGTGAGTAAGATTCAGCGGTAAATTCTCGTGGTGAACTCATCGACCTATGCACACTAGCGCAAGTGTGTGTCATGGCAACTGTTTGTAGAGTGGCGCCACTGCTTTTGTGTGAGGTTCGGGAACTAAACATATGTAGAAATCTTTTGTATGTAAAATACATTTTACATTAGGATCAAAAACAAAACTTAAGCAAAAATGTGTTCTAGGTATAAAAATATAAGAAATCAGATAAATTGTGTTCTACAAATATAGCAAAATAAAGCAATTAATGTTTAAACTATTTTTATCACAAGAAAAATATACTTATGTATTTTTTCATATTTTTTTCAGTGCCAAAATTCAACGTGGGGTAAGTCGTAAGTCTAAACAATTATATTGTTTTATTGATCATCAAATTAATCCGAGAAAGAAGATGAAACACATAATGATTCTTTTGGGACTTAAATTTAAAAACCATTTCCGACAATTAACCATTCTTGTTGCATATAAAACATTAAAATTTCGCGGCAAATGATAAAAAATGGTAATATACGAGACAATTCTCACGCACCGTTTTCTTTTTGGCAAGCAAATCACGTGCTTCCCTGGGACTCGAGATGATATCATCTTGGCGGAGAAACTTGGCGAATTATTTTATAGTTGAGCCCAAAATTGATGTCTTTTGTTGGGAAAATTTATATATTTGGCGTAAGGGGCGTCACGGCCAGCAAGGAAATTCCAGGAAACGCTGCCAGTGATGATGACAATTTCGTGGCATTTTAATTGAACTTTCTACGTGTCCAAGTGGCGCGTACTTGATTTTAGCTCCTAGCCCCTTGCCCGCACCTCGCTAAATCGATTTGCCGGAGAGTCAATGTTAAAGGCGTTGCCACAAACCGCAAACTGTCGTGTCTGCGTCTAGGAAGGTGAGGTGAGGGGCCTCGAAACGTGCCCGAAGTATTAGTACGGCCGCCCTGAGTCTGTGTGATTGATGGCCCCAAAACGCGAGTGAGTCAGTGGACTTTTGTTATTATTGTGCCGCTACGCAGATCCCTTTCCATCTGGACTGCGATCTCTCTAAGATCAACACAACTTTTATGGGAAACAAACTGCCCAAATATTTACAAAATCGAACTTGTTTAAATATAAAACATAACAGGGTTATAAGAAGTTCAAGAAGTTATTGCAATATAACTTTCCATTATTCAGTATTAATGAATAACACCCTGGTGAGCACCAGAAATATCTGTTGATTTCAATTCCATTTAAACTGTGCCTGAAAATAAGAAAACGTGTTTGTGGGTGTCACTCTAATGGATTTTAACAATGTCCGCCTTTAAAATAGTAGTTTTTATAATTTTCTTTCTATAAAACCTTGAATTGTAAGGACGGTATGTTTTTGTATACCTTTTAGGAGATCTGGAAACCGAGGAAAATAAATAAATAACACAAACACAACGTACAACCTCTTTTCCAAACAAGAACACTAGATTTTTCCATATTAATGCAATCTTTATTTGTAATAAAACTATCTCGCTATATGGTTTGAATAAAAAATCATTTAAAATTCAAGGAAGACCATGGAATGGAATGTTACTTACTTAACTTACTTACTACGAAAAGACTTAAGCTATATACTAAGCCTAAGTTACATAGGGTTCAACTGGAATGTTGCTTAGTTTCGATTTTCGATTTTGTTTTATTTTACTTTTACTTTCAACCATTTTTTTCCCTACAGACAAAATCGATTTACGATTTGCGTTTTTTTTTTTTCTCAATTAAGATTAGCTTACGGGATAAGGAAACATAAATTAAAAGTTGGCATCCGCTCGAAAAACAGCAACACTTAGTGTTGTTGGGGCCAGACTCACACACATACATACACGGAAAAATAACTAAAATAAAACTAAACGATAGACTCTCGTACTTAAACATTTAAATGGTCAGATTTAAGCTAAGTTTCTTAACTTATACGATATATATATTTTAAAGGTTCTATAAAATGCAACAACAGAGTTTCGGTTTCTTTACGCTTACAACTACAGCTTAAGGGGTGTTTAAGACTGCGTTTTTAATATATTTATTACTTAGTTTAGGTCTATTGCCTTGCCTAGAGACATTGTACTAAAATGTACTAAAACGTAGCTCTAAATTAGTGTTGAATGTTTGGGGAATAATACCCCTTACTTTAGGTCATCGGGAACAAGTTTCTAAGGACAAGTAATCGGTATCAGATCATGTTTAATGGAATTAAGTTTGGCAGGGGTGCCACGGAAATCGCTGAGAACCTTATAAAAGTTTTTTATAATATTTTTCTTGATTTTAGTGTCTACTTGTAGGCGGCTTTTATGATTGATTCAAAACCACAGCGATTTCGGTGGCCTCCCTGATATTTTTAGATTAGTGTCAACGCCTCATGATGTCCTCGATGCTGAATCCTGTCCTTCTGGGCGGCGCTGGTGGCGGTGCTATAGGTGGGGCTGCCGCAGGTGGTACAGCTGCCACAGGTGGGGCTCCCTTTTCGGAGTTATTTACTCCACTAGTTTCTGTGCTCGGCGGTGGTTTTCCCAGCAGTTGCCTCGGTGGATGTCGGGACATATTTAAGGCATATATACCAGGACTTTCCACGAAGGTCCTGAGACCTCCCATGCCAGGATGATGGTGATGGTGATGCTGGGCATCCATTAGATCCAGTGTAGGCGGCGGTGGCGGCGGCAGGATCCTCTTTCGCATGGGAATCGAGCCCAGAAAGCTGGGCATTGCCTCGTGCGGCGAGTGCATCGGCTGATTGGGTGGCTTGCTCGTCTCGGGTTGGATGTTGATGCTAGGAGGAGTCGCTGACGGTGGGGCACCCTTCGAGAGGTTCAAGCTCTTGTGGTGCAGATCGCGGCGAACGTGGAGAATGGGCAAATAGGGATCTCCATTGGGTGGCAGCAAGTGTGCGTGTCCTGGATGCGATCCTAAGGACGGCGGTGGTGGAGCAGCTCCTGCTGCTGACGGGTATCGCACGAAGGAAGGTGGTACCGAAAGACTGGGATTGGTGGGCTCCTCCAGGTGCTTCTCGCCGTGCGGCCTCATCGTGTAGGTCTCTCCGCCCTCGTGGTGACAGTGGGTCACGCCCTGCCGTTCCGGCTTGCCGGAGGCACTGGAAGATGCCGATGCACTGGAAATGGACGTACTGGCCGCAGCAGCACTAGCAGAAACCTTGCCTGTCTGGAAACGAGCTGCCACCAGGGCCACCTCTGCCTGCTCCTCATCCTCCGGGTCAAAGTCCTCCTCCTCCTCCCCTCCGGCTCCTTCCCTGGCCTGCAGATCCTGCAGCTCTTCCTCCTCGTCGTAGTCGTCGAACTCATCCTCACTCTCCTCCTGATGGTGATCCAGCGCGGCTGCCTTCCGCTTGAGTCTCATCCGTTCGGACTCGGATTTCTCACCGGCAGCTCCGGCGGAGTCCCCTAAATTGTGAACCGGCGACTGGCGAGGTGAGTCCACCTCCAGCAGCGAATCCTCCTCGTCGCCGCTCAAGTTCCTGGCCTCATCCTCCTCGCCTACGTCGACATAGTCGCCGGAGTTGACCTCACCCACGGCGTGGGTCAACGCATGACGCCGTAGATCGCAGTTTCGCCGGAAGACCTTGCCGCAGGAGGAGCACTCGTAGGGCTTGTGATCCGTGTGGGTGAGCAGATGGGTCTTCAGGTTGGAGCGCTGATTGAAGGACCTGCTGCAGACGGGGCATTTGTGCGGCGACTCCTCCATGTGCAGGATCTTGTGCACGGCCAGCGTTCGCGACTGGCAGAAGCCCTTGCCGCACTCCGTGCACTTGAAGGGTTTCTCCTTGGAGTGGATGTACCTGGAGGATACAGATAGAAAGAGAAAAGATAGCCGGGTGAGACGTTATTGGTTAATGCGTGGGCGTTGGTAGCTTGGTAGCTGCAATTGGCACTCAAGTTGACAGTTATGGCCGCTCGAATGTGGCATTTACTTTAAGAAAAAAGTCGAACAAATGAAGTTGCCTGATTCAGCGACGATGCGATACCCTGCCGCTTTCGGAATTGTGACTAAATTTAGGAAAATATTGGAATACCTAAAGAAAACACTTTTTAATTAGTTTTATATGTATGGCGATTGCTGATGGCATTCCTCTTTCAGTATTTTTGTTGTATACAAATTAATAACAATTTGATAACATATTATCAGGAAATAATATGTAAGAAGGCTCTCTACACTATGTTTAACCTTTTCTTCAGACCTAAATTTATCTTTTAACTATTATAAAATATTATTCCTATCACAAAAAACTTTTCAAAACATGTAAAGGGTATTTAGGTGTCTGCTTGCCAAGCTTGTCTTTGCCTGCATTAATTTTTTATGCTTATGGCGGCCATCTTGGCAATGGCGTCCACTTGTTGTTGGAAAGCAACAGCAGCAACGGCAGCAGCCTCGGCCCCCAGTGGAAGTCCCCATCTTCTCGGCATCAGCTTCAGCTTCAGCATCAGCCTCATCGGAGGCAGCCAGCAGCAGCTGCTGGTAAGACTCGAAACAGGTTCTGTCTCTTCTGCTCTCGGGGCCCCGAGATTCTTCTCCCATGCTCGACGCGTCTTGCTGGTCGGTCGGTGGAAAAGAAGAATTAGCCCCGCGGCAAAAAGCAAACAAACGACAAATGGTCCGATACCGAACGATCAAAAGACAGAACGCTCTTCGGACAGGCCGCCAGAGTACGGAGGAGAGACCTGTTGCCTGGGATCGGGGATCCTATATAGCTACCCTGGCGGAGCCCCAAAAGGAAAACCAAACAGAGTTAATTAACTTTGCTGTGTATTGCCTTGGCTTGTGTCAAGTGTGGTACTCTTTCGGCCAAGAAGGCCTGAATTTTCGTTTCGTTTTATAAGGGAAATTCGTTATAAAAATCTTATAATTTTTCACTCAGTTTAGAGAAGAATTCAAAGAAAATCGTTACTTAAAATTCTCAATGGAAATGATCTTTATAAGAAGTATTTCTAGTACATTATCAACTATTTTTGTAAGGAAAAGACTTTGGTTTAAGAACTAAATTTATGAAAATACGTAAAGGTCATCTAGGATATTATAAAGAAGTATAAATAACAAACTTCCCCCGATTAACTATGTAGTTTTTATACATATATAGACCCACCAAATTTGATTCTATTTTGAAGGGTATTCGCTTATTCGCTTGCTACTCTTTAAATCAAATCTAAAACTTAGCTGCAGGCCTGCAGCCGGCTGGATGGCAATTACCGAGGCAGACACTCCCCCTTTTCCTTTTTCTTTATCATAATTTTGCCCAACTCACCTGTGATCCCTGAGGTGATCCTGTCGCCGGAACGCCTTGCCGCAGATATCACAGGAATAGGGCCGCTCGTCCGTGTGTGTCCTTTCGTGGATGAGCAGATTGTACGACTTGGTGAACTGTCGATTGCAGAACTTGCAGATGAACTGCTTCTTGGGTCGCGAGGCCCTCCCTGGTGCCCTCAGCAGCCGCCGGTCCAGGCCGGCGTGCATTCCCGGGCCTAAGCCAGGGGGAAATAGGGCTGCAGCCGCCGCTGCGGCAGCTCCTGGAGGGAAGGGAAAGCTCCCGGCTCCCGTGGGCGATGGTCCCGGCCCGGTGAGATATGGCGGCGGCGGGACGCCAGGCGGGGCATACAGTACTCCGGGTGGCGGTACACCAGGTGGGCCACCACCTGGACCCCGACCCAGCATGGCTGCCGCAGCCGCTGCTTCCCGGAGAGCCAGCTCCTTTCGCTTGTCCGCCATCATGGCGATGATTTCGTAGTTGGAATTACTGCCGGGCCTTACTTTCCCGGTGGGCAGGACCGGAACAAAGGCGGAGATCTCTCTGTGATGCGGCGGCGGTGGCGGTGGTCCTCCATGGAGTCCTGCCAGGTGCTGCTGATATGCTAGCTGTGTTTCGTACGCCGACATCCGGCTGGCCGAGGAATTCCGTGAATCTCCGCCATTCTGAGAGCCATCGGAGGATCCTCCTCCGGCTCCATTCCGCTCCACTGCCGCCGCTCCACCAACAGCGGCCGCTGCCGCAGCCACCGAGGACATGAACTGATCCATGCGGGAAGGACGCAGCATAGGAATCGCTCCTCCTCCGCCGGAGATCTCGCTGGATGAGCTTTCCGTGGGCATTGTGGAGGCTCTTCTCACATGCCGTTAGAACTGCGGGTGGAAGATAGGGAACAAAAATAGAAAATAAATTAAGGCTGGCAAGGTGTAAGGCAGTAAATAACAATTAGTAGAGACGCCTTTGCTGTGCTAATTGTCGCAGGTTAATTGGGTTTTTTTTTTGTTCTGAGCTTATCGTAATTGCGTTCCAAGTGCAATAAACAGTTATTTCCAGGTTGTATTTTATAGCTGCTACGGTAGAACGGGGCATGATAAACCCACTGTGGAGCTGGTCTTACTTGCAAAATGTTAAATGCGTTTTAGGAAAGGTTTTAGGTGTCGGAATTCGGGGCTTGAAGTACCTTTCCTTGTGTATTTCGAGTCGGTGATTGTATCTAAAGTAACTTTTGAATCAGTATCAAAGTTTTTTTTTATAAATTAATCCTTGAGTGTTGGACGAAAGCGGATATCATATTCATGATCAAAAACTTATAATATGGGAGACATTAAAGCATTTTCCTTTATGACATCTAGATATAACTCACTTTTAATACGTTTTAAATTGTTTAAATTTGTTTTTTGCACTTCTTATCGAACAATAAACCAACTTTTGTTGCACTTGGATAAATTAAATAAATAAACAACGAGTGCAACACCTAATTTCTTATAAAACAGGCACTTAAAGCAGAGGCTTTCAACACTTTGGCTGGCAGGATCACCTAACAAACAAATTTGTGGAAAATTACCCATGAGTTTGGAGAGAGAACCTTTATTTTCACAGGGTAACTAAACGGTTTATCACATAAGCACTTTTTTGTATAACTCTCTGAGCTTTTGTTGTTGTTTTATTATTATCAGCGGCGGACTGCCGACGACGGCGAGTGAAACTAAACTGAAAACGAGTCGCAGTTGGCACCGCCGCGCGATCTGGTGCTGCCGCTGCCAAGTTAGATAAGATTGTGCGTCTAAAAACCTACGAAAAAAAACCTGCCTCCGCTGTGAGTAAGCAAGTAAGCCAGCACAGTAGTAACGATATAAACACAGACGCACACCACTTTGCCGCGCTCAGATACGGCACTCACAGATACAGAAGTGGCACTGGCGGATACAAAGATACAGTGCACACACAGAGGCAGATACAGGGGCAGGCAGGCAGCCAGGCACACAGCTTGCCAGCCAGCCAGCCAAGTTGCCGTCGCTTTTGGTAAATGACTCGAACCGAACCGAACTCGACCGACTGCTTACTGGATTTACGCAACAGGAGCCTCGACTTCTGAGTGCGCGCCTCGTGAGGGAAACGAAGCGGAGCGGGGAACAACGTGATCATCGCGATAATAACAAAATAATGCAGATAATAATGATCACAACGATGGCCAGAACCATAAAACTTGTGGAGCCCCCGAATGCCACAGACTTCTGCTGGCTTGGAAGAGAATTTAAATGGTCAACTTGATGTGGATTTCAGTATACTCTGATTATCTTAACTATTTAGCTAGTCATAGTCATATATTGTATAGGAAAATACATAAAGAATCTGTCATAGTTAGGCTTTCTAAAAAATATATTATTAATGGAAGTCAATCTCACAAGAGATGATGAGTAGATTAAAATTAAGAAAGTGATTCCTGCAAACACAAGCATTTTCTAAGCATAGCAACTGACTTTCTTCAGGATCTTATTTATTGTATAGTTTGCAGGGACTTCAGCTTCAGCTAATATTTAACAAAAGAAAAAGAATTTAATTCGAGGGGAAAGAAATACCAAATATTACTATTCAAATACAAATTTAACCTTATTTCTTGCCGTGTTCTCTCCACTCCTCCGTTTTGTCTGAGCGCCTCATTTAAATTTATAACCAGTTGCGCAAAGGCAAGAGGAGACGAGAAGAAAAAGGTAGAAAAAATTACCCTGCTGTCTGTGCAATGACAGTTTTGCTTATCATTTTGCTAGAATCCTACTCTCCGCTCTCTGTCTCGGTTGATTTTGAATGCAAAATGCTGCAACGTCATCAAGATCAACACTAAAAGCTAACAGCCAACATCAGTCAAAGGAAAATAATCAAAATAACTTCGCTTAGATCTTGTGGCGGTTGAAGAGGCGCCCATTGTGGAGATATATACCGTTCTTCTGGGTTTATTGTGGGGCTCTTATCTATGGAAATAGGTTTTTGGCATTGTCGTCGGAGAGTGTCCGCTGTCAGATTAGCTCTATAAAGTAGCTCGAACCATGACTTGATCATGAGTATATCATTGTTATGGCTTTATAAGGAACGGAATGACTTGGCAAGCGGAATGGGTAGTTCAAGTGGAAGAAAAACATATATAAGGAGAATTATACGTTCATAATTAAAATATCTGTACGAAGTGGGACAAAGGTGTTATCTTGTGACATATCAGCTAGGTTTTTAGTACAAGTTATGATAATCTTCAGGCACACTGAAGAAATGTGACTCAGAAATATAATCTAATTTGAATTTGAAAAGCTGTGCATTGAAATTGTGTACTTATTGTATTAAGGTTTATTATTCATTACAGTTTTAATATATTAATCATAATAATTCCTCATATATGAAAGATAATGTCTCATTTTAATTATTATTCTGTAAAGGAATAATAAATACCAACCCATTACAGTATCTCTGTCAATCATAAAACCAACCAAAACCTACACAGTTTTATCGTCAGAAGCACATGCCAAACTAATCTTTCTTTATAGCTTAATAATTGAATAATGCGTCTACTCCGATACTACAAATGTGTATATGTTTCTAATCTAATCTACTATCTATATGGGGATTCAATAAAGAATGCTTATCTGATCTCTTTATGGCACTCCGGTTACTCCGGTTGATATGATCAGTGGATGAGCGATGGCCCCCACTAATATCTCATTCGATTACGATCCCATATCGATAATAAAACTCCCCCAACTCCGACTCACGTATTTTTCTGGTAGCCTCGAAAATGTAACCGTAACCCGTTTCTGCTTTTCATATATTTTTTTTTTACTCGGTACTTTTTTCTAGGCTTTGTTGTTTCCTCACTTTTGCATTTACGACGTCCGTCCCCGCACACACACTCACACACACTCTGTGCACATACAATGTACAATTCCAGCGTTCATTATCTTTTTGAAACATCGGCACTTTTGAAAAAATAAAAAAAATACGTCAAGCCAAATAAGAAAAACAAATAAAAATCCATGTAAATAATGGACATCATCAGCGCAAAAGCGACGGCACGTAGACTGCCGTAGAGACCCACTGAGAGGAGAGAGAGCGAGTTGTGAGATACCGATACCGATACAGATGCGGATACCGCGATACAAAGATACACGGATACCACAGTTACAGTGAGGCGTTTGCGCAAACGGTTGCCCAGCAAATGAAGCCAAAGGCTTAAAAATTCCCGAAGTGTGTAGTAAGGCTATGAGTACACTGGCCAAAAAGAGCGATTTTTAGTTGGGATTATATGAAATTGTACTTTTTTGTAGATACAAATGATCTTAAAAAGTATTATTACAATTTTGTCTTGCTTACATTTCTGTCAAAATCGCAACGAAACCTATTCTTCTCTTTTTCCTTTTATTACCCTGGCTTTATGTTATTTTATAGGTGAATACATTTTAAAATACAAATATTTTCAGTTATTTATATTTGTTTATACATCTTTCTTTCACTGTATCGTACATATAATAAAAAGAGCCAGAAGACCAACTACTACTACTGCTGGAGGAGGAAAAATAAGAAAAGATATCGAGGAGCAATTTGGCTGCCACTTTTTTCCCTCCTCCTCTGCTTCTTCTACGTCTTCTGTGGCCTGGGTCCGGGATCGGTTCGTTTGTTGGCTGGGTTTTTGTGTGTAAACATCAGAGTCTGAAGCCCAGCGCAGAGTGAAAAGGTTTCAGTTGATAAAAAAAAACTCTGAAAAATATACAAACACACACACACACACTGGGCAAACGGATTTAGTGTTTGTATAGAAAACGCAGAGAGCCGAGAGGTGTAGAAGGGGAGTTTGTCCCTCTGATGATGGTCTACGACGGCTTGGAAATGTCCATGCTGTCTTACTGTCCGGTACTTAATTTTTAAGTGTCAAAAGGGGTATATACACTTGTCGAAAACTTCCAAATATAATTTATATAAGGCTGCTAAAGTACTAATAATAAACAAAGAATATTAATATATCGATACTGTATCGAAGGCAATATTTTAATGTTGCGATAAGTCGATATTCTGTTTAATATATCGAAGCAATAATAATACATCAAAGGCTTACTTTAAAAGCAATCTATTTCGTAAGCCAATAAATGTATTTTCTTTTTCAAATTCAGTAAATAACCCTAAACCTTTCACTGGTTCATCCTTTAACCCCCATTCCGAGCTCCAATTTATTTCAGACCCAGAAAAACAAACCTACAATCCTTGCCCTAGGGTATTTTGCTAGTTCATCAGCCCAGAGCCTCCTCCCTTTTTGCTGACCATATCTCTCTTATGGGCCGAGGAGTGCTTACCGGGTTCTCCTATACTTCAACTTCAGTTTGCTTACAAAACACCAGCCAACAAAAACAACAAACAAGCCACGGAGAAGGGGTACAAAAAAAGAAAGAAAAGAGGTCGCCCAGATCGGTTTTGCAGCTCGGAATGCTCTTGGCCAGGCATCTTTTTTTTAATCCCTTCGGGACATGGGCTATACGATTTTTCCTGCCGTCCATGTGTAGGTCTGGGGCGAAGGTAGCTAATAATCAAGAAACCGAAGGAGAAGAGAAGGAAAACGCCAAGGCAGACTTATAATTATAGTGCAAGCAAGACCTGCCTGGCTGCCTGCACTTCTCATGCGTTAATCTGAAAAACCCTTTCGGGGCTCCAGCAGCATCTGAGATTATAGTCGAAGCTATTAAAAATCTAGCATAATCATTGCCTGTGGTGGAAAAACAAGTTGCGCTAGCCGAGGCGATCTTCCTTGGCCGCTCTCTGAGCTCTGAGAAGCTGGGGTTCGAAATTTTTTTTTTTCGAAATTTGAAAACTGCCCATTGCTGCCCTTCGTTTGCCCATGTTTGCCCACCTTTTATTTTTTTTTGCCCACGTCTAGTTTCCGAGATATGGAATTTCGAAAAATTTTCGAAAATTTTCGAAAATCAAAAAGTTGAATTTTTTGAAATTTTTTTTTTTAAATCGCAATAACTTCGTTTGCCCACGTTTGCCCACCTTTTAGAATTTTGAAAAAATCAATACTTTAGAAAATATGACACTTTGAAAATTTGCTGCTCTTTAACAACAAATAAATCGATTGCCCACTCTTTAAAACTAAAT